>CM061135.1:53668502-55112487 GCA_030789695.1 Scilla litardierei | reverse complement strand
TTGAAAATTATCAAACATTTAATTTATCTAAAAGCCATTTCTAAAAAGTTTTTTTTGGTAAGTCCTTTTCTAAAAGTATGTTTTAAGAGTAAAAGCAACACATAACACAACCATAGTATTCTTCATCAAGTATGTGTATTGAGAATTAATCCAAATAGATTGAACTAGGAAGAAGGGAAGGCTTATATGGCACAGCGGTTGCCATTAAATGGTCCATCAAAGAGCCAATATCACGGAGATTTAGTAATATCCATACAACCAGTATCAAATAAGCATCACCCATTTTGGCTTGTTTGCCACATTAGTAGCCATTCGACTTGTGCACATGCATCATAACAACCTATAAGCTGACATCTACATTGATATAAAGCCAACAATGTGCACACTATACTGAAGTACCACATTATCAACATGCATGTGACAGAAAAATCTTTTTTCTTTTGAAAAAAGATGTTTGATTACTGTGAAAAAATGAGTTGGGACAAGAAAAAGCTAAACAAATGCCTTTGGAGAAGCTATATTTTGGCTCATAGTAGGTAAAAATCAACTTTCTCCTTTCTTTCCTTTTTTTTCCTTCTTCGTGACATCACATCCCACCTGTTTTTTCTCCTTCATATTTCCTCCTTTATATCTACATATATTTAAAACTCTTATCTATACTCTTTCATCCACAACCTTGTTCAAATATTTATAATTTGAATCTTCATTCTTTTCATAAGCACTTAGAATTGCGAATTACCAAAACACTTTCCTTTTCTAGGATGACTTTTTTTAAAGTGAAATAAACACACAACATAGCCAAATTATCCTTCATCAAGTATGTCAAATAGATTGAATTAGAAATGGGACTTGGACGGCATAAGGGTTGACATCAAATGGGCCATCCAAGAAATTGATGGGAACCAAAACACAGATTTGATTTTTATTGATAAAACTGAAATTAAAAAGATAACTAATCACAATTGTAGAGGTGGCCGCTCTCCCAAGACGCCAATTATAGAGGACGTCCGCACTCTCCCGAAGAACGATGGATAATCTCACATATAATATCAATTTTCTCTCAAACATAGCCTAAGAAATCCCTTAGCCCCGCCCACCTATATAGATTTTTGAAACAAGGAAAATGAAAAGACCAAAAAAGCCTGTGAAATTCCCCAAAACGCTCCTAAAAATCTCCCGAAGAACGAGGGATAATCTCACCTCTAATATCAGTTTTCTCTCAAATATAGCCTAAGAAATCCCTTAGCCCCGCCCACCTATATAGATTTTTGAAATAAGGAAAATGAAAAGCCCCAAAAAGAGTGAAAATTTCCCAAAACGCTCCAAAATGTCCCTAATGGACCTAAAACACATAAAAAGTGCAGATCTATCAAAAATATAGTAATGAGTTTTAGTAATGTCCATCCAACTTGTATCAAAATAAGCACCACCCCTTTGGTTGGCTTCATATCCATGTGCAGGGGAGCTTTAAACCGTGATGATGCACGTGCACTAACTTGAATGACTATCAACATGACCACCCCTTTGGTTGGCTTGTTTGTCATGTTGATAGCCATTCAAGTTAGTGCACGTGCATCATCACGGTTTAAAGCTCCCCTGCACATGGATATGAAGCCAACATTGTGCTCAATATACGAGAATCTCACATTAGCAATGTGCATATGAATTAAAGCTTCAGTTACTCAACTTGACTCAGAAATCCTTGGTAAAACTGAAACAAGTAACGCGGGCTCAAATATGCTATCCTTATTGCATATAACCTTAGCTATACACATTAGCACCATATATGCACATATACACAATTATCCAACATAATAATTGATAATTCTGCATAATATAGTCAAATATGATATCAACAGCGTGTACATGATTTATAACACTAGTTGCTTGACTCATTAAAATTTAAACAAGTAAAATGGGTTCAGGTACTGCATCACCTATATAGATTTTTGAAATAAGGAAAATGAAAAGCCCAAAAAAGACTGAAGGTTTCCCAAAACGCTCCTAAAAATCGGAAAATTTCCAAAATGTCCCTAATGGACCTAAAACACATAAAAAGTGCAGATCTATCAAAAATATAGCAAGGAGTTTTAGTAATGTCCATCCAACTTGTATCAAAATAAGCACCACCCCTTTGGTGCGCTTGTTTGTCATGTTGATTCTCAAATATGCTATCCTTATTGCATATAACCTTTTAGCTATACACATTAGCACCATATATGCACGTATACACAATTATCCAACATAATAATTGATAATTCTGCATAATACAGTCAAATATGACATCAACAGCGTGTACATGATTTATAACACTAGTTGCTTGACTCATTAAAATTTAAACAAGTAAAATGGGTTCAGATACTGCATCATCTACTTAAAAAATGAAAAGAAAAATAATAATAGAATAGTGATATTCACATGTGAATGAACAATTTCAATCAATCTTAATTGAGATGGAGGATGATTTGGGAAAAAAATAACACTTGAAATATGAGGTCCGTCCATCTGTACGTTTAGAACTCAGCTGTACCGGGATAGTTAAATGATCAACTTTCTTTTCATAGTTTGATATTGGTCTTCTGCTCTTCAACATTTGCTGTTGTGGATGGGTCTTGAGTTTGTCTTGATCAGGGAGAGGAGAGCGATGATAATGAGCAACACCAGTTAGAGTTGGGAACTGGTTTGGGAGAAGAGAAGGTTAGAGAGAGGGAGAGGGTCTGCGGTTATGAAGGGGAAAGTGCTTTTGAATCTTTAATGAATCGAGGTGTTCTCCCTATTTTACCTTCTTTTTTAACAAAAGAACCTAGTGTTAGAAGTATATGTATAGGGTCTTTAGTGCTTATTTCCCTTTGCCTGTACTCTATATATATCGGGCTATTGCCCTTGGAATAATACAAGAGAGTTTATTCCTAACATGGTATCAGAGCTAGGTTTAACCTTAACATAAGCCGTCTTTTTGCTCTCTTCCACGCCGCCTGCCCTAAACCCTAACCCTAGCGAGTCGCGCCGCTGTGCCTCTGCCTGCGCGCCGCGCCTCCGCCTGCGCGGGGGCGCCTCCGCGTTTTGGCCGCCGCCGTCGGGAGCGACAGGCGCGGGGAGGCGGAGGCCGGCAATCGTCTTCCGCCTAGCCTCCGCCGGCCCGCGCCTTCCGTGCCCACGCGACCACGCGCCCGCGACCACGCGCCTGCGCCCACGCCTGCGCGCCTACGCGACCACCGCGCCTTCCGCCCCAGCCGCGTCTCTCTCCCTTCGCCAATCTTGTCCTAGCCGATCCGCGTCGTCCGCGCCCGCGCCGTCCGTGGACGATTTTGGGTGACCGGCCACAGGCGTCAGTTCCGGCCGCCTGATCGGCGCCGGCAGGGCTTGGGAGCCCTCTGGTCTTTGGGATTCCTCCTCAGTTTGCACGTGTGTGCCTGATCGTGTTCCTGATGCGTGGGTTCCAGTTCCGTTCCGACGCATGTGTCGAGTTTCCTGATGTCGGATCATCATACCGACGTGTTGGTCCTGATCCATCTCCGGTGCCTGGACGCTGCCGTCCTGATCCGGCGCTCTTCCGGATTCGGCGTTCCAGATCCGGCATCTGCTGTCTGTCTGAACTGGTGATGGCAGCTCCCAGATCTGGCTACTTCAGCTCCATGTCCGGTGTTCCGGAGTTTGTTCTCCGCGCTTGATCCGGCGACCGTAGCTCCCAGATCCAACTTGCCTTTCCTTTCAGTGTTCCCTTACTAGTGGAACGACAGTTTTACGTTGGGCATTCTGCTCACTTTGATTTTGTCGTTCCGTCGCTCGAGCTGCCGGCCAGATCTGATCTGCGTGCTTCAGATCTGTTCCCCCCTCTGTCCTGCGTTCGCCGCCTTTGTCCAGTCAGTCATCTGATTCAGATCTGCTGCTCGTCGCCATCCGATTTGGGGATCTGCTGCTCGGCGTCGACTGTATCAGATCTTATTCGACTTCGGGACGCGCCTCGCCTTCGGGCCGCGCCTCCGCCTGCTTCGGGCCGGGCCTTGTCTTCAGGCCGCGCCTCGCCTTCGGTCCGTGCCTCGCCCTCGCCTTCGGGCCGCGCCTCGCCTTCGGGCCGCGCCACGCCTGCTTCGGGCCGCGCCTCGCCTGCTTCGGGCCGCGCCTCGCCTTCGGGCCGCGCCTCGCCTTTGGGCCGCTTCGGGCCGCGCCTCCGCCTGCTTCGGGCCGCGCCGCGCTTTCGCTTGGTTCGGGCCGCGCCGCGCCTCCGCCTGCTTCGGGCCGCGCCTCCGCCTGCTTCCGCAATCTAGCCTCCGCCTCCTACGGATCTATATAAGCACAGTTTTTTATCTTTCCAAACTCAGTGTTGATCCACCATGAGTTTGAGGGGGGGGGGGTGTTAGGAGTATATGTATAGGGTCTTTAGTGCTTATTTCCCTGTGCCTGTACTCTATATATATCGGGCTATTGCCCTTGGAATAATACAAGAGTTGTCTTTCCAAACTCAGTGTTATTGATCCACCATGAGTTTGAGGGGGGGGGGTGTTAGGAGTATATGTATAGGGTCTTTAGTGCTTATTTCCCTTTGCCTGTACTCTACATATATCGGGCTATTGCCCTTGGAATAATACAAGAGAGTTTATTCCTAACATGTTCCTGACGCGTGGGTTCCAGTTCCGTTCCGGCGCGTGTGTCGAGTTTCCTGCTGTCGGATCATCATACCGACGCGTTGGTCCTGATCCATCTCCGGTGCCTGGGCGCTGCCGTCCTGATCCGGCGCTCTTCCGGATCCGGCGTTCCAGATCCGGCATCTGCTGTCTGAACTGGTGATGGCAGCTCCCAGATCTGGCTACTTCAGCTCCATGTCCGGTGTTCTGGAGTTTGTTCTCCGCGCCTGATCCGGCGACCGTAGCTCCCAGATCCAACTTGCCTTTCCTTTCAGTGTTCCCTTACTAGTGGAACGACAGTTTTACGTTGGGCATTCTGCTCACTTTGATTTTGTCGTTCCGTCGCTCGAGCTGCCGGCCAGATCTGATCTGCGTGCTTCAGATCTGTTCTCCCCTCTGTCCTGCGTTCGCCGCCTTTGTCCAGTCAGTCATCTGATTCAGATCTGCTGCTCGTCGCCATCCGATTTGGGGATCTGCTGCTCGGCGTCGACTGTATCAGATCTTATTCGACTTCGGGACGCGCCTCGCCTTCGGGCCGCGCCTCCGCCTGCTTCGGGCCGCGCCTCGCCTTCGGGCCGCGCCTCGCCCTCGGTCCGCGCCTCGCCTGCTTCGGGCCGCGCCTCGCCTTCGGGCCGCGCCTCGCCTGCTTCGGGCCGCGCCTCGCCTTCGGGCCGCGCCTCGCCTGCTTCGGGCCGCGCCTCGCTTCGGCCTGCTTCGGGCCGCGCCTCCGCCTGCTTCGGGCCGCGCCGCGCTTCCGCCTGGTTCGGGCCGCGCCTCTGCCTGCTTCCGCAATCTAGCCTCCGCCTCCTACGGATCTATATAAGCACAGTTTTTTATCTTTCCAAACTCAGTGTTGTTGATCCACCATGAGTTTGGGGGGGGGGGGGGGGGGGGGGGGGGGGGGGGGGGGTGTGTGTAGGAGTATATGTATATGGTCTTTAGTGCTTATTTCCCTTTGACTGTACTATATATATATCGGGCTATTGCCCTTGGAATAATACAAGAGAGTTTATTCTTAACCCCTAGAATCTTTTTCCAACAGAAGATTGAGTTGTTGACAATTAGTTGTAATGTAGAACATCAACTTATCTGGCATGGTGTTTGAGATCATGGGCTGTGTCCTTAGAATCCATGTTTAAGGGATAACAGAAAAAGGTATTATATTTGATGTGTATGTTTATTTATATTGTTGGCCGTTTAGTTGAGTACTGTTTTCTCAACACACATCCTCTGCGTTATGGTTTATCCCTTTTTGGGTTGTCTTAATTGATATTTGTCTTTCTGTAGTCACTACAGAAAGTTGTGTAGTTTGTAGTTAATGCTTTACATTGGACATTGTTTCTTTCTGGTAATCGGTTACTTTAGTAAGCGGGTTTAGAGGCCTAACATTTCTGGAATCGCTACATTTGCATTGAGCCTTCCTTTTTGAAACAGGTGCATGTTATATAAATTTATTTACGTCTAATTTTGGGTTTTGTTATTTACTGATTAATTATAAGTTTTAACTGTGTTTATCCCTTTCTCCAGCATTCATGGGCAATGCGCAATTATTATGTTTGATGTTACTGCACGCCTTACTTACAAGAATGTGCCTACATGGCATAGAGATCTCTGCAGGTGAGTTTTGATGGTTTGAGTTCTGCTATTTTTCATTTGGAGGTTCACAATTTTATCTATTGCAACTGTTTACTATAAGAGTGAAGCTGATTGTTCCATGTGGTATCAAATAGGGTCTGTGAGAATATTCCCATTGTCCTTTGTGGCAACAAGGTTGATGTCAAGAACAGGCAGGTGAAGGCCAAGATGGTTACATTCCACAGGAAGAAGAATCTTCAGTATTATGAGATCTCCGCAAAGAGCAATTATAATTTTGAAAAGCCATTCCTCTATTTGGCTAGAAAACTTGCTGGGTGATGACCAACTCTCATTTAGTTGATATTAATTTTTTAATTTTTTGTATTTGTTTCTAATGTATTTATGTTTATGCAGTGATGCCAATATTCACTTTGTTGAGTTCCCAGCTCTTGCTCCTCCTGAAGTTCAAATCGATCTTGTTCAACAACAGAAGTAAGTATACATTCTTTGCCAATGGCTGTTGGAAATTGCTAGGTAGCTCAAACCATATATTCTGACTTTTTCATACATGCTAGAATATAGAAGAAACATGTGATGGTGAAACTTTCACGTGGATAGGGGTAACCCTATACTTTATGCCATGGGGGTACTGATGTTCATGAAATATGTTTTGCATCGCGTATCTGTCTTTATATATTATACACCTAGTTGCCTTTGGCAATAACTAAATGCTATCAATCTTGTGGTACAATGCTTGTGCATTTGTTCTTTGGGAGCTGTGATGCACTTGGTATCCTGCTGTCCTACCTGGCTGTGTGGTTTATCCACATCTCGTGCAATAGGCGCTGCACGTCCCTAGATAAATATAGATTATTATTTGACATATTTGTGATGAAGCCTAATTACTCTGGTTACTGCTAGGATTTTAATGATGTGATTAAGACGCAATACTGCAAATAGAGAAAGGGCATGTCCATTTGCGCGTGCGACCACACGCGCGCGCGCGCGCACACCCCCAACCCCCCCCCCCCCCCCCCCCCCCCCCCCCCCCCACACACACACACACACACACACACACACACCCACCCACACACACACACACACACACACACACACACACACCCACAGAGAGAGAGAGAGAGAGAGAGAGAGAGAGAGAGAGAGAGAGAGAGAGAGAGAGCAAGAGAGCACCAGAAGTCCTGGCTGGCGGGTGGCTGTGGTTGCGGGTTAGTTTGTTCTTCTTCTCTCATGTCTGTTTTTGATTGTTTTTTTTTCAGGTACGAGCAGGAGATTGCTGCCGCAGCAGCACAACCTCTTCCGGATGATGATGATGATGCATTCGATAATTGAAGACTTGTGTTCCATCATCATAAAAGCTTGTGTGTTGACTGTCTGGTGTGGCGGAGAGCTGGTGGTGTCTATTATCGGGCTTTGTTTAGGGCTATTGTTAGAACTTCTTGTCCAGGTGTCTTTTGCTTTCGGAAATTGTAAGCCATTCTGTGCTGTGTTGCTGTTTCTTTTCCGTGTTTGAATACGCCTGCGGTTCATTGCTTGAAAACATATCAAACTGGGAACATTTTTAGGTTCCCCGCTGCAAAGAGTTGCCGGATTTTTGTTTGTCTTGTTTGTTCGGAGTTCGGCTGCTTATTGGTTGGGTTTATTTGTCACGCCGTTTGAGGGGCACACGTAGCTTTTTGGTTTTAATGATAGCGTCTGTAAAGACGCGTTCTATATACGTTCTTATATACGTTTAAGATGAGCTTAAGATGAGATGTCATATGGAGTTGCTTTTTTTTGTCTGAAAGAGTGTTTGAACAACTGTGCCGTTCTCTTCGTTATCTTGTACGTTTGGGGTTGCATGGTACAAAATTGTATGCATCATATTATCATGAGATTAATGTGTTGGGTGGCACCTAATAATTATTTTTGATCAGGTGCGTTGGTGCGTAGGTGTGATGATCATTAATTGTTTCTTGCAATAAGAACTTGTGTACATTACCTATTACCTTTTAGACGGTCCTCCTCTTTTGCTCATCTGATAAAAAATAACTTGCTATACTTTTCCTCTTCTTCCTCTTAGGGCCTGTTCGTTTGTGTTAAAGTTGAAGTGAAAATGAGTTGGTTTCACTGCTTCCCCCACTATTTCGCACATTTCCCCACTTTCACTCCCCACTTCACCTTTGCGTGTTCTTTTGCTTCCGCTGCCGTTCTCGTTGCTCTCGTCGTCGTTGAATCCTTTTTCTCGCCGCTGCGATCTCTAGGTTTTGCGGCGATTTCAGCTGTGAATCTCGTTGGTGGGGCCCTCGAGCTTCTGATCACCACTCTCCACGCTGCAGCAGCCGCTCCATCTCTCCTCTCCCCCAACGGCTCCCTCAACGGTCGGAATTTTTGAGATTTTTCAACCCTAGAAGGAGGAAAATATGGGTTTTTTTGCTCTTGCTTGCAAGATCTGAAGCAAGGGTTGCGATATCTTCTTCGTTGGATCTATAAATCTGAATCTAGGGTTGAGGTGGGGGGATTTGGACGAACGGCGAGGTTGCGGCTGTGCTTCATCGGAGGTTGCAGGTGCTCTGCCGCTGGATCTGAGGTATCTTTGGTTCTGTGCATCATCTTTGCTCATCGAACAGCTCTGCACACTGAGGTATAACATCTCTGTTAATTTCAAGCTCTATTTGTCAAATTAGGGCAAGGTTACAACAAAAGTGGTGGGTGGGATCTGCTGAAACATGCGAATTTTTTCGATTTATACTTGAAAATGCATGGGTTAACGATTATATACGTGATTTCGCTGAAAATTTCGTGCAACCTATGGGTGGTAGATATTATTCTCCACATCCCATACGGGAAGGCATGAACGATTTGTTACATTTCACCAAGCAATTTCAATCCATATGAATCCGTAAATATGTCGGTTATATAATGATTATTGCCCAATGATGATACAACCAACGTGTGGCTGAAAAGATGGCTTTTAAAACTTCCAGTATGTATTATGCACTTCGGAGGGCTCGTGGGTAATGATTCATGAAATGTATGCAATTTGTATGGGTGTTCAAGTTGTATGGTTGAAGAGAAATAAATTATGTTAGCTTTAAATTTATGTTGGATGAAATTGGCTAACACAACAGAAGTATTTCGAGGTACCTAAATATATGAACCCTACGTAAAAGATAATCGGCCCCGTATATACACCCGGAAAACGACTATAGTTTTACCGCAAGCGCACGGCGTAGCGGTGAGCGGGTATCGAACACGAGGAGGTGGTGTTGGTTCCAATCTATCCTAAATTGGCTCGACTATGAATGTTTTATTGGTGGAGATGGTTATGGTATGATGTAATGACAATGGTGATGGATGTCGGTGTCGGTGATAAAGATGTTGGGTAAAATATCGATTCAAATTCGATATAAGAAAAGTGTCTAGGGCTAGGGAATCCCCACTACGGATCGTCATACATCATTGTAAATAGTGAATCTCAATATTACTAGACTTGTGTTGAGGTGAACTAGTCGTAACTGAATATAGAACCAAGCTCACGCTCTCGCGCTATTGCCGGTCTACAGCAACCTAGATTAGGGCACACTCTCGTGCAAACCCTAACCTAACTGACTAGCGTGAAGATCGACATCAAAGTGCAGCCGATTGGATCCAACCTATTCTTCATCCAATCGCCTCTCGAGCCCACTCTCGTGCAAACTCGAGCTACGATTTAGGTTATGATAGTTCGTATTCGTCCAATCCAAGTCTAGAGAATCTCGATTATAAACCTAAATCGAATATCTAGGCCCTCCCATCAATTGAGATCCAATCTCTTGCAAATCCCAATCGATGGAAATTTCTAGCTACTCGTAATAAATCAATCACAACCTCAACTTACTTCAATTCTAGCAACAATTCAATTCATTCATCACAATTCAAGGATCGGGTCCATAGGGTTCATCCCCATGCCGTAGAACGACGAAACTACTCACAATTCATCATAGAAATCTCAGAAATAAAGCAATAGATCATAGCACAATTCGTTGTAGAAAGAAAGCAATTCATAAAAATAAGAGTTTTAGCAAGAAAGAACAAACCAAAATTGCGCGTCTATGATCTCCGGCTGAGATTTACAAAAGGAATAGCTGTCAAAAAATAATTCAAGTCTCTCCTAAAACTAGGGAAAAAACTAGGATTAAATACAAGAAAAATCGTCCAAAAAATCCTGATAGAATTGCCCCTGTGCAGCCAGAAAACCTAATTTACGTAGCAGTCGGACCGCGTCACTCGGCCGAGTGACAATGTTACTCGGCCGAGTGACAGACCCATTAATAAAACAGAGAATCTGGGAAAATTGGGGTCTGTCACTCTGACTGACTCGGGCGAGGTCTTCTTCACTCGGCCGAATGAGCAATCTTGCTCAGCCGAGTGGGCTTCTCAAAATTTCCAGTAACTTGGCCGCTTCTCGGAAGAAAATCCCTGTACCACTCGGACGAGTGGTATTCTTCATTCGACCGAGTAGACTTTCTTGCTCGGCCGAGTGAACTTTGAAAATTCAGCAGTACGTATCCGTTTCACTCGGCCGAACGCAGCCCGTTATGTTGAGTATTGATTCCCCTGATTTGGTTTTGATGATGAACAAACATAAATATTGGGTACTAATTCTCTTTGAGCGCAGTTATGGAGATTGTCGTCAAATTACTTTGTAGATCTCAAGCGACGTCCCAAGACTTTCTTAGAGCACGTGATCGTTGTGCCTGAAGCTTCGTTGAAGCTCAATGAGTTATTAATGAAGTCAAGGGATTCAGATTTTCCATGTTGAAGCTTTGAAGACAGTTTATTGTGTTATTTATTTGGTCTTCTAGCTTCATTTCATAGAATCTTAAGCCTTGAGTAGTACTTGCCTAGTTATCCTTAATTCTATTCTAGCTTATCTCTAGGATTGGCTTAGAAGTCATTAGAAAGTCTTTGCTTAGCTTATCGCGTCTTTTCATGACTTTCTATGCATCTTAGTTGGTTCAAGTAGAAGGACCAACCGACTAGATGACGATCTAATCGGTTGGAAATCCTTCTTGAACCGATGAGTCATCCTTGTGTATTTTGGCATACTTACTGTAGACCAATTAGTTGGTCCAAGAAGGCTCACCGACCGACTAGTTGTCCAACTAGTCGGTTGGTGTTTCTTCTTAGACCGACTAGTTTATCCTCCTTATTTCATTATATTCTCTGTCAACCTTCTAGTCGGTCCAAGAAGGTTCACCGACCGACTAGTTCTCAAACTAATCGGTCAGTGATCCTTCTTAGACCGATTAAGCTGATTTAATTTTCCAGCCGTTGGAGATTTTATTTTGCACGACTTTTCTTGATCTGTTTTGATTCTTTCCATATGTGTTTAATTCGTTTCAAACAAGGAAATTTGTCTATTATCAGAGGGATTTCAGATCTAACTTTCTATCATTTGTTTTTAAATGTCTAAGGCTTTCTCTCTCTTGAAAATCTCTCCCTCTTCTCTTTGTGACCTAATTTCTCAAGGAGATTTTCAACGGTGTGTGTTCATATTTCTGAAGGATCAAATCACGATCATCACCATCGTCCTAGCCATTCTCATGCTGCTCATCGTTGCTAGGGTTTCGTGCTCACTCTTTCTCATCTTCCTTCCTTGCTCTAATTCGTAAGTATCTCAAGGCATAGGAATTTGTGGTGAGTTCTATTTATTTCATTTAAACTATTTATTATAAGTTTACCTCTCGGGTTGTGAGAGAAGTTTGTGATCCCGATTTGTGGGAGTTTCAATTCGTTCATTGTATTGTTTGATCTTGTAGTAGTTTCTACAAGAAGTTGTTTAGTGGAACCTTGAGTTAGTGGATTCTAACTCAAGTAACCGGAAGGGATCCTGGTGTCTGGGACGTAGGATCACCGGGAACACGTCGGGGAGACTTGGGTGGATCCGAACCCATTACATCGCTTGTTTGCGTTGTGTTTCTCTTGCTGTACTTATTAATTCCGCATAGTTGTTTGTGATTGCACGATAATTAGGAATTAGACTCTTGATATTTTAAAGTACTATTCACCCCCTCTCTAGTACTTGTGCAGTAGCTTTCAGGGCATTACATTTGGTATCAGAGCCAAGTTCATAGCTATGACAAACAACGACAACAAGGCCGTTCGACCACCTTCCGACTACAGCACCTTCAAGAATCGTGAAGGAGTCTCTTCAGTGATCGAAGGACACTCCTCAACTAGGCCTCCTCATTTCAATGGTACCAACTACAGGTACTGGAAATGCCGGATGGAAACCTTCCTCCGGAGCACATCACTTTGGAGAGCCACGTTAACGGAGTTTGTTGAGCCCACTGAAGAAGACTTCACGAAGTGGACTGCCGCGGAGGTCGCCGCGGAGGTGAACAATGCCAAGGCAATGAATGCCTTACAATGTGCACTGGAGCCTGAAGATTTCAACAAGATATGCACCTGTAAGAGTGCATATCAGATTTGGAATCAACTCCTCATCCTACACGAAGGAACGAGCAGGATAGCACATTCTAAACTCACTGTTGCTAACAAAGAATTCGAGTTATTTCACATGGAACCGGGTAAAAGAATTAAGGAGTATTATGCTCGCTTCGTGGATATAACCAACGAGTTAGAAGCACTTGGGAAGACCTATATCCAAGAAGAGAAAGTCGCTAAGATCAATGACAAACTTCCTTCAAGTTGGAAAAAATGAACTTACGCTATCGAGGAAGGTAATGATATGTCCAAATATACTGTTGTTCAGCTAATGGGTACCTTGATGTCTTATGAGGTATGAAAGGACAACAAGATCAAGATGCATGACAAGATGAATGCATTCTTGAAGCAAGAAGAGCCGAAGAAAAAGGGGATTGCTTTCAAGGTCGCCCCAACCACACCTACCGATAGTGAAGAATCGGAAGATGAGTTGGACATGGAATCTTTGGCTCTCATGGCAAAGAATTTCAACCGGTTCTTTCGAAAAGGTAAGTTCAAGAACAAATCTAAAGTTAGTTCTACTAATGCCTCTGCTACTCTGTGTTTTAAGTGCAATAAGCCAGGACACATCAAGGTCGATTGTCCACTCAACAAACAAAATGAGAAGTGGAAGGCACCCAAGTTCGATAAGTCACGAAAGTACAAGGAGTACAAGAAAGGACTTGTCGGTACATTCACTGACTAGGAAGAGGACTCATCAAGTGGAGAGTCAGATGATGAACAAGTGGAGAAAGCACACATGTGCTTCATGGCAAGAGAGCAACATGATCAAGAGACCGCTTCAGATGAAAGCGAAGATGAAGGTGAAGAGGTAACTATGGATGACCTAAGATTAGCTAATGAACAAATTTGGTCTAAGTATTCTAAATTGGTAAATAGATATACTAAGATCAAAGATGAGTTAACTAGTCTTCAAACCACACCTAAGCCTACCATCACCAACAACGACACCGTTGTTGAAGCCTTGAGAACCGAGATTATAAATCTCAAATCTCAACTTGAACATGTTAACATTGAGGATTCAGATGAACATGAGATAGCGGATTTGATTTCTCGAAACTCAACTTTGAGCATTGAGAATGAGAATCTCAAGTCTCGTGTTTGTGAACTCACAACACAAATGTCCACTTTGGATACTACTATACTTTCTCTCACTGAGAAATATGAGTCCACAATAGGCCGAATTGAAAAATTCAACAAAGGCAAGGACCATTTGAATAATATTCTGAATGACTTACTTCCAGCCAATCATCGTATTGGTTTGGGGTATAAAAAGGAAAATTCATCCAAATCCTCCACCACCTTTGTAAGGCCATCCTCCGATGCCTCAACTAGTATGAGTAAACACCCTATGGGTAGTTCATCTACCAATGGTACTTTCATTAAGTACACACACCCCTTTGGAAAGAAACCCACTTTGGGTGGACCTCCAAAGAAGGGTCATGCATTTATGTACACAAATACTATGCCACGTAGGAACACACCTCCTACTTCACAAGTTCACACTTATGATGAGTTCTATGCTCCACATCCACGAGCACGTGCACACCAAGTGAGACACACTCACGCACGTGTTCCTCCACATGCATATGTTCACCCACATCATTATTATATGAATGATTATCATCATGCACCGTACCATATGTTACCACCACCATTTCATCATGTGCCGCATGATTATCCACATCATGCATACACTAGGCCACTTTCTCGTAGAACACATGCACCATGTAGAAATCAACCACAAGTGCATGCTCCCAATAGGAATAGGGCTCCCAAGACATTCATTATTTGGGGCCCAAAGGACACTAGCATGCATGAGAAACAAGCGTATATTAATTCTTATTTCATGAATGTTGTGCACAATGATGACTATGTTGGGAAGTCTAAGTCCAACTGGACTTGGCTTCCAACGGTCTAATCTCTTAGGACCTAATGACCTTGGGTACCATGATACGATATTTTTATCTTCATGTACTCAATAAAAAGAAAAGGAGCAACAAATCTAAATCTAGCTCCAAGAACGGGTGGATACTTGATAGCGGATGCTCAAAACACATGACTGGTAAGGCTCAGTTGTTATCCGAAGTGGTACCCATTGAAAATGGAAACCGAGTGGTCTTCGGAGGCAACGAGAGCGGAACCATCATCGGCGTTGGAAAAGTTGGTAACCCCTCAAAACCCTTTATAAATGATGTTTACCTTGTTAAGGTTTAAATCACAATGTAATCTCTATAAGTCAACTTTGTGACAAGGGTTACAAAGTTAGCTTTGAGAAAAGAATGTGCCATATTTTAAGATATGAAAATAATAGTGTGTTGTTCTCTGGCACACGCCATAAGGACTTATATATATTAGATATTCCAAATTCCCATGAACAATGTCTTATTGCCAACACAAGTGAGCAACACTTATGGCATTGACGTTTTGGTCATGCGAATTTTGGAACACTTTTCAAACTATCCAAGCTAGATTCTATTAAAGGATTCCCCAAGCTTTCCTTCAATAAGAAAAGCTTTTGCGACTCATGTCAACGGGGAAAACTTCCAAAATCGTCATTCAAACCTAAGAAAAGCATATCCTCTAAACGGCTTCTAGAGCTTTTACATCTAGATCTTTTAGAGTTGCTTCATTAGGAAATGCCCGATATGGACTTGTCATCGTTGATGACTTTTCTAGATTTACTTGGGTATTTACCTTAATCAATAAAAATGATGCTTTTGAAAACTTCACAGTATTTGTTAAGAAAGTACAAAATGTCATTGGAACCACCATTGTCACTGTTCGTAGTGATCATGGAGGGGAATTTGAGAACGAGTCTTTCTCAAACTTCTGTGATGAGGTTGGTATTACTCACGCCTTTTCTTTCTCTCGCGCACCCCCTCAAAATGGTGTTGTTGAGAGAAAGAATAGGACACTAGTGGAATGTGCTTGCACTATGGTTGATGATAGCCACCTTGGCCATTAATTTTGGGCAGAAGCGGTACATACCGCTTGCTATGTGTTTAATAGGATACTCTTGAGGCCCGACACTAAACAAACTTGTTATGAATTATTGTTTGGTAGGTTACCTCAAGTTAAACATTTTAGATTTTTTGGTGCAAAATATTTTATCAAGAACACATATGGTAATTTGGACAAATTTGATCCAAGATCCGATGAGGGAATATTTGTTGGATATTCCTCCCGTAGGAAAGCCTACCGGATATACAACAAAAGAACCTCAACGATCGAGGAATCTCTTCATGTTTCATTTAATGAAGATTTTGTCCCTCCTAGAATTATCGATGACAATGATTCTATGGAAGCAGTTAGTGACCCTGTTGATATATCTAATGCTATTGATTCTGTTGAAACTAACCATACTAATGATTCTCTTAAGAATGTTCCTAGTGACCAGGGTGTTCCCAGAAAGCTTCCAGCAGTTCGTGACCATCCCCATGAGCAAGTTATTGGCAACATGGAAGATGGCGTCAGAACAAGATCTCAAGTCAACTTCTTCGCTCAGTGTGCTTTTGTCTCTTTCGTGGAGCCAAAGAATATCAACGAGGCATGCGAAGATAGTTCTTGGATCCTAGCTATGGAAGAGGAGCTCATTCAGTTTGAGAGGAATGAGGTCTGGGAGCTAGTTCCGTTGCCTTCGAAGAATCACAACGTTATAGGAACGAAGTGAATCTTCAAGAACCAGATAGACGAGAACCAAAATGTCATCCGGAACAAAGCCCGGTTAGTTTCTCAAGGCTACAGACAAGAGGAAGGTATTGATTTCGAGGAATCTTTTGCACCTGTAGCTAGATTAGAATCTATTAGGTTGTTACTGTCATTTGCATGCCAAAAAGATTTCAAACTTTCTCAAATGGACGTAAAAAGTGCGTTTTTAAACAGAGATGTCGTTGAGGAAGTTTATGTTTCTCAACCTCCGGGTTTTATTAATGATAAATTTCCAAATCACATTTTCAAACTTAAGAAAGCACTTTATGGTTTGAGACAAGCCCCTAGAGCTTGGTATGACCGCCTAAAGAACTTTCTTTTGGATTTGGGTTTCAAAATGGGTGAGGTTGATTCAACGCTTTTTGTTAAGTATGCTAATCATGATATTATATTAGTTCAGATTTACGTAGATGATATAATTTTCGGTGCTACTAACTTCACTCTTTGCGAAGAGTTTTCTAATGTCATAAAGGATCAGTTCGAAATGAGCCACATGGGTGAGCTCAAATATTTTTTAGGACTCCAAATTCACCAAATGAACGATGGAATCTTCATCCACCAAACCAAGTACACGGTGGATTTGCTAAAGCGATTTGGAATGGAGAATGCCTCTAGCAAGAAGACACCAATGAGCACTACTACACACCTTGATAAAGATACGGGCGGCAAAGATGTAGACATTCGTCTATATCGAGGTATGATAGGTAGTTTATTATATCTTACTGCTAGTAGGCCAGATATAATGTTTGCTGTATGTGTTTGTGCTAGGTATCAATCACAACCTAAGGAATCACACTTAATAGCGGTTAAACGTATTTTCCGTTATTTAAGTCATACACTCGACTACGGATTATTCTATCCAAAGTCAAGCACATATGACTTAATCTCATATAGTGATGCAGATTATGCTGGATGCAAATCCGACAGGAAAAGTACTAGTGGCACTTGCCATTTTATAGGAAATTATCTTGTCTCTTAGTTTTCCAAGAAGCAGAATTTCGTATCACTTTCAACCACCGAGGCGAAATATATTGCCGTCGGTGCTGCATGTGCACATGTTCTTTGGATGAAACACACACTTAAAGACTTCGGTATAAACTTTGATACTTGCCCTATCATGGTGGACAACCTAAGTGCAATATGTCTATCTAAGAATCCGGTACACCACTCCCATACCAAACACATAGATGTCCGTCACCATTTCCTAGATGATCATGTAGCTAAAAAGGACATCATTTTAGTGTACGTTGAAACCCAGAAGCAAATCGCCGACATTTTCACGAAACCACTCAAGGAAGACACCTTTGTGTGGTTACGTCGAGAATTGAGGATTATGGGTGAATCCGAGAGTTAGGATTCATATTTTTTAATATAATCTTGCATGATAATGATATTCATAAGCTCATGCTGGATTTGTTGTGACATCCTCTAATTATGCTGGATTAATGATTGGTTTTTCGAACTGCACGTCGTATTTATGGTTTTATGGTCTTATTGGTTGTTTGGTATGTTTTGTGATACGTTTTTGATGTATGTTGGATTGTTGTATGCTGTGCACCATATACTGTTATCTGATGATGATCAATATTTTTTTGGTAGTCTGGATGTATCAATTTTGATGTTTATATATATATATATCCATCCTATTGCATTTCGTATCTGTGTGCACATTGTACTTTTGCCTCTGATGTTTACTTTATCGCTCGCCGATTTTGTTGCATATATAGCTTTGTTTGAATGGAAACATTAGTTGTTTTCCATGCAATCAATTCGCTAAAAATGCTGATATTGGAGAGTATGTTCCTTTCATCAATACGTTGATTTGATTTTGTTTTTGATGATTTCTCTTTTTGCTTTTATACTATGGTCTAGTTGACACACCTTGTTTTCTTCGATATTTTCCTTGGTGTCATTTAGACCATTGTCCTAGTCTTCGTCTCTCTTGTTTATAATTTCTTTTAGCCTTGGTTGTTGTCGTTGTTTCCTCCCGCTCTTTTTGGATAATGACAAAGGGGGAGAGACTTAATAATGACTTTGTGCTAAATGATAATTTAAACAATTACCGTGAATCTAATTTCATATGTTAGATTCAGGGGGAGTGAAGATATAAAAATAGATTCCGATCCTATATTTCAATAATTGGATCATGTCTTATACTTTTATCTTTTGTTTGACGCTTATATTTACTATTTAATATGGAACTAACGAGTCATCAATGCAAGGGGAGTAAGTCAATTTCATTTATATCATTATTATTGATTTATATTTATGTTGGTTTGTCATCACCAAAAAGGGGGAGAATGTTGAGTATTGATTCCCCTGATTTGGTTTTGATGATGAACAAACATAAATATTGGGCACTAATTCTCTTTGCGCGCAGTTATGGAGATCGTCGCCAAATTACTTTGTAGATCTCAAGCGACGTCCCAAGACTTTCTTAGAGCACGTGATCGTTGTGCCTGAAGTTTCGTTGAAGCTCAAGGAGTTATTAATGAAGTCAAGGGATTCGGATTTTCCATGTTGAAGCTTTGAAGACGGTTTGTCGTGTTATTTATTTGGTCTTCTATCTTCATTTCATAGACTGTTAAGCCTTGAGTAGTACTTGCCTAGTTATCCTTAATTCTATTCTAGCTTATCTCTAGGATTGTCTTAGAAGTCATTAGAAAGTCTTTCCTTAGCTTATCGCGTATTTTCATGACTTTCTGTGCATCTTAGTTGGTTCAAGTAGAAGGACCAACTGACTAGATGACGATCTAATCGGTTAGAAATCCTTCTTGAACTGACGAGTCATCCTTGTGTATTTTGGCATACTTACTGTAGACCAATTAGTCGGTCCAAGAAGGCTCACCGACCGACTAGTTGTCCAACTATTCGGTTGGTGTTTCTTCTTAGACCGACTAGTTTATCCTCCTTATTTAACTATATTCCCTGTCAACCTTCTAGTCGGTCCAAGAAGGTTCACTGACCGACTAGTTCTCAAACTAATCGGTCAGTGATCCTTCTTAGATCGATTAAGCTGCTTTAATTTTCCAGCCGTTGGAGATTTTATTTCCACGACTTTTCTTGATCTGTTTTGATTCTTTCCATATGTGTTTGATTCATTTCAAATAAGGAAATTTGTCTATTATCAGAGGGATTTCAGATCTAATTTTCTATCATTCGTTTTTGAATTTCCAAGGCTTTCTCTCTCTCGAAAATCTCTCCCTCTTCTCTTTGTGACCTAATTTCTCAAGGAGATTTTCAACGGTGTGTGTTCATATTTCTGAAGGATCAAATCACGATCATCACCATCGTCCTAGGCATTCTCACGCTGCTCATCGTTGCTAGTGTTTCGTGCTCACTCTTTCTCATCTTCCTTCCTTGCCCTAATTTGTAAGTATCTCAAGGCATAAGAATTTGTGGTGAGTTCTATTTATTTCATTTAAACTATTTATTATAAGTTTACCTCTCGGGTTGTGAGAGAAGTTTGTGATCCCGGTTTGTGGGAGTCACAATTCGTTCATTGTATTGTTTGATCTTGTAGTAATTTCAACAAGAAGTTGTTTAGTGGAACCTTGAGTTAGTGGATTCTAACTCAAGTAGCCGGAAGGGATCCGAGTGTCTGGGACGTAGGATCACCGGGAACAAGTCGGGGAGACTTGGGTGGATCCGAACCTATTACATCGCTTGTTTGCGTTTTGTTTCTCTTGCTGTACTTATTAATTCCGCATAGTTGTTTATAATTGCACGATAATTAGGAATTAGACTCTTGATTATTTTAAAGTACTATTCACCCCCCTCTAGTACTTGTGCAGTAGCTTTCAGGGCATTACACGTTACTCGGCCGAGTGAACTCTCTGTTCGGCCGAGTGAGCTGCTTCTGGGCTGTAACGGTCTGTTTTCGTTGTACTTTGTTCGTGCACGTGCTTTTGACAGTGCACGTGTTTATTTTAGACTTTGTTTGTTTGTGAACACTTTGGTGTGGTATGCCGTTGTGAACGTCTCTGAGAGTATTAAATTGTGGCACTAATTTAGAACAACATTTCTCGGGTCGTTTTCCCACGATTTGATCTTATTCGAAGAGACGTTGTGATCACTTTTGACGTGAGACGTTTTTATTTTTAGTTTCGTTGCTCGACGTCGAAATTGAGATCCGTCTTCTTAATTACCTTTCTCTCGTCGTCCCGATCACCCCAATATTTATTTTATAATTTTTGGAGTTTATTTGACCACTTTTACATTTTTACAAAGTTTTAAATATTTTTAAATACCAAGTTTTCAATTATTTTCGACCAAATAAAATTTTATTAAGTTTATAATACTACAAACGAATTTTGAGCCAAATCCCAGCTCATCTTGGCCGCACCCTAGCCATGTGTGGGTTAGAGAGAGAGATTTGAATTTTAAATTATTTTAAAATCCTAATCCTATTAAAATTAGCCCTAGACCAAGTCAACCCCTCTACACTATATAAATAACCCCTAGGAAGACCTATTTTCGCAAGCAAACAACCCTAGCCGCTCCCAAAATCCAAAATCTCGCTTGCGACGATTCGTCGCAACGTTGCAGCAGCCACCCCCGCACCGACTGAGGAAATCGCCCCCGTTCTCTCGGTCTGACCGAGAGCCCCGCCCGCACCAAGGCCGCTCCGCACCGCACAGCAGCCGCCCCGCTTCGCCCCGTGTCCGACTGAGAGGATCTCTCGGTCTGACCGAGAGCTTCGCCCGCTCTGCACGCCCCGCTCCGCACAGCAGCCCCCGCTTCGCAAGCCCGCACCGACCCCCGCATCGCCCCGTGTCCGACCGAAGCACCCGACCCCACATCTCGCCCGCACCGACCGAAGGCCCGCTCCACACAGACCGAGAGCCCCGACCCCGCATCTCCGCTCCGCACTGCACAGCGGCCGTCCGCAGTGTCTGATCGAGGAAATCCCACGCACCGACCGTGTCTGACCGAGCGACGTTCGTCGCAACGTCGCAACTCTCGCGCCGCTTGCCACCGTGGGCCCCCCAAGTTCTCCAGAGGTATTATGGGTCCCCCATGGGTCCCTAGGACTACTGTGGGCCCTACCTAGGTGTCTCTTCTTCGAGGATTTGCCGTTTACGACGTTGCGATACGTCGTAGCCCATCGTCGCACGTTCTAGCTTTGGAATCTTGGTCCGTTGATCTAGTTGCTGTCCAGAACTTGGCGAGCGAGGAATCTATTCTAGAATCTGGACTTGGAGCGCGTTCTTTTATTCCAACCCCTGGCGTCGCTACCCGACGCCAGTGTAGCTTTCGCGTCGTGTTGAGGTAACGATCTGCACCCTTAGGACCCCAACCACAGCCTGATAATTAAGACTAAAAATTGATGTTTTTAAAGTGTTTTAAATGTTTTAGATTCACTAATCAGAGATTAATAAAATGGAATGTAGGCCGGTAGACTTGTGCATGTAGGTTACTTGTGACTTTGGACCCGTTGGACGGTGTTTTTCAGACCTTTGACTTGCAGGCAAGTGAAACTTGCCAACTCTTGCTTAGGACCATGTTTTTAGGCCACTTCCTTGTTTTTAGCGTAAAAGAGACTAGACAGTGAAATGATAGCTGTCTAGACGCACTTTTAAGATCAAGCTTGACAACGAAGCTAGATCTGTCACCCTGCCATGTCATTCATGCATTGATATGTGCCATGTTTAAATTCCTTATCTGTATGCACTTTTATCTGCCATGCATTGCATTTTACATGTCATTCCAGTTGATTGTTGCATTCGTAGCACACGCTACAAAATACTTGTACTTCCTTGTCCGGCTAGGTGCACCACTATGCCATCAAGATAAAACACTTCCTGGCTCGTGATCCAGAAGCGAGCATACGTGTTCGGGGGTAAGGCCCTGGCTCGATACACGTGGAGGGGTAGGGATAAGCGATCACTTGAGCTTATGAGTTGGCCCGCGTAGCCACTCTAGCCAAAAGGCGTAATCTCTGTGCACGACGTGCTTACTTTACTTGTCTTTGTACTCGTGAATGTTTCTTGTAAATCTTGATATCCATGCCATGAATTAAATGCCATGATCGTACTTTACTTTACTTATTGCACTCATACTTTAACTGCCATGTCATTGCATCATGCTAGAACTGCTAGGTTGATTACCTGTACTTTCAGTTTCCTTGCACAAGTCTCTTGTAGACTTGCTGACATGTGCCCCTTGCTCTTTTGGGTGTCACATGTTAGACCCTGAGCCAGAGACCGTAGCTGAGGACGAGGTGTTTGCTGACGCTGAGCCGGAGCTTACGTTTGACGAGGAGTTGGTGGACACCGGAGACCAGTCTTAGAGACTGATTGAGTTGCTTTTGCTCTAGGTTGCTGTTTAGTTGTCGGTGCGTAGCACCATTACTTTGCTTTTGTACTTTATACTTTTGTTGGCCATGCTGGGGCCTCTTTTAGACTCTTTTCTCTTAGCCCGATGGCTTTTCTGCGATGTTGGAATTTATTATTATGGATATTCTGAGATTTCTCTTTTGTCTCATTTCCTTATTATTATCTTTGTTTCGTTTCGCGTTGCGAGGACCTGCTATTTTAAGTTGATTGACGCTTATCGGACTTGCAGCTTTGTAGCTTCGAGTCTGAGTGGACCTTCTCACGATTCGTCTCCATATTTTTGGGAAGCGGGGCGTGACAGGTTTTATTGGTGGCCCATGCAGGTCAGTCTTGCAATTGCGAATTAACGGAACAACGATAATAACGAAATGTCCATTAAATAAATTACAACATCTAAGTCATTAAGCTACTGAGTCTAAATTTTTGTTCGTTTTCTATGTCGTTAGATGGCTAGAAGACGACAGACCCGAGTTGGTGGTGGACCTACTCTGAAGACTTGCTATTTCTGTGGTAAGACCGGGCACGTCAAGGAGCAGTGCAGAAGATTTCTAGGCTGGTGTTTGATTTGTGGTGATGCTACTCATTCAGCGAAGGATTGTCGACATGCAAATCAACTGCGGAAAGCATCGGATGGAGTTCCGCAGCAGCAAGCACCAGTAGCTGGGCCAAGTCAGAAGGTGTGCTATCATTGTAGCAAGATTGGTCACGAGAAGGAACAATGCAGACGGAAGCTGGGCCAGTGCTTGATTTGTGGCGACGCAGCGCATACCTTAAAGGACTGTCCGAGAGCTAAGCATCCGGAGAAAGATCCAGTCGGAGCTCAACTACGAAAAGCACACGTAGCTGTAAGACGTGGAGCAGCCCTCGTTCCACAGAGGCAGGCTTTTCAACATGCCATGCAGCCGAGGAGGCAGGCTTTTCTGATGACGGCAGTGGAGAGCGAGACTGTGGATGAGGTTATCGCAGGTAACTCTCAGTCTAGTTGTTTCCTTGCTTAGATAGTTTTGATTGTTAGCTTATGCTTGGTTGATTGCATATGATTATTTGTTAGAATAGGGTTTGATTGTTAGATTGCTTGTTAGGTGTGATTTTGGTTTGCACATTTCCTGCACGAGTCCTCTTTGACTCGGGTGTATCAATGTGCATTATATCCCGGAGCTTCGTGGAGAAGCTTTCCTTGTCGACTTCCCCTCTTCACAAGAGTTGGGATATCGTTACAGAAAATGACGTGATCCCGGTGCATCGTGGTTGCAATTCTTGCCCTTTGGTGGTCTGTGGACATGAGCTTTACGCTGATTATATTGTCCACGACATCATCAACTACGATGCAGTGCTTGGGATGGACTGACTTGAGAGTTTCTATGCCCCGATCGACTGCCGGAGGAAGAAGGATGGTTCGCGTCGCCTGTGCGTGGATTACCGGGAGCTGAATGCCGTCATCGTCGAGGATCGATATCCATTGCCTTGTATAGACGACATTTTGATCAACTTGGAGGATCGAGGTTGTTCTCTAAGTTGGATCTGAGGAGTGGTTACCATCACCTCAAGGTGAAGACGGACGACATCCCGAAGATAGCGTTCAGGACAAAGTATGGTCACTACGAGTTTGTGGTTATGCCTTTCGGTGTAACCAATGCGCCCACAGTTTTTATGAACCAAATGAATCTGATCTTCTACGACTTTCTAGACAAGTTTGTCGTTATCTTTATTGACGACATCCTGATCTATTCAAAGTCGGAGGAAGAGCATGCATCGCACTTGAGGACAGTGTTGGAGATTTTAAGGAAGCATCGTTTGTATACTAAGTATTCCAAGTGCGAGTTTTGGCTGGATAGAGTTGCTTTTCTCGGGCATGTAGTGTCAGGCGATGGAATTTCGGTGGATCCCGAGAAGATTAAGGCTATCAGAGAGTGGCCTGTTCCGCAGTCAGCGACTGAGACCCGGAGTTTCCTTGGGCTTGCAGGTTATTATCGGCGTTTCATTAAGGAATTTTCCCGGATTGCTAAGCTGATGACCAGACTGACGCGGAAGGATGTAGCATTTGTTTGGTCTGATAATTGTGAGAAGGCTTTTGATATTCTGAAGGAGAGGTTGACGACTGCCCCTGTTCTTACTGTGTCTGATCAGAGTGGAGGATTTGAGATCTTTTGCGATGCTTCTGGCAAGGGTCTTGGTTGTGTGTTGCATCAACATGGTCACGTGGTTGCGTATGCTTCTCGTCAGCTCAGGGCTCATGAGAAGAATTACCCAACACACGATTTGGAGTTGGCTGCTGTCGTGTTTGCGCTGAAGATTTGGAGGCACTTCCTGCTGAGTGAGAGGGTGAAGATCTTCACCGATCACAAAAGCTTGAAGTATATTTTTACGTAGAAGGAGCTCAACATGCGACATCGTCGATTGTTGGAGCTCATGGAGGATTATGAGATTGATTTGCAGTATCACCCTGGCAAGGTGAATGTGGTTCCGGATGCGCTGAGCAGGCTTCCAGCGGTGATAATGTTGACTTCGCAGTGGAGATTGCAGCAGGATTTTTGCGAGTCTGGCATTGAGATTATTCTTCCTGGAGAGACTTCTTCGTTGATGAGTATGCAGATTCAGTCGACGATTGTGGATAGGATCAAGGCTGGACAGGCTGGAGATGCTAAGCTGGTGAAGATTTGGGAGCAGGTGGAAGCCGGTCTGCGGACTGACTTCTTGATTCATGAGGATGGTTCGTTGAGATTTAGAGCCAGGTTGTGTGTGCCGGCTGGAGATATCAGAGAATAATTATTGGTGGTGGCACACCGTTCGCCATATTTTGTACATCCTGGTGGGACCAAGATGTACAAGGATCTTCGTCTGAACTATTGGTGGCATGGTATGAAGAGGAGTGTGGCTCAGAGTGTAGCCAAGTGTTTGGTTTTCCAGCAGGTAAAGGCGGAGCATCAGCGTACAGCAGGGTTGCTACAACCGCTTCTGATTCCGGAGTGGAAGTGGCAGCACATCACTATGGATTTCGTGACTGGACTACCTCAAAGTCCGAAGCAGAATGACGCGATTTGGGTGATCGTAGACCGATTGACCAAATCCGCGCACTTTATTCCCTTCCGAGTAGGACAGTCTACTGAGAAACTAGCGAGGAGATATATGGAGGTAAATTCTTTTACTCTCAGTTTCTATTTCCTTTTCCTAGTTTAGATAGTGATGTAACGTGAATCGTGCAGGAGATCGTACGACTTCACGGAGTCCCAGTGAGTATCGTGTCGGACAGAGACACGAGATTCACGTCTCAGTTTTGGCAGAGTCTGCAGAAGAGTCTGGGTACGAGTCTGAGTTTCATTACGGTGTACCACTCGAAGATGGATGGCCAGTCCGAGAGGATGATTCAGATTTTGGAGGACATGCTAAGAGCGTGCATGTTGGACTTCAAGGGATCTTGGGCGGATCATCTCCATCACGTTGAGTTTGCCTACAATAACAGCTACCAGGCGAGTATTGGAATGGCGCCTTTCGCCGCACTATATGGGAAGAAATGTCGATCGCCGCTGAGCTGGGATGACATTGGAGATCGGGAGCTGTTAGGACCGGAGATGATTGTGGATGCCGTGGATGTTGTGAGGAACATCCGGGAGAAGCTGAGGATTGCGCAGGACCGTTTCAAGCATTGGGCAGATGCTAAACAGAGGCCTTTGGAGTTTCAGCCTGGAGATCATGTCTTTCTGAAGATTTCTCCGAACCGCGGAGTTATTCGATTTGGAAAGAGAGGCAAGCTGAGTCCGAGGTTCATTGGGCCGTTTGATGTTCTGGAGAGAGTTGGAGCTGTGGCTTATCGCTTGGCATTGCCACCATCACTGGAGGGAGTTCACGACGTATTTCACGTATCTCAGTTACGTCGATACGTTAGTGATCCATCCCATGCTGTGGATTTCTCGAAGATCACGGTTCATCCGGATCTATCTTATGATCAGCAGCCAGTTGAGATTCTGGATCGACGGCAGAAGCAGCTGAGGAATAGGACAGTCGACTTGGTTCAAGTGCAGTGGCGTCACGGTTCCCCTGGTGAGTCCACCTAGGGAGCGTGAGGATGAGATGAGAGAGCGCTTCCCGCACCTCTTCCCGAGCAGTGCTTGATGTTGATTCCGAGGACAGAATCATTTCTAAGGTGGGGAGGATGTAACGGTCTGTTTTCGTTGTACTTTGTTCGTGCACGTGGTTTTGAGCGTGCACGTGTTTATTTTAGACTTTGTTTGTTTGTGAACTGTCACGCCCCGCTCACCCAAGTACGGGGGCGTTGGCGAGGTCGCCGTAGTATTCAGACTCAGGCTTCGAGCCCTCTTATCTAAATACTACTAGGCATTTTTTTGTGGTTGATTATGAAATAAATTAGCAGGCCACTGCAATAACACTGGAATAGTACACATAGAAAGAAAAGTGCTCCAACAGAAATAAAAACGCAGTACTGAAAAGTAAATACATCAACACTGAAGTTACATTATATTACATAAGTCCATATACATACATACATACATCAGCTGTACAACGGGGGTACAAAAAGCGGGTACAACAAAAGAGAAACCCCCAGCCCAAAAGTACAAAAGTACACACCCGGTACAACGCACCCACTAGTGTAACCCCGGGTAATCTAATAGTACAAAGTCTCCTGAAGGCTCTACCTCGGTAGCACTGGCACTGACCTCTGGCTCCTGAACACCCGAAGACTGCTCGGGACTCGTACCTGTAAACCACGGGATGAGACACGTCAACGCGTGACCCAGTAGGAAATCCTAATCACCCTAGTAGAACCCAGTTTAGAACTGGTTTCCCTAACTATCTAACTAACTACAGGTGTCATGTCATCACATATTACGCAGAAATTAAAAACAGAGTACCAGTGCTGAAAGTAAACAACAGTGAACAAGACTGAAGTAATAAACGATTAAGTTAAATAAATTAAATGGTTATTCTGTATTTGGAACCTGGATAAACCATAGGCTGCTAAGAGAGCGGACTTCACCCAGGGTGGGTGAAAAGTGGTACCACTCCAGCGACACGAGCACTGGAGGGGCCTCTCGTAACTCCGTACCCGACTGGACGAGGTACCTGAGTGAGAATCATCTCGGTTTTTCTGTGGGTCAAACGGAGAAAACCATCAATTACCGTCCAGGTGCGTCACGAGCGCACCGGCGGCCTCTCTAACTCTAGTCAACTCCCCCTTCCGGGAGTGACGAAGCGAGTGAGAAATCATATCGTGTCCGCTTCTTAACACCTACAATTTACCCGTGTTTCCCCCAAACCCCGTGTCACCCTCCTCTGGGGATGACTTAATCATTTTCCTTATATCAATTTCATGTGAGATAAAATAAAACACATGAGCAATTGGGGTAAAAGAACCACAACCAAGAATATACGAAAAGCAACATACGAGAAATGTTTCCATAGTCAAATTATCCATTTCCTTCATGTTCTCCATCTTCCCACCTCTCTTTCCTTTCCACATTTCATATTCCACAACAAACCGATCATCTTATGTAACCACACAACTAGTGATTCGACAAGTATATGGTATAATGGCCAATTAGTTCAGGTAATAAAATACATAGGCATAAGAGAGGTAATATGAACATGTACACATAGTACAACATCACCCAAACCATTTCAGGTTACTGGAAATGCACAATCAGTCAGATTGAAGGCCAGATTAAAGGCATTTATAGTTAGAATTTAGGAAAACTTAAAGCTGCAAAGTTGCAGGTATGACAGTTTTGCATCACCACATCAAATTTCAGAAAATAATATGACATGTGTGAGTTATTGTGCTCAAATTAGTAAAAGATGGCAATTCTGCAGAAAAACAGAAACATTGCATCAACTTAATCAGTGATTTAATCCTTTTTACAATCAGATCTGGGTAAAATAAAAAATATGGTATTGTGTATCTTGAAGAGTAGTTGTCCAAAATGTCCTAAAACACCTAATTTCATCAAGTTAAGAGGTGGTAATCACCATTTTAGTGCAGGATGTCAAAACTGCCAGAATTTCGACATGTTGCAGAAAAAGCTCCATTTCTCCTAGTTTACGAATTGAACATATATCATATCTTATATGATTTTAGGGTAGGATTTCGAGATCTACATGAATATATTTATTTCAGATTTTATTTTGATCTAGGTTGGGAGATATGCCTGTTTTAACAGAGGCTAAAACTGCTGGAAATTTCAGAACAAATTCATGAACACAAAAGATAAGTTTTTCCAAGCAAACATGCATGCAAGTGAACTCCAAGGTGGAGATGGGTATCCTACTAAGTGGATTTGAGATTCCTACTAACTCCACATATGAAACTCAACATAATTTTAACATCAAATTGTTACATTTACTAAATTAATGAGAAAACCAATCCTAAACCAAACTCTACTATGTGATTAGAGTTCCTACCTTGTAAAAAGTCCTCCAAATATGATCTTGGGCCCTTCTTAGTCCTTGATGACACTTGAGCCTCCTTCTTCAAAGCTCCAATTTGATCTCCCAAAAAGTAGGATTTTTAGGCTATTTTGGCTAGTTCTTGGTGTTGGAATGAAAAGGAATTTTGGGGCTTTTTAGAGGTTGAAGAGGGGAGCTAATTAGAAGTATGTCTTAAGGAAGAAGATGAAGGAAAATGAAAGAAAAGAGCATGCTAATTTTTTGGCCAGAATTAGGGAGTGAGGGAGAGAAGGAAAAATGAGAGTTTTTCTTTTCTATTTTTTTTGGTTTTGTTGTTTTCATGCATAGATTTTAGAACCCCTAAATCCCTCTCATTCTTACACATAATAAGCCATGTGTCCTCTTATTACTAATAACATGACACATACCATGGTGTGTTGTCATGGTAATAAAAATCATGATTTTTGTATTTTAAGAAAATCAAAATACATGTAGAAATACTTCATACACTCCAAATACATGTATTTCTCCAAATACTCTCATTTACTAAATTCAAGTAGTGAGTTTAAAATCTTTTAAAATAAATTCCTACACCAAATAATTAAAAGAAAAATATAGGCATACTTCCTAAAAATATACAGACGTATCTACGTCTAAAATACGTACAAATACGCGTATATATAAATTAGGGTCATTACATGAACACTTTGGTGTGGTATGCCGTTGTGAACGTCTCTGAGAGTATTAAATTGTGACACTAATTTGGAATAATATTTCTCGGGTCGTTTTCCCACGATTTGATCTTATTCGAAGAGACGTTGTGATTTTCACTTTTGACGTGAGACGTTTCGATTTTTAGTTTCGTCGCTCGACGTCGAAATTGAGATCCGTCTTCTTAATTACCTTTCTATCGTCGTCCCGATCACCCCAATATTTATTTTATAATTTTTGGAGTTTATTTGACCACTTTTACATTTTTACAAAGTTTTAAATATTTTTAAATACCAAGTTTTCAATTATTTTCGACCAAATAAAATTTTATTAAGTTTATAATACTACAAACGAATTTTGAGCCAAATCCTAGCTCATCTTGGCCGCACCCTAGCCATGTGTGGGTTAGAGAGAGAGAGATTTGAATTTTAAATTCTTTTAAAATCCTAATCATATTAGAATTAGCCCTAGACCAAGTCAACCCCTCTACACTATATAAACAACCCTAGGAAGACCTATTTTCGCAAGCAAACAACCCTAGCCGCTCCCAAAACCCAAAATCTCGCTTGCGACGATTCGTCGCAACGTTGCAGCAACCACCCCCGCACCGACCGAGGAAATCGCCCCCGTTCTCTCGGTCTGACCGAGAGCCCCGCCCGCACCAAGGCCGCTCCGCACCGCACCGCACAGCAGCCGCCCTGCTTCGCCCCGTGTCTGACCGAGAGGATCTCTCGGTCTGACCGAGAGCTTCGCCCGCTCTGCACGCCCCGCTCCGCACAGCAGCCCCCGCTTCGCAAGCCCGCACCGACCCCCGCATCGCCCCGTGTCCGACCGAAGCGCCCAACCCCGCATCTCGCCCTCACCGACCGAAGGCCCGCTCCGCACAGACTGAGAGCCCCGACCACGCATCTCCGCTCCGCACTGCACAGCGGCCGTCCGCAGTGTCTGACCGAGGAAATCCCCCGCACCGACCGTGTCTGACCAAGCGACGTTCGTCGCAATGTCACAACTCTCGCACCGCTTACCACCGTGGGCACCCCAAGTTTTCCAGAGGTATTATGGGTCCCCTATTGGTCCCTAGGACTACTGTGGGCCCCACCTAGGTGTCTCTTCTTCGAGGATTTGCCATTTATGACGTTGCGATATGTCGTAGCCCGTCGTCGCACGTTCTAGCTTTGGAATCTTGGTCCGTTGATGTAGTTGCTGTCCAAAACATGGCGAGCGAGGAATCTATTCTGGAATCTGGACTTGGAGCGCGTTCTTTTATTCCAACCTGGCGTCGCTACCCGACGCCAGTGTAGCTTTCGCGTCGTGTTGAGGTAACGATCTGCACCCTTAGGACCCCAACCACAGCCTGATAATTAAGACTAAAAATTGATGTTTTTAAAGTGTTTTAAATGTTTTAGATTCACTAATCAAAGATTAATAAAATAGAATGTAGGCCGGTGGACTTGTGCACGTAGGTTACTTGTGACTTTGGACCCGTTAGACGGTGTTTTTCAGACGTTTGACTTGCAGGCAAGTGAAACTTGCCAACTCTTGCTTAGGGCCATGTTTTTAGGCCACTTCCTTGTTTTTAGCGTAAAAGAGACTAGACAGTGAAATGATAGCTGTGTAGATGCACTTTTAAGAACTAGCTTGACAACGAAGCTAGATCTATCACCCTGCCATGTCATTCATGCATTGATATCTGCCATGTTTAAATTCCTTATCTGTACACACTTTTATCTACCATGCATTGCATTTTACATGTCATTCCAGTTGATTGTTGCATTCGTAGCACACGCTACAAAATACTTGTACTTCCTTGTCCGGCTAGGTGCACCCCTATGGCATCAAGATAAAACACTTCCTGGCTCGTGGTCCAGATGCGAGCATACGTGTTCGGGGGTAAGGCCCTGGCTCGATACACGTGGAGGGGTAGGGATAAGCGATCACTTGAGCTTAGGAGTTGGCCAGTGCAGCCACTCTAGCCAAAAGGCGTAATCTCTGTGTACGACGTGCTTACTTTACTTATCTTTGTACTCGTGAATGTTTCTTGTAAATCTTGATATCCATGCCATGAATTAAATGCCATGCTCGTACTTTACTTTACTTGTTGCACTCATACTTTAACTGCCATGTCATTGCATCATGCTAGAACTGCTAGGTTGTTTAACTGTACTTTCAGTTTCATTGCACAAGTCTCTTGTAGACTTGCTGACATGTGCCCCTTGCTCTTTTGGGTGTCACATGTTAGACCCTAAGCCAGAGACCGTAGCTGAGGACGAGGTGTTTGCTGACACTGAGCCGGAGCCTACGTTTGACGAGGAGTTGGTGGACACCGGAGACCAGTCTTAGAGACTGATTGAGTTGCTTTTGCTCTAGGTTGCTGTTTAGTTGTCGGTGCGTAGCACCATTACTTTGCTTTTGTACTTTGTACTTTTGTTGGCTATGCTGGGGCCTTTTTTAGACTCTTTTCTTTTAGCCTGGTGGATTTTCTACGATGTTGGAATTTATTATTATGGATATTCTGAGATTTCTCTTTTGTCTCATTTCCTTATTATTATCTTTGTTTCGTTTCGCGTTGCAAGGACCTGCTATTTTAAGTTGATTGACGCTTATCGGACTTGCAGCTTTGTAGCTTTGAGTCTGAGTGGACCTTCTCACGCTTCGCCTCCATATTTTTGGGAAGCAGGGCGTGACATGGGCTCTTTTCTTCTCCTCCTCGCCTCCTCGTCGACTGTATCAAATTTCTTCCTCTTCTGCTCATCCTCTAGCGCTGCTAACTCCTCAAATAAGCTGTGGGTGACGCTCTGGTGTGCGTGAAAGTCCCTTGATCTCATTTTCTCTCCAGATCGCTCCATATCCTGAAATACGACAAAAACAAGAAATAGTGAAAAGCAACGCGATATCGTCGAAAAATCGTGGAAATCGTAATATGAACGATCGAAATGATATGAAAATATGCAGAAAAAGGTGTAAAATAAGGAGCGATCAAAATCCCCCAAGCTTACCTCTTACTCGTCCTTGAGGAAGATGAGTAAAAGTCGAACCCGACGGTAAAAATAAGGAAAAAGGAAAAAGAAGATAGAAAAGATATTGAAGAGGGAGGTGCTAGATCATTTTCTCAGGACGTGGTCTTGCTTACTGAAATAGCGCACAACGAATAAAAACATGCCAAAGGTTTTTATTGATATCATGATCATATAAGGATGCATTCGATATAGAAACCCGAGAATATCAAAACAATATGAAATATGAAATCATTCTAAAATTAGCATCGTCTGAAGCATCTAAAGTAATATACATAATCATATACCACACACTTTTCAATTGATCGCTTTCTTTTTGGAGTATAAGAGGTATCACACAATATGAAGTAATAAGAATAGAAAGGAGTGGTTTTCAGGAAATGCATGCCAAGTCTCAATTCCTGAATTTCGAAATACTTCTAGTAATCTCCTTGAGTAAAGAAAATTACCTAGCTTAGGTTATTATACACAGACAAGTAGTCACTCTCACACACATCATTGGATCCCTTCCCCCAAGCTTATCATTAAGCGTGGTGGCATCAGATAAAATAATGAGACTTTTCCCCATTTTCGAAGCTCTAAAAAATAAATAAAAGAGGGAGGAAAGAGAGGAAGAAATGAAATGGGATCGTGTATGAACTTCTTTTCTCTCTCTTTTTTTCCTTCTTTTGCTCTCTTTTTTTCTTTTTTTTCCTTTTTTCAATCAGTATACACAATGGGGATCCCAAATCAAAAGATAAAGAGATATACATGTATTTTTTCTTTTTGATTTTGAGGTAATGGAGCATGGACTTTTATAGCAAGGGGGATATGCCAATATAAAATTCGCTAAAGGGAGATTCACCAACGATTTTAAATATAGAAATAATGCTCAAGATATGTAGAGAATGAAAAATATGTAACGCTCAGTTCACTCTTTGGAATGTGCATGACAACTTTCAGCAGAGTAATGTAATCTACTCAGTTTGATTTCAGAAAGTAAACTAATCCAGTTATATCAACACAGCATACATTCAATCAACCTGAAAGTGAAGCATACAATTTTCATACAATAATAAGTGATATCAGACAACAAAGCAGTACTCCAAATATAGGCAATCAATACGTGAAGCTTGGTGTGTTTTCTATGAAAAGCATACAATATAAATCATCAGACTCAACTAATAGTATAATTTCATTCACATTCATATATGAGGGTGCATGTTACTATTTCAAATGCACAGCAAAGCACACCATATGATATCTGAAATAAAAACGATGGCATGACAAGATAATACGCATATAGAGATAAGCTAATACCACGTCATCATCATCACAGAAAATTCATCTCTAGCAAAAAGGTAAAAGAAACAAGGATAAAGGAAAAATAAGAACTACTATACAAATGCAGCACACATAAAAAGTAAGAAAACGTGATGCATGTGGAAAAAAAATGAAAAAGTGGGTGAAAATAAGTGTGAAGTAAAGAAAGGTGGAAAAATGAAAATAAAAAATGAAGAAAATGAAAAGTGCATGAGACACTCACTCCCCCAAGCTAAACGGCATAGTGTCCTTAAAGTGCAAAGTGTAGCACACGGAGAAAGAAAAAAATATGGGTGGGGTGGGTGAGAATGCATGTATGATGAAAAGAAAAGAAAATGGGATGTAAATGCAAATGATGCATGCAGAGATCAAGAACGTGCAATATAAGTGTCCCCAAAAATACATCCTCTCTTCCAAAATGATATAGACAAATATGAGCAAAATGTGACCAAAATGTGTGTGGAGGAGGGGTGCAAAATCTGCAGATAAAATGACAGCATAGCAGCATCAAAAGTATGAGAGGCATCTAGTGTGTGCCTAAGTGGGTGGTGGAGAACCAGCACCGTCCTGTAGTGGAGGTGGCGGCGGCAACTGCTGGGTGGTGGTACGGGTGGTGGCAGGTGGCGGCTGTGACAGTCGCGCAAGAATCTGGTTCAGGCTAGCCTGAATACCAGGAAGTAGAGTGACACGAGACTGTATAGCACTAACGGGGAAATATCCTTTGAGTCCACTAACTCCCCCTCTAGAGCACGCAGGTGCTAAACTAGGGTGTCAGGGGGCGATGGGGGCAGAAGGTCGAATGGGTGAGGAACGGGGCTGTCTCGCACGACTACCGTAAACAACTGGTGCAACTACAGGGTGGGGCTGTGGGGCTGTGCTTACTAGGACTCGCTCAGCCTCTGTGAGAGGCCGAGACGCTGGAATGGTCGAGGAAGAGGGAGTAGCAGCAGTGTAACGACCCGCTCTCGGGGGCCCGTTACTTATTTGACATTTGCGCAGGTCTTGCAGGTTACCAGTGAAATCAAAATAGCCACGATGTAGAGATGTACAAAAATACTCAAATAGTGTCCAATTATTACAATCCATATTGTACAAGATGTCCCAACAAATATACCTGAATAAGAAAAGTACATAAGTGAAATAACTCTAAAAGCTGCGGTCGAACTCTGGCACTATTAGCTCAGGAGCATCTACCTCCATATGTACGTCGTTTTATCGAGCTCGTCGTGGCAAGACGAGGTTGGAGCTAGAAGAGCTGGTGCACGAGGATCGGTACCCTTCATTCGTTCTTTTGCATGCAGCAAGCGTGGGGGTTCTCTCGTCGTCGTCGGGGGTTGTATGGCGACGCAGCGGTGGCGGAGTGCTCGGAGGCGGTCTACGGTGGAGGAGGCAGCTCTGGCGGTGGTGCGGGTTGGCGCTGCTGCTGCTGCTACTGCAGGATCAGAGGAAGGCAACGAGTGAACGAAAATGGCGAGCGACGATGGCGAGCTTACAGCGGAGTAACGACGGTGGGCGTGGATTGCTTCGGGGGGCTGAACGAGACGAGAGGGAGGGTGGCGCTCTGAGTGTCTCCAGTCGAAGGAGGGCGTCGATGGTGCGGCACGGCGTCGAGTTGGAGGCGCTGTCGTTCGACGGAGCGGGGCTGCTTCGGAGGTGGCGGTGTGCGAGATCCTCCGAGAGCGGGGGAGGTGGGCTTCGAAGTGGAGAGTGGAGCTCACGACGGCAAGGCGTACTCCGGTGTTGCAAGGGCGGAAGACGTCGGAGCGATGTGTCGGGGACGGTGAAGGAGGGAGCGTCGTGGGTGGGGGCCTGTGTGTTGGTGGACGACGGAAGCGGAGCTCGACTATGCTTCAGTCGAAGTCGGAGGGGTGGCGTTGCTCCGAGGTGGTGTCGACACGGCGGTGAGAGAGTGCAGTGGGGTTTTGCTGTGTTCGTCGACGTGGGGCTTGGTGGCAGGATGACGGCGGGGACGAGCTACCGTTGCTGTGTGGACGGGCGGAGGGATGCTGGAGCAATGGCGAAGGGGGCTCCTGTCGACGGCGAGTGTTCGTGGCGGAGGCTGACGGTGTAGGCGACATGGCGATGGGCTTTTGCACAGAGGCGGGGCGGTGCACGGTGAAGCGAGCGGCTCACGACGATGAACGGTGGCGGGCGTGACAGGGCGAAGGTGGAGGGTGCATGGGTTCGACAGAAGTGAGAGGGGGAAGGAAAGTGAGAGAGAGAGTCCGAGAGAGAGAGATAGGAGGGGGGAGGGGGGGGGGGGGGGAGAGAGAGAGAGAGAGAGAGAGAGAGAGAGAGAGAGAGAGAGAGAGAGAGAGAGAGAGAGAGAGAGAGAGAGAGAACGAAGGGGGGTTGTGTGCGTTAGTTTAGTGAGGGAGAGGAAAACGTTGGGTTGGCCTCGGGTGTGAGCTGAGGGAGGAGAAGATAAGAGGGGGGATTTATAGGTAATTAGGATTATAATAATAATTAGTTTTTTAGTCAAAGTCATTAATTAGGGTGTAAGGAGGTTGTTGGGGGAGGAGACTAAGCTTGGAAATTGGCTTGGTAAGTTCCTCGTGGGCTGCTAATGTGGGAGTAGGTGAGGGTTAAGGTAAGTGATTAGTTTAGGGTAATTAAGTAAAAATTAATCAGAAAATATGTAATTAGTAAAAGTAATTATCAATACGAAATTACGATTTTGCCCCTGAAACCAAACGTGTCCGAAAAATTACGAAAACATATCCACGGGATCATATCGTCGCAAGGATCGCGAATACGAGATTCGTTTCTGGGTTTGAGCTATGGGAACACGAGTTTTAGGCCAAAATGTTTAAGAAGCGGGTTTTCCTGTTCTCTATTGATTTGACTTCAGAAAATTACGAAATTAATATGGGAAGCCCTAAATGATTAAAGAAGGATACTATAGAAGTTTGAAAATGTTTTGATGTTGTTTGTTTAGAAAATAAATTTATTAAGTCAAAACAGTAATGATTGAAAATGAATTTTTACCAGATTATTTAGAGGTATTTGATGAAACCCGAACTTACTAAAATACTTCATAACTAGCCTGATACTCAAAATATTTTTAAAAGACATTTTTGAAATCGTAAAACTCCCGACAAACCATTATAAAATAGTTTAAAAAAATTGAAAATATGTTAAATACGTAAATAGTTGTCTTGATGAAAACAGGCAGTTACATTCTACCATCCTTAAAATAATTCCGTCCTCGGAATTAAATAATTGCTATTATGAAGAAGCTCAAGCAAACAAATGATAGAAAAGATAGTAATCTAGCAAATCAAGTTGTAAATAACATGAAATATAATGTGATATTATAGCATCAAGAAAACAAGAGATGTTATATGTGAAACATACTATTGACATCACTATAGTTTCTGTAACTGTTCCTGAGACTAGTATCATCACAATAATTACTATGACTTCTCAAGTAGCCCAAAATTTGACATGAGATAATAACATCACATGAAAATGAGGGCTATTATGATGACAGCATCTGTTCGAACTTGGAACCTGAGGTGATAAGCCAGTAGCAAGCTATTTAAACCACATAAAATGGAAGACTATAAAGTTTAAAATTTCTAACTTAGGCTAATGATGACTTACTGGGTTTTAATCAAGTAAATCATCGACATAACATACGAAAGCGTGAGGACTAATCCAAATGCATCCGCGCTGTTACAACTTAACCAGCCGAGCACAAAAGACATCATCTGCCATGCTACCCAATTTCAAGCCAATATCCAGATTGACACCAAAAGGCAGATATAAGGCCAACTCTCAAGGATCAAGGTCATTGCTACCACTACTTCTAGCAATCTCCACAACATCCAACAATAAGCCAGCAACATAGCTGTCTCCCAAATCCGGGCACAAGACTGACATCCAACTTCAACATCTAAGGTCAAAAGCGAGCCAATACTCATCCCTAATGATACACCTTGCCAATACCATCGGTCGACATCTACGGTTATCACCATCAGCCCTAAGCAATTCAACGACCAAAAACTCACGAACCCACAAACACGAAGGAGCGGCCCTAAGAAGGAATCGAAGCGGGGTAGCTCAAGGGGGAAGGACCAGAAAAAGGAGCTCCAAAGAATACCAAGAACGGAGAATTCCCAAGAACTCAACCACACAGCAACAACGAGGGTGACGGCGAGGGCTGTCGCTAAGCCCAACAATCCCCAGGGTCGTCGGTGGGCCATCGGCGGCTGACGTCCCCCCGATTTGTGATCATGCAAGTGTGCAATAGGATTGGGGGATACCAGATTTAAAATATTTATACCGCAAGCGCACGGTGTTGTAGTGTGGCTTGGGGGTCGAACACAGGGAGGCATGGTTGTGCTTGTTTCTAAGAGGAACCAATTCACCCTAGGGGTGAGCTAGCCCGAATCGATAGATGGTTTGTCACGGAATGTAAATACGGGGGATAAGCAATATAAAGGAAAACCCGGGACTTCGGTTTCCACCCTATCATGTGTTCTCGTTATTACGCCCTACGGATATGAATACGATCGGAATTACGGTTTAGTGGTGAGACGTTGCCTCTAAGAGTGATGCCAGCGTCCCACGGGCCCGATATTTCGGTCGGTGCCCAGGATGATACGCCGGACTACCCGGGTTCGGTCAGTGGGCATTCCCATGTCCATTAACACTGACCGACTCCGACAGCACTAAGCTCGCAACGATAACTCCCAACATCTTGTCCTTCCGCTCTCACGTGCTAGGATTCGATGTCTACGCTAAGGGCGTGAGCTATGTCTAGGGAGTCAACCGTCAAGTTTATTCCCCCTTGGCCCAACGGTCAAAGGCGGTCATTTTCCCGCCGATGACAATGAAACACCCCGCGTAACCAATAAATCCCTACTCCCTATCGGAATCCTAGTCCTATGGACGCATCAGGGAGAACCCACGAAGGGGTTTCCATCAAAATCCCAGATTTGGAAACTACTCGCACATATTAGCTAAAAAGCGATCTAAATGAAAATCGACCGTTAAAATCATAATCATGCAATTGAAATAAAGTAGGAGTAATGCTATTAAGATAATATCAAAGTTTCATAAAGATCAGAACACTTACAAATAACAATAAAATTCCAGCCGTCACAATATGGAAAAAGACAGAAAAATACACAGCTCTCGTTTCTGAAAACCTAGGGCAGTTATATATAGAAAACGACTTCACCCGATCGGTTGAAGAATCAACCGATCGGGTGAGCTGTAACGTTCTACGGCTGCGGTCTTCAGAAACTTCACCCGCTCACGTGACCCGATCGGTTGGCGCAAGCGGCTCGTTGTTTGGATCTTGCGGTCATCAGGTGAACCGATCGGTTGAACAATTAACCGATCGGTTGGAAATATCGCCCAAAAGAACAGAAACTTGCGTCGACTTGGCATGATCAGCGGGCCGTCGGGTGAGCTCTCTGGGTCGTTTCTTGGAGGAATCGGCTACAGATGAACCGATCGGGTGAATATCACCCGATCGGTTGGAATTCAGCTCCAAATTCCCGAGAAGTCTGCTGGGATGAACCGGTCGTCGAACCGATCGGTTGATCCTCACTTTGCTTCAGCTGCCGTCCGGGTCGGATACACGTGCATCACCCGATCGGTTGGCTGTGTCCAACCGATCGGGTGGGGGGCTGAAAGATGGCAATCTTGGTCGTTGGACCCCGTGGATCACGCGTGACTCCTTCCGTTGCTACGGGGACTTATGATATCTTTGTTATGTGTCCCCTAGGCTGGCAATCTCCTGCAAACACACAAAAACACGGAGAAGTGAAAGAAAACTAGAAAACACGATAAAAATGGATACCGGACGTCAGAAAATAACGGAAAAACAAAAAGAAGACATGCGTTAATATATAAAATATACACACACGTCAGCGGCTGTCGATCCGTGCGGCGAGGGCTGCGACTGGCTGTCGATCCATGTCATGAAACGACTGCTTGTCGTGGCGGGTGTCATCGGAAAGGGGATGGGGTGGTGAAGCTTTGGGTGAGGCTGAAGGAGCTTGAGGTGAGATGGGTCTAGTTCGCTTGGGGGAGAGGCCAGGATGAGGAGTGGGAGTCGATACGGCGTAGGGGAAGCCACGAGGTGGCTTGGTGAGGAAGGAGAGGAGGGGTTTTAAAAAAGGGGCACCGAAAGTCGTTGGTAGGGTAAGCTAGGTTAGGCGGGACCGGGGCTCGAGGAGAGGAAGTGGACAAAGGAAATAAAGAGGGGTAAGACGGTAGGTGGAAAAGAGGTTTAACTCATGGAGAATCGGGCACAAGATGAAAGTAGGGGTTAAGAAATACGATCTCGTAACAGCCTACACTTGCACGTCGGGTTTGGCTCGTCTCAAATTCTCTAGCACTATCCTCCAATACTTTTGAGCGTCCTTCAATTTGCTTCCGTTGTCAAACTCGAACTTCTGGTGATCGAAAATCGAATGCTACACTCCTTAAAATAGACGTAGCTAGAGTTCAAGCAAACAAGAAATAGAAAGATGCTAAGAAGGTCAATCGAAAGGTCATCAAGCTAAAGGAAGGGTGATAGTGATGAAGATCGATGGCGTTACATAATCATGATTCACGTCCTTGCGGTCCAGCGGAACACGGCCAGGGAAGTGACTAAGCCAGGATTACTTACCCCAAGTCTAGCAAGGGTGATCCAACAAACTTAGCCAAGCACATTGACCGGATCATGGTCCATTGAAGGAAGCTTATCATTTATATGCGTGCCATTATCAACTGAAGGGAAGGTGATGAAGTGGGTAGATAGTTCAACATATGAAAAATTACTATAATTGCTAGCAAAAGAGGTTATTAGGGAGAGTATAACCAAGAATGGAATACGAATTTCTAGACAAGGTGAAGAGTTCAAAGAAAGTGATGAGGATCAAGGAAGACCTAATGAAGATGGTAATAAGGACGCTTTTACCTGTATATCCAATACAGGTGAACACTCGAGACATCCTGTACTCGAGAGTTCAATTTGAGTATTTTATATAGTACACCCTGATCTTGCTATATTGTTCACGAGGTAGTTAGCGCGGACCTGCGTGGGCCACCAAACCTGTAACGACCCGCTCTTGGGAGGCCAGTTACTTATTTGATATTTGCACAGGTCTTACAGGTTACCAGTGAAATCAAAATAGCCACGATGCAGAGCTGTACAAAAATACTCAAATAGTGTCCAATTATTACAATCCATACTGTACAAGATGTCCCAACAGATATACACGAAAGAAGAAAAGTACATAAGTGAAATAACTCTGGAAGCTGCGGTCGAACTGTGGCGCTATTAGCTCAGGAGCATCTACCTCCATATGTACGTCGTTTTATCGAGCTCGTCGTGGCAAGACAAGATTGGAGCTAGAAGAGCTGGTGCACGAGGATCGGTACCCTTCATTCGTTCTTTTGCATGCAGCGAGTGTGGGGTTTCTCTCGTCGTCCTCGGGGGTTGTACGGCGACGCAGCGGTGGCGGAGTGCTCGGAGGCGGACTACGGCGGAAGAGGCAGCTCCGGCGATGGTGCGGGTTGGTGGTGCTGCTGCTGCTGCTGTGGGCTCGGAGGAAGGTGGCGAGCGAACGGAAATGGCGAGCGACGATGGCGAGCTTATGGCGGAGCTACGGCGGTGGGCGTGGGTTGCTTCAGGGTGCTGAATGAGACGACAGGGAGGGTAGCGCTCTGAGTGTCTCCAGTCGGAGGAGGGCGCCGACGTTGGGGCACTGCGTCGAGTTGGAGGTGCTGTCGTTCGGCGGAGCGGGGCTGCTTCGGAGGTGGCGGTGTGCGAGATCCTACGAGAGCGGGGGAGGTGGGGTTCGAAGCGGAGAGCGGAGCTCGCGACGACATGACGTACTCCGGTGTAGCGAGGGCAAAATACGTCGGAGCGACGTGTCAGGGACGACGAAGGAGGGAGCATCGTGGGCGGGGGCCTGTGTGTTGGTGGACGACGGAAGCGGAGCTCGACTGTGCTTCAGTCGACGTCGGAGGGGTGGTGTTGCTTCGAGGTGGTGTCGACACGGCGGTGAGAGCGTGCAGCGGGGTTTCGCTGGGTTCGTCGATGTGGGGGCTTGGTGGCGGGATGACACTCCTCCGGGGGTTGATTAAGGCATGGGCATAAGGGTCTTTATGACACAATCAATAATTCGATTCATTTTCTGGCGGGGATGAGCTGCCGTTGCTGTGTGGACGGGCGGAGGGATGCTGGAGTAATGGCGAATGGGGCTCCTGTCGACGGCGAGTGTTCGTGGCGGAGGCTGACGGTGCAAGCGACACGGCGATGGGCTTTTGCACGGAGGCGGGGCGGTGCACGGTGAAGTGAGCGGCTCACGACGATGAACAACGGCGGGCGTGACAGGGCGAAGGTGGAGGGTGCATGGGTTCGACAGAAGTGAGAGGGGGAAGGAAAGTGAGAGAGAGTCCGAGAGAGAGATAGGAGGGAGAGAGAGATAAAGAGGGGGGGGGGGGGGGGGGGGGTTGTGTGCGTTAGTTTAGTGAGGGAGAGGAAAACGTTGGGTTGGCCTCGGGTGTGAGCTGAGGGAGGAGAAGATAAGAGGGGGGATTTATAGGTAATTAGGATTATAATAATAATTAGTTTTTAGTCAAAGTCATTAATTAGGGTGTAAATGAGGTTGTTGGGGGAGGAGACTAAGCTTGGAAATTGGCTTGGTTAGTTCCTCGTGGGCTGCTAATGTGGGAGTAGGTGAGGGTTAAGGTAAGTGATTAGTTTAGGGTAATTAAGTAAAAATTAATCAGTAAATATGTAATTAGTAAAAGTAATTAACAATACGAAGTTACGATTTTGTCCCTGAAACCAAACGTGTCCGAAAAAGTACGAAAACATAGGCATGGGATCGTATCGTCACGAGGATCGTGAATACGAGATTCGTTTCAAGGTTTGAGCCACGAGAATACGAGTTTTAGGCCAAAACGTTTAGAAAGCGGGTTTGTCGGTTCTCTATTGATTTGCCTTCAGAAAATTACGAAATTAATATGGGAAGCCCTAAATGATTAAAGAAGGATACTATAGAAGTTTGGAAATGTTTTGATGTTGATTGTATAGAAAATAAATTTATTAAGTCAAAACAGTAATGATTGAAAATGAATTTTTACCAGATTATTTAGAGGTATTTGATGAAAACCGAACTTACTAAAATACTTCATAACTAGCCTAATACTCAAAATATTTTTAAAAGATATTTTTAAAATCGTAAAACTCCTGACAAACCATTATAAAATAGTTTAAAAAATTGAAAATAGGTTAAATGCGTAAATAGTTATCTTGATAAAAACATGCCGTTACAAGCAGAGACTGAAATGGTGACAGCGGGCGAGGAGGTCAGAGAGGTCGGTGACACAGAAATGGGGACAGAAGTCATGACACACTCGAAGAAGACATCTGCAGTGGAGACGGCAAGGTCGACGACTTGGGAGGCCATGAAGTGTGAAGAAAATGACTCCCCAGGGGTCGAGAATAAGAAAGTGGACAGGGTCTCCACTGTGAAAGCAAAAGAGGGCTCGCCGCTCTCAATAATGGTGGTGGGACGCTCAGGACTTACAGCAGAAATGGGATCGATGGACATCGACACAGAGGTGGTGGTGCTGGTGGACTCAGCAAGTGTACTCCCGACAATGACAGAAGTGTGGACAGAGGTGTCGGGAGGTGCAGACAAATCAGGTGCAGGCTGAGGGATCTCCGGGTCTGGAGGTGGAAGGAGGGGCTCCTGCTGAGCGCCCTCAGGCTCTAGCACGTATGCAGCAGTGATGAGGATGTCCATCGCTGGAATCCACTTCCTCCTGCGGGTCCAATATTAGTTCGAGCGGGGCTCGAAAGAACCATGTAATCCACGCCAAAAGGACCAGGTGAGTATTGGACTCTCCACCTTGATTTTGATGATGATCAAACACAAATCATTGTGACTAACTCTTGTGATTGCAGTTAGCTATAAAGTCACCAATCAGATTCTAGAAGATCAAAAGTGACTACACGTGTTGATTCTTATAGATCAACAAAAGTGAAGCATTGGCTTGAAGAATTCAAAGGCTACTTCAAACATCAAGCCAATGGCATCAATAAATGAATGGAGATTCAATCCAAAGAGAAGAAAGGAATGGATGAGTCAAAAGCTTCGAAGACTATGACGTTCAAGTCATTCAACTAAAAGACTCAAGACCATGAAGATTTATGGAGATCGTCGCCAAAGTAATTTGTTCATCTCAAGCGACGTCCCAAGACTTCCTCAGAACGCGTGATCGTTGTGCCTGGAGCTTCGTTGAAGCTCAAGGAGTATTCATGAAGTCAAGGGATTCAGATTCTCCATGTTGAAGCTTCGAAGACGGTTCGTCATGTTATTTATATTGTCTTCTAGCTTCGGTTTAGTAGAATGTTAAGCCTTGAGTAGTACTTGCCTAGAAATCTTCATAACTTTCATATCGTATCTTTAGGATTGCCTTAGAAGCCATTAGAAACTTTCTTGTAGCCTATCGTTTCATTTCACGGCTTCATATGCATCTTAGTTGGTTCAAGAAGAAGAACCAACCGACTAGATGACGATCTAATCGGTTGGGAATCCTTCTTGAACCGACTAGATATCCTTGCTCAACTCAGCCCATTCTATGTTGGTCAATTAGTCGGTCCAAGAAGGTTCACCGACCGACTAGATGACGATTTAGTCGGTTGAAAATCCTTCTCAGACCGACTAGTTATCCTAATCAATTCAAGACCATTTGTTGAACAATTAGTCGGTCCAAGAAGGCTCACCGACCGACTAAATGACGATCTAGTCGGTTGGTGTTTCTTCTTAGACCGACTAGTTTTCCTTGTGAAATTCGACATTTGTACTGTTGACCAGTTAGTTGGTTCAAGAAGGATGGTTAATGCATTAAAAGCCAATCTAGTCGGTCCAAGAAGGTTCACTGACCGACTAGTTGTCAATCTAGTCGGTTGATGATCCTTCTTAGACCGACTAGTTCTTACCCAGATTTCACCATCTTCTCTGTCAACCATCTAGTCGGTCCAAGAAGGTTCACTGACCAAGTTGTCAATCTAGTCGGTTGATGATCCTTCTTAGACCGACTAGTTCTTACCCAGATTTCACCATCTTCTCTGTCAACCATCTAGTCGGTCCAAGAAGGTTCACTGACCAAGTTGTCAATCTAGTCGGTTGATGATCCTTCTTAGACCGATTAAGCAGCTTCAGAAATAGATCCGTTGGGTATTTAATGCCACGATTTTTGTGACCGTTTTCTTTCTTCTCTATATAAGTTTGAGTGCTTCAAACCAGTAATCCAAGGCTGAAATTAGAGACATTTTCACACCTTTGAGAAGAGCCATTCAACTCCAATTCCAAGCTCTCTTATCTCACAAGAATCTCGCCCTATACTCTTTGAGCCTAATTCCTCAAGAGAGATTCTCATTCCTTGTGAGCTTCTCAAGCTAAGAGCTTGAATCCAAGTCACCAACTCCTCCCTAGCCATCTATTGCTGCTCATCTTGGTGGAGCTAGGGTTTGGTGATCTCATCTTCCTCAAAATCCATTCTTGCCCTATATTGGTAAGTATTTCTCAAGGCATAGGATTTTGTGGTAAGAAGTTTTATATTTCATTCTTTATACTTCATATTTGTTGTATACTCACAGTGGTGAGAAGATTGGCTTGATCCCAAGTTGTGGGAATCAAGATTTCGTTTTGCTCTCGGTTTGTGAGAGTGTACTTAGTCCCAAGTTGTGGGATTAAGGACTTTGCGTGTTCCCGGGTTGTGGGATACACGGACATCGATTGTAGGTCGATTGCACTTGTTGGAGGTTTTCCACAAGTGGGCTAAAGGAAATCTCTAGCGGTTTGCTAGAGTATCCGGAGGGGATCCGGGTGTTGCTGGAGTAGGGCACCGGTAACAAGTCGGGAAGACTTGGGTGGCACCGAACCAGGGTAGATTGCATGTTAGCATTGCTTTATTGCTTGTGTTGTTGCTCACTTATTGTATTCTGCATTTGTTGGTTAAGTAGGGTTTTATTTGGCATAATTTTCTTATAATTCTATAAAACACTATTCACCCCCCACTCTAGTGTTTATTCCTCATATCATAGGGTCACTACAATTGGTATCAGAGCGAGGTTATTGCTATGGCAACCAACAACAACAACACACGATGCCCTCTTCCACCTTATCTCCTCGGGCCCAATTATCAAAGTTGGTGTGTTAAGATGAAGGCCTATATTCAATCCATCGATAAGGATTATTGGAAGCTTGTGGAGAAGCCCTTTCGCGCACCTACCTCTCCCGAACATGAATGGACAAATAAGCAAAAAGAATTGGTGGGGAAACATCAAGAGGTAATGGATATCTTGCTTGATTATTTAACTTATGACATTCTTATGCATGTGTCCAAGGCAACAACGGCATATCAAATATGGCACATGCTAGCGGAGCAAGAAGAGTCCATCTCGGAGTGTTCTTCCTCCAATGATGAAAGAGATTCATTCATGGGTTTGATGGCATGAGAGGACGACTCTAGTGACGAATCAAGCGATTCAAGTGAAAGCGATAGCGACGATGAAGAGGTAACAACGGATGATCTTAAAATTGAGCTTAAGCAATTATTTGATAAATATCAAAAGCTTATGCATAAATATTGTGATTCTAAGAATAAGATTGCTAATCTCTCTAACACATCTTCATGTTGCACCTCTAACAATGACACCATTGTTGAGAAACTCGCTATTGAGAAAGCAAGTTTTCTTACTCAAAATGGCATGTTGAGAAATGAGGTGGAGTCCCTCAAATCTCAACTTGATCGTGTTTCCATTGTGGATAGTAACGATCTTGAGATTGAAAATCTTCAATCTCAAAACACTTGTTTGGGCATTGAGAATGATGATCTCAAATCCCAAGTGCACGAGCTCACCACACATGCATCCACCTTAGATGCTACTATTTCTTCAATTTCGAAGAAATATAAGCTCATGTCCTCCATTGTTGAGAGATTCAACAAGGGAAAGGACAATTTGGATGATTTGATAACGAATCAACTACCGACAAACCATCGTGTTGGCCTTGGTTATTCTAAGGCAAGTGCATCCAATGCACGCACCTCCTATAGTGAAGTAACTATATATTTTGTGAGGCCATCCTCCGGTGCATCCACGAGTGGTGTCTATAACAACTTGTGTAGTTCTACTACTAAGGAAACCACCACTCCTATTCCTCCCTCCTTTGGAAAGAAATCCACTTTGGGTGGACCTCCAAAGAAGGGTCATGCATTCATGTACACCAATACTATGCCACGTAGAAACACACCTCCTACTCCACATGTTCACACGAATGATGGTTTTTATGTTCCACACTCACGAGCACGTGCAAACACTCATTTGAGACACTCTCATGCAGGTACTCATGCTTATGATCACACATCACATCCACATGTGCATGCTTATTCTCATGATCATCCTCATGCATACACACCTCATATTCATCCACGTATGTATGCAACAACACATCATGGATCATTTGCCCATCATCATGCTTTAGCACAACACAATGTTCCTCATGCTCTTGCTAGATCTCATGCTCCTAGGCCACATGCACCACGTAGAAATCAACCTTTTGTGCATGCAACCACTAGGAAGAGGATTCCCAAATCATACACTATTTGGGGTTCTAAGAACACTAGCACTCATGCTAAGGATATGTATGTGCAATCTTATATTCATAATATTATTTTGAATGATGATTATGTTGGGAGATCACGGTCCTCTTGGACTTGGTTTCCGAAGGGTTAGTTTCCGTTGACCCTTCATTTGCTTGGTACCATAAGTTTATTTCCATTTTATGGGTACCAAGGCATTTGTGTTTAGAATTGGTTTATTCTTTTGTTTGGATTTTGGTCTTAGATGCTCATGTTTATTAGAAACATAAATTCATATTGAATTAGATTTCTATTGCATGTTTATTAGTAAATCATTGTGTTTGTGATTTTCATGTCTAAAATATTTAATATTTTCATGCAACACATGCGTTGGCTCATATTCATGTTTGATTATATGCAACATAAACATTGCGTATGATTACATTAGGATATGGGTTACAATTATTTGAATTTAGTATTTTAAATTTGTTGCCTAACCCATAGGATTCAAAAAGGTTTTTGGATACCAAAATTATGTTTTCTAGGTTCAATCCACATTGGGATACCAACCCTACCAACTCTTTGATTTGTAAAGATTTTCATTCAAATGGAGTTGATGGTGCTTAAGTGATGCACCAAAGTAGGGGGAGCTTAACGTTGTAAGTATATTCTTACATTTGGTTTCCATGTGTGTTGGATGCATGTAGATGTCACTTTGTGTTTGAGACTATCTCATGCATATTCTATGTTTGCATATTGTGTGTCTCGTATGTCATTCATGTCTATGTGTTTCACGTGTGTCAAATTCTTGACTAATGTGCATTGTGTATTCATAATCCTTACTCATATGTTTATTCGAGGATTATTTATAACATATGGCTTAAATATTTTCATGTTAGAACTAATGCTCATTTGCATGTTTCACACTCGGGACACGCGTATATTTATGTTCCATTTCACAAGCGTGCATCCCAACTTCCTACTCATGCCTCTACATCCTCTTCTTAAGAATCCCAAATCACTATCTTTTGGATTCCTAAGATTGTTTCTAGGCATGGTATGAACACACATATAGAATCGTATATTAGGAATGACATATTCTCATGCGAATATATGTATGAAAATCAAACTCTAATCTTTATTTGATTTCCACCTTGCTTACCCACTCATATTGCACTTCATGCTTGGGTACCATGCTTGTATGATTACTTTTTGTACCCATATATATGTGAGTTCGTCCACTACTCCCAAGTTTGCATAGTTGTATGATTTTGTGGGAGTATGACATGTTTTGATTGCTATCATGTTATGTTCATCTATATGTCATTGCATTTCATTCGTATTATGTTGTGCATATAAATTAGTTGATTTCTCTAACCTTTGGTGATTTATTATCAATTTGCATCTTCCTATCTTGTTGATATGCCAAAGGGAAAGAGAAATTTGGTTTCGAAATTTAATACTTTATGTTTTTCATGCACACTCGTTGTGGTATTACTTTTCATGCCTTCCTCCAATATGCATGTGACGTGAATGTTTATTTTGTGCACATATGCATATTGAATGCAGAATCTTTCTTGCACACACTTTTGTATTAGATGTGTGTATTCATAATGATGATTGCTTGTATAATGTATTTTGACTAAATCATATGCATAGGAATTATTAGTCTAGGTGTTTCTAATTTCTAATGATTGAGAATTGTTAATTCCTGATATGTATGATTTTCATGATTATAATAACTCTTATTAATGCATGTCATCCATTTCTATTGATGAGTGTTATTTAAAATTGGTAAATGATTGGTTATTGGACTACTTGATTTTGTTCATTAACCTATTTGGATCCAAAAAGTTTTTGGATACCACCAATTGTTGAATTGACAGATTGTTGTGCAAGATGCCTACCCTACACATTCCTTGGTTTACAAATGACGGATCAATTCAAAGGAAGGATGGTGCATTGGAGATGCACACATATAGGGAGAGCTAAATGGTTGTAAGTATGTGTTTTGCACAATTGGTATTTTAATATATTGGTTTTGACTACCATGTTTTCAATTGGTAGTTTAATATATTCGATTTGTGTAATATAGCATACTTCTTCATTAGCTCATTCTTGTCACACCCTCATGAAGATTGTGTGTTTATGTGACTACCTTGTTAATGAATTGGTTAGTTGTTTATTGATATTCATATCTTTGGAACACGTTGTCATTACACATCGCATTTCCTCACATGCATGCTTCTTTGTGAAGATTGTTAAATATTATGGATATGATAACTGATGTGTATGACATGCTTGTTTGTTTATTAGATTATTTTAAGTATGTTGATCTTAAGATTCATTGCTACTTTGATTCTACAACTTGTACCTAATTCTCATTGATGACGATATTCATGGATTATTTAGACCATATCATGATCTGTCATACCATTCTAGTAGAATCTTTCATTTCTTTATGGCATGCTATACTTCATCACGTTATACATAATTCATGCCATGTATAAGATTAATGATTTAGGATCTTTATGTGTATTTGTTCATTGTATCACCACACATCTCATACTTTTCTCATAGTTTGTATGATTATCTTTATGAGACGTATTGATATGATTTGGGGTGATCAATGTATGTTACTTGTCATTTTAATTACTTCATGACTGATGTTTAGCTATAATTTTATTCAAGAGATCTTTCATGTCTATAGCTAAATCTCTCATGTATGATATTTTCACAAGTGACATACCACTCATGCATATTGGTTAGTGATCTTCATGCTATATTTTTCGCATTGATTATCTCTCATCTCAAGCTCATGTTTTTATGATATGTTGGAGATAATTTTTGCTATACAAGATCATATAAGTTGTGTTTGATGATATGTATTTTCTGTCATAGATATTCTTCCATGAATATATCTTGATGTACTATGACTTCTTTGATGCTACCTTCGACTATATTGTGCTTACTCAAGTTTTTATTCTATTCACACAATTGGTATGCATGCTTACGATGTTCATGATAACTTTATTCGTAGACTATCTTCATGCTTTTGCTCAAAAGATGTTTTGTCACATTATGCTTCATGTTGAATTCTTTGTGATATTTGAGCTAGGATGAGATCTTGTCTCTATTATGTTCACTTGGTTTCCTTCTCAAGTGAGATCATGATCTTGACATTATTTGCCTGCTTTGCATACTTTGTTAGACTACATTTGGTATTATCTCTACATATCATATCTACATTTGGTATCATATTTACAATTGTTAGACTATTGATATTGTATATCATCTTTTCTTGATCTTGCTTGATGCTAGTTTTGAGCTTATGATATAGTGCTTATCTTCTTTATGCTCATGGATTTCCATGCTTTTCATTGACTCTTTATGTGAGTATCTATTCTGGAATGCATGCTTGTACTATGGTTCTTTTGAACATTGTTTCAATTAGTATCCTAGTGTGCTAGAATTGTGTATGCCATACGTTTTATGATGTTTCTATCTCTATTTGGCATAACACCTTTGCATGATATAGATATTTGTGTATGCCCACATCGCACACTTCACTTAAATTTTGGCTGGAGATACTTTTGGAGATGATTTGGTATGACTACAATTTGTATCTCATGCCATTTTACTTAATTTGTATTATTATTTAATAACATGACTTTGTACACATGGTTATAAATGATATTTCCACAATTGGTATCTGATAATTACTTCGTCGCTCGACGATTATATTGATTTGATAGCTTTGTTTGTATGAAAACATAGAATTGTTTTCCATGCACTCAATTTGCTAAAATATTGATCTATGTCAATATGATGATTTTGATTCCACCATGATGTATTTAATCATGTTCATGTCATTTGTCATGCTCATTGCTTAAGGACAGTCTATCACATTATGCTTACTGTTATAAATTTTGTGATAATTGAGTCTGTTTGGGTATTTGACACTATTTGATCACTTGTTTTTCTTTCACAAGTGATGTCATGATTTTTGCAATTGTCACTTTTCTAACACTGCTCACACTACTCTTTACAATTAGTATCTATTGTAATCTTTTATCTCATATGCTTATTGCTTATCTTTTTTGTGATAATTGAGGGTGGTTCAGTTGTTGTTGGATATATGCTCTTGCAATTGATATCTTTATTTTGATATCCTGTTTTCAATTCGTAACTTTACATTTGAGAACTTTACAATTGGTAACTTTTCAATTGTTATACATTTTTGTTTTCCACTCTATTGTTGCATTTGTTGTTTCTATACCCTCATATTTTTTTGTTAATGACAAAGGGGGAGAGAAATAAACAAGATGTGCATATTAATTGTTAAGTGTTAAACAATAACTTGAATCATATAGACTTTAAGTATGATCGTTCATGTATATGATTCAGGGGGAGCATTGGTGATTACCTTGGTTTATATTGATTACATTATATATATATATATATATATATATATATATATATATATATATATATATATATATATATATATATATACACATATATATATACTAGTAAGTGTTGATCTTTATTGAAACTGCACAAATTTACAAGCCAGGCCGTTCCAGAGAGAACAATGGAGGAGAGGGGAGAGGGCACAAGCGCCGTCACCCTCCACCTTCTATCTACACTCTAGGGACGGGCTAGCACAATACAATCAACATCTTTAACCAGTATCTCTAAAACCCCAATTAGAGTAGGGGGTGACAGCATCAGGATGGTCCCTATCTATATCCCGTAGGGAAACACGGATGTCCGACGCTATGTCTTCAAATAATTCGGTTCTCCCAACTCCTTTACCCTCAAAGATTCTACTATTTCTCTGCTTCCAGATATGCCAGACCATGGAAGAGAGAGCCGATTTTGCAAGGATCCCCACACAGTCCATATTATTATAACAGCGTAGAATAAGATCTCCCACTCCTGGAAGGGAGAGTGGGACTACTCCAGTATACCCCAACTTTAGAAGGCCTCTGGTTAGGATGTACCTGGTGTACTCACATTCAAAGAATAAATGGGCAGCACTCTCAGGGATAGAAGAGTCACAAAGTACACAACTTACATTCCACATCTCCAACCATTTAGAGAGAATATCCAATGTTGGCAGCTTGCAATGAAATGCACGGAGTAAGGCCAGGCTCGTTTTAGGAGGGATAAATCGATGCCATATTAACTTGTGAAAGCGGAAAGGGGGGCTAATTGATCTCGCACCCTCCCAGGCCGCATGAAAGTTGAACTGATTCCCAACCGACCACTGCCAAGCATCCGACCCTTGCGTCAGCACAATAGGCCGAAGAATATGCTGCAAACTGTGAATCTCCGGGACAGTTTTCCAACCGCTAGCCCAGTATTCACTCACCAGCTTCCCTTCTGATCCAGCAGGTGGTGATTGTATCAGGTGGAGTGGTCCCCTAGGATGCCAATTGGCGAACCAAAACAAAGTGGAAGTACCATCTTTGACAACTCGTTTGATGAGCCTCTGAGAAGTGGATCGATGCTTTAGAAGGAATTTCCAAGTTCCCGAAAGTGTTGGATCAGATTTTGCCGAGTAGAATCCAACTGATGCTTCTGGATATTTGTTTCTCATGTATCTAGCCCATAATCCATTAGTTCCAAGTAGTCTCCAGGTCAAACGGACACCCGAGGCCACATTTAGGTCTTCTAGCAATCTTAACCCCACTCCACCTTCATTCTTAGGCCTACATAGGGCTTTCCAGGACCAAGTGTACACCTTTCCCCAAATAAACTTGCGACACGCCCTTGAGATCGAGCGAATTACAGAGTTAGGGAGACAATAAGCTTGCATCCAGAAGGCGACCATTCCATATATCACAGTACATACTAACTCAATCCTGCCAGAGATGGACAGAAGGGAGGAAGACCAACCAAGCAAACGTTTTTTGCATTTATCAATAAGGCGGCCAAACATAGACGATTTAGGGTACTTACAAGATAGTGGGAGCCCTAGATAAGTTGAGAGAGAGGAGACCAGTTTGATACCAAGGGAATCCGCTAAATCCCTGGGATTCCGCGTACCTTTGCTGAAGATGGCCGAGCTTTTTTCCCAGTTGATATGGAGTCCCGAATAATGGTTGAAAGAGAGGAGCAGATCCTTGATAGCCTTAAAGGAGAGAGAATTAGCTCTGCAGAACACTAACAGATCATCAGCAAACAAGAGATGTGAAATAGAACCCGCTCGTTTCATGGGGTGAAAAGCACGGGTGGCTTCAGCTCTAGCCATGAGAAGAGAGAATCCTTCCATAACAATAACAAACAGGTAAGGTGAGAGAGGATCGCCCTGACGAAGCCCTCTATTGGACCCAAAAAACCCCTCCGGGGATCCATTAATGAGGATCGAAACAGTCGGAGAAGTAATGCACTCAGCGATCCAGTGAACAAATCTGTTCCCAAAACCCATCTGGCGCAGCATATAGAGGATGAAATCTCTGTTCACGCTATCAAAAGCCTTGCGAATATCTAGCTTTATACAAGCTCTGGCCCCCATCGGATTGCTGAAATCTCTAATCTGCTCATGTGCAATAAGGGTGCAATCAGCAAGCAATCGGTCTTTTAAGAATGCAGACTGGTTCGGGGATATCAACTCACTAATAGCCATCTTCAATCTGTTGCAAAGGACTTTACTGATGATTTTGTAGATAACATTGCAACATGCTATAGGCCTATAATCTGCTAGACCCGAAGCAGTTGAACTCTTAGGCACAAGTGTCAAAAAAGTATGATTAATTTGGCGCAACAATCTGCCAGATGTGAAGAAGTTGGAAACAGCAGCAGTGACATCCTTCCCAATAGTACCCCATTCATTTTGGAAAAAACTGGCATTAAAACCATCAGGTCCCGGAGCTTTATCCTTCCCAATGTTGAATAAAGCCAATTTAACTTCAGCAGCAGATACACAACGGTCCATCCAAGAAGCTGCATCCTGAGTTAGCTTGCGCTTAGGGATAAGACAAGGGAAAACCTTCACATAATCGGTTTGCTTATAAAGATTCATGAAGTAAAGCGGGGCCTCAGACCTGAGCAAGTCTGAGGAAGAGTCTCTGTTCCCATTAGAATGAATAAAGTGAGTTAGATTATTGTGACACTGACGGGCCTTCATAGCAGTATAGAAAAATCTGGAGTTCCTGTCACCCAGTGTTAGCCAGTTCTGGCGGCTCTTTTGTCTGAGATCAGATTCTTCCACTTCTAAAGCTTTAGCAAGATTGTGAATAGCCATTCTCTCTTCTGTTTGTAGGGACTCATCAGAGATAGTACGAGGGTTATTCTGCACCATGCCTAATTTTTTCTGGCAGGACTGAACATCAAGGCTATCTTTGTAGGCAGCAGACCATGATTTGAGTTCCAACTTCAAATATTTAAGCTTGTCTACTAATCTCTTCATAGGAGACCCCTCAGTATAAAATTCCCAAGCTTTTAGAACAAGGTCTTTATAGCCTGGATACAATTCCCAAGAGTTATAAAATCTAAAAGGCTTGGGGAGTGTCGTTACCTTAGGATGGAGATATACTTCCATAGCCGAGTGATCACTAGTGCCAGCTCCTTTGTACTCGCAGTATGCATTTGGAAGCACACGGATCCATTCAGCATTGCACAACGAGCGGTCTAAACGAGCAGAGATTCGAGAAGCTCCAATACGGCGATTGCTCCAACTTCGGCAGTTACCCATGCTCTTAAGTTCAATAAGATTGCAAATGCCTATAGCAGAGTTGAATGCATCAGTGGCTTTAGGGTCAATCATTCTCCCCCCAAACTTCTCATTGGAACTACGAACACAGTTGAAATCTCCCCCGATAAGCCAAGGTTTGGAATATAATAATTTTGCATCAGCGACTAATGACTCCCAGAGGGGTAACCGAGCGCCTGCAGTGTTGAAGCCATAAACAGCAGTAACATCCATAACAAAGCCGCCAACATTTGATAGAATTCCAGAGAGGTGCTGAGCCGAAGAGCTAAATGTGGAGCAACTCCATGATAATTTATTATAGAAGAGTAGAATCCTTCCCCCTTTGCTGTGACCAAAGTTATCAATAGAATCCCAGTCATTCCCAAAACAATTGCTAATCCTGGCCATATTACAGGCCTCAATCTTTGTTTCTAACAAACACACTACTGATGGTTTTAACGTGCGGATTCTAAGCTTGAGCTCAGCCCGACGCACAGAATTATTGAGACCCCTCGTATTCCAGAAGAAGACGCTCATTGGGATGGTTGGTGGGTATTGAGACCTCCCGTAATCCGAACGCTACGCCTGGTTGAAGTAGGGGAGGGTTTAGCCTTGCGCTGTGGCTTCTGAGACTTTAGTTGAACCTGTTCCTCATCCCATTCAGTATTAGGAATGGTCCATTCATCCGGAGTATCACAATCCGCAGGTTGATGATCTTTGCTTGATATGGAATTTTGACAATGGGGGTCCAGAGAAGGGGATTGAATCACTTCCCCTGAGTCATTGAGCCCCCCATTGACAGCACTGCCCAATCCAATATTAGATCTGGTAGCCCTACTGCATTCTCCAACCTCCTGCACGGTGGAATCTGTGCCCAGATTATAGCCCACATTAGTCAACCGAGCTTCCCTCTCAAAATCCTTTGCGACCTGGCAAACACCAGCCCCAGAATGTCCTGCGCTTGTAGTGTTACCAGCGGAAGAGCCTAGTTCGACCAGCTGTGGCAAGGCTGCAGAAGGGGGAGCCTCAGCAACCCCTGTCTCCTGTGACCTCACATCAGCATTTTTAATTACAATATCCCCCGCCCTATCTGATGCCTCACTGTGTGTCTCCCCAATTAACTCTCCATCTTCGTATAATTCATTTTCCTCTCCTATGTTTCCACTTTCAAGAAGAACATCCATAGCAGCTCCTTTATCAGCAATTCCAGGGACAACAGGACTTTGGATCGAAGGGGGTTCTAAGACAGCCTTTTTAATGGAACACTGATCAGAAGTGTGCCCAAAACAGGAGCAAGAGTTGCATAATGGGGGTTCGCCTTCATATTTAATGTTCACTGTTAAAGTAGAGCCATCCCCCACTTCAACCAAAACCGCACGAGCAAGCGGTTTGTCTGCCTGGACCTCAACCAAACATCTTGCATACATGATGCGATCCAAGTTTGCTGTTGCACGGTCGAGGCAAATTGGTGTGCCAACCCCACTAGAAACAATATTAAGAATATCCAGAGACCACATATAAAGGGGTAGATTGTGTATTTGAATCCATACCGGCACCGCCGTAAGAAAATCACGATCATGTCGAACCGTTGGGCTCCAATGCTGTAGGACCACAAGCCTTCCATCGAACAGCCAAGGGCCTCCATGCAAGATAGCTTCACAGTCTTCCTCTTTTTCAAATCGGAAGTAAAAAATCCCATTCTCCTTACTATAAATTTGCAATCTTCCCTTCAGCTTCCAAAGTCGCTCGGTCCAAGCCTTAATCTGGCCATAATACGGGATATCCCCCAGGACGTATCCGACAAGGGAGTTCTTCCACCTAGCAGTACCAGCTTCCAATAGGGATAGAGAGACATGGACCTTGGCAAGACCCTCATCGTTAAATGTCGGAGGAACATGGGACATGACAAGAGGATCAGCAAATTTGCACCTAGAAGAACAGATATCTACCCAGGATAGCTTCCCTCCCGTAGGATTGATGCGAATAGGGATGCCAGGTCGTACGTGCATTCTCTCAGACACCTGGCGAGCAGAGTTTATAGGAGTGTTCACAGAACTATGGGAACGAGCAACCCCCTTACGAGAATCCCCTTGCACCCTCGATCTTGAAGTACGTAAGCTTGGACCTCCCTTGCGAAGCCCCCTCCGAGAGTCCCCAGGTTGGGGACGGCTGACGTTCTGGATCCCGGCCGCTCTCCTCTTCACATAAGAAACTGTCTGCAAACCCTCATCCCCTCTAACATCAACATGGATCATACCCTTGGATTCCGTTGGCCTACCATCATTTGATAAGGGATCTTGAATGTTTGCGCCGCCGGAGAACAAACATGAATCGCCCTCAGGTGCAGCTCCATGAATTCCGGCTTCCATTATATAATACATTATATATATATATATATATATATATATATATATATATATATATATATATATATATATATATATATATATATATATATATATATATATATATATATATATATATAGAGGTAATCATGCTCATGTTTATGATGTGTATCACCTATGTGATTTGTATTGTGTATGCATATTATTTCTGGTCATTCATGCGATATATACACAACCACATGTGATACACACACTATTAACTGCTGAATGATGCTATTGATTATTGATATTAACTTGATTGGCATCATGGCAGGGGGAGTAAGTATATTTAATGCACAATTATTTGTTTTGTTTATATTTGGTTTGTCATCATCAAAAAGGGGGAGAATGTTGAGTATTGGACTCTCCGCCTTGATTTTGATGATGATCAAACACAAATCATTGTGACTAACTCTTGTGATTGCAGTTAGCTATAAAGTCACCAATTAGATTCTAAAAGATCAAAAGTGACTACACGTGTTGATTCTTGTAGATCAACAAAAGTGAAGCATTGGCTTGAAGAATTCAAAGGCTACTTCAAACATCAAGCCAATGGCATCAACAAATGAATGGAGATTCAATCCAAAGAGAAGAAAGGAATGGATGAGTCAAAAGCTTCGAAGACTATGACGTTCAAGTCATTCAACTAAAAGACTCAAGACCATGAAGATTTATGGAGATCGTCGCCAAAGTAATTTGTTCATCTCAAGCGACGTCCCAAGACTTTCTCAGAACGCGTGATCGTTGTGCCTGGAGCTTCGTTGAAGCTCAAGGAGTATTCATGAAGTCAAGGGATTCGGATTCTCCATGTTGAAGCTTCGAAGACGGTTCGTCATGTTATTTATATTGTCTTCTAGCTTCGGTTTAGTAGAATGTTAAGCCTTGAGTAGTACTTGCCTAGAAATCTTCATAACTTTCATATCGTATCTCTAGGATTGCCTTAGAAGCCATTAGAAACTTTCCTGTAGCCTATCGTTTCATTTCACGGCTTCATATGCATCTTAGTTGGTTCAAGAAGAAGAACCAACCGACTAGATGACGATCTAATCGGTTGGGAATCCTTCTTGAACCAACTAGATATCCTTGCTCAACTCAGCCCATTCTCTGTTGGTCAATTAGTCGGTCCAAGAAGGTTCACCGACCGACTAGATAACGATTTAGTCGGTTGGAAATCCTTCTCAGACCGACTAGTTATCCTAATCAATTCAAGACCATTTGTTGAACAATTAGTCGGTCCAAGAAGGCTCACCGACCGACTAAATGACGATCTAGTCGGTTGGTGTTTCTTCTTAGACCGACTAGTTTTCCTTGTGAAATTCGACCTTTGTACTGTTGACCAGTTAGTTGGTTTAAGAAGGATGGTTAATGCATTAAAAGCCAATCTAGTCGGTCCAAGAAGGTTCACTGACCGACTAGTTGTCAATCTAGTCGGTTGATGATCATTCTTAGACCGACTAGTTCTTACCCAGATTTCACCATCTTCTCTGTCAACCATCTAGTCGGTCCAAGAAGGTTCACTGACCGACTAGTTGTCAATCTAGTCGGTTGATGATCTTTCTTAGACCGATTAAGCAGCTTCAGAAATAGATCCGTTGGGCATTTAATGCCACGATTTTTGTGACCATTTTCTCTCTTCTCTATATAAGTTTGAGTGCTTCAAACCAGTAATCCAAGGCTGAAATTAGAGACATTTTCACACCTTTGAGAAGAGCCATTCAACTCCAATTCCAAGCTCTCTCATCTCACAAGAATCTCTCCCTCTACTCTTTGAGCCTAATTCCTCAAGAAAGATTCTCATTCCTTGTGAGCTTCTCAAGCTAAGAGCTTGAATCCAAGTCACCAACTCTTCCCTAGCCATCTATTGCTGCTCATCTTGGTGGAGCTAAGGTTTGGTGATCTCATCTTCCTCAAAATCCATTCTTGCCCTATATTGGTAAGTATTTCTCAAGGCATAGGATTTTGTGGTAAGAAGTTTTATATTTCATTCTTTATACTTCATATTTGTTGTATACTGACGGTGGTGAGAAGATTGGCTTGATCCCAAGTTGTGGGAGTCAAGATTTCGTTTTGCTCTCGGTTTGTGAGAGTGTGCTTAGTCCCAAGTTGTGGGATTAAGGACTTTGCGTGTTCCCGGGTTGTGGGATACACGGACATCGATTGTAGGTCGATTGCACTTGTTGGAGGTTTTCCACAAGTGGGCTAAAGGAAATCTCTAGTGGTTTGCTAGAGTATCCAGAGGGGATCCGGGTGTTGCTGGAGTAGGGCACCGGTAACAAGTCGGGAAGACTTGGGTGGCACCGAACCAGGGTAGATTGCATGTTAGCATTGCTTTATTGCTTCTGTTGTTGCTCACTTATTGTATTCCGCATTTGTTGGTTAAGTATGGTTTTATTTGGCATAATTTCCTTATAATTCTATAAAACACTATTCACCCCCCACTCTAGTGTTTATTCCTCATATCACAGGGTCGCTACAGGACCGTGCAGCCATACCCAATGGTGCTGACCGTAAGGACGAAGCATCCTCATGTGGGCCATAACGTTTATGGAAAGGGAAGTGGGGCCTAGGGGTCGAAGCAAACTGATCGAGCCCGGATATACACCCGGAGCGACGGTTGTAGTTTTACCGCAAGTGCACGGTATAGCAGCGAGCGGGTTATCGAACACAGGGAGGACGAATGACCGTGCTTGTTCCAATCAACCTGGCTATTTAAGAAGAGAGAAATTTTCCTTTGGCGATCCTGTCACAATCGTCAGACAAAGTACGGAAATATCAAATCAAATAAAGAACGTCTAGGGAATGGGGAATCCCCGCTACTCACCGTATTTCGTAAATGTGGTTCGTCGGTATCAAAATTGCTAGAATAAGATTTTGGATGAACTAGTCGCAGCTGAATGTAGAACCAAGCTCACGCTCTCGCGCTGTTGCCGGTCTATAGCTATCCTAGGTTTGGGTCCAATCTCTTGCAAACCCTAGCCTAGGGAAGCTAGCATTAGGATCAACATCATCGTTAAATCACGCACCGAGCCCAATCTCTTGCAAACTCGGCCCGCGACCTAGGTTGGGATCGTTCCTACCCGTCCAATCTCTTGCAAACGGGTATCGGCACGGAATTGCAACCGGAAACCCTAGTATCGGTCCAATCTCTTGCAAACCGATACTCCGGAAATCCGATTCCAACCCAATTCGGATTTCTAGGGTTTCCTATCGAATTGGGATCCAATCTCTTGCAAATCCCAATCGGTATGAACTCCTAGCTATCCGTAGTAAATCGATCCCAAACTAATCCCTAACAATGATTCTAGCAAAATTTCTACCAATTCATCACAAATATGAAATTGGGCTTGTAGGGTTCATCCCCACGCCCCAAGACGTGGAGACTACTCACAATTCATAGCACAAGCACAAGAATAATCAATGAAATAAGCAATAGAATTCATCATAATATTGGGATATGCAATAAAAATAGAATTTTTGAAGAAGAGAGAGGCAAACCAATGGAGTTCTTCAATTAATCCAACAAAAATCAACTTTTGTCCTCTCTCAAATCACAAGAATAAAGCTAAAAAGTAAACCTAAAAAGATGCAAAAATCTAAGAGAAAAGCTCTTCTAAAACTAGGGTAAAAATAGGGGTTAAATACCCCCCAAAATCGTCCAAAAACTGTGACCAAAATACCACTGCGCAGCCTGAAATCCGCAATTTTCGCTACAGGCAGGGCGTCGCACTCGGCCGAGTGACAAAAGTTGCTCGGCCGAGTGAGAAACCCTGTAATTTTCCAGTAAGTCTTGATCTTCAGGGGTCTTCACTTCGGGGGCGGCTCGGCCGAGTGAGTTGTCGTCACTCGGCCGAGGGCTTCTTGGTACTCGGGCGGTCGGGATTATCCACTCGGCCGAGTGGGTCTTCTGAAGCTCAGGCAGCCGAAAAACAGTAAGTTGGCGATTTTTGAATGGCTTCGTCTGGGCGCCACTCGGGCGGACGGGATCTCGTCACTCGGCCGATGTGGTCTCCGTCGCTCGGCCGAGTGCACATATAAATCGTGTCTGATCTGGTCGGCCGAGCGGTGTCTCGCTGGTCGGCCGAGTGACTCCTTCACTCGGCCGAGTGGGACACTAAAAATGCCCAAACAGCTTGTTTTGGCCTCCTCGTCGCTCCTGCGACGTCCGTTCTTCTTTCGCTCCTCTCCAACAGCAAAATACCCCTTGGGGAGGTCGTCGGTGACACTCTGGAGTAGGCGCATCTCGAGATCACTCCAAATTGCTCCAAATCACCTGAAATGCGACAAAAACAACAAATCGTGAAAAGCATCGCAATATCGTCGATATATCGTGAAAAACATGATTTGGGCGATCTAAATGGCATGCAAACATGCGGGAAAAAAAGTGTAAAATAAGGAGTGATCAAAATCCCCCAAGCTTACCTCTTACTCGTCCTCGAGGAAGATAAGTAAAAGGCGAACCCGGTGGATTCGGAAAACGAAAACGGCGAAAAAATGAAAAATGAAAAACGGAGAAGAATGAAAAATGAAATAAAAATAAAAATAAAGAAGAAAGAAAGAAGCGAAGAGGTAAGCTGCTAGATCATTTTCTCAGGACGTGGGTTCCACTTACTCATATAGCGTGCTTCGAATGAAAAATACATGTCAAAGAGTTTTATTTTGATATCACAGTATAATAGTGTAAATAGAAATAGTAAACCCACGAACAACAATATAATCATGAAAAACGGAATAATTTTAGAATTAACATCGTCTGAATCATTTAAAGCGGTATACAAATCGCAGATCACACACTTTTCAATTGAATGCTTTCTATGAGGAGTATAAGAGTATCACACAATAGAATAGAGAGAATAGAAAAGTATGGATTTCATGAAATGAGTGCTAGGCTTAGATTTCTGGATTCGTAAAGCTAGAAATAATCTCACCGAGTATAGAATATTACTTAGCCTAGGTTGTCGTGCAACGTCAAGTAGTCACTCTCTCACACATCAATGGATTCTCTCCCCCAAGCTTATCTATAAGCATGGTGGCATAAAAAGTATTCACATCCCCATTTTTATAAAGCTCCAAAAGCAATGAGAATGAACACGAAAAGAGAGAAGAAAGAAAGAAATTGAGATGTGATCTTTTATTGAGGATTTTTCCTCTCTCTTTTTTTTTCTTTTGTTGTTGTTGTTGTTTTTTTGATATAGCATATATACACAACGATCCCAACTCAAAGAGAGACAATGATATACAAGAATATTTTTTCTCTCTCTTTTTTTGAATAAGAAATTTGGAGCTAGGAATTAATAGCGGGGGAAATGCCATATAATAGAATCGCTAAGGGGAGGTTCACCAATGATTTTAAAAGTAGAGAAATGATGTTCATGATTTGTGGAGAAAGAAGTAAATATATCTCTCGGTTCACTCTATAAGACATGCACGACAACTTCAGCAGGGTAATCTAATCTACTCAGTTTCGATCACAAAAAAGCTAACTAATCCAGATTTATCATAGCTAACATCATTCAATCATCCTGAAGTGAAATGTACAATTCATGCATATAGAAGTGATATAGGAAAAGAAATCAGTACTCCAGATATAAGCATTCAATGCGTGAATCTTGGTGTGTTTTCTGTGATAGCATACATATGAATATTCAGACTCAGCTAATAATAAAATTTCATCCATTTTTATGTGGAAAAAGTGTGGGTTACTATCTCTAGATGCAAGGCAAGTCATAGCATATGATATCAGAAATAAAGTCTAAGACATGACAAATATAGCATGCATATAGAGTAAGCTAACTCCACGTTATCATCATCAAAGAAAAGTCATCTCTAGCATGAGATGAAAAAGAAAGAAATAAAGATAAAGGGAAAATAGAACTAATTACAATGCGGCACACAGAAAAATAAGAAAAACGTGATGCATGGTAAAATAAAGGGAAAATGATGAAAATAAGTGCAAAAGCGGAAAATGGTGTGAAAAACTAAAAATAAAGGTGGCAAATCGAAAAAAACGTGAGGACTCACTCCCCCAAGCTAAATGGCACAGTGTCCTCAATGTGCAAAGTGGGGCACACCGAGAGACAAGTAATGTGAGGGGAAAGTGAGGGTGCATGCATGATGGAAAAAGGAAAAAAAATAGAAATGAAAAATATGATGCGGACATGATGCATGCAAATATAGGAGTGATACAGATATATAGATGTGGCTCCAAAAACTCTCCCTCTCTCCCAAAAAAGATATATAAAGATACGGTCAGAATGAGAATCCCAAAATAAGTGAGGGGAGGGGTGGACAAAAATGCAACAGGACCCAGCAGAAACGGGCAGCACAACGGCAAAAATAATCGACGGCATCAAGGGTGCCTAAGAAGGTGGTGCTGCGCCGTCTCCGTCCTGAGGCGGAAGTGGTGGTGGTGGCTGGACAGGATGCTGAGCGGGTGTGGGTGTGGAAGTGGTAGCAGGCTGAGTGTGTGTGGAAGTGTGGGTGGGAACCTGCTGGGCGGGTACGGGTACGCGGGGAAGACGCTCCAAGACCTGGGTAAGACAGTAGTGAATCTGCGGGAGCAGGTCGAAGCGGTGAGCCATATCGGTGACGGTGGCGGACAGGGTCCGAAGGTCGCCTCTGAGGCCACTCACCGCCCCCTCTAGAGCATGAATGCTCTGAAGTACAGTGTCAGGGGGGTGGTGCAGAGGGACGCACCGGTCGGGGCTATGCAGGTCAGGGCTAGCGTACTCTGGTGGCGTAGGTGACGGGCTCAGCGGGGAGGGGTACAAAAGGGGCTGCGCTCACGAAAGTGGGCCTGGCCTCAGTGCGAGGCTGGGCGGGACAGTGGGAAGTGGAGGCAGCAGTAACGAAAGAAGAATACAAAAGACGCAGCGAGGCGGCCGGAGAGGTCGGTGGCACAGAAGTGTGGACAGACGCCACGACACTCTCGGAAAATACAGCGGCAGTGGAAACAGAGGGCTCTCCGCACTCAACTACGGTCGGCGGGTGCTCGGGTGGGGCAGAAGAAACGGGCTCGGCAGACAGAGGGCGGTGGTGGTGGTGACAGGCGTGGAAGCAGCGGAAGTGGGCTCAGCTAAGGTACTCCCGACACCGGCAGAGGTGTGGACAGAGGTGTCAGGAGCATCAGAAACATCGGGGATAGGCTGAGGGGCCACGGGGTCAACAGGGACAGCAGGCTCGGTAGGGGCAACAGGGTCTGCGGGGGCAGCGTGGGCCTGCTCGGCCTCCTCGGCCTCGAGCACGTAAGCAGCGGGGATGAGAACATCCATCGCAGGGAGCTAGTCCACATGGGATGGTGCAATCTGAGTCCGAGCTGGGCTCAGAAGAATCATGTAATCGGCACCGTAAGGGCCGTGCAACCAGACCCAGTGTCGCTCACCGTGCGGACGAAGCATCTTCATCCGGGCCATAACATCAATCGACAGAGAAGTGGGGCCCGGTGCTCGTCGCAGGTCGTCAGGGAAATCCTCGCCGGTCATAAGGGCAAGCAAGGTGATCATGCCGCCGCAGCATATCGGTGAGCGAGCGCCCACCGATACAATGATGCGGTCCAAAAACCAAGCCGCGACATCAATCACGACGGCGGGGACAAGCTCATCGCCATCCCTAGATAGAGCTCTGGGCCGTGTCATCGCGTAGAGCATGTAGAGCTCTGGCGTGGACATCGTGCACGGCTCATATCTGGCCAAAAAGGTCGTCGCCATAAGGCGCTGAGCTATACGTAGGCAGGGATGGACAATGGCCGAGGCCTTGGCCCTACTAGGGTCAAAGGCAGCGTGGAGACCCGTAATCCGGGCCCAGAAGGCACCGGCGTTGAAAGAAGGCGGGGGGATATGGGTGGGTGCGTAACCTCGATCGGCCCCGGGGACATCGGGCCACGAGAAAAATGCTCTCATCATACCGAGAGTGACCTGGCACTCCCGGTCCATGAACAGAAACGAGCATCCCTCGTCGGTCCGGGCGATCGAACTAAGTACCTCAAGTGTCGGACGGATAAACGTGTCCGCCGACACCTGCAAGAAATCTCGCCAGCCCACGTTGTCGTACAACGTGAGCATCCCCTCTAGTACCCCCAGGCGTCCTAGGTCGGCAAGGTGTGCAAACCTAGAGGGCACGATCGAGCGCTGGGAGATACGCTCGAAAGCGACGCGGTGTGCGTCGTTCCGGAACGTGATCCCCAGCGGCCCGATAAGTGGAGCCGGAGGTGGTGGCTATGGAGAGGCATGGAGCGGCTGTGCGGGGTGTGTGGGCTGTGCGGGGTCTGCAGGCTGTGCGGGCTGTGCGGGGCCTGCAGGCTGTGCTGGGTGGACTGTGTGTGTGGGAGAAGGCGGAGGAGAGTCCTCCAACTCGTGGGAGGGGCCGGCATCATCCGACCGCTTCCGCTTGGCGGAAGCCCTCTTCGACCGCGGCCGTGTCCGGGGCGGCATATCGGCCCCGAGCGCGCGCCGAAAAACGTGAAAAGTGCGGCGTGTGCAAAATAACAGAAAGAGTATACCCCGACACGCCGCGAGTGCTAAGCAATGGAAGCGTATGAAGACAGCGCCTTCGCGAAGCCCGAATCAGTCCCGAGAAGCTCCCCTGGGCTCCCCTAAGCTCCCAAAAACAACCTGCGCATGAAATGGAGATATCAGCGGGTAATATTCAAAATGTAAGGAGCATTAGGGGTATAATAGACAGATATAGAAATTAATTTAGGTTTGGGGTTCGTTTAGCGCATGGATCCTCGAATAATACACAAAAAGAGGAGAAATAGGCGAAATAGGCGTTACCGGAGGTGGCCGGAGTGTGGCCGCCGGCGGCTACTCGGGCGAGGCGCGGCGGGGCTTGGCCGGCGGTGGCTGGCCGAGCGGCGGCGCGGCGGTCGGCGGTCGGGCGAGTGGGAGCGCGAGCGAGGGGTACGGGTGAGGGAGCTGAACAGTCGGGGGCGGTTGCGATTTTTTCGTTTCGAAAAACGTGCCCCCCTCGCCCCTTTATATAGCAAAAGTTACGACTCGGCCGAGTGACTGTGTCACTCGGCCGAGTGAGATCAATGGAAAGTTCCTCCCCGCTTACGCTTCGGCCGAGTGGCCTTGCCAGCCTCGGCCGAGTGGAGTAAGTCCATTCGGCCGAGTGTCTCAAGCTACTCGGCAAGAGTCGCCCTAGGAGCGTATCCGTTTTACTCGGCCGAGTGATTATATATACTCGGCCGAGTAGCAGTTATACTGAAATCAGGAAATTAAACAGAGAGTTGGGTACAGCAGACTTCCCTCGTTCGTGAGCGGCTCAGCCGGACGAACTTGTGTACTCGGCCGAGTGACTAGTATACTCGGCCGAGTGAGCCTTGTGTTCTGCTGTTTGTCTTCGTTTGGGCTCTAAACTCCGTCTTTCTTCCTCCAGTCGATTTCATCTTCCTCCTAAGCCTCGAGCGCCTTCCTGGGGTGCTCCTTATCACCTTGTTCATCCTCCTCATGATGGATTTACCTATCTCCTCTCCTGTCAAGAAAAATAGGACCCGTTATCACAAAATTTTTGGGCGAACGACTGAAAACACTAAAAATTTCAAAAAAAAAGGAAAAAGTAAAAATAAAGCAATAACCGTCGGGTTGCCTCCCGACAAGCGCTCGTTTAAGGTCGTGAGCTCGACCCCCTATGATTTTCAATTAATGCGGGATGTTTGGTGCATATGAGATGCACCCATCAAACTTTCCGGGGAGAACGCTTGGGTTCGGAAGTTGCGGCGGCGTGTTCTCCCTCGGTGGTCTCCCGTCTCGAATAGTGTTGGGGGGAGGCTCCCCCAAGCTAGCGTTTGCTCCGGTCAACGGCTTCACCGGTGACGCCGATTTTCGTATCGGCGGAGCTTTCTTCGGAGACTTCAATTTCGAGAGCTTGCAGAGCTCTCGAATCCTTGCGACATCAGCGTCGCCTTCATCATTTTTAGCGGAGAGGTCGGGGGAATCATCTATCTTCTCATCTCGGCCTAAATCCGGGCCTTCATCGAAATCCTCATTGAAAAGAGCGCCAATTGAGTGGGGGATCGCCTCTTCAATTACCTCATCAAGGAAGTCCATGTAGTCAAGCTCCTCGTGGTAAGGCATGTGTTTCATAGCCTTAGGAATGTGAAGCTCCACCTCGATGTTGCTGACGTTTAAAGTTAGGGTACCTTCTCGCATGTCGACAATCACACCGGCGGTGGCGAGGAACGGGCGTCCAAGTATCAATGACGTATCTCCCTCCTCCTTAACGTCCATGATCACGAAGTCACATGGCAAGCATATTCCCCCCGGGACTTGTAGCGAGATGTCTTCAGTGATCCCTACCGGCCTCGTTATCCGCCCATCGGCCAATTGTATCCGCATGTCGGTAGGTTTCAACTTCGTCCCGGTGTTTAGCCTTAAGAACATGGAGAGAGGCATGAGGCTCACACTAGCCCCCAAATCTACCAATGCTTTTTGAAGAGGGACGCCGCCCAAGGTGCAAGGAATCCGAAAACTCCCCGGGTCTTTAAATTTGGCCGGCTCCTTCTCTCTCTTGGTGAACCAAGAGCCCTCCTCGGCTAGCATAATCTTCTCCTTCCTCTTTCTCCCCGAAATCAAATCCTTTAAGAATTTAGCATATGTGGGGATCTCCACGATGGCGTCGAGGAAGGGAATGTTGAGGCTAACCCCTCTCAGATACTCGAGAAACTTTGCTAGCCTTTTCTCCATTTTCGCTCTAGCAAGCCTTTGGGGGAATGGGACCGGTGGCATGAAGCGCCTTTCCTCAATCAATTGCTCCGCTCTTGATTTCTCCTTTTCTTGTGGCGCTTTCTCCTTCTTAACCTCAACTATCGGCTCAATTGGCTCCAAGCTTTCCTCCACGGGCTCCTCGGTAGGAATCATGGCGGGGGTGGTATCCTTACCGCCTCTAGTAGTAACGGCAACCACGGCATTGATGTGGCCGGTGTTGCCCCGTGGGTTTGGCTCGGGTTGCGCCGACAATTGTTGAGTATTCCGATTGAGCAACGCCAATTGCTCCGAGACTTGAGCCACAACGATTGCAAGGGAGTCTTGCCCCGCCTTCAAGGTAGCATTGACCTTCTTTTGCTCGACCATAAACGCCTCCACTCTAGCCTCGAAGTCGGATTGTTGTTGAGCTTGTGGAGGGTTTTGATTTTGATTCCTCCACCCTTGATTGTATCCGGGCGGCCTATATGGTGGAACTTGTTGCTTCTGTTGAAAATTTTGTTGTGGAGGCTCCCTCGGCGGATAGTGTTGTTGTTGGGGTGGTGGTGGTGGTCGAGCTTGTTGAGGTGGTGGTTGTGACGGGTTCAAAGCTCCTTCATTGTTGGCGTAAGAGAATCCGGGATGATTTCTTGTGGCCGGATTGGCCCAATACCCTTGGTTCCCGACGACATATTGTACTTGCTCCAAGGATCCTTCTCCGGGCTCTCCTCCCACATACCTTGTGGAGAGAATCAAACTTGCTTGTAAGCTCCGCTACGGCCTTTGCCTCATAGATACTAGTTGGCTTCAAGGAGGACGTAGAGTGTCCTCGCTCATCGCCCCATTGTTGATTGTTTGAGGCCATCTCCTCAATTAGGGCCGTAGCTTCTTCGGGAGTCTTTGATAAGATAGCACCATTCGCCGCGGCATCAATAATTTGTTTGGTCCCCGGTTGGAGACCGTTGTAGAAGCTATGAACTAGCTCCCAATCTTCAATGCTATGGTGCGGGCATTGATGCTGCAGATCCTTAAAACGCTCCCAAGCCTCATAGAGCGTCTCTTTGGGTCCTTGCTTGAAGGACATGAGAGCGCTCCGGATCTTCACCGTCTTGGAGGGCGGATAGAACTTGTCAATGAATGCACTCGCCAACTCGTCCCAAGTGGTGAAGACCCCCTCAGCCTGCGTCCTCAACCAATAAAGTGCCTTGTCTTTTAGCGTGAAGGGGAAGAGACGCAGTCTGATGGCATCGATGGAGACCCCCGCATCTGAAATGTGGCGCACTTCGACAAGAATAATTGGATGTGGTAGTGAGGATTTTCATGGGCATTCCCATGAAATGGATCCTGCTGCATCAGAACCACTAGTCCAGTCTTTAGCTCGAAGTTCTTGTCAGCCGCCAACTCCGGCATGGCAATGGATGAGGTCGTAGAAGAGGTCTTAGGCCGAAGCCTATCTCAAATAGAAATTATCCTTGCCATCCTTGCCGCTAATTAGTCCGCAGTTTCCGGGTTGGTCATAAACCTCCCTTCCCGATCTTGTCTCCTTTCTGCTCTAAGTCTCCGTGCGACGTTCGATCTCGGGATCAAATAATATAGCTTCAGGGTCCGCCGTAGATCTCGTGTACATGCACAGGGAAAAAAGAGTTTCAAAGAAATGATTAGTAACATGGAAGGGTTAGGTAAAAATAAAGAAATAAAATAATAATAATAAAAAAAAGAAATAGCTAGGGTGGTAAGATCAAACGCAATCGCCTCCCCGGCAACGGCGCCAAAAACTTGATCGAGCCCGGATATACACCCGGAGCGACGGTTGTAGTTTTACCGCAAGTGCACGGTATAGCAGCGAGCGGGTTATCGAACACAGGGAGGACGAATGACCGTGCTTGTTCCAATCAACCTGGCTATTTAAGAAGAGAGAAATTTTCCTTTGGCGATCCTGTCACAATCGTCAGACAAAGTACGGAAATATCAAATCAAATAAAGAACGTCTAGGGAATGGGGAATCCCCGCTACTCACCGTATTTCGTAAATGTGGTTCGTCGGTATCAAAATTGCTAGAATAAGATTTTGGATGAACTAGTCGCAACTGAATGTAGAACCAAGCTCACGCTCTCGCGCTGTTGCCGGTCTATAGCTATCCTAGGTTTGGGTCCAATCTCTTGCAAACCCTAGCCTAGGGAAGCTAGCATTAGGATCAACATCATCGTTAAATCACGCACCGAGCCCAATCTCTTGCAAACTCGGCCCACGACCTAGGTTGGGATAGTTCCTACCCGTCCAATCTCTTGCAAACGGGTATCGGCACGGAATTACAACCAGAAACCCTAGTATCGGTCCAATCTCTTGCAAACCGATACTTCGGAAATCCGATTCCAACCCAATTCGGATTTCTAGGGTTTCCTATCGAATTGGGATCCAATCTCTTGCAAATCCCAATCGGTATGAACTCCTAGCTATCCGTAGTAAATCGATCCCAAACTAATCCCTAACAATGATTCTAGCAAAATTTCTACCAATTCATCACAAATATGAAATTGGGCTTGTAGGGTTCATCCCCACGCCCCAAGACGTGAAGACTACTCACAATTCATAGCACAAGCACAAGAATAATCAATGAAATAAGCAATAGAATTCATCATAATATTGGGATATGCAATAAAAATAGAATTTTTGAAGAAGAGAGAGGCAAACCAATGGAGTTCTTCAATTAATCCAACAAAAATCAACTTTTTTCCTCTCTCAAATCACAAGAATAAAGCTAAAAAGTAAACCTAAAAAGCTGAAAAAATCTAAGAGAAAAGCTCTTCTAAAACTAGGGTAAAACAGGGGTTAAATACCCCCCAAAATCGTCCAAAAACTGTGACCAAAATACCACTGCGCAGCCTGAAATCCGCAATTTTCGCTACAGGCAGGGCGTCGCACTCGGCCGAGGGACAAAAGTTGCTCGGCCGAGTGAGAAACCCTGTAATTTTCCAGTAAGTCTTGATCTTCAGGGGTCTTCACTTCGGGGGCGGCTCGGCAGAGTGAGTTGTCGTCACTCGGCCGAGGGCTTCTTGGTACTCGGGCGGTCGGGATTATCCACTCGGCCGAGTGGGTCTTCTGAAGCTCAGGCAGCCGAAAAACAGTAAGTTGGCGATTTTTGAATGGCTTCGTCTGGGCGCCACTCGGGCGGACGGGATCTCGTCACTCGGCCGATGTGGTCTCCGTCGCTCGGCCGAGTGCACATATAAATCGTGTCTGATCTGGTCGGCCGAGCGGTGTCTCGCTGGTCGGCCGAGTGACTCCTTCACTCGGCCGAGTGGGACACTAAAAATGCCCAAACAGCTTGTTTTGGCCTCCTCGTTGCTCCTGCGACGTCCGTTCTTCTTCCGCTCCTCTCCAACAGCAAAATACCCCTTGGGGAGGTCGTCGGTGACACTCTGGAGTAGGCGTATCTCGAGATCACTCCAAATCGCTCCAAATCACCTGAAATGCGACAAAAACAACAAATCATGAAAAGCATCGCAATATCGTCGATATATCGTGAAAAACATGATTTGGGCGATCTAAATGGCATGCAAACATGCGGGAAAAAAAGTGTAGAATAAGGAGTGATCACAAACCAGCTGGAAGGTCCACTCTGCATATGGGAGCCAAAAGAGTAATCAGACCGTCGCAACAGATAGGCATCCTAGCGCCGACATAAATAACGATGCGGTCTAAGTACCAACTAGCTATGTCAATCTGAATGGTAGGGAGTAGGACGTCTCCACCTCTCTCAAAGGCTCGCGCTCGAGTCATCCCATAGAGCATGTAAAGTTCAGGGGTCGACATCGTCCGCGGCTCATACCTCACTAAGAATGTGGTCACCATAAGGCGCTGTGCAATGCGAAGGCATGGGGTGGAGGATGGCGGAGGCCTTGGCCCAGCTAGGGTCAAAGGCGAGGGGCGATCCAGTGATACGTGTCCAGAAGGCATGAGTGTCAAATGACGATGGGGGGATGTGCGTGGGACTATAGGCTCGGTCTAGGTCCGAGACTTGGGGGCCACTGAAATTAGGCTCGGAGCATGTCGAGAGTGGCCTCGCACTCACGATCCATCAGTCGAAAAGATCAACCTTCAGGAGTCCTAGCAATAGAACTCAGAACCTCTAGTGTCGGACGGATGTAGGTGTCCGTCGATACCGACAAAAAGTCACGCCATCCCACGTTGTCATACAACTGGAGTAGGCCCTCAAGCACCCCTAGGTGCTTGAAATCTGCAAGGTGCATGATCCTAGAGGGTACGATCAAATGATGGGAGATACGCTCAAATCTGGTACGGTGTGCGTCATCTCTGAACGTAATCCCCATCGTGTCGAAAGCGGGGGCGGGTTGTGCTGGTGGAGGTGGAATAGGTACGTTAGGAGGAAAAAGTATGGGTGGTGGCGGGCTAGGTGGAGGGGAGTCCGCCCTAGTGGAAGAGGAGCCAGGATCACCGGTCCTCTTCCGCTTGGAAGCGGGCACCCGCGTGCGCGACCTAGTGCGTGGCGGCATGTAAGCCGAGTGTCGTGCCCACCCAAATGCAAAGTACTATAAATAAGGAACGAGTGTACCCGAACATGACGCGAGTGCAAGCGGTGGATGCATGCAAAGGATCGCCTCCTCCGAGAAGCTCCAAATCAGCTCCTGTATCTCCCCCAAGTTAGCCTGAAACACGAACTCACAAATCAGCAATGAAAATTAATAAGTATGGGGTAAGATCAGGAGTAATAGATATAAATAGAGATTAATTTGGATTTGGAGTTGAGTTGGGCGTACGAAGTGGAGAAATGGAGAAAAGGGGCGAAATTGGGTAAATTGGCGGATAAACGGCGTCGGATTGGGCGGCGCCGGTGACGTGGGGTCGGTGACGGTGGTCGGCGTAGGGCAGAGACTCGGGTACAAGGTCCGTGCGGTTCGGGCGAGGGTGGGGTTCGATTCGGGCAATCACGGGGGAAGTCGAAAGGCTCGGGCTGAGTTTGTGATTTTTGGGATTTTTGGGAAATGAGCCCGCGTTTTCGAATATATATGGTTAGTCATTCGGCCGAGTGACGCGTATACTCGGCCGAGTGGCTCAGTTAAATTTTTTTCGAAAATTTTCAAAAATTTTCCTCAAAAGTAGCGACTCGGGCAAGTACATCTTACCACTCGGGTGAGTAGACAAAGGTCATTCGATCGAGTGGCAAGGCCACTCAGAGATTTTTAAGTGGTAAAAATGTCTGATTCACTCGGGCGAGTGACAAAGTCACTCAGCCGAGTGGCATATAAATTACAGTGAGTGGTTTTCAGAATCTTCCCTGATCAGTACCCTACTCGGCCGAGTAGGGTCTTCATTCGGCCGAATGACTAAGTCACTCAGTCGAGTGGGCTGCTAATTTCAGCTCCGACTCTCTGTTTTTGCTCCACTTTCTGTTTTTCTTCTCCCGTGAGTTTCTTCCTTCTCCTGAAGCCTGAATGCATTCCTGGAGCGCTCACCATTGCCATGGTCGTCCTTCATTCAAATGGTTCCTTGTTCTCCATCTCCTGTCATGAAAAATAGAGCCAGTTGTAAGGATTTTCATCGACTGTTGACTCTAAACACTAACAAAGATCTAAAACAAAAATAAAATAAAAAATTCAACTAAAAATAAGATAAAATCGTTGGGTTGCCTTCCGACAGGCGCTCGTTTAAGGTCTTGAGATCGACCCCTTAAGATGCTCGTTTAATGCTTGATATTCGGCGCATGTGAGATGTGCGCATCAAACTTGCCGGAAAGGCCGCTTGGGTTGAGTTGTTGATGTTCATATGTGTTCCTCGGCTCCCCTTCATCATGGGTGGCAATGGGGGATGAGTCTCCCAAGCTTTAGCTTTTACCGTCCTTTTTCTTTGCCGGCGGCGATAATTTCTTGTCCGACGGAGCTTTCTTTGCGTTTTTCGCCGTGGAGAGCTTGCATAGCTCTCTAATATTTATGACATCAGCGTCGTCTTTGCCATCGTCCATAGGAGGATCCGACGGGTCTCCCATCATCTCGCCATCTTTAGAAGATTGGCCTTCTTCAAGGCCATCATGGTGCTTGGCTCCAATGGCGATGGCATGGCGTCATCAATGACCTCGTCGAGGAGGTCCACGTAATCGATGTCCTCTTGCAAAGGCATATGCTTCATTGCCTTAGGAATGTGGAGCTCAACTTCAATGTTTCTGACGTTCAAAGACAAGGTACCCTCTCTCACGTCAACTATCACACCGACGGTGGCCAAGAAGGGGCGTCCAAGAATTAGCAACGTATCGCCTTCCTCCTTGATATCCATTACCACAAAGTCACACGGCAAGCAAATTCCACCTGGTACTTGAAGTGGTATGTCTTCCGCAATCCCAACTGGCCTAGTGATCCGACCGTCTGCGAGTTGTATCTTCATGTCCGTCGGTTTTAGGTTGGTCACCGTACTTAATTTCTTAAACATTGTGAGGGGCATGAGGCTCACGCTTGCTCCCAAATCTACTAAAGCCTTTTGAAGTGGGACTCCTCCAAGCATGCGAGGAATGCGAAAGCTTCCGGGATCTTTAAACTTTGTAGGCGCTTTCTCCTTTCGGGCGAACCATGTATCTTGCTCGGCGAGCATTATCCTCTCCTTTCGCTTCTTTCCCGCAATCACGTCTTTTAGGAACTTAGCATAAGACGGTATTTCTACAAGTGCATCCAAGAAGGGAATATTCAAGCACACTCCTCGCAAGTACTCCAAAAATTTGGCGAGCTGCTTCCCACTCTTTGCCCTCGCCAACCGTTGTGGGAAGGGTACCGGTGGCATGTAAGTGTGCTCCTTTTGTGGCTCATCAATTTCAGATTTTTCACCGTCTTTTTTCTCTTTTGGGCCCTCCTCTTCATTGACCGGCTCGTTGTCATCCAAAATTTCTTCCCTCGGCTCCTCGGTTTGAATCATGGCGGGGTAGTATCCTTTCCGCCCCTTGTAGTAACCGCCACAACTGCATTGATGTGGCCGGTATTACTCCATGGGTTTTGCTCCGGTTGAGCCGGTAATTGTTGAGTGTTCTTATTGAGCAATGCTAGTTGCTTCGATAATTGTGCCACGATGGTGTTGAGAGAGTCTTATTGGGCCGTCAATCTAGCTTTAATCTTCTTTTTTTCGGCCAAGAATTCTTCAACCCTCGCTTCATGTTCCGACCTCAGCGGTGCTTGCGGTGGATTAGAAGCTCTCCACCCTTGATTGTACCCCAGAGGTCTATATGGTCCCTGATCACTCCATATTTTACACCTTTTTTCTGTATGTTTGCATGCTGTTTTGATCGTCCATATCACGTTTTTACGATTATTCGACAATATTGCGATGCTTTTCACTATTTCTTATTTTTGTCTTATTTCAGGAAATATAGAGCGATTTGGAGCGAATTTAAGATCAAGGGATTTGCAAGCGCTTAGAAGTGTTACCCACGGCACATTTGAGGGCTTATCAGCGATGGAGGAGGAGCGGAAGAAGAAGGAAATCAATAGGAGCGACGGGGAGGCAAAAAGAAGAAGAAACAGGCATTTTAGCACATCACTCGGCCGAGTATAACATCCACTCTGCCGAATAAGAAGTCCCACTCGGCCGACCAGAACGGATACGCACACAGAGTTTTCAGCGTATACTCGGTCGAACGAAGAAAGCCTACTCGGCCGAGTGAGAAAGCTCACTCGCCCGAGTGGTACAGGGAAATTGTCCAGAGAAAGGCCAGAGATACTGGAATTTTCAGAGATCCCGATGAAGCCCCACTCGGTCGAACGATATAGCTACTCGACCGAATGGATAAGTCTACTCGGCGGAGCCATCCCCCGAAGACAGACCCTGAAACATCCGAAGTTACTGTTTTTTTACAGGGTTTGCACTCGGCCGAGTGACAAGGGTCACTCGGCCGAGTGACCCATTCCGCCTGCTGCTAGGGTGATCGCGCCCCGGTATGCACACGCAACCGGGACAAGCGACTCGTAGTCTTACTGCAAGCGCACGGCGTAGTGGCGAGCGGGTATCGAACTCAGGGAGGAACAATGACAGTGTCTTCTTCTAATCACCTAGCTATCAAAATGGTCGAAAATGATTTGGGGTGAAATTGTCACAATCGTTCGTATATCGATAGAAATATCAATGAAATAAAACGCCTAGGGATAGGGAATCCCCGCTACAAACCGTATCTCATCGTTGTGATTCATAGGTTACATCATTGCTAGACTTGAATTTTAAGTGAACTAGTCGCAACTAAATGTAGAACCAAGCTCATGCTCTCGCGCTATTGCAGGTCTATAGCAAACCTAGGTTAAGGCCCAATCTCTCGCAAACCCTAAACTAAGCCGCTAGCATGAAGAACGACATCATCGTTCAACCGTATCTCGAGCCCACTCTCGTGCAAACTCGAGCTACGACCTAGGTTGAGATAGTTCCTACCCGTCCAATCTCTTGCAAACGGGTATTAGTATAGAGATATGATTAAAAACCCTAGTCTTGGTCCAATCTCTTGCAAACCAATACTAGAAAATTCCAATCGTAAATCTAAATCGAATTTCTAGGGCTTCCTATCAATTGGGACCTAATCTCTTGCAAATCCCAATCGATATGAATCCCTAGCTATCCGTAATAAATCGATCCCAACCTAACCCTAATCAATTCTAGCAAGAATTTCACCAATTCATCACAATTCAGAAATAGGGTTCATAGGGTTCATCCCCATGCCCTAAGACGATAAAACTACTCACTAATCATCATGCAATTCATTAGAAATTCAATAGAAAAATCAACACAATTCATTGCAATAGAGAAATTATCAATAAAAATAGAGTTTTTGACAAGAAAAGAGACAAACCAATGAGAATCCAATAGCATCCAACAAAAATCTCCTTTCTAATCCTCAAAAAGCCTAAATCTAATTACCTAAAAGCTCTCTAAAATGGCTGCAAAAAGTAAAAAAAAAGTTCTTCCAAACTAGGGCAAAAACTGGGTTTAAATACCCCTCAAAATCACCCAGAAATTCGTGACAAAAATGCCCCTGCGCTGCCCAGAAATCGCAGTTTACGCAGCAGGCGGGGCGGTTCACTCGGCCGAGTGACAAATGTCACTCGGCCGAGTGCCAAACCCTGTAAAATTACAGAAAGTTGGGACTTTTCGGGGGTCTGTCTTCGGGAGTGACTCGGCCGAGTGACTTTACTCACTCTGCCGAGGGGCAATTCTCGCTCGGCCGAGTCAGAACCGTCAAAAGCCTGTAAATTTACAGTAAGTCGGCCTCTTTTAAAGTGGATTTTCCCATGCCACTTGGGCGAGGGGATTTCCATGCTCGGCCGAGTGGACTATCGTCACTCGGCCGAGTGCATGCCTATTTTCTTCTGTTGATGCGTGTCCGGTCTGGTCGGCCGAGTGGTCTTCTTGCTCGGCTGAGTGGGTGGTTCACTCGGCCGAGTGAGATGCTGCAGATGCCCAATCTTCATCTTTTCACTTCCTCGTCGCTCCTACGATGTTCCTTCTTCTCCTACTTGTCTTCCATCTCCAAATAGCCCTCAAAAGAGCCTTGGGTGACACTTCGGAGTGGGTGCAAATCCTCTTGATCTCAAAATCACTCCGAATCGCTCCATATCTCCTGAAATACGACAAAAACAAGAAATCATGAAAAGCATAGCAATATTGTCGAATAATCGTGAAAAACGCGATATGAGCGATCAAAGTGGCATGCAAACATGCAGAAAAAGGGTGTAAAATACGGAGCGATCAAAATCCCCCAAGCTTACCTCTTACTCGTCCTCGAGGAAGATGAGTAAAAAGCGAGCCCGACGGGCAAAATGATGGAAAAGAGGGAAAAATAAAAGAAATAAAAATAAAAATAGAATAGAAAGCGAAGAAGGGGGGTGCTAGATCATTTTTCTCAGGACGTGGGTTTTGCTTACTCATATAGCATACATCGAATATAAAACACACGTCAAAGACTTTTATTTCAATATCATAGTATAATGATGCATTCGAAATAGAAAACCCCAAAATATCAATATAGCATGAAATATGGAATCATTCTAGGATTAACATCGTCTGAAGCATCTAAAGCGGTATGCATAACCATAGATCACACACTTTTCAATTGAATGCTTTCTATAAGGAGTATAAACACGATATGGAATAGTAAGAATAGAAAAGTATGGCTTTCATGAAATGAATGCTAAGTGTCGATTTCTGGATTTCGTGAAACTTTAGCAATCTCACCGAGTATAGAAAATTACTTAGCCTAGGTTGTCATGCACTGTCAAGTAGTCACTCTCTCATACATCATTGGATTCTCTCCCCCAAGCTTATCCATAAGCGTGGTGGCATAGACAAATCAATATGTACATTCCCCGTTTCTTTTGAAGCTCCAAAAAATAAAGTAAAAATACAACAAAAGAGGGAAGAATGAGAGAAAGAGTATGAGATGTGATCGTTATAAATTTCTTTTCTCTTTTCTTTTCTTTTTCTCAATTTTCTCTCTCTTTTTTTGTTTGCAATAGAAATATATACACAAGCGATCCCAAATCAAAAGAGAGAAGGATATACAGGTATATATTTTTTCTTTTTGATTTTGGAGATTTGGAGCATGAAAATTAATAGCGGGGGAAATGCCGATAATAGACTTGCTAGGGGGGAATTCACCAATGAATATCAAAATAGGGAAATGATGCTCAAGATATGTGGAGAAAGAAATAAATGTATCGCTCGGTTCACTCTTAGGACGTGCATGACAACTTTCAGCAGAGTAATATAATCTACTCAGTTTAATCTCAAAAAGTAAACTAGTCCAGATATATCGTCCTAGCAAACATTCAATCAACCTGAAAGTGAAGCGTACAATTCATGCAATAAGAAGTGACATGAGAGAGGAAAGCAGTACTCCAAATATAAGCAGACAATGAGTGAAGCTTGGTGTGTTCTCTATGAAAAGCATACATATGAATCATCAGACATTAGCTAATAACAAAATTTCATCCATATTCATACGGAAAAAGTGTGGGTTACTATTTCAAAATGCAAAGTAGGGCATATCATATGATATCTGAAACAAAAGCTATGACGTGACAAAATAGCATGCATATGTAGATAAGCTAACACCACGTCATTATCATCACATAAAAATCATCTCTAGCAAAAGATGAAAGAAAACAAGGATAAAAGAAAATAGAACTATATACAATGCAGCATACTCAAAAAAGGAAAAGAAAACGTGATGCATGATAAAAAAAGAAAAAGTGGTGAAAGTAAATGCAAAAGTGGAAAGAAAATGTGAGAAGTCAAAAATAAAGGCAAGCGAGGTGTTGCGAGGAACGGGCGTCCAAGTATGAGCGAAGTGTTGCCCTCTTCCTTGATGTCCATTATGACAAAATCACAAGGCAAGCATATACCTCCCGGTACTAGGAGTGGAAAATTCTCTGCGATCCCTACCGGCCTAGTAATCCGACCGTTCGCAAGTTGAATCCTCATGTCGGTCGGCTTCAAGTCGGTGCCCATGTTCAATCTCCGGAACATACTAAGGGGCATAAGACTCACACTAGCGCCCAAGTCAACTAGAGCTTTTTGCAAAGGGACGCCTCCTAGTGTGCAAGGGATGCGGAAACTCCCGGGATCCTTCAATTTCACCGGCTCCTTCTCCTTGCGGGTAAACCAAGTTCCTTGCTCCGCAAGCATGATTTTTTCCTTCCTTTTCTTTCCCGAAATCAAGTCCTTCAAGAACTTCGCGTAAGACGGGATCTCAACAATTGCATCTAAGAAAGGAATATTGAGGCTTACTCCCCTCAAGTATTCTAGGAACTTGGCGAGCCTTTTCTCCATCTTGGCTCTAGCTAGCCGTTGTGGAAACGGCACCGGTGGCATGTAGCGGCGCTCATCAAGTGGCTCCACCACTTTAGAATTTCCTCCTTTAATTGGCTCCTTTTTGCTCTCTTCTTCAATCGCCGTCTCGTTTTCTTCCAAAATTTCCACCACGGGTTGCTTGCTTTGGGTCATAGCGGGAGTGGTATCCTTCCCGCCCCTTATTGTAACCGCGACCACCGCATTGATGTGTCCGGTGTTGCTCCGTGGATTGTGCTCGGGTTGAGCCGGTAATTGTTGGGCGTTCTTGTTGAGCAACGCAAGTTGCTCCGCAAGTTGATCTACGCCGGTACTTAGTGACTCTTGCCCCGCCGTTAATCTAGTGTTGATCTTTCTTTGCTCCACCTTAAATTCCTCCACCCTAGCTTCGTGGTCCGATCGTGGTTGAGCTTGAGGTGGGTTGGGAGCTCTCCAACCTTGGTTGTACCCGGGGTCTATATGGTCCCGCTTGTTGCCTCTGCGGGTAATTTTGTTGCGGTGGCCCCCTCGGTTGATATTGAGGTTGTGGTGGTGGAGGTCGAGCTTGAGGAAGTTGTTGTGGCGGCGGGTTCAAAGCACCATCATTGTTTGCATATGAAAAGCCCGTTTGGTTTCTAGCAGCCGGGTTGGCCCAATATCTGGAGTTCTCCGTGACATATTGTACTTGCTCCAAGGCTCCTTCTCCATTGTCCCCTCCTACATACATGGCTTGGGATTGGTCTTGCCAATCGCTCATATTGCTTATCGGCGTAGATGTAGAGGGTCCTCCATGTGGGTCGGTGATATATTTCTCCAATCTCTCCACCACCTTGTGGAGAGAGTCAAACTTGTTTGAAAGCTCCGCCACGGCCTTGGCCTCATAAATGCTAGTGGGCTTCAAAGAGGACGAAGAATGTCCCCGCTCGTCCCCCATTGTTGGTTATTTGAGGCCATCTCTTCTAACAACGCCGTAGCTTCATCCGGGGGTCTTTGATAGTATGGCTCCATTGGCGGTTGCGTCAATAATTTGCTTCGTGCCCGGTTAGAGTCCATTGTAGAAACTGTGAACAAGCTCCCAATCTTCTATACTGTGATAGGGGCATTGATGTTGTAAGTCCTTGAAGCGCTCCCATGCTTCATAGAGGGTCTCTTCCGGTCCTTGCTTAAAGGACATGAGAGCACTCCGTATCTTCACCGTCTTGGAAGGAGGGTAAAATTTGTCAACGAAGGCGCTTGCCAACTCATCCCAAGTGGTGAATGTCCCTTCCGCTTGCGTCCTCAACCAATATAAAGCTTTATCTTTGAGTGTGAAGGGGAAGAGTCGCAGTCGGATTGCATCAACGGAAACGCCCGCCATTTGGAAGGTGGCGCACTTGGACAAGAAAAGTTGGATGTGGTAATGCGGATTCTCATGGGCATTCCCATGAAACGGGTCTTGTTGCATCAATACTACCAATCCCGTCTTTAGCTCAAAATTCTTGTCCGCCGCTAGTTCCGACATGTCGATGGATGATGTGGTGGAAGAAGTCTTAGGCCGGAGCCTATCTCTAATGGATATGATCCTCGTCATTCGTGCGGCTAGCTCCTCCGGTGTCTCCACACGGTTCATACAACCGTCCTCCGTAGCATGCCTTCTCTCAGCTCTGATCCTCCTCACGGTACGCTCGATTTCCGGATCAAATAATATTTCCACGGGGTTCGCCGTAATCTCGTGTACATGCAATGGAAAACAGAGTTTCAAAGGAATTGTTAGCACGAACAAGGAGTAAAAAGATAAACGTAATGAAACAAAAAGAAAATACTAAGTAAAGAGAATAAAACACTGTCGCCTCCCTGGCAACGGCGCCAAAAACTTGATCGCGCCCCGGTATGCACACACAACCGGGACAAGCGACTCGTAGTCTTACCGCAAGCGCACGGCGTAGTGGTGAGCGGGTATCGAACTCCGGGAGGAACAATGACAGTGTCTTCTTCTAATCACCTAGCTATCAAAATGGTCGAAAATGATTTGGGGTGAAATTGTCACAATCGTTCGTATATCGATAGAAATATCAATGAAATAAAACGCCTAGGGATAGGGAATCCCCGCTACGAACCGTATCTCATCGTTGTGATTCATAGGTTACATCATTGCTAGACTTGAATTTTAGGTGAACTAGTCGCAACTAAATGTAGAACCAAGCTCATGCTCTCGCGCTATTGCCGGTCTATAGCAAACCTAGGTTAAGGCCCAATCTCTTGCAAACCCTAACCTAAGCCGCTAGCGTGAAGAACGACATCATCATTCAACCGTATCTCGAGCCCACGCTCGTGCAAACTCGAGCTACGACCTAGGTTGAGATAGTTCCTACCCGTCCAATCTCTTGCAAACGGGTATTTGTATAGAGATACGATTAAAAACCCTAGTCTTGGTCCAATCTCTTGCAAACCAATACTAGGAAATTTCAATCGTAAATCTAAATCGAATTTTTAGGGCTTCTTATCAATTGGGACCCAATCTCTTGCAAATCCCAATCAATATGAATCCCTAGCTATCCGTAATAAATCGATCCCAACCTAACCCTAATCAATTCTAGCAAGAATTTCACCAATTCATCACAATTCAGAAATAGGGTTCATAGGGTTCATCCCCATGCCCTAAGACGATAAAAATACTCACTAATCATCATGCAATTCATAAGAAATTCAATAGAAAAATCAACACAATTCATTGCAATAGAGAAATTATCAATAAAAATAGAGTTTTTGACAAGAAAAGAGACAAACAAGTGAGAATCCAATAGCATCCAACAAAAATCTCCTTTCTAATCTCTCAAAAAGACTAAATCTAATTACCTAAAAATCTCTCTAAAAAAAGTTCTTCCAAACTAGGGCAGAAACTGGGTTTAAATACCCCTCAAAATCACCCAGAAATTCGTGACAAAAATACCCCTGCGCAGCCCAGAAATCGCAGTTTACGCAGCAGGCGGGGCGGCTCACTCGGCCGAGTGACAAATGTCACTCGGTCGAGTGCCAAACCCTGTAAAATTACAGAAAGTTGGGACATTTCGGGGGTCTGTCTTCGGGAGTGACTCGGCCGAGTGACTTTACTCACTCGGCCGAGGGGCAATTCTTGCTCGGCCGAGTCGAAACCGTCAAAAGCCTGTAAATTTACAGTAAGTCGGCCTCTTTTGAAGTGGATTTTCCCATGCCACTCGGGCGAGGGGATTTCCATGCTCGACCGAGTGGACTATCATCACTCGGCCGAGTGCAGGCCTATTTTCTTCTGTTGATGCGTGTCCGGTCTGGTCAGCCGAGTGGTCTTCTTGCTCGGCCGAGTGGGTGGTTCACTCGACCGAGTGAGATGCTGCAGATGCCCAATCTTCATCTTTTCGCTTCCTCGTCGCTCGTCGATGTTCCTTCTTCTCCAAGTTGTCTTCCATCGCCTAATAGCCCTCAAAAGAGCCTTGGGTGACACTCCGGAGTGGGTGCAAATCCTCTTGATCTCAAAATCACTCCGAATCGCTCCATATCTCCTGAAATAGGACAAAAACAAGAAATCGTGAAAAGCATCGCAACATTGTCGAATAATCGTGAAAAATGCGATATGAGCGATCAAAGTGGCATGCAAACATGCAGAAAAAGGGTGTAAAATATGGAGCGATCATAGGGTTGCGATTTTTGGGCTGCGCAGGGGCAGTTTGGTCACGATTTTTTGGACGATTTTAGAGGGTATTTAAACCCAGTTTTTGCCTTAGTTTAAGGAGATTTTGAACAATTAATTTTTAGACTTTCTTTTAGGATTTTGACAGCTACTCTTTGTGAAATCTCAGCTGGAGATCGTTGGCAATTAAATTGGTTTGTCTATTTCTATTAAAAACTTGATTTTATGCATTATTTCTCTTTTGCAATGAATTGTGCTGAGATTATTATTGATTTTTCTGAGATTTGCATGATGTCTAGTGAGTAGTGCCGTCGTCCTAGGCCGTAGGGATGAACCTTATGGACCCTATTTCTAAATTGTGATGAATTTGTGGAATTGTTGCTAGAATTGATTAGGGTTAGGTTGTGATTGATTCATTACAGATAGCTAGAAATTCATATCGATTGGAATTTGCAAGAGATTGGATCCCAATTGATAGGAAGGCCAAGATATTCGATTTAGATTGACAATTGGATTTCACTAGATTTGGTTTGCAAGAGTTTGGACCAAAGCTAGGATTTTCAATTGTGATTCTATACCCATATCCGTTTGCAAGAGATTGGACGGATATGAACTATCATAACCTAGGTCGTAGCTCGAGTTTGCACGAAAGTGGGCTCGAGATACGATTGAACAATGATATCGTTCTTCACGCTAGCGGCTTAGGCTAGGGTTTGCATGAGAGTGGGCTCTATCCTAGGTTTGATATAGACCAGTAACAGCGCGAGAGCGTGAGCTTGGTTCTACATTAAGTTGCGACTAGTTCACCTTTATTCAAGCTTAGCAACAATGAAACTTATGAATCACAAGGATGAGAGACGGTCTGTAGTGGGGATTCCCTATCCCTAGACGTTTTATTATATTGATATTTCTCTTATTATTTGAACAATTGTGATTGTTATACCCCAACTATTCTCGGTTCTCTTGATAGCTAGGTGATCGGAAAAAGACATAGTCATTTGTCCTCCCTGAGTTCGATACCTGCTCGCCGTTACACTGTGCGCTTGCGGTAAGACTACAAGTCGTTTTTCGGGTGTACACTCGGACGTGATCAAGTTTTTAGCGCCGTTGCCGGGGAGGCGCAGTGTTTTATTTTCCTTACTTAGCTATTTCTTTTTGTTTTATTTTTTTATTTTACTCCTCTATCGTGCTAACAATTCCATCGAAACTCTGTTTTTCTTTGCATGTACACGAGATCAACAGCGGATCCAGAGGATATAATATTTGATCAGGAGATCGAACGTACTGAGAGGAGGCTCAGAGCCGAGAGGAGACTCAATATAGAGGATAATTGTATGAACTGCCCAGAGACACCGGAAGAACTAGCGACACGTATGGCAAGGATTATATCCATCAGAGATAGGCTTCGGCCTAAGACTTCCTCTACTACTTCTTCCATCGCCATGCCGGAGTTGGCGGCGGATAAGAACTTTGAGCTCAAGACGGGATTAGTGGTCTTCATGCAACAAGACCCATTCCATGGGAACTCCCATGAGAATCCACATTATCACCTCCAGTTATTCTTGTCCAAGTGCACCACCTTTCAAATGCCGGGTGTTTTCGCCGATGTGATCCATTTGAGACTCTTCCCCTTCACCCTCAGAGACAAAGCTCTATATTGGTTGAGGACGCAGGCGGAAGGGATATTCACTACTTGGGATGAGTTGGCTAGTGGTTTTGCTGATAAATTCTACCCGCCATCTAAGACAGTGAAGCTTAGGAGCGCACTCATGTCCTTTAAGCAAGGACTGCAAGAGACCCTATACGAGGCATGGGAGCGCTTTAAGGATCTACAGCATCAATGCCCCCATCACAGCATAGAAGAATGGGATCTAGTTCATATTTTTTATAATGGACTCCAACCGGGCACTAAGCAAATCATAGATGCAACCGCCAACAGAGCCATTCTTTCCAAAACACCGGATGAAGCTACGGCCCTATTAGAGGAGATGGCCTCTAATAATCAACAATGGGGCGACGAGCGAGGGCAATCTTCTATCTCCTTGAAGCCAACGAGCATATATGAGGCCAAGGCCATAACAGAGCTTTCCAATAAGTTCGACTCTCTCCACAAGGTAGTGGAGAGATTGGAGAAGTATATCACCGAGCCGCATGGAGCTCCTTCCACATCTACGACGGGAGCAATATGAGTGATTGGCAAGACCAATCTCAAGCTATGTTCGTAGGAGGAGAGCATGGAGAGGGAGCCTTGAAACGAGTGCAATATGTTGTGGGGAACTCTGGTTATTGGGCCAACCCGGCAGCAAGGAACCATCCGGGATTTTCGTTTGCAAATAATGAAGGGGCTCTAAACCCACCACCGCCGCAACAAACTCAAGCTAGGCCTCCACCTCCACAACCTCAATCCAACCAAGGGGGCCACCGCAACAGAATTACCCGTCTAGGCAACAAGTGGGACTGTATAGGCCGCCCGGTTATAACCAAGGTTGGAGAGCTCCAAACCCACCACAAGCTTAACCACGATCGGATCATGAAGCTAGGGTGGAGGAATTCATGGTGGAGCAAATAAAAATCAATGCTAGGTTGACGTCACAACAAGATTCTCTAAATACCGTCGTCGCGCAACTTGGAGAGCAACTTGCGTTGCTAAACAAAAACACTCAACAATTACCGGCTCAACCGGAGCCCAATCCATGGAGCAATACCGATCACATAAATGCGGTAGTGGCGGTCACAACTAGGGGCGGGAAGGATACCACTCCCACCATGGTCCAAACCAAGGAGCCCGTGGAAGAGATTTTGAATGACAAAGAGCCGGCTATTGAAGAGGAGAGCACAGAAGAGCCACAAGAAGCTGGAAATTCTGAAATAAGGAAGCCTAATGAGGAGCGCACCTACATGCCGCCGGTGCCCTTTCCACAACGGTTGGCGAGAGCCAAAATAGAGAAGAGGCTCGCCAAGTTCCTTGAATATTTAAGGGGAGTAAGCCTCAACATACCTTTCTTGGATGCTATAGTAGAGATCTCGTCGTATGCAAAGTTCTTGAAGGACTTAATATCGGGAAAGAAGAGGAAGGAGAAAATAATGCTTGCCGAACAAGGAACTTGGTTCACCCGGAGGGAAAAGGAGCCCGCAAAGTTCAAGGATCCCGGAAGCTTTCGCATCCCATGCACACTTGGAGGAGTCCCATTGCAAAAGGCCTTAGTTGACTTGGGAGCAAGTGTGAGCCTAATGCCCCTTAGCATGTTCCGGAAATTAAATACGGGGACCGACTTGAAGCCAACCGACATGAGAATACAACTAGCGGATGGTCGGGTTACTAGGCCGGTGGGGATTGTAGAGGACATCCCGCTACAAGTTCCGGGAGGGATATGCTTACCTTGCGACTTTGTCATTATGGACATTAAGGAGGAGGGCGACACTTCTCTTATACTTGGAAGACCGTTCCTAGCCACCGCCGGAGTTATAGTAGACGTGCGGGGATGCACTTTATCCTTGAATGTCGGGAACATCGAGGTCGAGCTCCACATACCCAAAGCGATGAAGTATATGCCCTACCAAGAGGAGTTGGATTATGTGGACCTCCTTGATGAGGTAATCGACGAAGCCATTCCATATTCTATTGGCGCTCTCCATGATGATGGCCTTGAAGAAGGCCAAACTTCTAGCATTGAAGAGAAGTTGGAGGACCCTTCAGATTGCTCTACGGTCGAGGATAAAGACGACACTGATGTCGCAAGGATAAGGGAGCTTTGCAAGCTCTCAACGACCAACAATTCGAAGAAATCTACACCGAATAGAAGATCGGTGTCACCGGTGAGGAAGAAGATTGGTTCTAGCTCAAGCTTGGGGGACTTATCCCCCAACTCTACCCATGATAAGGGGATGCCGAGGAAAGCCCACAAGCATCAACAACCAAATCCAAGTGGCCTTCCTGGCAATTTTGACGGGCGTATCTCGCATGCGCCCAACATCACGCGCTAAACGAAAATCATAAGGGGTCGAGCTCATGACCTTAAACGAGCGCTTGTCGGGAGGCAACCCGACGGGTTCATATCATTTTAGTTGATTTTCATTTTTATTCTAGATTTTTCTTAATGTTTAGAGTCTAGTGTCTATAAAAATCGTGACAACTGACTTTATTTTTGATGATAGGAGATGGCGAACGAGAGATCATTCATATGGAGGATGACTATGGCAAGGGAGAGACGCCCAGGAACGCTCTCAGGCTTCAGGAGAAGGCATGGACTGACTGGAGGAAGAAAAACAGAGAATAGAGCGAAAACGGAGAGCCGTTGCAGAAAACAGGATGCCACTCGGCCGAGTAACATATGTCACTCGGCCGAGAAAAGACTCCATTCGGTCGAGTGGAGTACAGATCAGGGAAGATCGTTCGGACCAACTCTCTGTTATTTTTTGCGATTTACAGTATAATTTGCCACTCGGGCGAGTGACTTGTCACTCGACCGAGTGAATCAGATACCATGCACGCTCTAAAAATTGTCAAGTGGCTATGCCACTCGGCCGAATGGAACTTATCCATTCGGCCGAGTGGGAAAAGTCATTCGGCCAAGTCGAAAGTTGCGAAGATATTTCGAAATTTTTTTACTTGGCCGAGTGAGATAGTTGTTGAGCATTGTTTCCCCGAATTTGGTTTTGATGATGAACAAACATAAATATCGTGAACTAAGTCTTTGTGAGCGCAGTTATGGAGATCGTCGCCAAAATTCTATGTACATCAAAAGCGACGTCTCAAGACTTCTCAAAGTGCGTGATCGTGTGTCTGAAGCTTCGTTGAAGCTCTAGGAGCATTATTGAAGTCAAGAGATTCGGATTGAAGCTTTGAAGATGGTTCGTCAAGTTTATTTTATAGTCTTCTAGCTTCTTTTCGTAGAATGTTAAGCCTTGAGTAGGACTTACATTATAATCTTCATAACGCTCATATCTTAGAGCTAGGATTATCTTAGAAGCCCATACAAACTTTCCCGAAGCTTTACGCTTCATTTTGCGGCTTCCCATGCATCTTAGTTAGTTCAAGAAGAAGGACCAACCGACTAGATTGTCATCTAGTCGGTTAAGAATCCTTCTTGAACCGACTAGATCTCCTTGCTCAATTCAGCTTCTTCACTGTTGACCAATTAGTCGGTCCAAGAAGGTTCACCGACCGACTAGTTGTCAAACTAGTCGGTTAGGAATCCTTCTTAGACCGAATAGTTATACTTTCACTTTTCAGCCTGAGCCACTGTTGACTCGTTAGTCGGTCCAAGAACAACCATCGACCGACTAGTTGTGAAACTAGTCGGTTGGAATTTGTTCTTAGACCGACTAGTTCTCTTGTGTTTAGCTTATTGTTTTTCTACTGCTTAGTCGGTCAAAGAACACTCACCGACCGACTAGTTGTCAAACTAGTCGGTTGGCAAGTCTTCTTAGACCGACTAGTTCTATTTCTCCTGAACTATCTTTCTTGGTTGTGAACCTTTTAGTCGGTCCAAGAAGAATCACCGACCGACTAGTTGAGAAACTAATCGGTCAGTGATCCTTCTTAGACCGATTAGACTGCTTCAGAAATAGATCCGTTGGAGCATTAAATGCACGAATTTTCCCTCTCTCTTCTCTCTATCCTATATAATCTTGTGATGCTTCTTCATAGCATTCAAGGCTGATATTATTGAGACTTTGAGAATTAAAGAGAGAGCATTTAATTCCTATTTCCAAGCTCCCTCTCTTCACAAGAATCTCTCCCTCACTCTTATTCCTTAAGAGAGATTCTCATTGATTGTGAGCTACTCAAGCCAAGAGCTTGATTCAAGGTCACCAACTCCATCCTAGCCTTCGATCGCTGTTCATCTTCTTGAAGCTAAGGTTTGGTGACTTCTTCTCCTACAAAATCTTCCTTGCCCTAAAATCATAAGTTTACTCATGGCATAGGATTTTGTTCGTAAGTATTTCATTGTTTCATTTACATTGATATTGCAATTTTTTCTCTCGGTTGTGAGAGAAGTGTGTGATCCCGGTTTGTGGGAGTCACATTTTTATTTGTGTATGATTTGATCTTGTAGAGGTTTTCTACAAGAATTTCATAGTGCAAAACTTGGGTTAGTGGTTTCTAACTCAAGTAGCCGGAGGGGATCCGGGTGTTTGGGACGTAGGATCACCGGGAACAAGTCGGGGAGGCTTGGGTGGATCCGAACCCGTTATATTGCTTGTTTGCATTGTCTCTTATTGTTGTCAATATTTTCTTTCCGCATTGTTGGTTGAGTTTGCACAATATTTAGGAATTATACTCTTGATTATTTTAAAGTACTATTCACCCCCCTCTAGTACTTGTGCAGTAGCTATCAGGGCATTACATTTGGTATCAGAGCCAAGTTCATAGCTATGTCTACCAACGACAACAAGAACGTTCGTTCACCTTCAGACTATAGCACCTTCAAGAACCGTGAAGGAGCTTCTTCGGTGATGGAAGGACACTCCTCAACTAGGCCTCCTTATTTCAACGGTGCCAATTATGGGTACTGGAAATGCCGGATGGAAACGTTCCTCCGGAGCACTTCACTATGGAGAGCCACGTTGACAGAGTATGTCGAGCCTGCCGAACAAGACTTCGCTAAGTGGACTACCGCGGAGGTCGCCGCGGAGGTAACCAATGCCAAGGCAATGAATGCCTTACAATGTGCATTGGAGCCTGAAGACTTCAACAAGATATGCACATGTAAGAGTGTATATCAAATCTGGAACTCACTCCTCATCTTGCATGAAGGAACGAGTAGGGTAAGAGACTCCAAACTCACTGTTGTAAATAAAGAATTTGAATTATTTCACATGCAACAGGGTGAGAAGATGAAGGAGTACTATGCTCGCTTCGTTGACATTACCAACGAGTTGGAGGCTCTTGGAAAGACTTACACCCAAAAGGAGAAAGTTTCAAAGATAATTGACGGACTTCCTTCTTGTTGGGAAAAGCGTACCTTCGCCATCGAGGAAGGTAACGATATGAATAAATATACTGTCGTTCAACTAATTGGTACCTTGATGTCTTATGAGGTACGCCCTTTTCTTTGGCTCGTCTTGCTTCAAGTACGACTTCATCTTGTCCTGCATCTACATCTACCGATGATGAAGAATCGGAAGACGAGTTGGACATAGAATCCCTTGCCCTCATGGCAAAGAAGTTCAACCGATTCTTTCGGAAAGGTAATTTCAAGAACAAATCTAAATTTAGTTCTACTAACGCCTCCGCTCCTTTGTGTTTTAAATGCAACAAGTCAGGAAACATCAAAGCGGATTGTCCTCAAAACAAACAAAAGGAGAAGTGGAAGGCGCCAAAGTTAGACAAGTCTCGAAAGTACAAGAAAGGGTACAAGAAAGGACTTGTCGGCACATTCACCGACTCCGACGAGGACTCCTCAAGTGGAGAGTCGGATGATGAATAAGTGGAGCAAGCACACATGTGCTTCATGGCTAGAGAGGAACATGATCAAGAGTTCTCCACCGATGAAAGCGAGGATGAAGGCGATGAGGTAACGATGGATGACCTTAGATTAGCTAACGAGCAAATTTGGGCTAAGTATTCTAAACTAGTAAATAGATATACTAAGACTAAAGATGAGTTAACTAGTCTCCAAACCTCATCTAAGCCTATCATCATCAACAACGACACCGTTGTTAAAGGTTTGAGAAATGAGATTGTAAATCTCAAATCTCAACTTGAGCATGTCCATATTGAGGAATCGGATGAACGCGAGATATCGGATTTGATTTCTCGAAACTCAACTTTGAGTATTGAGAATGAGAATCTCAAGTCTCGTGTTTGTGTACTCACAACTCAAGTGTCCACTTTGGATGCTTCTATACTTTCTCTCACCGAGAAGTATGAGTCCACATTAGGCCGAATTAATAAATTCAATAAAGGTAAGGACCATTTGGATAATATCCTAAATGACTTACTTCTGGCCAATCATCGCATTGGCTTGGGGTATAAGATGGAAAATTCATCCAAATCGTCCACCACCTTTGTTAGGCCATCTTCCGAAGCCTCAACTAGTGGGAGTAAATACCCCATGGGTAGTTCTTCTACCAATGGTGCTTCCACTAGGTACACACCCCCATTTGGAAAGAAACCCACTTTGGGTGGACCTCCAAAGAAGGGTCATGCTTTTATGTACACCAATACCATGCCACGTAGGAACACATATCCTACTCCACATGTTCACACATATGATGACTTCTATGCTCCACATCCACGAGCACGTGCACACCATGTGAGACACACTCACACACGTGTTCCTCCACATGCATATGTTCATCCACATCACTATCATATGAATGATTACCATCATGCATCATATCATATGTCGCCACCACCATTTCATCATGTGCCATATGCTTATCCTCATCATGCATTTCCTAGGCCACCTCCTCGTAAGCCACATGCATCACGTAGAAATCAACAACGTATGCATGCTCCCAATAGGAATAGGGCTCCCAAGACACTCACAATTTGGGGCCCGAAGGACACTAGCATGCATGAAAAACAAGCTTACATAAATTCTTATTTCATGAATGTCGTGCATAATGATGATTATGTTGGAAAGTCAAAGTCCAATTGGACTTGGCTTCCAAAGGTCTAATCTATTAGGACCCAATGACCTTGGGTACCATAGAATGATATTTCTATCTTTAGGTACTTAAGAAAAAGAAACAGAGCAACAAATCCAAATTTAGCTCCAAGGATGGGTGGATACTCGATAACGGGTGTTCAAAACACATGACGGGTGAAGCTCAATTCCTCTCCGGAGTGGTGTCCATTGAGAATGGGAACCGTGTAGTCTTTGGAGGCAACGAGAGCGGAACCATCATTGGTGTTGGTAAAGTTGGTAACCCATCTAAACCTCTAATAAATGATGTTTACCTTGTTAAAGGATTAAATCACAATCTTATTTCAATAAGCCAACTTTGTGACAAAGGTTACAAAGTTAGCTTTGCGAAAGGAATGTGTCATATTTTTAGTAAAGATAATAATAATTTGTTATTTTTGGCACACGCCATACGGATATATATATCCTAGATATCCCCAAGTCACATGAACAATGTCTCATTGCCAACACAAGTGAACAACACTTATGGCATCGACGTTTTGGTCATGTGAACTTTGGAACACTTTTTAAGCTATCCAAGTTAAATTCTATTAAAGGATTTCCTAAGCTTGTCTGTCAAAAGAAAAGCTTTTGTGACTCGTGTCAACGAGGCAAACTTCCAAAATCGTCATTTAAATCTAAGAAGAGCAGATCCTCTAAACGGCCTCTAGAGCTTTACATCTAGATCTTTTTGGGCCAACTAGAGTTGCTTCATTAGGGAATGCACGATATGGACTTGTCATCGTTGATGACTTTTCTAGATTTATTTGGGTATTTTCTTTAAGTAATAAAAATGATGCTTTTGAAAACTTCACAATATTTGTTAAGAAAGTACAAAATCTTATTGGAACCACCATTGTCACTATTCGTAGTGATCATGGAGGGGAATTTGAGAATGAGTCTTTCTCAAATTTTTGTGATGAAGTTGGTATTACTCACACCTTTTCTTTCTCTCGCGCACCCCCTCAAAATGGTGTTGTTGAGAGAAAGAATAGGACGCTAGTGGAATGTGCTCGCACAATGCTTGATGATAGCCAACTTGGCCATCAATTTTGGGTGGAAGCGGTACATACCACTTGCTATATGTTTAATAGGATACTCTTGAGGCTCGACACCAAACAAACTTGTTATGAATTGTTGTTTGGTAGATTGCCTCAAGTTAAACATTTTCGAGTTTTTGGTGCAAAGTGTTTTATTAAAAACACGTATGGGAGTTTGGACAAATTTGATCCAAGATCCGATGAGGGGATATTTGTTGGATATTCCTCACGTAGCAAAGCCTACCAGATATAAAACAAAAGAACCTCAACGATCGAGAAATCACTTCATGTTTCAATCAATGAAAATTTTGTCCCTCCTAGAATTATCAATGATGATGACTCCATGGATGTTTTATGTGATTCTATTGGTAATTATAATTCAATTGATTCTATTGATACTAACCCGACTGATGATTCTTTTGAGAATATTCCTAGTGATCAGGGAGTTTCCAAACGGCTTCATACAGTTCGTGACCATCCCCATGAGCAAGTCATTGGCAACATACTTGATAGTGTCAAGGCGAGATCTCAAGTCAACTACTTCGCTCATTGTGCCTTTGCCTCTTCAATAGAGCCAAAGAATATTAACGAAGCGTGCGAAGATAGTGCTTGGATCGTAGCCATGGAGGAAGAACTCATTCAATTTGAGAGGAATAAGGTTTGGGAGCTTGTTCCATTGCCTTCGAAGAACCACACCGTTATAGGAACGAAGTGGATTTTCAAGAACAAGACCGACGAGAACCAAAACGTCGTCCGGAACAAAGCTCGGTTAGTAGCTCAAGGCTACAAGCAAGAGGAAGGTATAGATTTCGAAGAATCGTTTGCTCCTGTAGCTAAATTAGAATCTATTAGGTTGTTGTTATCTTTTGCATGCCATAAAGATTTTAAACTCTTTCAAATGGATGTAAAAAGTGCATTTTAAACGGAGATGTCATTTAGGAAGTTTATGTTTCTCAACCTCCAGGTTTTATAAATGAAAAATTTCCAAATCACGTTTTCAAACTTAAGAAAGCACTTTACGGTTTGAGACAAGCTCCTAGAGCTTGGTATGACCGCCTAAAGAACTTTCTTTTGGATTTGGGTTTTAAAATGGGTGAATTTGATTCTACACTTTTTGTTAAGCCAATCATGATATTATTTTAGTTCAAATTTATGTTGATGATATCATTTTCGGTGCTACTAACTTCACTCTTTGCGAAGAGTTTTCTAATGTCATGAAGGACCAATTTGAGATGAGCCACATGGGTGAGCTCAAATATTTCTTAGGTCTCCAAATTCGCCAAATGCACGATGGAATCTTCATCCACCAAACCAAGTACACGGTGGAGTTGCTAAAGCGATTTGGAATGTAGAATGCCTCAGGCAAGAAGACTCCAATGAGCACTACTACACATCTCGATAAAGATACGGGCGGAAAAGATGTAGACATTCGTCTATATCGAGGTATGATAGGTAGTTTATTATATCTTACTGCCAGTCGGCCCGATATTATGTTTGCTGTATGTGTATGTGCTCGTTACCAGTCTCAACCTAAGGAATCTCACTTAGTAGTGGTAAAACGTATTTTCCGTTATTTAAGTTACACACTCGACTACGGATTACTTTATCCAAAGTCTATCACATATGAGTTAATCTCATATAGTGACGCAGATTATGCTGGATGCAAATCCGACAGGAAAAGTATTAGTGGCACTTGCCATTTTATAGGAAATTCTCTTGTCTCTTGGTTTTCCAAGAAGTAGAATTCCGTATCACTTTTAACCACCGAGGCGGAATATATTTCCGTCGGTGCTGCATGTGCTCAGGTTCTTTGGATGAGACACACTCTTAAAGACTTTGATATAAACTGTGATACTTGCCCTATCATGGTGGACAACCAAAGTGCAATATGTCTCTCTAAGAATCCGGTACACCATTTCCGTTCCAAATACATAGATGTCCGTCACCATTTTCTAGATGATCATGTTGCTAGAAAGGACATCATTTTAGTGTACGTTGAAACCCAGAAGCAAATCGCCGATATTTTCACGAAACCACTCAAGGAAGACTCCTTCGTGCGGTTACGTCGAGAATTGGGGATTATGGGTGAATCCGAGATTTAGGATTCATATTTTCAATAATCTTGCATGATAATAATTCTTTCTATATGCGCATGCTAGATTTGTTAAGATTTTCTTGATTTATGATTGGATTTTCGGAGTTTATGTTAGATTCGTTCATACACGTCGTATTTAAGATTTTCTGGTATTTATGGGGTAGAATACGTGTATATGAGAGTATTTCGATGTTTCGTCCAAGTGCGCTTTGGAGAGAACTCAAAATTTTGAATTCACAAATTTTTGGACTCTCTTAGTCGGTCCCAGTTCATCAGCCGACCGACCAGATTCCAGTCTAGTCGGTTAGTGATTGAACTCAGACCGACTAAATCTTGCCCTATTTTTGACTTCAGTTACTGTTTGCTGTTAGTCGGTCCAAGCTCATTGGCCGATCGACTAGATTGCATTCTAGTCGGTCAGCACTTGAACTTAGACCGACTAGTTTCGCAGGGGCAGTTGCGTCTTTTTCTCTCCAAGTCGACTTATACTCTCCTCCGCAACCGATTAGAATGATTAGAATTCATTCTAATCGGTGTGCGATCTCTTTAAAACCCTAAACCCCATCGTCTCCTCTCCTCCCTCTGCCGCGTTTCGTCGTTTCTGGCCACCGTTAGCCATCGCCAATCATCCCTCTCCGTCCTAGGGTATCAGCTCTCTCTCCCTCTCAGCTTTTAGGGTTAGATTTCAGTTCATTTCCGTTGATTTCGTTCGTATTAGGGTTTCAACCTAGTTTTCTATTTCAGTCGATTCGTTCGTTTGTGTTGTCTCGTCTCACGATCATGGAGAGACCACGTATCCCTATCCGTTCTCGAGTCCGTCTCCCATGACCGTAGAGTCTCCTCCTACCGACCCTCCTCAACCCAAACACTGCGCCAAATCGACTCGTCCATCTTCTTCCTCGCCTCCCCTCAAGAAGAAGAGGACGTCCAAGCCCAAAACCCAATCCCAATCTCAATCTCAATCCAAGCCCCGAACCAAGGCCAAAGAAATGATTTTGACTCCAGCCCCCTTCCGTGCTCCCTCTCCTCCCGATGACTCTGACGAAGAGTATATTCCTGAGTATGAGCCTACCGAGTAGGCTCCTACTCCTCCTCCTCGTACTTCGTCTCGTCCGTCTAAGGGAAAGGCCCCCATGCCTTTGGGTGGTGTCGATATCTCGTTGTGTCGCGATGACCCGTTGTGTCTAGCGGCTTACAACCGTATCAAGCACTGTCCGTTGATCCTAGAGCACTTCGTCCAGTTTTCTGACTTTCCACATCTCGCCGATCTCCTCTCCTATAGCGGCATATTAGATTATCTTCGCCATGATCCCAAGGAGAATCCTCATCCATACCCTAGACTCTTCAAATTGTTCTATGCTAATCGAGTCCGTGGTGAGTATGACGACACCCACTGCATTGAGACCACTGTCTTGGGGACACCTATTGTCCTCACGGCAGAGATCTTAGGGCAATTGATTGGTGTCTCATCCTCTGGCCTGCTCCCTGCTGATATCCACGTGGATAATATCCACGATCTTGACCAGATCATGCTTGCTGAGATATTCCATGTCATTCCTCCCGCCTTGGTTGGCGTTCCATCGAAATCTTTCAAGCCAAATGTGTGGGTCCTAAATTTGATTCTGAAGTCGTGTCTTCTACCGAAGTACGACTCCTGTAACTTGCCCTCCCAGCCGTTCCTCAAGATTATCTACGCTCTTTTTATGGGGAGCGAGATTAATTGGGCCCGCATTATCTTAGATAAGATGGACTCCTTTGAATGCATCCGAAAGTCCACCAAGTCAGCTCATATTCCTTATCCCTGCCTGCTAACCCTTGTATTTCGTCACTTTGGTGTCCCTCTCCCTCCAGATGATCATCATCCTCTGGGTCCTCCCCTGAACGCGATTGCTGTCAAGAAGTCTCTTGCGGCTTTGCGTCACGTTCAGAGGACTACCCCTTCTGCTCCTCCTTTGCCTTCATGCCCTGACTCTTCTGCTTCTCAGAGCTGTCAGGAGGCTCGCATTGCTCGTTGTGAGGAGATGCTTGCCCGTTTCTGTTCTCACTTGGGCATTAAGGTTCCTCCTACTGTTTCTGACGAGGAGGCCATGGATGAGGCTGATCTTTAGGAGCTTGTTGGTTCTCCTGTTCCTGCCCCTGAGGGTACGTCTGCTGCTGCTCCTTCTGCTTGTGCTCCCGAGAGCACTCCTGCTGAGAGCACTCCTGCTGCCACTATTCCTTCGGTGGATACTTCTGCTGGTGCTCCCGAGACCACTCCTGTTGCCACTCTCCCTTCGGTTGTCACTCCTGTCGACCCAGAGATCACCACCCCTCCTGCACAGCCTGCTGCTGCTGCTGACCCTGCCTCCGCCTCCTGAGCTTGCGTTGGAGGACTCTCCCATGTGCACTTTGATGATATATCTGTCGTGAGAGAGTGGGGTAGGATAGTTGGGTGATTTTGTATTTTTGATGGATTTTTGTATGTTTTGTGATACTTCGATGTATGTTGTGAGATATGTTGTATGATGTGCTCCGATCTGATGATCGTTTATATTTGTGTTAGCGGATGTATACATTTTCACAACCATCGACCGACTAGTTGTGAAACTAGTCGGTTGGAATTTTTTCTTAGACCGATTAGTTCTCTTGTGTTCAGCTTATTGTTTTTCTACTACTAGTCGGTCAAAGAACACTCACCGACCGACTAGTTGTCTAACTAGTCGGTTGGCAAGTCTTCTTAGACCGACTAGTTCTATTTCTCCTGAACTATCTTTCTTGGCTGTGAACCTTTTAGTCGGTCCAAGAAGAATCACCGACTGACCAGTTGAGAAACTAATCGGTCAGTGATCCTTCTTAGACTGATTAGACTGCTTCAGAAATAGATCCGTTGGAGCATTAAATGCACGAATTTTCCCTCTCTCTTCTCTCTATCCTATATAATCTTGTGATGCTTCTTCATAGCATTCAAGGCTGATATTATTGAGACTTTGAGAATTAAAGAGAGAGCATTTAATTCCTATTTCCAAGCTCCCTCTCTTCACAAGAATCTCTCCCTCACTCTTATTCCTCAAGATAGATTCTCATTGATTGTGAGCTACTCAAGCCAAGAGCTTGATTCAAGGTCACCAACTCCATCCTAGCCTTCGATCGCTGTTCATCTTCTTAGAGCTAGGGTTTGGTGACTTCTTCTCCTTTAAAATCTTCCTTGCCCTAAAATCGTAAGTTTACTCAAGGCATAGGATTTTGTTGGTAAGTATTTCGTTGTTTCATTTACATTGATATTGCAAGTTTTTCTCTCGGTTGTGAGAGAAGTGTGTGATCCCGGTTTGTGGGAGTCACATTTCGATTTGTGTATGATTTGATCTTGTAGAGGTTTTCTACAAGAGTTTCATAGTGCAAAACTTGGGTAGTGGTTTCTAACTCAAGTAGCTGGAGGGGATCTGGGTGTTTGGGACGTTGGATCACTGGGAACAAGTCGGGGAGACTTGGGTGGATCCGAACCCGTTATATTGCTTGTTTGCATTGTCCCTTATTGTTGTCAATATTTTCATTCCACATTGTTGGTTGAGTTTGCATAATAATTAGAAATTACACTCTTGATTATTTTAAAGTACTATTCACCCCTAGTACTTGTGCAGTAGCTATCAGGGCATTACAATAGTCACTCGGCCGAGTCGTGACTTTCCTATATATATTCTGAGCGGGCTGCACGAATTTCAAAACGCAAAAAAACCCCAAATTTTCTCCCGAATCACTGCCGCTTCCCCTCCCTTCGCCCGAATCGCAGCCCCCCTCGCCCGATCCCACGCCGCCGCCGGCCGATATTCATCGCCGACCGACACCGACGCCGCCCCAGCCGCCGCTCCCGCCGCCGTTCACCCCCAATTCGCCCCGAATTTCGATTTTCTCCTCCATTCTTCCATTTTGTACGCCCATTGCGCCCTAACCTCAAATCAATACCTATATATATCTATTGTACCCACATACCCCCCATATTTGTTGATACACACTGCTGATTTTATTGCTTGCGTTTCAGGATAGCTTGAGGGAGCTTTGTGGAGCTTTTGGACGCACTCGGAGCCTCGAGGAGGAGGATTTCTTTGCACACATCAGATTTTGCTCTCCCGTCGTGCTCAAGTATACTAGTTCCATCATTTAGCACTTCGCATTTTTACTTGGGTAGTGGGCACGTCTCGCGGCACATATGCCGCCTCGCCTTAGACCACGCACGCGGGAGCCCGATTCCAAGCGAAAGAAGTCAAGTGATCCTGGCTCCTCTTCCGCTAGGGCGGACTCCCCTCCACCTAGCCAACCACCACCTACTCAGCTACCTCCTGCCGATCCCATTCCACCACCTGCATAGCCTGCCCCCGTGTTCGATGCGATGGGGATTACGTTTTGAGATGACGCCCAGCGTGCCAGATTCGAGCGTATCTCCCATCGCTCGATCGTACCCACTAGGTTCATGCACCTCGTCGACTTTGAGCGCCTAGGGGTTCTAGAGGGGCTACTCCAGTTGTACAACAACGTGGGGTGGCGTGATTTCTTGTCGGTGTCGGCGGACACTTATATCCGCCCGACACTAGAGGTCCTTAGCTCTATTAAGCGGACCGCTGGAGGATGCTCATTTCGCCTGATGGATCAGGAGTGCCAGATCACTCTTGACATGCTCTGAGCATTCTTCCAGTGGCCCGCTGTCCCTGACCCAGACCGCGCTTACGCTTACATGCACATCCCACCCCCATCGTTCGACACCCATGCTTTCTGGACCCGGATTACAGGATCACCCCTTGCCTTTGACCCTAGTAGGGCCAAGGCCTCTGCCGTCCTCCACCTGTGCCTCCGCATTGCACAGCGCCTTATGGCGACCACATTTCTTGCGAGGTACGAGCCCGGGACGTTGTCAACACCAGAGCTCTACATGCTCTATGCGATGACATGTCCCAGACTTTTTGATGGAGCTGACGTTCTGGTCCCCGCTGTAGAGATTGATATCGCCAGTTGGTACATCGACTGCATCATTATTTCTGTCGGCGCTCGTACGCCTATTTGCTGCGGCGGTCTGATTACCCTCTTGGCTCTATTATGCAGAGTCGACCTACCTGCTGACTTGCTTCGACCACCGGGCTCCACTTCACTACCGATAGACGTTATGGCCTGGATGAGGATGTTGCGTCCTCATGGTCGTCAGAACTGGGTGTGGCTCCACGGTCCTTTCGCTGCTGATTACATGATTCTCCTGAGCCCTACTCGGACTTATATAGGACTCGCAGGCGGAGATTGGATTCCAGTGATGGATCTCCTCATCCCTGCCCCTTACGTACTAGAGCCCGAGGGTGTTCAGCAGGAGCCCCTCATTCCACCCCAGAACCCTGGGATCCCTCAGCACGCACATGACCCGTCTGCACCTTCCGACACATCTGTCCACACTTCTGTTAGTGTCGGGAGCACTTTTGCTGAGTCCTCGTCCACCATCGCCACCACCTTTGTGCCCATTTCTGTCGATCCCATTTCCGCTGCTAGCCCTGAGCGTCCCACTACCATTTTAGAGAGCGGCAAGACCTCCTTTACCGTCGCAGTGGCAACCATGTCCTCACTTTTGTTCTCGACTCGTGGGGAGTCACTTTCTGTGCCCTTCACGGCCACCCCAGCCGTTGACTCGTCTGTCCCCACTGCTACTGTTTTCTCTGAGAGAGTCGTGATGTCTGTCCCCACTTCTGTGTCAATGACCTCTCTGCCCACCTCGTCGTCTGTTATCACTCCAACTTCTGCTGCTGCTCCTTTCTCGTCTACCTTGCCTGCGTCTCAGCCTCACACAGAGGCAGAGCGACACTTAGTGAGCACAGCACCCGAGCACCACCCCATAGCCGCACCCATCCTTTACGGCGGCCGTGTGAGACAGCCCCGTTCTTCACTTATTCGACCTGTTCGACCCTCTGCTCCACCTCCCCCCGACACTCTAGTTCAGAGCATTCGTGCTCTTACAGGGGCAGTTAGTGGACTCAGAGGAGACTTTAGGGCTCTCTCTGCCACCGTCAGTGCAGTCCAGACCCGTGTCGCCATACTTCCTAGTATTCAGGCTTGCCTGAATTAGATTCTTGCGTGTCTGCCCCTGCCACCTACACCCACCCAGCAGCCAACACGCCCGCCACTACCTCCACCACAGGACGGTGCTGGTGCACCCCCACCCCCTTAGGCACACACTGGATTCCTTCGACATTTTTGCTGTCGATTCGCTGTATACTTTTTGTGAGCCTGCTGATTTTGCACCCCTCCTCCACACACCGTTTTGTTCACCTTATGGTCATATATATATATATATATATATATATATATATATATATATATATATATATATATATATATATATATATATATATATATATATATATATATATATATATATATATATATATATATATATATATATATATATATATATATATATATATATATATATATATATATATATATATATATATATATATATATATATATCTGTTTGGGAGAGAGGGATTACTTTTTGGGGACACTCATATCTGCATTATGTTGATCTCTGCATGCATCACCCGCATCCTCATATCATTTTCTTTCATTTTTCCCATCATGCATACATCCTCACCCACCCCACCTATATTTTGTCTCTCGGTGTGCCACACTTTGCACATTGAGGACACTGTGCACTTTAGCTTGGGGGAGTGAGTTCTCACACTTTTTATTTTTTGTCACCTTTTATTTTTATTTTTCCATCTTTTCTTCGTTTTTACACTATTTTCACCCACTTTTTCCTTTATTATCATGCATCATGTTTTTTCTATTTCTTGAGTGTGCTGCATTGTACAGTAGTAGTTTTCATTTCCTTTTTATCCTTATTTCTTTCATCTTTTTGCTAGAGATGAATTTTCTGTGATGATGATGACGTGGTGTTAGCTTATCTCTATATGCATATTACTTTGTCATGCCATAGTTTTTATTTCAGATATCATATGCTGTGTCTTGCTATGCATTTGAGATAGTAATCCGCACTTTCATGCATGAATATGGATGAAATTCTTTTATTAACTGAATCTGATAATTTATATGTATACTCTTCGTAGAAAACACACCAAGCTTCACGCATTGATTGCTTATATCTGGAGTACTGCTTTCCTTTCTTATATCACTTCTTATTGCATGAAAATTGTATGCCTCACTTTCAGGTTGAATGAATGTGTGTCAGGTTGATATAACTGGACTAGTTTACTTTCTGAGATTAAACTGAGTAGATTACATTACTCTGCTGAAAGTTGTCGTGCACGTCATATAGAGTGAACCGAGTGTTACATATTTTTCTTTCTCCACATATCTTGAGCATTATTTCTATACTTATTTTCATTGGTGAATCTCCCTTTAGCAATTCTATCATTGGCACTTCTCCCGCTATTAAATTCTATGCTACAATTCCCCAAAATCAAAAAGAAAAAAAACACATGAATATCATTCTATCTTTTGATTTGGGATCTCAGATGCATATATGCTATATGAAAAAAGGAGAAAAAAAGAAAAGAAAAGAAAATAGAAAAGAAGCTTATACATGATCCCATATCATACTGTAACGACTGGTTTTTGTATGATTGGATTATCAGTGTGTTTTGCTTGTGATGGTGGATTCTCTCCTTGTGTGGTTTCCATTTCCATAGTTCTCGCTTTCATTCATCTCGTTGAGATTTCCTAGCTTTCGTTTTCATTCCTTTTGATGTGATCTTCTAGCTTCTTCCTTAGAATCATTGAACTCGGAGTAAGTCACTCGTGACGAGCTTCATATCGATCATATCTTAGCGATAGGTTAATCCTAGAAACCTTAGAATTCATCCCGGACCTTTGCGCTCCATTTCGAGACTTTTCGTGCACGTTAGTTGGTTCAAGAAGATCAACCGACCGACTAGTTTCCAAACTAGTCGGTCAGGAAATCAACTGGAACCGACTAGTTCATTCAATCAATTATTCAGGAGTTACTGTTTATCGTTAGTCGGTCTAAGAACAACCACCGACCGACTAGATGTGAAACTAGTCGGTCAGAACTTGTTCTTCAACCGACTAGTTCCTTTGATTAATTTCCCCTAAGTTACTGTTCCTTCTTAGTCGGTCTAAGTTCATCTTTCGACCGACTAGTTATCAAACTAGTCGGTCAAGTTTTGTACTCAGACCGACTAACTCTTAGTTCAGGTTTTCGACTGGAGTTACTGTTTACACTTAGTCGGTCTGCGTTGGTCAACCGACCGACTAGTTCTCAAACTAGTCGGTCAACAGTTGTTCTTTGACCGACTAAGCAGTGCAGGAAACCCTAGTTTTGCCCTAGCCGCCATCAAACCCTATAAATACCCCTCCAAACGTTTTCTTCTCCTCCCTCACGACCCAAAACCCTAATTTCTCCCCCATTGAGCCCCCTTCTTCCCCAAACCATTGATCCTTCATCCCAAGCTCATCCATCATCATCCAAACCCTCATTTCACATATCTTACCTCTCCTCAACCTCAAACCCTCATCAAATCCCCAAAAGCCTCATCCAAACCCATTTCTCCAGGTTTTCCCCCATTTCCAGATCTGAGCCAGATCGTTCTTCCGTCGCCGTGGTTCTCGGCGTCGTTCCTCCGCTTCTTCACGGGTAGTATTCTTCCTTTGATAATCTCATAACCCACACTTGATATTTGTGAAACCCTAATAAAATGGATCATTAGAAATCGTAGGGTTCGATTGTGAATACGGAATAGTTACCATTCTAATGTTGTTTTTCCATGACAGTGATCCATTCCCGTAGATAACAAATTTGTGTGATGTGCCTTCGTTGATCGTTCTCCTCGGTGCCAGGCAAGTGAAACTTGCATCTCTTGATTTGGGCCATGTTTTAGGCCATTTACCTTGCTTTAGCGTAAAAGAGACTAGACTGTGAAAGGATAGCCGTTTAGACGCCTTTGACCTAGCTTGACAACGAAGCTTGGTCCGTCACCCTCATCATGCTTGTATGTCACGTTTACTTTCCAATTAAACAGTACGCGTATCAAATGTTCATGTCATCTATGCATCCTTAACTGCTATTGCATTTTGCCTGTCATGTTTCATTTAAATAAACGGTACGTGAATATCTGTTCATGTCATTGCATTTTGCCTGTCATGTTTCATTTAAATAAACGGTACGTGAATATCTGTTCATGTCATTGCATTTTGCCTGTCATGTTTCATTTAAATAAACAGTACGCGAATATCTGTTCATGTCATTGCATTTTGCCTGCCATGTTTAATTACAATTAACGGTACGCGAATTAACTGCTCATGTCATTGCATGCTTGAATACTCATCGTGATTGCGTAGCTTTGCTACATACTAGTGTTACTTGTTCCGGCTAGGTGCACCCCTACGCCACACTTGTTAAATCCACTTTCTGGCTCGTGTTCCAGAAGACGAGTTCAACACAGCCTGCGGGCAAAGGGCACTCGCTGAGTGATCCCTTGTACTTGGCACTTGAACACAGCCTGCGGGCAAAGGGCACTCGTTGAGTGATCCCTTGTACTTGACACTTGAATACAGCCTGCAGGCAATAGGGCATCCATGTGTGGGTGATCCCTTGTACTTGTTGTTACTTGACAATACTTGTCACACTTACCACTTGTACTTGTCCGTGTTTTACTTGTAAAAACTTGTTATCCATGACATACTTGTTACTTGCTACTCGTACTTTACTTGTCACCTCCATACTATACTTGCCATGCCATGCATCATACTATAACTGCTAGGTTGCTAGTTTACCTTTATTTCAGTTTCCTTGCACAAGTCTTTCCAGACTTGCTGACATGTGCCCCTCTCTCTTTTGGGTGACACATGTTAGACCCAGAGCCAGAGTTTTGTTGCAGGGAATATGGTGTTGCTGTTGCTGATATTTGCTGTGGTGGTGAGTGGACACCAGGGGCCTGTCTTGAAGACCGCTCGTGTTCACTTCTTTGTTTAGGTTTGCTGTTAGTTGTTGGTGCGTGGCACCTTTGTATGTATGTTATACCTTGTTGGCCATGTTTGGGCCTTAGACTCTTTTCCTTTTAGCCTGATGGCTTTTCTGTGATATTGTAATTCATTCAATGGATATTCAGAGATTTCTCTTTTGTCTCTTTCCTTTATTATTATTGTTGTTTCGTTCCGCGTTGCAAGGACCTGCCATATGATAATTTATACGCTTATCAGACTTGGAGTTTCACAGCTTCAAGTCTGAGCGGACCTTCTCACGTCTCGCCTCCACATTTCTGGGAAGCGGGGCGTGACAGGTTTTATTGGTGGCCCATGCAGGTCCATTTGCAAATGCGAACTATCGGAACAACGATAATAATTAAAGAATGTCCATTAAATGAATTAGAACATCCAAGTTATAAGTCAGGAGTCTAGGTTTTTAGCGTTCCTATGTCTTAGGTGGCTGGTAGGCATGTTAGAGCATCTGTCCCAGCTTGGTAGGAAATCCATTAGATCAGGACTATAGTGAGACTTAGTTAGGAGTTTGTGCTTGCTAGTTAGGGATCCTTGATTGTTAGTTAGACTCCATGTTAGTGACTGATTTGATTGTCTTAAGAGTTATCTTAGTGGTTCCTGTCTAGCTTGACTAGGATAGACTTCTAGAATTCTTTGGTCTCTCGCTTGGGTTCATCGATTTCGGACCAAGCTGAACTCATTTCATCGCTGTCTAGCCCTTAGGGAGTCTTAGCGCTTAGTTCCATAATCTTTAGCTGGTTGACCGTAGGAGATTCCCGTAGATTTTCCTAAGTCATATCCTAGGCGTGTTTATGTTTTGATCATCCGACCAAACCCCTTGCCTCGATTTCCATGACCACCATGTTTCGATAATCGTTGATCCTTCGAATGTCCCCGTTCGCAGGGCTTAATTTCTTTTAAAGTTATTTTTCGATTTCCCTTATTAGAGTTTTCGCTAAGTTTAAATTTTGTTTTAAACCCGCTACGTATATATATTTGAATTTCTCACTTTTCGATTGAGTCAAAATTCCTTGTAGATTTCGGAGTCTAATGGTTGTAATTATAATTGCTATCTCGTAACCATTTCCTTGTCTATGTTTTCGCATTTCGGTTTAAAGACTCCAATACTATTTTGGAAAACTCGATATACCATTTTCTAACTATGAGATCAATTTTAATCGCATAGCATACATACTTTAAAATCTTTTCCAAGCTAAATGGAATTTCAATTGTTATATGTATACTTATATCTCGTACTCTTTCGTTGACTTAAATTAATTTTTGAAATTCGAAAGTTTTGACGAGATTTTGATTACTGTTTTATAATGTTTTACAGCCTATACCTTTCATACCTATTTGAATATCTTGTCTCTTTTCATAAATCGATTTAATCCTGAGCCACAATTCTATTTTCCAAATTCGATTTATGAATTTTCCTTCTTATTTATGCTATTCAAATGACTCGTCGTGCTCACTTAATATACTTTTCAAGTCACAGATGATCTCAGCTTTTAACAAATCAAAGTTATGTTCAAACATTTTCCCGACTACAGATTTTTGGAAAATTACGTTTCCGTAACCACTTCCCTTGTCCTCAATTCACATGACCACCTCATTACAATTATCCTTGATCTCTCAAATGTTTTCCGTTGCAAATCTTGATTCTTCCAAAGTTATTTTCGAATGCTTTCCTTATTTGAAGTTTCACTCAATTTAAATTTTGTTCTAAACTTCTTTAAATATGTCTTCCTAAATTTCGATGGAGTTAAAAGTCGTTCTTGAATTTTGAAGACTTTTGGTCGTAATTTTAAAATTACTATCTTGTACTATTTTTCTAACAATGTATCTTTCGCATTTCGAATTTTTAAACTTTATTACTATCCTGATGGTTCGATATACCGTCATTTCTCCTAACTACAAAAATTTATTTTTAACCACTTATCTTACATACCTTTAGGGGTATTCTTCCAAACTGAATGGACTTCAACTAATTTTTGGTATATATCAATTATAGGTTCGTCGTACTCGTACTTCAAAAGTTTTTATACCAACACGTTCTTTTGGCGAATCCTTATTTCTCTAAAAGTATCTTCGATCTTCTTCTTTCGTTAAGTTTAAATTTGTTCGAAACACTTTTGATATATGTAAGGTTTCATGCTCCTTAGCCGACTTAAATTATTTATGTTTTTAAATATCGAAACTTGTGTTGAGATTTTTAGATTAGAAGTTTATAATATTTCCAGCATATACTTTTGTATCAATATAAATGTCTTGCCCCTTTTCATATACCAATTTCATTCTGAACCGTATTTCTATTTTCCTAACTCGATTCATAATTTCTTTTCCTACTTGTGCCATTAAAATTTTATTCGAAAACACCTCGTGCTCACTCATAATAAACTTTTCAAGTCCCTTTGGACTTCGGCTTTTAGCAAGTCGATTTTATGCTCAACATTTTCCATATTTCAGATTTTTGTAAAAAAAAATTATTACTATTTCGAAATCGTTCCTGACTTAGACCCTTCATAAAACGGTTTAAAAGTTTTAATACTAACTTGATGAGTTTAAATATCCTTTTCTCTTTCCATACTACTAAGATATTATCTTTCCATTCACCATACACATTTTTAAGATAATTTCTAAAATATGACTTCAATTATTTTTATATATCGGTACCATGTTCGTTTTGCTCGTACATTAAGATCTTGTATAAATCAATTTTTGTTGGCAAATCTGGATTTCCCTAAAAGTATTTTCGATATGGTTTATTTGGGATTTCTCTTCAGTTTTAAGATTTGGAAAACCTTTAGCATGCGCTTAAATTCTCCACACTATACTTGATCTGATTTCAATCTTCGAATCTCAAAACGTTTCCAAAATTTTTAGATTGCTGCCGCACAACATTTCTGACCTATGTTTTAATGTTCGAGTAAATGATTTCCTTTTTCCTCTTGATGATTTTATATAAGCCAATAAACCACGTTTCCTCTTACTACGTATATTCGTCTCAAACTCGTTTTCAAACAACTTGTTTATCGACCTCTAAATAATTTTATACAAACGAGGACTCCGACTTTTTGAAGTACAACGGTCTTTGAATTCACGTATTTTAACTTATGTTGTTTACACTACCTTCTTTACGTATTCCTTAAGGGTATCATTGCATCATCTTTCCACCTAAACATTCACAGTCTTACCCTGATTCCCCTAACCAAATTTGGCTCCTTATTTTCGTCCTAGCTGAACCCATGTTTTTCGATCTTTCTATTCGTCATGATCAAGGTTCGGTTCCTTCCTATTGTCTAGCCCATAGAGCTTGTCGTTGCCTGTGTCAACCTTGTTATAGTTTGGTGGGCCCATTAGTTAAGTGGTTATGTCGTCATAGTGTTGATTTCGTGGTGTGTATATAGTGGTATGGGTGTTGGCATTTGTATGTTGTGTGTAGGTAATTTTCTGCTTGAGTATGATGTGATATACGTATGATAACAGAATGATAATTTTGATTGGTACTACTTGTTTTATGAGATGTCGTATGTGTGTATATCAGGAGGTATACCCGACTATTGCATTTCTTAAACTTGTATGTAGTTGATGTGTTGATATGGTAATTATAAATGGATGGATATGGTGTGAAAATATGTGATACGTGGATGTGTATGCCTTGGAGTGGTATGGGTATGTGTATGGATACTGTGTTACGCATATAAATGTCCTGCTATGATTTGAGTCTCACTCAAGCTTGAGTGAGTATACTCTATGTACTTTGGTATAATTGTATGTGGTAGTGAATAGTGATGGATGATGTATGTATGGTATTTGAGTTGTTTGTGCTTGGTTGTGTTACGCACACGATTGTGGGTGGCTATACCAATATATAGTTATAGGACTATATGTGGGGTGAAAATATGGTGAAATATTTGCATGTATTTGAATGACAAAAAAATGTGAAATTATTTTCAAATAAGAGAGGCTTGGTTATTTTCTTATAGTAAGTAATAAGTGTTTATTGTTGTATAAATATATTGAATATATATATATGTGATTGAAATACGTGTATGAAATTGATTGACTATAATAAGTATGAGTGTACTATGTGCGTGAAAATATGTGTGTAGTGGTAGTAATATTTGATTTCTAGTGCATGTATATATATAAGCACTCGAAATGAAAGTACTTGGTTGAATTTATGATGTGATATTGGTTGAGGGTAGTTACCCGAGCGACTATATATATGTTAGAAAGTCCGAGGACGGACTTTATTCTAAGGTGGGTAGGATGTAACGACTGGTTTTTGTATGATTGGATTATCAGTGTGTTTTGCTTGTGATGGTGGATTCTCTCCTTGTGTGGTTTCCATTTCCATAGTTCTCGCTTTCATTCATCTCGTTGAGATTTCCTAGCTTTCGTTTTCATTCCTTTTGATGTGATCTTCTAGCTTCTTCCTTAGAATCATTGAACTCGGAGTAAGTCACTCGTGACGAGCTTCATATCGATCATATCTTAGCGATAGGTTGATCCTAGAAACCTTAGAATTCATCCCGGACCTTCGCGCTCCATTTCGAGACTTTTCGTGCACGTTAGTTGGTTCAAGAAGATCAACCGACCGACTAGTTTCCAAACTAGTCGGTCAGGAAATCAACTGGAACCGACTAGTTCATTCAATCAATTATTCAGGAGTTACTGTTTATCGTTAGTCGGTCTAAGAACAACCACCGACCGACTAGATGTGAAACTAGTCGGTCAGAACTTGTTCTTCAACCGACTAGTTCCTTTGATTAATTTCCCCTAAGTTACTGTTCCTTCTTAGTCGGTCTAAGTTCATCTTTCGACCGACTAGTTATCAAACTAGTCGGTCAAGTTTTGTACTCAGACCGACTAACTCTTAGTTCAGGTTTTCGACTGGAGTTACTGTTTACACTTAGTCGGTCTGCGTTGGTCAACCGACCGACTAGTTCTCAAACTAGTCGGTCAACAGTTGTTCTTTGACCGACTAAGCAGTGCAGGAAACCCTAGTTTTGCCCTAGCCGCCATCAAACCCTATAAATACCCCTCCAAACGTTTTCTTCTCCTCCCTCACGACCCAAAACCCTAATTTCTCCCCCATTGAGCCCCCTTCTTCCCCAAACCATTGATCCTTCATCCCAAGCTCATCCATCATCATCCAAACCCTCATTTCACATATCCTACCTCTCCTCAACCTCAAACCCTCATCAAATCCCCAAAAGCCTCATCCAAACCCATTTCTCCAGGTTTTCCCCCATTTCCAGATCTGAGCCGGATCGTTCTTCCGTCGCCGTGGTTCTCGGCGTCGTTCCTCCGCTTCTTCACGGGTAGTATTCTTCCTTTGATAATCTCATAACCCACACTTGATATTTGTGAAACCCTAATAAAATGGATCATTAGAAATCGTAGGGTTCGATTGTGAATACGGAATAGTTACCATTCTAATGTTGTTTTTCCATGACAGTGATCCATTCCCGTAGATAACAAATTTGTGTGATGTGCCTTCGTTGATCGTTCTCCTCGGTGCCAGGCAAGTGAAACTTGCATCTCTTGATTTGGGCCATGTTTTAGGCCATTTACCTTGCTTTAGCGTAAAAGAGACTAGACGGTGAAAGGATAGCCGTTTAGACGCCTTTGACCTAGCTTGACAACGAAGCTTGGTCCGTCACCCTCATCATGCTTGTATGTCACGTTTACTTTCCAATTAAACGGTACGCGTATCAAATGTTCATGTCATCTATGCATCCTTAACTGCTATTGCATTTTGCCTGTCATGTTTCATTTAAATAAACGGTACGTGAATATCTGTTCATGTCATTGCATTTTGCCTGTCATGTTTCATTTAAATAAACGGTACGTGAATATCTGTTCATGTCATTGCATTTTGCCTGTCATGTTTCATTTAAATAAACGGTACGCGAATATCTGTTCATGTCATTGCATTTTGCCTGCCATGTTTAATTACAATTAACGGTACGCGAATTAACTGCTCATGTCATTGCATGCTTGAATACTCATCGTGATTGCGTAGCTTTGCTACATACTAGTGTTACTTGTTCCGGCTAGGTGCACCCCTACGCCACACTTGTTAAATCCACTTTCTGGCTCGTGTTCCAGAAGACGAGTTCAACACAGCCTGCGGGCAAAGGGCACTCGCTGAGTGATCCCTTGTACTTGGCACTTGAACACAGCCTGCGGGCAAAGGGCACTCGTTGAGTGATCCCTTGTACTTGACACTTGAATACAGCCTGCGGGCAATAGGGCATCCATGTGTGGGTGATCCCTTGTACTTGTTGTTACTTGACAATACTTGTCACACTTACCACTTGTACTTGTCCGTGTTTTACTTGTAAAAACTTGTTATCCATGACATACTTGTTACTTGCTACTCGTACTTTACTTGTCACCTCCATACTATACTTGCCATGCCATGCATCATACTATAACTGCTAGGTTGCTAGTTTACCTTTATTTCAGTTTCCTTGCACAAGTCTTTCCAGACTTGCTGACATGTGCCCCTCTCTCTTTTGGGTGACACATGTTAGACCCAGAGCCAGAGTTTTGTTGCAGGGAATATGGTGTTGCTGTTGCTGATATTTGCTGTGGTGGTGAGTGGACACCAGGGGCCTGTCTTGAAGACCGCTCGTGTTCACTTCTTTGTTTAGGTTTGCTGTTAGTTGTTGGTGCGTGGCACCTTTGTATGTATGTTATACCTTGTTGGCCATGTTTGGGCCTTAGACTCTTTTCCTTTTAGCCTGATGGCTTTTCTGTGATATTGTAATTCATTCAATGGATATTCAGAGATTTCTCTTTTGTCTCTTTCCTTTATTATTATTGTTGTTTCGTTCCGCGTTGCAAGGACCTGCCATATGATAATTTATACGCTTATCAGACTTGGAGTTTCACAGCTTCAAGTCTGAGCGGACCTTCTCACGTCTCGCCTCCACATTTCTGGGAAGCGGGGCGTGACACATACTCTTTCTCTCTTTCTTCCCTCTTTTGTTTTTATTTTTATTGGAGCTCCAAAAATGGGGAATGTACTTATTGATTTACTTATGCCACCACGCTTATAGATAAGCTTGGGGGAGATGATCCAATGATGTGTGAGAGAGTGACTACTTGACTGTGCATGACAACCTAAGCTAGGTAATTTTCAATACTTGGTGAGATTACTAAAAGTTTTACGAAATCCAGGAATTGATACTTAGCATGCACTTCATGAAAACCATACCTTTATATTCTTATTGATCCATGATGTGTGATATCTCTTATACTCCAAATAGAAAGCATTCAATTGAAAAGTGTGTGGTCTATGATTATGTATACCGCTTTAGATGCTTCAGACGATGTTAATTCTAGAACGATTCCATATTTCATACTATTTTGTTATTCTCAGGTTTTCTATTTTGAATGCATCCATATGATTGTGATATCGAGATGAAAATCTTTGGCATGTGTTTTATATTTGTCGTATGCTATATGAGTAAGCAAGGCCCACGTCCTGAGAAAATGATCTAGCACATCTCTCTTTGCTTGCTTTCTTTATTTTCTATTTCTTCCATTTTTCATTTTTATTAATTTTCCCGTCGGGTTCGCCTTTTACTTATCTTCCTCGAGGACGAGTAAGAGGTAAGCTTGGGGGATTTTGATCACTCCATATTTTACACCTTTTTTCTGCATGTTTGCATGCCGTTTTGATCGCCCATATCGCGTTTTTCACGATTATTCGACAATATTGCGATGCTTTTCACTATTTCTTGTTTTTGTCGTATTTCAGGAAATATGGAGCGATTTGGAGCGAATTTGAGATCAAGGAAATTGCAAGCGCTTATGAGTGTTATCCCCGGCTCATTTGAGGGCTTATCAGCGATGGAGGATGAACAGAAGAAGAAGGAAATTAATAGGAGTGACGAGGAGACAAAAAGAAGAAGAAACATGCATTTCAGCACATCACTCGGCCGAGTATAACATCCACTCGGCCGAACAAGAAGTCCCACTCAGCCGACCAGAACGGATACGCACACGGAGTTTTCAGCGTATACTCGGCCGAACGAAGAAAGCCTACTCGGCCGAGTGAGAAAGCTCACTCGCCCGAGTGGTACAAAGAAATTGTCCAGAGAAAGGCCAGAGATACTGGAATTTTCAGAGATCCTGACGAAGCCCCACTCGGTCGAACGATATAGCTACTCGGCCGAATGGATAAGTCTACTCGATCGAGCCATCCCCTGAAGACAGACCCTGAAACATCCGAAGTTACTATTTTTTTACAGGGTTTGTCACTCGGCCGAGTGACAAGGGTCACTCGGCCGAGTGACCTAATCTGCCTTTTGCTAGGGTTGCGATTTGGCAGTTTGGTCACGATTTTTTTGGACGATTTTAGAGGGTATTTAAACCCAGTTTTTGCCCTAGTTTAAGGAGCTTTTGAACAATTAATTTTTAGACTTTCTTTTAGGATTTTGACGGCTACTCTTTGTGAAATCTCAGCTGGAGATCGTCGGTGATTACATTGGTTTGTCTATTTCTATTAAAAACTTGATTTTTATGCATTATTTCTCTTTTGCAATGAATTGTGCTGAGATTATTATTGATTTTTCTGAGATTTGCATGATGTCTAGTGAGTAGTGCCGTCGTCATATGGCGTAGGGATGAACCTTATGTACCCTATTTCTAAATTATGATGAATTTGTTGAATTGTTGCTAGAATTGATTAGGGTTAGGTTGTGATTGATTCATTATGGATAGTTAGGGATTCATATCGATTGGGATTTGCAAGAGATTGGATCCCAATTGACAGGAAGGCCAAGATATTCGATTTAGATTGACAATTGGATTTCTCTAGATTTGGTTTGCAAGAGATTGGACCAAAGCTAGGATTTTTAATTGTGATTCTATACACATATTCGTTTACAGAGATTGGAAGGATAGGAACTATTATAACCTATGTCATAGCTCGAGTTTGTCTGAGAGTGGGCTCGAGATACGATTGACCAATGATGTCGTTCTTCACGCTAGTGGCTAAGGCTAGGGTTTGCATGAGAGTGGGCTCTATCCTAAGTTTGCTATAGACCGGCAATAGCGCGAGAGCGTGAGCTTGGTTCTACATTAAGTTGCGACTAGTTCACCTATATTCAAGCTTAGAAACAATGAAACTTATGAATCACAAGGATGAGAGACGGTCCGTAGTGGGGATTCCCTATCCCTAGACGTTTTATTATATTGATATTTATCTTGTTGTTTGAACAATTGTGAATGTTATACCCTAACTATTCTTGATTCTCTTGATAGCTAGGTGATTGGAAAAAGACAGAGTCATTTGTCCTCCCTGAGTTTGATACCCGCTCGCCGCTACACCGTGCGCTTGCGGTAAGACTACAAGTTGTTTTTCAGGTGTACACTCGGACGCGATCAGTCCCGCTTGTTGCCTCGGTTGGAAGTTTTGTTGTTGGGGTCCTCTTGGTGGATATTGCGGTTGTTGTGGAGGTCGGGCTTGTGGTTGTTGCGGTGGTGGATTCAAGGCTCCATCATTATTAGCATATGAAATACTGGGTGATTTCTCGTAGCCGGGTTTGCCTAATAACCGGTGCTTCCCGCAACATATTGAACTTGCTCTGTAGCTCCCTCTCCTTTCTCCCCTCCAACAAACATAACATGAGCTTGGTCTTGCCAATCGCTCATGCTTCCTCCTGGTGTAGAAATGGTGGGGGCTCCATGCGGTTCACTTATCAACTTCTCCAATCTCTCCACGACCTTGTGGAGAGAATTAAACTTTGTAGAGAGCTCCGCTACGGCCTTTGCCTCATATATATTTGTCGGCTTCAAGGATGACGAAGAATTTCCCCTCTCGTCGCCCCATTGTTGGTTATTTGAGGCCATCTCCTCAAGTAGGGCTGTAGCATCATCCGGCGTCTTAGACAAAATAGCTCATTGGTAGTTGCATCTATTATTTGCTTGGTGCCCGGTTGCAATCCGTCATAAAAGCTATGCACAAGTTCCCATGCTTCAATACTATGATGGGGGCATTGGTGTTGGAGATCTTTGAAACGCTCCCATGCCTCAAATAGAGTTTCCTGAGGTCCATGCTTGAAGGACATGAGCACGCTTCTTATCTTGACAGTCTTGAATGGTGGGTAGAATTTGTTCACAAATGCGCTCGCCAACTCATCCCATGTAGTAAAGATCCCCTCAGCTTGTGTCCTCAACCAATACAATGCTTTGTCTCGGAGAGTATATGTGAAGAGGTGCAGTCGAATAGCGTCGGCCGATATGCCGGGCATCTGAAAAGTAGCACATTTAGACAAGAACAACTGTAAATGGTAGTGTGGGTTTTCTTGGGAGTTCCTATGAAATGGGTCTTTTTGCATCAACACCACAAGTCCCGTTTAAAGCTCAAAGTTCTTGTCCGCCGCCAACTCCGGCATCACAATAGACGAGGTAGTAGAAGTGGTCTTAGGTCGTAGCCTATATCGAATAGAGACAAGCCTAGCCATGCATGCCACTAACTCCTCTGGTGTCTCTGGAGTGGTCATATGATCTTCCTCTATAGCAAGTCTCTTCTCGGCTCTAAGCCTCCTTGTTGTACGCTCGATCTCGGGATCAAATAATATATCTTCTTAATGTGCCTTCGATCTCGTGTACATGCACAGAAAAAGAGAGTCTTGATGGAATTGTTAGCACGATAGAGGAATAAAAAGGTAAAAATAATAAAAATAAAAAGGAATAACTAAGTAAAGAAAATAAAATACCGTCGCCTCCCCGGTAACGGCGCCATAAACTTGATCGGCCCTGGATATACACCCGAAAAACGATTGTAGTTTTACCGCAAGCGCACGACGTAGTGGTGAGCGGGTATCGAACACGAGGAGGTGGTGTTGGTTCTAATCTATCCTAGGTTGGCTCGACTACGAATGTTTTATTGGTGGAGATGGTTATGGTATGATGTAATGACAACGGTGATGGATGTCGGTGTCGGTGATAAAGATGTTGGGTAAAATATCGATTCAAATTCAAGATAATAACAGTGTCTAGGGCTAGGAAATCCCCACTACGGATCGTCATACATCATTGTAAATAGTGAATCTCAATATTACTAGACTTGTGTTAAGGTGAACTAGTCGTAACTGAATATAGAACCAAGTTCACGCTCTCGCGCTATTGCCGGTCTATAGCAACCTAGATTAGGGCCCACTCTCGTGCAAACCCTAACCTAAGCCACTAGCGTGAAGATCGACATCATCGTCCAATCGTCTCTCGAGCCACTCTCGTGCAAACTCGAGCTACGATCTAGGTTATGATAGTTCGTATTCGTCTAATCTCTTGCAAATGAATATTAGTATATATTTATAATAAAAATCCTAGCTTTGGCCCAATCTCTTGCAAACAAAGTCTAGAGAATCTCGACTATAAACCTAAATCGAATATCTAGGCCCTCACATCAATTGAGATCCAATCTCTTGTAAATCCCAATCGATAGAAATTTCTAGCTACTCGTAATAAATCAATCACAACCTAACCTTACTTCAATTCTAGAAACAATTCAATTCATTCATCACAATTCAAGGATCGGGTCCATATGGTTCATCCCCATGCTCTAGAACGATGAAACTACTCACAATTCATCATAGAAATCTCAGAAATAAAGCAATAGATCATAGAAAAATTCATTGTAGAAAGAAAGCAATTCATAAAAATAAGAGTTTTAGCAAGAAAGAACAAACCAAAATTGCACGTCTATGATCTCCAGCTGAGATTTACAAAAGGAATAGCCGGCAAAAAATAATTCAAGTCTCTCCTAAAACTAGGGATAAAACTAGGTTTAAATACAAGACAAAATCGTCCAAAAAATCCTGACAGAATTGCCCCTGCGCAGCCCAGAAAACCTAATTTACGTAGCAGTCAGACTGCGTCACTCGGCCGAGTGACAATGTACTCGACCGAGTGACAGACCCAGTAATAAAACAGAGAATCTGGGAAAATTGGTGGTCTGTCGCTCTGACTGACTCGGGCGAGTGGGCTTCTTCACTCGGCCGAATGAGCAATCTTGCTCGGCCGAGTGGGCTTCTCAAAATTTCCAGTAACTTGGCCGCTTCTCGGAAGAAAATCCCTGTTCTCGGGCGAGTGGTATTCTTCATTCGGCCGAGTAAACTTTCTTGCTCGGCCGAGTGAACTTTGAAAATTCAGCAGTACGTATCCGTTTCACTCGGCCGAACGCAGCCCATTACTTGGCCGAGTGAACTCTCTGTTCGGCCAAGTGAGCTGCTTCTGTGCTCTTTTCTTCTCCTCCTCGCCTCCTCGTCGACTCTATCAAATTTCTTCCTCTTCCGCTCATCCTCTTGCGCTGCTAACTCCTCAAATAAGCTATGGGTGATGTTCCGGTGTGCGCGAAAGTCCCTTGATCTCATTTTCGCTCCAGATCGCTCCATATCTCTTGAAATACGACAAAAACAAGAAATAGTGAAAAGCAACGCAATATCGTCGAAAAATCGTGGAAAACGCAATATGGGCGATCGAAATGACATGAAAATATGCAGAAAAAGGTGTAAAATAAGGAGCGATCAAAAGAGTCCAATGATGAGAAAAGTGCAGTGAGTTAAACACAAATGAACAGGCCCTAAGAGGTTCTGAATTTTGATTGATGATGCAACGTTGGTAAAATGGTAGGGTATGCTTGACGTATGTCAAGAAACCACCAAAGAAAATTAAATGCTTAATAATGTAAGGGCAATTGATTATGGATTCATGAGTGGATTGGACATGATTGGTCGTGGATGTTTCATTTGGTATTCAATGAAACTTGTAGGCTTTAAATTTATAAATAGTTTGGCATATGTTTAAATGTTTCATGAAATTTGTGATTATTAATTATGTCCATTTATGAAGCATTTGAGGGGATTGGTGGTGGTGGATGTTTCATGGATCTATTTATGAAGCATTAATATTTTATGTATTCATATTTCTCTGTGCCTTATCAATTAATATTTCATCCCCATTAATATTTCTCCTTTGTATAAATATAGACATCATTAATATTTCACATAGCAAAGTCACATATGCTCTATACCTTCTCACTTCGCAAGTTGTTCTGTTTATATGTAAATTGCAAGATTTTATTATAAATTGTAAATGCCTTGGACAACATATGATTGAATATATGTTTGATGCAAAAAAGGGTTTGATGGATGAAATTGGAGAAAGTTCGGGTTTTTCATTGTGTGCTTCGGCCACGGCTGCTATCATTTTTACCATCATATTCATGGAGTTATATGATGACAATAAGTTGTATATGCAACTGAGTGACAATAAGAAAAACGGGCATAGATTTGTCAATTTGCCCGATGCGGCTAGGAAGCGCTACGTAGCGAGGAAGGTTGAAGAGATGGAGAGGGCTAGGGCTGCAACCGGTGGTGACGGGGACGATGCTGACGACGAATGGAATATGTGAAGTATTGGTTGCGGTGACGAAGGTAGTCATATGGTGTGAAGGGGAAAGGAGGTGAAGGGGGTAGTCACATATCATGGTTTGGGTTATCATTGGGAGATGGTTTGATTAAGCTTCTGTAATATTATATGTAGCATAACTGTGATGTAGACATGGTGGGTGGATGAAGACATTATGATATATGTTGTATGTATGCATGCTTCCATATGAATGTGTGAATTGGGGAGGTTTTTATTATGAGGAAGGACAAGATATCTTCTATGCATGCTTTGCCTTGTTATTTTATTTACCGTGTATTCTATCCATGGTTTTTAGTGTTGTATCTTTGCTGTTGTTTCTTTACTTATGTTTCCATGATATTTGATGTCACTCTTGTTGTTGGGCTATATATGCTGTATGTATGCGGTATACATGGTTTTTATTTACTATATATGCTGTATTTATGCATGCTTCACTATTTCTCTTGCCTGCTGTTTCTATCTGCATTTTTTCTTAAATACCTATGTGGATGGATGAAGACATTATGATATATCAGAACACTATGTATGCTAGCTCTTTCTTGAATACCTGGAAGCTGGGAATTTTTTTCTTGCCATTTTTCTCATGCTGTAGCATGACAGCATATGCTCTAGCCTGTTGTATCTATGCTTCAGCAGTCCAATTTGCTCTTTCTTATTTGCTTGGCTAATTGGCTGTCTCTCTTGCTCAAAACATGGATTTTAGATCAATTTCTGGATTATTGAACAGTGAAACTAACTCACTATCACTTCAACTTTAACACAAACCAGCAGACCAATTTGGAAGTTAGATCATATAGCCCAATGATGATAATGTGGCTTATTGAACTGAAATTCTTTCTGGAGGGCTTGCAATTAGGCTCCTTAATTCCCCTATTTGGTCAGAATATTAAAGAAATGGCATCAGATGATTTTTATTCATGCTACAGCATGCCAGATCATATGTGGTTTAAGCATGCTCCTAAGTGGGTTTGGTTGGATTCAATTCATGCATTGGGAAATAATAGGGAGAAAATGTAGGAACCAGTTGCAAGAAACCAGAAATGGACATGTACAAATAAATTATCTGAGGGCTAATTATTGAAAAACAACTGATGTGGTAAGGTAGCATCACACTGCAGCCCATCAGTAGGAATGTGAGTGTTTCAGTTATCGGGCCAGTTGTCCTTATATTGCATTGAGTTCTCTACATTTGCCACTTGGTTTAGTAGTTGATTTTGGTATTTCTTGTAGCAATTCTGAGATTGAAATCAAATGCTCATTTTTTTCTTTAAGTTTATGATGGCTCTTGGCAGTTTGCTCTTAATGTAGCTTGAAAATAGCTGACCATGCACTTTGATGAATAACTGGGAGTTTGTAATTTTGTTCTTGCCACTTGGCCTGTTGTTGCATTAAGTTCTCTTCAGTTTACACTTGGTTTGGTAGTTGAATTTGGTATTTCTTGTGGAAATTCTGAGCTTGAAATCAAATGCTCATTGTTTGCTCTAAGTTTATGATGGCTCTTGGCAGTTTGATCTTGCTGTAGCATGCCTTCTGATTCTCAAGCCTTCTGTAGCTATGCTACATTCCAATTTGCTCTTTCTGTATTTTTAAATCATTTGAGCTTGCTTTATGAAGATTAACTGGGAGTTGGGAATTTTTTTCTTGCCAGTTGGCCTGTTGTTGCATTGAGTTCTCTTCATTTGACACTTGTATAGTTAGTTGAAGTTGGGCTTTTGCTCTTGCTGTATCATGATATCTGATGCTCTGGCATGCTGTATTTTTTTGAGTTGCATTAACATTGAACTTTATGTGATGATCTGGCCTTGCTATAGCATGATATCAGATGATCTTTGCTCTTGCTATATCATAAATGCTCTTTGCTCTTGCTGTCTCTCTTGCTCAAACCATGGAATTTGGCCTGATGTATAATATTGAAAGGAAAAACATTTTGCTTAATTCTGTATAGTATTGGCAATACGATATGGGTTGGAGTCTTGTGATTTTTTGCTATTTCTCAAGCCTGTTGTTGCTATCTGCATTTTCTATTCCTGCTGTAGCATTTCAGGGTGCTTGCTATTTCTGGGTGCTTGCTATTTTCTATTCCTGCTGTTGCTATTTCTTGGTGCTTGCTATTTCTCTTGCCTGAAGTAGCAGGAATTTTTTTGTAGGGCTTGCAATTAGGATATCTGATATTATGTTTTATGCTATTTTCTATTTCTGCTGTTGCTATTTCTGGGTGCTTGCTATTTCTCTTGCCTGAAGTAGCATGAATTTTTTTGGAGGGCTTGCCATTAGCATATCTGATATTTTTGGGAGGGCTTGCAATTATCTATGCTACAACAGACCAATTTCTTTTATGCATGTTGGATAACTGATATTTTGGGAAGTTAGCTCATATAGCCCAATGATGATAATGTGGCTTATTGCATATAATTCTTGCTGGAGGGCTTGCAATTAGGATCCTTAATTCATGCTACAGCAGGCTAGATCATATATGGTTTAAGCATGCTCATATGTGAATTCTTGGTTGGATTCAATTCATGCATTGGGAATTAATGGGGAGATATTGTAGGACCCAGTTGCAAGCAATCAGAAGTGGACATGTAAAAATAAATTATCTGAGGGCTAATTTATGAAAAATTATTGATGTGGGGAGGTAGCAACAAGCTGCAGCCCATCAGTAGGAATGCATAAACAACTTTTGGCCTGCTGTATAGTATTGGCAATTAGATATGGGTTGGAGTCTTGTGATTTTTTTGCTATTTCTCTTGACTGCTGTTGCTATCTGCATTTTCTATTCCTTTTGCTTACTATTTCTGGTTGCTTGCTATTTCTCTTGCCCGCTGTAGCATGAATTTTTTGCCTCCCATTTTTCTTTTGCTGTAGCATGACATCATATGCTATTGCCCGCTGTATCTATGCCTACCATTTATTTTCAGGCATGACAAGATATCTTCTATGCATGCTTTACCTTGTTATTTTATAAACTATGTATTCTATCCATGGTGTTTATTTCTGTATCTTTGCTGGTGTTTCTTTACTTATATGATGTCTCTCATGTTGGTGTTTCTTTGGTATATTGGCTTTGCCCAATGATGATAATGTGGCGTATTGAACTGAAATTCTTCTTGGAGGGCTTGCAATTAGGATTCTAAATTCCCCTATTTGGTTCAGAATATTAAAGAAATGGCTGATGATTATTTTTATTCATGCTACAATAGGCTAGATGTGGTTTAAGCATGCTCATAAGTGGGTTTGGTTGGATTCAATTCATGCATTGGGAAATAATGGGGAGATAATGTAGGAACCAGTTGCAAGCAACCAGAAGTGGACATGTAAAAATAAATTATCTGAGGGCTAATTATTGAAAAACAACTGATTTGGTGAGGTAGCAACAAGCTGCAGCCCATCAGTATTGTGTTTCTGACAATTTATCTTGCCTGCTGTTCCTATCTGCATTTTCACTTGCTCTTGCTGTATCTTGAAATCATATGCTCTGGCCTGCTTTATCTATTCTCTAGCAGTCCTAATTGCTCTTGCTGTAGATTGATAAGAGACGAGCTTGCTATTTAAAGAATAACTGGGAGTTGGGAGTTTTTTCTTGACACTTTGCCTGTTGTTGCATTCAGTTCTCTTCATGTATCATGACTAATCTTTGCTCTTTGCTCTTGCTGTATTTTTTTGTGTGTATTTGCTCTGTAATTAAAGCCGTGTGTGTGTCTAATTGTGTGTGCCAATGTGCTGAAGCATGCAAGCATATGTTCTGGCCTGATGTAGCATGAATGCTGAGCATGAGAGTATGACAGTTGATTTTGCATGGAATAACTTGGCATGCTGTAGCATTTACTGTATCATCTGGCCTGCTGTAGCATCAATTGTTTTGCATGACAGCAATTGGACTGTTGTATCATCTTCTGGCCTGCTGTTGCATGAATTCTAGCATGCAAGCCCAATCATCTGGCCTGATACTGGATTTTTATACAATGCATGCATGATATAAATTTTTTTGGGGCTTTGGGTGAACTAGCCCTATAATGATTATGTGGAAAAATGTGTATCCGTCAATATGGATGGCAGGCAATTAGGTTCCTTCAGTACACATGTTTGCATAGAATTTGAATAATAATTGATTTCTAAGTTGGTAATTAACCATGAAATGGGTTGAAAAGAATGTGTTTTTGGGAGATTTTTTCCCTATGCATTATTTGCTTGAGATGATGTGTTATTGGTTGGATTCAATTCATGTCGTGGGCTTGTGTGGGTAGAAAATGAAGGAGCCATTGCCATGCAACCTAATGTGGATATGGAAAATTATAATCTGAGGGCTGCTGATTGTTAAACTATATGAATGTCCGCAATAAGCTTCTTACATGTTTTTAATGTTTTTTGCTTTCGTTGTATTTTTTGGGGGTTGAATTACTTTGTTATCATTATTCTTAATTCTTCCATTGCCAATCTGCTTCTAGTATTATATGCTCTATTTGTTTGACTGTTCGTTCTGAGTTCTGAACGCTGCCGCCACCCTACCATGCCAATGATCAATACTTTTCGTAGGTATGACGTTCCCTCATTCATTTAAAATTATCACTTTTATATGTAAAATGTTATATGTTAATGGGGATTTTTTTCTTCCCAGGTACATATGAGTCAACAGTCAAGCTCTACTTGTCGCTCTCGACATAGAGATGCGACACGTGGCGAATTTGATGCTGATATCGATGACTACAAGATATGCCATTGTGTGCTTCAGGTCCCGAGGAGGACGTCATGGACAAGAGCAAACCCTGGGCATAGATTTTGGAGTTGTACAGCTCGAGAGCATCGATGCACATTCTTCCTATGGAAGGATCCCCCCACACTGAGTTATCCAGAATGGTGATCATGCATTACATGGATGAGATAGAAAGAAAGCCCACTACTGTAAGTTCGACGACGCCTTTTGCCGAGAGTAGGATGTTAGAGATGGAGGAACGGCTGGATACTGTTGTTGGTCTACTTAAGAGGACCAATGTGCATTTGGAGAGCATCGTATCCGATTACCGTTCCATTAAGGCCGGACTGTTATCTCTATTAGTTGTAATATGGTTTTGTATAATGTTGATGTATAACAATGGTAGTTGATGTGTAACACTGTTGTGGATTATTTGGTGTATCAGCATGTGGATGGTGGGATGTTTAGTTCTATTTGTTTATCGTTGGGTTGTGTTAATTGATGGTAATGCGTTGGAGTATAGCATTTTGATGTTGGATTTTTCTTGTATCATTTTGGCAAGTGGCAAAATGCAGCTTGAATGGCAATGCAAGTTTTTATCTAAAGTCAGTTGGCAGTGTTATCTATCATAGGTCTTATTTTATTATTGTTGTTACTGCAGTATCACAATATCAGTTGATGTGGAGATGTACATTTGTGACTGATGTCGATTTGGAGGGTTGATGTATTTTGAGGTAGTTGGTATTTGGACGACTTTTAGTTGTAATTTACAGTATATCTATGGTTGATATATTTTGGGTTGATGTATCACAATATCACCATTGTCTGATTTTTTTAATTTTTAATTTATTGATGGTTATTTGAGGGAATACGGCAATGCCATAATTTTGTGTATGTATTTTTTGGGATATTTTAATTAGTTCGTCAACATGCAAGGTCTTTGTTCTATTATGTTGTGATTGTTTTTTTGTTTTTATAACAATTCCACAAGAAATGCAAGGGGGTCATTGTTTCCCTATTCTTACCACATCCCGCTCACCACTTTCACCCTCCAACTTTCACAACAACATTCACAACCCACTTTAACACAAAAAACACAATAAAGTTGTGTAGGCCCCACATATAATTCCATCTTCCACATTCACAATCCACTTTCACCCAAAAAACACAATACTGTACTGTACCCAACACTATTCACCACTTCAACAAACCAACTACTTCAACAAAAAAGAACAGCCCCTTAGTCTCGAGGATGGTGTTATCATCCTTGCTCGCCAATTCGGTGCTACTTTCACCTCCTAGGATCAGGGAGGGGGTCCTCATGGATGGCCAACGCTAATTGAGTAGAAATTCAGCTAGGGGACTAGAGCTCCCCTCGTGGCCACCTACTTTCGGTGCTCACAGTCTTCACCTTGGGGGGTTGCAGGCTTGAACTTTTTTTTCCTTTCCCGTACAAGGCCGGCGGACGAGACTCTCATCGTCTCCTTCCGGCTAGGATGTAGATCAGAATTGCCTGCCTTTACAACAAAGAAACATTATGCTAGGATGTAGATCAGGTGCGTTGGTGCGTATGTGTGAGGATCATTAATTGTGTCGACCTGAGTTGCATCGCCTTACTGAAGATTGCCATTGGTTGTTTGCATCCACTAGGCCCATAGTGAAGCCGCCGACCAAACATTCAAGCTTTCGAGCTTGCGATCATGGTCCAAGCACCTTTTGATCGAGATCCGAAGATCTTTCGCAACTCGATCCGACCATCCAACTGAGCTTTCCTTTGTGGCAAAGTTCGTCCGGACAGATCCTCGACTAAACTGTGCTCTCATTCTAAAAGCTCGTCTTCAAGCTGATGGACGAACGACAGTCGAAGCTCGTTCATCCCATTTCAAAGCTCGAGCTCACACCTATAAACAATCGGAGCACAGGACGCGTGCACGACTGATTCTCTGCCACAACATTTCTTGATTTGATTTGAGCTCTGGATAAGGTTATCATTCAAGCTCCGGATCCCTCCGACCAAGCAGAAGGTCACTTCTAGATCTGAGCGATCTAAGCTTCACCCAAATTCCAAGCTTGATCCAAGATCAACCCAGGTTAAGGCCATCGATCCAGGTTTCCGAGCCTAGTCGGAGAGCGACCCAAGCTTTTGACCGTCGTCAGAGCTCGATCTGGGCCCCCCTCTTAAATTTCAAATTACGTTCATTTAAAATCTCGATTTTGATTTATTTTCCCACCAGGAAAAAGAATGTTGAGCACGGGCCCTCCGTTGACGGATGAGCTCAACATCGTGATCCCAATGAAAGGTGCCTGGACTTCAAGGGTCGCAAACCAGGTCTGCTGAGTTCCTTACTCGAGAACAATGCAATTTGCCAAGCTCCCCCACCAACAGAACGAGCCCAACCAGTCATCAGAAACGAGTACGAACTATCGATCGGTCATCAGATCGAAGCTCGTCAACCCAACATTCAACTTTGCAAGGCTCACCTGATTGGGCGTGTCTACAAATGGAAGGGGCTCAACAATGAGAAAAGTGTTATGAGTTGAGGGAGGTCCTTTGGCTCCCTTCTCATTTATCCCTCCATTTATACTACCACCCCACTAAGCCTTTAGGGGGTGACTCTTGGGCTACTACAATGAATATGTGAATAAAGGTAGATCCATGGTGTTTTGCCATGGTTACTCATTCCTATGGCAAGAAGTTTTTGTCTTTCTCTTAACATGTTATCAGCACGTGTCTTCTATAAATTTTGAGCCACTAAAATTATTCCAAATCCCCTCTAAATCAAATTCCTACGCGAAGGATGTAATGCACTGCTAAGCTACTGCACAAGTACTAAGGGGGGGTGAATAGTACTTTAAAATAATTAAGAGGCTAATTCCTAATTACTTGCAAACTCTTCCAAACAATGCGGAAAAGTAAATGTTAGACTACTAAGAAACAATCGCAAACAACGATATTACTGGGTTCGGATCCACCCAAGTCTCCCCGACTTGTTCCCGGTGATCCTACGTCCCAACCACCCGAATCCCCTCCGGATACTTGAGTTAGAAACCCTAACTCAAGATTTCCACTATGAAATACTTGTGAAGAAGCTTCACCAAGTCAAATCATACACAAAGTAATTTGTGACTCCAACAACCCGGGATCACAAACACAACTCTCACAACCGAGAGATAAACACTTACAAAATGAAAGTAAATGAAATAGAATAACTTACCACAAAATACCTATGCCTTGAGTATACTTACGAATTAGGGCAAGGATGATTTTGAGGAAGAAGAAGGCACCAAACCCTAGCTCCAAGATGTAGATCAGTGATGGAGAGCTATGGGGTTGTTGGTGACCTAGGATCAAGCACTTGGGTTGGAAGGCTTCACACTCAATGAATCTCTCTTTAGAAGTAAGAGTGAGGAGAGATTATTGAATGGAATGAAAGAGCTTTGAATGAGCTTGGAATGATTTCTCTTGATCTCTAAACTTGCAATAATATCAGCCTTGAGTGAAATGAATGCAGCTCAACAAGTATTTATAGGATAGAGGAGAGAGAGAAAGAAATTCGAGTCATTAAATGCTCCAACGGCTCTTTTCTGAACCCAACTAGTCGGTCAAAGAACAACCACCGACCGACTAGTTCATCAACTAGTCGGTCGGTCATTTAACGTAGACCGACTAATGGAAGAACAACCAAAAGGTCGAAGCACAGACAAAAGGAACTAGTCGGTCCAAGAAGAGTAGCTGACCGACTAGTTTCACAACTAATCGGTCGGTTACTTAACTGAGACCGACTAAGAGATAAAACTGAAGTCTGAGTACAAATTGATTTAGTCGGTCCAAGAACAAATGTTGACCGACTAGTTCATCAACTAGTCGGTCGCCAAATGTGCATAGACCGACTAACGATAAACAGTAAGTTAGGTGAAAATTGGCATGTACAGTAAAGCTCAACTAGTCGGTCCAAGAAGGAACGTTGACCGACTAGTTCATCAACTAGTCGATCGATCAATGAACACAGACCGACTAATGATAAACAATAGCTCAGGCTCAAAGTTGCATGTACAGGGAAAGCTCAACTAGTCGGTCACAGAAGCATCACTGAACAACTAGTTCACAAACTAGTCGGTCGGTGAGTCAACGTAGACCGACTAACTGTAAACAGTAAAGAGCTAGAATTAACTGACAGAAACTAGTCGGTCCAAGAAGCTTTACCGACCGACTAGATCACCATCTAGTCGGTCAGTTCTTCTTCTTGAACCAACTAACATGCATAAGAAGTCGCGAATCGAAGCGCGAAGCTTCGGAAAAGTTTGTATGGACTTCTACTAAGATCCTAGAGCAAGATAGGAGTGTTATGAAGATTTAAACCGTAAGACATACTCAAGGCTTAACATTCTACGAAAGAAGCTTAAAGACTATAAATAAAACTTGACGATACCGTCTTCAATAGCTTCAATCGAATCTTCATGACTTCTAAAATGGTACATAAGCTTCAACGAAGCTTTAGGCATACGATCACGTGCTTTGAGAAGTCTCGAGATGTCGCTTTGGATGTTCATATGAATTTGGCGACGAACTCCATAACTGCGCTCACAAATTGTTAGTTCACGATATATTTATGTTTGTTCATCATCCAAAACCAAATCCGGGGAGTCCAATATCCAAGATTCTCCCCCTTTTTGGTGATGACAAACCAACATAAATAATAATCAACAATAATAATTCAAATGAAATTTACTTACTCCCCCTGCATTGATGACACGTTAATTCCAAATTAAACAATAATAATACGCATCAAGCAGACGAGCAAAGTATATAAATGAGAATTGATTATTGAAATATCGGATTTGAAAATTCATTTATATATCTTAACTCCCCTTGAATCTAACATATCAAATTAGATTCTTGGAAAAATGCTTTAAATTATCATTTAGCACATCGTTATTATTATATCTCTCCCCCTTTGGCATAAGCAAAAAGAGCGGGAGGAGATCAACGACAACAAAAATGGCTTCAAATTAAAAGGCACGGGAGTCGTAGAATACGACCATGGCTCAAGTGACACCGAAGAAAAATACGAATAAAATCAAGGCGTGTCAATGATACCATAGTCGATAATCGTAAAACGAAATCATCAAAAACTCAAATCAATTTTACGGATTGAGTTATGGAATATACTCTCCAATATCAACATTCTTGGTTAATTTAGTGCATGGAAAACAATTCTATGTTTTCATAAGGTGAAATCTATTTAACCAAGTTAATATCGTCGGGCGACGAAATCAAACATCAGAGACATAAAAAAATTATAAATTGTGCACAATAGAATGAAATGGCAACTGCGATGTATATATATAAGAATATGAACCAGAGTACATCAAAAATATACATCACTGATATCCAAAAAGCGATCCAACGATCGACGATCAAAATACAACATCATATATCTCAGAACACAGCATATATGGAAGTATCACAAAAAAAACATATCGACATCCATCCAACGTACATCAAAATACATCAAAACATCAAAAAAAACATCCAGAACCACACTCTATCCTACCCAAACTCTCTCACATAAGATGTATCATCCAAGGAGCATCGAAGAGTCCTCAAAGAAGCTCAAGAGGAAGCGGCAGGATCTGCAGCAGCAGCAGGCTCTGCAGGAGAAGTGGTGGTCACAGGAACAGCTGGAATGTCAACGGGAGCGACTGCAGAAGTCTCAGGCACAGTAGAAGAGACGATCTCAGAAGCAGCAATGGTAGTGGCCTCGGGAGCACCAGTCGGAGCATCCACCGCAGGAGCGGTGGCAACAGGTGTGCTCTCGGGGGCACCAGCAGACGAAGCAGCAACAGCATCACCAAAAGTGCCCTCGGGGGCACGAGTAGAAGCATGAGCAAGCTCCTCAATGTCCTCCTCATCCAACTCATCCTCGTCAGAAAAAGACGGAGGGACCTCAATATCAAGGTGACGAGCTATACGGTAGAGAATCTCCTTAGAACGAGCCTGACGAGACTCCAAACGTCACAGAGAACGAACGAGCTCGGCAAGAGAGGAAGAGGGAGCAGCTGAGGCAGAGGCAGAGGCTGAAGGTGTCGTCCTCTGAACGTGACGGAGCGCCGCAAGAGACTTCTTGACGGCCGTCGCGTTCAGGGGAGGACCAAGGGGACGCTCATCGTCAGGAGGAAGAGTGACACTGCTTGAACGCGTCTCAAGTATGTGATGCTTGAGCGCTACTCCCAAGTGTAGGAGGACGTCAAGTAATAAATTTATATCCGGTGAGACCGGGTCGGATCACGGGGACAAGTCGTTTTGCAATCACAAATTCAATTGATGTAGGAAGGGTAACGGCGGTTAACAACCAACTACACTAACGGGGTGGAAGTGTGTGAAAATGTGTGTGAAACCATCTACCAAACCAACATCCTAGGGTTCGAGAATCGGAGAGGCAAATAGGTGAGGAAGCTTGTGTGGTGTGTGGGAATGAGGTTGCTAAGCATATGGGTTCAATCTGAGGATAACTCAATTGTCTTTCCGGCTAAGGAAAACGCAATCGGTGGATGTGTCATTTTATCGAACACTTGGTGTGCAATGAAAGTAGGGTATGAAAAATTGAGATAATAAACAACCAAGCATACAAGAATGGTACCACTAGGCAAACTCCACTCTAGGGACACCCACTAGGATCCCTAATTCAAATTATATCTCATCAATTCTACCACATAATCATTAAAACATGCAAGATTGAAAACCAAAGCCAAAGCAAACACAAATCACCATACAACCACACAAGAAGAAGATCTAGCTCATTATAACAAGAAAAGAGAGATTTTTACTTCTAAAAACATCATCCATTATCATTACAATTCACTAAATCAAAATACACAAGGTGAGGGAAAGAGTTCACCAATATCTCCAATGAAGAACAAAACCCAAACCAAATGCTCCTCCTTGCTTCTTTGTTGCTCCACCAAAACCCTAACCCTAAGATGAAGAATGGGGAAGAAGGAATGAGGGGGAAAGAGGGGAGGAAAGTCCAAGAAATAGACCCAGAATTTCGGGTCTGAAAACAGCCCAAACGGGTCGGATCCGCGCTCAAACCCGCAACTAATCCCAAATCTGCAGAAATTTTCAGCACCGTCACCCTGTCTTGCGAAAATTCTAGAAAAATCATCCGACCTCGGAATGATGTGTTCCAGGCGGCGATGGAACCGTAACAAAGTGTACAACACCAGAAAAATATCACTAGGCCGGAAAATACACTGGAATGATAGCAGATTTCTTCACAAGAGGGGGCCAATCTGCAGAAATTTTCAGCACCGTCACCCTGTCATGCGAAAATTCTAGAAAAATCATCCGACCTCGGAATTACGTGTTCCAGGCGGCGATGGAACCGTAATAAAGTGTAGAATACCAAAAAATATCATTATATCGGAATATATGCTGCAATGATAGCAGAATTCTGCACAAGAGCGGAAAAGCAGACTTTCTAGCCCAGAAATTTTCAGCACCGTCACATTGTCTTCCAAAAAATGCAGTAAATTGCTCCGACCTCCAAAAATTCTGGAAAAATATGCGTTGGAATCGGGACTTCACGAAATTCAACTGAAAAATAATAGAAGACCAAGATGAAGATGCTAATAAGCTGTAAAAATCATGTTTTAAGCATATAAAAACGGTAGGCTCCAATATTAAGTGATATCATCAAAATGCACGTATTGGAGCCAAAATGAATACAAATTATGCACAAAATGCCATCTAATGAGGGGTAAAATATACAATATTGAACCCTAATCACACCCCCCAACTAGCTTTTTGCTAGTCCCTAGTAAAACAAGCGATATATTCGGATTCACAATATAGCAAACATCAAACTCCACAATATTCATGGCACATGAAATTTTTTCAATATAAACTCAATTCCAATATACTAACTCATAAAAGAGAGCAAATCCAAGACCAAAACTCCAATATGGCTCAAACCAACAAAGTACAAGCAAATTTTGCATTCATTGAGATTAAAACATAAGCGTGTCATAGTATCACAATCTTCAAGAACTTGGCCAAAAATAACACTTAGCTTTCTTAATTCATGGAAGTTTGATATGTGGATCATGTTTATTCATGTTTTTTTAATATGAAACTTAGAATGACCCATGTAACGAGGGTTCGGTCAATGACTCTCAAATCAGAAGATTTTGGGGCATTAGGCCAAAAAGGACCCCGCGGACCTAGTAACTCGAATCACCTAAGATTCACTTATTTTTCTCTCGTGCACTCCCTTAAATCCTATCTTTCGACACGAATCCCCAATGTTTCATGAGGACCCGGCTACTTGACAAAACTAGAAGAACGATGCACTTATTCTTTTTTTCTTTTTCTTTTTTCTTTTTCTTTTCTTTTATTTCTCTTTTATTTCTTTTTTTTGATCCAACACACCAATCAACTACTCCTCAAGCATAAACCAAGAGTTTATCCAAGGCCAAATTCCATCAAATTGAACACCAAATTACACTAATGACTTAATCCAACTCGTGCATCACAAAGTTTGCACAAAACTGATCCAAAACACATCGAAGACAAAATTCATCGAATTATGCACTATTTTATGAATGGCATATTAAAGTTGATCCCATGAAGAAAAAGTAATAAAATGCATGACAATCACTATTTAGGAGTTTGAACATAAGATTTGAATCCAAATGTATGCATGAATATGAAGCATATAAGGGACTAAGCACAAAGCTAGCAAATGAGCAAGGAGGGTCAATTATATGCTCGCAAGATATTGGTGATGTCAAAATGGATGTCGCCAAAAAAAAAAATTTAAAACGAAAACAACTAACTAAACATCCTAAAACCACCTACTACTCTCCTCCCCAACTAAAGACAAACATTGTCCTCAATGTTGAAAAAGTAGAGGTTTATTGAAATAAAACTATCCTAAAAAGCATAGAAAGTGCATTAAATTAAAATTTCTATACTACTAGAAGGAGATCACCGGGGTCAAAAGGAGGATCTTGGATGTATAACGGTGAGGAAAGTTGCTCAATTAGATCTTTACGCTCCTCCGCAAGCGTCTTCCCTCCACAAATCACTTTGGACCTTAGCAACACACCAACAAGTGCACCCTCCATAAAATTTCCAATCGTGCCCTGCGAGAGAGAGGGTGTGTCAATCCAAAGCCGACACCGTTGCCTTTCAACAAAAGTGATCCAAATATAGTCATCAACATAAGATAAAGAATTTAAATCAAGTTGACGAAAACTCCCTAAAGTGATTGCATCCATCTCCATATGATGCATGCCCACGGGGGAGAGGAATGATGGATTTTGGGACAAGATTGGGGGAGAGCATGGTTCGGACTCCACCAAAAATATCGATGAGCTCGTGGCCCTACTAGTCTCCTCCTCCACTCCATCCAAAATTTCACGCTCGTCCTCTACATCTTCACACAAATCTCCTACAAGAGAAGATGAATCCAAATCAGATAATAAAAGTTTTTGAGTGGTTTGATTACCTTCTCCCAAGCAAGAGGCAAGCAATGCGAGACTGGAAATGATCTCATGAATATACTGGCTTCGAGTCTCCATGCTCCGTAGAAAATATCGGGATTGAGTCTCCTGTGTCTGAATAAGCAATTGAAGTTCCTCGCCCAAGGGTTGCAAGGGTGCATCCACGATTTGCTCTCCTTGGTCAAGGGATGCTCCAATGCTATCGTGATCTGGCGCTAAGGGATCACTCCTTGAAGTCCTATCCAATGGTCGTGCCATATCCTCCATGGACTCCAAGTACTCCCAAGCATCCACAGGTGACATGTCAAATAGAGCTCCATCGTCCAACATCGCCATGTAGTCCTGCATCTCCTCCCGCAGTCCCTCGTAGAAAAACTGGAAAAGATGGGCCATCGTGAATCCATGATGTGGACAACCGCTTAATAAATCCATGAACCTCCTCCAAGCTTGATAGAAGGATTCACCGTCAATTTGAGCAAAGCCGGCAATTTTGAGCTTCAAAGAAGTGGTCCTGTGCAAAGAAAATGAAAGTGCATCATACAAAGAATTTATGTCGTTAAAGTCCATAGCTTTTTTTTTGAATTTTTATAAAGGAAATTGAAAATAAAGATAACAAAGGACTCAAAAAGTGAAAAATAAATAAAGATGAAAGATAATAAATGGAAGATAAAGAATAAAAAAGACTCACACTAAATAGTAGGATGTATCACGTCAAAATTTCCTAAATCAATAAAAAATGTAAATGCAAAAACCGTTGTCCCCGGCAACGGCGCCAATTGCTTGAACGCGTCTCAAGTATGTGATGCTTGAGCGCTACTCCCAAGTGTAGGAGGACGTCAAGTAATAAATTTATATCCGGTGAGACCGGGTCGGATCACGGGGACAAGTCGTTTTGCAATCACAAATTCAATTGATGTAGGAAGGGTAACGGCGGTTAACAACCAACTACACTAACGGGGTGGAAGTGTGTGAAAATGTGTGTGAAACCATCTACCAAACCAACATCCTAGGGTTCGAGAATCGGAGAGGCAAATAGGCGAGGAAGCTTGTGTGGTGTGTGGGAATGAGGTTGCTAAGCATATGGGTTCAATCTGAGGATAACTCAATTGTCTTTCCGGCTAAGGAAAACGCAATCGGTGGATGTGTCATTTTATCGAACACTTGGTGTGCAATGAAAGTAGGGTATGAAAAATTGAGATAATAAACAACCAAGCATACAAGAATGGTACCACTAGGCAAACTCCACTCTAGGGACACCCACTAGGATCCCTAATTCAAATTATATCTCATCAATTCTACCACATAATCATTAAAACATGCAAGATTGAAAACCAAAGCCAAAGCAAACACAAATCACCATACAACCACACAAGAAGAAGATCTAGCTCATTATAACAAGAAAAGAGAGATTTTTACTTCTAAAAACATCATCCATTATCATTATAATTCACTAAATCAAAATACACAAGGTGAGGGAAAGAGTTCACCAATATCTCCAATGAAGAACAAAACACAAACCAAATGCTCCTCCTTGCTTCTTTGTTGCTCCACCAAAACCCTAACCCTAAGATGAAGAATGGGGAAGAAGGAATGAGGGGGAAAGAGGGGAGGAAAGTCCAAGAAATAGACCCAGAATTTCGGGTCTGAAAACAGCCCAAACGGGTCGGATCCGCGCTCAAACCCGCAACTAATCCCAAATCTGCAGAAATTTTCAACACCGTCACCCTGTCTTGCGAAAATTCTAGAAAAATCATCCGACCTCGGAATGACGTGTTCCAGGCGGCGATGGAACCGTAACAAAGTGTACAACACCAGAAAAATATCACTAGGCCGGAAAATACACTGGAATGATAGCAGATTTCTTCACAAGAGGGGGCCAATCTGCAGAAATTTTCAGCACCGTCACCCTGTCATGCGAAAATTCTAGAAAAATCATCCGACCTCGGAATTACGTGTTCCAGGCGGCGATGGAACCGTAATAAAGTGTAGAATACCAAAAAAATATCATTATATCGGAATATATGCTGCAATGATAGCAGAATTCTGCACAAGAGCGGAAAAGCAGACTTTCTAGCCCAGAAATTTTCAGCACCGTCACATTGTCTTCCAAAAAATGCAGTAAATTGCTCCGACCTCCAAAAATTCTGGAAAAATATGCGTTGGAATCGGGACTTCACGAAATTCAACTGAAAAATAATAGAAGACCAAGATGAAGATGCTAATAAGCTGTAAAAATCATGTTTTAAGCATATAAAAACGGTAGGCTCCAATATTAAGTGATATCATCAAAATGCACGTATTGGAGCCAAAATGAATACAAATTATGCACAAAATGCCATCTAATGAGGGCTAAAATATACAATATTGAACCCTAATCAGACACAGAAGTGACGAAATACCAGAGTCAACAAGCACGGGAAGGGGATATGAGCCGACTTCGTGGACTTGCAAATACACTCGAAAGAGTCCATCTTATCTAGTATAATGCGAGCCCAGTAATCGAGCTCCCCATGAAAATAGCATATATCAACTTCAAGAAAGGCTGGGATGGTAGAGAGGAGGAGCCGTACTTGGGAAGCAAGCACGACTTCAGAATCAAATTTAGGACCCAGGCGATAGGCTTGAAGGATTTGGAAGGAACGCCAATCATGGCGGGGGGGGGGGGGAATATCATGGAAGATCTGAGAGAGAACAACCTGATTAAGGGAGGAGATATCATCAACAGATATATCGGAGGGAAGGAGGCCAGACGAGGAGATACCCAAAATCTCTCCTAAGATTTCTGCCGTGAGGACTATAGGAGTCCCCAAGACAGTCGTCTCAATCGAGTGGGTCGAATCGTACTGACCCCGGACGTGGTTGGAATAGAATAGTTTCACTAGGCGAGGGTAGGGGTGAGGGTTCGCCTTCGGGTCATATCGAAGGTAATCGAGAAGACCGGAGGACGAAAGAAGATCAGCGAGGCCTAGGAAGTCACTAAACTGTACGAAATGCTCCAGAAGCAGTGGGCAGTGTTCGATACGGTTGTAAGCCGCGAGACACAATGGGTCATCGCGACACAACGAAATATCGACACCGCCAACCGGCATCGGAGCCTTTCCCTTAGGCTGACGGGGACGGGGACGTGAGCTAGACTCAGGCTGCCTAGGAGGAGGAGAAGGGTCCCTATGAGTCTCAGGCTCGGGTCTATACTCCGTATCAGAATCCGTAGGGGTATGGAAAGAGGAGGAAGATGCAAGTTCCTTGGGCTTGGACTTAGGCTTGGGTTGGGTTCTAGGTTGAGCACGGGGCTTTGCTTTCGTCGTCCTCTTACGCTTAAAAGGAGGCAAAGAGGAAGAGGGTTCGGTAGGCTTCGAACGGCGTTTCGGAGGAGGGGGGTCCGAGGGTGGCGAATCGACGGTCATGGGTGAAGGGCCAGAGGGAGTGATCGGGATACGTGTACGAGCCATAAGCGGTGCATGACACGACACAAGAGATCGAATCGAAGAAACCCTAATCACAAACCCTAGAAAATCGAAACCCTAGCAAACCCTAGGTCGAAAATCAAGTGAAACCCTAACCCTAAGCGCAGGAAATGAACCCTAAAGCTAAGAGAGGGAGGAGAGATCACCTAGGGTGGACGACCGACGAACGGCGACGGCGAGTTTGGCCGGAAAACGGCCGGAAGTCGAACGGGCTGAGCGGGGGTCGGGGGTTTTGATCTGGAGAGAGGGGAAATGATCGACTGGAAGTGATAATAGTCAGTCGAAATGAGGTTTTAATCGATCGGAATTCGAAAAGACACTTCAGTCCCCTTCACAACTAGTCGGTCACAGTTCAAGCACTGACCGACTATATCACGATCTAGTCGGTCGGTCAATGAGCTTGAACCGACTAGTTGTAAACAGTAACTGAAGGCAAATTTCCTGACAAGATTTAGTCGGTCTAAGCTCATTCACTGACCGACTAGAACTGAATCTAGTCGGTCGGCCAATGAACTTGGACCGACTAAGAGAGTTCAAAAATTGAAAATCTTTGAAATTTGATTTCTCTCCTAATCACACTTGGATGAAACATCAAAATACTCTCATTAATCATTATACTACCCCATTAAACATCGAAATTCTGAAATTTGACGATTACGCACAAATCGAGCGAAAATTCCGAAAATTCAACAAAAATCCAGAAAATTTCAATACTTCAAGCATGAGCAAATATAACGAATAGAATAGCATGCAAGAATATTGAATAAAAATGAATCCTATATATCGGATTCACCCATAATCCCCAATTCTCGACGTAACCGCACAAAGGAGTCATCCTTTAGGGGTTTCGTGAAAATATCGTTGATTTGCTTCTAGGTTTCAACGTACACTAATATGATGTCCTTTTGTAGCAACATGATCATCTAAGAAATGGTGTCGGACATCTATGTGTTTCGAACGGGATTGGTGTACCGGGTTCTTGGAAAGACATATTGCACTTTGGTTGTCCACCATGATAGGGCAAGTATCACCGTTTATACCAAAATTATTAAGTGTGTGTCTCATCCAAAGAACTTGAGCACACGCGGCACCGGCGGCAATGTATTCCGCCTCGGTGGTTGAAAGTGATACGGAATTCTGCTTCTTGGAAAACCAAGAGACAAGAGAATTTCCTATAAAATGGCAAGTGCCACTAGTACTTTTCCTGTTGGATTTGCATCCCGCATAATCGGCATCACTATATGAGATTAACTCATATGTGCTAGATTTTGGATAAAGTAATCCAAAATCAAGTGTATAACTTAAATAACGGAAAATACGCTTTACCGCTACTAAGTGAGACTCCTTAAGTTGAGACTGATAACGAGCACATACACATACGGCAACCATAATATCGGGCCTACTTGCGGTAAGATAAAGTAAACTACCAATCATACCTCGATATAGACGAATGTCTACATCTTTACCGCCCGTATCCTTATCAAGATGCGTAGTCGTGCTCATTGGAGTCTTTTTCCCGGAGGCATTCTCCATTCCAAAACGCTTAAGCAACTCCACCGTATACTTCGTTTGATGGATGAAGATTGCATCGTCCATTTGGCGAATTTGGAGACCTAAGAAATATTTGAGCTCACCCATGTGGCTCATCTCAAATTGATCCTTCATCACATTAGAAAACTCTTCGCAAAGAGCAAAGTTAGTAGCACCGAAAATGATATCATCAACATATATTTGAACTAAAATTATATCATTATTCGAATGCTTAACAAAAAGTGTAGAATCGGCTTCTCCCATTTTAAAATTCAAATCCAAAAGAAAATTCTTTAGGCGATCATACCAAGCTCGAGGAGCTTGTCTCAAACCGTAAAGCGCTTTCTTTAGTTTAAAAACATGATTTGGAAATTTTTCATTAATAAAGCCTGGAGGTTGAGAAACATAAACTTCCTTAACGACATCTCCGTTTAAAAATGCACTTTTTACATCCATTTGAAATAATTTAAAATCCTTATGGCATGCAAAAGATAATAGTAATCTAATTGATTCTAATCTAGCTACCGAAGCGAAGGATTCTTCGAAATCAATACCTTCCTCTTGACGGTAGCCTTGAGCAATTAACCGAGCTTTGTTCCGGACGACGACTTGGTTTTCGTCGGTTTTGTTCTTGAAGATCCACTTTGTCCCTATGATGGTGTGGTTCTTCGATGGCAATGGAACAAGCTCCCAAACCTCATTCCTCTCGAATTGAATGAGTTCTTCCTCCATGGCTAAGATCCAAGCACTATCTTCGCATGCTTCATTAACATTCTTTGGCTCTATCGAGGAGGCAAAGGCACAATGAGCGAAGTAGTTCACTTGCGATCTCGTCTTGACACTATCATGGATATTGCCAATGACTTGCTCATGAGGATGGTCACGAACGGTATGAAGCCGTTTGGGAATACCTTGATCACTAGGAACATTCTCAACAACTTCATTAGACGGGTTAGTCTCAATAGAATCAATAGAATCATTAGAGTTAGAATTACCAATTGAATCACATAAGACATCCATAGAGTCATCATCATTAGTAATTCTAGTTGGAACAAATCCTTCATTAAATGACACATGAAGTGATTCCTCGATCGTTGAGGTTCATTTGTTGAATATCCGATAGTCTTTGCTACGCGAAGAATATCCAACAAAAATCCCCTCATCGGATCTTGGATCAAATTTGTCCAAACTACCATACGTGTTCTTAATAAAACATTTCGAACCAAAAACACGAAAATGTTTAACTTGAGGCAACCTACCAAACAACAATTCATAACAAGTTTGTTTAGTGCCGGGCCTCAAAAGTATTCTATTAAACACATAGCAAGCGGTATGTACCGCTTCCGCCCATAATTGATGGCCAAGTTGGCTATCATCAAGCATAATGCGAGCACATTCCACTAGCGTCCTATTCTTTCTCTTAACAACACCATTTTGAGGAGGTGCGCGAGGGAATGAAAAAGTGTGTGTAATACCAACTTCATCACAAAATGTCTCAAAAGACTCATTCTCAAATTCACCTACATGATCACTACGAATAGTGACAATGGTGGTTCCTAAGAGATTTTGTACTTTCTTAACAAAAATTGTGAAGTTTTCAAAAGCTTCATTTTTATTACATAATGAAAATACCCAAGTAAACCTAGAAAATTCATCAACGATGACAAGTCCATATCTAGCATTACCTAATGAAGCAACTCTAGTTGGCCCAAATAAATCTAGATGTAATAGCTCTAGAGGCCGCTTAGAAGAAATGCTTTTCTTAGTTTTAAATGAAAATTTTGGAAGCTTGCCTCGTTGACACGAGTCACAAAAGCTTTTCTTTTGAAAGACAAGCTTAGGGAAGCCTCTAATAGAATTAACTTGGAAAGCTTAAAAAGTGTTCCAAAGTTCACATGACCAAAACGTCGATGCCATAAGTGTTGTTCACTTGTGTTGGCAATAAGACATTGTTCATGTGATCTTGGAAGATCTAGGATATATATATCCTTATGGCGTGTGCCGGAAAACAATAATTCATTATTATCTTTTCTTAAAATATAGCACATTCCTTTCGCAAAGTTAACTTTGTAACCTTTGTCACAAAGTTGACTTATTGAAATAAGATTGTGGTTTAATCCTTTAACAAGGTAAACATCACATATAAGGGGTTTAGAAGGATTACCCACTTTACCAACACCTATGATGGTTCCGCTCTCGTTGCCTCCAAATACGATGCGGTTTCCATTTGCAATGGGAACCACTCCGGAGAGCAATTGAGCGTCACCCGTCATGTGGTTTGAACACCCGCTATCGAGTATCCAATTCCCCTTGGAGCTAAATTTAAATTTGTTGCTCCTTTTCTTTTTCTTTTCCTTGAGTACCTAAAGATAGAAAATTTCATATCATGGTACCCAAGGTCGTTGGGTCCAAAAGATTAGACCTTTGGAAGCCAAGTCCAATTGGACTTAGACTTCCCCACATAATTTTTACTATGCACAACATCCGAAAAATAAGCATTCATGTAAACTTGTTTTTCATCCATGCTTGTGTCCTTTGGGCTCCAAATTGTGAATATTTTGGGAGCTCTCATCCTATTGGGTGCATGCATGCGTTGTTGGTTTCTACGTGATGCATGTCGTGGATAGGCATAAGGAACATGATGGAATGGTGCATGTGGATAATTATTCATACGATGATGTGGGTGAACATATGCATGTGGAGGAACACGTGCGTGAGGGTGTCTCACATGGTGTGCACGTGCCCGTGAACGTGTAGCATAGAAATCATCATATGTGTGAGCCGGTGGAGTAGGACGTGTGTTCCTATGTGGCATATTATTGGTGTACATATAAGCATGCCCCTTCTTTGGAGGTCCACCCAAAGTGGGTTTTTTTCCGAAAGAGGGTGTGGACGAGGTGGAAGCACCATTGGTAGATGAACTACCAATAGAGTGTTTGCTACCACTCGTTGAGTCACCGGAAGTTGGCCTAACAAAAGTAGTGGCCGATTTGGATGAACTTCCCATCGTATACCCCAAGCCAATGTGGTGATTGGCCGGAAGTAAGTCACTTAGGATTTTATCCAAATGGTCCTTACCCTTATTGAATTTATTAATTCGGCCTAATGTGTTCTCATATTTCTCGGTGAGAGAACGCATAGAAGCATCCAAAGTGGATACTTGCGATGTGAGCACATAAACACGAGATTTAAGATTCTCATTCTCAATACTCAAAGTCGAGTTTTGAGAAGTCAAATCCGCTATTTTGTGTTCCTCTGGATCCTCAATGCTAACATGTTCAAGTTGAGTCTTGAGATTAACAATCTCATTCTTCAACCCTTCAACAACGGTGTCGTTGTTGGTGATGATAGTTTTAGGCGAGGTTTGAATGCTAGCTAAGTCATCTTTTACTTTAGTATACATATTTACTAATTTAGTATACTTAGACAACAATTGAGAATTAGCATTCCTAAGGTCATCCATGGTTACCTCATCGCCTTCATTGTCGCTATCATCGAAAGAGGAAGATCCTTGATCATGCTCCTCTCTTGCCATGAAGCACATGTGTGCTTGCTCCACTTGCTCATCGTCCGACTTTCCGCTTGAGGAATCATCGGAGTCGGTGAAAGTCCCGACAAGCCCCTGTTTGTTCCCTTTCTTGTACTTCTTGGACTTTTCGTACTTCGGCGCCTTCCACTTCTCCTTTTGCTTGTTTAGAGGACACTCCGCTTTCATGTGTCCTGGCTTGTTGCATTTAAAGCACAAAGAAGAAGAGGCGTTGGAAGAATTGAACTTTGACTTGTTTTTGAAGTTACCTTTCCGGAAGAACCGGTTGAACTTCTTGGCCATGAGTGCCATGGACTCCAAGTCCAACTCGTTTTCCGAGTTCTCATCATCGGTTGATGTGGAAGTAGATGGAGCGGCCTTGAAAGCAATAGCTTTCTTCATTGGCTCTTCTTGTTGTAGGTAATGTTGGATCCTGTGGATGGCAAACAACACTAGAAGGGGGGGTTGAATAATGTTGTATAAAGATAAAACTTTTTCGTTCTTTAATCAATCAACACAAAACAAAACCTTCTAATGTTGCCTAAGAAACCAAGTAGAGTGATCTACGCTTGGTTCTTAATCAACTTAATTAATCTTCAAAACAAGTCAGAGATAAAACTCTTCTGGTAGTCGACTCCCTAAGAACAGTAGTCGACTCCCAGAGGGATATTATGCACAGCTCAGTTAAGCGAATACTTAATGAAGATATAAACGATTACACGGAAGTACAATAGAGAAGTAGATACAGAAATTGATCTTGCAATATATTATGAATGAGTTACAAATGTAATATTCAATGAATCAAGATAAACAAAGTAGAGATAAACAATCACAGAGAGAATCAAACGCAAACACAAGGATTTTTATCCTGGTTCCCCACAACCCTGGGTACGTCCAGTCCCCGACCAATCCGGTACGAGATTTCCACTATTGCCTTAGCAATACAAATACCTAGCCTCACTAGGATTTCTGACTACCTAGACTTGTCTAGGATTTTACCCTTGCCTCACAACCCGAGGACTTTACATTGCCTCACAATCCGAGGACTTTTCACAAACACCTTGCCTACAACAAGGATTTCCAATCACCCTTATCACCAAGGGACTACAAGTAAAATCAAATCCAATACACCACAATGAATTAGTGGAGATTGGTTTATACACCCAATAATTCTATAGCCAAGATTAAATATGCAATTGTGCTTAACGTGGCTAAAAGAATTTTAAAACGTCCGTAGATCACACAAAGAATATGAGTTTATTCACTGTGATCTAGAATCTAGATGTGTTCTTAGATCACACAAAGAATATGAAATTATTCGATGTGATCTAGAATCTAGATGTTTCAAAAATCCTTTGAGAATATAAAAAAAAATCAAAGAGAAGGATTTTGAAAACCAATTTGCAATAGCCAAATAATAATAATGATCTTAAAAAGAATTGTAAAGAATATAAGCAATAAGATCAGAAATTGAAAAACCGATTTGGCTATGAAGAACTTTGAGAGCGATGAGAACGATGAGATCTTTTGAGAGAATAAGAATTTTGCTCAAGAGTAAATTGGTGAGGAAAATGTTCTCATGGGGTCTCTATTTATAGAGCCAAAGGAGAATTCAAAATAATTCAAATCAAGTTTGACTTCAGCCCAAAAATCAAGCAAAGAATAAATGAGAGAGTGAATCAGGGAATTCTGGTCGCACAGCAGGTAGTCGACTCCCTAACTTTGGTAGTCGACTCCCAGAGTGTCTCAGAGAAAATCTGCTACTACTGGTAGTCGACTCCCTAACTTAGGTAGTCGACTACCAGACTATCTTTTCTGGTAGAAGACAGAAATCAGTGTAGTGAACTACTGGGTGTTTGTAGTTGACTACAAATTGAAACTTAGCTTCTATGAAAAGAATGCTCTCAAATAAGTTTAAAATGAGTTTTAAAAACATTTTAGAAAATCATTTTGTGTGTGTGCAAATTTTTCTTGGCTTTGACATAATCCTAAGAAAATGAAAACCAACTCACACACTAGACTCTATGAAGAACTTGAAGCCATGGTTGAGCTAGCGCTAGTTGCATATGCTTCCGCTTGAATTTGAGCTCCTCTTTAGCTTTAGCTTGAGCACATTCTTTGGGCTTCATCTTTGAACACTTCTTGTGCTTGAGCTTTGAAGTTGCGAGCTAAATTCATCTTCTATGTGTGTGGTTGAAGTTCTTCTCCTCGGAGTATGTTTCGAGCTTCAATTAGCTTATTGCACAACCTACACACTTAAGTTGTAAGATTAGTAATTTAATAACATTTGGTGTGATCATCAACAAAACAAACCACTTGGGGTGGGACTAGATTCCCATCACTCTCCCCCTTTTTGATGATGACACCCAAATGAAAAACATATGAATGATATGAAATAAAAACAATGAGTAAGTGTACTTACTCCCCCTGCTTAGATGCGGTTTATTATTCATTCATGTTTTTGCTTGCTTCACTTTTTCTCCCCCTTGTCATCACAAAAAAAAACATAATCGTATACATACCAAGTGAAGAAATTTTTTTTTCATAGGCTCCCCCTTAAAGTTTGCATCATTGCAGTTGGGTCTCCCTCTTAATGTATGCATGGATTTTGAGATTCATTGGGAGCTCTTCTTCTAATCCCTTATAGTTTTGGTACCTGAAAATCAAACAGATAATTTTGGTACCCTTTCTTTATGGGTCCGTGGGATTAGTCAAACATAATAATATAATTATCAACCAAGAGGGAACCAAACCCAGTTGGGTTGAGATTTCTCATAAGTAAATTTATAATCTCTACAAAAATGAACATTGTTCATAAAACTAGAAATGTAATTGTCTTTCATTTGGACGGTTCCAATTTTGGGAATCCAAACTTTGACATATCCATTTTCAGTTTTAGGAACTCTAGCTTGATGATGAGAGATCCTAGCATTTTGATTGGACATATTATAACCTAAGCCATGTTTGCTAGATTGGGGTCTTTGTGATCTAATCAAGCTATCTAATTTTTCTTTACCTTTATTGAACCTAGTAACATTATTAACCAAGTCCTCATGCTTTACCTTAATGGCGGTCATGTTCTTTTCTAAGTCTCTAAACCTATTTCCTAGGTCTTTGAGTTCTACATTGAGCAACATATTCTTTTCAATTAAATCCTTATTGTTGCTAATCAATTTTAGGTTCTCTTCTTTAATCTTTTCTAGCTCTTGATTAGTAGGATTAGAACCACAAGATTTATGCATCTTTTTGAGAGTTAAAAGCTCTTTGAGTTGGACCTCATATAATGCACAAATTTTATGAAATTCCTCCTCATAATCAATTTCATCATCATCGCTACTATCGCTATCACTAGAGGAATGGTAGGAATTTACCTTGGGGTCTTCCCGTGCCATGAAGCACATGTAGTTCCGCTCGTTCCTTTTGCTTGCTTTTCCTTCATTTTCGGATGATAATGAGCTATCGGAATCCTCTTCATCATCGCTTCTATCCCAAGCCCCAAAAGCTTTTCTATTTGGCCTTTTGCCTTTATACGAGTTCGTTCTCTTATCTTTGTTTTTCTTTAGAGGGCATTCATTCTTCATGTGGCCTGGCCTATTACATTCATAACAAATAACATCATTAGTGGAATTGAACTTACGGTTGTATGACTTACGTGCTTTTAGGATTTTCTTGTATCCTTTGGAGATGAGTGCCATTTGTTTCTCCATCTCATCTTTGACTTCATTTTCGGACTCCTCCGTATCCGATGTTGCTTTGAATGCAAGGTTCTTCTTCTTTTCAACGTGTTCCTTGGTCTTTCGCTCTTGCAGTTGGAGTTCATACGCCATTAGATTGCCGATGAGCTCTTCCAAGGTTAGCTTTGAAGTGTCGTTGCCTTCTTCAATGGCCGAAGCTTTGGATTGCCATTCGGGAGTGAGGGATCTAAGGATCTTGCATACATGATCCTCTTGTGTATACTTCTTTCCCAATCCCGCAAGTGTGTTGACGATCTCCGTAAACCTCGTGTACATCTCCGTTATGTTCTCGTCTTTCTCCATCATAAATTTTTCATACCTGCCAGCATAAAGAGAAGATTTTGAAGATTTAACTTTTTGGTTACCTTCATGCGTTACCTCAAGGAGTTTCCATATTTGGTGCGCGGAGGTAGCCATGGAGATGCGGTTGTACTCCGTTGTGTCAAGGCCGCAATATAGAGTAGACACCGCCTTGGCATTTAGAGACACTTTGTCCTTCTCCGTCTTGGTCCACTTTTCTTCCTCAAGAGTGGGTTCTTCATAAGGATTCTCCACTATCTTCCATAGATCATAGGAGATAGAGAGAAGATACATTCGCATCCGATTCTTCCAAGATCCATAATTTGATCCGTTGAGAAGTGGTGGTCTGGTGGAAGATTGTCCTTCGGGGAAATGATTGGTTGACGCCATCTATAACCTTGCTCTGATACCAAGTGTTGGATCTTGTGGATGGCAAACAACACTAGAAGGGGGGGTTGAATAGTGTTGTATAAAGATAAAACTTTTTCGTTCTTTAATCAATCAACACAACACAAAACCTTCTAATGTTGCCTAAGAAACCAAGTAGAGTGATCTACGCTTGGTTCTTAATCAACTTAATTAATCTTCAAAACAATTCAGAGATAAAACTCTTCTGGTAGTCGACTCCCTAAGAACAGTAGTCGACTCCCAGAGGGATATTATGCACAGCTCAGTTAAGCGAATACTTAATGAAGATATAAACGATTACACGGAAGTACAATAGAGAAGTAGATACAGAAATTGATCTTGCAATATATTATGAATGAGTTACAAATGTAATATTCAATGAATCAAGATAAACAAAGTAGAGATAAACAATCACAGAGAGAATCAAACGCAAACACAAGGATTTTTATCCTGGTTCCCCACAACCCTGGGTACGTCCAGTCCCCGACCAATCCGGTACGAGATTTCCACTATTGCCTTAGCAATACAAATACCTAGCCTCACTAGGATTTCCGACTACATAGACTTGTCTAGGATTTTACCCTTGCCTCACAACCCGAGGACTTTACATTGCCTCACAATCCGAGGACTTTTCACAAACACCTTGCCTACAACAAGGATTTCCAATCACCCTTATCACCAAGGGACTACAAGTAAAATCAAATCCAATACACCACAATGAATTAGTGGAGATTGGTTTATACACCCAATAATTCTATAGCCAAGATTAAATATGCAATTATGCTTAACGTGGCTAAAAGAATTTTAAATCGTCCGTAGATCACACAAAGAATATGAGTTTATTCACTGTGATCTAGAATCTAGATGTGTTCTTAGATCACACAAAGAATATGAAATTATTCGATGTGATCTAGAATCTAGATGTTTCAAAAATCCTTTGAGAATATAAAAAAAAATCAAAGAGAAGGATTTTGAAAACCAATTTGCAATAGCCAAATAATAATAATGATCTTAAAAAGAATTGTAAAGAATATAAGCAATAAGATCAGAAATTGAAAAACCGATTTGGCTATGAAGAACTTTGAGAGCGATGAGAACGATGAGATCTTTTGAGAGAATAAGAATTTTGCTCAAGAGTAAATTGGTGAGGAAAATGTTCTCATGGGGTCTCTATTTATAGAGCCAAAGGAGAATTCAAAATAATTCAAATCAAGTTTGACTTCAGCCCCAAAAATCAAGCAAAGAATAAATGAGAGAGTGAATCAGGGAATTCTGGTCGCACAGCAGGTAGTCGACTCCCTAACTTTGGTAGTCGACTCCCAGAGTGTCTCAGAGAAAATCTGCTACTACTGGTAGTCGACTCCCTAACTTAAGTAGTCGACTACCAGACTATCTTTTCTGGTAGAAGACAGAAATCAGTGTAGTGAACTACTGGGTGTTTGTAGTTGACTACAAATTGAAACTTAGCTTCTATGAAAAGAATGCTCTCAAATAAGTTTAAAATGAGTTTTAAAAACATTTTAGAAAATCATTTTGTGTGTGTGCAAATTTTTCTTGGCTTTGACATAATCCTAAGAAAATGAAAACCAACTCACACACTAGACTCTATGAAGAACTTGAAGCCATGGTTGAGCTAGCGCTAGTTGCATATGCTTCCGCTTGAATTTGAGCTCCTCTTTAGCTTTAGCTTGAGCACATTCTTTGGGCTTCATCTTTGAACACTTCTTGTGCTTGAGCTTTGAAGTTGCGAGCTAAATTCATCTTCTATGTGTGTGGTTGAAGTTCTTCTTCTCGGAGTATGTTTCGAGCTTCAATTAGCTTATTGCACAACCTGCACACTTAAGTTGTAAGATTAGTAATTTAATAACATTTGGTGTGATCATCAACAAAACAAACCACTTGGGGTGGGACTAGATTCCCATCACTCTCCCCCTTTTTGATGATGACACCCAAATGAAAAACATATGAATGATATGAAATAAAAACAATGAGTAAGTGTACTTACTCCCCCTGCTTAGATGCGGTTTATTATTCATTCATGTTTTTGCTTGCTTCACTTTTTCTCCCCCTTGTCATCACAAAAAAAACATAATCGTATACATACCAAGTGAAGAAAATTTTTTTTCATAGGCTCCCCCTTAAAGTTTGCATCATTGCAGTTGGGTCTCCCTCTTAATGTATGCATGGATTTTGAGATTCATTGGGAGCTCTTCTTCTAATCCCTTATAGTTTTGGTACCTGAAAATCAAACAGATAATTTTGGTACCCTTTCTTTATGGGTCCGTGGGATTAGTCAAACATAATAATATAATTATCAACCAAGAGGGAACCAAACCCAGTTGGGTTGAGATTTCCCATAAGTAAATTTATAATCTCTACAAAAATGAACATTGTTCATAAAACTAGAAATGTAATTGTCTTTCATTTGGACGGTTCCAATTTTGGGAATCCAAACTTTGACATATCCATTTTCAGTTTTAGGAACTCTAGCTTGATGATGAGAGATCCTAGCATTTTGATTGGACATATTATAACCTAAGCCATGTTTGCTAGATTGGGGTCTTTGTGATCTAATCAAGCTATCTAATTTTTCTTTACCTTTATTGAACCTAGCAACATTATTAACCAAGTCCTCATGCTTTACCTTAATGGCGGTCATGTTCTTTTCTAAGTCTCTAAACCTATTTCCTAGGTCTTTGAGTTCTACATTGAGCAACATATTCTTTTCAATTAAATCCTTATTGTTGCTAATCAATTTTAGGTTCTCTTCTTTAATCTTTTCTAGCTCTTGATTAGTAGGATTAGAACCACAAGATTTATGCATCTTTTTGAGAGTTAAAAGCTCTTTGAGTTGGACCTCATATAATGCACAAATTTTATGAAATTCCTCCTCATAATCAATTTCATCATCATCGCTACTATCGCTATCACTAGAGGAATGGTAGGAATTTACCTTGGGGTCTTCCCGTGCCATGAAGCACATGTAGTTCCGCTCGTTCCTTTTGCTTGCTTTTCCTTCATTTTCGGATGATAATGAGCTATCGGAATCCTCTTCATCATCGCTTCTATCCCAAGCCCCAAAAGCTTTTCTATTTGGCCTTTTGCCTTTATACGAGTTCGTTCTCTTATCTTTGTTTTTCTTTAGAGGGCATTCATTCTTCATGTGGCCTGGCCTATTACATTCATAACAAATAACATCATTAGTGGAATTGAACTTACGGTTGTATGACTTACGTGCTTTTAGGATTTTCTTGTATCCTTTGGAGATGAGTGCCATTTGTTTCTCCATCTCATCTTTGACTTCATTTTCGGACTCCTCCGTATCCGATGTTGCTTTGAATGCAAGGTTCTTCTTCTTTTCAACGTGTTCCTTGGTCTTTCGCTCTTGCAGTTGGAGTTCATACGCCATTAGATTGCCGATGAGCTCTTCCAAGGTTAGCTTTGAAGTGTCGTTGCCTTCTTCAATGGCCGAAGCTTTGGATTGCCATTCGGGAGTGAGGGATCTAAGGATCTTGCATACATGATCCTCTTGTGTATACTTCTTTCCCAATCCCGCAAGTGTGTTGACGATCTCCGTAAACCTCGTGTACATCTCCGTTATGTTCTCGTCTTTCTCCATCATAAATTTTTCATACCTGCCAGCATAAAGAGAAGATTTTGAAGATTTAACTTTTTGGTTACCTTCATGCGTTACCTCAAGGAGTTTTCATATTTGGTGCGCGGAGGTAGCCATGGAGATGCGGTTGTACTCCGTTGTGTCAAGGCCGCAATATAGAGTAGACACCGCCTTGGCATTTAGAGACACTTTGTCCTTCTCCGTCTTGGTCCACTTTTCTTCCTTAAGAGTGGGTTCTTCATAAGGATTCTCCACTATCTTCCATAGATCATAGGAGATAGAGAGAAGATACATTCGCATCCGATTCTTCCAAGATCCATAATTTGATCCGTTGAGAAGTGGTGGTCTGGTGGAAGATTGTCCTTCGGGGAAATGATTGGTTGACGCCATCTATAACCTTGCTCTGATACCAAGTGTTGGATCTTGTGGATGGCAAACAACACTAGAAGGGGGGGTTGAATAGTGTTGTATAAAGATAAAACTTTTTCGTTCTTTAATCAATCAACACAACATAAAACCTTCTAATGTTGCCTAAGAAACCAAGTAGAGTGATCTACGCTTGGTTCTTAATCAACTTAATTAATCTTCAAAACAAGTCAGAGATAAAACTCTTCTGGTAGTCGACTCCCAAAGAACATTAGTCGACTCCCAGAGGGATATTATGCACAGCTCAGTTAAGCGAATACTTAATGAAGATATAAACGATTACACGGAAGTACAATAGAGAAGTAGATACAGAAATTGATCTTGCAATATATTATGAATGAGTTACAAATGTAATATTCAATGAATCAAGATAAACAAAGTAGAGATAAACAATCACAGAGAGAATCAAACGCAAACACAAGGATTTTTATCCTGGTTCCCCACAACCCTGGGTACGTCCAGTCCCCGACCAATCCGGTACGAGATTTCCACTATTGCCTTAGCAATACAAATACCTAGCCTCACTAGGATTTCTGACTACCTAGACTTGTCTAGGATTTTACCCTTGCCTCACAACCCGAGGACTTTACATTGCCTCACAATCCGAGGACTTTTCACAAACACCTTGCCTACAACAAGGATTTCCAATCACCCTTATCACCAAGGGACTACAAGTAAAATCAAATCCAATACACCACAATGAATTAGTGGAGATTGGTTTATACACCCAATAATTCTATAGCCAAGATTAAATATGCAATTGTGCTTAACGTGGCTAAAAGAATTTTAAAACGTCCGTAGATCACACAAAGAATATGAGTTTATTCACTGTGATCTAGAATCTAGATGTGTTCTTAGATCACACAAAGAATATGAAATTATTCGATGTGATCTAGAATCTAGATGTTTCAAAAATCCTTTGAGAATATAAAAAAAAATCAAAGAGAAGGATTTTGAAAACCAATTTGCAATAGCCAAATAATAATAATGATCTTAAAAAGAATTGTAAAGAATATAAGCAATAAGATCAGAAATTGAAAAACCGATTTGGCTATGAAGAACTTTGAGAGCGATGAGAACGATGAGATCTTTTGAGAGAATAAGAATTTTGCTCAAGAGTAAATTGGTGAGGAAAATGTTCTCATGGGGTCTCTATTTATAGAGCCAAAGGAGAATTCAAAATAATTCAAATCAAGTTTGACTTCAGCCCAAAAATCAAGCAAAGAATAAATGAGAGAGTGAATCAAGGAATTCTGGTCGCACAGCAGGTAGTCGACTCCCTAACTTTGGTAGTCGACTCCCAGAGTGTCTCAGAGAAAATCTGCTACTACTGGTAGTCGACTCCCTAACTTAGGTAGTCGACTACCAGACTATCTTTTCTGGTAGAAGACAGAAATCAGTGTAGTGAACTACTGGGTGTTTGTAGTTGACTACAAATTGAAACTTAGCTTCTATGAAAAGAATGCTCTCAAATAAGTTTAAAATGAGTTTTAAAAACATTTTAGAAAATCATTTTGTGTGTGTGCAAATTTTTCTTGGCTTTGACATAATCCTAAGAAAATGAAAACCAACTCACACACTAGACTCTATGAAGAACTTGAAGCCATGGTTGAGCTAGCGCTAGTTGCATATGCTTCCGCTTGAATTTGAGCTCCTCTTTAGCTTTAGCTTGAGCACATTCTTTGGGCTTCATCTTTGAACACTTCTTGTGCTTGATCTTTGAAGTTGCGAGCTAAATTCATCTTCTATGTGTGTGGTTGAAGTTCTTCTTCTCGGAGTATGTTTCGAGCTTCAATTAGCTTATTGCACAACCTACACACTTAAGTTGTAAGATTAGTAATTTAATAACATTTGGTGTGATCATCAACAAAACAAACCACTTGGGGTGGGACTAGATTCCCATCAGGTAAGACTTCATCTTTTCCTGCAACTTCAACTTGCTATCCTTGCGTACCTCATAAGACATCAAGGTACCCATTAGTTGAACAATGGTATACTTGTTCATATCGTTACCTTCCTCGATGGCGAAGGTGCGCTTTTCCCAACTAGAAGGAAGTCCTTCTATAAGCTTCGAACATTTATCCTTTTGGGTGTAGGATTTGTCGAGAGCCTCTAACTCATTTATGATGTCGATGAAGCGAGCATAATACTCCTTCATCTTCTCACCCTGTAGCATATGAAACATCTCGTAATCTTTATTAACTACAACGAGTTTAGAGTCTCTTACCCTACTCGTCCCTTCATGTAATATGAGAAGGGAGTTCCAAATTTGATATGCACTCTTACATGTGCATATCTTATTGAAGTCCTCGGGCTCCAATGCGCATTGTAAGGCATTTATTGCCTTGGCATTGCTTACCTCCGCGGCGACCTCCGCGGGAGTCCATTTCTCGAAATCTTCTTCGGTTGGCTCGACATATTCCTTCATCGTGGTCCTCCATAGTGAAGCACTCCGGAGGAAGGTTTCCATTCGGCATTTCCAGTACCCGTAGTTGGTACCGTTGAAGAATGGAGGCCTCGTTGAGGAATGTCCTTCCATTACCGAAGACGCTCCTTCACGGTTCTTGAAGGTGCTATAGTCGGAAGGTGGACGAATGGTCTTGTTGTCGTTGGCAGACATAGCTATAGACTTGGCTTTGATACCAAATGTAATGCCCTGCTAAGCTACTGCATAAGTACTAGAGGGGGGGTGAATAGTACTTTTAAATAATTAAGATGCTAATTCCTAATTACTTGCAAACTCTACCAAACAATACGGAAAAGTAAATGTTAGACTACAAAGAAACAATCGCAAACAACGATATTACTGGGTTCGGATCCACCCAAGTCTCCACGACTTGTTCCCGGTGATCCTACGTCCCAACCACCCGGATCCTCTCCGGATACTTGAGTTAGAAACCCTAAGTCAAGATTTTCACTATGAAATACTTGTGAAGAACCTTCACCAAGTCAAATCATACACAAAGTAATTTGTGACTCCCACAACCCGGGATCACAAACACAACTCTCACAACCGAGAGATAAACACTTACAAAATGAAAGTAAATGAAATAGAATAACTTACCACAAAATACCTATGCCTTGAGTATACTTACGAATTAGGGCAAGGATGATTTTGAGGAAGAATAAGGCACCAAACCCTAGCTCCAAGATGTAGATCAGCGATGGAGAGCTATGGGGTTGTTGGTGACCTAGGATCAAGCACTTGGCTTGGAAGGCTTCACACTCAATGAATCTCTATTTGGAAGTAAGAGTGAGGAGAGATTATTGAATGGAATGAAAGAGCTTTGTATGAGCTTGGAATGATTTCTCTTGATCTCTAAACTTGCAATAATATCAGCCTTGAGTGTAATGAATGCAGCTCAACAAGTATTTATAGGATAGAGAAGAGAGAGAGAAAGAAATTCGAGTCATTAAATGCTCCAACGGCTCTTTTCTGAACCCAACTGTCGGTCAAAGAACAACCACCGACCGAGGTCGGTCATTTAACGTAGACCGACTAATGGAAGAACAGCCAAAAGGTCGAAGCACAGACAAAAGGAACTAGTCGGTCCAAGAAGAGTAGCTGACCAACTAGTTTCACAACTAGTTGGTCGGTTACTTAACTGAGACCGACTAAGAGATAAAACTGAAGTCTGAGTACAAATTGATTTATTCGGTCCAAGAACAAATGTTGACCAACTAGTTCATCAACTAGTCGGTCGCCAAATGTGCATAGACCGACTAACGAAAAACAGTAAGTTAGGTGAAAATTGGCATGTACAGTAAAGCTCAACTAGTCGGTCCAAGAAGGAACGTTGACCAACTAGTTCATCAACTAGTCGGTCGATCAATGAACACAGACCGACTAATGATAAACAGTAGCTCAGGCTCAAAGTTGCATGTACAGGGAAAGCTCAACTAGTCGGTCACAGAAGCATCACTGACCGACTAGTTCACAAACTAGTCGGTCGGTGAGTCAACGTAGACCGACTAACTGTAAACAGTAAAGAGCTAGAATTAACTGACAGAAACTAGTCGGTCCAAGAAGCTTTACCGACCGAATAGATCACCATCTAGTCGGTTAGTTCTTCTTCTTGAACCAACTAACATGCACAAGAAGTCGCGAATCGAAGCGCGAAGCTTCGGAAAAGTTTGTATGGACTTCTACTAAGATCCTAGAGCAAGATAGGAGTGTTATGAAGATTTAAACCGTAAGACCTACTCAAGGCTTAACATTCTACGAAAGAAGCTTAAAGACTATAAATAAAACTTGACGATACCGTCTTCAGTAGCTTCAATCGAATCTTCATGACTTCTAAAATGGTCCATAAGCTTCAACGAAGCTTTAGGCATACGATCACGTGCTTTGAGAAGTCTCGAGATGTCGCTTTGGATGTTCATATGAATTTGGCGACGATCTCCATAACTGCGCTCACAAATTGTTAGTTCACGATATATTTATATTTGTTCATCATCCAAAACCAAATCCGGGGAGTCCAATATCCAACAAAGGAATCTAATTGTTGTTGCAGCGATCCGTTGCGATTTTCGTTGTGGCGTTTCCTAGGTGTTTGGGAGCGGGGAATTCTATCTACGGATTTTATATTTCGATCTTCCCTAGATCTTTGATCTAGAGGTAACTTTTTCGATCCCGTAGATACGTACAAAATATTGTTAGTTATGATTTTACATAGCTTTTCTTGAGGCTTGTATAAATCTGCAACATCTTAATTAACATCAAAATTAATAAAATAAAATAAAAAAACGCCCAAAAACCCCTTGAATCCCCCTCCCCAGATCTCTGTCACAATCAGCCCACCAGGGCTCTGCGCTAATCCCCGCCCCCCTGAAGGGGGGGGGCCTCTGTCGGCCCCGCGCCGCCCCTCGGACTGGGAGGGGGCTGTCTTCGCCGCCCACGGATGGGGGATCCTATCGGCGCCGACCCCCCCAGATAGGGGGGCCTGTCTTCGACGCCCCCCGGATGAGGGGTACTGTTTGCGCCGCCACTCCGGACCGGGGGGGTCTGCCGTCTGCGCACCGCTCTCTCTGTGTGTCGCCGCGTGAGAAGGGGGAGAACTAGATCTGTAAAATTCTGGGTTAGGGGGACTTTTCACATTCCCTTACAAATATCCTAAAAATTTGTTTTAGGGCTTATATTCAATTAAATTTTTGAACATTACAGCTCATGGACATGCAGTCCAAATTTCAATAATAAATTAGTTGGGCTGTTTATTAGGCTGGAAGCCCAGTTCATAACAATGAAAATGAGTTTTATTTTTCTTATGGGCCTGCAGCCCCAATCAGATTAATAATTAATTCTAATTTGGGCCAGAAGCACAATTAATCAAATTGCAAATTAATATGATTATTGTTGCGGGGTGGAACTCACGTACAATGAATTTGTATTATGGGGAACCAAGGACACGGTGGTTGTATTGATAAGAGGATTTAGGTAAGCTTTTTGACAAGTGATTAGTGGGGTGAAGAGGCTAAACTTGTCGCCGGGGGAGACCACGGAGTCAAATCTCGTCGGACGCGACGGAGGAGGGTTGGGCGGCTGGAGGCGAAGGCGGATGTCGACCAAGGGGCGAGCTACCCTACACAACGAGCAACTCGTCAGAAGGGCCGGGTTGGGGTCCAACCCTTAGCCCCTCTGATGCCTAAGTCAGTAACTGGACTTAAAGGGGGGCTAGGCACGCAGGTCAGACTGAGGGTGTGTCGACCGTACGTGACGAGCTATAAGTGGGAGAACAAAGATATGGACGACCTTTACTCTCGTGTGTGAATATGGAATTGGGTGGGAATTTGCCAACCCCCCTCACCGTAAGAAGTGAGGGGGGTATTTATACCTGATGGGAGATGATTAGGTGGGGCTGACCTGGCATGCTGACTCTGTAGGGATCGTCTAACCCTTGCAATACTAACAACACACACTAGAGGGGGGATGAATAGTGTAATGGCAATAAAATTGTCCAAATAAAATTTAACTTGCAAATGCGGAATTATAAATGCAAGTGGAATTAAATGGCACAATCAATCCAAACGCAAACACAAAGTTTTACCCTGGTTCCCCAAACTTGGGTACATCCAGCCACACCAATATTCACTATAATCCCACAAAGAGAAGTGAATACAAATCCCACAAAGGGATACACTCCCACAAAGAGAGAGGCCTCACCAAGAGGATTTTTCCCTACATAAGGACCCAACCAACCCTACACAAGGGTCAAGACTCCCACCAAGAGAATCACTAACTCCCACTCAGAGAATTAGGGTTAGCCCTACACTAGGACACTAGAACTCCCACAAAGAGAGTTAATTCCCACAAACAGAATTCCCTAGTCCCACAAAGAGACAACCTCCCACAAAGAGAGAAACTCCCACAGAGAGAGAAAGTCCTAATCCCACAAAGAGAAATAGGAAAAACAATTTACACCCTGTAAAGTAAATACTCTTACATATGCCTTGAGATGCTTACTCATGAATGAATGCAAGGCATGGAAGAGGATCTCCAAGTGTTGGAATATGCTTGAGAGCACTTGGATGATTTCCCTTGAGCTGGACTTCAATGCATGAAGAAAGATGAATGCTCAATAGAGGGAAATGAGGGAGCTTGAGAGTGGCTTATTGATCTCTTAAGATTTTCTATAGATTCAAGAGTTTATCAAATTTTGTCAAGAGTTCTCAAGAATGGCAGCACACTCATATATATAGGAATCCTATATCAAGCCCAAAAACCCAAAGAAATAGCCAAAAAATCAAATCTGCAACGGCTAGAATCTGGGTGAAAACGACAGGAACAGTCGACTGATGATCATAAGACAGTCGACTGATCAACGGCTAGGAAATATCCAACGGCTATAATCTGAGCCAGGACAGTCGACTGACGAAGTCAATACAGTCGACTAACAAACAGGACAGACGCCTGTTAATCCTTCAGCAGACGACTGCTGCAGGGGATGGATCGAAACAGAGAGCTGCACTCTTTCTCCAATTCTTTGCACAGGCGACTGATGTTAATACTACAGTCGACTATCGAATAGTCAGGCGACTGTATATTCTTCATCAGTCGTCTACTGAAACATATGGAGCGAAGACAGAGAGATGCAGAGATTGCACTTACGCTAGACAGGTGACTGTTGGCCAATATCCAGGTGACTGTAAATATACAGGCGAATGGAAACCGATCGACAGACGACTATGCGTAAAGCTCAAGTTTGAGTCAACAAAAAATGATGACTTGAGCAGTGCATATCAGGTGACTGTAGAAGGATCTACAGGCGACTGGAAATCACCCAGTCGACTGTGTTTCCCTCAACAGGAGACTGACGGAAAGAGTGAACCTATTGGGTTGGATTCTATGATAATCCTAAGATTAACTAAGATGGTTAAATGCATGTGCATGAATGAGCAAACCATCTAGCAAGGCATTACATCAACCCTAGACTCAAAAGAGAGAGAAAGCAATAAAGTAAAATTGCATGGATTACAATTCTTTCTTAAAAGTCTAAGTCTTCAATCTATGAAGCCTTGAATGCTCTCCATCATCTCCAAGCTTTGGCACTCCTTGAGTCCAAACTTTGGCTCTTCTTCACATGATGCCCATCCTTACACCAAGTGATTAGTCTCCAGGAAAGATATCCTTGAAATAAACTGAGAGACTAAAACATGAGATTCATTAGCAACAACATAATGTTGTGATCATCATCAAAATAAGATTGGTATGAAACACCAATACTCAACAGATTCGACGTGCTGAGCTGGCCCGGCTGTCAGTGGAAGCTTCGGACGAGGATGTCAGGAACAGGAGTGTCTGCCTCGCTTTTGTCAGATGGCGCAACGGCCAGGGGCACTTTTATCAGGGTGTCAGGGCCGAAAGCATTAAGTGTCAGGGGGCTAAGCGGCCAGGGGGTGCTTTGTCAGATGGTCGGGCGGTGCTAGTGTCAGTCGTTTCCTTACACTAGGTTGTTTGTCGTGCGTGATGAATTAAAGGTCCAGCAATGCTATCCCCGGCGGCGGGGTTCGTGTGCACCCGCCAGGTCGACCAGTTCGTGGGTTGTTCGGCCTGGCCGTGCACCTTTTCGATCACGGATCGTGGTCCGCGGGCAGGGAGGGAAATGCCCGTGCCTCTGTCATCATCCCAGGCTGCGCTGTCTGGGTGTTCCCCAAGCACGCTGCCCCTGGCGGGCCGAGCGAGAGCGGTTGTATGCCTCGGCCGGGAGGGGGGCGCTGCGAGGTGCGCCCATTCCCATGTAGCCTCGGACCTCCAGGCCGGCAGCCCGTTTGCAAAGGGGTGAGTCAATGTGGTATATTAGTGGTTCTGGGCAGGAGTTGAACTCCTACGATCTTTGGGTCGTAACAATTATTATTTTTGCTATCGGGCCTGCTGCTTGCCTCTAGCTAACAAATATTGCGGATTATGTTATTTTATCTGCTACTTTTCAATTGTTAAATCCCTTAAACATTGGATATTATGTAAAACATCGCTCTTGCATTGTTAATTATTTATGGAATATTAGGATGTTTCAAAATATAATTATCTTAAGGATCCAGCGACCGCTCTGCCGTTAGTCGTCTAACCTAATGGTGTATGACGTCTCCCCGTGGTCCGAGAGATTATTATATTTTATAGTTTCTTTTTCCATATTAAATATGCCTGAGTTATATGCATGGTTGTTTTCTTTGTGCCTGTCGCATATTTAAAACTGCGTGGATGTTTATATAAGTTAAAATGTGTTTTTGGGATCGGCCAGTTTGATACCTTTAATTTCCTTGCACTTTTATTTTCTTTTGAGAGAATTTGTAAGTGAGGATTGTCTGCATAAATGCCAAAGACCGGTGTACCAACATATGAAGACGGAGGTGAAATTTGCAAAAGATAGGGACCCCTTCTGGGTTTCCAACTTGTATTTTTCTTTTCTTTATGAACTGTAAATCAGACTTTGGACTTTGTACATTTTTGGGTATCTGGCCGATCCCCACATTTTTACTTATTTTATTCTTTATGCATGAATTTACATTTTAATTAATTCATGCTTAATTTTAAATTACATAGATAAATGGCAAAATTGGCAAGCGTCGATTTCGAGGTTCTTGATGCTGCAGGAAAGAATTACCTGAGTTGGCGAGTGGACTCCACTTGCGTTCGATGGCCCTCCTTGGCTCAATTTTGGCTCCTTCATCGGCCCCAGCAGCAGCCGATGCTTCTGCTAGTAAGGCCCCAGAAGTGGCCCAATCATCTAGCATCACTCCTACCACTGTCTCTGATGTGGATAAGGCGAAAGCCATTTTCTATATCAGGAGACATATAGATCGGACCTTAAAGGCCGAATACCTAACGGTAGAGGACCCAATTGAGTTGTGGACAGCGTTGGAGGCATGGTATAAACATCAAATTGATGTAATATTACCACGTGCCAGTTATGAGTGGGAGAACCTCAGACTTCAGGACTATAAGTCTGTTGCTGAGTATAACTCTGCACTTCATAATATCACCTCATGCCTGAAGTTGTGCGGTGAAGAAGTGACTGAGCATCGCATGTTGGAAAAGACATTTATCTCGTTTCACGAGAAATATGCAATCCTCATGCAGCAGTATCATGAACGCAACTTCACGAAGTTCTCTGATTTGATCTCTTGCCTTCTTAGGGCAGAGCAGAATAGAGATTTACTGCTTGCCACTCATAATTTGCGTCTTGCTGGTACTTCCCATATCCATGAAGCCCACCATGTTTCTCCCTAGAAGTGGAAAAATAAGAAGAAGGCTAGAAAGAACAAAGGGACAGCTGTAATGAAGCCAGTATGAGGAGCAGTACCCCAGACCAACAACAACAACAACAACAACAAAGGAAAGAGAAACTTCACATGGAAGCGTAAGAACACTGATCAAGTGTCAATTCCTAAGAAGAACTGGGAGGATAAATGCCAAAGATGTGGCATGACTGGACATTAGTCCAGAAACTGCTGCACTCCTCGCCACCTCTAGGAACTGTATCAGGCGAGCCAGAAGTCTCTGCCTGACGAATTTCACTGCAAAAGACTTCGAGAATGACGACCTGCTCGATTGAGCCATATCTTTATATCTATGCATTTAAAATTACATGTAGCTTCATCTTTAGTTTGCTTTTGTACGAACTTTTATTTGAATGTCACTTTTCAATTACTTATATAAAATTTCGTTTTGCTTATATAGATGAAGTATGAGTGCCTAGTGGACAGTGCCTCGACGAACACAATCCTTCGCGAACATTGCTATTTTAATAACATACATAAATATGATGGTCCTGTTATCACAATTTCAGGACTGTCTAAAATAATCGAAGGATCTGGTGAAGCAATAATATTGCTCCCAAATAACACAAGACTCCAAATAAAGAATACATTACTCTCCGAAATCAAATAGGAATCTCGTAAGTTTCAAGGACATTAGTTTAAAAGGATATCAGTTAGAAATCAGAGATGAAAATAAAGTTGAATATCTGTATGTAACTCGTCAAAACGATGGCCAGAAGACCATCTGCGAACGATTCAAGGGATTCCCGTCGGGTCTCTACCCTACATACATTCAACCAATAGAAGCCAATATGACTGAGCACCAGACGTGCCCATCATTGCCAGAGTTTCAACTCTGGCACAACAGACTTGGTCACCCTGGATCAGCTATTATGTGACACATCATCAATGAATCCCGTGGACATAATTTGAAGAACATGAAGATTCTTCATAAGGGTGAATTTCTGTGTCCCCCTTATTTCAAGGGAAAATTAATAACGAGACCCTCCCTCCTGAAAGGGGGATTAGAGTCTCCTGGCTTCCTTGAGAGAATTCATGGTGACATTTGCGGGCCTATTCACCCCGCAAGTGGCCCATTTCGGTTCTTCATGGTACTGATTGATGCATCCACAAAATGGTCTTATGTGTGCCTCTTGTCCACCCGTAACCTAGCTTTTCCAAAGCTATTGGCACAAATAATAAGGTTGCGGGCTCATTTCCCCGATAACCATATCAAGAAACTACGTCTTGATAATGCGGGCGAATTCACTTCACAAGTCTTCGAAGACTATTGCCGGGCAACGGGTATTGAAGTTGAACATCCAGTAGCACATGTTCACACCCAGAACAGATTAGCAGAGTCTCTTATAAAGAGACTGCAATGGATTGCACGTCCATTGCTTATGCAATCCCAGTTGCCCGTGGATTCTTGGTGGCATGCTATTTTACATGCCGCTTCACTTATTAGGATAAGGCCCTCTGGAGGTCATACATTATCCCGGATGCAACTTGCATATGGCGCACCTCCGTATATCTCTCATTTGAGAGTGTTTGGTTGTGTGGTATATGTCCCAATAGCATAACCTCAGAGGACCAAAATGGGTCCTCAGCGTCATCTAGGTATCTATATTGGGTTTGATTCGCCCTCTATTATCAGATACCTGGAACCCCTCACATGGGACGCATTTCAGGCACGTCTTGCTGACTGTGAATTTGATGAGAAATTTTTTTCTAAACTAGGCACACAGTCTAAGAAGCCTGAAGCTACCGAGAGCATTACTTGGGACCAGAAGTCTTTGTCCATATATGATTCGCATACTAATCTGTGTGAAGATGAGATCCTGAAGATCCTTCACATTTAGAATACAGTACATCTTTTGCCGGATAAGTTCACGGACAACCAGAAGATTGTCCGTTCATACGTCCCTGCTGCTAACATGCCAGCTAGGATTGACATCCCCAAAGATGGATGCAATCCACCAGCAGCAGAATTGGCTGTATCTCAATTGAAAAGAGTACGCCCACTAGGTTCAAAAGATAAAGTTCCTCGAAAGAGGAAGATTCTTAGAGATAATAAGATTATCCATCCACAGGATGCTGAGCTCAGACCAGCTACTTCTCCCCTCCTTATTTCCCCTGCAGAGGAAACAATAGGTGTCACGCCCCGCTTCCCAAAATGGACGGAGGCGAAGCGTGACAATGCCCGCTTAGGCCAGAGCTTGAGAAGCTCGGACCCAATAAGCGTCTGTAGGGGTACCATTTTAAACAATTTCCAGGTTCTTGCATTTTTATAGTTCGAAACAACAGAAAGTACGGAAAGGAAGTTGCATTCATTAAATAGAGATATAATATCCAACAAGTACAAAGTCTAAAAGAATGCCTAAGCATGGCAACAACCTAGCTAAAAGCAAACTAAAAGTAGTAACCTCTGAAAATGGCGACTAAAAAGACCTCAAGGTCTGGTCCTCGTCAGGCACGTGCTCTGGGTCGACGTCCTCGGCTCCTCGTATTCCCGCGAGTCTGCCTCGCCCACGATCTCTGGCTGAACACCTGACATACAACACCCAAGAAAAAGGAACTGTACGTCAGGTAAAGTCTACAAGAAGGGTTAGACTTTACTGCAAGTGCACCGAACTTTAAACAACGATTTACTGGTTGATTAGCATGCTGAGGTTCTTTTACACAACAGTTTACTGGTTGATTAACATACTGTGGTTATAACAGAGTAACACGATAGGGAGTAACGTAGCAGGAAAGTAAAACAGGACAAGTAGTAGTCGTAGCGTGTGCTACCAAGTACGGGACTAGCCTACAGGTGTCAAGACAAGACGTGACGTGACGGAAGCAAGGCAGGACAAGACAAGTGAGACACGAAAGGGTTCACGCCTTACGGTTCGAGGGGGATCAGACCCTCTTGCCGTGCGCACGCTCAACCCAACCCCAAACCCCAAGACAAGACACGACAAGACACCAGTACAAGGGATCACTCGCTCTAGCTTGGCGAGTGCCCTATTGCCCGCAGGCTGAGAATCAGTACAAGGGATCACTCTCTCTAGCTTGGAGAGTGCCCTATTGCCCTCGGGCTGTGTATCAGTACAAGGGATCACTCTCTCAACTTGGAGAGTGCCCTATTGCCCGCAGGCTGTGAATCAGTACAAGGGATCACTCGGCGAGTGCCCTATTGCCCAGCGGGCTGTGCAAGACGGGACGTGACGTGACACGACAGGAAGGGTTATTCTAGGGTGTCCACACACACGCACACACATGATAGCCTTACAGCATTAAAGTTGTTGTCAGGCTCAGACTTCGTCGTCAAGTCTGAGCCGTCGGGAGTCGTCCCGGACGCTATCATTTCACGTCCGGTTCTATTTGTTCACATTTATCAATTCTAACCAACTAAGGCCTAAGCACGGCCAAAAGTGCAAGTGGATACACTTGCCTGCGATGGCGAGTGTGTCATCCTCCCGAAGCGTCTCGTCCAAGCGTCTCGTCCGCGGAAGTCCGTCTGAAACAGGTCACGACGACGGTGTCAGGTCGCGTTTTCCATCAAGCCTATTAGGGTTCATTTCTAGGTTAAACAGGGCTACCCTAATAGTTCAGAGTCAAGTTGAAAGTTCAGCCTAATCGACGAGCCTATCCTATATGCACAGTTCAAAAGTCCAGTCGTCGAATCTACTGTTTCACAACGTTTTAAGGGTGCAGAAAATAAATTTAGTTACTGTTGTCCGATTTTAGTTAGGTTTTCAGTTCTGCTATGGTGTGGGTTATGCTACGAGTTGGGGAACTAACCTTTTGACGATCACGCACGGGTCTGACGTCGAGTCTGGTAACGGTCGTAGATCGCGTCGCGACTCCCCTTTCCGGAACGTCTCGTTACTAGTCTTTAGTGTTCACGTGGTCGAACAGAAAGCGTGACTATCTCTGCGTCATGAGATTCACAATGTCAACTTAAAGAATTTAATTAACTATAATACTACTAAATTCTATCTCAGGTTAATATAGTTATAAATAACTATACTTAGCATTATTATAACTCACTAACATATAATATAATAGATGTACAGCATACACACAGTTTACCAATTTTAGCACTAACATCATGTGACGGCCTACATGTATATTTTATTATTAACCTTAGGGTTCAGAGTCCTTAATATCTAAATTTCATCACACAAGTTATCATTATTATAACCTATATGATTATCTAGCAGATGCTACATAGGGGTTACTGTGTTCAATGAAGCCTAACTTTAATTATAAGAGAAACCCACCAACACACTCTTCTATCCATTTCTCCATCCCCCTCTTTCGTTTCAGCTGCAGTGCGAGAGTGGGGCTCAGCCAAGCGGGTGACAGGGCGGCGCGGCAGATCGACGGGCGCAGTTGTCAGATCCGACAGCGTCGGCGGGCGGATCTCGACCTGATGAGTGGATCAGGCGACGGCGACGGTCTGTGGAGACGGAAGATCGGCAAGGGGCGTTGCCTGGAGGCGTTGGGCAGAGGTCGGGGAGGAAGGAACGACGACTTAGCGGTTGTCGGGAAGACTTTGAGGAGAGGGCTGCCGAGGGTAGAGGCGAAGTTGGGAGCGCCTGGGTTGCGGGTTCGCCGGCGAAGGGGAAGGAGTCCGGCCGGATAAGGAGGTGGGGTTGCAGTTCTTGGCGGCGAGGGGAGGACAGGGCTGCGGACCAAGGAAGGCTGGCGGTGAGGCCGTGTGTTGGACGTCAGACTGGATATGGACATGAGGGGACGTCTGCGTCGAGCTTCGGTGGGAGGAGAGGCCGGAGGGGAGTAGGGGGGCTGAGCGCAACAGATCGGGGCGGCTCGGTGGCGTTGCGAGAACGCCGACGGGGGCTCCATCGACGGGACTGCTCGGGGGTCTCGATGGAGGATGAGGCCTCGGAGGAGGGTAGATGGCACGCGTAGTGTGGGGCTCGTCGGAGATGTTGGTCGTCACCGGAGGAGTGACTGTAGGGAGAGTTCCTCTGTTCGTTGTAGAAACAGGGGAGGAAGATGAAGCTGCGAGTTTGAATTGGGAAATATACGCAAAATTGATGGCCTGGGGATGAAATATTGGTTATAGGTTATTTGCAGATGAGAGTTTGAGGGAGAGGTGACGTGGGGTTAATTTGTTGGGATCCTCCCAAAACTGTGTATGTGAGTGGTGTGTTACGTGGAGAGGAGAGGGTGGAGATTAGTTAAAAATTTTGATTTAAAAATCAAATTGGTTTCGAAATATTAACTGAATGATAAGTCTGATGCAGGTTTAAATTATAATAATAAAATTATTGCTAAAAAGATATGAGGTACGGGTTAAATGGGTGGGGGCAAGGGACATAGGGTGTACAGTTAGGAGTAAGTCTAGGGGACAATTAAGAAAGTAGTTTAGGAAAGATTATAAAACAGATTAATAGCCAGATATTGCCAGATTTGGCAACAATTTCGAAATTTAAATCTGATTTGGGGAGATCGACGGTCGAGGTTAATCCGGGTGATATCTCTCAATCCGGGCGTCAGAAAAAATAATCTGAAAATACCGGGGTGATCGTGGAGACGAGACGCACAGATCTACGGAGCCCGATCATGCGTAACACCTACCAAGAATTTACGTAAAATTGGAAACGGCGTTTTGAGTCAAATGACTAAAACGCCCCTCTCATTCAAAGTCGTTTCGCGAGGAAACGAGCAGTGAAAAGACATTCCCAATAATTTCTATAAAATTCAACACCCCAAAATGATCGCAACAGCATATCGCATCGCATATGCCGGAGCTTGGAAATAGCCAAATAAAATACGTGCACGATAAAACACATGCGCGTAGAAAATACGAACAGTCGGAAAGCGGCCGTTACATTCTACCCACCTTAGAAATGATTCCGCCCTCGGAATCACTCATACTAAGACTAATTAATAAAATTCATAAATACTTAAGCCTATAACTCCCATCTTCCCCACAAGGATTCTCTAATCCTATGACTTCAACATCGTTCCTCAACTAATCCATCAGGACCCATCTTTACACAAGACAATGCTACGACTAAACTCACCTCCTAATACTTAGCTATAGACCCATCATTACTGTTCAAATTTCCAACCCCAGGTTCTCATAAAAGGATAATAATCATATTTCCATACCATACTACTCCACTAAACATCATCGCTCGGTAACCTCCTTAATTTTCTCAATCTCTTCCCAAAATTTATCAATTGCTAAAATAATTTCCTAATCGATCACCAATCCAAGACAAAAACTCTGTCTATCTTATAACACCTTTCACCAATCAACATTCGCCGTGTCCTTAACACATTCCTTGTCATATCTTCCCATAAATTTATCCGCCAAATAATCGAACTATCAAAATCACATCTCCTCCTACTTATTATAATTATTTTCAACCAAAATTAATTCCGACAACCTAACCATTCCTTTATCTCAACACGTCGTGTTACTCCCAATGTCTTCTCACGTGAACTCAACAATCAAGTCTCGATGCTAATAAAAGCTCTACTCAATCTCATGATCACCCTAACTCCTACCATACTCTGTAGCCATCCCTTTCTACCATTCGTCTAAGCCTCAAATTTGATAAGTTCACATCTTCACGCATATTATCTCATTCAACTAGAATTCTCCATTGAGTCCGCCACACTTCGGTTTTATAAATAAGTCTTGGACAGCCCATTCTTTTCATCCGAAAGAAATTTATTCCAATATCCTATTGTTCCAAAATCGGTTAATCATTGCTATACAAATCTCATCTCTCCCTGAGCCTACCCGCAAACAAAATCCTACAACAATAATGGCTAGTCCAAAAACCATAACAACCATAACATAACATTTCTAAATGGAGAGAGATAAGAGAAAGGGAAACTTAAAACCAGTGACACATTTTTAAAACATTTGGAAAAAGAACGTATGGAGTCGTGGTAATGGATGATGAAGGATAACTGATTTGTGATCTTGTGAACTAGTTTTCAAATCCTTAAATGTTTGGTTTAAAAGAAAACAAGGTTTGGTACAATCACAAGCAGTCAAGATAAACTATTCTATAATCGCGAAAAACTACGTCTAAGGAAATTGCCTGCTATGACCCTATTCATATACGTATGAATGCCGTCATTCAGACAACTTCAATCATATCATGGTTAACACTGAGTACACATTCAAGACACAAAAGGCAATTATCAGTATCCTAAAGATGACACACTCATACAGGTCTACACACTCTACCTATACTCATGCATCCCGACAACATCACCTACCAAAGGGCCTACTCCTAAACCGGAGACAACATAGACAACTTCAAGGACTACTGTCTACACAACCTAAGGAAAAAAAAACAGATGCCAGGAGTGTAACGAAATGAATCGGAAGGAACGAGTTCAAATAAGGCGGGATAAGGAGATAGTTGGTTGGATGGGACAAAAATATTTCTCAAAATAATTAGATAGATGAAAGGAGAATTACGTGTAAAATATGATATTATACACTTTTATAATTATAAAAAATGTAGGGAAAAGTGAGCAGATTGTTATGATTTGGAAAAGAGTTAGATGAAGAAAACAAAAACAGGGTGAGGTAGCGGTTGTTTTGCAAATGAAAATGGGTTTATACCAAGATTTTCGAAATATGAGCACGATGGACATAGAGAGGAAGAAAATAAATTAATTTGGAATTCTATTTAGCTTGGAAAAATATATTCTAAAAGTGCGTGTGTTTAAGTGGTTAAACTAAATTTCGTAGTTTAAAGAAAGTGATATATTGAATTTTCAAAATGGTAACAAGTTTTAAAACTGAAATATGAAAGATAATGATTCAAAAACGAGTATGAGGTATTGACTTAAAAAAATACGACCAATAGGGTTTAGAGTCAATGAAAGAATTTTAACTCAACAAGAAATTTTGAATATATATAATATAAGGGTTTTCAAAGAAATTTAGCTGAGCGATAAACTTATTAATAAATTTCGAAAATACTTTTAGAGGAAGCAGAATTGGTCAAGGAAGGGAATCGAAGGATCGATGATAATCGTCAGGAAACGATCACGTGAAACGGAAAAAAGGAAAATAATCGCATGTTGGTTACACATAGGATAAGATGCAAGGGGGCTACGATGGGACCCTACGATTGATAACACAGAAGTGTAATGATCAGATAGACGCTAGAAGTCAGGGGTCCTAATTATTGGGTCATCTAAAGATTAGGATAACTCAGCTCTAAGACTTCCTAATGAGCTAGACTATATTCAGGATCTAAAGAGAAGGTTCCTAAGAGAATCAAGGTCACGTTCTGCTGGGCCCGAAGTCGGTGGAGCTGGACGAGCGACTAACCAAAAGAAGGACTCTAAATATCTAATACGATCAGAATCAAATGGGGATGCTAAAATAGTCTAGGACGAGGACGACTAAATCTTAACCAAGGCATCCGACTATCAACCTGAGACGTCTACCTAAGTCTTCCTACTATCTAAAACTGGGAAACTAATTCAGACTTGTACGTGGACATCAAATGAATGCGATACTTTTATTGTTCCGAACTTTTGCAAGACCTGCATGGGCCACCACTAAAACCTGTCACGCCCCGCTTCCCAAAATGGACGGAGGCGAAGCGTGACAAGGCCCGCTTAGGCCAGAGCTTGAGAAGCTCGGACCCAATAAGCGTCTGTAGGGGTACCATTTTAAACGATTTCCAGGTTCTTGCATTTTTATAGTTCGAAACAACAGAAAGTACGGAAAGGAAGTTGCATTCATTAAATAGAGATATAATATCCAACAAGTACAAAGTCTAAAAGAATGCCTAAGCATGGCAACAACCTAGCTAAAAGCAAACTAAAAGTAGTAACCTCTGAAAGTGGCGACTAAAAAGACCTCAAGGTCTGGTCCTCGTCAGGCACATGCTCTGGGTCGACGTCCTCGGCTCCTCGTATTCCCGCGAGTCTGCCTCGCCCACGATCTCTGGCTGAACACCTGACATACAACACCCAAGAAAAAGGAACTGTACGTCAGGTAAAGTCTACAAGAAGGGTTAGACTTTACTGCAAGTGCACCGAACTTTAAACAACGATTTACTGGTTGATTAGCATGCTGAGGTTCTTTTACACAACAGTTTACTGGTTGATTAACATACTGTGGTTATAACAGAGTAACACGATAGGGAGTAACGCAGCAGGAAAGTAAAACAGGACAAGTAGTAGTCGTAGCGTGTGCTACCAAGTACGGGACTAGCCTACAGGTGTCAAGACAAGACGTGACGTGACGGAAGCAAGGCAGGACAAGACAAGTGAGACGCGAAAGGGTTCACGCCTTACGGTTCGAGGGGGATCAGACCCTCTTGCCGTGCGCACGCTCAACCCAACCCCAAACCCCAAGACAAGACACGACAAGACACCAGTACAAGGGATCACTCGCTCTAGCTTGGCGAGTGCCCTATTGCCCGCAGGCTGAGAATCAGTACAAGGGATCACTCTCTCTAGCTTGGAGAGTGCCCTATTGCCCTCGGGCTGTGTATCAGTACAAGGGATCACTCTCTCAACTTGGAGAGTGCCCTATTGCCCGCAGGCTGTGAATCAGTACAAGGGATCACTCGGCGAGTGCCCTATTGCCCAGCGGGCTGTGCAAGACAGGACGTGACGTGACACGACAGGAAGGGTTATTCTAGGGTGTCCACACACACGCACACACATGATAGCCCTACAGCATTAAAGTTGTTATCAGGCTCAGACTTCGTCGTCAAGTCTGGGCCGTCGGGAGTCGTCCCGGACGCTATCATTTCACGTCCGGTTCTATTTGTTCACATTTATCAATTCTAACCAACTAAGGCCTAAGCACGGCCAAAAGTGCAAGTGGATACACTTGCCTGCGATGGCGAGTGTGTCATCCTCCCGAAGCGTCTCGTCCAAGCGTCTCGTCCGCGGAAGTCCGTCTGAAACAGGTCACGACGACGGTGTCAGGTCGCGTTTTCCATCAAGCCTATTAGGGTTCATTTCTAGGTTAAACAGGGCTACCCTAATAGTTCAGAGTCAAGTTGAAAGTTCAGCCTAATCGACGAGCCTATCCTATATGCACAGTTCAAAAGTCCAGTCGTCGAATCTACTGTTTCACAACGTTTTAAGGGTGCAGAAAATAAATTTAGTTACTGTTGTCCGATTTTAGTTAGGTTTTCAGTTCTGCTATGGTGTGGGTTATGCTACGAGTTGGGGAACTAACCTTTTGACGATCACGCACGGGTCTGACGTCGAGTCTGGTAACGGTCGCAGATCGCGTCGCGACTCCCCTTTCCGGAACGTCTCGTTACTAGTCTTTAGTGTTCACGTGGTCGAACAGAAAGCGTGACTATCTCTGCGTCATGAGATTCACAATGTCAACTTAAAGAATTTAATTAACTATAATACTACTAAATTCTATCTCAGGTTAATATAGTTATAAATAACTATATTTAGCATTATTATAACTCACTAACATATAATATAATAGATGTACAGCATACACACAGTTTACCAATTTTAGCACTAACATCATGTGACGGCCTACATGTATATTTTATTATTAACCTTAGGGTTCAGAGTCCTTAATATCTAAATTTCATCACACAAGTTATCATTATTATAACCTATATGATTATCTAGCAGAGGCTACATAGGGGTTACTGTGTTCAATGAAGCCTAACTTTAATTATAAGAGAAACCCACCAACACACTCTTCTATCCATTTCTCCATCCCCCTCTTTCGTTTCAGCTGCAGTGCGAGAGTGGGGCTCAGCCAAGCGGGTGACAGGGCGGCGCGGCAGATCGACGGGCGCAGTTGTCAGATCCGACAGCGTCGGCGGGTGGATCTCGACCTGATGAGTGGATCAGGCGACGGCGACGGTCTGTGGAGACGGAAGATCGGCAAGGGGCGTTGCCTGGAGGCGTTGGGCAGAGGTCGGGGAGGAAGGAACGACGACTTAGCGGTTGTCGGGAAGACTTTGAGGAGAGGGCTGCCGAGGGTAGAGGCGAAGTTGGGAGCGCCTGGGTTGCGGGTTCGCCGGCGAAGGGGAAGGAGTCCGGCCGGATAAGGAGGTGGGGTTGCAGTTCTTGGCGGCGAGGGGAGGACAGGGCTGCGGACCAAGGAAGGCTGGCGGTGAGGCCGTGTGTTGGACGTCAGACTGGAGATGGACATGAGGGGACGTCTGCGTCGAGCTTCGGCGGGAGGAGAGGCCGGAGGGGAGTAGGGGGGCTGAGCGCAACAGATCGGGGCGGCTCGGTGGCGTTGCGAGAACGCCGACGGGGGCTCCATCGACGGGACTGCTCGAGGGTCTCGATGGAGGATGAGGCCTCGGAGGAGGGTAGATGGCACGCGTAGTGTGGGGCTCGTCGGAGATGTTGGTCGTCACCGGAGGAGTGACTGTAGGGAGAGTTCCTCTGTTCGTTGTAGAAACAGGGGAGGAAGATGAAGCTGCGAGTTTGAATTGGGAAATATACGCAAAATTGATGGCCTGGGGATGAAATATTGGTTATAGGTTATTTGCAGATGAGAGTTTGAGGGAGAGGTGACGTGGGGTTAATTTGTTGGGATCCTCCCAAAACTGTGTATGTGAGTGGTGTGTTACGTGGAGAGGAGAGGGTGGAGATTAGTTAAAAAGTTTGATTTAAAAATCAAATTGTTTTCGAAATATTAACTGAATGATAAGTCTGATGCAGGTTTAAATTATAATAATAAAATTATTGCTAAAAAGATATGAGGTACGGGTTAAATGGGTGGGGGCAAGGGACATAGGGTGTACAGTTAGGAGTAAGTCTAGGGGACAATTAAGAAAGTAGTTTAGGAAAGATTATAAAACAGATTAATAGCCAGATATTGCCAGATTTGGCAACAATTTCGAAATTTAAATCTGATTTGGGGAGATCGACGGTCGAGGTTAATCCGGGTGATATCTCTCAATCCGGGCGTCAGAAAAAATAATCTGAAAATACCGGGGTGATCGTGGAGACGAGACGCACAGATCTACGGAGCCCGATCATGCGTAACACCTACCAAGAATTTACGTAAAATTGGAAACGACGTTTTGAGTCAAATGACTAAAACGCCCCTCTCATTCAAAGTCGTTTCGCGAGGAAACGAGCAGTGAAAAGACATTCCCAATAATTTCTATAAAATTCAACACCCCAAAACGATCGCAACAGCATATCGCATCGCATATGCTGGAGCTTGGAAATAGCCAAATAAAATACGTGCACGATAAAACACATGCGCGTAGAAAATACGAACAGTCGGAAAGCGGCCGTTACAATAGGAGAAACATCATTAAATTTTGTACGGACTGGAGAGGTACTGTACAGACATAGCACAGTCAACGTTGACGAGTTTGCGTTCGCTATTGTCGTTCACGTCGCTGAATACGAAGATGGCGTCGAACCACGATCTGTAGTGGAATGTAAACACAGAGATGATTGGCCAAAGTAGGACGAGGCAATAAGAGTAGAGTTGGACTCATTCTTGAAACGCAAATTCTTTGGACTAGTAGTCCAAATACCAGTAGGCTATAAACCTATGGGATATAAGTGGGCTTTCGTAAGAAAAAGAAATGAAGAAAATGTGATCGTTTGTGACAATGCACGTCTTGTAGCCCAGGGTTTTTTTTCCAAAGACCGGTGATTGATTATGAAGATACATATTCCCCGGTCATGGGTGCGAACACATTCCGATTTTTAATTAGCCTAACTTCTCTTTAAAGCCTAGAAATGCAGCTCATGGACGTTGTGACTGCATATCTATATGGCGATATAGATAAAAAGATATATATGAGACTTCTTGATGGGTTTAATCTACCCCCAGAGATGATAGAGATACCTCGGGACGTATTCTCTGTAAGGCTGCATAGATCATTATATGGTCTAAAGCAATCGGGCAAAATGTGGTATAATAGACTTAATGATTTCCTTGCATAGCAAGGATTCACAAATAATGAAGTTTGCCCGTGTATCTCTATCAAAAGAACGGGAACATGATTTGTCAGCATAGCAGTATATGTTGATGACTTAAATCTCATTGGATCTCTTACAGAGATCAATGAGATATCTGAAAGCCTAAAGCATACTTTTGAAATGAAAGACCTAGGCAAAACAAAGTATTGTCTTGGCTTATAGATTGAACACCTACGAGGTGGAATCCTATTACACCAATCAAATTATACAAAGAAACTTCTGCACAAGTTTCATATGGATAAATGTCATCCTTTAAGTAATCTTATAGTCGTAAGATCATTAGATGTACATAAGGACCCTTTCCGGCCACTGGAAGATGTGGATGAGATACTGGGTCCTGAAGTACCCTACCTTAGTGCCATTGGAGCACTTCTATATCTGGATAACTATACGCGTCCCGATATAGCGTTTGCAGTTAATATCCTAGCCAGACACAGTGCAGTGCCTACAAAGCACCACTGGAACAGAGTAAAGCATCTTCTGCGATACCTCCAGGGTTCAATAGATCGGGGACTTTACTACCAAAGAGGTGCCTCCCCCAATTACTTGGTTATGCCGATGCATGTTACCTTTAAGATCAGCACACGGCAAAATCACAAACATGTTTTGTGTTTACCTAAGGAGGTACTGCTATCTCCTGGATATCAGTAAAGCAAACCACAACAGCTACGTCATCCAATCATTTAGAGCTCATTACGATCCATGAAGCAAGCAGAGAGTGTTATTGGCTATGCTCCGTCGTCTAACACATTCTTCACTCCGCTCGCCTGAAGACTGGTGATTTGGAGCCTACTGTCCTGTTTGAAGACAACACCGTGTGCATTGCTCAACTTCAAAAGGGCTACATCAAGGGCGACAGGACGAAGCACATATCTCCCAAGTTTTTCTGGACGCACGAGCTAAAGGAGGACAAGCAGATCGAAGTTCAGTAGATTCAGTCCTGCAACAACTTAGCCGACCTTTTTACTAAGTCTTTACCCAGATGTATTTTTGTAAAGCTTGTAAAGAACATTGGTGGGCGACAGCTGAAAGATCTACAGACATAGGGCTTGTATAGATCAAGGGAGACACCTGTAGGGTGTACTCTTTTTCCTTAAGCTGGCGGTTTTTTCCATTGGGTTTTCCGTAGCTAAGGTTTTAACGAGGCAACCACAGTGGCTCAGGATCCAGAAGTATCCACCCTACTAGATTTATGAATCCTGAAGAATTCATAGGCCAAGTCCTAGAGTAATGGATGGGTAAGGGGGAGTGTTATAAGTTGAGGGAGGCCCTTTGGCTCCCTCCTCATTTATCTCTCCATTTACACCACCATCCTACTAAGCCTTTAGTGGGTGACTCTTGGGCTACTACAATGAAGATGTGAATAAAGAGCCATGGTGTTTTTCCATGGTTACTCATTCCTATTGCAAGAAGTTTTTGTCTCTCTCTTAATAGAAAGAGTATTAAATTAAATTGAATTGATTTTTCAACCCCTCTTGCTTCTCTTGTTATTTCCTCAGGAGATATTTCGGCCAGAACGAGACTCTCGTTCGACTGAGCAACCAAGGCTCGAGGTTCCGTTTGAATGAGTTACAAAGTGGAGGCTATCGGAACTTCTTACGAGCTGCATCCCAAGCTCCAAGATCTGGCCTCCGTCTGGGCATCAAAAATTTGTCCCCAAGATTTATCCAAGCTTCGACGCCCGAACCAGCTCATGATGCTAGTCATCTTCAGTAATGGAGGATGGGAAACCACTACAGGTCGTCTTCTTCCATCCCAACTCCAGTTACAACTTAAAGTAACGAGAAAATTTTCTGGCAAAACCTTGCTTTAAACATTCTCTCCCACTAGTGGGATGAATTTTGTACTCAAGATCGATGTAAATGATGCTTCACTGGTCAAATACGACTCGATGAATACAACTTCCTATTGATCCTGCAGTGTCCTCCTCGCCGAGGCCAGCCCCATCTCGATTTTTGACATCAACAATCTACATCAATCCATCGGCTGGAAGCAACACCCGATGTGAAGATGACATATCCTGGGCAAGGGTGATCCAGGCGAGAGGACGAGAATAACTTCGTTGTGGTCATAAGCCGAAGGTGCCTTGTCCCTTGCAACCAAACGACATCAGTCGTCAGTAGTAAGAAGAGGGGTCAACCACTCGCAACTGAACAACTCAACTTTGTTGTCGGTCATAAGCCGAAGGGTTCATACCCCTTGCAACCAAACGACCTTTGTCGTCAGCAGTAAGCCAAGGGGCCAACCTCTCACAACTGAACGACTCACCTTTATCATCGACCCACTACCATTGGAAGGCAAAACCCATCCGCCAATAATTGATGAACCGAACGACATCAGTCGTCAGTTGTAAGCCGAGGGATCAACCCCTTGCCACTGAACGACCTACGTCGTCACCCACCCTGCAACCGAATGACGACATTCGTCGTCAGCCGTAAGCCGAGGGATCATACCCTCGCCACGAATGACAACTTCGTCGTCTGCCGTAAGTCAAAGTGGTAACATCACTCGCAACCGAACGACCCACCTTGTCGTCGGTCGTAAGTCTAAGTGGTCACATCCCTCGCAGCCGAACGACAACTTTCGTCATCAGCAGTGAACCGAGGGACCAACCCCTCGCCACTGAACGACCAACATTGTCGTCGGCTGTAAGTCGAAGGGACCATCCCTTTACCACTGAACGACACTGAACGAAATTCACATCATCGGCTGTAAGTCGAAGGGGCCATCTCTTCGTAACCGAAAGACATCTTTCGTCAAACATAAGTCGAAGAGGCTACCTCTTCGCTACTCGATTGATCGACCAAAGTTTATTCTTCCTCTTGATTAAGCACATCACCTAACCTCAACCTTCACAAGCGCTTGAACTCGGGTGATGGGGGCCATTGTTGAATACATGGGCCCATCCCATTAAGCAAGTATATAAATTCTACCGGCTGGACTAAGACGACCCGTGGCCCATAGTGTTTGGGTTGAATGAATCATCCCAACCTCCCGAATGACCCATTACTCTTGGGTTGAATAAGTCAAATCTTAATCCCCTCATTATGAGTATAAATGAAAAGGGATAACAAACCTCATGAAGGGCCCACTTCCATAGCCTTAATTGGGGCAATTAGTGGCCAAAATATTTTTTTTTTGGGGGGAGGGGGTGTGGCTACACTCCACTAATGAGCAATAAGAGGCCACAATTAAGGGGGAAGTTACAAAAGGGAAATTGAAAAAAAATATAAATATTCTCCGAAGGACTAAGGAGAGGAAGACCAGATCTCTACGAAAGGCTAAGAACCAAAGACCAATATTCTTTCATTTACTCTCTAATTTTCTTCCTTTTAATCTTGCTCCATATGTTTTCATTCATTAGAAACTAACTTGAGCATCGGAGTGGAATTAGTCGGGCCCCAACCCCGACCCCCTAACGATCTTCTTATGATGCAGGATAATGGAGACAATGCGAAGCTAGGCCAATATCCATCTGCGGAGTTCGATCCTAGCTCACCCTGACTCGGAGCTCCTCTGGTCCCCCCCTCAGTCGATGAAGGATCAATCCAATGAAAGCGTCCTCGTCGGCCCAAATACCGCTATCGCCAGTTTGGCTTTAACAACATGTATTTCTGATAGTTGTTAGTAATTTATATTATTGTATGTAGGGATTTCTTCCATTTTATAATAAAAACTTATATAGAGATTTGCTACGGACAAATCCGCGGTCACAAGTTATCTATCTACCACGGATTTTGTGCACAAATTTAGACATATTTCGTCCACAGAATCTGTGGCAGATAAGTTTTAGCCACGGTCATATCTACGACTGATGTATAAATATGGTGATGGAAAAGTCCGTGGCCGAAAGTATTCCGCTACGGATTATGTGCATAGTATACGTCAAGTTGGTGCACATAATTTGTGGCAGATAAGTATTGGTCACGGGCATATTCATGGCACAAAGTCAATATTGGCCACGGATATGTCCGTGGCCGATAGATTTATATAATTTTTTTATTTTACTTACGGCCACATATATCCATGACCTTTAGTCCATGACAGATTATCGGTCACGGAATTGTCCGTGGCCAAAAGTCCAATCAGCTACCACGTTATCTACCACGGCCCTTCAGCCACGAAATTTTTTTCTCCGTGACCGAAAGGTTTCAGCCACGGATTGTCGGTCTTCGATCGCAAATTTGTTCGTGGTTGAAGGCCGGATATGTAGCAGTGAGTCATCATCTTCGGTACTCAATTCCTCCACAAGCAACCCTAGGGCTCTGATCCCCTGTAAAACTAGCAAACCCTACAACTAGTTAGGAAGTAGAACTCCCAAATGTCGGATCACCACAGCAACAAACAATCTCACCCAATACGGATCTTAGGGGAGCAAAGAAAGCAAAAGAAACACACCCACTCAATAAATGCAGAAAGTAAATGAGGTACTGAAATTTACCCTGGTTCGGCCAATCTTTGACTTACTCCAGCATTCGAGATGAGTCAACTATCTGATTCAGAGAAAACAAGCTTAATACCGACTTCTTCTTCACCCTCAAGTGAGTAGTAACTTATATTAACACCAAGCCACCACAATCAGCTCACAAGAAGAAGCAAAGAGAAAATGAGAAGACCCAAGAACCCAAGACATCCCCCAAAAAAACCTAAGCTTTCTCTTCTTGGGTTCCAATCTCTTCTAATCTCTCTTCAAAGCACTCTCTTAATTGTTCTCAATAACTCTCATTCAATAACTCTCATTCAAAGCATACCCTAACATTTCTAAAGGAACTCAATAAATAGCCGTAAGAGATGCAAGAAACGTGGCCGTTGGATTGAGATCGAACTTAAAAAAACAGAGTCGGTCGCGATCAGACTTCTGAAGTTATCCTCGCAAACGTCTGGCCTACTGATCAAACGTCTGAGAGATGAAATCAAGACGTCTGGAAAAAGATTGAACAATTGACACTATTCACCTGCAGAGAGAGATGTCTTTTTCGATGGCTGATCAGACGTCAGATGAAAATCACCCAACGTCTGATGAGCAATCTCCAGACATCTGACGGCATTTCTTGGCTGACACGGTAGATACCTCAGACGTGTATGACTTGACCATCAAATGTCTCACTGCTCCGACATTGCTGAAGACCCCTAGAGATCGGACGTTTCCTGCCTAACCTTTCTATTCTCCAATTTGCAATGGTCTGGACACAAACGACTTTTTCAACCTGCCATTTTTTCAAAGGACCACATGCAAAACCCTAATCCCTGACTAAGCTACAGGGCATGCTTGGTCTCATTGTCTAGGCACATGCCTCCACATCTTCAATCTCACACATACTTTTTTTTGGCTATTGGGCTTCAGTCATGATGAGCCGAATCTGGCCAGACCGGTGGCACTGACATTAGCCACCCCTGACCCCAGCGTCGGCCAGGCGCCCCTCAGGCCAGGCCTCCGTCGCAGGCCAGGTGTCAGGGAACCACGTTCGGTGCACAATGCACTGTCGGCCGGTGCCTCCCTCCTTTCCAACCTGTCAATATACAACGTGTCTGATCTGCAGTACCATCGGCCTCGCTGATCTCCATTTTGTCGACGCTTGTTTACAGCCCAACTCTTGCTGGTCCACCGTATCCTACCACTCAGCACATGTTGGCCCATCTGATTCTACCATAATATTGCTCCTCAGTTGCTTTTGCATCCATCCAGATCACAAAATGTTGAATGTGCGTTTTTGTTGCACACCAGTTGATAGGGATGATTGGTAGGGATGATGACCTAGCAATGCCCACTTGGAAGCCCAATCAGTCTTTGGGCATGCCCATTCTCATCCCTAATTGTGATGGATCGGGGTGGGCATTGGTGTGACCGAGTCACGACGCTTAGCATCGGTGGGCGCATGGTAGGAGCCCGAATGAATCATCCTCCTCGAAAATGTCATTTTCTTGGTTGGTTTCGGATCCATTAAGTTATCCTCTGTAAATATTCGAGTTTGCTTCTTTGAAGCTTTTGGGCTGTTCCTCAGCACCTACTTAGTGCCTCTGTTATTGTTGCACGCTATCATGAATCTATTGAATTTTAATGCATCACTGTCTGAACAAGTTCAGAACAAAATGAGAACATCGACAGATGCATCAAGCTAATATTGCAGTGATTGGATATTTGGCCAATTTGTTTTCCCTTTGTAATCTTCAAATAATTTCGTTAAAATGTTGCATGTTTCATCTCCAAATTTTTCGACTGCCTCTATTGCAGACCCTTCTTCTTCTAGCCGTTGCATCAACAGTAACTGGGCTCTTATGTCTTCACATTAGTTTTACAACTGATCACAAAATTTCGAGAGGAAAAAAAAATTTTACTTGACGACCTTGTTGGGTAACAACTAATCGTTGATAACTTTGAAAGGAGAAAAAATGGAGAATATAACTAAGTATGAATGTGCTTTATATGAACACAATATTCAAAGTCGATCGAAGAAATCAACTGAAAAATTAAGAAAAGTATGAGATCATTTAATTATGTTAAGGTCATCTGCTTCTCCTTTTGCTTTTCCCTATTGTTGAGCATGCTTATAATGCTTAGGGCCTGTTCTTTTGGGGTTAAGTTGCTGTGAAAGTAATGGGTTTTCACTATTTCCGCTACTGTAGCCCACTTTCACTCCTCACTTTACCATCTCATGTTCGCCTACGCCCGCTGCTTTCGCCGCTGCTCTCATCGCCGTGGCTTCAACACGCGAGCGAAATCTCCGGTTTTTCCGGTGATTGTAGCTGTGAATCTCGTTGTCGTGGGTCCCTCGTGCTTCTGATCACCCATCTCCACAACCCAGCAGCCTCGCCATCTCCCACGACCCCAACGGCTCCTTCAACGGTCGGAAATTTTTAAGGTTTGTCAACCCTAGACGGAGGAAAAGATGGGGTTTTTGGGGGTTTCTTGCAAGATCTGAAGCTAGGGTTGCGAGATCTTCTTCTTTGCCTCTGTAAAGCTGAATCTAGGGTTTTGGGGGTGGGATTTGGACGAAAGGCGAGGCTGTGGCTGTGCTGCATCGTTGTTTGCGGGTTGATCATCTACTGGATCTGAGGTATATTTGGGTCTGCGCTTCATATTTTCTCCTCGATCAGCTCTGATCACTGAGGTATAACAGCTCTCTTCTCATTTCAAGCAATATTTGTTAACTTGGGCTTGATTTTAGGATGAAGTTGTGGATGTGCTGTGCTGAATGAGTAGGATATTCTTCGATTTATAAATGAAAATGCTTGGGTGAATGATTATAGACGGATTTACTTCGAATATGATTTCTTGCAACCTGTGGGTGGTATATATTATTTGCCACAACCCATACGGGAAGGCAAGATCGATGCCTTACAGTACACCAAGCAATTTCAATCCCAATGAATCCGTAATTATATCGGTTATATTGCAATAATTGCCCCATGATGATACACACAAAGTGTGGATAAATTGATGGATTGAAAAATTAACATAATTTATTTTTCACTTCGGAGGGCTCGGGGGTAATGATTGAATCAGTGGGAAAGATGTGAAAGTTGTGACGGTATATGATTTTAATGTTTGAAGCATGAAATGCAATCGATGTATATGTTTGATCATGTTTCATTCATGAGATGAAATAAATTATGTTGGCTTGACGGTAATCGATGCTGCATTTGGCTACAATACCAAAAATAGTATGAGGTGCCAAAGTAATATATGTTGTTAAAGTCGGGAGCTACTGTGGGAACTATTTCGTAAATATATAAACCCTACTTAAACGAGCCCAATGATGAGGCAAGTACAGTGTGTATAAGGGGTTCGGGAGTTGGTAATTTGGTAGGGTATGCTTGACGTATGTCAAGAAACCACCAAAGTAAATTAATAGCTTAATCTGAGGCAATTAATTACGGATTCATTCGGATTGGACATGAATGGTGGTGGATGATTAAGTTGGCGTTAAATTTATAAAGTCGATGCATTATGTTTACATGTAGGTAGTATACAATTTGTGATGTCACATGTAAATTGTTTTTTATATTTATGCAGCATTATTATGTTAGCAAATTAGTGATGACGTATCAATTTGCAAGTTGTTCTGTTTATATGTAAATTGCACTATTATATTATAACTGTATATGCCTTGTACAACGTATGATTGAATAAATGTCTGATGCAATTAAGGGGATGATGGAGGAAAGTGGAGAAAGTCTGGTTCTTTCATTGTGTGCATCGGTTGCAGCTACTGTCATGTTTACCATCGTATTCCAGGAGTTATACGATGACGATAGTGCTCCCCATCTACCTAGGGAGCCTTCATCTATGCGTGATTTACATAGAAAATCACACATGCGTCGAATTCTATATGGTTCTGAAAGTAGTTGTTTACACTACTTAAGAATGCGGAGAGGGGCTTTTTTGAATCTTGCTACTTTAATGCGAGAAGGCGGTAGTCTCAAAGACAGTAAACATGTGTCAATCGAGGAGCAGTTGGCAATGTTTCTGCACATCGTAGGGCACAAGTCAAAAAACAGAGTGATGCAAGTTGATTTTATAAGGGCTGGGGCGACAGTTAGCAATTACTTTAACAAAGTTATGTATGCAGTATGTACCATTCGTGATAGGTTCATGAAGCAAGTAGCTAATGAGACACCAGCAGAGATACTTAATAATCCTAATTGGTTCCCGTATTTCAAGGTCAGTTTTTAATGAATATCTGGCTTTGGCGTTAGATGATGTATGGTTATGGATAAAGTGACCTTTAATGTTTACGGTGTAGGATTGCATTGGTATGATTGATGGAACACACATCGATGCCATGCTGCCTGCCAAACTCGTACCACGATTTAGAGGACGTAAAGGGGTTACACAAAATGTGCTTGCAGCTGTAACACCTAACAAAAGATTCACCTACGTAATGGCCGGGTGGGAAGGATCTGCGAATGATTTCACGGTCCTTAAAGATGCGTTGTCCTTACCCCCACCCCAAGGGCTTCGCGTGTATGAGGGTAATACGCAAAATCTTACGTAAATATCTTTTTTACTTAAGTATGCAACCATGTGAAAATAAATAGGGTTTTATTTTTTCGGTTGTAGGTAAATATTACTTATGCGATGCTGGATATACAACAATGCCTGGTTTCATATCGCCATACAGGGGCGTTAGATACCATCTGAAGGACCATACTGATAGAGTGCCTAGAAATCGCAGAGAGCTGTTCAACCTAAGACATTCTTCATTGAGAACAAAAATCGAGTCAACTTTTGGCATTCTAAAGAAAAAGTTTAAAATTTTGACGGCAAAGCCTCATTATCCATTCAAATCTCAGGTCGAAACCGTCCTTGCTTGCACAGTGTTGCATAATTATATCTAGATTGCCGATCCTCATGACCCACAGTTACTTGAGGAAGTAGATGAGATTGATGAGGATGGGGATGTGATGGATGAGCCGGATGACTCGATTATGGATCTTTCCCAACAGTTGCCCATACGTGAACAGACTTCCCAAAGGGATCAGTGGAAAAGTCGAAGGGAACAGATAGCGTGGGACATGTGGGTGGACTACTGTAACCTGCATAACAATGGAAACACTACAGAACGTGGGCTATGATGGAAGTGTGTACCGAATAATTTTAGGGAATTATGTTACTTTGAATGATTTGTATAACAGTAGGATCTAATTGATTGATATGCACAGTGTTGCATGAGGTGTGGTGACATTATAATGCTTTTATCTGTTTAATTTATTTCTAATGACTAGGAGTGTGATGATATGTGGTTGACAGTAGTATGTTAGATGATGTTTATTTCAATAATTATTTGTGGTTTCATGTCATTGTTTCAAATATTCTGTTATTGTGGAAATAATAATTTTGTAGGCATGGATGTGTCTTCGCATGAAGGGCAGGGGAGTGATCTTATGCCTCCTATGCTTCCATATTACGACCCTTCTTACTATACACAGTGGGCCGAGGAAGGAAGGAGGCATGATCCTTTACTTGGTAGGCCAATGCCGCGTCGGCCAAGTGAGTATCAATTGCCACATGCTAGCTACCAAGGTGGGGGTTCTCCACTTCCATTTCAACAATACCCTGCGTATAGCTTGCCGTTGCCCATGCACATGCCACAACAACCGGGGTACATGCAAATGGTCCAAGGTGGAGGGTCTATACCCCCCTATGGAGGCCAAGCATCAAATAATGCGTTTGCCATGCCTTCACCACCAAGTGGGCATGGCACAACTGGTGGGAGTGACTCTTCAAGAAAGTCTGGAAGGAGGGATGAAGGCATAGAAGCTTTTGTGTCAAGTCCAAGGAAGAAAATCAAGAACCCATCAAAGAAGGGGCCGGCAAATAAAGTGTGGCTGCTTGAGCATGACATTGCTCTAATTCCATTCCTTGCCTCCCAAGCTCGCCAAGGCCTAAGAGCCGATAAGACCTTCAAGAATTCGGCCTTCACCGCTGCAGCCATCCATATAAACCAAAAGTTTGGCACTGATTACAGTTGGGTGAATGTGAAAAATCATATGAAAGGGCTTCAAGGGCGGCTGAAGGATGTGAATAAGTGCTTGGAGATAAGTGGGGCTGGTTGGTCACCGGAGCTTCAGATGATAGTCCTCAACCCAGAGATTTATGCCACATGGGCCACAGTATTAACTTCTCCACTATCCATATATGAAATTAAATTTGGATTACGTAATTTTATTATGATATTCAATGTTTGCTCTTTATTGATGCAGGCCAACTATAGATTGAAGGACTATGTCAACCACCCCATACCGTGGCTGGACGATCTGAAGCTGGTTCTAGGCGACGATGCGGCGAAGGGTGAGCATCGCCAGAATGTTTATAACGTTTTTGGAGTCCCTGATAATGAGAGTCACGGCGATCATGTTAGTCCCCCAAACTATTCACAAGCATCAACCGAATATGAGGCTTATGCGGACATCCCAACTCCGACGTCGACGGGGCCATCGCAGGCAGGGACAAGCCATGCAATCCCCCCCGTCGTTGGACAAAAGAAAATGCATCGTCGGGCATTGAGGGACGAACCAAACCTCTTGAAGGAAATGGTTGACAATGTCAGACATGTCGCATTAGCCATAGAGCGTGCCTACCCGAACACTCTTGCTCTTCTTTTGCATCAGTTGTATGCTATGACTGAGTATCCACCAGAAATTTTGGATAAGTTGTATATGCAACTCAGCGACAATGAGAAAAACGGTCGTAGATTTGTAAATTGGACCGATGAGGCAAGGAAGCGCTACGTGCAATCTAAGGTTGAAGAGATGCAGCGGGCTAGGGATGCAGCCGGTGATGATGGGGCCGAGGACGATGACTGGAATATGTGATTTAATGGTTGGGGTGAAGAAGGGATTCATAAGGTGGGGGGTACCGGAGGTGACTGATGGGAGTAACATATCATGGTTTGATGTATTTTTAGGGAGATGTGTTGAACAATGCTTTTGTAATATAACCTGTGATGTATGTGATGGATGGGTGGAAGAAGACAGTAGGATATTAGGATATTTGATGTATGTCTGTGATGGATATGTGGATGAAGAGAGTAGGATATTTGATATTAGTAGGATATGAGTAGGATATTAGGAGGTAATATTACGTGTGATGTATGTGAAGAAGGGAGTCCTTATGTTTGCATATGAATTGACATGCTGCAGTGGGATTGACTTTTTCCCTCTTCTACATTTTGATCATGATGTTTGTGACTATCTAATTTTGTGTGTGTGTGTGTGTGTGTGTCTACATATGAGTGTCCTATTTTCTCTTCAAACTTCATGCATCTTCTCCAAGCCTGGTGTGTGTGTGTCTAATTGTGAGCATGATGTTGCATGAATTGGTCTGCTTGCCTGATGGTGCATGATTTGGGCTGCTGTATTTTTTCCTTGCCAAGTACACTGAATTTTATTTGATGCTCTTGCCATTCATCTTGCCTTTCTGAAAACATGGATTTATTTTCAATTACAATGTATTTTTTCCAAGCTGCTCAGTTTGATTATCTTGATGTATTAGATGTTTCAGCCTCAGAAAACATGGATTTATTTTCATTCGGTTCCTAACAGTACTGAAGTGGCTGGTATTCTGTTGTTTGAGTAAGTTTGTATCATGTTTGAGTAAGTCTGTTTCATGTTTGATTATTTTCCCAATATTGGAAACCTGCATCTTTCATATGTCATGTATCATGCTATCCTTTGGTATGCAATGTTTGAGTGTGTCATTGTCCTGTTGTTTGCCTGCTATATGCTATATGATCTGAGTGTGTCATTTATCTGCCATGCATGCAATTTATTTGTCATTGTTTTTGGCTTTGTCCTGTACCATGCAAGCTACTGATATGCCTGATACTGGAGTGCTAAAAAATGATGGAAGGATATATAAATTATTTTCCCTTTGCCTTAACATCCCCAATGATGATTATGTTGAAAATTGGGTATCCGTCAATATGGATGTCAGGCAAATGGTGTCATTCATTGCTAATGTGGATATTTTGGTGTTTCTTTGGTGTATTGCCTTTGCCCAATGATGATAATGTGGATCCTTGAACTGAACATCTTCTAGGAGGGCTTGCAATTAGTTTCCTAACTTCCCAATGATGATAATCCTAACTCCTTCTTGGAGGGCTTTGCCCAATGATGACAATGTGGTTTAAGCATGCTCATATCTGAATTCTTGGTTGGTTTCAATTCATGCATTAGGAAATAATGGGGAGATTTTGTAGGAACCAATTGCAAGCAACTAAAAGTGGCCATGATTGACTAAATTATCTGAGGGCAACATTCATGGTTCGTTTCAATTCATGACAGTAGTATTATTGGCCTTTTGCTGGCCTGCTTGCCTTCTCATTTGCCTTAAATACTCTGTGCATGTTCTTTGCTCTTCCTGAAATTGGACTTCTATATCAGCTTCTGGCCTTCTGTTGCCTGAAATCTACGCATTGCATTTTGTTGGACTTGATCTTTCCTCCTTGCCTGCTCAGTTGCCTGCAATTCTCTGTGTGTCCCTGTTCTTTGATATTGCTAAAATTGGATATATTTTTTTGCTTCTGCCCAATGATGATAATGTGGATCCTTGAACTGAACATCTTCTAGGAGGGTTTGTAATTAGTTTCCTAACTTCCCAATGATGATAATCCTAACTTCTATTTGGAGGGCTTTGCCCAATGATGACAACTTGGTTTAAGCATGCTCATATCTGAATTCTTGGTTGGTTTCCATTCATGCATTGGGAAATAATTGATGGATTTTGCATGCAACCAGAAGTGGATTTGATTGAATAAATTATCTGAGGGCAAAATTCTTGGTTGGTTTCATTTCTTGGTTACTTTCCCTGCTATATGCTATAAATTGGCGTGTCTTCGCTAAATTATCACACGTGCTGGCTCTTTGCTCTTTGCTATATGCTCTATGCTGGAAATTGGAGTTTTGCTAGAAAGTGGAGTTTCTCTTGCTCTTGCTCCAGAAATGGGTTTTAACAAATTTTTTTGGAGTTGTTATGGAATGCTGGAATGCTGGAATGCTGGGATGTTATGTTGCCTCCCATACTTACTATGTATTTGATCTTTGCTCTTTGCATTTGCATTCTGGGAATTTGTGGGATCATGGGCTTGCCTGCTGGCCTTCTCAGCTGGTGGCCTGCTGTTGCTCTTGCCATTGCCATTCATCTGGCCTTTGCATTTGCATTCTGGAATTTTATTTGATGCTCTTGCCATTCATCTGGCCTTTCTGTAGCACATGAATATTGGTTTTTGACTATGATTTTGAGCTCTCAAATTTGGCTTTCTTTGGTGTTCATGTGGTGTATTGGCTGGAATTGTGAAATTGTGAAAACCCACATCTTTCACAACAATTGAACCCCAAAAGAACATGCCCTAGGTTGTCTTCCATACTTACTGTGTATTTGATCTTTGCTCCTTGCATTTGCATTCTGGGATTTTGTTGGCCTTGTGCTTGCCTGCTGGCCTACTCAGCTGGTGGCCTGCTGTTGCCTGAAATCTGAGCATTGGAATTTGGTGGACTTGTGCTGGCCTTCATGCCTTCTCATTTGCCTGAAATACTGTGTGTGTGTGGGGGGCCTATTCTACTCTGATTTTGGATTTTTAGAGTGCATTCCAATTACCTCATATTATCTCCTCTTTGCTGTTGCTGACATTGAAGTTGGTCCTGCAATCTTTAGCATTCAAGCCCAGATTTCTGGGCTGAATCTGGATTTTTATACAATGCATGAATGTGGTAATTTTTTATGGGGGATTTGGGTGAACTAGCCCTATGATGATTATGTGGAAAAAAGAGTATCCGTCAATATGGATGGCATGCAATTAGGATCCTTCAGTACACATGTTTGCGCAGAATTTGAATTACAGTTGATAACAAATGTTGGTAAATAACTATGAAATTTGCTGAAAATAATGTGATAGTTGGGAGTTTATTCCATATGCATTATTTTCTTGAGATGATGTGTTATTGGTTGGATTCAATTCTTGTCGTGGGCGTGTGATGCTAGAAAATGAAGGAGCCATTGCCATGCAACCTATTGGGGATATGGAAAATTATAATCTGAGGGTGCTTATTGTTATATTATATGAATGTCCGTAATAAGCTTCCCATCTTTTTAAGGGCATTTTTGCTTACCACTTTTTTTCTGGGTTGAATTACTTTTACGGTTATCAGTATTCGTAATTCTTACATTGCCAATCCGCTTCTATTATTATATGCTCTTTTTTTGGACTGTTCGTTCTGAGCTCTGAACGCTGCCGCCACCCTTCCATGCCAATGATCAATACAATTCGTAGGTACGCTTATCCGTCTTTCATTTAAATTTATCACTTTTATATGTAAAATTTTATATGTTAATGGGGATTTTTTTTGCTTGCCAGGTATATATATGAGTCAACAGTCAAGCTCCTCTTGTCGATCTCGACAGAGAGATGCGACCCATGGCAAATTTGATGCCGATTACGATGACTTCAAGAAATGCTATTGTGGGCATCAGGTCCCGAGGAGGACGTCATGGACACGAGCAAACCTTGGGCGTAGATTTTGGAGTTGTACAGCTCGAGAGAATCGCTGCCCCTTCTTCTTATGGAAGGATCCCCCCACCCTGAGTTATCCAGACTGGTTATCATGCATTACATGGACGAGCTTGACCGACTGCCCCCTACTGCAAGTTCGACGCCCGCTTTTACCGAGAGTAGGCTGTTAGAGATGGAGGGACGACTGGATACTGTTGTTGGACTACTTGAGAGGACCACTGGGCAGCTGGAGAGCATCGTATCCGATTATCGTTCCATTAAGGCCGGACTGCTATCTCTCTTAGTTGTACTAGGTTGTTATGTACTTTTGATGTATAACAATGGTCGTTGATGTAAACACTGTTATGGATTATTTGTTGCAACAGCTTGTGGATGATGGGGGTTTTAGGTATGTTTGTTTATCGGTGGGATCTATTAATTGCTGTTTACCACCATTTACCACTGTTTGTATAACAGAAGGCGTTGAGGTTAAACACTGTTATGGATAATTTGTGGGATCATGATGTTGATGTGGAGATGTACCTTTGTGACTTTGATGTCGTTCTCGAGGGTTGTATTTTGAGTTGGTTTGTATTTGGACGACTTTTTGGTTCACTTTACGGTATATATATGTTGCTGATGTATTTTGGGTTTACGCATCACAATATCATCATTTTATGTGATTTTTTCTAACTTAATTATTGATGGTGACACAGAGAATACGGCAATGTCAAAATAAACCGTGTTTATTATTTGGGATATTTTAATTAGTTTGTCATATTGCAAGGAGGAATACTGTTCTTTTATATTTGTTACAGACGAATATTTGGTTTTTATATCAATTCCATTCACAACTGCTAGGGGGGTCATTGTTCCCCTATTCTTACCACTTCCCACCCACAACTTTCACCCTCCAACTTTCACAACAACTTTCACAACCAACTTCAACACAAAAAAACACAATAAAGTTATGTAGGGCCCACACACAATTTCAACTTCCTCATTCACAACACACTTTCATCCAAAAAAACACAATACTCTACCTTATCAACACTATTCATCACTTCAACTAACAAAGCATTTCAACCTAAAAGAACAGGCCATTAGTGTAATACGACATCAAAAACTCATGATTAGGGTCTATCTGACTAGTCTTAACCGTGTGGGAATTAGAGTACAATTGCTTTTCCGAGCCAATTGGATTAGTTGTAGTTGCTCTCCTTTACTTGTGAACAGTGACGTAAGTTCGTAACTAGGAATTTTTGTCCTTCGTGAAGACATTTTTTGCATGAAGAGACCATGAATTTACAGAGGAAGGGATATTATTCAAATAAAAATTACACCGTACACCTATCCAAACAATGATCGCCCAGCAGGCAACTTTCTGATTGTCCTTCGCAGCCCCTTCACACGAATACCCCTTCCGTTCGGTGTCCATCCTCGATAGAAGAAAAAACAGAGTCAAAAAATTGTTTTTTTGGCAGGGAATCGAGCGTGGATTTTTCACAGGATGGGTTTGCATTGATTTTTTTAAAGAACTAATTTGATGAAGGGTTTGCATTGCTGAACCATTCGCGTGGAAATTTGCATAAGGGTTTGCATTGGTCTTTTAAGCGGAACTATTGTCACAAACTAGTAATTATTTGCGTGGGAATTTGTGGAAGGGTTGCATTGGATTTTTTAAAGACCTATTTGCGTGGGAATTTGCCGAAGGATTTGTGTGGGAATCTCGTGATCCTTCTTGGTGATTCTCTTTCGTATCTTTTTTTTGGATTTTTGATGGCACTTTGGAATGATTTTGAGGGGCTTCTTGGGGTGATTTTGCATCGCAATTAGAGTCGGTCTCCTTCAAAGGTTGCTCACGATGAGTACAGTTATTGCAAGTAAAAGGGTCATTGGAAATGTCAATGTCATATTTTATTGAGCAGAGCCAAACAGCAGCATCCCAAATAACTACAACAGAGATCCCAACAATAGCAACCTGATCAACCATTGCAATCACCATCTGCTCTACCATTAATAGATCCATATATGATCGTGCAGTTTCAGAAGTTCCTTGCTACCCAGCCTCATGCAGTGTCTGCTTTCTCACATATATATTTGTCATCCTCAAGTTCCACATCTATATCATCTCCGTTGTGGGTTATAGATTCTATTGTTTACTATCATATGTCACCTGATTTGTACTCGTTCGTTTCTTTCCTTCCTAAAACATTTATATCTATTAAAAATGTAGATGTCACACTCTTGCATGTAGTAGTTGTTGGGTCAATTCTCTCACATCACTTGTCTCTCCATGATTTCTACTACATTCCAAATCTTACCATGAATCATGTTTCTATTAGTCAATTATGTGAATCTAGATACTTAGTCTCTTTTTCCTCCTCAAATTGTTATGTATAGGATTAATAATCCCAAAAGCTGATTGGGACATGCTGTAAGAAAGGGGGACTCAATGTTTTGGATGAGCTCAAGTTACCAGAGTTCGCAGGTTCAAGTGTTGATTTGTCATCTTTTCATTTAAGCCATTCTTCTTCTGAATTTTATTTATGGCATTCTCTACTTAGTCATGTTTCAGAATCTCGCTTACATTTTTTTGGCTTTCTCAGGAGCATTAGGAAATTTAAAACCACCTGAAATTTCTGATAACAAAGATTACAAGTTACCAAAATTCTTGTCTGTACCATTTAACAGAAGTATATTTTCTTCTCTTGTGCCTTTTGATCTGATTCATGTTGATATGTGGGGACATTCTCCGATAGCCACAAAAGGGGGTTCAAGATAATATGTTCCATTTATCGAAGATTGCACCAGTTATTATTGGGTTTATCTTATTAAGTGTCGCTGTGACTTTTTTCATGTTTTCAATGATTTTTGTGCTCTTGTGAAAACTCAACATTCTGCTGTTATAAAATACTTTTGATATGATTTAGGTGGAGAATATATTTCTAATCAATTTTCTGCCATACTTGCTTCTGATGGAACTATTCTCCAAACTGCTTGCAGAGAAACTCTAGTGCAGAATGGTATGGCTGAAAGGAAACATAGGCATCTTCTTGAAACAACTCGATCTCTTTTATTGTTTGCCTATGTTTCTAGTGAATTTTGAGGAGAATCAATTCTTACTGATGTTCATCTTATTAAAAGAATGCCTACCTCCCATAATTCAGGTTTGTCACATTTTGAGTCATTGTATAGATCTGTTACTGATTACTCTTCCCTTCATGTATTTGGTTCTACTTGTTTTGTCCTTCGCCTGAATGTCAAACGTAGTAAACTGTCTTCACAGTCTGTTATTTGTGCCTTTCTAGGTTATGGTGATGGTTAAAAGGGATATCGTAGTTTTGATCTAATCAATTAAAATTTATATGTCTCTCGTCATGTTGTGTTTCTTGAACATATTCATTTTTTCTATACATGTTAGTGCACATAATATAACTACGTCTGATCTTATTCGCATTGATCCATTCACTCTTGATACGGACACTGTCACTTTAGATCACGTCTATTACAATGTTCCTGTTGATAGTTATACAGATATTGGTACTTTGGCTCCTAATACAGATGTTCATGCCAATCCTTCTACGACTGCACGATCACTTTCTGTGACTGTGGATCATCCTGCTCCTCGCTACCCTACGCATACTCATAAGTCCACTCAGCTATTAGATTTTGCTTATTCTTGTTATTCTATCTCCTTGGTTTCCTTCTTAGCAGCTACTCATCGTCATTTTGAGCCTTTGTCCGATATAGAAGCTGTTTGTGATCCACTTTGGCAGAAGGCTATGGCTAAAGAACTTACTACACTATAGCTGACACATACTTGAGATTTGGTGCCTCTACCATTGGAAAAACGAGCAATTGGTTCTCGCTGGGTCTATAAAATTAAAACCAAGTCTAATGGCTCAATTAAACGATACAAAGCTAGATTTCCTGCTAAAGGTTACTCTCAATAATATGGTATGTATTATGAGGAGACGTTTGCATCAGTTGCAAAAATGACAACAGTTCGGACCCCTTATTGCTGTTGTCTCTGTTTGTCGATGGGACATATCTCAAATAGATGTTAAAACACCTTCTTGGATGACAATCTTCAAGAAGAAGTCTACATGGTTCCTCCTCCCAGTGTTCATCATCAACCTAGTGAAGTTTGCAGGCTTAGAAAAGCTCTGTATGGTCTTAAACATGCCAGGTTTGAGAAGTTTTCTATCGTGGTTTCATCAGTTGGGTTTCGACCTAGCTAGCATGACTCAACATAGTTTATCAAAAATACATCAGTTGGTCGTATCTTGCTACTTTGTATGGTAATGACATGATTATTATATGTGATGAATTCGATGGAATTGCGTTATTAAAATTGGAGTTAGCTCGTTGTTTTTCTATGAAGGATTTGGGCTTACTACATTATTTTTTGGGTATTGAAGTTGTCTATTCTCCAAAAGGTTATCTTCTTTCTCAATCTAAGTATATGGCTGACATATTTGAATGGGCTCATCTTACTGATAACAAGACTGCTGATATACATCTTGAGATTAATGCTCGATATACTCCTTTAGATGGTCCTTCCTTGCTTGATCCTATTTTGTATCGGATGTGTCAAATTTAAATATAATCGCAAGCGCACGGTGTCAATGTAGCACTTACGAGTCGATCCACATGGAGGTTGTCTGACAGAGTACTAGCCAATCCTAGACTGTGATTAGCTACGTAGGTAATTTTTATAAAGAGAGAAATAAAGATAAAGAAAGGCTCTAGGGCTAGGTATCCCTATAATGTGGATTGAATGCGGAGTGAATCATTTTATTTGTCTATCAAATTGATCCTAGGATGAGGTTGGTGCACCTAATGTTGTCACCTACCCACCTACCCACTATCGTGATGCTATGATATGACTACCTCTCGTGTGGCAAAGCCAAGTATCGTTGGTCATTGTCACATGACGGGTGCATGATGCTCAACAATATTCACCAACCTTCATTCATGCCACTATCGTGGATAAACTTTCGATCATCGTCTGGAGGCTCTAATCTACACCCAACTATAGTTGGTGACACATATAGTTAATGATTCTAATAAACATCCATGGAGAAACCCTAATTGATTATTCAATAACTAAACCAAAGATTCAATCCATACCAATCCCATAATAGGGTTCAACCATGTCCTAGATAAATACTACTCAATAAACATCAAAGAAATCACAAAGATATCACACGAGAACAAAGAAAACATATAATAAAAAGAAGAACTTATCTTATAACAATGCAATCAAAAAAGTCTTCAAAGTACAAGCTTGCTCCAAAGGAAATCGTAAATAAATCTACTTTAACCCTACTCCTACTCCTAATCTACTTTCGTAGGAAGAAGAAGAAAGAAAAGTAGAAGAAAAGTTGCTCCCTCCCTTCAAAACGCGCACAAAACCCTTAAATACATCCCAAAAATCCTAATGGGTTTGGGCAAAACCGGACCCAACATGACCGTGTCAAATGTCACACACGGTTGTGTCAACTCAGCTAAAATGACCATTTTTCACTTCAGAAAATCAAGCTTGACACGGTTGTGTAGAAAACCGACACGGTCGTGTGACTACTTTCTTCAGAATAGCCTTTCTATGTGTTTTTAGCCTCTTCACTGACATGGTAGTGTAGGTTTTCTACATGATCGTGTGACAGTCGTGTGCACAAATTCTGCACGACAGCCTCATCTTCCAGAAAATGAATAAAATCAGTCCGAGCCTAGGAAAATACAAATGAATATGCTTTGGAATCGTCACGAGACGTTCTTCGATTGAAAAATAAAAGATCTTGAAAATAACCATGAAGTCATGACCAGATCTTCAGTTTTTGCAAGGATGTGTGGTTTCTATGGGCATCTTCTTCACATGGTGGTGTGGAGTGTCACACACGACCATGTGGTTCCTCTTTTCTTTGGCTTGAGCTAATCTCTTGCACATGACTATGTGTGGTATTGCACACGGTCGTGTAGGTCCATTTCTCTTCAAATATTCTTTATTTTCATTCCATCGCTTCACCTCGTGTCATTCCTTGACTCTAATTAGCTCCAATTGTCTCGATATTGACCTGAAATGCACATAAACACCAAAGAGTGAAAGGGAACAGAAATAGAGTGAAATGATATATAAAATGGGATTTTATATAATGCCATGGATGAATAAATCCCACTAAAAATATGAAAATATTCACTCATCAAAAGCTAAACGCGTCCTTGTTCTCAAGGAAGACAAAGAGAGTAGAGAACGGAGGTATGCATGCAACGAATGAAATGCACAGGAATTTCCAAAGTTCCAAAAGCAATCATACCATATATGCATAAGAGGTTGACGATTCAAACATCATGAAAAACAAATCAGATTCCATCAACCATCCAAAACTCGACATAGAGTATAAGTTCTAAAATAGAAAGGCATAACTATCATGCACTTGGCTATAAAAAATGGGAAACAAAATTATGCAGTGATCAAAATAATAGTAAACATCGTACAATTGCATACTAACATATCAAGGAAGTGGCCCTCACAACACGCTATCATTCCTTGATTTGCGAGGTCGCTAGCTTCACTCGAATATTTATTTTATATAGATTTTTTTCTTTTTTTCCTTGAAATCCTAATTGGTTCGTGTAAGGAGTGTTGGGTCAATGACTTTCAGATCAGATGACCTTAGGACAAAGGGCCAAGAAGAACCCCGCAGACCTACTAGCTCAAAACAACTATGATTTTTATTTTATGCACTCTCCCAAGCTACACTGAAAGCACTCTCCCAAGCTAGACTTTTTTAGTGCAAATCCTCTAATGCTTCATGAGACACAAGGACCCGGCTACTCAGTATAGCTGGAGGAACGATGCATACGTATTCATTTATTTTTTGTATATTTTTTTTATTTTTTATTTTTTATTTTCAAATGTGAATGAGCTAAGCTAACACCACTCCTCAGTACTGGAGTAAACAAGTTGTTATCCAAATCCTACAGATTAATAGCCATTATACTCAACTAACACTTCTATGATGCAAGCATAAAGTGGGTTCCCAAGAAAAATATAACCTTGGTCATTTCGAGAATACATATCTTAGAAAATTATAAACATTTTCATAAGGAGCATATTAAAATGAGTTCTAAACGAAAAATATACCCCAAGTTATATCCTAGATGGGTTTAGGAATCCAGCCAAAAGGTGAAGATTCGAATGTCACACAAGCATAAAGCATAGACAATGTGATACTCATGGAACTAAATAATTATGCATGAAGTGCATACAAAAGAAGAAGAAAATAGTAATGCATGAGCAAAATTCGAAAAGAAAGTGAAAAAATAAGAAAATGAAGCTTAAGAGCAACTAAAATGAAGGCATGAGATGCAAATGCATGGAAATGCACCTCCCATAAGCTTGAATTAAGCATTGTTCCCACGGCTAAAAAGAGTGAAAAATAGGGGGACCAAAAGTGCCTGTGGGGGTGTATTTAATGATAAAAGAAAAATAAAGAAGAATAATGAAAGCATGAAAGCAAAATAAAAGAAGAGTGAAATAAAAATGAAAATAGTGAAATAAAAGTGAAAACAGTCGTTTGGGACGACCGTTTGGCTTCAGTAGCTTTCGGTATGACGCGATCGTTTCGATTGCCAAATGACCGTGTTGATTTGGATTTCCTTCTCTTCAGCTCTGATGCGACACGATCTTTTGGATCTTCAACGCGACTTCGTCGATGGGCTTTACAGTTGCATGGGGTTGTCATGGTGATACGACCGCGTGGATAAACCATGCGGTCGCCTGTTACACTTTTTCCTTTGCTTCCCCGTGATTTTGATCCATGTTCCTTCTTGATTCATTCCATTACTTGTTTCTCCACTCTAGGGCCCAAAAACTCTATGGTTTCTCCTATAATACACATGAGATAGCCAAAGGTAAAAAAGGAACTAAAAATGGGGGAAATAGAGTGGAGTGAAGGATGAAATGACATGAAGGGTAGATGAAATGAGTATAAAATATATACATAAATAACACACATCAAAATCCCCCAAGCTAAACTTTTACTTGTCCTGGAAGACATGAAAGAGTAAAGACTAAAGGCATGCAAGCAAGCTTACAAATGATGGCATGCGATTTTGAGAATTTCATAATATCGAGTATATATACGTGGGTGAATGGAAATTTCAAGTTCATGGAAATTAAATACGCCAATTTCTTTCAATCGATTAGAATATGATCCTAGGACGTCATTTCTAGCTCGAATTGTCAAATAATATACTAAGCTATGATCATGCTCAAGTCTAAGATATTTCCTCTAACCCGTCCTTAGGTTGAAGGAATATGAATCGAAGTTATGCGATGGTCGAGGAAAAGATAAGTATTGGATAATGGGATATTGGTCTATCGATGAAGTGTCTCTCACAACACCTTAACGTTACATGATTCGTGAAATCAATAATTTTATTCATGCTTCCATTTTTTCATTGTTTTTCAATTTTTTCATTGGAATTCTAATTGGTTCGTGTAAGGAGCATTGGGTTGATAACTCCCAGATCAGATGATCTTAGGGCACTAGGCCAAGAAGGACCCATCAGACCTACTAGATCAAACCAAATATAATCCTTATTCTTATGCACTCCTCCAAGCTAAACCTTTCAGCGCGAGGCCCCGATGCTTTCTGAGGCATAGGGATCCGGCTACTTAGCTAGCGTAGCTGGGAGAACAGTGCATAACTTATTCTTTTTTCTATATATAAATTTTTTTTTCTTTTTTTTTCCTTTTTTCGAAAGCATGAATAGGTTAAAAAAATTCACTCCTCCGTACTAGGTGAAATGTTATTTTCCAAGTCTTGAAGGATTATAAGCCATTATACACAACTATCAATTTTATGGTCCATGCATAAAGTGGGTTCAAAAACTTCTCTAACTTCTACCCTACATCTCGACGATGCTCTGCATGCACCCAAATTTTCCAAGAATCTGCTCTCTGTATACAAGTTTCGCGGGACAATAATTGCATCATTCAATTCTCATCCTCTGATTTTATTATACATGATGTAAAAACTGGTCAAACCATTCTTCAAGGTCCGAGTAGGCATGGTCTCTACCAGCTTCTCTCCAACCATATCTCCCTCTTTGCTTCAAGTTGTTCAAGTTCTCTCTGGCTTGCCCGCCTTGGTCATCCAGCTCCTCATACCGTATCTAGAGTCGCCTCCAATCTATCGCTAAAGCTGTCATCACATAAAACTTGCTCTCAATGTACCATGAGCAAAAGTCAGAAATTTCCCTTTTTCTAAATCCAGAGCAGATTCTCCTCTTTCTTTAGTTCATTCTGCTGTATGGGGCCTAGCTCTTGTTATGTCTAATAAATGTTTCCGTTATTATGTCAGTTTCATTGACGATTACTCTCGTCATGTTTGGCTATATTCTCTAAATCAAAAATCTGATATGTTTGCTGCCTTTTAGACATTTCAAACCATAGTTGAACAGCAGTTTACTGCAAAAATAAAAATTTCCGATCCGATGGCGGGGGAGAATTTTGTAATCATCAATTTTCATCCCTTTTTCGCCAAGTTAGGATCGTACATCAAACTTTAGCCCCATACACACACCAGAACAGAATGGTGTCGCTGAAAGAAAACATCGACACATCATCGATACAACAGTTGCTCTTGGCTTAACAGCTTCCATGCCCAAGAAATACTAGTCTGATGCGGTAAAGACGTCAGTGTACATCATCAACAGGCTTGCATCAGCCACTCTTAATAACCAGTCACCATTTGAGATTCTCCATGAAAGACTACATGATTACAAATGGCTCCGAACCTTCATCCGCCTTTGCTATCCATGTCTTCGGCCATGTGAGAACAACAAGCTTGGAGCTCTCTTGCAACCCTGTGTATTCCTTAGATATGCTGACCATGTGAAGGCGTACAATTGCACGGACCATTCCACATAAAAGGTATACATCGACATGTACAGTTCGAGGAGATGATCTTTCCCTTTTCAAAAAACCAATCAACACATACTAATACTCATATTATCCCAAACTCTCCGAGTCATTCCATAAGTCCATCGACGCATTTATCACCTCCCCGACCTATTTTATCCCACCAAGCTCTCAGAGCCATAATCCAAGCTAAAACCACCAAAACCCACAAAATCCACTTATTGCCCATCCTCTCCCTGCCCTACTCCCTACACCGAGCAATCCTACAATGACTCCAAGCCAAAACCCATCATACCCGACCACACCTCTATCCTACCCAACCTATTCTCTGCATATGCCCACTAATCTTTCCTCACCTGCTCAACCTACCAATCATACCTTGGTGGCTCATCATCCGACCTCTTACCCTGGTGACTATCTCCCACTGTTCACGGTCGACCCTACCGTGCCAACCTCAACAGCTCATCCATCACTGACTCATCCTATGATAACCTACTCCAAGGTCGACATCACCAAATCCTACCAACCACTAAATCTTCACACTCATATCTCTATAGAAGAGCATCTCTTTTACAAATCGACCGCAAAAACACCAGAATGTGTCGCTGCAATGCAAGAGGAATATAATGCTCTTTGCCAGCAAGAAACGTGAGATCTTATTCCTCCTCCTCACTCAGCCAACGTCATTGGAAACAAATGGATGTACCGAATCAAGCAGAATACCGAGGGCTCCATTGCTCGGTATAAAGCTCGGCTTGTAGCCAAGGGCTTCCATTAGAAGGAAGGCATTGATTTGGTTGAGACATTCAGTCTGGTGGTGAAACATGGCTCCATCCTCCCGCTTATAGCTCCTGCTCTCCACTTTGGTTGGCCTATCAGGCAACTAGATGTCTCCAATACCTTTCTACATGGCAGCATTGATGAAGACCTCTACATGGCACAACGTCAGGGCTTCGAAGATCGCTCTCTTCTCCCAAGCAAGCACCTCGGCATTGGTACACTCGCTTCTCCCAGTTCCTCCGAGCTTATGAATATATTTCGGGTACGGCTGACTCCTCGCTATTCGTCCGAACTAACAGTAACTAGAAGACAGTCATTCTTTATGTCGACGACATCCTCATCACGGGCTCTTCCCCCAGTTTCGTTCGACAATTTATTGGGGAGTTGGCACAAGAATTCGCTATGAAAGATCTTGGCGACCTATCTTACTTCTTAGGGCTAGAGATCCAACGTGGCTTGCAGGGCTGCTTCATCCACCAATCCAAATACACAAAGGAACTCCTTCAGAAGGCTGGCCTCTCCAACTATAAGCCGAACCGAACTCGCGTCGCTTCAAAGCGACCTCTCAATTACTCGGATTCTCTTCTCGATGATGGCTCCTACTATTGCAGTTTGGTCGGCGCCCTACAATATTTTACATTGACCCGACTCGACATATCGTTCATTGTTAATCAGGTGTGTCAATTCCTCCTTGCACCACGTTCTTCCCATCTCACTGATACAATGCGAATCCTTTGCTATCTTCAAGTTACACCAACTCATGGCTTGCTACTTCGTCCGAGCCCTCTTTCACTCGTTGCCTTCTTCGACGCTGATTGGGATAGAGACCCGACTGATCGACAATCCATCAATAGGTTCTGTGTCATTCTTGGCAAGAACACAATCACATGGAGCGCTAAGAAACAGCCATCCATTGCCCACAGCTCAACAGAGTCTGAATATCGATCTCTTTCTATTACTGCTAAAAAGATTATCTAGTTGCAACTTCTACTGTCTGATCTACATGTTTCTCTCTAAGATAAGCTATGTATATGGTGTGATAACAAATCAGCTATATCCTTTTCCTCCAATCCAATGTTTCACTCCAGAACCAAACGCTTCATGGTGGACTATCGCTTCATTAGAGAGCAAACTACATTGGGCAATATTCAAGTGCGATACATCTCCACCAAAGACAATCCTGCAGACATCTTTACCAAGATTCTCCCAGCGGATCGTTTTGAACTTCTACGAGTCAAACTGTTCGTCATCTTTGCCGATCAGTTTGCAAGGGCGTATAAAGAAAGTATACTAAATTCCTCTAAACCTGGGATCACATCAAAGGCATTCAATGCTGATTGTGACCCCATACAAAGTACCACATGTTGTAAAGATTATAAGGAAAGTAGACTAAATCCTCCAAAGACCGGGTTCACATCAATGTAATTCAATATTGATTATGTCCCGATACAACGAACCACATGTTGTAAAGATTATAAGGAAAGTAGACTAAATCACCCAAAGGTCGGGATCACATCAATGGCATTCAATACTGATTGTGTCCCGATACAACGAACCACTTCTTCTAAAGATCCGCAGTTATTAGTTACCAAACAACCAGAATTCATATCGTACTGTAATTACTATTATACCCTTGATGATTTGTATATTTAAATGCATCAAAAGAAATGAAAAGATCATTGGTTTCTTTTCTATCTTTTTCTCCAGTTGTTTAATTTCTTCAGATCATATAAATTAAAGCATCATTGAAAATAGCAAGAGTGCTCACAACAGAATGAAGAAACATATCTATTTTCCGATTTCTACCAAAAAGAAGAAGAAGAAACATATCTCTTATTAAGAAAGTACTCACAATAGAACATGGTGGATGGCTGGCTCATGAGGATCGCCAGGGCCTAGGGTACCGGAGGTGGCCGGTGGCCCGGTGGGCTCGTCTCGTGGAGCAAGGGCATGGAGCAGAGAGCTCTAGGGGGGAAGAGAATACGCTAAAATCCAAAGAGAGAAAGTTCATAGCATTTGGAACAATGGGAAGTGTTGTGGCTCATGGGGTAAGTGGGTTATTATAAACATATTTTTTGTTGATTTTTTTCCCCAATAGCTTGACAGATGGAGGCTAGCGCATAGGTATAGGCTTATAGCCGATAGCTTTAACCGTTGTTCACATGGGGAACTGCGTGAAATGGGTATTAAAAAAAATTTGTTTGGTTTTTCCTGCCCAGGGAAGCTACAAAGTAGTTCCACCCCTAATATTTAGTAATTGACTTTGGCAAACTTAATTCCCTCTTGGTAATGATTTAATGCATCATCACAATAATTACATTGTGTACACATTTGATTTCTAAAAGAAGTGTTTATGCAAAAGAACAATGCCAAGTGCTAGATGCATAAGAAGTTTGATATATTTTCCTTTATTTTGCTCCCTTTTTTAAAGTCAGGCTCTAATTCATAAGATGAGCCTAATCAACATAACAACTCATATAATCACCTTAATTTAGTGGGTACTTTAGCGGGCTTTTCTCTAAGTTTTGGAGATACAATGTAAACTTCTGAGTGTTTCTTCTATGCGTAGGTGAGCCACATTACATAAAATTAAGACGAGAAATCTACTCATATCCCTTGAGAAAAATGTAAGAAGATTTATAAGTAACCAGTATTGTCAAATGGGATAAATATCTTTTAAAACAAATCCATTTCTGTTATGAATAAGCCCATGAGGCCCATTGGGTATCTGGCCCACCATTGAAAGCTATAAATATGAGGGTAGAGGAGCTCTTAACCCCCTACATCTATTTCCCTGCTTTTCCCTTCACAACACGTTATCAGCACGATCACGCTAGTTGGAAAAGGCGGCGACGCTCGAGGAAGAAGATCCATCAACCGCTCAGTTTTAAGAAGATCGTAATCTTCTCAACGTGGAGCGAAAAGGGCATCATTCACCAACCGTCGTCTTGATTCCTTTGTCGAATCTATAGGTAAATCTCAAAAAATTTTAGATCTAAACTTGCGTTTCCCGTAGATCTGCATGTTTTAAGATCAAAAAGTTTGAAAACACGGTAAAAATCACATTTTTATTTAGATCCGCATGTCTAAAAACAATAAAAATCAGTTTTTAGAGATCTAAATGCTTGAAAAATCAGTTTTTTTAACCCCCAACCTTGATCTATACCACGCACGCCCGAAGGGCGAAACGGCGGTGCTCCACAAGTGCCGCCGGCGATATGCGCCGCGGCCAGCAGTCGCGGCCTCTGGCCGCGGATTGCAGCCGCGGCGACAGGCCACGGCGGCCGCGGCCCACAGCCGCGACCAACCATCGCGGCGGCGCGCCGCGCGGGCCCCCCTAGGGTTTTTCGGGAACCTAGCCCTTAACGGGCCAATTTTTTAGGGGAGACCCAATTAACCCTAATGGGTTGTTTTCATGGACCAAAAAGCCTGAAAATTAACCCACTTACCCCTAATTTTTCCTTTTTTATTTTTAGCCCCAAAAGCCCAAAATAATTAAAGAAATTTTAAACTTTATAAACAGGGTTAAAGCGGAAAATAAAACATTAAAAATATGGATCAAATGTAAAAAGTTTTTCAAAAATAATTTTTAGCACGTCACACACTATTTAGATTATTTTTTAATCTTTACATGATTATCTGCGTGTCACACACTAAAACATTAAAAATATGGATCAAATGTAAAAAGTTTTTCAAAAATAATTTTTAGCACGTCACACACTATTTAGATTATTTTTTTAATCTTTACATGCATGTGACATGATTATCTGCGTGGATATTTGATTAGGCTATGTTTTTAGGGATCAGCCAGGTTTCCGACAACTTTTCTTTTCTGCAATTTTTTTGAGAGAAATTTGTAAGTGAGGATATATATGTAAAAAGAAGACCGGAGGACACCAAAAAGGAGCTGAAGGCGTATGCACAAAGAAGAAAGGGGCTTCTATCTGAAGTTCTCGAGTTGTATTTACTCTTTCATGCAATTTTTGATGTAATTTCAGACTGTCTTTTTCGTTTCGGTGTCGGCTGGCTGATCCCCATAGTCCTAATTTATTTTCATTACTTATACATTAAATGCGTGGATGTTAATCTTTTCATGCTAGTTTAATGTTAAAATGAAAATGTTAAAAAGCATGCGTGGATGTTAATTTTTCCTTTAATAATTCACGTTATGAAAATGTTAAAAAGCATGTATGGATGTTAATTTTCTTTAATAATTCATGCTATGAAAATGATAAAAATACATGCGTGGATGTCTAATTTTTTACAGTTTAATAATCCATGCTATTTTTATATTGCTAGATCAATTAATGGCCAAACTTGCGAATGTCGATTTCTCGGTCCTGAAGGCCGATGGGTCGAACTACTTGAGTTGGCAGTTGGACCTGAAGTTCCATCTGCGATCTCATGGGTTCAGTCTGACACCCACTGAGAAGGAAACAATAAGTACTGCCACAGCCCAAAAGGATGCTTCCAAAGAAGCACCTCAGACAGAAGAAGTTTCCGATATACTAAAGGCGAAAGCCATTATCTATATCAGGAAACATTTAGACTCGACCCTGAAGGACGAGTACCTTACTGTTCAGGATCCTTACGAACTGTGGGACGCACTTGAGGAGAGGTACATGCATCAGAGGGATGTCATGCTCCCCCGTGCACAGTACGAGTGGACTCACCTCCGCATACAGGATTATAAATCCATAGCGGAGTACAACTCAGCACTGTTTCTATCACCTCACGCCTGAAGTTGTGCAGTGAGACTGTGACTGAGAAAATATTGCTGGAAAAGACGTTCACGTCTTTCCACAAGAAGGACATGATCCTTATGCAACAATACCGTGAGAGGAAGTTCACGAAGTACTCTGACCTGCTTTCATGCCTGCTAATGGCTGAACAGAATAGAGATTTGTTGGTTGCCACTCACAACCTACGCCCTCCTGGCTCCACTCCACTGCCACCTCCTGCAGAAGCACACTTCCAGTCTTCCCAGAAGAAGAAGATGGACAAGAAGGCTAAATTCTAGAAATAGAAAGAACAGAAGAAGCGGAAGAAGCCCACTCCCCAAGCTTCTCCTCCGAACCAGAAGTTCGTGGAAAAGAAGCAAAAGTGGACGTCTAAAGGTGGTACTACCAAAAAAGACTGGGAGGATAAGTGCTCCAAGTGCAGAATGACGGGCCACTGGTCCAGAATCTGCCGCACCTAGAAACACCTACAGGACCTCTACCAGGCAAGCCTCAAGCCTCGCGCTGAGACAAACCTGATAGAGAGCGCAGCGTTGCCAGAGACCTCATGGACTCCTGAAGATTTCATGGGAGACGATACTCTCTAGTTATGGACCATGAACAATTTTTAATTGTTATCAATGTATCTTCCATTTTATGCATCGATCTAGTTTTTATTCCATGTTGAACATTTGTTTGAGCACCTTAAATGAAAGTAGATCTCTTCTTTTTCATATTATTTACTGCTTAAATGTCTTTCTTAAATATAGATATGGAATCAGTTTACCTAGTGGACAGTGCATCGACGCACTCGATCCTTCAAAACATAAACTACTTCACGAGCATAAGTAGCTACTCTGGTCCACTGAGAACAATCTCAAGACCACCTAATATAATCGAAGGATCAGGGGAAGCAACCATATTGCTCCCCGATAACACACAAATCACACTTAGAAATGCGTTATACTCCCCTAAATATATTCGAAACCTCATAAGCTTTAAAGATATCTGTTTAAACAGATATCACTTAGAGACTGTCAAGGAAAATGAAAGGGAATACTTGCTTGTAACGTCTCTTACAAATGGTTCAAAAACCATTGTTGAACGTTTCAAGGGACTCCCTTCGGGACTCTATCAAACAAGTATACAAACTCAAGAAACATTAATGGCGGAGCACCTGCAGTGCCCCCAAACACTAGAATTCCAACTCTGGCATAGTTGACTGGGACACCCTGGATCTGTTATGATCTACCGCCTCATAAAAAGCTCAAGGGGTATAGACTTGAAGAACCTGAAGATTCTTCAAAAAGGTAAATTCCCATGTCCACCCAGTTACAAGGGTAAACTGATTACGGGACCCTCTCCACTGAAAGTGGACCTGGAGTCTCCAAGTTTTCTGGAAAGAATCCATGTAGACATTTGTGGTCCTATACACCCATCAAGTGGTCCGTTCAGGTACTTTATGGTCCTGATAGACGCATCTACTAAGTGGTCACATGTGTGTCTACTGTCCACCCGTAACCTTGCACTGTCTAAGCTTTTAGCTCAGATAATCAGGTTGCGGGCCCACTTCCCTGACTACCAGATCAAGATACTTCGTCTGGACAATGCGGGGGAGTTTACATCACAAGTCTTTCTAGACTATTGCCAAGCACAGGGAATTGAATTCGAACATCCTATAGCGCATGTTCACACCCAAAACGGGTTAGCAGAATCTCTAATTAAGAGACTGCAATGGATTGTTCATCCATTATTACTTCAATCTCAGCTTCCAGTGAATGCATGGGGTCATGCAATTTTGCATGCTGCATCTTTAATAAAATTAAGACCTTCTGGAGGTCAGTCATCTTCTCCAATGCAACTAGCACTTGGAGCCCCACCAGTTGTCTCACACTTGAGAATATTTGGTTGTGCAGTATACGTCCCCATAGCACCACCACAAAGGACAAATATGGGTCCACAACATCGCCTAGGCAGTTATGTTGGGTCTGACACCCCCTCCATAATAAGATTCCTAGAACCCCTTACGAGAGACGTTTTCAAGGCACATCTAGAAGACTGTGAATTTGATTGAACATCATTTCCAAGACTAGGCTCACAGACAAAGAAGCCCGAAGCTTCAGACTGTATCACTTGGGATACAAAGACATTATGTCACTTTGATCCGCCCACAAGCCAGTGTGAGGAGGAGGTCCTGAAGATTCTCCATATCCAAAACACTGTCCATCTCTTACCAGACAAATTTACTGACAACCAGAAGATTGTCAGATCACACGTCCCTACTGCTAACACTCCAGCTAGGATTGACATACCGCAAAATGGATGCAATCCGCCTGCAGCAGAAATGGTTGGACCCCTCAAAAAGAGAGGACGACCACCGGGATCCAAGGACCTAGTCCCTCGAAAGAGTAGGACCCTTGGCAATGGTAAACAAATACCACCACAGGATGCTACTATAAGCCCTGCTACCCCATCTCTCCCAAACTCTCAAACAGAGGAAAAACCGGGGAAAAAATGAAGTTTCGATACACTATGTATGAACTGGGGAGTATTGGGACAGAAAGAGCACAACCATAGATGACACATTTGCATGTAACATTGCCATCAATGTCGTGTACTGCGACGATGATATTGAATCACGCTTTCTGACGGAATGTCAAAGCAGAGATGATTGTGTAATGCCCTACCAGCTACTGCACAAGTACTAGAGGGGGGGTGAATAGTACTTTAAAATAATAAGGAGTATAATTCCAAATTAAATTGCAAACAACTACCAAATCAATTTGCGGAAGCTTAAATTGAATGACAACACAAAATTAACAATGCTAACAAACGAAGTTAATGGGTTCGGATCCACCCAAGTCTCCCCGACTTGTTCCCGGTGATCCTACGTCCCAACCACCCGGATCCCCTCCGGATACTTAGGTTAGAAACCCTAACCTAAGATTTCCACTATGAATATCTTGTGAAAAACCTTCACAAGATCAAATCATACATGCAATGGCAAAGTGAATCACACAACCCGGGATCACAAACTTCTCTCACAACCGAGAGAATCCAATTAGCAATATTAAAGAGTTTAAATGAAATAAACAATCTTACCACAAAATCCTATACCTTGAGTTTTTCTTACCCAAATGGTGAAATGAAGGATTTGAGGAAGATGAAGTCACCAAGTCCTAGCACCAAGGAAATGACCAGCAATGGGTGCCTAGGAATGAGTTGGAGACTTGGATCAAGCAATAGCTTGAAAAGCTCACCAAGAACAAGCTTCTCTCTAGATCTAGAAATGAGAGAGAATGGGTTTCTTGTGAGGAAGAGAGCTTTAGATTTGAGGGAGAATAGCTATCTCTTTAGAACTCAATGAATCTCTGAATGGAAGCTCTAGCCTAGATAGAAATGACCTAGGTTCTTATTTATAGGGTCCCATAAAAACAAGTTAGGTCATTCACCAACGGATAGAAATCTGTGAGACTTAGTCGGTCAAAGAACAATCACTGACCGACTAGTTCATCAACTAGTCGGTCAGCCAAACAACGTGGACCGACTAAGAGTAGATCTGAGAAGAGATGGAATTTCAGACCTAGAAATCTAGTCGGTCCAAGAAGACTGTTTGACCGACTAGTTTCACAACTAGTCGGTCAGCCAATGAACGTAGACCGACTAAGAGGCAAAATGAACTAGTCTGAATGCAAGTTGACTTAGTCGGTCCAAGAACAAAAGTTGACCGACTAGATTGTCAACTAGTCGGTCACCAAACGTTCTTAGACCGACTAACGGTAAACAGTAGCTTAGGAGAAATTTAGAGTGAACAGTAAGTCACAACTAGTCGGTCAAAGAAGCATCACTGACCGACTAGTTCACAAACTAGTCGGTCGGTGAGTCAACGTAGACCGACTAACTGTAAACAGTAAAGTCCAAGAAATTAAGGAATCAAACTAGTCGGTCCAAGAACAGTTGCCGACCGACTAGATCACCATCTAGTCGGTCAGTACTTGTTCTTGTACCAACTAACATGCACATACAAATCCGAATCGAAGCGCGACGCTTCGAGGAAGTTAGAATGAACTTGTGCAAGGATCCTAGAGCTACGAAATGAGCGTAATGAAGATAGAAACGTAAAATATACTCAAGGCTTAACATTCTATATATCGAAGCTAAAAGACTATAAATAAAACCTTAATAAACGGTCTTCGAGAGCTTCGATTGAATCTTCATAACTTCCAAAGTGTCGCAAGAGCTTCAACGAAGCTTTAGGCATGAATATGAGCTTTGGGAAGTGTTGAGATGTCGCTTTGAATGTTCTCGTGAAAGGCGACGATCTCCAAAACTGCGCTCACAAATTGTTAGTTCATGGATTATTTATGTTTGCTCATCATCAAAACCAAATCCGGGGAGTCCAATATTCAACATTCTCCCCCTTTTTGGTGATGACAAACCAACATAAATAATAATCAAAAATAATAATTCAAATGTAAAATACTTACTCCCCCTGCATTGATGACACGTTAATTCCAAAATGAATATATATGAATTGCATCAAGCAGACGAGTAAGATAAATAAAGAGAATCAATTTTCGAAATATCGGATTTTGAAAATCCTTATATATATCTTAACTCCCCCTGAATCTAACACGTCAAATTAGATTCTTGGAAAATGAGTTAATTTTTCATTTGCGCTATTTATTATCATTATCTCTCCCCCTTTGGCATTATCCCAAAAATGGGGGGCATACAACGACAACAATTAGGAAATGTAAAATCCAACATCGGGAGTCGTAGACAATGACGATGGACCAACTTGACACCAAGGGAAAAGTGTGGAAATCAAATCAAGGTGTGCCAAAATGTCCATTATCAAAAAAAATCAAAATCATAAAAAAATACCAAATAATTATTCATTTCTTGAATAAAGAAACATACTCTCCAATATTCAATATTCTTGGTTAATTTTGTGCATGGAAAACAATTCTATACAATTATAGAAATATAATCTATTTAACCAAGTTTTTAATCGTCGAGCGACGAATTCACATTTCAAATGCATTCAATGAATATATATAAAAAAATGCACGACGAATAAATGACAAAGTGAATGACGATGAACATATATATATGTAGAGACAACATGAGTACATCCAAAAAGATATCACATCGAATTTATGAGGTACATCATATCAAGTGCTACATATCATCAAAAAGAAATACATCATACATCATCGACATCATCAAAGTATATCAACATACATCAAAACAACATCATAACATAATATCCAACTCCGACATCCAGAAAGCGCAAAAATACATCAAAACATCTCTCAAACCCCATCCTAACCCAAAATACTCTCACTAAGATATATCATCCAAATCGAAGTGGAGAGTCCTCGAAACAAGCGATCACGAGGAGGTGGCAGGATCTGCAGTCTCCGTGGGTCCAGTCGACGGAGTGGACTCAGGCTCTGCAGGGAGTAAAGGTGTCTCAACAGATGGAATCGTCGGGGCAGGAGTGGAGATCTCAGCAACAGGCTCAACAACGGGAATCTCAACAGCAGCATGGGTCTCGACAGAAGCATCAGCAGTGGCAGTGTCAACAGCAGCAGGAGATACATGAGCATGCTCGGAAGGCTGAAGAGCTGAAGCAGAAGGCTCTGGAACACCGGAAGTGGTGCCAACTCCAGGAGCAGAAGTGGAAGTACCAGCAGCAGCAGCAGTGGCCTCATCGCCACGGGCAAAAGAAGTGACAAGCTCGTCAAGCTCCTCATCGTCCATCTCCTCGGCCTCAGACACTGAAGGAGGAAGATCAATCCCCATCATACGAGCCATACGGCAGACTACCTCCTCAGTACGAGCCAAACGGGAGTCGTGCTGACGAAGTAGGCGTACGACATCGTCCAATGTAGCAGGGGAAGGGGAGGCTGCAGCAGCTGACGGAGTAGACTGGGAAGCAGATGCGGTAGACTTCTGCACGTGACGAAGTGCCGCTAGAGATTTCTTCACGGCCGTCGCGTTCAGAGGCGTACCCAAAGGACGCTCATCGTCAGGAGGGAGAGGGACTCGGAAATGTCGAAATACAAGAGTCAATAGGCAAGGGTATGGAATGTGCGCAGACTTATTGGTCTTGCGTATACACTCGAAAGAATCCATCTTATCGAGTATCACGCGAGCCCAATTAATCTCGCACCCCAAGAAAAGAGCATAGATCAATTTCAAGAACGGCTGGGATGGGAGTGAAGACGATCCATACTTAGGGAGGAGACATGACTTCAAGATCAGGTTAAGAACCCACGCATTCGGCTTAAAAGATTTCGATGGAACACCAATGAATGCGGAGGGGATAACCTGGAAAATCTCAGAAAGAATAGACTGATCCAAGGAAGAAATGTCATCGACTGAAATGTCCGAAGGGAGGAGACCACACGATGAACAACCAAGAATCTCCCCCAAGATTTCTGCCGTGAGAACTATAGGAGTTCCCAAGACAGTCGTCTCAATGGAGTGGCTGGCATCGTACTGGCCTCGAACACGATTGGCATAGAATAATTTCACGAGGCGAGGATACGGTTTGGGATTGGCCTTGGGGTCGTATCGAAGATAATCTAGGAGGCCACTATAAGAGAGAAGATCAGCAAGGCCGAGAAAATCAGAAAACTGAACGTAATGCTCTAACAACAGTGGACAGTGCTCTATACGGTTGTACGCTGTGAGACACTGAGGGTCATCGCGGCACAACGATATGTCTACACCGCCGACTGGCATAGGAGCTTTACCCTTAGCCTTACGGGTCTTCGGAGGTGGAGAGGGTTCCCTAGTAGGCTCATCCTCAGGGATAAATTCAGAGTCGGAATCGGGAGGAGTAGCCGGAGACTGAAGAATAGGCTTCTTGGTCTTAGATTTGCGTGGTTTAGCTATGGCAGTCCTAGGCTTCTTAGGAGGAGGCGAAGATGGAGAGGCTTGGGTTGACTTGGCACGACGCTTAGGCTTCGGGGGATTCCTAGGGTCGGAAGGCCCTACGGTCATAGGAGAAGCCCCGGAAGAGGCGATGGGAATTCTTGTCTTAGCCATAGCACTACGAGCACAAGCAATCGATGATAAGATCAAAAACAACCTAGCACAAACCCTAGAAATCAAAAGAAATCCGAACACACAAACCCTAGGTTAAAAATAGAAACCCTAGGAGCTAGATGAGATAAAATCGAACCCTAGGGTAGGAATCGACCAAGGAGAGGGAGGGAGATACCTAGGAGGTGGAGTCGACGGCGGCGGACGGCGGCGATCGACGGAGAGATGGCCGGAAGTCGAAGGGTTTCGAGTGGGGGTTTGGGGTTTTCGGGCTGGAGCAAGAGAGAATACCGACTAAAAATGATTTTAGTCGGATGAATTAGAGTATAAGTCGGTCTGGAATCAAAAAGACACAAATGCCCTAACACACTTAGTCGGTCACAGTTCAAGCACTGACCGACTAGATTACGATCTAGTCGGTCGGTCAATGAGCTTGAACCGACTAAGTCGAAACAGAGGCACAGATGAATTTCTAGGGCAAGAATTAATCGGTCGCAGTATATTCACTGACCGACTAGTTTTCAATCTAGTCGGTCGGTAAGTGTACTGTGACCGACTAACGAAAGAAAATGATAGGAGTTAGATATAGGCTTGATCTAGTCGGTCTGAGTTCATTTGCTGACCGACTAGATGAGCATCTAGTCGGTTGACAAGTGAACTTAGACCAACTAGAGGAGTCCAAAAATTGATAATTGATTTCTCTTCACAAACCACTTGGATGAAATATCATAACTCACTCATTAGTCATCTAAATTACCCCATAAAACGTCGAAATCTTAAATACGACTTTCAAATACGAATTCGATCATAAATTCAAATATATCACATAAAATTCCCAAAAATTCAATAAATCTAGCATGAATGAAATATCGCGAAATATAATAGCACGCAAGATAATTGAATGAAATATGAATCCTATATCTCGGATTCACCCATAATCCCCAATTCTCGACGCAACCGCACAAAGGAGTCCTCCTTTAGGGGTTTCGTGAAAATATCGGCGATTTGCTTTTGGGTTTCAACGTACACTAATATGATGTCCTTTTTAGCAACATGATCATCTAAGAAATGGTGTCGGACATCTATGTGTTTTGATCGGGAATGATGCACCGGATTCTTTGAAAGACAAATAGCACTTTGGTTATCCACCATGATAGGGCTAGTATCACAATGAATACCAAAATCCTTCAATGTGTGTCTCATCCAAAGAACCTAGGCACAAGCGGCACCGGCGGCAATATATTCCGCCTCGGTGGTTGAAAGTGATACCGAATTTTGCTTCTTGGAAAACCAAGAGACAAGAGAATTTCCTAGAAAATGGCAAGTGCCACTAGTACTTTTCCTGTCGGATTTGCATCCCGCATAATCAGCGTCACTATATGAGACTAACTCATATGTGCTAGATTTCGGATAAAGTAATCCAAAATCTAAAGTGTAACTTAGATAGCGAAAAATACGTTTAACCGCTACTAAGTGAGAATCCTTAGGTTGAGACTGATAACGAGCACATATGCATACGGCAAACATAATATCGGGCCTACTCGCGGTAAGATAAAGTAAACTACCTATCATACCTCGATATAGACGAATGTCTACATCTTTTCCGCCCGAATCTTTATCAAGATGCGTTGTAGTGCTCATAGGAGTCTTTTTCCCGGAGGCATTCTCCATTCCAAATCGCTTTAGCAACTCCACCGTGTACTTCGTTTGGTGGATGAAGATTGCATCGTTCAATTGGCGAATTTGGAGACCTAAGAAATATTTGAGTTCGCCCATGTGGCTCATCTCAAATTGTTCCTTCATAACATTAGAAAACTCTTCGCAAAGAGCAAAGTTAGTAGCACCGAAAATGATATCATCAACATAAATTTGAACTAATAATATATCATTATTCGCATGCTTAATAAAAAGTGTTGAATCGGCTTCACCCATTTTAAAATTCAAATCCAAAAGAAAATTCTTTAGGCGATCATACCAAGCTCGAGGAGCTTGTCTCAACCCATAAAGAGCTTTCTTTAGTTTAAAAACATGATTTGGAAATTTTTCATTTATGAAGCCCGGAGGTTGAGAAACGTAAACTTCCTCAACGACATCTCCGTTTAAAAATGCACTTTTAACATCCATTTGAAATAATTTAAAATTCTTATGGCATGCAAAAGACAATAATAATCTAATTGATTCTAATCTAGCTACCAGAGCGAAGGATTCTTCGAAATCAATACCTTCCTCTTGTCGATAGTCTTGAGCAACTAACCGAGCTTTGTTCCGGATGACGACTTGGTTTTCGTCGGTTTTGTTCTTGAAGATCCACTTTGTCCCTATGACGGTGTGGTTCTTCGATGGCAATGGAACAAGCTCCCATACCTCATTCCTCTCGAATTGAATGAGCTCCTCCTCCATGGATAAGATCCAAGCGCTATCTTCGCATGCTTCATTAATATTCTTTGGCTCTATCGATGAGGCAAAGGCACAATTTGCGAAGTGGTGAACTTGCGATCTCGTCTTGACACTATCATAGATATTGCCAATGACTTGCTCATGGGGATGGTCACGAACCGAATGAAGCCATTTGGGAATACCTTGATCACTAGGAACATTCTCAACAACTTCATTAGTTGGGTTAGTCTCAATAGAATCAATAGAATCATTAGACTTAGAATTATCAAACGAATCACATAAAACATCCAAAGAATCATTATCATTAGAAATTCTAGTTGGAACAAATCCTTCATTAAATGAGACATGAAGCGACTCCTCGATCGTTGAGGTTCGTTTGTTGAATATCCGGTAGGCTTTGCTACGCGTAGAATATCCAACAAAAATCCCCTCATCGGATCTTGGATCGAATTTGTCCAAACTACCATATGTGTTCTTAATAAAACATTTCGAACCAAAAACACGAAAATGTTTAACTTGAGGCAACCTACCAAACAACAATACATAACAAGTTTGTTTAGTGCCGGGCCTCAAAAGTATTCTATTAAACACATAGCAAGCGGTGTGTACCGCTTCCGCCCAAAATTGATGGCCAAGTTGGCTATCATCAAGCATAGTGCGAGCACACTCCACTAGCGTCCTATTCTTTCTCTCAACTACACCATTTTGAGGAGGTGCACGAGGGAAAGAGAAGGTGTGAGTAATACCAACTTCATCACAAAATGTCTCAAAAGACTCATTCTCAAATTCACCTCCATGATCACTACGAATAGTGACAATGGTGGTTCCTAAGAGATTTTGTACTTTCTTAACAAAAATTGTGAAGTTTTCAAAAGCTTCATTTTTATTACACAATGAAAATACCCAAGTAAATCTTGAATAGTCATCTACGATGACAAGTCCATACCTTGCATTTCCTAAGGAAGCTACTCTAGTTGGCCCAAATAAGTCTAGATGTAATAGCTCTAGTGGCCGTTTAGTAGAGATGCTTTTCTTAGGTTTAAATGAAGATTTAGGAAGCTTGCCACGTTGACAACAATCACAAAAACTTTTCTTTTCAAAAACAAGCTTCGGAAAACCTTTAATCAAATTTAATTTCGAAAGCTTATAAAGTGTTCCAAAGTTCACATGTCCAAAGCGTCGATGCCATAAGTGTTGTTCACTTGTGTTGGCAACGAGACATTGTTCATATGACTTAGGAAGATCCAAAATATAAATGTCTTTATGACGAGTTCCGGAAAATAATAATTTATCATTATCTTTTCTTAAAATATGACACAATCCTTTCGCAAAACTAACTTTGTAACCTTTGTCACAAAGTTGGCTTATTGAAATAAGATTGTGATTTAAACCACTAACAAGATAAACATCACTAATTAATGGTTTAGAGGGATTACCGACTTTACCAACACCTATGATGGTTCCGCTCTCGTTGCCTCCAAATACGACGCGGTTTCCATTCGCAATGGGAACCACTCCGGAGAGCAATCGAGCGTCACCCGTCATGTGTTTTGAACACCCGCTATCGAGTATCCAATTCCCTTTGGAGCTAAATTTAAATTTGTTGCTCCTCTTCTTTTTCTTTTCCTTGAGTACCTAAAGATAGAGACTTTCATATCATGGTACCCAAGGTCATTGGGTCCAAGGGATTAGACCTTTGGAAGCCAAGTCCAATTGGACTTAGACTTCCCCACATAATTCCTACTATGCACAACATCCGAAAAATAAGCATTCATATACTCTTGTTTTTCATCCATGCTTGTGTCCTTTGGGCTCCAAATAGTGAAAATTTTGGGAGCCATCATCCTATTGGGTGCATGCATGCGACGTTGATTTCTACGTGATGCATGTTGTGGATAGGCATACGGGACATGATGGAATGGTGCACGACGAGAATTATTCATATGATGTGGTGGGTGTACATATGCATGTGTGGGAACACGTGCGTGAGGGTGTCTCACATGGTGTGCACGTGCCCGAGAATGTGTTGCATAAAAATCATCATATGTGTGAGCCGGTGGAGTAGGACGTGTGTTCCTACGTGGCATGTTATTGGTGTACATGTAGGCATGCCCCTTCTTTGGAGGTCCACCCAAAGTGGGTTTCTTTCCGAAAGAGGGTGTGGATGAGGTGGAAGCACCATTGGTAGATAAACTACCAATAGAGTGTTTGCTCCCACTCGTTGAGGCTTCAGAAGTTGGCCTTACAAAAGTAGTGACCGACTTGGATGAATTTCCCATCATATACCCCAAGCCAATGTGGTGTTTGGCCGGAAGTAAATCTTTTAGGATATTATCCAAATGGCCCTTACCCTTGTTGAATTTGTTGATTCGGCCCAATGTGTCCTCATATTTCTCTTTGAGAGAACGCAAAGAAGTATCCAAAGTGGATATTTGCGATGTGAGCACATAAACGCGAGATTTAAGATTTTCGTTCTCAATACTCAAAGTCGAGTTTTGAGAAGTTAAATCCGCTATCTCATGTTCTTCCGCATCCTCAATGCTAACATGTTCAAGTTTAGATTTGAGATTCACAATCTCATTTCTTAACTCTTCAACAACGGTGTCGTTGTTGGTGATGATATTCTTAGGCGATGTTTGAATGCTAGCTAGGTCATCTTTTACCTTAGTATATCTATTTACTAACTTAGTGTATTTTGACCAAAGTTGAGAGTTAGCATTCCTAAGATCGTCCATGGTTACCTCATCGCTTTCGACATCACTATCATCGGAAGAGGAGGATCCTTGATCGTGCTCCTCTCTTGCCATGAAACACATGTGCGCTTGCTCCACGTGCTCATCGTCCGACTCACCGCTTGAAGAATCATCGGAGTCGGTGAAGGTAGCTCCGACAAGTCCCTTCTTGTTTCCTTTCGTGTACTTCTTGGACTTGTCATACTTTGGCGCCTTCCACTTCTCCTTTTGCTTATTGAGGGGACACTCCGCTTTCATGTGTCCCGGCTTATTGCACTTAAAACACAAAGGAGAGGAAGAGGCGTTAGAAGAACCAAATTTACCTTTGGTCTTGAAGTTACCTTTTCGGAAGAAACGGTTGAACTTCTTGGCCATGAGTGCCATGGATTCCAAGTCCAACTCATTTTCTAATTCTTCATCATCGGTTGATGTGGATGTGGATGGAGCGGCTTTGAAAGTAATAGCCTTCTTCTTTGGCTTGTCTTGCTTTAGGTACGACTTCATCTTTTCTTGCAATTTGAGCTTGCTATCCTTGCGTACCTCGTACGACATTAAAGTACCCATTAGTTGAACTACGGTGTACTTATTCATGTCATTACCTTCCTCGATGGCGAAGGTGCGTTTCTCCCAAGAAGAAGGAAGTCCTTCGATAAGCTTTGAGCACTTCTCCTTTTTAGTGTAGGACTTGCCGAGGGCCTCTAACTCGTTTATTATGTCAACGAAACGAGCGTAATATTCTTTCATCTTCTCACCCTGTTGCATATTAAACATTTCGTAATCTTTGTTTACGACTACGAGTTTAGAGTCTCTTACCCGACTCGTCCCTTCATGTAGTATGAGGAGAGAGTTCCAAATTTGATATGCACTCTTACATGTGCATATCTTATTGAAGTCCTCGGGCTCCAATGCGCATTGCAAGGCGTTCATTGCCTTGGCATTGCTTACCTCCGCGGCGACCTCCGCGGTTGTCCATTTCTCAAAGTCTTCTTCTTCGGGATCGATGTACTCCTTCATTGTAGTTCTCCATAAGGATGCACTTCGGAGGAAGGTTTCCATCCGACATTTCCAGTACCCGTAGTTGGTACCGTTGAAGAATGGAGGCCTCGTAGAGGAATGTCCTTCCATCACCGAAGATGCTCCTTCACGGTTCCTGAAGGTGTCATAGTTGGAAGGTGGACGCACGGTCTTGTTGTCGTTGGCAGACATAGCTGTGTATCTGGCTCCGATACCAAATGTAATGCCCTACTAGCTACTGCACAAGTACTAGAGGGGGGGTGAATAGTACTTTAAAATAATAAGGAGTATAATTCCAAATTAAATTGCAAACAACTACCAAATCAATTTGCGGAAGCTTAAATTGAATGACAACACAAAATTAACAATGCTAACAAACGAAGTTAATGGGTTCGGATCCACCCAAGTCTCCCCGACTTGTTCCCGGTGATCCTACGTCCCAACCACCCAGATCCCCTCCGGATACTTAGGTTAGAAACCCTAACCTAAGATTTCCACTATGAATATCTTGTGAAAAACCATCACAAGATCAAATCATACATGCAATGGCAAAGTGAATCCCACAACCCGGGATCACAAACTTCTCTCACAACCGAGAGAATCCAATTAGCAATATTAAAGAGTTTAAATGAAATAAACAATCTTACCACAAAATCCTATACCTTGAGTTTTTCTTACCCAAATGGTGAAATGAAGGATTTGAGGAAGATGAAGTCACCAAGTCCTAGCACCAAGGAAATGACCAGCAATGGGTGCCTAGGAATGAGTTGGAGACTTGGATCAAGCAATAGCTTGAAAAGCTCACCAAGAACAAGCTTCTCTCTAGATCTAGAAATGAGAGAGAATGGGTTTCTTGTGAGGAAGAGAGCTTTAGATTTGAGGGAGAATAGCTATCTCTTTAGAACTCAATGAATCTCTGAATGGAAGCTCTAGCCTAGATAGAAATGACCTAGGTTCGTATTTATAGGGTCCCATAAAAACAAGTTAGGTCATTCACCAACGGATAGAAATCTGTGAGACTTAGTCGGTCAAAGAACAATCACTGACCGACTAGTTCATCAACTAGTCGGTCAGCCAAACAACGTGGACCGACTAAGAGTAGATCTGAGAAGAGATAGAATTTCAGACCTAGAAATCTAGTCGGTCCAAGAATACTGTTTGACCGACTAGTTTCACAACTAGTCGGTCAGCCAATGAACGTAGACCGACTAAGAGGCAAAATGAACTAGTCTGAATGCAAGTTGACTTAGTCTGTCCAAGAACAAAAGTTGACCGACTAGATTGTCAACTAGTCGGTCACCAAACGTTCTTAGACCGACTAACGGTAAACAGTAGCTTAGGAGAAATTTAGAGTGAACAGTAAGTCACAACTAGTCGGTCAAAGAAGCATCACTGACCGACTAGTTCACAAACTAGTCGGTCGGTGAGTCAACGTAGACCGACTAACTGTAAACAGTAAAGTCCAAGAAATTAAGGAATCAAACTAGTCGGTCCAAGAACAGTTGTCGACCGACTAGATCACCATCTAGTCGGTCAGTACTTGTTCTTGTACCAACTAACATGCACATACAAATCCGAATCGAAGCGCGACGCTTCGAGGAAGTTAGAATGAACTTGTGCAAGGATCCTAGAGCTACGAAATGAGCGTAATGAAGATAGAAACATAAGATATACTCAAGGCTTAACATTCTATATATCGAAGCTAAAAGACTATAAATAAAACCTTAATAAACGGTCTTCGAGAGCTTCGATTGAATCTTCATAACTTCCAAAGCGTCGCAAAAGCTTCAACGAAGCTTTAGGCATGAATATGAGCTTTGGGAAGTGTTGAGATGTCGCTTTGAATGTTCTCGTGAAATTGGCGACGATCTCCAAAACTGCGCTCACAAATTGTTAGTTCATGGATTATTTATGTTTGCTCATCATCAAAACCAAATCCGGGGAGTCCAATATTCAACAGATTGGCCAAAGTGGAAAGCGGCAATAGGAGTGGAGTTGGATTTACTCACCAAACGCAAGGTCTTCGGACCTATAGTCCAGACACCAAAAGGTGTAAAACCTGTGGGTTATAAATGGGTATTTGTTAGAAAACAAAATGAACAGAATGAGATCATTCGCTACAAAGTAAGGCTTGTAGCGCAGGGTTTTACCCAACGTCCAGGGGTGGATTTTGAAGCCACATACTCCCCGGTCATGGACGCGATCACCTTCCGATTCCTCATTGGCTTAACAGCCCAAGAGGGTTTAGATATGCAGCTTATGGACGTTGTGACTGCATACCTATATGGAAACTTAGACCGAGACATCTATATGAGATTGCCTGACTGTTATTCCTTGCCTGCAGCACTAAAAGAGAGACAACGTGACATCTACTCAGTGAAACTGCAAAGATCATTGTATGGTCTAAAACAATCCGGAAGGATGTGGTATAACAGACTGAGCGACTTCCTTGCAAAACAAGGATTTACAAATGACCCAGTCTGTCCTTGCATCTTCATAAGAGCAAAGGCAACAGGATTTGTCATTATAGCCGTCTATGTAAACGACTTGAACCTCATCGGATCTCCTGAAAAGATCGCCGAGATTTCTAGAAGCCTGACAGAAACCTTCGGGATGAAAGACCTCGGAAAGTCAAAATTCTGTTTAGGTCTTCAAATAGAACATCTTAACGATGGGATCCTGTTACATCAGTCAACTTACACATCGAACTTATTGAAAAAGTTTCAGATGGATAAGTGTCATCCCCTCAGCACCCCAATGGTCGTCAGATCATTGGATGTGCATAAAGACCCCTTCCGACTGCTGGAAGAGGGGGAGGAAGTACTAGGCCCTGAAGTGCCTTATCTAAGTGCTATCGGTACACTCCTTTACTTGGCTAACTGCACTCACCTTGACATATCATTTGCAGTCAACTTACTAGCCAGATATAATGCTGCACTTACACAGCGGCACTTGGCCGGATTTAAGCATCTTCTACGCTACCTCCAAGGGTCCATAGACTTAGGTCTATTCTACAGGAAAGGGGCATCAACTGGCTTAGTTGGTTATGCTGATGCAGGATACAGGTCTGATCCTCATACAGAGAAGTCTCAGACCGGATATATGTTTACCTATGGCGACACTGCCATATCATGAAGATCTGTAAAGCAGACCATGACAACCGTCTCATCCACTCACTCAGAACTTCTAGGATCCATGAAGCAAGCAAGAAGAGTTTCTGGCTACGCTCTGTGATCCAGCACATTCTCACCTCCACCAGCCTGATGACCGGCGTACTTGCACCTACTCTTCTCCATGAACACAATGCAGCATGTATAGCCCAGCTACATGATAGCTACATCAAAGGCGACAAGACAAAGCATATCTACCCCAAGTTCTTCTGGACGCACGACCTTCAGAAGCAAGAGCAGATTGAGGTACAGAAGATCCAATCTGTAATAACCTGGCGGATTTGCTTACCAAATCCATGCCTACTAGTATCTTTGAGAAACTTGTATATGTGATTGGGATGAGGAGAGTGAGAAAATGTAAACTGGGTCAGGATGAGAGGACTATGAACTCATAGATACATAGGAGACTAATGTATAGATTCATAGGAAATCTGCAAGCCTGAAGCTTGGTCAGATGAGGGGGAGTCAACTGTAGAGTTGTACTCTTTTCCCTTGGCTACTGATTTTTTCCCACAGGGTTTTCCGTAGTCAAGGATTTGACAAGGCAACCTCGTTGACTCTAGATCCTGAAGTATTCACCCCTACACACATCCCTAAAACAGGGGAAGTTATGGATTAATTGTTCTTTATTTAACAAGGCAGTTATCCTAACTCGGATCCTGAAGAGTCCACCTCTTATTCAATGTTGGATGGATAAGGGGAAGTGTTATGAATAGGCCCATGAGGCACATTGGGTATCTGGCCCACCATTGAAAGCTATAAATATGAGGATAGATGGGCTCTTAACCCCCTACACCTATTTCCCTACTTTTCCCTTCACCAACAATTTCAATATATTGAAAGCCATAATTTTATAAGAGGAGAATGAAATTAAACCCAAACCTTAGCCCAAACCCTAACCCTAAAGATGCAACAACGCAACCTCACACATTGAAAAAAAGTGTGAGGGATCATTTATCCCTGTTGTGAAAAGACAGAGCACATGGAACGGATTGGCCATTTCCTCTCCTTCCCCCCTCTCCATTGTTTCTCTCTCTAAACATTGTGACAAAATCAAAAACCCAAGCAGCCTATCAAGCATGGACAAAAACAAAGACATTGGCATCTTGTCACTTCATAAAATTTTAATAATAATAATAACGACATTATTGTTTTAAACGTGGTGGCTATGGAGTTCATAGCCCTGTATTTATAGTAGTATGGTTACATAATGGGTGGATACCCACTAATGGGTAGGCCCACCAAAAGCCCGTTTATAACACTTCTCCTTATCCATCCTGTTACGAGGTGGAACTCGCACACAATGAATTTGTATTGAGGGAAACCAAGGGCATGGTGGTTCTGTTGACAAGAGGGTTTAGGTTGACAATTTAACAGGTGATTAGTGGGGTGAAGAGGCTGGACTTGCCGCCGGGGGTGGCCACGGGGCCAAATCTCACCGGACACGGCGGAGGAAGATCGGGTAGCGGGAGGCTGGAGCTGATGTCGACCCAGGGGCGAGCTTTCCTGCAGCACGAGCAACTCGTTAGAAGGGCGTGGTTGGGGTCCAACCCTTAGCCCCTCTGATGCCTAAGTCAGTAATAGGACTTAAAACAGGGGCTAGGCACGCCGGTCGGACTGAGGGTGTGTCGACCGTACGTGGCGAGCTATAAGTGGGAGAACAAAGATATGTACGACCTTTGCTCTCGTGTATGAATAATAGATTGAGAGAGAGAGAATTTGCCAACCCTTTCCTCGTAAGAAGTAAGGGGGTATTTATACCTGATGGGAGATGACTAGGTGGGGCTGACCTGGCATGCTGACTCGACGTGCTGAGTTAGCTCGGTTGTCAACGGAAGCTTCAGACGAGGATGTCAGGAACAGGAGTGCCTGACCTGCTTTTGCCAGACGGCACAACGGCCAGGGGCACTTTTGTCAGGATGTCAGGGCCGAAAGCATTAATTGTCAGGGGGCTCAGCTGCCAGGGGGTGCTTTGTTAGATGGTCGGGCGGCGTAAGTGTCAGTCGTGTCCTTATCCTAGGTTGGTTGTTGTTGGTGACGAACTAAAGGTCTGGCTATGCTATCCCTGGCGCAGCGGTTCATGGGGACCAGCCGGGTCGACCGGCTCGGGGGTTGTCCGGCCCGACCGCGCCCCCTTTTCGGTCGTGGGTTGTGGGCCGCTGGCACGGAAGGATACGCACATGCCTATGTCAGCATACCCGGCGGTACTGTCCGGGCGCTCCCCAAGCGCCCTGCCCCTGGTGGGCCGAGCAACCGCGGTTGTATGCCTCGGCCGGGTGGGGGGAGTGCTGCGAGGTGCGCATGTTCCCGTGTAGCTTCGGTCTTCCGGGGTGGCGGCCCTTTCATGAAGGGGAGAGTTAATGGGGTATGTCAGCGGATCCGGGCGGGCGTCGGACTCTTACGATCTTTAGGTCGTAACAATTGCCCTGGCATTCGAGTGTGAGGCGGAAGCCCGGCTCGGCTCGGATGGCGTAACACTACCTTCTAACCTGACTCGGACTTGGATCTAAGCTCAGGGGTGGCGACGCTGCTCCCGCGGGGTATTGCCCGCTGTTGCGGGATCGCGAGGTCTCATCCCGAGTGGGAACCAAGCGGGGCGTTGCCCCATAACGACGTGCCGTTGTATGTGGCGGCTGGGTCGGATTTTGGGGGAGCCCGACTTTTTGAGAAGGTTATGGTTTTTGCTGAGATGTGTTTACCGGACGTGTTTGTAATTTTCGCGGGGCTTCAGCCGCACTGTGCCTGGTGGACCTCCCAGCTGTTGTGCGCTTGGGCTCAGGGGGAGGAGTCCGTAAGGAGGAATATTATTCCTCAACCTTTACCGGAGATCTAGATGATATTTACAACAATAGGGCAGGTGTGACCAAACCTGTGGTCAGGACGGAAGGTTGTTTACACTCGTCGTCCGCTACATCGGGGTGAGCAGATCCCCGTTAGGGGGCGGTCTTCCTTTTTACTGACAGCTGAATTCCTTCTGCCTCATTGTCCGGGGCCGAGTTGACGCACCGTGAATCACCGTTTGGTTTAATTAGGGATGCCGCCCCGCAGTGTTTCCCCCTTCGGGGGGGCTGACCCTCGTTTGTCGGGTGGACCCTCTTCCTTTCCCTTTCCTCGCTTCCTCACGTTCTGCCTTGACGTCGCCACGCTGGAGGGTTGGCCGGACTCGCAGGGGATCCCGTGCACCGAGGGGGAACCCCGGGGGAGGCGGAGGACGAGGTAGCTGTGGTGGCGTCGCCCTCCCGGGGGAGTCCGATGGGCCGGCGTCGTGGTGAAAGTTGGGGACAGGTCGGCAGATGGGTCGCTGGGAGACCCATTGGGGGTTTCCGCCCTCCCGCCCGGTAGGGATCGTCGTAGGGTAGGAGTTAATTGGGGTGTGGCGGCCCGCGGTTAGTCTTCCGAACCTGCCGTTTAATCTGGTAACGAGCAGGAGGAAGGCTGGCGGGTGGGGCCTCCCATGTGTAAGGGGAATATCCTATCAGGGGTCGTGGAGTGGAGGCGGTCACCGTCGGGGGAAGTGAGGCCCGTCGGTGGTCACCGGCCTTCTTCGTAGCTCGGTGGGGCGTTCGGGGCGTTTCACATCTGGTGTGAGGGGATGTGAATCCCTTTCGTCTATCTCCCCCCTAACTTCTGAAGGGGGGGTACTTATAGTGGGATTCTGCGGTAGGGTTTTCCGTGGATAATGTGAGGGACTAGTGCCATTAATGGGCTCCGCTGAATCACGCGCTTTAGGAATCGCTTTTTCCTGGCGGTACCCGACACGGGTTGTCTGTTCTGGCCTCTCGGGGGGCGTGTTGCTGTTGATGGCGTGTCGTCCAAGCGTCCTTTCGTTAAGTCGAGTCGCATCGTGGCACTGCCTTATCGAGACTAGGCCGCTGCCTTGTCGAGACTAGGCGTATATTCGACAGGTATTGTTTCGCGGTTTCTGGCTTGCGACCGGTTCGTCCTGGGTCACGTGTCCTTGTCCTTGTCCCCCGGGCTGAGTTTTTGAGGATGTTGGGCCTAATCTGGGGGAATCCAAATGTGGTTTGGGGGCCTGCCCTGGGTAGTTGGTCGCTGTGCGGTCTGAACCGAGGCGTTACGGGAACGTCGGTCATCGCTGTGTTTTACCGCTGGGGTTGCCTATTTTGGTTTCTTGCGTGAGTTACACAATTACTAATTATGGCCCCAACTTGCCCTTGTCCGAGAGCGCGAGGTCTGGGTGAAGGGGATGTTGATGGTTTGTGTTGTCTTTGGGCGGGGCGGGGAATCGCCGAATAGGTTCGGGGTGAGACCTGCCGCCCTATCACGATTTGGCCTCGGGCGTAGGTGGCCCCGCAGGGCGGGCCTCAGCTCACCTCTTTCCCCTTTGACCGAAAGTTGTTGTCTTTAGTTGGCGAGGGGTCTTGGTTCGAAGCGTAGTATCGAGGGGTTCGAACTGCGTGTGTAAACTTACTGGGCGTCCTAAGCTAGTCTGGGGAGTGCGATGCGCCGTTTCTACTTTCCACGCCGCGAGGGGTGGTGAGCTCGCCCGGCACTTGGCAGGGGGATCGCTTCACGCTAGGGCATTCTCAGAAAATCAAAGCGAATCTGACAAGGATGAATGTTTTCATTTAAATTTACATGAACTGCTCTATGGCTTGTATACGAGTACTTAGATTATCGCCCGTTGTGGGGTAAGATCCGGCCCTGGGGTGGGCTATAGAGCTGTCCTCGCCTGCGGTGAACGACCTCCGGATCTAGGGGTCACCTTTTGCCGGGTGGGCCTTTTTAACTCGAGTTGTTCTTGGCGCATAGGTGAGCGACCGCCCTCTGTGTTGAAGTGTTGCAAGGTCTCCTCGGTCGGGTAGAATCATTGGGGGGGCTCACCAGGGAAGCCGTCCTGCTGTGGTTTTTGTCCTGGGGGCGGGGGGTCCCGATGATCGGGCCGCCTTCACTCCATAGCTTTGTCATCTCCCTCCACGCCTCGCGGTTTGGGTTTGAGGGTGGGGGGAATCCTGACGATCGGGCCGCCTCCCCTCCACGCCTCGCTGTTTGGGTTTGAGGGCGGGGTTCGGGGCCCGATTGTGCCGGGGCAGGCTGACACGCCATGACTCGCTGTTTGGGCTCGTCAGGGATGCAGCCTTACCGAGGTCCCCGTCCGGAGGTCGACGGCGAGCAGGTGTTGGCTTGCAAGCCCGGGGGGCTCTTGCTTTTCCTGCCAGCGGGGGTCGGATGCCTACCTTTCTCTGACTCGTCCTTGTTTAGGGCAGACAGAGGCGTGAAAGGTGGATTTCCCTTGTGTAAGTGGAATATCCTGTTGGCAATCTGTTTGTAAGAGGAATATCCTGTCAGAAGTGGTGGAGATGCGGGAACCACCGCCCTGGGCGGAGGGAACCACTGATGGCCGGTGACCTCTCTTTTGTTAGGGCGTTGTATCTCGGCCCGTTTCCCAGCGGGTGGGGGGGATAAGTGCCGATTTCTCATGTCTTCCGACTCATTGTTCTTTTTCTTTCAGAAGGGTGAGTGGTGTCTTTATAGGGGGATCTTGCTGACGGTTTCCTCCATATTTATTGCGATGAGTTGGTGTTATTAATGGGCTCCTCGGATTCACGCCCGTGGGAAACCGCTTTTGCCAGGTGACTCTTACGGAACCTCTTTTGGAGTGTACCATTAATGGTGGCATATTTCTTGAGCGTCCTTTCGTTTCGTCGAGTCACATCGGGGCCGCCTCCTCGGGAACTGACGCCATTTCGCCCCGGTTTATGTGCCCCTGTCTTCTTTCGATTTTTCAAGGATCACGGGCGCGTAGCCCTTTCTGGTTTGGGTGGCTAGGGTTGGCCCTGCCCCAGAGGTCTTGAGGGAGGGAGCGGGTGCGTAGCCCGGCCCGTGCCCTTCTCTGGTTTGGGTGGCTAGGGTTGGCCCTGCCCCAGAGGTCTTGAGGGGAAGAGCGGGCGCGTGGCCCGGCCCGTGCCCTTCTCTGGTTTAGGTGGCTAGGGTTGGCCCTACCCCAGAGGTCTTGAGGGGGGAGCGGGCGCGTGGCCCGGCCCGTGCCCTTCTCTGGTTTGGGTGGCTAGGGTTGGCCCTACCCCAGAGGTCTTGATGGGGGGAGCGGACGCGTGGCCCAGCCCGTGCCCTTCTCTGGTTTGGGTGGCTAGGGTTGGCCCTGCCCCAGAGGTTTTGAGGGGGGGAGCGGGTGCGTGGCCCGGCCCGTGCCCTTCTCTGGTTTGGGTGGCTAGGGTTGGCCCTGCCCTAGATGTCTTAAGGGGGGGAGCGGGCGCGTGGCCCGGCCCGTGCCCTTCTCTGGTTTGGGTGGTTAGGGTTGGCCCTGCCCCAGAGGTCTTGAGGGGGGGAGCAGGCGCGTGGCCCGGCCTGTGCCCTTCTCTGGTTTGGGTGGCTAGGGTTGGCCCTACCCCAGAGGTCTTGAGGGGGGAGCGGGCGCGTGGCCCGGCCTGTGCCCTTCTCTAGTTTGGGTGGCTAGGGTTGGCCCTGCCCCAGAGGTCTTGAGGGGGGGAGCGGGCGCGTGGCCCGGCCCGTGCCCTTCTCTGGTTTGGGTGGCTAGGGTTGGCCCTGTCCCAGAGGTCTTGAGGGGGGGAGCGGGTGCGTGGCCCGGCCCGTGCCCTTCTCTGGTTTGGATGGCTAGGGTTGGCCCTGCCCCAGAGGTCTTGAGGGGGGGAGCGGGCGCGTGGCCCGGCCCGTGCCCTTCTCTGGTTTGGGTGGCTTAGGTTGGCCCTGCCCCAGAGGTCTTGAGGGGGGGAGCGGGCGCGTGGCCTGGCCCGTGCCCTTCTCTGGTTTGGGTGGCTAGGGTTGGCCCTGCCCCAGAGGTCTTGAGGGGGGGAGCGGGCGCGTGGCCCGTCCCGTGCCCTTCTCTAGTTTGGGTGGCTAGGGTTGGCCCTGCCCCAGAGGTCTTGAGGGGGGGAGCGGGCGCGTGGCCCGGCCCGTGCCCTTCTCTGGTTTGGGTGGCTAGGGTTGTCCCTGCCCCAGAGGTCTTGCAGGGGGAGCGGGCGCTTGGCCCGGCCCGTGCCCTTCTCTGGTTTGGGTGGCTAGGGTTGGCCCTGCCCCAGAGGTCTTGAGGGGGGGAGCGGGCGCGTGGCCTGGCCCGTGCCCTTTTCTGGTTTGGGTGGCTAGGGTTGGCCCTGCCCCAGAGGTCTTGAGGGGGGGAGCAGGCGCGTGGCCCGGCCTGTGCCCTTCTCTGGTTTGGGTGGCTAGGGTTGGCCCTACCCCAGAGGTCTTGAGGGGGGAGCGGGCGCGTGGCCCGGCCCGTGCCCTTCTCTAGTTTGGGTGGCTAGGGTTGGCCCTGCCCCAGAGGTCTTGAGGGGGGGGAGCGGGCACGTGGCCCGGCCCGTGCTCTTCTCTGGTTTGGGTGGCTAGGGTTGGCCCTGTCCCAGAGGTCTTGAGGGGGGGAAAGGGCGCGTGGCCCGGCCCGTGCCCTTCTCTGGTTTGGGTGGCTAGGTTTGGCCCTGCCCCAGAGGTCTTGAGGGGGGGAGCGGGCGCGTGTCCCGGCCCGTGCCCTTCTCTGGTTTGGGTGGCTTGGGTTGGCCCTGCCCCAGAGGTCTTGAGGGGGGGAGCGGGCGCGTGGCCCGGCCCGTGCCCTTCTTTGGTTTGGGTGGCTAGGGTTGGCCCTGCCCCAGAGGTCTTGAGGGGGGAGCGGGCGCGTGGCCCGGCCCGTGCCCTTCTCTAGTTTGGGTGGCTAGGGTTGGCCCTGCCCCAGTGGTCTTGAGGGAGGGAGCGGGCGCGTGGCCCGGCCCGTGCCCTTCTCTGGTTTGGGTGGCTAGGGTTGGCCCTGCCCCAGAGGTCTTGCGGGGGGAGCGGGCGCGTGGCCCAGCCCGTGCCCTTCTCTGGTTTGGGTGGCTAGGGTTGGCCCTGCCCCAGAGGTCTTGACGGGGGGAGCAGGCGCGTGGCCCGTGCCCTTCTCTGGTTTGGGTGGCTTGGGTTGGCCCTGCCCCAGAGGTCTTGAGGGGGGGAGCGGGCGCGTGGCCCGGCCCGTGCCCTTCTCTGGTTTGGGTGGTTAGGGTTGACCCTGCCCCAGAGGTCTTGAGGGGGGGAGCGGGCGCGTGGCCCGGCCCGTGCCCTTCTCTGGTTTGGGTGGCTAGGGTTGGCCCTGCCCCAGAGGTCTTGAGGGTGGGAGCGAGCGCGTGGCCCGGCCCGTGCCCTTCTCTGGTTTGGGTGGCTAGGGTTGGCCCTGCCCCAGAGGTCTTGAGGGGGGGAGCTGGCGCGTAGCCCGGCACGTGCCCTTCTCTGGTTTGGGTGGCTAGGGTTGGCCCTGCCCCAGCGGTTCGGAGGTTTGGCGCTGAAAAACTTATGTAGGAACAACAATGTTGGGGAAAGCGGGTAGATGTGTATTTCGTATGTATGAAAAGAAAAACTCACAACTATTGGTAGAATTTTAGCAGATGCTTTGCGTTGCACGGATGGGCGAGCTCATTCCCTTCGGGGGTTGCCATGATGTACGTGGCTGGTCCGACGATATCGATGACCTTGTATGGCCCTTCCCATTTGGCGGCTAGCTTTCCCCGCTGGGCGGTCTCGGGGCGGAAGGTGGCGTCTCTGAGGACCAAGTCGTCGATCCTGAAAGTCCACGGCTTCAACCGGGAGTCGTAGTGTCGCGCCATCCTCTGGCTGTGTTTGACGAGGCTCGTCAGGGCCCGGTCTCTTACCTCGTCTATCAATTCCAGACTGAGGCCGAGTCCCTCCCCATTGATCTCTTCGTCGAAGAGCTTCAGTCGGAGCGTCTCTTCGCCAATCTCTACGGGAACGACCGCCTCCGATCCGTATGCTAGCATGAACGGGCTTTCTCCTGTTGAGGCCTTGTGGGTGGTGCGATAGGACCATAGGATTCCCGGCAGCTCGTCGACCCATGCCCCAAGGGCGACGTCCACTTTTTTCTTCATTGGGTTCAAGATGCATTTATTCGTGGCCTCCGCCATTCCGTTGCACTGTGGGTGGGTGACTGACACGAACTGGAGTTTGATCCCCCAGCCCGAACAGAAGTCATGGAAGCCTTCGCAGTCGAACTGCCTTCCGTTATCCGTGACTATCGAGCAGGGAATCCTGAAGCGACATATAACGGATTGCCAGATAAAGCCCTTCATGTCCGTCCACGTGATACGCGCTAGCGGCTCCGCTTCCACCCACTTCGTGAAGTAGTCCACGGCGACGACTAGATATTTCCTTCCTCCGGAGGCCTTTGGGAATGGCCCAAGGATGTCGAGTCCCCATTTGGCGAAGGGGATCGGGCTCAAGATGGGCATCAGGTTGGCTGGAGGTGCAGTCATCCGTCGGCCGAATTTCTGGCACGCCTCGTACCTCTTGACGTATTGTACCGCGTCCCGGATCATTGTCGGCCAATAGTACCCCTGGCGCATTATTTTGTGGGCGATGGTGTGACCGCCATGGTGGTTTCTGCATAAGCCTTCGTGCACTTCACGGATGACTTGCTCAGCCTGCTCCGGGCCCAAGCATTTCAGATAGGGCATGACGTCGAAATTGGCACGGCGGCGGCGGTACATCACTCTGTCGAGGAGTACAAATGACAGGGCCCGCCTCTCCACCTGTTTAGCCAGCATCCACTCCTCGGGCAGTTCCCCCGTCTCCAAGTACTTCATAATGGGGGTCATCCACGTCGTCACCGTGCCCACACACATCAGTTCTTCTTCGTCAATGGTTGGGGTCGATAGGCTTTCGACGTAGATGGCCTTCCTGATCTCGGCCGCGGAGGAGGAGGCCAGCTTAGACAGGGCGTCTGCCTGGAGGTTGTTGGAGCGGGGCAGGTGCTGGACGTCCGCCATTTTGAACTTGCGGAGTTCGATATGGATGCGCTTAAGGTACCGCTTCATTGTTTCTTCTCGAGCCTCGAAACTCCCTAGGATCTGTTGGACGACGAGTCGTGAGTCACTTAGGAGAAATACGTTCGTCGCCCCCACCGCCCTAGCGAGTTTCAACCCGTTAACCATGGCCTCGTACTCCGTGACATTGTTAGTTGCCGGGAAGTTGAAGCGTAGGGCGTATTCCAACGAGCACCCGTCGGGGGTCTGAATGACGATACCTGCCCCTGTCCCGGATCCCGTCGCGGAGCCGTCGACGTGGATGGTCCACAATTTGTCCACGTCCATCTAGGTGGGCTTTGAGGGTTTGCCCACCCCGGTCCCCCCGCAGGGACACGGTCGCCGATGGGGGCTCTGGCCGGTCCCCCGGCGTCCTCCCTGCGGTGCATTCCACCACGAAGTCGGCCAGCGCCTGGCCCTTGATCGCCGTCTGGGCCTTGTACGTTATGTCGAACTCACTGAGCTCGACACTCCAGTTTAGCATCCTCCCCAACCGCTCCAGTCTCTTCAGGTTTTTCTCGAGGGGCATGTCGGTGTGGACGGCTATGGGATGGGCCTGGAAGTATGGTCGGAGCTTTCGGGCTGTGGTGACTAGGCAGTAGGCGGCTCTCTCGATGGGACTGTAACGAGTCTCCGCCTCCCGGAGGATCCGGCTGGCGTAGTAAACAGGGCGCTGTACCCCCCTTCTTCCTTGATTAGGACGGAACTAACGGCCTCCTCGTTGGTTGCCAAGTACAGCCCTAGGGGTTCGCCTTCTTCCGGCCGTGCGAGGAGCGGTGGACTCTGTAGGTAAGCCCTCAGCTCCGCGAACGCCCGCACACAGTCGTCATCCTACGGGATCACCTTCATCTTTTCCTTAGCTTCGCCAAAGGCTGTGCACAAGACCCTGAAGAAGGGGAGCGACTTCTCCGCAGATTTTGACAGGAATCGCCCCAGAGCAGCGATCCGGCCGTTCAGTCGCTGCAAGTCCCGGATCGTCCGGAATTCCGCCATACTGATGAGGGCCGTCGCCTTGTTGGGGTTCGCCTCGATCCCCTGCTTCGTTATCATGAAGCCCAGGAATTTTCCCGACTGCACGCCGAAGATACATTTCGCGGGGTTCAGTCTTAGGTTGTATCGGCGGACCCTTTGGAAAGTTTCCTGTAAGTCGGCGAGGTGGTCTAGGGCCCTCCTACTCTTTACCAGCATGTCGTCGATGTAAACCACCAAGTTTCGCCCCACCTGAGGGCCGAATATTCGGTCTACCATCCGCTGATAGGTCGCCCCGGCGTTCTTCAGTCCAAAGGGCATCTTGGTGTAACAGAAGGTGCCCTTGTCGGTGACAAAGGACGTCTTTTCCTCGTCGTCCTCCGCCATCGGTATCTGGTTGTACCCCGAGAAGGCGTCCACAAAGCTTAACAACTCGTAGCCGGACGCCTGGTCCACCAAGAAGTCGATCCGGGGTAGGGGGAAACTGTCCTTTGGGCATACCTTGTTGAGGTCGGTGAAGTCGACGCACATGTGCCACTTTCCGCTGGGCTTCTTCACCAAAACGACATTGGCGAGCCAGTCCGGGTAATCCACCGGCCGGACCAACTTGGCTTCGAGGAGCCGCTCTACTTTTTCCTCGGCCGCCCTCTTCTTTTCGCCCCCCGTGCTCCTCTTCTTCTGTTGGACCGGTCGGGCTTCTGGGTCCGCGTTCAACCTATGGGAGATCACTGTTGGGTCAACCCTCGGCATGTCAACGGGTGACCATGCGAATATATCCACATTTTCCCAGAGCAAGACGACGAGGTCCACCCTCAGGGCGGTCGGGAGTTTTGTCCCGATGGAGACAGTTCTCTCTTCATCCGTGGCTACGGGAACCTCCTCGACCTCCTCGGCTGGGGTCAGCCGCTGGTCGCAGAAGTCCTCCCTTTCGTCGGGGATGAGAACCGTCAGGGCCCGCCTCGGGCTCCCGCGCCAGGCTGGCCCTTTGTCGCGGCCCCCAGGCGCCTCCTGGTCTCCTCGCACCAGTCCCACCCCCTGTGGGGTCCAGAACTTCATCATCTGGTGTAGCAGGCTGGGGAGCGCCTCTATGGCCGTCATGTATGGACGCCCTATGATTCCGGTGTACGCCGATGTGACATCGACGATGAAGAAACGCGTCCCCCTGGTGACGTCCCTTGGTTCCTCCCCCAGAGTCATCAGCAAGGTGATCGTCCCCACTATGGGGATCATATGGCCGGTGAAGCCGACAATGGGGCCCGCGCAGGGCTCTAGGTCTGCACGCCCCCACCCCATTCTTTCGATTGTTGACAGGAACATGATGTCGCAGGAGCTACCGGTGTCAATCAGGAGCCGGTCGACGACGACCGCCCCAATCCGAGCCTCGATGACGAGGGCGTCATCGTTCTGGCTCCCAACCTCCTACTGATCTCCCTCGGTAAAGGTGATAGGGGGTCGGTGTGTCCTTCTCCGCTTCGACCGGCTGCTGGCACCCGCCACTATCACCTGTCGGACACCGGCCTCTGAGATCGTGGGTGACGTCCCCCTGGGGACGGCCCCCCGCTTATCATCTCAATGCGCATGATCGCTCGGGGGGCGTGGCTCCCCCCGATCGCGGTCTGGTGGCGGTTCCGGCCCCCGCGACTCCGGGGGGCTCCCTCTCCTTCTACTGCCCGCCTGTCCGCCACGAAGTTTCCCAAGTGGCTCGCCTGGATCAGCCGCTCGATCTCTCTCTTAAGAGTGTAGCAACGGTCGGTATCGTGACCGTGGTCACGGTGATATCGGCAATACCTCCAGAGATCCCACTTCGCCGGATCCGTCCTCATCCCCTGGGGGGCTCCGGCAGTAATCCAGCCCTTGTCGCCGCGGCCAGAACCTCCAGCATGGGGGCGTTGAGCCGCGTGTAGTGCGCCCGCAGGGGGCCTTCCTGTCTTGGGAGGGCTCAGGTGGTGCCTTGGGCCGGGGCGAACTCGCGCGCCGGGCCAGGGTGATCTTGCGGGCATTGCAACGCCGATTCGCGCCTTGGTTGGGTCAACTGGTCGCGACCTCGGTGCCCCTCTTCTTGCCTCAGCCGAGGGTGTGACCGGGGCTCGCCTTGGAATGGCTTTGCTGGGGGAAATAGGGCCTTTGTGCCGAGAGTCTCTTCAGCCAATGCATGCCTCTCCGCCATAGCAACCAACGCCTCATAGTCGGTCGGCGGATCCCGGAGCAGGGATTTGTGGAGGCTTCGAGTCCGCAACCCCGTCTTGAAGGTCAGCATAAGCACCTCGTCACCGCATGTCACCACCGCCCGTCTCTCATCCTGAAAGCGGCGGAGGTATCTGCCCGTTGTCTCCCCTTCTCCTTGGACTATCGTGCTGAGATAGTCTAAGGGCTTCTTTTTCGTCCGCCCGGCCCGAAACTCTTGGTAGAACTTGTGGGATAGCTCGCCAAAGCTCCCAACAGATCTCGCGGGTAGGCCGAAGTACCAGTCCAACGCGGTGTCCCTCAGGCTTTGGGAGAAATGCCGTCATAGGAACGCCTCATCCACATCCTGCGCCTCCATTGCCCCCCGGTACTGCTGCACATACGTGAGGGGGTCGCTTCTTTCGTTGTATGTCGCCAAGTGGGGGGTTTGAACCTTAGGGGCCTCGGGGCAGACGTGATCCACCGTGCAAGCGGCATGGCCTCCTCCGGATAGGTAGGGCGATCGGGTGCATCCCCTCTCCGCCATTCAGGGGTCTGGCTCCGTTCGCTCCTCGGCCACCGACTGTCCTCCTGCCCCAGGGAGTAGCCTGGCGGTCGCCTGGCGGGTCTCCTTCCCTGAGTCGAGGATTCGACGGGTTGCGAGCTACGGTTCTCCCAGTGCCATCGCCTCCCGGCCGCCTCCCCTCGGGCTTCCGTCCGCTCCTGATTCTCCCGCAGAAGCCTTTCGCGCTCAGCGGCGATGAAGCGTAGTTGTCGACAAACGGCTTCCTCATGCAGGCGATCAGAGGAGTGGTGCAGGCGAGGCAAACTGCCTCCTCCCGGTGGGGACTTGGCCAGCAACGGGCCCCGCCCGTCCCCGAGCCGCCGGCCCGTCGCCGTCACCTCCAGGATTTCCCGGTTGCTTTCGTTCTCCCTCATTAGCCTCTCGCGCTCCGTGATGATGAAGCGGAGCTGGTGGCAGGCGGTTTCTTCGTCCTGGTAGGCCCTCCGGGCAGTCTCGGCCGCTTCGTCCAAACGCCTTTGCACGGCGGCCGCCTCCTCCCGGCGCCTCCACAGCCGCGCGATCTCCATTTCCTCTTCCAGGAGCTTCTGCTGGGCGGCAACCTCCTTGGCGAGCCCCATGTTTTCCCCCTCCTCCTCGAACTGAGGGTGGAGATTCCGTCTCACGTTCTGGAGCTCTGAGGGGCCGGGCTGTGGCTTCGCCCCCGTCGTCGGGTAGCTTCCCATCGCCTGAGTAACGGCCTCGAAGCTCTTCAAGGATTGCGTGGGCCGAAGTATGGCCTGTCTTGGTGCCCATCCCCGGAGGGGGGTCGGGCGTCGGGGTGATTGGTAGAGAGAGCGGCTCCTGACCCACGGGATCCTTGCCGTGGTCAGGGTTCCGAGTGATTGACATGGAGTCTAACATGGGTGTGACCTTTCGTTCCCACAGACGGCGCCAATTGTTACGAGGTGGAACTCGCACACAATGAATTTATATTGAGGGAAACCAAGGGCACGGTGGTTCTGTTGACAAGAGGGTTTAGGTTGGTAATTTAACATGTGATTAGTGGGTTGAAGAGGCTGGACTTGCCGCCGGGGGTGGCCACGGAGTCAAATCTCACCGGACACGGCGGAGGAAGATCGGGTAGCGGGAGGCTGGAGCTGATGTCGACACAGGGGTGAGCTTTCCTACAGCACGAGCAACTCGTCAGAAGGGCAGGGTTGGGGTCCAACCCTTAGCCCCTCCGATGCCTAAGTCAGTAATAGGACTTAAAACGGGGGTCTAGGCACGCCGGTCGGACTGAGGGTGTGTCGACCGTACGTGGCGAGCTATAAGTGGAAGAACAAAGATATGGACGACCTTTGCTCTCGTGTATGAATAATAGATTGAGAGAGAGAATTTGCCAACCCTTTCCTCGTAAGAAGTAAGGGGGTATTTATACCTGATGGGAGATGACTAGGTGGGGCTGACCTGGCATGCTGACTCGATGTGCTGAGTTGGCTCGGTTGTCAGCGGAAGTTTCGGACGTGGATGTCAGGAACAGGAGTGCCTGACCTGCTTTTGCCAGACGACGCAACGGACAGGGGCACTTTTGTCAGGATGTCAGGGCCGAAAAAATTAATTGTCAGGGGCTCAGCTGCCAGGGGGTGCTTTGTCAGATGGTCGGGCGGCGTAAGTGTCAGTCGTGTCCTTATCCTAGGTTGTTTGTCGTTGGTGACGAACTAACGGTCTGGCTATGCTATCCCTGGCGCCGCGGTTCATGGGGACCGGCCGGGTCGACCGGCTCGGGGGTTGTCCGGCCCAGTCGCGCCCCCTTTTCGGTCGTGGGTTGTGGGCCGCTGGCACGGAAGGATACGCACATGCCTATGTCAGCATACCCGGCGGTACTGTCCAGGCGCTCCCCAAACGCCCTGCCCCCGGTGGGCCGAGCAACCGCGGTTGTATGCCTCGGTTGGGTGGGGGGAGTGCTGCGAGGTGCGCCCGTTCCCGTGTAGCTTCGGTCTTCCGGGGTGGCGGCCCTTTCGTGAAGGGGAGAGTTAATGGGGTATGTCAGCGGATCCGGGCGGGAGTCGGACTCTTACGATCTTTAGGTCGTAACACATCCGTTGTTGTAAGCCATGATGAACGCTTCAGGGTTCATAGAGCTTATCTGATCATTGGTCTATGTATACTTCTGGATCCCTAAATTTAAGAGTACTTGCCTCGTTAAAACCTTTGCCAAGGAAAACCCAGTGGGAAAAACCAGTGGCTAAGGAAAAAGAGAACAAGTCTCTGTAACTTCCCCTGATCGATGGATAACATCAGGGGTGGATACTTCTGGATCCAGAGTTGGTGTGGCTGCATCGTTAAAACCTTTGGATATGGAAAACCCAGTGGGAAAAACTAGTAGCCAAGGAAAAAGAGTACAACACTCCATTAACTCCCCCTGATAAGTACAAGCTTCAGGCTTGTAAATCTCTCAACTGTCTCATCCCAATTCCTAGTACAAGTTTTCTAAAGGTACTGCGAGGCTAAGCTTTAGTGAACATGTCTGCCAGGTTGTCGCAAGACTGGATCTGCTGGATGTCGATCTGGTTGTCCACTTGATGTTCATGCGTCCAGAAGAGCTTGGGGGAAATGTGCTTCGTCCTGTCACCTTTGATGTAGCCACCTCGTAGTTGAGCGATGCAGGCAGCATTGTCTTCATATATGGTGGTAGGTCCAAGATCTCCTGTCTTCAGGCCGGTGGTCTTGAGGATATGGTTGATGAATGATCGAAGCCAAAAGCATTCTCTGCTAGCTTCGTGGATCGCAATGAGCTCGGAGTGGTTGGATGAGGTTGCTGTCGATGTCTGCTTCACGGATCTCCATGAGATGGCCGTCCCACCGTACGTGAACACAAAACCGGTCTGGGACTTTGTGGTATGTGGGTCGGACCTGTATCATGCATCTGCATTACCGGCCAAGTCGGAGGATACACCTTTCTTGAAGTATAGTCCCATGTCCACAGACCCTTGGAGGTAGCACAGAAGTTGCTTAACTCCATTCCAGTGGCGCTTTGAGGGCGCAGAGCTGTATCTGGCTAGTAAGTTAACTGCGAACGCTATATCGGGACGCGTGCAGTTTGCCAAGTATAGGAGTGTTCCAATTGCACTTAATTAGGGTACTTCAGGACCCAGTGTTTCCTCCCCCTCTTCCAGCGGTCAGAAGGGGTCTGTGTCAAATCCAATGATCTAACGACCATTGGTGTACTAAGCGGATGACATTTGTCCATAAGGAATTTTTTCAGCACTTTCTTTGTGTATGTCGATTGGTGTAACAGGATTCCTCCGCTTAAGTGTTCAATTTGTAAGCCTAGGCAGAACTTCGTTTTGCCAAGGTCTTTCATCTCAAAAGTCTGTGTTAGACTTTTGGATATCTCACCTATCTCTTTAGGAGATCCGATGATGTTCAGGTCGTCTACGTAGACGGCAATAATTACGAATCATGTTCCCTTTGCTCGTATAAAGATGCAATGGCAGACTTCATTTGTTGTGAATCCTTGTTGCACTAGGAATTCACTGAGTCTGTTGTACCACATTCTACCTGACTGTTTTAGACCATACAGTGATCTCTGGAGTTTGACGGAGTAGACGTGACGTGCGTTTATATTTCATATATTCACGCATGTTTTCTTTTGTGTTTCTCCGTATTTTCCGCCGTCTTTTATTCGTTTTCTCGTATTTTCTCATTTTCTTTCACTTTTCTTTGTTTCTCCATGTTTGCAGGAGATTGCCCGCATTTGGGACATAAAAACGACGATATCATGAGTCCCCGGAGCAATGGGAGGAGTCACGCGTGATCCAGGGGGTCAAAGTGATGAAGATTGATACTCCTCAGCCCTCAACCGATCGGGTGGACCAGTCACCCGATCGGTTGGTGCACGCGTATCCTACCCGAGCGGCAGCTGAAGAAGAATAGCAGCTCACCCGATCGGTTCAGCGATCGGGTGAACCAACGGAGCTCTCTGTCATTTGGGCTGAATTCCAATCGATCGGGTGACTTATCACCCGATCGGTTCACCTGTAACGGAATTTTCTAAGAGACGACCCGGACAGCTCAACCGACCAGTTCGTGGACCGTTTGAATCCGGCAGAGCTCTCGGCCAAATGGAGCGTAATTCCAACCGATCGGGTGACTTATCACCCGATCGGTTCACCTGTAGCTACAATTCCTCATTTGGCGAACCGACTGAGCCACCCGCTCGCCTCAGCGCCCGGTTGAAGATTTTCGAAGCTCTCACCCGATCGGTTGACTCATCAACCGATCGGGTGGCTGATTTTCTGCGGGTTTGGACCCGAACCATTAGGATTTCGAAGTGGGGCTATAAATACACGAGGCTGGCCGACTTTGGAGGGGATCTCCTGGAGTTTTTAGGGCTTTTTGCCCCCCTTCTCTTGTGAGTTCTAGGTTAGTTTAGATTAGGTCTTTTGCTCAATAAGTCTTGTATCGGATTGACGATTCACTCAAGATAAGTATTTTCCTCTCTTTTTCTTCATTGTTTGTATTGTGTTTATTTTGCTTGATGGTGAAAGTTTATATGTCTTTTGTGTTGTTTGTTTTTATGTTATTCACCGTTGAGTAGTTTTGATGAACCCTAATACGGGTTAGGGTAGGATTGATGCTTGGAAATTTACATTAGACTTGGTTGCATGGCACGTGTTCGATGAAATGCGTCAATGGGGATTTCTAGCAATCTGGGTCCAATTCGTACGACAACACACTAGATGTGTTGGGGATTGGGGTCCGGTGCTTGTCCTGTCAAGATCCGCCTCGATGTATTGCTAGAAATCACGTTCGACTTTTTTGGCCATTAGGGTTACGCGGGGGTGTTTCATTGTCATTGGCGGGAGAAAGACCGCCTCTGACCGTCGGGCCAAGGGGGAATAAACTTGGCGGTTGACCCCCTAGCCACAGCTCACGCCCCTAGCGTTGACATCGAGTCCTCGCGCGCGGGAGCGGCTTGGACGAAGTGTTGGGAGTTATCATTGTGGCCTTAATGCTCCCGGTTGCAGAAGGTGTTAATGGACACGGGAGTGCCCACCGTCCGGAACCGGGTAGGCCTAGCGTGCTTGGCACCGACCGGAATATCGGGCCATGGACGCTAGGTATCACCTTTTGGGGCAATGTCTCACCCTGGATCAAGTCAAATGCCTAGTGTCATGAATGCTCTAGCCCGTGTTAGCGGGGATTCATTTCATGTCTTTTTCATTTCTTCTCTTTATTTCTACACTTCACCCTTATCATCCGCGTAGCTAGCACACGACCTAGGCGAGGCTAGTAGCCACTCAAGCCATCCACCTCCCTGAGTTCGATAAACCCGCACCCTACACAAACCGTGCACTTGCGGTAAAACGACACCGCGCCCAAACCGTAAAAGGGGCGCCGGTCAAGTTTTTGGCGCCGTTGCCGGGGAGGCATTCGGTTTGATATTAGCTTAGCTTGGGTTCGTTAGACTACGCAAAAACAAAAAAAATAATAATAAATAAATACAATAAACAGATCCTTTCCCTACCACCATTATAAATTTGTGCTATTCTTTGTACAACTGACGCGCTTGTCGTAGCCAAAATTTTTGCTTTCAGGTGAATTATGTGGATGCCCGACGGATCGTACATCGGAAATTTTGATGCTTATATGCCATACGGTGCTCAGATGGGGGGATATGAGAATTATCCACAGGTCGTGGCGGTTTGCGAAGCTTGTGGGATGCAGGGACACACGGCCATCCATTGTCAATTCATTGCCCAACCCTACACCCCACACTCATATACCCACGACCTACATCAAGAATCCTCCCATCCTTACCCCCAAAATTTCACACCCCATCCTCCACCAAAATCGAGCCTTGAATTATTCTTGGAAAACTCCATTGCAACTCAGATGCGCTGGATATCACCTCCACTTCCATCACCACTTCCCCCACCGATGTCTGACCTTGAATTGTTATTAGAAGACAATATTTTAAACCAAGGCCAGATGACTCCACCACTTCCACTTCCACCACATGCGCCTGATCTTGAGTTGTTAGTGGTGAATTCCTTTGTAAATCAAGGCCCGACAACACCATCACCCTCATCTCCACCTCGGAAATCTATCATTGAGTTATTGATGGACGATTCCATGATAACACAGAGCCATGTGGATTCACCAATTCCATTTCCGCCGACCACTTCTACTTTTGGGGGTGAAGCAGTCATGTCTCATACTTCATCGACGACTTGCACTGCGGAAGGTAACTCTTATGGTTTACAGTTTGAAAATTTTAATATGAGTCCCCTTCCCCAAGCAGGTACAATTTTTGAGACATACGGCATCGAGGAGGCCATGGAGGATGTCCATATCGACGAGGAGGGAGAGCGTGGAGCTGTGAACGTCGCGACTCATTCTATTGAGCCTCATGCTCCCTTGCCTCTACCACTACCTCCACATCTCAACTTTACTCCACCAGAAGCATCACATCCACCAGAGCTTACTGCTCCCACTCAGGGAGATCTTTTAGACACTATTTCTGAATCTCGTATTACATTCCACATATTTTTAGATTCAAATACTACTGACATGACGTACACTCCATTAGATCCAGATTCACATTATATGGAGATACGTCAGGGCATGTCAGCACCTGACGAGCTCGCCACTGAACGTGGACATGATATCATCACGTCACCACCAGGGCATAGCACCACATTCTCAGGGAGCCGACGTCAACTTATTCCACGCTTTACATTTCACTTTGATGATACTCTTTTGGATACATTTATTGCGGGGAAGAATTTTTCATCACGGACTGATGCTCCTTTTCTTTCTAATGATTTGGGTGGACATCATCGAGAGAAGCTTGTGGGAGCATTGCTTGAGTTCGTTGGTGTTCGTGGCACCGGAACATTGGCGGGCCACAGAAGGAGCAGTTAGAGCAGCTACCTGCCCCCACTTCAGATCTTGGATCCGCCTATGCTCAGGTGTATCCTAATCCAGTAGTGTAAAAATTTACCGCTTTCTAGTTTAGATTTGAATAATCTCGTCTCCTCTCTTTAGCGAGGGGAGCGTATCTAGGATTTGCTTTTGTATCATAATAACCCATCATGTCGTGCCCTTCTATTATTTCACCCCACATCCTCTTCCGAGGAGAACGAGCAGACTGTCTCTCCTGCATTCTGATTTCTTTCTTTTCCGATTTTTCCCCTAGCATATCTCTACATCCCCATTGAACATATCATTTTGCTAGCATTGTCATGTTCAGCTTGGGGGAAATCGACTTTTGTGTGCATGTTTTCGTGTGTCGTTGTTGTGTGTCTGTATCTAGTTGTTCTTTTGTCGTGTTTTATACCTTTTATTTGAGTGTTTATTTTTCTTTATTTTTTAGTTTCGTTCATGTGTTTTTTGTGTTTTTCATTTTTTTTGTGTCGGTGTGCACCCCCCCAATTTTCTTTGCACTCCCGTATTAACTATTATTGCATTGAGGGCAATGCAAGTTTCAGCTCGGGGAGTCGCACTTCGTGCGTCATTTGTCTCTTTTTCTTCGTTATTTGAGTCGTTTTTCTCCGTGTTTTTCTTTTTCTTTTTCTTTCTTTTCTTCTATTTATCTCTTTCTCCTAGAGATGAACCCTATGATGAATTGCCACGAAAATCACACGCACACTTAGCATAGCTTCGATAATCACATTCACTAACTTTAGGAAGCCGAGTCCATTGCATTTCATGCTTCGTGGGTTCACTTTGCTTTTGTGTGAGTTGTTTGTCGTGACTAGCTAGGGGTGTACTTCTATTTTGTGATTTTGATTTATATACCTATCCTTGGTTGACCCCTAGATTATCATGCTTCGATTTGAATATGCAGTATTTGCTTCTACTATCTGCTTCTATATGCATGCTATATTTATATCGTATATTTCAATTCGCATGTGTCGGGATTCCACAAACAAGGACTAGGATAACCCGTTTAGCCTATGCTCTGATTAGCGAGAAATATCTCCTTTGTCCAAGTGTTTAGAATCCGATTTCATTTTTATTTTACTTGGTACAAATCCCCTCGTCGTGTATCGTTCTCCCACTTGGGAGAGTACACATGTAAATATCCCAATTCCCAAAAATCCAAAAAAAGGAGAAAAGAAAAGAAAAATCCAAAAAGATGAGAAATGACAAGAAAAGAGAAAAAAATACAAATACCCAAAACCCAAAAAAATTCCAGTGTGAATATTTTCCTACTTGCCGTGAATAAGGGGAAGGCGAGAATTTGCACCGAGTGTTCTACTCCACATCTTCTCAACCTCCATCGTTTTCGAAAACACTTGGCATAGGGACCTTCTAGCGATTACCTAGGCTATAGTGTGGTGATTTCCTAGTCCCTAGCTGTGGAGTCCTCGATGCATGATACGCTTCTATTCTTATACTCTTCTCATGCATGCTTGAGCTAATATTCACCGCAATTTCAAATTGAATCGATATTTGGGTCTTTCTTTGGGTATGTGTATATGGAGCTTTATTGCACATCGTAGATAGTGACACCGTCTTCTAGCACACGACCACACTCACTCGCGCTTCACTGCGTGGGCCCACGACATGTTTGGACTCACATACCTTGGTTTGGTGTTGTGTTTTGTCGTATGCTTGCTTCGTGTGGCGTGTTTGATTTTGTTGGCCCTTACGGGCGATCTAGGATATAGAGTTTTCTTATTCTCTCTTTCTCTCTATTTTTCCCTCCGAGCTCCTACTCTCACTCGTCTTCCTCGAGGACGAGGAAGAGTTCAGCTTGGGGGATTTTGACGTGCGTTTATATTTCATATATTCATGCACGTTTTCTTTTGTGTTTCTCCGTATTTTCCGCCGTCTTTTATTCGTTTTCTCGTATTTTCTCGTTTTCTTTCACTTTTCTTTGTTTCTCCATGTTTGCAGGAGATTGCCCGCATTTGGGACATAAAAACGACGATATCATGAGTCCCTGGAGCAATGGGAGGAGTCACGTGTGATCCAGGGGGTCAAAGTGATGAAGATTGATACTCCTCAGCCCTCAACCGATCGGGTGGACCAGTCACCCGATTGGTTGGTGCACGCGTATCCTACCCGGGCGGCAGCTTAAGAAGAATAGCAGCTCACCCGATCGGTTCAGCGATTGGGTGAACCGACGGAGCTCTCTGTCATTTGGGCTGAATTCCAATCGATCGGGTGACTTATCACCCGATCGGTTCACCTGTAACGGAATTTTCTAAGAGACGACCCGGACAGCTCAACCGACCAGTTCGTGGACCGTTTGAATCCGCCAGAGCTCTCGGCTAAATGGAGCGTAATTCCAACCGATCGGGTGACTTATCACCCGATCGGTTCACCTGTAGCTGCAATTCCTCATTTGGCAAACCGACTGAGCCACCCGCTCGCCTCAGCGCCCGGTTGAAGATTTTCGAAGCTCTCACCCGATCGGTTGACTCATCAACCGATCGGGTGGCGGATTTTCTGCGGGTTTGGACCCGAACCATTAGGGTTTCGAAGTGTGGCTATAAATACACAAGGCTGGCCGACTTTGGAGGGGATCTCCTAGAGTTTTTAGGGCTTTTTGCCCCCCTTCTCTTGTGAGTTCTAGGTTAGTTTAGATTAGTTCTTTTGCTCAATAAGTCTTGTATTGGATTGACGATTCACTCAAGATAAGTATTTTCCTCTCTTTTTCTTCATTATTTGTATTGTGTTTATTTTGCTTGATGGTGAAAGTTTATATGTCTTTTGTGTTGTTTGTTTTTATGTTATTCACCGTTGAGTAGTTTTGATGAACCCTAATACGGGTTAGGGTAGGATTGATGCTTGGAAATTTACATTAGACTTGGTTGCATGGCACGTGTTCGATGAAATGCGTCAATGGGGATTTCTAGCAATCTGGGTCCAATTCGTACGACAACACACTAGATGTGTTGGGGATTGGGGTCCGGTGCTTGTCCTGTCAAGATCCGCCTCGATGTATTGCTAGAAATCACGTTCGACTTTTTTGGCCATTAGGGTTACGCGGGGGTGTTTCATTGTCATTGGCGGGAGAAAGACCGCCTCTGACCGTCGGGCCAAGGGGGAATAAACTTGGCGGTTGACCCCCTAGCCACAGCTCACGCCCCTAGCGTTGACATCGAGTCCTCGCGCGCGGGAGCGGCTTGGACGAAGTGTTGGGAGTTATCATTGTGGCCTTAATGCTCCCGGTTGCAGAAGGTGTTAATGGACACGGGAGTGCCCACCGTCCGGAACCGGGTAGGCCTAGCGTGCTTGGCACCGACCGGAATATCGGGCCATGGACGCTAGGTATCACCTTTTGGGGCAATGTCTCACCCTGGATCAAGTCAAATGCCTAGTGTCATGAATGCTCTAGCCCGTGTTAGCGGGGATTCATTTCGTGTCTTTTTCATTTCTTCTCTTTATTTCTACACTTCACCCTTATCATCTGCGTAGCTAGCACACGACCTAGGCGAGGCTAGTAGCCAATCAAGCCATCCACCTCCCTGAGTTCGATAAACCCGCACCCTACACTAACCGTGCACTTGCGGTAAAACGACACCGCGCCCAAACCGTAAAAGGGGCGCCGGTCAAGACGTCCCGAGTTCTTTCTGTCATTTTTATCGGTAGTTTGTATCCATCTGGGATTTTCATATAGATGTCCTTATCTATATTTCCATATAGGTATGCAGTCACAATGTCCATGAGCTGCATATCCAAGCCTTCCTTTGTGGATATGCCAATAATGAAAAAGAAAGTGATCGCATCCATGACCGGTGAATAGGTATCGTCATAGTCTATTCCTGGTCATTGGGAAAAGCCTTATGCAACAAGGCGCGCTTTATAACGCACGATCTCATTATTCTCGTTTCTTTTTCTCACGAATACCCATTTATATCCCACAGGTTTAACACCCTTTGGTGTTAGGACTACAGGTCCAAAAACTTTGTGCTTCGAGAGTGAGTCCAGCTCTACTCCTATTGCCTCGTTCCACTTTAGCCAATCCTCTCTGCGTTTACATTCTGCTAGAGCGTGGATCGGTCTCATCGTCGTATTCAGTGACGTGAGTGGCAATAATGAGCGCGAAGTTATCATCGATGATTGTGCTTTTTCTGTCCACTACCTCCCAAGTACATACATAATTTAATGATATTTCTCCTATATTTTCCTCTTCAGGGGTTGTTGGGAGGGGAGAGGTAGCTGGGCTGAGCTCAGCATCCTGTGGTGGTATCGTTATTATTGCCCCAGGATTTTTTCTCTTTCGAGGGTTCTTATCTTTGGAGCCTGGGGGTCGTCCTCTTTTTTGTTGAGGTACAACCGCTTTTGCTGCCGGTGGATTGCATCCATCTTTGGGTATGGCAATCCTAGCTGGCGTATTTGCAGCAGTAACGTGTGATCTGACAATCTTCTGGTTGTCAGTGAATTTGTCCGGTAAAATGTGAACTGTGTTTTGGATTTGAAGGATCTTCAGGATCTCGTCTTCACATTGATTTGTACGCTGATCAAAATGGGATAAAGTCTTTGTGTCCCATGAAATGGTCTTTGAAGCTTCTGGCTTCTGTGTGTTAATGCCTAGTTTGGGAAAAGTGCTTTCATCAAACTCACAATCTGCTAGACGTGCTTTGAAGGCGTCCCAGGTAAGGGGTTCGAGGTATCTAATGATCGATGGTGAGTCGAAACCAATATAGATACCAAGACGCCGTTGAGGACCCATCTTGGTTCTCTGCGGTGGTGCTATGGGGACATAAACAGCACATCCGAATATCCTCAAGTGAGAGATATCGGGCGGGTTTCCATATGCAAGTTGCATCGGAGAATAAGATTGACTACCTGACGGTCGTAATCTTATTAGCGATGCAGCATGCAATATGCCATGTCCCCATGCACTTACCGGAAACTGGCATTGCATCAACAATGGTCGAGCGATCCATTATAGTCTCTTTATAAGAGATTCGGCTAACCTGTTCTGGATGTGAACATGAGCTACATGATGTTCAACTTCTATGCCGGTTGCTTGGCAGTAGTCTAGGAAGACTTGTAATGTGAATTCCCCAGCATTGTCCAGATGCAATTTCTTGATCTGGTTGTCTGGGAAATGTGCCGGCAACTTTATAATTTGTGCCAGTAGCTTTACAAAGGCTATGTTGCGGGTGGACAGGAGGCACACATACGACCATTTCAAAGATGCGTCAATCAGTACCATGTAGTACCGAAATGGTTCACTTGCGGGGTGAATAGGCCCGCAAATGTCTCCATGTATTCTCTCTAGGAAGCTTGGAGACTCAGAGTCCACCTTCAGGGTGGATGGTCTCGCAATCAATTTCCCTTTGTGACAAGGGGGACAAGGATGTGCACCCTTCCGAAGTAGCTTCAGGCTTTTTGGGTTAATTCCATGGGATTGGGATATGATGCGACGCATCATATTCCTTCCAGGGTGTCCTAGTCTATCGTGCCAGAGTTTGAATTCTGGTTGATTATGGCACTTCTGGTGCTTGAGTGTGTTTGCTTCCATTGCTCTGATCCTTGTGTGGTAGAGACCCGACGGGAGTCCCTCAAAACGCTCGACGGTGTTTTTAGCACCATTTTTATGAGACGTTACAAATAGGAATTCTCTGTTTTGTTTGCTCACCGTCTCAAGGTGGTATCCGTTTAAGCGGATATCTTTAAAGCTTAACTGGTTTCTATGCGAGCTAGGGGAGAGAAGCGCATCTTTTATAAGTAGTTGTGTTTTGTTGGGGAGCATAAATTGTGCTTCCCCTGATCCTTCAATGATACCTGATGGACCGAAAATTGTATTTACGGTGCCATCGTATTTATTAATGCTTTGAAAAAAAGCAGATGTCTTGGAGGATCGTGTGTGTAGAGGCACTGTCCACTAGGCATTTAAAGTCCATCTATTTTTAAGAGAAAATATCGCAGTATAAGGCACACAAAAAAAGATATACTACTGATAATCAATTAATGTCTGAAAAAGTACTCAACATGTAAGAAATAAAAACAAGCAGATAAATAGTTTCTCAAAAGGAAAGCTACAATGCATAGAAAATAGATAATGTCCTCAGTCGAGCAGGTCATCGTTTGAGAAGTCCTCAGCGAAGAACCTGATTGGTGCCAGGTCTTCTTGAACCACCAGGTTTGTCTCAGTTTGCTTCTGGCTCTCTTTGTACAAGTCCTGCAGGTGGCGTGGAGTCCGACAATTCCTGGACTAGTGTCCAGTCATGCCACACCTGTGGCACTTACCTTCACAGTCCTTTCTGGGGGCAGATGTCTGGCCGTCGTCCTTTCTCTTCCACACATTTTTCTTCTTCTTCCCCTCATTGTTTCTTCTGGGAGGGGGTCCTCTAGCATGCTTCTTCATCGCCTTACCCTTCTGGGGTTTGCCTTTGAAGTTGCTCCTCTTCTTCTGGGAGGAGCTGTGATGCGCTTCAGGTGCAGGAGCAGTGCCGGTAGGGCGTGAGTTATGGGTGGCCAGAAGAAGGTCACGATTCTGCTCTGCCATCAGAAGGCATGAGAGAAGCTCTGAGTCGTGAACTTTTGTTCACGATACTGTTGCATTAGTATGACATCCTTCTCGTGGAAGGATGTATATGTCTTCTCTAACATGCGCTCCTCCGTCACCTTTTCACCACACAACTTCAAGCGTGAGGTGATGCTAAAGAGTGCCGAGTTGTACTCGGTAATAGACTTAAAGTCTTGGAGACGGAGGTTCTCCCATTCATATCGCGCTCGGGGAAGTATAACATCTCTTTGATGTTTATACCTATACTCGAGGGCAGTCCATAACTCATACGAGTCTTCCACCGTGAGGTACTCGGCCTTCAGGGTCCGATCGATATGACGTCAGATATAGATAATTGCTTTCGCTTTATCTATATCAGAAACCTTATCGCCTACAGCGATGGCATGGCTCAATACCTATGCTCGCAGATGGAATTTTATGTCCAACTGCCAGCTTAAGTAGTTCTTGCCTGAAGCATCGAAAACGTCAAAATCGACGCTCGCAATTTTGGCCATTTATCACTCTAGCATGTTAACAGATAGGCAATAATTAGATATTTTCACAGAAAAATAAATAATTAAGCACTTCAGACACAGATATTTGCTGCGTGGATCGGCTAATCACCAAATTAATTACAGTCCATACAGTCCCAAAATGAAATGAAAGTACAACTCGGGAACCCCCGTGGGGCCCCTATTCTTCTGGAATGGTCCTTCATCTTCTTGAGACGTCCGCCGGTCTTGTAATATTACAAAATTATCCTCACTACATTTTTCTCTCAAAAAGGAAATAATGCATGAAAAAGAAAATGGTGATAACTAGCCGATCCAAGACCACAGCAAATATTTAACATTCGTCGCAGGCAGATAAAATGCAGCAGGTATTTAATCATCACGGGCAGTTTATTCATTACAGGTAATTTAATCATCACAGGCAGTTTATAATGGAAAAGGAAGACCTTTCGTTTAAAAATTATTGGACCACTAGGCAACGTCATACACCGTTAGGTTAGTTGACTAACGGCAGAGCGGTCGAAGGATCTTCCTAATTTTTAAAGGTGTAAAAATCATATAATCAGAATAAAAAGCGTTGAATGAAATCACATGTAATTTGACCAGATTATAGCGAAAAAAATCGAATTAAATCTGAAAAACATTTGAAAATAGAGAATTTTTGGGGTGAAACCCTAGTTAGGGTTTTTGGTCGCGCGGATTGCCGCTTCAGGCGGCTAGGGTTTCAGGGCTTGCGCGCTCACCAGGGGGGCCCGCCGCTGCAGGCGGCCGGGGGGGCCCCGCCGCTGCGGGCGGCCGGGGTGCCCGCCGCTGCGGGCGGCCAGGGTGCCCGCCGCTGCGGGCGGTGGGGTCGCCTGCCGCTGCTGGCGGCGAGCCCGTCGTCGTTGGCGACAGGGGGCACTTGCCACAGACGGCGGCGGGGGGCTCCCGCCGCTACAGACGGCGGGTTTTGCCCGCCGCCAGCAGCGGCGGGGTTGCCCGTCGCTGCTGGCGGTGGGGCGAACCCGCCGTCGCAGCGGGGGGGGCTCCCGACGCTGCAGGTGGCATGTTTTGCCCGCTGCCAGCAGCGGCGGGGTCACCCGTCGCTGCTGGCGGCGGGGCGAACCCGCCGTCGCAGCGGGGGGGCTCCCGCCGCTGCAGGCGGCGGGTTTTGCCCGCTGCGTGCAGCGGCGGGATCCCCCCGCCACTGCTGGCAACGGGGCGAACCTGCCGTCGCAGCGACGGGGGGGCTCCCGCCCCTGTAGGCGGCGGCGGGGGGTAGGGGGTTTGCCGCAAGCCGCAAAGGGGCGGCGGCGGCGGCGCGGGTTTAAGGGGGTTCGCACTCCGGCGAATAGATCCCCTAGGGTTTAATGGTTTTTGGGGATAAAAATCCAATTTTTAGTAGAAAAAATCATTTTTTAATCTCTAAAAAGTCGTTTTTTATTGAAAAAGACAGATTTTTATCAATAAAAACGATGAAAACTTCATTAAAAAATTGATCCAAGAGATTGGATCTAAACATATGTGCACATTAAATTTTAGATCTAGGGGAGATAGTTACTTCTAGATCCTACCCGCCGGATCTAGCGACGTTCGGTGAAGGAAGCCCGTTCGCGTCGCGTCTGTCCGTCGGCAGAGGTTCAGCTCAGCCTTGAGCGTGCTGATAACGTGTTGTAAACGTGGTGGCTATGTAGTCCATAGCCCTGTATTTATAGTAGTAGGGTTACATAATGGGTGGATACCCACTAACGGGTAGGCCCACCAAAAGCCCGTTTATAACAATTATTCTTTTTAAATGGGGATAGGTTAATCGAAATGTAAGGATAATATTATGAATAGTATAATGCCAAATATATAACATCTATAGCTAAGCTATGTATGCACTTTTAAAAGTCTATCATCATCTTTTCTTTTTCCAGATGTTCGGAACTGTTCATTTTCATTTTCATAGTCTAAAACAACAAAACATAAAATACCTACAAACGAGCACAATACGGCTACAAATGTGGCCTAATCTGCTAGAGTCACCATATTCAGGCTGGTATAATAAGTTTATCTTAATCTTAGTGATAAAGATAAACTTATTGACACTTTTCTACTTGGCATGTGGGTTGCATTAAATCCTTTTTTAATGATCCTTTCTTTTTAGGAGAAAAACAACCTATTATACAATTCATGAATTTTGTCCTACGTGACAGTTTTGTCCCAGTCATATTTTTGTTTGCTGACTGGGACGCCACGTGGAGATTGGATGTGGTTCTGGACTTGGGTTTGGGATATGGTTTTGATGATTTTTATTGCGTTTTAGTCCATGCTTTTCCTCTTTTTTTCCCCCGACCATCCTCTCACACACATCCATGCTTTTTGCACTTTGGCGACCGCTTCTATCCGTATTTGCACCCGGGCGACGACTGCCTCCGTGCCCTCCGGACACGGGTTATAACTAGTACGTATATATATTTTGTCTACTTTTAGAACCAACTAATTCAACCATAAATTACTTTGCATTTGAAGCATACATAGCACCTGATTTTAAACTCATGAGAATCCAAATTTTCTTTAAAGCAACTAAAGCGAAACAAAGAAAACATAAGAGGCTTAGCCTCATATGATGCCTCTATCTCCGCTATATTTTCAGAAGATCGAAACCGTTCATTTTGATCTCCATGAAAACACTGAATTTTGGGTGAACACAATGGTTTTGTCGATTCATCTACCCGTGGCAAAAATTCCATACAAACAATACTGTTAAATTTGCGACGAGTGGATGACCAGGAAACGCCGGCCCTCTGGGTTCATCAGATTTTTGTATTGTTTTGGGATTTTATAATATAAAGATTAAAATGAACGGTTCCAATCATCCAAAGAAAAATGGCAGATGATGTAGTTTTGGAGACTCGCATCATATGTCATACGATACACATTATTCTGGAAAAATAAAGCAAGATAGAATAATGAAAGGTGAAAGGATGATGTTGGGATGTTTCTGTCAAAATATGACAGGTGGAATGTTTTTAATTATACACCAAACAAATTGTTGTATGTTTGAGGGTAGAAATTAGATACTACCGGCCCTTTATTTAGTCCAACATAAATATAAAACACATTGAAATCATGATGTGATGGCTGAATAAATATACCAACTTTCTACTACATGATTAGGACACGAGACCTAATCACCGCCTATCCAAATTGAAGAATGAAAATAAAAAAAATGACCTTGTGATACTCAAATTGACCAAATGCTTCTTGAAATTTAAATTTGGTGGATGGAAAAAATTTATGGAGTCATCTTTACTTTATTTTTCCTGATTTGAGAAGGTCATGCATTTAAGTTATAATCTTATAGTATATCCTCAATTGGAGAATTTGGATATTGAGTTGGTTGTAAGATTAACACGATTTGATCACTGTTTAACAATTGTATATTATAATACTTGAGAAGGTAACGATATAGGCGGTTAGCCAACCCATTAGCAAATATTGTTAAAGAAGGATGATAATTTGTTGAATTGGTCAGTTTAAGCAAGTTTAAGGGTGACTTATTAGAAGTATTCATCAGTCAAGTCCAACACCGCATCCAAACAAAAATTGAATTAAAAGTGTTATTGTCATTAAGTGTTTGTTTGAGGAATTCAAATTTTGAAAAGATTTGACGAGTCTTCAACATCTGTATTAGGTAAATCTTAGTTTAAATATGAACATGACCAGTGTCATCAACATTAAAGATATCATATGGATACCTTAGTATAAGAACAAGATCGTAAATCAACAATCAATGTAAACAATGATTAATCTCAAATATAAAGTACAATCCACAACCTATATAAATGAAAACAGAAACTATGCACATGTAACCAAGATTTATATTGATTTCTCCTAAACTGATGTTCGTCCAGTTATAATGATCACTATCATCTCTTAGAAACTTGGGTTATAATGCATATACGTTAGTATTACTAACTGGGATTCTAAACCTAAATTGATGAAATTATGAAGAAAACCCAAAATTGAACGTTGTCCTCTTTTCTTGTGGAGAAGTTGGCTCGATTCGGCGCATTAAAAGCAGTTGTATGGCAGACGAGTTATCTTGTGCAGAGGTAACTCAACTGCGCTTGGATCCGACCTATCTGACGACTCATCTCCAAAGGTGACATGGCCTTGAATGTCTCCCATTTCCACGAACAGGCTCATGTCTCCGGTCATGTGGTTTCGAGCCCAAGTGTCCAGGTACCACGTGCTTTTTTCTTTCATTTCTTCATGGTGAGCCATTAACAAGGTCAGCTCGACCTCATCCTTCATCTCCACACGATGAGCTTTCTCCTCCACATGATTGGAACCTCTGCAATCATATGCATAATGACAATAGTTATTACAATTATAACATCTAATGTGTGATTTATCATACCTCTGAGTCTTGCTTCCTCTTACACGAACTCTTGATGAGTGCAAATTTTGATTCCTTTCATCATTATTGAAGATAGCATAACCACCTCTGCTGCCACCTCCATGGCCACACGGCCATGTCCCCGACCTCATTGGCTTCTACCTCCATTGTCGCCTCTTTCTCTAAAAGAGATCTTTGAATAGAGAGCTTGCTCTAAAGAATCTTGTGTCATCTTCCTTTTGACTCTATCTTCATGGGCTTGTAATGAACCCATGAGCTGGTCGATGTTCATGGAATCCAGGTCTTTGGACTCCTCAATAGCCACAACGATGTAGTCAAAATTTGGAGTAAGAGAGCGTAGGATTTTCTCTATCACCCTTATATCCTTCATTTCTTCACCATTTTTCCTCATCTCATTAGTTATAGCCAATACTCTAGAGAAATAATCTGAAATAGATTCGGATTCTTTCATGTGAAGAGATTCAAACTGCCTTCTTAGAGTTTGAAGACATACCTCATCACCTTGTCTACTCCTTTAAAAGAGTTGCAAAGAATTTCCCATGCTTGCTTGGAAGTGGTTGCATTTGCAATTTCTCGAACATAGTCTCATCTAAAGATTGATAGATGAGAGAAAGAGCTTGTTGATCCTTCTTTCTACTGTGGAGTAGAGAATCCCTTTGGGATGGATTTAAAGAGGCCTCATTCGAGGTTCTTCATGACATTTTTCAACAATCTCCCAAGCTTCTTGCGAGCCAAGTAAAGCTTTCATATGGATGCAACGAGTAGTTTTCTTTTGTGAGGCGAGGAAATTGGAAAGGAAACATGCCGTTGGCATTCATCTTCTCTGATATTGGATGGCTCTGATATGAATTTGTTAGGTTTGAAAGGCTAAGTTGATTTGAGTAGTAGGAGGTTTTGTATATGGAAGAGGGAAATAGAGAGTACGTGGAGAACTATTTGGAAAGAGAGATTTCTTATTGAGATTTGTCTTTGGCTTTTTGCTTAGTGTACAATGGCATAGGAGCTCATCTATTTATAGAGCTAGCTCGAGGAGAGCTTCTACAATGTTCTTACATTCAATACAATATCCACATAATTCTAGTAGCTTCTAATTGACTCTTACTGGAATGACTTAGAATATGACTTTTTCTAGAATTTACTTAGACTATGACACCTACTAGAAACTTCTAATAAATGGACTCTAGTACAAGTAGCCCAATAAGCTTGGGCATAAATCAAGTTTATTATCTAACATATACACTGCGCGTAAATTGGATGCGTGTGGTGTCCGTTCTATGTGTTTGTTGGTACCGTTGGAAAGCTTATGAAGAGTAGACTACATTGACACCAATTTCGTAGCTTTTCTTTAGCGTTTTCATCGAATAGATCATGTCTTATTCAAAAGGCCAAAACCTGAAATGGAAACGTCAAAGAAAGGCTACAAAATTGATATCGATGGATGCTACTCTTCGTAAGCGTTCGTATGCTACCAATATTTTTTTGTGTTGCACGCGTCTGATAAACAACGCAGTGTATATTTAACACATCTCTTTGAAATGCAATCCTCTTATTCAGCGCGGAACTGATTTTTACTATTGTGCTGCAGTGGCACTTTATGAATTATGAGGTCACAACGAAGCATGTAGATCATGGAGTTCATGTAGATCAATGGGCCAACTCAACCAATCGTAAACCCAGTGCCACGTGTTAGCCGACTTGCTCAACAAAATCTCACCTGCAGTACTTCATACAACACAAGAGATAGAAAATTCAACGTGTTTGCATTGCTTCTTCAACTATACAAAATAAACGTCACTTTTTTTTTCTTGGGAGGGGGGCGAGGGGGGACTCTCACTTGATATTATTATTATTATTATTGTTATAAACGGGCTTCTTGGTGGGCCTACCCGTTAGTGGGTATCCACCCATTATGTAACCCTACCACTATAAATATAGGGCTATGGTCTCCATAGCCGCCAAGTTTACAACACGTTATCAGCACGCTCAAAGCTAAGCCGAACCCCTGCCGACGGACGGACGCGACGAACGGACGCGACGCGAACGGGCTTCCTTCACCGAACGTCGCTAGATCCGGCGGGTAGGATCTAGAGAGTAATAAATGGCCAAAATTGCGAGCGTCGATTTCGACGTTTTGGATGCTTCAGGAAAGAATTACTTAAGCTGGCAGCTGGATATAAAATTCCATCTGCGAGCACAGGGATTGAGTCACGCCATCGCCTTAGGCGATAAGGTTTCTGACATAGATAAAGCGAAAGCAATTATCTATATCAGACGCCATATCGATCGGACCCTGAAGGCCGAGTACCTAACGGTGGAGGACTCGTATGAGTTGTGGACCGCCCTCGAGGACAGGTATAAACATCAAAGGGATGTTATCCTACCTCGAGCGCGATATGAATGGGAGAACCTCCGTCTCCAAGACTTCAAGTCTATTGCCGAGTACAACTCGGCACTCTTTAGCATCACCTCACGCCTGAAGTTGTGTGGTGAAAAGGTGACGGAGGAACGCATGTTAGAGAAGACGTATACATCCTTCCATGAGAAGGATGTCATACTGATGCAACAGTATCGTGAACGAAAGTTCACAAAATACTCTGAGCTTCTCTCATGCCTTCTGATGGCAGAGCAGAATCGTGACCTCCTTCTGGCCACCCACAACTCACGCCCTACCGGCACTGCTCCTGCGCCTGAAGCGCACCACAGCTCCTTCCAGAAGAAAAGGGGCAACTTCAAAGGCAAACCCCAGAAGGGCAAGACCATGAAGAAGCAGGCTCGAGGACCCCCTCCAAGAAACAACCAAGAGGGGAAGAAGAAAAATGTGTGGAAGAGAAAAGACGACGGCCAGACTTCTGCCCCCAGAAAGGACTGGGAAGATAAATGCCACAGGTGTGGCATGACTGGACACTGGTCCAGAAATTGTCGTACTCCACGCCACCTTCAGGAGTTGTACAAAGCAAGCCAGAAGCAAGCTGAGACAAACCTGGCGGTTCAAGAAAACCTGGCACCAATCAGGTTCATCGCCGAGGACTTCTCCAACGATGACCTGCTCGACTGAGGACATTTATCTACTTTATATGCATTGTAGTTTTTCCTTTTGAGAAACAATTTATCTGCTTATCTCTGGCATGTTTTAAGTACTTTTTCAGACATCAATTTAATTTTCGTAGTATATACCTTTGTGTTTTTTCCTTATACTGCGACTTTTCTTTAAAATAGATGGACTTTAAATGCCTAGTGGACAGTGCCTCTACGCACACGATCCTCCAAGACATCTGCTTTTTTCAAAGCATTAATAAATACGATGGCACCGTAAATACGATTTCCGGTCCATCAAGTATCATTGAAGGATCAGGGGAAGCACATTTTATGCTCCCCAATAGTACAAAACTACTCATAAAAGATGCCCTTCTCTCCCCTAGCTCACATAGGAACCTGTTGAGCTTTAAAGATATCCGCTTAAACGGATACCACCTAGAAACGGTGAGCAAAGGAAACAGTGAATACCTTGATGTAACGTTCCATAAAAACGGTGCTAAAAACACCGTCGAACGTTTCGAGGGACTCCCGTCGGGTCTCTACCACACAAGGATCAGAGCAATGGAAGCAAACACTTTGGAGCACCAGAAGTGCCAAAATCAACCAGAATTCAAACTCTGGCACGATAGACTAGGACACCCTGGAAGGAATATGATGCGTCGCATCATATCCCAATCCCGTGGAATTAATCCGAAAAGCCTGACGCTACTTCGGAAGGGTGCAAATCCTTGCCCCCCTTGTTACAAAGGGAAATTGATTACGAGACCATCCACCCTGAAGGTGGACTCTGAGTCTCCAAGCTTCCTAGAGAGAATACATGGTGACATTTGCGGGCCTATTCACCCCGCAAGTGGACCATTCAGGTACTACATGGTACTAATCGACGCATCTTCAAAATGGTCATATGTGTGCCTCTTGTCCACCCGCAACGTAGCCTTTGCAAAGCTACTTGCACAAATTATAAAATTGCGGGCACATTTCCCAGACAACCAGATCAAGAAATTGCGTCTGGACAATGCTGGGGAATTCACCTCACAAGTCTTCCTAGACTACTGCCAAGCAACCGGCATAGAAGTTGAACATCCTGTAGCTCATGTTCACACCCAGAACGGGTTGGCCGAATCTCTCATAAAGAGACTACAATGGATCGCTAGACCATTGTTAATGCAATGCCAGTTGCTGGTATGTGCATGGGGACATGCCATACTGCACGCTGCATCGCTGATAAGATTACGACCGTCAGGTAGTCAATCTTATTCTCCGATGCAACTTGCATATGGGAACCCGCCCGATATCTCTCACTTGAGGATATTCGGATGTGCTGTCTATGTCCCCATAGCACCACCGCAGAGGACCAAGATGGGTCCTCAACGGCGTCTTGGTATCTATATTGGTTTCGACTCACCATCGATCATTAGATACCTCGAACCCCTTACAGGGGACGCCTTTAAAGCGCGTCTAGCAGATTGTGAGTTTGATGAAAGCATTTTTCCAAAACTAGGCATTAACACACAGAAGCCAGAAGCTTCAAAGACCATTACATGGGACACAAAGACCTTATCCCATTTTGATCCGCGCACAAATCAATGTGAAGAAGAGATCCTGAAGATCCTTCAAATTCAGAACACAGTTCACATTTTACCGGATAAATTCACTGACAACCAGAAGATTGTCAGATCACACGTCCCTGCTGCAAATACGCCAGCTAGGATTGACATACCCAAAGATGGATGCAATCCACCTGCAGCAGAAGCGGCCGTACCTCAACAAAAAAGAGGACGACCCCCAGGCTCCAAAGATAAGAATCCTCGAAAGAGGAAAAATCCTGGAGCAACAATAACGATACCACCACAGGATGCTGAGCTCAGCCCAGCTACCTCTCCACTCCTAACAACCCCTGAAGAGGAAAATATAGGAGAAATTTCATTAAACTATGTACGTACCGGGGAGGTACTGGACAGAAAAAGCACAATCATCGATGATAACTTCGCGCTCATTATTGCCACTCACGTCACTGAATACGACGATGAGACCGATCCACGCTCTCTAGCAGAATGTAAACGCAGAGAGGATTGGCCAAAGTGGAACGAGGCAATAGGAGTAGAGCTGGACTCACTCTCGAAGCGCCAAGTCTTTGGACCTGTAGTCCTAACACCAAAAGGTGTTAAACCTGTGGGATATAAATGGGTATTCGTGAGAAAAAGAAATGAGAATAATGAGATCGTGCGCTATAAAGCGCGCCTTGTTGCACAAGGTTTTTCCCAACGACCAGGAATAGACTATGACGATACCTATTCTCCGGTCATGGACGCGATCACCTTCCGTTTCATCATAGGCCTATCCACGAAGGAAGGTCTGGATATGCAGCTCATGGACGTTGTGACTGCATACCTATACGGAAATATAGATAAGGACATCTACATGAAAATCCCAGACGGATACAAACTACCGACAAAAATGACAGAAAGACCTCGGGACGTCTATTCTGTCAAACTCCAGAGATCACTGTATGGTCTCAAACAGTCAGGTAGAATGTGGTACAACAGGCTGAGTGAATTCCTAGTGCAACAAGGATTCACAACAAATGAAGTCTGCCCTTGCATCTTCATACGAGCAAAGGGAACAGGATTCGTAATTATCGCCGTCTACGTAGACGACTTGAACATCATCGGATCTCCTGCAGAGATAGATGAGATATCCACAAGTCTCACACAGACTTTTGAGATGAAAGACCTCGGCAAAACGAAGTTTTGCCTAGGGCTACAAATTGAACATTTAAGCGGAGGAATCCTGTTACACCAATCGACATATACAAAGAAAGTGCTGAAGAACTTTCTTATGGACAAATGTCATCCGCTTAGCACACCAATGGTCGTCAGATCATTGGATGTTGAAACAGACCCCTTCCGACCGCTGGAAGAGGGGGAGGAAACACTGGGTCCTGAAGTACCCTACTTAAGTGCAATTGGAGCACTCCTATACCTGGCAAACTGCACGCGTCCCGATATAGCGTTCGCAGTAAATCTACTAGCCAGATACAGTTCAGCGCCCTCAAAGCGCCACTGGAACGGAGTGAAACAACTTCTGCGCTACCTCCAAGGGTCTGTAGACATGGGACTATACTTCAAGAAAGGTGTATCCGCCGACCTGGTCGGTTACGCAGATGCGGGATACAGGTCCGACCCACATACCGCAAAGTCCCAGACCGGTTTCGTATTCACATACGGTGGGACGGCCATCTCATGGAGATCCGTGAAGCAGACATCCACAGCGACCTCGTCCAACCACTCTGAGCTCATCGCGATCCACGAAGCTAGCAGAGAATGCTTCTGGCTTCGATCAGTCATCAACCACATCCTCAAGACCACCGGCCTGAAGACGGGAGATCTTGGGCCTACTACCATGTACGAAGACAATGCTGCATGCATCGCTCAACTACGAGGTGGCTACATCAAAGGTGACAGGACGAAGCACATTTCCCCCAAGCTCTTCTGGACGCATGAACAGCAAGTGGACAACCAGATCGACATCCAGCAGATCCAGTCCTGCAACAACCTGGCTGACCTATTCACTAAAGCTTTGCCTCGCAGTACCTTTAGAAAACTTGTACTAGGAATTGGGATGAGACAGCTGAGAGATGTACAAGCCTGAAGCTTGAACTTATCAGGGGGAGTTAACGTAGTGCTGTACTCTTTTTCCTTGACTGTTGGTTTTTCCCACTGGGTTTTCCACAGTCAAAGGTTTTAACGAGGCAGCCACATTAACTCAGGATCCAGAAGTATCCACCACTGATGTTATCCATCGATCAGGGGAAGTTACAGAGACTTGTACTCTTTTCCCTTAGCCACAGGTTTTTCCCACTGGGTTTTCCTTGGCAAAGGTTTTAATGAGGCAAGCACTCTTAAACTTAGAGATCCAGAAGTATCTCCAACCCCATGATCAAACAAGCTTCATGAACCCTGAAGTGTTCACCATGGCTTACAACAATGGATGGATAAGGGGAAGTGTTATAAACGGGCTTCTTGGTGGGCCTACCCGTTAGTGGGTATCCACCCATTATGTAACCCTACCACTATAAATATAGGGCTATGGTCTCCATAGCCGCCAAGTTTACAACAATTATTGATATATCGGAAGAGCTCAATTGATATTTGACAGCAATAATAACAGTTGTTGTTGTTGTTGTTGATGTGACAAGGCAACTGAGTTTATATTAGAGGGTATAAAGGATGACAATTTGAATGATGCAGAAATGTTTGTTTTGCTTTCAATTCTTCAACGGCCGATGAAACTCTTCCATCTTGCCTAATTTTCGACTTCTTTTCTCTAAAATTAACGTCATCCTTTATTTTGTTTATGATCTTTTGTTTGACAAACTGGGAGCACAAGCCATTGTCCTCCATTTCCAAAAGTCAGCTCGTCTCATTTATAGTGGGGAAGTATTAGTTAGGATATCTCCATACGCATTGAGAAAGCTGACGCTTTCACTATCGAGTAAAACGATTTAAAATTTTTTTTCCTCCTGGCCATGAAAATTCCCTTCAAATGCACTTGCATGTCCATAGATAGCAACTATGATCGGGCTGCCACAAATTACTAACTGTTGCGGGGTAAAACTCGCGTACAATGAATTTGTTTGTTAGGGGAACCAAGGACACTATGGTTATATGAAAGGGAAGTGAAGTTTGGGTGGAAGGGACAGATTATGAGGGTAGTGAGGATGCTGGCCGCACTACGAAGGCCGACCACAGGATCGATTCCGCGAGGACTCCGCCCACTAATTGCACAGCCGGAGGTGGGAGCTGAGCTCAACCTGTGAAGACGAGCTCGCCTGCACAAGGAGCAGCTTATCAGAAAGACCGGGTTGGGGTCCAACCCTTAGCCTCTCTGATGCCTAAGTTAGTATTAGGGCTTAAAAGCGGGGCTAGGCACGCAGGTCGGACTAAGAGTGAGTCGACCTTACGTGACGAGCTATCGTGGAAGAACAAAGATATGGAAGACCTTTGCTCTTGTGTGTGAATAATGAGATTCGAAGTTAATTTGCCAACCCCTGTCCCGATGGAAGCAAATGGGTATTTATACCTGATGGAGGCGGTTAGGTAAGGCTGACCTAGCGTTCTGAGCTGGCTCACCTGTCAGCGGAAGCTTCGGTCGAGGATGTCAAGATCGGTCGTGTCAGCCACGCTTTTGTCAGACGGCGCAACGGCCAGGGGTGCCTTTGTCAGGATGTCAGGGCCGAAAGCACCAATGGTCAGGGGCACATCGGCTAGGGGGTGCTTTATCTGGTTGTCGAGCAGCGGAAGTGTCAGTGGTGTCCTTGTACTAGGTTGTTTGTCGTGTCCGAGGTGCCAAAGGGTTGCGGTGTAACGGCCGGTAATTTTTAGGTATGATTAATTGCGTGTCTGCTTGTATTTTTCTTCCGGTTGTCAGAGTATTTTTATCCGTAGAGTCGACGCGAGCGCGTCTAACTTTTTCACCGTAGTTTAATAGTTAATATAGTTATTTTATTTTACTAATTACTTAGCTAAGTTATTTTACTAATTACAAATTACGATTACTAATTTATTTTACTAATTATCAATAATTACTTTGGTTAATTATTAGTTACTTAATTAGTTACTTAATTAGCTAATTAATTAGTTAATCCCCCTCCCACGTTTTTCACATCTCAGCCAGATGCATTCCCCTAACTCCTTTCATTAATGTTTAGACTGATTCGTTTGACACGCCTCTTCCACGTTCGAACTTTTCTCTTGCAAAATTTCTTCCCCGTATTTAATAAAAACCTAACCCTTGACTAATCTTCCCCGATTAATGAATCCTGTCCCCCGCCTCCTCATTCTTAAGGATCACTCTGCAACTTTCATCAGCATCTCCCCCTCCCGATCATCAATCTCCCCTCTCCCAAAATCAGAACAACACATTCACAGATTCGTCGTCTATCCCTCTTCCACAACAACTCCGTGCACCAGCAACATCATCATCATCCTCATAACTACCCTCAGTCACCACCTCCGCCACCATACAAACAACAATCATCCACCCTCCACAAACTCCTTACAACCCAAATCGAATAACCAGAAATCCAAAACAGATCAGAGATCAAAACAAACCCATCAACCTGCAAACAAATCTCTGCAACAAATCCTACAGCAACCCAAATTTTCAACCCTCAAACATCCACACCAAAAATCAAAACCTGAAGAGAGGAATTCTGAAGATTCAAACCAACAAAAAAATCTCCATAGATCCAAACAACTTCAGATCTGAAAATAAATTTCAGATTGTATTAAACCCAAAATCAACAAAACCCTCATCCTCTTTCCTTCTCTTCCTCCTCCCCTCCCTTCCCTAGGCCGACCACCCCTCATCCCTACCGCTGACGTCGCCTGAGCTGCGCAGCCGCCGGCCCCCCCTCGTGCTGCGTCGACCCCCGCCTCGCGCCACCCGAGCCTCGCGCTGCGCCGCCCGTTGGCCGCTGCCCCTGCTGCAAACGAAAAGCAAAAAAAAAGAAAGAAGAAGAAGGGAACGAAGACAGAGAAGGGGACAAGTATAAGGAGTTATACCGGAGGCTAAAACTCAGTGTAAGTCATGTCTGTAGGCCCATGAGGTATCCCTATTATAGGACCCCAGGTCTTAGTTCTGGTCCTCAAGGATATGATAATTATTATTAATTAATTAATAGTTTTGATAATAAGGTTAATTATTAGGAATGTTGTCACAGATACTTAATCTTATTTTTGTATTATAAATGCTGTTTGGTGGTATTCTATGTTATTACCACTAACATACCGTATACTGAGAAATGTTGATAAGGAGTTATTATAAGGTTAAGTATTATAATATCATATGATTACTGTTTTTATAAGATATTTGGTTATCATCCTTATGCAATGAATATTTTTTTATAATAATTTATTGTTTTTTTAAGATCAGTTTATTAAAGTTATTAATAGAGTTTTATACACTAAGTTTCTATGAGATATATTCATTTAGAGTTAAGTTTTATTTTTTTAAGTTAAGTTATTAGTTAATTTAACAGGTTACATAATTTTTATTTAAGTTTTATTATTATACGTTTTTAAGTTACGTAATAAGTTAACAGTTAAATAAGTTAGATGTTATTAGTAATGCGTTTGTATTGTGAAACTAACTCACTTGTAACTTGTGAAACCAGGTATCACTACCACAGTTCGAAACACGCCTTTTTCTCGACAAGGCGAAACGGTAACTCATCGTACCCTAGCTATGGGGTTTAAAAGCAATATTGATGCATGCCAAATTAGTTTCTTTTATTGGCAAAGTGTTTCACTTGAACAGTTAGCTAAACTTGATAAGTTGCACCGTACCGTAAATTGAATTGGACTCTGTGACATGCTTAACCGTTAACCGAAAGATGTAATTGGAAAAGTAAGAATGGTGATTGACTCGTAAATTGTAAGTACGGTAACCTGCACCCACACACACACACACTGGGTTTTTGGGGTAACTTATAATTGTGGAAGTTCGGGAGCGACCAGTCCGATCTCCAGTGGATAGTACCGTATTGACTGAACAGTATCGTTTTGTTGAAAAGTACCGTTTTGATTATATCGTATTGATTGTACCGTATCGTTTTGTTGTAACCCGGGATATCAGGTGGACTCTTGGTTGCATATCGTACTTCCCTTTATAAGTCACGTAGGCTCAGGCACAACTAGTAAATATTGTTATTGCTGATAGAAATAGACTGTTATGTTACTTTTCTGCTCTATTGCTCGCACCTTACTTTTTAGTTTGCCATGCTAGTTTTGCCATGCTCGTTTATTGGTTTAAATATCATGCTAGAGTTACTTTGATTTACGTCTGATCCTGGCGACCCTTCTTTTTGTGGTGGTCTCGCCAGATACAGCACAGGTTGAGGAAGTTGCACCAGGGACTGCAGACGCTGAGTTTGCTGTAGAATTTGACCAGGAGGACGCTGGTTACTAAGTGTGAGTGTGAGCGTGTTTATTTATTATATGTATCAGAGTGGCTTGCTGGGTGTGTATTTGTATTCTCGAGTTGTATTTTCTTTCATGTACGCTGCTGGTTTGTATTAAGGTTTACACCATTTTCATGTATGAGTATTTTGGCGCATTTCTGCAACAGAGCCTGTATTGATCTCATCGGTGCCTAGCAGGACTTGTGCATTTCCAAACAGTAACGGGCCCCGAGAGCGGGTCGTTACAGGTTTGGTGGCCCATGCAGGTCCGCGCTAAATACCACATGAGCAGTACATGAAGTTCAGAATGTGCTGTATACTCAATGAAACTGATCAAACCTTATGAAAACGCAGGAAAGCAATGGAAAGGAACACTTCTGGAAGCGAGGACAGTGTGTTTGGATCCGGGATCAATCACCTGAATGGGGGTCCCAACCAAAATGATGCTGGCAATAGAGCCAACACCGGTCCGAACACGACAGCATTTCTGACCGCACCATTGTCTGCAGAAGATTGCATGCGGGGCATGTATGCCCTTCATCAGCAGCTTGGACAGGCTTTGGAGCAGGCTTTGCGCAGAGAACAGAAAGCTGACCTGAGTGTTTATCACTTTCGCGGGATGAACCCGAAGACTTTCGCTGGGACTGAGAATCATCTCCAAGCGGAAGAATGGCTCAAGAGAATCACTGATGATCTGAGAGCATCTCAGATTCGAGAAGAAGCATGGGTGGCTACCGCCAAAAGGCAACTAACTGATGGTGCTCGAGACTGGTGGCAGGCGGTAGAAGACCGCTTGGGATTGCCGATTTCATGGGATGTCTTCACCAAAACATTCGATGCTTAGTACTTTCCCCCACAGGCAAAGATCCTGATGAGGAAGAAGTTCATTAACCTAAAGCAGGGTTCGATGACCGTGGATCAGTATGACGCTGAGTTCTCCAGGCTCAGCAGGTTTGCCCCGGAGATGGTTGTAGATCCATTGACTCGAGCCCAGCAGTTCTAGCAGGGGCTCAACATTGAGATTCGGAGGATGATGGTCGGTGCTAGTCCGACCACACATGCTGAAGTATTAGCCATTGCTCGGAACCATGAGATGGTTGAATTAGAAGCAAAGGAAGAGCAAAGGCTGATAGCACCTGCAAGGCCCCCACCAACCCAAGCTGGGCCAAGCAGACAGCCACAGATACACCGCCCTATTCAGCAGGTTCAGTTTAAGAAACCAGGGCAACATCAGCAGGCCCTCCCGGTCTGCCACTATTGTGGGAAGCCTGGACACATCAGGTCTGAGTGTCGAATTCTTTTAGACCTTTGTCTGGTTTGTGGAGAGTCAGGACACATGGCTAGGGATTGTCCGCATCGTGCTACAGCTCCAGCTCCAGCCCCAGCTCCTCGTGCTGTCCCAACTGGGAACGCTCCACAGCGTCCACCTCTACCTCCACAGCAGAGGCAGTTTCAGCAAGCAAGGCAGCAGCCACCACTGAAACGCCAGGCTTACACCATGACTGTCGAAGAGGCTGAGGCTACTGGTGAAGTGATCACATGTATATTTCTTGCATAGTTCGAAATTCATTTCTTTCATTAGCATTGGTTGCTTAGATTAGTGTTTGGACCTAGGTGTCGTGCTAGTAGCTGGGCAACCGGCCCTCTCCTTGTTCGACTCAGGAGCATCACACTGCTTTCTGGCAAGTCGATTCGTTCGCACCCACACTATTCCTGTCAAACCTTTAGCATCCGGTTGGAACGTCAACACGGGTGGCGGAGTGATAAAGACGACCCGTGGGTATCCTCAATGCCCAGTGGTTATTTGTGGGCGAGCGTTATTTGCTGACTTTATGATGATATACATACCGAACTTTGATGCTATATTCGGGATGGACTGGTTGGGGACTTTCCATGCCACCATCGACTGTAGTCGAAGGAGGGTAGTCTTCGAGATTCCTGATCATCCAAAGTTCGAGTTCAATAGTGGAAGCAGATCGGTAGGCCCAGTGGAGTACAGAGCCAAATCGACCGAAGCAATAGCAGCCGCTATGGAAGCTGAGCCTGAGATACCAGAAGTGGTTCGAGAATTCTTGGATGTGTTTCCAGACGACCTTACAGGTTTGCCTCCGGATCGCACTCTCAAATTTGCCATTGAACTAATACCAGGAGCTCAACCAATATCTAAGGCACCATATCGTTTAGCACCATCTGAGCTAGAAGAATTGCGGGCCCAACTAGATGAGCTTTTGAAGAAGGGATGGATACGACCCAGTGTATCTCCCTGGAGATCTCCTATATTGCTGGTGAAGAAGAAAGATGGATCCCTTCGTATGTGCGTTGACTACCGTGAGCTGAACAAAGTCACCGTGAAGAACAAGTACCCTCTACCGCGCATCGACGATCTTTTCGACCAGCTCGGTGGATCAAGCATCTATTCGAAGCTGGATCTGAGGACGGGATACCATCAAGTGAAGGTGAAAGACGAAGATATTCCCAAGACTGCATTCAGGACCAGATACGGACACTATGAGTACTTAGTAATGCCGTTTGGTGTAACCAATGCACCCGCGGTATTTATGAGCCTCATGAACCAAGTATTGTATGAATACTTGGATAAGTTCGTAGTAGTCTACATCGACGACATTCTCATCTACTCGAAGAATGCAGTGGAGCATGCTGAGCATCTCAGAAAGGTTCTCGAGACCCTGAGAAGACACCAGCTTTATGCCAAACTTAGCAAATGCGAGTTCTGGCTGAACAAGGTGGTGTTTCTAGGCCACATAGTGTCTGGAGAAGGGATTTCTGTTGATCATGAAAAATTAGCCGCTGTTCAAAACTGGCCAGTCCCCCGAACGGTGACTGAGATTCGAAGTTTCTTGGGACTTGCTGGCTACTACCGGAGGTTTATCAAAGACTTCTCAAAGATCACGGGAGCCTTGACACGATTGACGAGAAAGGATGTGGTGTTTGTTTGGTCAAACGAATGTGAGGATGCTTTCCAGGAGCTGAAGAAGAGGTTGACGACTGCGCCTATTCTGATCATTCCAGACCGATCAGGAGGATTTGAAGTCTTCTGTGATGCATCTGGTAAAGGACTTGGATGCGTGTTACATCAGCACGGTCGAGTCGTAGCATATGCATCCAGGCAGTTGAAGATCCATGAGAAGAACTACCCCACTCATGATCTTGAGTTGGCGGCAGTAATTTTTGCATTGAAGATTTGGAGGCATTTCCTATTGGGAGAGCATGTGAAGGTGTTCTCGGATCATAAGAGTCTGAAGTATCTCTTCACTCAGAAGGAGCTCAACATGCGTCAAAGACGATGGATAGAGCTCATGGCGGATTATGACATTGACCTTCAGTACCATCCTGGGAAAATCAATGTCGTACCTGATGCATTGAGTCGTCTACCAGCGGTGATGACCCTTATGACTCAGTGGAGATTGCAGCAAGAGATACGGGACATGGGTATAGAAGTGATTCTACCAGGGATGACTGCATCTTTGATGGGCATGCATATCCAGTCGACCTTGGTAGAAAGGATCAAGAATGCTCAGATGGATGATGAGAAGCTGCGGAAGATCAAAGGTCTGGTGATAGCAGGCCAGAGGCCAGAGTTTAAGATTCATGCAGATGGATCCTTAAGGTTTGGAGATAGGATCTGTGTACCGTCTGGCGCCATCAGAGAGGAGCTATTGGAGGAAGCTCACAGTTCTCCATACTCCATACATCCTGGAGGTACCAAGATGTACCAGGATCTGCGACAGCATTACTGGTGGCATGGCATGAAGAGAAGCGTCGCACGGAGCGTAGTGAAATGTATTGGGTGCCAACAAGTGAAGGCTGAACATCAGAGGACTGCCGGCTTATTACAGCCATTGCCCATTCCTGAGTGGAAGTGGCAGCACATTACGATGGACTTTGTGACTGGACTACCCAAGAGTACAAAGCAGAATGACGCTATCTGGGTGATCGTAGACCGATTGACCAAGACAGCGCACTTCATTCCTTTTCGAGTAGGCCAGTCTACAGAAGTTTTGGCCAAGAAGTACATGAATGAGATTGTGAAGCTGCATGGAGTTCCTATCAGCATTGTCTCAGACAGAGACACTAGATTCACTTCTCATTTCTGGAGGAGCCTACAGGAAAGCTTGGGAACTCACTTGAGTTTTAGTACGGCTTACCATCCGCAGACAGATGGCCAGTCAGAGCGTACTATTCAGATACTTGAAGACATGCTGCGGGCATGTATGCTAGACTTCAAAGGATCATGGGAAGACCATCTTGATTTTGTGGAGTTTGCATACAACAACAGCTATCAGTCTAGCATCGGTATGGCGCCTTTTGCGGCACTGTATGGGAGGAAGTGCCGATCCCCATTGAGTTGGGATGATGTAGGTGATCGAGAGTTGGTTGGTTCTGAGCTAATCACAGAAGCCGTGGACGTGGTTCGAACCATCAGAGAGAAGCTGCAATTGGCTCAGAATAGGTACAAGCATTGGGCGGATGCGAAACTTCGACATCTAGAGTTTCGGCCCGGAGATCATGTTTTCTGAAGATCTCGCCTAACCGAGGGATGATTCGTTTTGGGCGGAGAGGAAAGCTTAGTCCTCGATTCATTGGACCATTCGATATTTTGGAGCGAGTAGGAGAAGTGGCCTACAAGCTTGCATTGCCCCCTGCCTTAGAGGGAGTGCACAATGTGTTTCACATCTCGCAGCTGTGTCGCTATGTGAGCGACCCTAGTCATGTCGTGGACTACTCGGAGATCACAGTTCGTCCGGACTTGACATACGAGCAGCAACCAGTGGAGATCTTAGATCGACGTCAGAAGGTCTTCAGGAACCGGACTATTGATCTAGTCAGAGTGATGTGGCGTCACGACTCACCTGGTGAATCTACCTGGGAGCGAGAGGACGAGATGCGAGAACGTTACCCCTACCTTTTCCATGCCATGTGGATAATTCCGATGACGGAATTATTCTAAGGAGGGTAGGATGTAACGGCCGGTAATTTTTAGGTATGATTAATTGCGTGTCTGCTTGTATTTTTCTTCCGGTTGTGAGAGTATTTTTATCCGTAGAGTCGACGCGAGCGCGTCTAACTTTTTCACCGTAGTTTAATAGTTAATATAGTTATTTTATTTTACTAATTACTTAGCTAAGCTATTTTACTAATTACAAATTACGATTACTAATTTATTTTACTAATTATCAATAATTACTTTGGTTAATTATTAGTTACTTAATTAGCTAATTAATTAGTTAATCCCCCTCCCACGTTTTTCACATCTCAGCCCGATGCATTCCCCTAACTCCTTTCATTAATGTTTAGACTGATTCGTTTGACACGCCTCTTCCATGTTCGAACTTTTCTCTTGCAAAATTTCTTCCCCGTATTTAATAAAAACCTAACCCTTGACTAATCTTCCCCGATTAATGAATCCTGTCCCCCGCCTCTTCATTCTTAAGGATCACTCTGCAACTTTCATCAGCATCTCCCCCTCCCGATCATCAATCTCCCCTCTCCCAAAATCAGAACAACCCATTCACAGATTCGTCGTCTATCCCTCTTCCACAACAACTCCGTGCACCAGCAACATCATCATCATCCTCATAACTACCCTCAGTCACCACCTCCGCCACCATACAAACAACAATCATCCACCCTCCACAAACTCCTTACAACCCAAATCGAATAACCAGAAATCCAAAACAGATCAGAGATCAAAACAAACCCATTAACCTGCAAACAAATCTCTGCAACAAATCCTACAGCAACCCAAATTTTCAACCCTCAAACATCCACACCAAAAATCAAAACCTGAAGAGAGGAATTCTGAAGATTCAAACCAACAAAAAAAAACTCCATAGATCCAAACAACTTCAGATCTGAAAATAAATTTCAGATTGTATTAAACCCAAAATCAACAAAACCCTCATCCTCTTTCCTTCTCTTCCTCCTCCCCTCCCTTCCCTAGGCCGACCACCCCTCATCCCTACCGCCGCCGTCGCCTGAGCTGCGCAGCCGCCGGCCCCCCCTCGCGCTGCGCCGACCCCCGCCTCGCGCCACCCGAGCCTCGCGCTGCGCCGCCCGTTGGCCGCTGCCCCTGCTGCAAACGAAAAGCAAAAAAAAAAGAAAGAAGAAGAAGAAGGGAACGAAGACAGAGAAGGGGAAAAGTATAAGGAGTTATACCGGAGGCTAAAACTCAGTGTAAGTCATGTCTGTAGGCCCACGAGGTATCCCTATTATAGGACCCCAGGTCTTAGTTCTGGTCCTCAAGGATATGATAATTATTATTAATTAATTAATAGTTTTGATAATAAGGTTAATTATTAGGAATGTTGTCACAGATACTTAACCTTATTTTTGTATTATAAATGGTGTTTGGTGGTATTCTATGTTTTATAATAATTTATTGTTTTTTTAAGATCAGTTTATTAAAGTTATTAATAGAGTTTTATACACTAAGTTTCTATGAGATATATTCATTTAGAGTTAAGTTTTATTTTTATAAGTTAAGTTATTAGTTAATTTAACAGGTTACATAATTTTTATTTAAGTTTTATTATTATAAGTTTTTAAGTTACGTAATAAGTTAACAGTTAAATAAGTTAGATGTTATTAGTAATGCGTTTGTATTGTGAAACTAACTCACTTGTAACTTGTGAAACCAGGTATCACTACCACAGTTCGAAACACGCCTTTTTCTCGACAAGGCGAAACGGTAACTCATCGTACCCTAGCTATGGGGTTTAAAAGCAATATTGATGCATGCCAAATTAGTTTCTTTTATTGGCAAAGTGTTTCACTTGAACAGTTAGCTAAACTTGATAAATTGCACCGTACCGTAAATTGAATTGGACTCTGTGACATGCTTAACCGTTAACCGAAAGATGTAATTGGAAAAGTAAGAATGGTGATTGACTCGTAAATTGTAAGTACGGTAACCTGCACCCACACACACACACACACACTGGGTTTTTGGGGTAACTTATAATTGTGGAAGTTCGGGAGCGACCAGTCCGATCTCCAGTGGATAGTACCGTATTGACTGAACAGTATCGTTTTGTTGAAAAGTACCGTTTTGATTGTATCGTATTGATTGTACCGTATCGTTTTGTTGTAACCTGGGATATCAGGTGGACTCTTGGTTGCATATCGTACTTCCCTTTATAAGTCACGTAGGCTCAGGCACAACTAGTAAATATTGTTATTGCTGATAGAAATAGACTGTTATGTTACTTTTCTGCTCTATTGCTCGCACCTTACTTTTTAGTTTGCCAGGCTAGTTTTGCCATGCTCGTTTATTGGTTTAAATATCATGCTAGAGTTCCTTTGAGTTACGTCTGATCCTGGCGACCCTTCTTTTTGTGGTGGTCTCGCCAGATACATCACAGGTTGAGGAAGTTGCACCAGGGACTGCAGACGCTGAGTTTGCTGTAGAATTTGACCAGGAGGACGCTGGTTACTAAGTGTGAGTGTGAGCGTGTTTATTTATTATATGTATCAGAGTGGCTTGATGGGTGTGTATTTGTATTCTCGAGTTGTATTTCCTTTCATGTACGCTGCTGGTTTGTAATAAGGTTTACACCATTTTCATGTATGAGTATTTTGGTGCATTTCTGCAACAGAGCCTGTATTGATCTCATCGGTGCCTAGCAGGACTTGTGCATTTCCAAACAGTAACGGGCCCCGAGAGCGGGTCGTTACATGCGGGGATGGGTCGGTGTAGGTGGTTCGTAGTCGACCATCGGCCCATTCTGAGAGGGCGACTGGCGACCTATTTGCCCTCCTGGCGAGCTTGAGAGGGAGTGGGCGCCGATAGGGCGGAGCCATGGGGCGTGTCAAGACACTCCCTAGCACTCGGGAGGCGGATTTCCCATAAGTCCGACTAGAAGCGGACCGGGACGTAGAGTTGGGGCCGCATAGGGGCGGCTTGGATGTTGAGCGCCCCCCACCCCCCTTCGGGGGGAGGTGGTTCATGCGCAGTTAGAGCGTCCTGGGTTGAAAGTCGGTGTACCACGATCTTTAGGTCGTAACAATTACCCTCGTCATTCGGGTTCGAGGTGGAAGCCCGGCTCAGCTCGGATGACGCACCATGTTTTTCCCCTTCTTGGAAATGGCGGGTTGGATCTCGCGCCGTGCTTGGGAGCGGCGACGGAAGTTTCGGAGTACCTGCCCTCCCGGCCATCATTATTACGATTGGAAAGGGCGGGGGGAAATCGAAGAGTCTCTACTACTGAGAACGTGACGCATGGCGGAAGTGACGGGTGCGCCAGTCGAGGCGTCAGCGATGCTCGGATGGGTGCCACGTGGCGGCGCTTCGACGGTCGGGATGGCCTGCAGCTTGCTATAAGTATAGAAAGAGAGGGTGGATCGAAGGTTTCTTCCGATTTCAACTTTCCTTCGAGCTTTCCAGTTTTCGTTCATCGCTCACCGACGTTGCTGTCGCTGCCCTTGCCCGAGACCCGTTCCTGATCATCTCTTTAGCTCGGCTGCTCTGCTAGGTAATTTCTTGATCTCACGATCGATGGCTTCTCATTTTGGGCTCGGAGGCGGTAGTGGGGTAGTAAAGGAAGAGTTAGTGGAAGAGGAGTGGTGGCAGTGGTTGCAAATGCAGCAGAGGCAGGGAAGGTGCCAGCTAGACACGTCGAGGTCGATTGCAGCCATCCGGTGTAGGTCGGACATGGTTAACGTTCGGGAGATTCGCGTGCGGTTTTGCCCGTCCGCCTTATGAAGTGTAGCTCCCCAGACCTGAGGAGAGGGTTGTTGAGTATTGGTGTTTCATACCAATCTTATTTTGATGATGATCACAACATTATGTTGTTGCTAATGACTCTCTTGTTTTAGTCTCATAGTTTTCATTTCAAGAATATCTTTCTTGGAGACTAAACACTTGGTGCAAGGATGGACATCAAGTGGAAAAGGACCAAAGCTTGGACTCAAGGGGTACCAAATCTTGGAGATGATGGAGAGCATCAAGGCATCAAGATGGAAGACTTAGACTCTAAGGAAAGCAATGTAATCCATGTAATATTTCCTTTATTGCTTTCTCTCTCATTTGAGTCTAGGTTAATGTAATGCCTTGATAGATGGTCTACTCATTCATGCATATGCATTTAGCCATCTTAATGAGCCTTAGGATTATCATAGAATCCAACCTAATAGGTTCATCTTGACCAAAGACTCATTTGGAGTCTCTGGCTTTCCATCAGTCGCCTGCTGAAGAATTAACAGTCGACTGGGTGATTTCCAGTCGCATGTCGATCCTGCTACAGTCGACCGATATGCACTGCTCAAGTCATCATTTTTATTGACTCTACTTGAGCTTTATGCAACAGTCGACTGATGCTCAGTTTACAGTCGCCTGTGGATTGGTCAACAGTCGTCTGAGTAGCGTAAGTGCATATACTGCTTCTCTCTGTTTTTCTCCATATTCTATAGCAGTCGACTAATGAAGGTTTTACAGCCTCCTGACTATTTTACAGTCAATTGTATTATTGACATCAGTCGTCTGTATGCTTATCTGGAGAAAGAATGCAGCTCTCTGTTTTATTACATCCCCTGCAGCAGTCGCCTGCTGAAGGTTTTACAGGTGCATGTCATGTTCACAGTCGACTGTCCTGGCTCAGATTATAGCCGTTTGATATTTTCTAGCCGTTGAACAGTCGACTGTCATTTGTTCATCAGTCGACTGTCCATGTCGTTTTCGCCCAGTTTCTAGTTGTTGTTGTCTTGTGCGTTTGGCTGTTTTCTTGGGTTTTGGGGTTTGATATGGGGTTCCTATATATATGGGTGTGCTAACTTCTCTAGAACTTCTTGATGCTATTGAAAATCATAAGAGATCTATAAGCCACTCTCAAACTCTCTCATTTCCCTCTTTGAGCTCTCATTCCTCTTCATGCACTGAAGTCCAACTCAAGGGAAATCATCCAAGTGCTTTCAAGCAAATCTCAACACTTGGAGATCCTCTTCCATGCCTTGCATTCATCTATGAGTAAGAATCTCAAGGCATAGGTAAGAGTATTTATTTTACTTGGTGATTATTGTAACTCTAATTCTCTTTGTGGGAATTAGTCTTTCTCTCTTTGTGGGAGTTTATCTCTTTGTGGGATTAGGATATTCTCTTTGTGGGAATAACTCTCTTTGTGGGAGTAACTCTCTTAGTGAGAGTTTGGTGTCCTAGTGTAGGGCTAACCCTAATTCTCTGAGTGGGAGTTAGTAATTCTCTAGGTGGGAGTTTGACCCCTGTGTAGGGTTGGTTGGGTCCTTATGTAGGGCAAAATCCTCTTGGTGGGGTATCTCCTTGTGAGATTTGTACTCACTTCTCTTTGTGGGAATATAGTGAATATTGGTGTGGCTGGACGTACCCAAGTTTTGGAGAGCCAGGGTAAAATCTTGTGTTTGCGTTTGGATTGATTGTGTCAATTATTTCCTCTTGCATTTATTATTCCGCATTTGCAAGTTTAATTGTAATTGGATAATTTATTGCCATTACACTATTCACCCCTCTCTAGTGTGTTGTTGTTAGTATTGCAAGGGTAAGGCGATCCGTACAATTGGTATCAGAGCAAGGTTATAGCATACTGCAACGATGGCATTCAACGCTTCATTCACATCTCATGAAGAAGGTCTGTCTACCGATCGACCCCCGCTCTTCAACGGAACCAACTACCCAAGTTGGAAGATCATGATGATGATCTACATGAAGGGTCAAGACCTTTGGGACATTGCGGAGTTGCCATTTGAGGAGCCAACTTCACCTGTGGCTTCTAGAACTAAGGCGGAGAAGGACTCGATCAGAGTCAATGCAAGGGCTATGAATGCATTCCATTGGGCCCTCACTCCAAATGAGTTCAACCTCCATGTGCAAATCGGCCAACGGAATTTGACATACATTGGAGATTTCTCATGAAGTATTACTTCAACATAAGGAAGAAGTTCAACCAACCAAGCCCGAGAAGAAAAAGGGGGTTGCACTCCATGTCAAGAAGGAGTCATTCAAGTGGAAAAAGAACTTCCAACGGGAAGCTCCGAGTGAAGATGAAGAAGAAGAAGATGTTAGCGACGATGACTACATCGAGCTTGCCAAGCAATTCAAGAATTTCAAGGCATTCCTCAAGGACAAACAAGGTATATCTTCGTCAAAGTTTGCCTCCCAGTCTAACAATTCTATTTGTTTCAATTGTGGAGGAAAAGGTCATCTTGCTACTGGATGTTCTTCCAAACCCACCAAAGACATCTATAATGGGAAAGGGAAGAAGTATTGGAAAGTCAAGTCCAAGTTCAAGAACCAAAAGAAGGGACTTATCGGTACATTTGATGATTTTGATGTGGACACATCAAGTGATGAAGAAGAGGATGACAAGGAGCATGATCACATGTGTTTCGCAGCTTTTGATGATTCTTCATCAATCTCCTCTAGCTCAAGCGATGAAGAGAGAGAGGCGTGGCTCGACCGCAAAGAAGAAATGTGCTTCATGGCTAATGGGGAGAATCTTTGTCAAGCTCAAGCGAGGAGGAAAGAGATGAGGAAGTCAAGGAGGAAAGTGATGAGGAAATTGAGGAGGAAAAGCTATCCTACGAGGAGCTCGAATACCGATTCAATGTGGCCTCTAACTTGGCAAGTAAGTGCATCAACTCATATGGTAAAATGAAAGCTAATCTTAAGAATGCTATGAGTAGGGTGCATGCTTTAGAATCTACTAGTGTAAATAATCATGATGCTTTGCATGTTTGTGACACTAGTGAGATAGACACACTTCTCTTTCAAGTTAAGGAATTGAGCTTGACTAATGATAATCTTGTTGCTCAAAACCTTATCTTTGGAAACTCGCATTCAACAACTTACATTGAAATGTGAAGAGGAATCCCGTAAGCTCAAAAGCTTTGTGTATTCTAGGGATTCACTCCACGATTTGCTTGAAAAACAACATCCAGCAAATCATAGAGGAGGTTTGGGGTTATATTCAAAATGTGATACCCAATCCCACCTCTAATTCTTCTTACGGTGCAAATATAAGAAATATTGCTAAAGTACCTAAGAAGAATCACCATGCTTTCTTGTACAACAATAACATCAACAAGAAGCATGTAGATCACAAGGTGATGAGGAAGAATGAAGACTCTTCATTTTTTGCTAAGAAGCAAAATCCTTATTCTTTGCATGCCAAGAAATTCGTTTCTACACCTAAGCATGCCACATCCACCCCTCTTGCAAAGGCAAAACCCTTGCCTAGGAAATCCTTGAGTTTTTGGATTCCCACTAAGATTAGTGTGCAAGTGAGGGATAGTTACATCAACTCTCTAGTTAGGGGTGTGATCACCTCATGTGATTACATTAGGAAATCAAAATCCTCTTGGGTTTGGTTCCCTAATATTTAGGTTCCTCACACATATGCATTTTGTATGGGTATTGTGCTTAAATATTTATTTTTAGCATACCCATTGTTTGTGTGTTTTTCATGATTTTGAAAATGTTTCAAACTTATTTTCATGAAAATGGGAATCTTGGGCAATACATTGACATACATGCAGTTGATCCATATGTATGTCAATGGGGGAGTTAATATGTTGTATGTTTAAAATATTTTAATACATATTTTGTCTCTCATTTCGGGGTGAGTTTGAGATCATTTTTTACAATTGGTTATTATGTGTCTCAAACCAAACCCCTTAGATATTGCCAAGTTGTTTCATGTTATATTCCTTTTGGCAATATCATTGTGTATCATTGAAGCTTGATTTTTCCATATCTATTGCTTTGATACACTTTAGGCCCATGGCTCCAATATTTGTATATCAATTGGTAAAGGGGATTATTTTCCAAGATTCTTTGTCTACAATTGGTATTATCTCAATTGTTAGAGATTGTTTATCTTCTACTTTACAATTGGTATTAGATCCTAGAAGTCAGCATTTGACCATTTCTATGATTTAGGGGGCATGGGATATTGATTGATACCCACTAAATTTTCAATTTGGTACCATACATCTCCTTATCTTGCATATTGTCACATCTTGGTTAAGATGACAAAGGGGGTTATTTTTGATGTCCACCTTTTTGACGATGTCAAGGGGAGAGATATATGTATTATGTAAATGTAACTCTTGTATTTCATATATATGCATTTGGGGAGAGATATATCTATGGGGAGAGATATATGGGATTGTATAAACCATTCATGTTTGCATGATATTGTCTATTGCAATTGGTTTATGTAATCCATACCTACTATATGTCACCATGACTTTATTTGGTATAATGAGTTTTTACTATTGTGTATCTCATTGTATAATTGGTGCATATAAGTAGGGGGCTCATTAGCATTGTGCTTTATTTCTTTGTGTTTTACATACTGTGTGTCATCATCAAAAAGGGGGAGATTGTTGAGTATTGGTGTTTCATACCAATCTTATTTTGATGATGATCACAACATTATGTTGTTGCTAATGACTCTCTTGTTTTAGTCTTGTAGTTTTCATTTCAAGAATATCTTTCTTGGAGACTAAACACTTGGTGCAAGGATGTACATCAAGTGGAGAAGGGCCAAAGCTTGGACTCAAGGGGTGTCAAAGCTTGGAGATGTTGGAGAGCATCAAGGCATCAAGATGGAAGACTTAGACTCTAAGGAAAGCAATGTAATCCATGTAATATTTCCTTTATTGCTTTCTCTCTCATTTGAGTCTAGGTTAATGTAATGTCTTGATAAATAGTCTACTCATTCATGCATATGCATTTAGCCATCTTAGTGAGCTTTAGGATTATCATAGAATCCAACCTAATTGGTTCATCTTGACAAAAGACTCATTTGGAGTCTTTGGCTTTCCATCAGTCGCCTGCTAAAGGATTAACAGTCGACTGGGTGATTTCCAGTCGCCTGTCGATCCTTCTACAGTCGACTGATATGCACTGCTCAAGTCATCATTTTTATTGACTCTACTTGAGCTTTACGCAACAGTTGACTGATGCTCAATTTACATTCACCTGTATATTTACAGTCGCCTATGGATTGGTCAACAGTCGTCTGAGTAGCGTAAGTTCATATACTGCTTCTCTATGTTTTTCTCCATCTTCTGCAGCAGTCGACTGATGAAGGTTTTACAATCGCTTGACTATTTTACAGTCGACTGTATTATTGACATCAGTCATATGTATGCTTATTTGGAGAAAGAGTGCATCTCTCTGTTTTATTCCATCCCCTGCAGCAGTCGCCTGCTGAAGGTTTTACAGGCGCCTGTCCTGTTCACAGTCGACTGTATCGACTTCATCAATCGACTGTCCTGGCTCAGATTATAGCCGTTGGATATTTTCTAGCCGTTGAATAGTTGACTTCATTTGTTCATCAGTCAATTGTCCATGTCGTTTTCGCCCAGTTTCTAGCCGTTGCTTTCTTGTGCGTTTGGCTGTTTTCTTGGGTTTTGGGGTTTGATATGGGGTTCCTATATATATGGGTGTGCTGACTTCTTTAGAACTTCTTGATGCTATTGAAAATCATAAGAGATCTATAAGCCACTCTCAAACTCTCGCATTTCCCTCTTTAAACTCTCATTCCTCTTCATGCATTGAAGTCCAGCTCAAGGGAAATCATCCAAGTGCTTTCAAGCAAATCTCAACACTTGGAGATTCTCTTCCATGCCTTGCATTCATCTATGAGTAAGCATCTCAAGGCATAGGTAAGAGTATTTATTTTACTTGGTGATTCTTGTAACTCTAATTCTCTTTGTGGGAATTAGTCTTTCTCTCTTTGTGGGAGTTTATCTCTTTGTGGGATTAGGATATTCTCTTTGTGGGAATAACTCTCTTTGTGGGAGTAACTCTCTTAGTAGGAGTTTGGTGTCCTAGTGTATGGCTAACCCTAATTCTATGAGTGGGAGTTAGTAATTCTCTAGGTGGGAGTTTGACCCCTGTGTAGGGTTGTTGGGTCCTTGTGTAGGGCAAAATCCTCTTGGTGGGGTATCTCCTTGTGAGATTTGTATTCACTTCTCTTTGTGGAAATATAGTGAATATTGGTGTGGCTAGACGTACCCAAGTTTTGGGAAACCAGGGTAAAATCTTGTATTTGCGTTTGAATTGATTGTGTCAATTATTTCCTCTTGCATTTATTATTCCGCATTTGCAAGTTTAATTTTAATTGGATAATTTATTGGCATTATACTATTCACCCCCCTCTAGTGTATTGTTGTTATTATTGCAAGGGTAAGGCGATCCTTGCAAGGGTATGTTGGCCTGGTGATAACGAAGTTGGGGTTTATGTTCGGTCCTTCGAGTCAGGGCTCCGCTTCTCGGTCAACCCTCACCTTCTCCATCTTTTGAATTTCTTGGAGTTGTCGATTTTCGTGTTGGTTTGATGGTCGGATTTGTTGTTCTATGCCTCGCCAGCTCCTTGAGCCCGTCCCTGGCACTGTTCCAGCATTTCTTTGAAGTGAGGAAGAAGGGGACGTACTACTGTGTCTACGCGAGGAAGGGACGGGAACTCATTGTTGGGGCGCTAGTCGATGCGAAAGGGTGGATGGAGAATTTCGTCTTTGTCATGATGCCGGCCAACGTGGTGTTGAGGTCGAACTGGGGGGCTTTGAACCTTTTAGTGAACGAGAAGGTGACATTGACGGGCGAAGTTTTGGAGAATGCCCAAATTTTGGGGAAGCTACCCGCAGAGGATTAACTACTGGCGAGACTGACTCAAGACGATCGGCTCGCTCAGGACTTTTGGCCCACAGGTACTTTGACTCTGGCGAGCTCTCATGTAGGCTTACCCGGATCTATCTTTCCTTTGCAGGTGAAGGCGCGATGCTCTCGCGGGAGGAAGTGCTGAGGGCTTCCAGCGTGTCGGTTGCGAAGAAGACCGACCCTCGGGACAAGGGTAAGGGACCGATGGACGAGGAAGGGCCAGTAGAGGTGGTATCCTGAAAGCGAAGCACCGAGGTCTCGGTTGGAGAAGGGGCGAATAGGAGGCGATGGACATCCGAATCGGATGCTCCTCCACACCGAACTAGCGAGGCCGTACCGGAGGGTCTGTCTAACCAGGAGAAGGTCACCACGACCCCGGTACGGATCCCGAGTGCGGATAAGCCTCGCAAGGCACCCACCGTTGACAAGTGGCCTTACGGGATTCCTCTGTGGGAGATGGGAAGAGAGGCGCACCCAAGCTGTGAGGGAGCGCTCCCCCACTTCAAGTCGATGAGGGCCGAGGTTGAAGCCCTTCCGAGGGGAGATGTCCTCCATCCGATCTATCTGATAGGCCGGGAGGAGTCGGTGTTTGATGAAGCCAGAGTGGAGGCTCGCCTGGCAGAGAATAGCGTGATGCCGCAGAACCGTGAGTTCCTGACCAATGTTGGCTCAAAGCGGTTGTGCCCTTCCGCAATCTGGAAAAATATGCAGGTAGGTTGAGCTTCTTACTTCTTGTTTGCGTGTCTGACTGTGTCGGCTCCTTTTGTAGGCGGTGGCAGCTATGGTGGCCCTGCAGCGCCACACCTCGGTGGCCCTAATCCAGGCCTCTCTCGAGAGGTCGAGGGGCAAGCTTCGTGAAACGCGGGAAAAATTGCGAGAAATGGATATGAAACTAGAGCGGGTCATGAGGCTCCGTGACGTGGAGATGGCGCGGGCCGGGTATCTTGAGGCGCAGTAGGCTAAGCTTGCCCGTCAGCTTTAGGAGGAAGAGGGTAGGCAGGCTGACATCCTGAAGAGGCATGCCGAGGAGTTGGCCAGCCGGAAGCGGGTGATCGACCTTCAGCATGAGAAGATAGCAGATCAGAGGATGGCTATCGTGGCAGAGAAGAAGGAGAAGGCTGTCTTGAAGAAGCATGTAGAGGAGAAGGGGAAGGTCGACCAGTGCATGATGGACGATGTCGTCCGTCGCTATCAGGACGAGAAGCTCATCTCGTTGCTGCGAGAGATGAGGGTGGCGTCGAGGAGATGATGAGGAAGATGAAGGACCGGCTAGCGAACCTGCATCCCTCACTTGTGGCTAATTTCCCCAAGCTCGACGTCCCTTAGCAGGGGAAGTGGAGGAGACGGACGATCAGCCAGTGGTTGGTGGTACAACAGGCGACCTGGCGGAGACGCCGACTCAGGGGAGTCGCAGCCGAGAGTGAAGTGGCCGAGCCGAGGAGCTCTAAGTGTTGAGCGAATTTTGTACGGCCGGCTAATGGCTGGGCCTGATTTTGCGTTGTGTATCTGATGACTGTGTATGTAAAAAAGGTTAAATAAATGAAATGCTCTTTGTTTTTCTCACTCTTTGTTCTCCTAGTTGGTAATTGTTGCACGGATGGTGCTCTTGCAAGGGTATGAATGCCCCAACATTCTCCTTAGGACGAGCATGCGGGCGAGGAGGAGGAAAAATTTGTTGTGATTTTAGTCCGCCTGAGCTTCGTGTGTGGCATTTAGGGGAGCGTCTGGAGGGAGGTGTGCCTCCTAGGCCCGACTTGCTGTGCGAAATCTTGCCCTAGGTCCTTGTAGCACTCCCTCTAACACCGAGCTGAAAGCCGTAGTCTGTCCAGTTAGCTCAGGCGATGTGAGAGCGGTCGTACTGTCCAAGCGTTAGGAAAAGGCGGGAGGTTATTTCGAAAACCCCGCCCGTCGAATCGCAATCGAATCGCAGCCATCATTTCGAAATAAAAGTTGGAGGGCATCGAATCGCCACGACCGCTCCTTGGGCGATGCGTGGGGGAGGTAACAGTGTGACACGACCGGCTCCTCAGGATACCCAGGGAGGCAAGGTACACGACGAGAACTAAGAACGTATCAGCAGGTCCACTACGCGCTGGTGGGAATAATACATGTAGTGTTCAACAACAACCAATCAATAAACATAGAATGACACAAAGACACAGAGAAATACTAAAAGCCAACCACTGAACAATTTAATTTACATCTCAATCATGCCAGTGCATCAATCCGTATAGTACAAGCATCTCTCACCCCAGAAGAAAACCCAAAGTACACATAGCTCTCTCATCTCCCCTCACCACCCCACGCTCTAGACTCAACCAAAGATCTCCACAGCTCCATCTGCTTCCCATACCAAAACCACACCTGAAAAGTCAACGGGGACACGTCAACGAGTGACCCAGTAGGAATTCCATACTCCAACCTAAACACAACACACACTAATGCCACAAAAGGGTGCATAATGCTACAAGTGGAAGTGCTACAAATAAACATGGCATGCGTGACAAAGAAAAGCAACAATAGTAAAACACACAGGAAAAAGAATAGAACCATCGGAGAGGGTATAAGGGGAGAGGTGACGATAGTACAGCAAATAACAACAAGTATGCCCAAAGTGCAAAGGAGAGAGTCAGTCAAACAATTACATACAATGTGAGCTTTTGGAACCCTAATATCCAATACGACGTATGGGACTGGACCTCTCCCAACTGTGTGGGAGAGCAAAGAGGACTCCCCGCCGCGCTAGCCCGTCAGGAGTGCAAGTGTACCCACCACATAAAACCTCAAAGACACCACAACCAGTCCATCCCATAGGCCTACCCGATACTTCGAAATTCCCCCAACCAGTGTCACCCTCCAATAGGAGGACTGAAACTCTATCTCACTCTCACATGTTCATGAAACATTACTCTTTCCATTTCCACATATGAAACCAACCATTCTAACTTCATCAAAACACCTTTTCTTTATCACATCATAAGGAACCCATAACCACATGTAAGTGGAGCAATTAATATGTCATTTACAACACAACCCATCTTTCATTACCACAATAACCATATGAAACCAACCATTGCAACACAATTAATACATCATATCCATTAATACATTATTTGCAACATCACCACTTAGCAATTTAAATAGAAGCAACTTTAGCAATAGATCATAAATTACTCCTACATGCACATAAGAGGCCGATGTCTGCCAATATTATAGGTGTTTTGTCATATGCACTACCACTTTAAAGAAGATAACTTCACAACATTTGCACATTTCCACATCTAGGTAACATTGAGCATAATTATTAACAAGAGGACAACCTGTGACTTTCATAAAAGAGAGCACCTTTTAGTATGCATGGCAATACATGTATGCAAAGGGGAGCACTTTGCATGAATTAATACAAGGGGAATGACCTTAGCATGCTATCTCATTTAAGTTGACAACTCCAACTTGGCCACTTACTAACTTTATCAAATCACAAATTTGTACATGATGGCTATACAAAAATGTAATCTTTTAAAAGACTGTTTAATGTGCCAACTAAGAATACAAGCCTTGACGAAACTCCTAGATGAACATTAAAACATATCTAAATCGATTGCCTAATGAGCTTAAGGAACAATACAAAATCATTCATGAACAATATATAAGTTGTAGTATTTGAAAATCCTTAAGAAGAATGCTAGCTTCAAGGAAATTTAATTAAGGGTCTTTAAAGAAGTGTTAGCCTTAGTAAAATCAATTAAAGGTCCTTAAAACTTAAGGAGTGAACTTTAGAGAGTTATTATCTTGATGGAAACCCTTAAGAGACTCAAGAAAAATGCATATTTTAAAGAAAACCCTTAAGAAAATCTATGAACTTTAAGCCTTAAGTTGTTGACAAATAAAGAAAGCTTTACCAATTAAGAACTTAACAAGTAAAACTTTAATATTTAAAATAGAAACCTCAATGTCGAACATGGAAAGTTTCTACACAAAATATTTAGGTCTTCAATAAAAATTGTGATTTTACAAAAATGCAAACTTCATTCAAAAGAGAAGATGGGAACAATAAAAGGGCTTTATCACCAAGGAAACAAGTTTCATTATTAAAGTTTTGCATGCTTTGTCACAAAGGAATACAAGGCCCTTGGCCGAATTATCAAGGGAGGAAGTTTTCTCACACTTTGCAATTTAAAAGAAAGCAATATCACAACCATCTACATATTTCCACCACAACAATTTAAGGCACTAATTCGTGCATAATTCTTAAATCACAACACCACAATGGCTTAGGACGGGGCTCAAGGCCATAATTAACATGAAGCACATCTCACATATTTTCTACTTAAAATGAAGATTACACTTTGGCACATAGCACAATAATGCCATAAAGCTAGCATCTTTACACATGAACCCTAAAAAGAGGCAAGTAAATCAAGCATATTGCATCAAAATAATAGCTTGTGCATGGAAAGGAAATACATTTGCAAGGATTTCAATAATGGTCATAGCTTTCTTAAGGAGCATCACAAATTACTATTTTTATATGCAACTTGCTTAAGGGTTCATGATATCCACTAAGAGAATGGACTTAAACATCTCAACAACATAAAGGGACTAACTTTAATATGAAACTCAAAGGAAGATTATAACTTCTTAAGAAAAATGAGCAAGTAACCTACAAACATAATAAAGGTGCAATCTTTTTCATGTTTCCCTAAGAGAAATGACATCTTGCTTGTGATTCCATAATAATTAACATGGAGTTAATCTTGGAAGTAATAGCATGCCTATCTTTAAAGAAAGTGAATACTTTTGCTTGGAAAACATAGCATGCAAATGATATACTAATGGAGTAGGATTCCTGCCTCAAATTGAGCTTAAATTCCCATTGAGATCCAAGCTTAAACACGTTCCAAATCCTCCATCAAGATCCCCATTAAAAGCTTCCAAGTTTGCTCCAAAACTCTCCCTTAATGCTCTCTTAAAAGCCTTCTTTCCTTTTCTTCATTCTTCTTCTTAATCACCATTTAATAGCATGCAATTTAAGGAAAGATCAAAAGAGAAAGGAGAGGGGGGAGGTTCGGCCATGACAAAATGAGAGGAAGAGAGAGATGTATAAAGGAAAGAAAAGTGAAAGAAGAAAGTAATAAATGAAGTCTAGAATTTTCTCTCCTTTCTTTCATATTCTATTCATTCTAGACTTTTCTTTTTCTTTTCTTTTCTCTTTTTCTTAAATCCCTTATTTCCCCCCTTTTTTCATGGTTGAATAGTCAAAGATGAGGAAGAGGGTGGAAAAGTCAAAGGATGAGAATCTCTACACTACTTAACACACATCCCTCTCTTATATGATTAAAAGCCACTTCTCTTCACACTCCTCTTCTATATACACACAAGCATTAATCACAACAATGCCATACATATATAATAAATACAAATACTTAATATAAACATGCACTAACATGCCACTATGATTAATACTCTAATACACAAATATTAATACCACACTACTATGTGCAATACATGATGTTGCTATATGCACTACACTTCAAAACACACCAATATTAACGAGCCAATACAAATATACAACACACATCATTACATCACATTATTTAGCAACTACTATAATTAATGTTTATTACAATTATAATTAAAACATTAATCAAATAACTACATCACTTACTACACATATTATCAACCACATATCCACACAGGACTTCCTTATTCAAGCAACCATATGTATACTGATAATACATTCATAAAGGCATGCTTCCATCCACATAGGCATACATGTAAGCAACCAATAGATAATTATTATACACACTATATATTTACTATTTACACTACACATATGCACACATGTATTGTAACGACCCGCTCTCCAGGATACCCGGGAAGTACGAATCCGTCCCAAGTATTCCTAGATCAACGAGTGTTACGTAGAAAGAGAGAAAGGAAGAGAACAAAAGAATGCTGCAGGTACTACGCACGTGCTGGGAAGTACAAGTAAAACTCCATCACAGATAAAAACACTGAGAAAATAACAAAAGTACAATATTCCATTTTATTGATACATTGATACATCTTATACATACACCAACATCTTCATATTCACACCTCTAAGTACAAAGTTCCACCCGAAAAGAAACACCAAAAAGTATAAGTCTCTCATCACACCCCTCACCACCCAATACTACAACTGATCACCAACTCCGAAGCTCCAGCCGCTATCTCCAACCTCCAACTCACATGACCTGAAAGTCAACGGGGACACGTCAACGCGTGACCCAGTAGAAACTCCTAACACTCTAGCAGAACCCAGTTTTAGAACGGGTCTACCTATCTAGGGGAGGGTGGTCTAACAAGTAAGGTTTATGGTGCATAAAAGTGATCACATTCCAACATGCAAACTTAGTTATAAGAACTTGCAAAACATGCATATGAAACCATATTATGAAATGCAGATATTGAAAAGAATCATAAGAACATGTTACCATGAGACAATAGCATTAAAGTAAACAAAATAAGGAGACATGAGATAACATTCATAAATTAAAGACAATTGCAATAAGTTGTTGATTCACATATTTGGAACCCGTGTAAACCGTAGGACGCTAAGGAGGCGGACTTCACCCAGGGTGGGTGAAAAAGTGGTATCCCAACCAGCAACACGGGCACCGGAGGGGGCCTCTCGCAACTCTATGCCCGAATGGGGCAAGGCACTAGAGCGAGACCTGCTCGGTTTTTCTGTGGGACAAACGGAGTAAACCATCAATTACCGTCATGGTGCATCACGGGTACACCAGCGGCCTCTCCAACCCTTTCAACTCGCCCTTCCGGGAGTGATACAACGGGTGAGAATTCATATCATATGTCCGCTCCTTAACTCCTAAAGTTTACCCGTTTTCCCCCAAACCCGTGTCACCCTCCTTTAGAAGGACTGATACATTCCTCATTCTCACTCTCAGTTTTCAAGATATTACTTCGTTTGTCAACGAATCATCTAGCGGACTTGAATACCGCTTTAACCAACTTTTAACAATATCATCATCATCATCTTCATCATCATCATCATCTCAATTAAAGAATTGCATGAAATATCATCACAAACTCATCGTCATGATCATACTAATGTGAAAGTATAAACAAATTGAACTTAAATATTATTGACATAACAAATATTTCATGAACCATCTGCATAACTACATGTATCAAGAGTATGTCATTGAGAACATGATTAGCACAAACAAACTTAACTTCAAACAAAACTACACCATGATAAGTACTAAGCAAAATTAGCATTTGAATCTGTCAAAACTGTTACAGCAGAAAGAATATCACTTTTAGCCTATCTACAGTCAGAATTGATGTCTGGTCCCTTCACGAAAGTTGGAGATATGGGTGTTTTCCTTTCACTGACCAATTTTCATAAGCTCAGTTGACATATGTGATTTATGGTGGATTTTCTCCTAACAGATATAATTTCAGCATTCTGAACCAGAAACTGAGTTCAGTTCAAGTCCATTTTTCTACAAGTTACAGACAGAATTAAAATCTAAAAAAATTATAGGTTGAAGATCTTGAAGTCAGCTTTCCAACGGTATCAAGATCATAATATTTTATAAAGTGTGCATGGAGTTATACTCGTTTTACTGAAAGGTGTCAAAACTGTCTAAACACAGACCAGTTTTAGAAACTGAATTTTTACCCTAGTTTTCAGTCCGAATTTGCAAAACTTGTAAACATGAAAGTTATTAAGGACTACAATATGAGTAACATATATTTTTTTCATGCATTTCTATGTAGCCAATTAAGTGCAGCAAGCTAACAAAGTTTCAGCCAATTCTGTGTAAATTCCAGAATTTTGTTCATCTAGCTAATTCCACATAACATATTAACATAAATGGAATTCCTAATCCTAAAACTAAATCCTACTATAAGTGAAAGGAATTTCTACCTTAACAAGTCCTCCAACTTGAGCTCCTAGTCTCCTTCTTCAAGCTCCAATCTTGTCTCCATATGGTTGATTTTTGGCTATTTTGGCTAGTTTTTGGTGTTGGAATGAAAAGGAATTTTGGGGCTTTTTAGAGGTTGAAGAGGGGAGCTAATTGGAAGTATGTTCTAAGGAAGAGGATGAAGAAAAATGAAAGAAAGGGGGCATGCTAATTTTTGGCCAGAAATGGGGAGTGAGGGAGAGAGTGAAATGAGATTTTCTTTTTCTTTTTCTTGGTTTTGTTCTTCATGCATAGGTTTTAGGAATCCCCAAAACCCTCTCCTTCTTACACCTAATAAGCCATGTGTCTCTAATTAACTAAAAACATGACACCTAATAGGATGTGTTGTCATGGTAATAAAAATGTGGATTTTTGTATTTTAAGAAATTAAAAATACTTGAATAAATACTTCATACACTCCAAATACATGTATTTCTCTAAATACTCTCATTTACTAAATTCAAGTAATGAGTTTAAAATCTTTTAAAATAAATTCCTACATCAAATAATTAAAAGAAAAATATGGGCATACTTCCCAAAAATATACGGACATATCTATGTCAAAAATACGTACAAATACGCGTATATGAAAAGTAGGGTCATTACATTCTACCCACCTTAATAACCAAGTCCGCCCTCGGACTTTCTATGCTAAAGGTCTGACCGGAGACTGAATAGTATAAGGGTTTCCCTACCCTAGAAACACAAATAACGCTATATGTATATACTATACACGCATGTATACATGCACTATACCGTAGATTATAAACATATATATACACATTCTTATCCAAGAATATATGTATACACACAGACAAATCATCACAATACATACATAGTACTATACATTCCACATTCATCCATGTACTCACAAATATATCTATATTGCATGAGAATACTCACATATATAAAGACTAATATGTACACCCATGCTAGTACACTTATACACATGGACACATGTATCAATGTCGTACATAGCAATAAGTAGAAACATGTATAGATACACCCAAGTCATTAATATACACACCAATATTTATACACTTGTTCACTCAACACATAGGTGCTTACATAAAGATTCACACAAGTATATGATCGAAGACATATGCCATTACATGGATACATATAGATATATCTAAATACATACATCTCTATAGGTAATCACACACTCCTTATATTTATATATATCTACATACATACATGCTCACACGATATTTAAACACACCATACTCATAGTCATGTTTAAAACGGTAGTTGAAAATATCCCAAGTATTCCTAGATCAACGAGTGTTACGTAGAAAGAGAGAAAGGAAGAGAACAAAAGAATGCTGCAGGTACTACGCACGTGCTGGGAAGTACAAGTAAAACTCCATCACAGATAAAAACACTGAGAAAATAACAAAAGTACAATATTCCATTTTATTGATACATTGATACATCTTATACATACACCAACATCTTCATATTCACAACTCTAAGTACAAAGTTCCACCCGAAAAGAAACACCAAAAAGTATAAGTCTCTCATCACACCCCTCACCACCCAATACTACAACTGATCACCAACTCCGAAGCTCCAGCCGCTATCTCCAACCTCCAACTCACATGACCTGAAAGTCAACGGGGACACGTCAACGCGTGACCCAGTAGAAACTCCTAACACTCTAGCAGAACCCAGTTTTAGAACGGGTCTACCTATCTAGGGGAGGGTGGTCTAACAAGTAAGGTTTATGGTGCATAAAAGTGATCACATTCCAACATGCAAACTTAGTTATAAGAACTTGCAAAACATGCATATGAAACCATATTATGAAATGCAGATATTGAAAAGAATCATAAGAACATGTTACCATGAGACAATAGCATTAAAGTAAACAAAATAAGGAGACATGAGATAACATTCATAAATTAAAGACAATTGCAATAAGTTGTTGATTCACATATTTGGAACCCGTGTAAACCGTAGGACGCTAAAGAGGCGGACTTCACCCAGGGTGGGTGAAAAAGTGGTATCCCAACCAGCAACACGGGCACCGGAGGGGGCCTCTCGCAACTCTATGCCCGAACGGGGCAAGGCACTAGAGCGAGACCTGCTCGGTTTTTCTGTGGGACAAACGGAGTAAACCATCAATTACCGTCATGGTGCATCACGGGTACACCAGCGGCCTCTCCAACCCTTTCAACTCGCCCTTCCGGGAGTGATACAACGGGTGAGAATTCATATCATATGTCCTCTCCTTAACTCCTAAAGTTTACCCGTTTTCCCCCAAACCCGTGTCACCCTCCTTTAGAAGGACTGATACATTCCTCATTCTCACTCTCAGTTTTCAAGATATTACTTCGTTTGTCAACGAATCATCTAGCGGACTTGAATACCGCTTTAACCAACTTTTAACAATATCATCATCATCATCATCATCATCATCATCATCTCAATTAAAGAATTGCATGAAATATCATCACAAACTCATCGTCATGATCATACTAATGTGAAAGTATAAACAAATTGAACTTAAATATTATTGACATAACAAATATTTCATGAACCATCTGCATAACTACATGTATCAAGAGTATGTCATTGAGAACATGATTAGCACAAACAAACTTAACTTCAAACAAAACTACACCATGATAAGTACTAAGCAAAATTAGCATTTGAATCTGTCAAAACTGTTACAGCAGAAAGAATATCACTTTTAGCCTATCTACAGTCAGAATTGATGTCTGGTCCCTTCACGAAAGTTGGAGATATGGGTGTTTTCCTTTCACTGACCAATTTTCATAAGCTCAGTTGACATATGTGATTTATGGTGGATTTTCTCCTAACAGATATAATTTCAGCATTCTGAACCAGAAACTGAGTTCAGTTCAAGTCCATTTTTCTACAAGTTACAGACAGAATTAAACTCTAAAAAAATTATAGGTTGAAGATCTTGAAGTCAGCTTTCCAACGGTATCAAGATCATAATATTTTATAAAGTGTGCATGGAGTTATACTCGTTTTACTGAAAGGTGTCAAAACTGTCTAAACACAGACCAGTTTTAGAAACTGAATTTTTACCCTAGTTTTCAGTCCGAATTTGCAAAACTTGTAAACATGAAAGTTATTAAGGACTACAATATGAGTAACATATATTTTTTTCATGCATTTCTATGTAGCCAATTAAGTGCAGCAAGCTAACAAAGTTTCAGCCAATTCTGTGTAAATTCCAGAATTTTGTTCATCTAGCTAATTCCACATAACATATTAACATAAATGGAATTCCTAATCCTAAAACTAAATCCTACTATAAGTGAAAGGAATTTCTACCTTAACAAGTCCTCCAACTTGAGCTCCTAGTCTCCTTCTTCAAGCTCCAATCTTGTCTCCATATGGTTGATTTTTGGCTATTTTGGCTAGTTTTTGGTGTTGGAATGAAAAGGAATTTTGGGGCTTTTTAGAGGTTGAAGAGGGGAGCTAATTGGAAGTATGTTCTAAGGAAGAGGATGAAGAAAAATGAAAGAAAGGGGGCATGCTAATTTTTGGCCAGAAATGGGGAGTGAGGGAGAGAGTGAAATGAGATTTTCTTTTTCTTTTTCTTGGTTTTGTTCTTCATGCATAGGTTTTAGGAATCCCCAAAACCCTCTCCTTCTTACACCTAATAAGCCATGTGTCTCTAATTAACTAAAAACATGACACCTAATAGGATGTGTTGTCATGGTAATAAAAATGTGGATTTTTGTATTTTAAGAAATTAAAAATACTTGAATAAATACTTCATACACTCCAAATACATGTATTTCTCTAAATACTCTCATTTACTAAATTCAAGTAATGAGTTTAAAATCTTTTAAAATAAATTCCTACATCAAATAATTAAAAGAAAAATATGGGCATACTTCCCAAAAATATACGGACATATCTATGTCAAAAATACGTACAAATACGCGTATATGAAAAGTAGGGTCATTACATGTATATACATATACACACATCCTGGAGCACAAACATGTACACCCTACCGTATATGGCACTAGGGTCATTACACGATGAGTGTCAGGCGAAGCGTCATGTGGTCCAGATCTTTGACGCGTGGCAGGAAACGTGCGAACGGGATTGGCTAGTGGTTCCTATAAATAGGAACCGGGGAGACCACGAAGGACCTTCTCGCTTCTGATATTTCTTAGAGTTCTCGCCCTCGCCTGAATCTCAATCGCCACCGTCGCCGGAGTTCGGGCCACCGTTTCTACACCACTCTCCGACCGCCAGATTCCTATTGGTATACTTCTTTTTTTTATTTTGAGATGATTTCTTAGCTTCATGTCGATCTCTGGAGTCGATGGACGTTGAGGAGATGGTCAGTGGCGGAGGGGTGACGGACAGCTCCGCCATGGAAACGGTGGATGTTGGGGAGGAAGGATCGCCGGTAGGTCAGGGCTGTACTGAGAGTGGGTCTGTGATGGGAAGTAGGGACCCAAGGAAGGGGAAGGGGCCCCAAGATTCGAAGGTGAGACCGCCCACAAGGGCCCTTGTATCCATGGCCGAGGTCGGTGATGTGCCTGTCGAGATAACGAGTCAGAGGTCAGAAGCACGGACAGACGTCATTCCCACCGTGCATGCGAAGTACCTCAGGCTACCTTACGCAGTCTGCTTGCCGACCTCTTCGGAGCGGGTATGTTTTGCGAAAGGCAGTGAGCTCGGGATCTATATGGCGTGCTTCGAACAGGGGCTGCGGTTCCCTCTTCACCCCCTGTATCCCGAGATCCTGAACTTCCTCGGGCTGACGCTCTTCCAGCTGATGCCGAACTCTGTCAGCACGATCGTCTGGTTTCTCGTTCTCTGCATGAGGAATAATGTTAGTCCGACCCTCCCACTATTTCGCTACTTCTTCGCGGTTAAGAGGTTGAGGTCGTACTACTACTTATCGACGAGGAAGAGTCATCCCCTCATCTGATGCTTGTCAGGGAAGATCAAGGACTGGAGGAAGTCGTTCGTGTTCATCTACATGCACGCCGACCTGGTGCTGAAGTCGGACTGGAGCATGCTCAACCCCGAGGCAAGGAAGGGAGTCTGTCTGAGCGAGGTCGAGGCAGAGCGGGTGAGGCTGTTAAAGGCGATACCCCCGAAGGGCAGGCAGTACGACGGCCTTGCGAAGCCGAAGATGATAGCTCAATACATATGGCCCGAAGGTAACCTCAGCATAGTTGCTTCTATTCCTAATTTGCTCACCCTGAACTCCTTCCCTTTTGCAGGTCCGACGATGAGTCTATCATTCGAGGAGTTGGAGAGGATAGCCGATGAATAGATGGCCAACGAACAGGCGGCCTTGAGGGCTGCCAAGAGCGATAAGAAGAGGTCGCGGGAGGAGAGGTCGTCGAAGAAGGCCGAGAAGCTCAGCAGGCCGAAGAAGACGAAGACGGTGGAAAGTCTGACCGTCGTTGGGGCTAGCACTGGTGGGACTACTAAGGGTGTCGGGCACGTTGTCATCTACTAGGCCAGTGACCTCGAAGCGGGGGGGAGGTGAGCACGGCAGTCCAGTAGGACGGGTGTCTCAGAGCGACGGGGCGCATCAAAGGCGGGCTGCATCAGCGTCGGCTCCCAACCAGACCTCGGTCCTTCAGGGAGGCTCCGCCAGGTCGAGCTCGGGGGCTGGGTCAACCGCTGAGGAATCGTGGCCATACGACTGCCCCGGTTCACTCTGGAGAGGCCGGTACACCCGAGCTGTTAGTCGATGCTGGCAGCGTTTCGGTCGACGAAGGCCAGGGTCGAGGGGCTGCCGACCGAGGCTAGGCTGGGGATGACCTACCCAGTTGGGATGAAGGAGTCGATTTTCGACGATGTCAGGGTGGCGGCGAGACTGGCCGAGAACTGCCTGCTGCCCCACGACCGGGAGTCGCTGTCGCACGTCGGGGCGGATCGGCTAGGCGCCACTGTGGCATGGCACCTCATGAGGTTGGTTGACAGGCTATTCTATGGGTGTTCTTATCTTTACCGTCCTTGAATCTAACTTTCCCTTGTTCGGGCATACAAGCCAATGCCTTGATGGTGGCCCTACAGTGCCACACCCAGGCTATCGCCAAGTCGAGGCCGCGGTTGCGAGGAAGCAGGGGGAGTTCCCCCGAGAGAAGTCTCGCCACGCCAAGCTAAAGGAGTCGTACGAAGCCCAGTGGACGTCGATACGTGGGTAAGAGGCGCTTGTGGCGGAGCTCCAGGAGAAGGTCGCCGCCAGACTAAACCAGAATGCCGAGCTGGAGAGCGAGGTAAAGAAAGGGAGGGATAGGATGGGCGACCTAGAATCGTAGGCGAGGGCCACCAAGGAGGAGTTGGTGATGAGGATGGAGGAGTTCCAAGAGTACCAGACGAAGGAGATCGCTCCCCAGCTGGCCGATGTGAAAAAGACCGCGCTGTCAGCAGGATGGAGGCGTGCCTCCAAAGGATCATGAAAAGGGCTGGGGCCCGTTATCCTTCACTGGGGGTGGACTTTGAAGAGCTGTCAACCTTAGGGAGTGAGGAGGAGGAAGGAGAGGAAGAAGGGGAAGAAGAAGAGGGGGGGAGCAAGAGGGGATCGCGCTAGACAACACGTCGGTCGATGCCGAGGGTCCGGGAGCCGAGGGATGTTCGACGGGCAACGATATAAAGGGCGGCCTGGGGGGCGACCAGGCGGCCTCGTAGACGCACTCCGGGAATTGTCGGGCCTGGGGTCTTCTTCCTTTTTTTGTGGGCAGTCAATTTTGTAAGGTCGTCCCCACCGATGTCTGTAACCAATTTTGCCCCGGCTATTGAATGAAACGTACTTTTGCTATCTTGTGTTGCATGGGTTTCCTTGCATAATTGAAATAAAGCTAAAGTGACAATAAGAGAAGACGAGTCGCACTTGAGGGAGGAGCGAGCACGTAGCTCTGTCCATGCCCTTCTCTGGTTTGGGGACGGAGCTCCGTAAGCTCGCCCTGGAGTTAGGCTGAACTCGTAGACAAGTAAATTTTTCCACACAGATGGAATTTGGTAATTCGCTTGGGAGGGTCTTTTCAATAACTATTACATGACACTTGACAGTGTTTGAACGAGCGTGATGGCCTCCGTAGAGGGGCTAGCGGGCCATTCTTCTTTGTTGTAAGCTGCTCAGGATGAGTGAACTCCGGTTTTAGGCATGTCCTTCCTTCTCTACCGGTACTCGTTGCGTCCTCTTTCACCTCCTAGATGATGGTGGGTTGCTTGATCTCTTCTGGGAGTTCCCCCGACTCGACGTGAAACCCTGGGGAGGAGGAGCGGGAGGCGTCATAGTGGTGTAGCCTCCACGGGAGGTTGAGGAGTGGAGGGCGGGTCGCTGGAGGGCAAAGGGACCCGTTGTTCATGAACGGGGTGCCCAGTGGGGTGATTTGGCACGACAACGCCTTCCCCGACGATGGAGTGTCGTCTCGCGGGCGGTGACGCCTTCCCCGGTTGTGGAGGTCGTCATGGAGTAGGTGCTGGAAGGGAGGAGCGGTCCGCCGTAGGTCCCCTAGGTCCCCTGTCGCAAGTTGTCCAAGGGAGGTCGAGGAGTGGAAGGCGGGACGTCCTGCGTGTTAGAGAAATAACCCGTCGACGATCCGTCTGTAAGAGGAATAACTCGTCGGGAAGACGTGGTCCATTGTCAACTGAGAGCATATCCAACGATCGGGCCAACGGGGGGTTCTTTTTGAGAGGGGGAGTGTCTAAAGGCAAATCGATCCTAACACCCCGGGTTTGTGAGGAGAGATCGAATACGTGGGCATCTCGCCCCCTTTCAACCTTCATGGAAGGCGGACTAAGGCTTACTTGTTCTCCCTTTCCTTTCTTTTTCCTTCCTAAAGGGGAACGTGGGGGAGTATTTATAGATAATGAGGGTAGGTAGCTGCTGATAGGCTGATATGATGAGCTGGCGATTTGAGCTGGCTTGTCAGGGTCAAGTCATTCGAACCCACTTTTGTCAGGTGGTGTCATGCATGAAGCGTCAGACCTGCACCTCTCAAGGGGCACGTCGTCATAAATGGAGGGTTTCCTGAGTGTCCTTTTGTAATGATAAGTCGCATCAGGGGCGTACTTTCTCGGGACTATGAGTTGACTGGAGGTTTTAGCCCTACGCGAGGCCTGCCCCGGTCTGGGTGCCCGTACCCTTTCCCCCAGTTCGGGTGGCGAGGCTCCGTAAGCTTGCCCCAGAGTCTTTGCTTGAGGGGGGAGCAAGCGAGTAGCTCGGCCCGTGCCCTTCTCCGGTTTGGGTGGCGATGACGAATCCTGCCCCGGAGTCTTCACTCGAGGGGGGAGCGAACGCGTAGCTCGGCCCATGTCCTTCTCCGGTTTGGGTGGCAAAGCCCGTAAGGCTGCCCCCAAAAACTGTACTTAAGGGGAGAGCGAACGCGTAGCTCGGCCCGTTCCCTTCTCCGATTTGGGTGGTGAAGCTCCGTAAGCTTGCCCCGGAGTCTTCACTTGAGGGGGAGCGAGCACGTAACTCGGCCCGTGCCCTTCTCCAGTTTGGGTGGCGAAGCTCCGTAATCTTGCCCTGGAGTCTTTGAGAGGGTGGGTATTGGGCCGTCGCCTCCACGCAGCCGCTACAGTCGGACTGGTATTGGGCCGTCGCCTACCCTGCATATGGCACTCCGGTTTGGGTGGCGGAACTCCGTAAGCTTGCCCCAGAGTCTTCACTGGAGGGGGGAGCGAGCACGAAGCTTGGCATGTGCCCTTCTCCGGTTTGGGTGGCGAAGCTTCGTAAGCTTGCCCCGGAGTCTTCACTTGAGGGGGGAGCGAGCGCGTAGCTCGGCCCGTGCCCTTCTCCGGTTTGGGTGGCGAAGCTCCGTAAGCTTGCCTTGGAGTCTTCACTTGAGGGGAGAGCATGCGTAGCTCGGCCCGTTCCCTTCTCCGGTTTGGGTGGCGAAGCTCTGTAAGCTTGCCCCGGAGTCTTTGAGAGGCGGGTATTGGGCCGTCACCTATCTCGCATATGGCACTCTGGTTTGGGCAGAAAAGCTCCGTAAGCTTACCCCGGAGTCTTCACTGGAGGGAGAAGCGAGCGCATAGCTTGGCCCGTGTCCTTCTCCGATTTGGGTGGCGAAGCTCCGTAAGTTTGCCCCGGAGTCTTTGAGAGGACGGGTATTGGGTCGTCGCCTCCCCGGCAGCCTCTATAGTCGGATGGGTATTGTGCTGCCTATACCGCATATGGCACTCCTGTTTGGTGGCGAAGCTCCGTAAGCTTGCCCCGCAGTCTCGTGCGTTAAACTGAAATTTTCAAGTGGAGACACCAAAATTTGAAAATATGACAAAAAAGAAGGTAATTGTATTAACACTCACAAATTCATTGATAGTATTTCAGCAAGTGCTCGGCATTCTAAGGGTGGGCTAGCTGGCCCCCGTCCAAGGTTGCTAGAATATATGTGGCCGGCCCAACGATGTCGAAGATTTTGTAAGGCCTCTCCCACTTTGCTGCGAGCTTCCCCGGCAGATGATTTCTGGTTTGAAGGTTGCGTCTCTGAGGACTAGGTCGTCGATTCTGAAGCTCCGCTTCCGTACCCTAGAGTTGTAGTGCCGGGCCATCCTCTGGCTATACCAGACGAGATTCGTTAGAACTCGATCCCTCACTTCGTCGATGAGCTCAAGGTTGAGGCCGAGGCCCTCCGTGTTGATATCTTCATCGAAGTATCGAAGCCAAAGAGTTTCCTCACCCACCTCCACGGGGACGACCGCTTCCGCCCCAAACGCCAGCATGAATGGGCTTTCTCCAGTCAAAGCTTTATGGGTCGTGCGGTATGACCAGCGAATACCCGGTAGTTCGTCCATCCAAGATCCGAGAGCGGCACTGACCTTCTTCTTCAGGGTGCCCAGTATGCATTTGTTCACTGCCTTCGCCATCCTATTGCACTTCGGGTGTGCCACGGAAGCGAAGTGAAGATTGATGCCCCATTCCGAGCAGAAGTCCCAGAAGCCCTCGCAGTCGAACTATCTTCTGTTGTCTATCACGATGGAGCAAGGCACTCCGAAGCGACAGATAACGAACTTCCAGATAAAGTTCTTCATGTCTGTCCACGTTATGTGAGCCAAAGGTTCTGCCTCGACACATTTGGTGAAGTAGTCGACGGCGACGATGAGATACTTCCTTCCACCGGAGGCCTTCGATGTCGAGTGCCCACTTGGCGAAGGGAACCGGACTGAGAATGGGGACCAGGTCGACCGGCGGTGCTGCAGTGTGTCAGCTAAATTTCTGGAATTATTCGCACTTTTTGACATACTGGGACGTGTCTTGGACCATGGTCGACCAGTAGTATCCCTGACGTACTATTTTGTGGGTGATAGTGCGCCGACCGTAGTGGTTTCCACAGAGGCCTTCGTGCACCTCGTGGACGACCTGTTTGGCCTGGCTTGGCTCTAGGCACTTTAGGTAAGGTAGGATGTCGAACCGTGCGCGGTGCCTGCGGTAAAGCACTCCATCGAAGATCACGAATGATAGGGCTCGCCTCTCGATCTTCTTGGCTTCCAGCCTTCCTCGGGCAGGGCTCCCGTCTCCAGTTATTTCATTATTGCGCTCATCCAAGTCGTCGCAGGGCTGACACACATTAGCTCATCTTCTTCAATGGTCGGTGTCAGCAAGTTCTCGACGTAAATGGACTTTCCAATTTCGGCCGGGGAGGATGCGGCCAGCTTTGACAGGGCATTGGCTCGGAGACTTTTGGAGCGAGGCAGGTGTTTGACCTCAGCCTTTTTAAACTTTCGGAGCTCGGCCTGGGTGTGCCTAAGGTAACGCTTCATTAGCTCTTCTCAGGCCTCAAAGCTCTCTTGGACCTACTGGACGACTAGCCACGAATCACTCAGTAGCAGCACGTTCGTAGCTCCCAATGCCTGGCACAGCTTCAGTCCATTGACCACGGCTTCGTACTCCGCGACATTGTTGGTTGCCGGGAAGCTAAAGCGCAGTGAGTACTCCAGCAAGCATTCGTCAAGAGTTTGGATGACGATGCATGCCCCCGTTCCGGATCCCGTGGCCGACCCGTCTGTTGGACGCAACGATCTAGGCCCTCTTGGTTTGCTGATGACAAACGTGTCGGTATATCTAATGTGTGTGCTCAGTGTGTTTCAGGCTTGGCAAAATGATATACTTTCGATATTTGGCTGAATTGCTATTTGTATGGCACATTGTGAGAGATGGAGTGTTTGTGCACAAAGAAGTTTGACTTGGTCAAAAGATGATTGGATCAAATCAATTGGTGATTGTTGCAAATCAAATACTTATGGTTGATTTGATTTAGTCAAATGCTGTGGAGATTCAATTTAGAATTCGTATTTCATATTCGATTCCAATCTCACTTGATCTCCTATTCAAACACCTAATCACTTTTCATATCCAATCTAAATTGCTATCATATCTCCATTACAAATCAATCCCAACTACTTTTGTTCTAATCCTAGCCCATTCTATATAAACACTAGCATCCCTAGGGTTTCATTGTGCGCGGCAACAAAGATTAAGAGGTGTGTGGCAATACAATCATTGAGAGGTTGGCTACAAACAATTCTTAGTTTTTGGCCGTAACAAAAAAAAGGAGGGTTACGAATTTAGTGCGGCATACAACTAATAGTCCAAGCATCAAATTACTTTAAGCCACCATCCAAGCCTCAATATTGCAGCAACCAAAGAATTGTATCACGGCATCAAATAGATAAAGAGAGCAAAGAGAGAGAGCCTGCTACGCCTGAGAAAAACCCTAGCCTTCTCTTCATTGCAAAGAGCCTAAAATCTTCTCATTGCTGTAGGCCAAGTCTCAAGCTTCACACAATCAACCCAACCTTCCAATGCTACCTCTTCAACGTCTTCTTCAAAGCTTCACCGAAGATCATCCTCGCCGCCGCCAGAGATCCGAGCCATCTCATGCCGTTGCCTGAAGTCAACGAACCACTCGCAGCTACGACGTCGCCATCGTCGCCATCACCGTGAGTCATCGCTGCTTGACGAGGAGGAGCCCACAATGACGACGCCTACCCTACTCGCCATTGACAGCCTCTGCGACGTCACCTTCATGTGCACGTCGGGGAAGACAAAGCCCTCCGCCACGAAGAAGTCGAAGCCGTCACCATCACCCACATCGCTGTTGCTCGACCGTCGGAAGCGATGCTGCCATCGGAGTGTGTTGTCTCCTTCGTCGTTGCTTGGAGCCGCCGCCGTATCTAAACGAAGTCGAAGCCGTTCGTTGCTGAAGCCACCATTGCCATCTTCATCCGAAGAAGTCGCCGGAGCACCGCTCGCTGAAGTCGTTGCCGTCGCTCGGGGAGCTGCTGTGGAGACGTCGCCATCGCTGAGGAGTACCTGTCATCACCGTTCGAGTTGCTACCGGGATCACGCCGTCGTCGAAGCACTCCGTCGCACGAAGCCGCAGTCGTCGACAAGTTTCACCTGCATGCCCTAGTTCAAAACGGAGCGAGGGTGTTTCGTTTTCGTGCCGACGTGTCAAGCGATTTGCCGTGGGATTGAACACGAAAAGTTTCAAAGGAACACGAATTTTAAAGATCGACGTGGCGGGGAAAAATTATTGGGAATTGCTCTGCGCACAGCCCGCTTAAATATTAAGATTGAATTGGATTGCTTACGCACCGACGGCTTAATTTAAGGGAGTTGCTGAGTGCACAGACTGAGGAATTATAAAGGATTGAACTGAAATTGCTTTACGCACAGACCAGTGCATATCTTGACATCTAGGAGTCGGATTGAGACACCGTTTACGTCAGATTGGAGCTGACGACATGCAGATTGACAGAGACGCCTACACAGACACAAACTGAGCATTTCTAAACTCTAAACTCCTTTATTTATGTCTTAGTGTAACGTTCTCTGTAGGGGAAACTTTTACCATCTTTTGTGGACTATTTTGGGACTTGTCTAGTTGGGACTAGACAAGTGGGACCCAGCTAGTTTGGGACTAGCTGGTAGAAAGCTTTGCTAGGATTGATAGTGAGAGGAAACACTGTGTGTGGGGTACTGAGAGCCTGGCGAGTGTAGAGACGTAGAGGGTGCTCTGAGCGTGCTCTAACTTGTGGTTTTGTACCTAGTGCGCTATTCAATACTAGTTCTGCTTTGGGGGCTGGAGTAGGTCGTTGGGACGACCGAACCAGGGTAAAATCTGTTGTGTACTCTGTGTCTACTTTTCATTACTCTAGTTGTGTTTTTAACTGCTTGTGATTTCTCGTGAGTTGCACGAGAATTTTTATTAGCCTATTCACCCCCCCCTCTAGGCTAGGATCCAGATCCAACAAGTGGTATCAGAGCCAGTTTAGTAGATCTAGCCTAGTTTGACCATGGACCACATTGATAGTGCTTTTGCTGAGGGTCAGTCTATTTCCAGACCACCTAGATTTAATGGAGTAGACTATGCTTATTGGAAAAATCGTATGAGAATCTACTTGATTTCTATTGATTATAAAGCTTGGCAAATTGTTGAAAAAGGCTATAAATCACCTGATATTAAAATTGAAAATACTGAAATGCCTAAACCTGATGATAAGTGGGATGATAATGATTGGAAGCTTTATTCTCTTAATGCTAAAGCTATGAATGCTCTTATTTATGCATTAGATAAATCTGAATTCAATCGTATCTCACATTGTCTAACTGCGCAGGAAATATGGCATACTTTGGAGGTGACACACGAGGGAACGTCACAGGTGAAGGAGTCTAGACTTGCATTTCTGAGCACGGAATACGAGGGATTTTGCATGCTACCATCAGAGACGATATCTGTCACGCCTCGCTTCCCATTATACTTGGGGCGAGGACGTGAACGGGCCCGCTTGTGCAAGTCAGGAGGAGGTACTTTTGCTTTTCTTTCCCCTTGACTTATCACAATAAGCGTCTGTGTAAAAACTGCAGGTTCTTGCTTGCATTACTTAAAAACAACGCAGATAAAAAAACATTATTACAATCTCAAATGTCTCAATGGTATTACAACAATGTAGAAAAGAGGAGTGGGTCTTATGACCCGTACAATAAGTGAAAAGAAGTGCAATGAAAGTTCTTGGTCCACTGATTCAGCTATCTCAGCTAGTCCTCCTGGTAACCTGTCTCGTAACCTGACATACATTCAAACAACATGAATGTATGTCAGCAAGGGTCTGCAAGTAGATGTCAGATGACCCAAGGCAAGATATATATATAACAAGTTATATATATGGCAGTTTTATAGCAGTTAAAAGAATTTACACTAGCATGTATTTCAATGAACTGAAGCGGTTAAAACAATTATGAAAAGTTACACTAGCATGGTAGTTAAAGCAACAAGTTACATTAGCATGACATTTCAGTTGTAAAAATTAACATGGCAGTTGAGCAATGTAACATCAGTCTGTAATTAACTTTCTTTTTCAATTATTTAACTGTGTGTGCAAGTCCGTGAATAAGATTCCCGCCGTTAGACGAATAGTAAATAAATACACCTTCAAGTGCCCCCGAAGGCGACTCGTTTACTACCGGCTAGTGCCCGGGAACCAACCCCTCTCACGTGTACTTTCCTGAATCACGTGCCAGGATGCTAATCCGTCATATACTGAAACACGAGTCCAGACTAGTCGCATGTGACGTAATCACATGTGACCGACGAGATTAACTAATAGCCAACGGCAGTAACATCTGGTAGCCAACGGCAACTGGTAGCCAACGGCATGTAACATCGGTAGCCAACGGCATGTAACATCGGTAGCCAACGGCATTTAACTACGGGAGCCAACGGCATTTAACTACGAGAGCCAACGACATTTAACTACGGGAGCCAACGACATTTAACTACGGGGGCCAACGGCATTTAACATGCTATAAGTATCAACAGTTCTAAAATTAACTATACATGTCCAGAAACATTACCATTCATAAAGTGTGTTCATTTTGATTATTAAGGGGTCCACACACACGCACACGAGTTTAACTCTAGCATTTCTAAAAAGTGTGTATGTGTCAGCAATTAAGTGTACAACATCAGATATCACAAAAACATAAAATAACTGCGCGCTTGCCTGACTGGGACAGTTTAGGTTGTCCGAGTAACGGTAGGAAGGTTCGCGACGTATCTGCGTCATTAAATAATAACATTTATTATAATTAAAAAAAAGTGTTTAAAACGAGAATTAACGAATTAAATCTATTGCGAGTTACGCAACTATTAAGTTAACCCCTAAATTGGGTTCGTCTAATTTTTATGGGGTTCACTGACTAGGGTGGCGGTTATATTGGGTTATACAAACTGGGTACGCCTTATTTTATACAAATATTTATTACGCTAACATTATAAAAATTCTAACATACTGAATTTAAATAACACAAACAAATTAACATTTAAAATAACACTACTAATGTTAATTAACTTACTTAAGCTAATTACATGGGTTAACATGGCATTAAATATTACATCTACTACCACTAACTAAGTTTGACTTGAGTAAACATTTAACATGTTATAATTTAACATTATCAAATATAAAACCCTAACTTTATCTTACTATCATTTAGTACAACCCCATCTATTACTAGGTCTGTCTCCTAACCTTCTCTCTCTTACTCTCTTTCTCTTTTCCCCTGTCTCATTGTCTCTCTTCTGTTCTCTCTTGTTTCTTTTTATTTTATTTATTTTTTGTTTCTATTCTTATCAGCATACTAAAGTAACGCAAGGAGGGGGTTTTCACCTCGCGCGATGGGGAGGAAGGGTAGCTTACGGCGGCTCCACGGCGCAGGCGGCGGCGGCTGAAGATCCGGCGGCCGGTGGCTACTCCGGCGGTTGCAAGGGCGGCGGCGCGCGCTTCTCCGGCGGTTGCTGCGGCGGTTTCTGGCGCACGTGCGCGCAGCAGCACGGCGACGGCAACCGGCGGCCTGTCGGAGCTCCGGCGGCGGTTACAGGTGGTTGCACGCGCGGGCTGCGATGGCAGGTGGGCGAGGGATTGCGGCCATGGTGAGGGGAGGAGGAAGGAGGAAAAAGAAGAGGAAGGAGATGAGGGTTTGTAGGGTTTGATTTTGGGTTTAAAAATCAGATCTGAATTTGGTTTGATTTTTGGATGTTTTTCTCCTCTTTCATTCTCAGTTTGAGTTTGGGAAATTGGGGCTGATTGTTGGTGGATTTGGTTTTGAATTTGGTGATGCTTTTGGGAAGAAATTGGGGTTGTTTCTGGTTTGGGAAAAATTGGTGGAGAGTTTGGATGGCTTGTTTGTAGGAGAATTTGTTTGAAAACTGATGTTTGTGGGTTGATGAAGTTTGGGGTTTTTTTTGGTTGATTGTTTGTTGGGGCTGATTTGGGAAATGGTTTGTTGCTGAAATTATTTCTGGTTGGTTTGGTGAAATCGGGTTGCAGAATTGTTTGGTTAAGACGTCCTTAAAAAGTGTTTGGCAGGGAACAAAGACACATGTTTGTCAAAGATTAGGTTTGCGATTTCGACAGACTTGAATGTAATCCTTTGACAAACTGCAGAAACGTGTGTGTGTGTGTTGATTTGAAAGAGAAATCTTGACTAATTGTTTTAGGGGGAGGAACCTGGTTATGAGAACGTGTATGTTGTCGTTTAGGTAAGGGTCAAGATAATTACGTAATTAAGTAGATTTAGATGTAATTATTAAAGTATCAAGAAGTAATTAGTAAAAATAATTAAAGTGGTGAAACAGATAAAGTAATTAGTAAAATAATGAAAGTGATTAGCAAGATAATTAAGTAATTTATAGTAATTTATAGTAATTAGTGAGTTAATTAAAGTGATTAACAATTGGAAATTAGCACGATAATTAAGTTAAATGGATTTGTTAAACTAAATCGTTAATTAATGATGACACGGTAAAAACGAAAATAGACGCGCTCGCGTCGATTCGTACGGACGAAAAACTATCTGGATGACTGAAGAAAAATACTAGTAAGCATGAGCGAAAAATACGTCTAAAAATTTCAGGTCGTTACATTTTACACACCTTAAGAAAATTCCGTCCTCGGAATTCTTATCAACTAATGAGCAGGAAACAAAGATGGATAATGCTCTCGTACTTCTATGAGGTAAATTATGACATGAAATACGTCTAAATGAAATTGGTTAGGAAATAGGAAATGACACAAGTGATGAGTTTAAGATTGAGTTTCAAAAAAATTCAGATGATTCAGCACCATCGATGGCCTTAACTGTTAATAGGCAGGTAAGATAGCTAACGACGGCTATCAGTGATGTGCAGGGACAAGGGTGAGAAAATAAAAAAATACTCTCAACTGCAACCCTAATATTCTAACACACTGGTTGTTAAATCCATCACCTCAAACAAGTGTTACTAAAATAAATCATTACTTCTCGTCTTGTCACTGAATAATGTTACAATTGCAACATACACTGAACTTAAATACAGATCCATTACTTTCCCTTTTTTTCCTATCTCATAATTCTTGCCCTAAACAATTAATACTTTAAACAAGGCAACCTCGGAAAGGAAAATATCAATTATCCTCAACCAATACTTCTTACAAATTCCCTCAATACTTCGCTCATCATTGCTATTAAGACAATAATATCTTTTAGGGGGTCTTTAATTACGATACTTTCTGCACCTAAGTTCTCCAAAAGCTGTACATTCTCCTAGGTTGTCCCCATCAGTAGTGTATCATCCCTTGCTCATTGTATAACTTAACTTGTAATACTTATAATTGTGACATCATTTAACTACAACATTTATCATGCTTCCAACTCATCCTTTATCGTGACAACTCATAAGTTTAAGCACCATAATTAACAAATTATTAAATCACATCTCATTGAATCTTATCCTAAGCAAATTAGATCAATATACGCCACCATACCTCCGTATCAATATGTCATATCATTCCTGACGTCTCCATCACTTGACCTATATGATGAAATTTTGTTGCTTCAAATATTCTACTCATTCTCATGATCACCATAGGTCATAATATAGCTTCATATTTACTCTTATCCGTTACTCGTCTGAATTTCAAATCTGTAACGTCCTGATCTTTTAGGACACCATTCATAGTATGGAATCCTATTGAAGCCATTATGTATGGATATATCCAAATGTGAAATATAATTCTCGAACACAACAACATTCTATCTACCATATTGTAAACAATCAATACAACTACACTTAAATCATCTCCAACTTCTCTTGTTCGTAATTATAATCTTTTAATAATAATGATCATTTCTAACATCCTATAAACATGATGCATAACAACAATTCAACATTGCTGATGATAGTAATAAAAGTAGAAGTAAACATTTTAAAATAAAGGTTATAACGCAAATTAAAATCTAATCTCGCTAAAATGATAATAAGTAAATAGATGCACTAATGTGGTAACCAAGAGATAGTGTAGGATATAGAACTGTTTGATGTAACGAATCAAGTTTGCGACGAATGGGTTTAGGTAAGTCAATGATATGGAGTTAGTTTGATCAGAAAGATGATCTTATAGGTGCAAAAGTAAGGACAGACATGCATATACGAGCGAAAAAGTAAAGTACTGGTGGCTGCTCAAGTGTGGTAAGTAAAGTGCATGTAATGTATAAAGTAAAGGTGACTGTGCAAGTGTAAAAGTAACGACGGTGGCATGGCATATGGTAGCAACAATGTTTTAACCAACAGGCAATGTGATGACAATAGTAAGACAACCAGGTAGACGCAGTAACACTGAAAAGGACAAGTCATGAGTGAGCACAAGGAAAAAAAACGTCGCTTGACTATTCTAGTAGTGTAGGCTGGCATAATAATAAGAAGTCTAGTTTAACTCCCAACCCAGCCAGGCAGTCAGGGCTTGAAGGCATATGTCGCTTCTATGACCGCAGGACAAGTCCATTGGTTGACCAACCCCCTTCCCATTCCTTTCTAGACACTGATCCAGTAGTAATTTAAGACCGCTCATTATTATACCGTTCTATCACGTTAGAATAGTCTTGACTTAGTCTATGGAACAGTGATATCAAATCGGTAGTCGTGACAAGAGTTAGATTGATCAGGTGGCATAGGGATGGTTATGAATAATTAAATGGGAGAATGGGAGGTATGTGTAAAAAATGTGACAATATCTTAATAACGTATATAAAGATAGTGAATAGGTGGTAGATAAGCAATAGACGAAAGAGTCATGGGCGTAGTGTTTATTTCGGAGGTAGATATTGTTTTTTTTACAAAAATTTTAAATTATAAATACGATGAATACAGAACTAATACACTGAAATAGTTGAAGTTTTATTTAGCATGAAAAATATTCAAAATTGGTATATGGTTGGTTGTTTTGAAATCTTTTGTAGTATAGTAAGAAGAAAATGCCATACATAATCATGAGCAGACACGGTCAGTGAAGTGACTAAGCCAGGATCACTTACCCCAAGTCTAGCTAGGGTGATCCAACAAACTTAGCCAAGCACATTGACCGGATCATGGTCCATTGAAGGAAACTTATCATTTATATGCGTGCCATCAACAAAAGAGTTTAAATATAAAGATCCACATATGTAGAAAGTAAAATAGGATGGTATAGATTGGAAATCATTAAAAATTTTGTGACTAAAAATTTTCAGTGAAGGGAACTCAAAATCAAATAAAAATTTTAAGTCAGTTGAAAAATATAAGGCCTATGTAAAAGATTTTTAAAGAAGTTAAACTGGGCGAGAAATTTCATAAAAGAGACATCGGTAGTAAACTCAGTATAGTAATGGGAGTGATTCAAAAGGTAAAGATGGCTGTCAGGAAGATCACGTGGGTCGAGAGTAAGTGTTAGAATGTGATGATCAATTGGGAGTGTGGGTATGAAATGATCGGTGGAAAGTCTACGATAGATTCCTAATGTTAAAAAAATGGGATGTAAAATAAATGGAGACTAAAAATCAAGGATATACTGCTTTGGTTAACTAAGGATCAGGAAACTTGGGACGGGAATTTTCTAATGAAGTTGATCGGGGTAGAAAATTCTTAGGAAGGTGTTGTTTGAGAGTCAAGATTGTAATATTATCCATGTTGTTTTAAAGTATTTTGCATGAGCATTGACCTGCATGTGCCACCACTAAAACCTGTCACGCCCCGCTTCCCATTATACTTGGGGCGAGGACGTGAACGGGCCCGCTTGTGCAAGTCAAGAGGAGGTACTTTTGCTTTTCTTTACCCTTGACTTATCACAATAAGCGTCTGTGTAAAAACTGCAGGTTCTTGCTTGCATTACTTAAAAACAACGCAGATAAAAAAAACATTATTACAATCTCAAATGTCTCAATGGTATTACAACAATGTAGAAAAGAGGAGTGGGTCTTATGACCCGTACAATAAGTGAAAAGAAGTGCAATGAAAGTTCTTGGTCCACTGATTCAGCTATCTCAGCTAGTCCTCCTGGTAACCTGTCTCGTAACCTGACATACATTCAAACAACATGAATGTATGTCAGCAAGGGTCTGCAAGTAGATGTCAGATGACCCAAGGCAAGATATATATATAACAAGTTATATATATGGCAGTTTTACAGCAGTTAAAAGAATTTACACTAGCATGTATTTCAATGAACTGAAGCAGTTAAAACAATTATGAAAAGTTACACTAGCATGGTAGTTAAAGCAACAAGTTACATTAGCATGACATTTCAGTTGTAAAAATTAACATGGCAGTTGAGCAATGTAACATCAGTCTGTAATTAACTTTCTTTTTCAATTATTTAACTGTGTGTGCAAGTCCGTGAATAAGATTCCCGCCGTTAGACGAATAGTAAATAAATACACCTTCAAGTGCCCCCGAAGGCGACTCGTTTACTACCGGCTAGTGCCCGGGAACCAACCCCTCTCACGTGTACTTTCCTGAATCACGTGCCAGGATGCTAATCCGTCATATACTGAAACACGAGTCCAGACTAGTCGCATGTGACGTAATCACATGTGACCGACGAGATTAACTAATAGCCAACGGCAGTAACATCTGGTAGCCAACGGCAACTGGTAGCCAACGGCATGTAACATCGGTAGCCAACGGCATGTAACATCGGTAGCCAACGGCATTTAACTACGGGAGCCAACGGCATTTAACTACGAGAGCCAACGACATTTAACTACGGGAGCAAACGGCATTTAACTACGAGAGCCAACAGCATTTAACATGCTATAAGTATCAACAGTTCTAAAATTAACTATACATGTCCAGAAACATTACCATTCACAAAGTGTGTTCATTTTGATTATTAAGGGGTCCACACACACGCACACGAGTTTAACTCTAGCATTTCTAAAAAGTGTGTATGTGTCAGCAATTAAGTGTACAACATCAGATATCACAAAAACATAAAATAACTGCGCGCTTGCCTGACTGGGACAGTTTAGGTTGTCCGAGTAACGGTAGGAAGGTTCGCGACGTATCTGCGTCATTAAATAATAACATTTATTATAATTAACAAAAAGTGTTTAAAACGAGAATTAACGAATTAAATCTATTGCGAGTTACGCAACTATTAAGTTAACCTCTAAATTGGGTTCGTCTAATTTTTATGGGGTTCACTGACTAGGGTGGCGGTTATATTGGGTTATACAAACTGGGTACGCCTTATTTTATATAAATATTTATTACGCTAACATTATAAAAATTCTAACATACTGAATTTAAATAACACAAACAAATTAACATTTAAAATAACACTACTAATGTTAATTAACTTACTTAAGCTAATTACATAGGTTAACATGGCATTAAATATTACATCTACTACCACTAACTAAGTTTGACTTGAGTAAACATTTAACATGTTATAATTTAACATTATCAAATATAAAACCCTAACTTTATCTTACTATCATTTAGTACAACCCCATCTATTACTAGGTCTGTCTCCTAACCTTCTCTCTCTTACTCTCTTTCTCTTTTCCCCTGTCTCCTTGTCTCTCTTCTGTTCTCTCTTGTTTCTTTTTATTTTATTTATTTTTTGTTTCTATTCTTATCAGCATACTAAAGTAACGCAAGGAGGGGGTTTTCACCTCGCGCGATGGGGAGGAAGGGCAGCGTACGGCGGCTCCACGGCGCAGGCGACGTCGGCTGAAGATCCGGCGGCCGGCGGCTACTCCGGCGGTTGCAAGGGCGGCGGCGCGCGTTTCTCCGGCGGTTGCTGCGGCGGTTTCCGGCGCACGCGCGTGCAGCAGCACGGCGACGGCAACCGGCGGCCTGTCAGAGCTCCGGCGGCGGTTGCAGGTGCTTGCGCGCGCGGGCTGCGATGGCAGGTGGGCGAGGGATTGCGGCCATGGTGAGGGGAGGAGGAAGGAGGAAAAAGAAGAGGAAGGAGATGAGGGTTTGTAGGGTTTGATTTTGGGTTTAAAAATCAGATCTGAATTTGGTTTGATTTTTGGATGTTTTTCTCCTCTTTCATTCTCAGTTTGAGTTTGGGAAATTGGGGCTGATTGTTGGTGGATTTGGTTTTGAATTTGGTGATGCTTTTGGGAAGAAATTGGGGTTGTTTCTGGTTTGGGAAAAATTGGTGGAGAGTTTGGATGGCTTGTTTGTAGGAGAATTTGTTTGAAAACTGATGTTTGTGGGTTGATGAAGTTTGGGGTTTTTTTTGGTTGATTGTTTGTTGGGGCTGATTTGGGAAATGGTTTGTTGCTGAAATTATTTCTGGTTGGTTTGGTGAAATCGGGTTGCAGAATTGTTTGGTTAAGACGTCCTTAAAAGTGTTTGGCAGGGAACAAAGACACATGTTTGTCAAAGATTAGGTTTGCGATTTCGACAGACTTGAATGTAATCCTTTGACAAACTGCAGAAACGTGTGTGTGTGTGTTGATTTGAAAGAGAAATCTTGATTAATTGTTTTAGGGGGAGGAACCTGGTTATGAGAACGTGTATGTTGTCGTTTAGGTAAGGGTCAAGATAATTACGTAATTAAGTAGATTTAGATGTAATTATTAAAGTATCAAGAAGTAATTAGTAAAAATAATTAAAGTGGTGAAACGGATAAAGTAATTAGTAAAATAATGAAAGTGATTAGCAAGATAATTAAGTAATTAATAGTAATTTATACTAATTAGTGAGTTAATTAAAGTGATTACAATTGGAAATTAGCACGATAATTAAGTTAAATGGATTTGTTAAACTAAATCGTTAATTAATGATGACACGGTAAAAATGAAAATAGACGCGCTCGCGTCGATTCGTACGGACGAAAACCTATCTGGATGACTGAAGAAAAATACTAGTAAGCATGAGCGAAAAATACGTCTAAAAATTTCAGGCCGTTACAATATCAGAAATGTATGCGAGGTTCACCAACATTGTCTACAAGTCTAGTTCGCTCGGTAAGCCATATTCTAGCCTTGAGCAGGTGAGAAAGATATTAAGAGCACTGCCAAGCTCTTTCAGGCCTAAAGTCACTGCCATCCAAGAAGCGAAAGATCTGTCACAGATGAGGGTGGAGGACTTAATAGGTAATTTAATGTCCCACGAGCTTGAATTGCAAAATATTAATGAAAGGGAGAAACCTGAGGAAAAAGAAAAAGCTACCAAGCCACTTGCTCTGAAAGCTGACGAAAGTGAAGATGATGATGATGACATAGCGCTAATGGTCAGAAATTTCAGAAAGTTTGTCCAGACCAAGCAAGGAAGAACAGAAATGGCACCCAGGTTTAATCGCTCTAACTTTTTTCAGTCTTCTAAGCAAAATTATGATCAGAATACTACTAATAGAATGACTTGTTTTAAATGCAAGAAAAGAGGACATCGAATGAGGGATTGCCCACATGAGACAGCTCAGGTAGCTAAAGAAAATGGAAAATCCAAGGTGCTTACTTGGGACATGGATAGCGAAGCTGAGAGCGAGGAGGAGGAACACGAAGCCCATTCATGCATGGCATTGATGGGAATACACGATGAGGTAATTTCTGGTAGTAAAACTGAACTCCTTACTCTTTGTAAAGAAATGCAAGATAAAATAGTAGAGCTTGAATCCACTATAGATGATTATCAAAATGAGAACTTTGAAATGCAACAATCTGAATATGAAATGTCTAAAGAGATTGAAAAACTCAACTAAAACCTGTCACGACCCGCTTCCCAAAATGGACGGAGGCGAAGCGTGACAAGGCCCGCTTAGGCCAGAGCTGAGAAGCTCGGACCCAATAAGCGTTTGTAGAGGTACCATTTTAAAAGTTTCAGGTTCTTGCATTAATATAGTTCGAAACAACAGAAAGTACGGAAAGGAAGTTGCATTCATTAAATTAGAGATATAATATCCAACAAGTACAAAGTCTAAAAAGAAGCCTAAGCGTGGCAATAAACTATCTAAAAGCAAACTGAAAGTAGTAACCTCTGAAAGTGACGACTAAAAGACCTCAAGGTCTGGTCCTTGTCAAGCACGTACTCTGGGTCGACGTCCTCGGCTCCTCGTACTCCAGTGAGTCTGCCTCATCCACGAACTCTGGCTGAGCACCTGACGTACAGCACCCAAGAGAAAGGAATTGTACGTCAGGTAAAGTCTACAAGAAGGGTTAGACTTTACTGCAAGTGCACCGAACTTTAAACAATTGTTACTGGTTGATTAGCATGCTGAGGTTCTATTACACAACAGTTTACTGGTTGATTAGCATGCTGTGGTTATAACAGAGTAACACAACAGGAAGTAACGTAGCAGGAAAGTAAAACGGGACAAGTAGTAGTAGTAGCATGTGCTACCAACTACGGGACTAACCTACAGGTGTCAGGACAAGTCGGGACGTGACGGGACAAGACAAGACAAGACAAGACAAGTGAGACACGAAAGGGTTCACGCCTTACGGTTCGAGGGGGATCAGACCCTCTTGCCGTGCGCACGCTCAATCCAACCCCAAGGAAGACAAGACATGACATGACACCAGTACAAGGGATCACTCGCTCTAGCTTGGCGAGTGCCCTATTGCCCGCAGGCTGTGTATCCGTACAAGGGATCACTCTCTCTAGCTTGGAGAGCATCCGAAACACCCGCAGGCTTTTTGTATCACGGGGATCACTTCCGCTAGGGAAAGCATCCGAAACGCCTGCAGGCTTTTTGTATAACAGTCACGGGGATCACTCTCGCATGGAGAGCATCCGAAACGCCCGCAGGCTTTTTGTGTAACAGGGACATGACATGACAAGTGTAAGGAATTGTTATTCTAGGGTGTCCACACGCACGCATACACAAGATAGCCCTACGGTGTCAAAAGTTGTTGTTTGTCGAGCTTTGACTTCGTCGTCAAGTCTAAGTCGTCAGGGGTGTCACGGACGCTATCATTTCACGTCCGGTTCTATACATTCACAGTCTAACAGTTCTAGCAATCTAAGACCAAGGCACGGTCAAAAAACGCAAGTGGGTACACTTGCCTGCGATGGCGAGTGTGTCGTCCTCTCGAAGCGTCGCGTCGGCGATGGTCCGTCTGAAACAGGATCACGGCGATATCAGATCACACTTTTTGTCAATCCTATTATGGTTTGTTTCTAAATTTGGCGGGACTACCATAACAGTCATAAAGTCACGTCTTTTGATGATTTTGTTCGGCCTAGATTGACGTCTATCCTATGTGCACAGAAAATTAGTCCGTTCGTCGATTTTCTATGGTGGACAACGTTTTAAAGATACAGAAATTAACTTTAGTTAAAGTTCACGATTTTTAGATTAAGGTTTGGTTCGCTACGAGTTGGGTTCGTACTACATGTTAGAAGGACTAACCTTGTATGACAATCGCGCGTGGATCCGACGTCGGGTTTGGAAACGGTAGCGGATCGCGTCGCGACTCCAATTTCGGAACGCCTCATCACTGGTCTTTAGTGTTCACATGGTCGAACAGAAAGCGTGACTGTCTCTGCGTCATAAGATTTGGGGATATTAAGTTAAAAGTTATCCGCCTATAATAACATTAGGTTCTCATACAATATACTTATAAGGTAACAATCATCATATAACCCCTACTCGTACATGCCATATAAAGTATATGAAACATAATATAAAAGAGTCACTATTACTGTGCCAAAATAAATTATATAAGAAATTATATAATGTACTAAAAATAGTTTACTTATACCAAACTAATAACTTACTGCTATTATAAAAGTTTGGTGCAGCCTTCCGTAGCAAACAATTCTAACATTTGAAAGACACCGCCAATTAGAGCTAATCTGAATTGAGGCATACCAATCTATATTCTAAATTAACAAAATAATAAGACAATTACAGGTTATATCATAATTCAAAAACTGGTACCACATTGAAGACCCTAACATGTAACTAGATAGGTCATACTATCTTATACAGTATCCTAGCATGGTGCTTATAATGACCTAGTGTAAGTATTGCAGAACTACATGCAACTTACCGTTTCACACTCCACGATGCCGGATGGTTGCGGGATAGGGTGGCTTCGGTTGTCGGAGCAAGGGGGCAAACGTGCGGCCTGGCGAAGGTGAACGGAGGGAAGCCCGGACGACAGAGACGGAGACGGTGGCGAGTGGGCTGGAGGCGCGGCGAGGTGAAGACGATGTGCTGACGAACGGAGGCTACAACGGGCTCCTGGAGGCAGGGTTGAAGTCGGTGAGCGGTGACTGGGCGCTGGGCATCTAGGGATCTCTGCAGGCGGCGCCGGAGTGAGGAGGAGCAGGTCGGAGGTGCGGCGGCTAGGCATCGGCGGTGTGGGAGCGATGTGTCGAAGGCGATGGGTCGAGTACGGGAAGTAAGTGGCGGGGTCTGTCGGTGGGAGAGGCAGAGGCTCGAGAAACGGGGAACTGGGCTGCGAGGCGATGATCGGAAGGCTTGGCGTTGGGTGTTTGTCGGAGATCGAAAGCTGGGCATCGGTGAAGTCCAGTGGTGGTGCCGTTGTTGGTGAGGGGTGGTGCGTGGGTTCGTCGGAGTGGTTGAAGAGTATGGCGGCGAGTCGGGGATGTGTACGACGATGGGAAGGCTGGTGTTCAGAGGTGTGAAGGGGAAGGCGTGGTTGTGTCGAAGGTGGAGGGGGTTGGGCTTGAGGGCTTATGGGCGTGGTGATGGATGCACGACTTCAGGAGACGACAGGCTGGAGGCGATGGGTTTGGTTCGTGCAGGTTTCGGAGATGAGGGGCGGTTGCATCGAACAAGATGTGGGGCGCTTGTTTGTAGGGATATGGGGAGAGACGTGGAGAGATAGTCAAAGATCTCAGGTATTTCAAAAGTTTGTTTTAAAAAAAATTTAAGTTCAACAGAACCCATTTTCTTTTAGTGACAGAAGGCTTAATGATTAGTTAGGTTAATATTTCGTCTTGTTATAAAAATTTGATTTGTATTATGAATCAACTACTGAGGGGAGAGCCCTCAGGTCTATATTTATAGCCAAAGGGGAGAATACAACTGGGCTTATACAGATATGGGCCCAAACACTTGGGTTGGCCCAATAACTCATCCAACCCAGTAAATACCCATTCACAACACTCCCCCTTATCCAGCCATAGTTGTGGACCCTGCTCATGAATGCTTCAGGATTCTGAGCCTGTATGGGTCTCACATGGGGTGGATACTTCAGGATCCTGAGTTGGTGAGATTTGCCTCGTTAAAACCTTTGGCTATGGAAAACCCAGTGGGAAAACCATAGTTAAGGAAAAAGAGTACAAACTCTGCCAAACTCCCCATGATCTGTACAAGCTCTCAAGCTTTCAGATCTCTTAGGCGTCTCATTCCAATCCTATGTACAAGTTTTCTAAAGGTAGCAGTAGGAAGGGCTTTAGTGAACAAATCTGCCAAATTGTCACATGACTGCACTTGTCTGATGTCGATCTTGCCATCTCTCTGTAGCTCGTGCGTCCAGAAGAACTTTGGTGAAATGTGTTTCGTTCTGTCGCCTTTGATGAAGCCACCTCGTAGCTGAGCTATGCAAGCAGCATTGTCCTCGAACATGGTAGTGGGCTCGAGGTCTCCAGTGTTCAGTCCGGTCGTAGACAAGATGTGGTGGATGACTGAGCGTAGCCATACGCATTCTCTGCTTGCTTCATGGATGGCAATGATCTCCGAGTGATTGGATGAGGTTACCGTCAAGGTTTGCTTGATGGATCTCCAGGAAATGGATGTCCCTCCGTAGGTAAACACGTACCCAGTCTGTGATTTTGCTTTGTGGGGATCAGACAAGTACCCTGCATCAGCATAACCTGCAAGTGTAGAGGATGTTCCATTTTTGTAGAAGAGTCCCAAATCTGTAGACCCTTGGAGGTAGCGCAGAAGGTGCTTTACCCCGGTACAGTGGCGCTGCGTAGGCACTGCACTGTATCTGGCAAGCAAATTTACTGCGAACGCTATATCGGGACGCGTGCAGTTTGCCAGATATAGTAGTGCTCCGATGGCACTCAGATAGGGAACTTCCAGACCAAGTATATCCTCCCCCTCTTCCAGCGGCCGGAAGGGGTCTTTATGTGCATCCAGGGATCGTACTACCATAGGTGTACTTAATGGATGGCAATGGTCCATATGGAATCTTTGCAACATTTTCTTCGTATATGTGGTTTGGTGTAATAGGATTCCGTCTTTTTGATGTTCAATCTGTAAGCCAAGGCAGAATTTGGTTTTGCCTAGGTCTTTCATTTCGAATTCTTTTGTTAGGCTTATAGAGATCTCAGTGATCTCTTCGGGAGATCCTATGAGATTCAGATCGTCTACGTAGACAGCTATTATCACGAATCCTTTTCCCTTTGTTCTTATGAAGATACAAGGGCAGACTTCATTGTTCGTGAATCCTTATTGAACAAGGAACTCACTGAGTCTATTATACCACATTCTTCCTGATTGTTTGAGACCATACAATGATCTTTGTAGCTTAACAGAATAGACGTCCCGAGGTCTATCTTTCAGTTCAGCAGGCATTGAAAAGCCATCAGGAAGTTTCATGTAGATCTCCTTATCGAGATTGACGTATAGATACGCAGTCACAACATCCATTAGCTGCATATCTAGGCCTTCCTTTGCTGTTAAGCTTATCAGGAATCTGAACGTGATCGCATCCATGACGGGGGAGTATGTTTCGTCATAGTCTATGCCCGGTCTTTGGGAAAATCCCTGTGCTACAAGTCTATCTTTGTAGCGTGCGATCTCATTATTTTCGTTTCTTTTTCTGACGAATACCCATTTGTATCCCACAGGTTTGACACCGGTAGGTGTCTGGACTATTTGCCCAAAGACTTTTCGTTTCTGAAGCGAGTCCAGCTCGGCTTCTATTGCCTGATTCCACTTTGGCCAATCATCTCTACGTTTGCATTCAGCAACGGAGTGTGGTTCATAATCATCATCGCTTCCGGCGACGTGAATGGCAATGTGAAACGCGAAGTCATCGTCGACAACTGTACTCTTTCTGTCCAATACCTCCCCTGTACGTACATAATTTAGTGATATTTCTGTTTCTCCCGGTAGTTCCTCTGCAGTGGATTCCGGGAGGGGAGAGGGTATGGACACGAGCTCGTTTCTCTGTGGGGGTATCGTCCCAAGGTCTCCGGATATTTTTATTTTTCTTGGATTTTTATCCTTGGAGCCTGGTGGTCTGCCTCTTTTCTGTTGAGGTGCAGCCACTTCTGCTACCGGTGGATTGCATCCATCCTTCGGGATGTCTATCCTAGCTGGAGTATTCGCAGCAGGGATGTGTGATCTGACAATCTTCTGGTTGTCAGTGAACGAGTCCGGTAATCTATGGACTGTGTCCTGGATGTGTAAGATCTTTCGGATCTCATCATCACATTGTCTTGTTACCGGATCGTAGTGGGTCAAGCTTTTTGTATCCCACGTTAACATTTGCTTTGCACTAGATTTTTCGATGTCTAGGCCCATTTTGGGGAAATACGTCTCATCAAAATTGCAGTCTTCAAGGCGTGCCTTGAAAGCGTCCCCCGTTTGGGGTTCTAGGTATCTTATAATGGAGGGTGAGTCAAACCCTACGTAGATACCTAGGCGACGTTGAGGGCCCATCTTGGTCCTCTGTGGTGGTGCAATGGGGATATAAACTGCGCAGCCGAAGATTCTCAAGTGAGAGATGTTCGGCGGCGTTCCATATGCGAGTTGCATTGGAGATAGACTCTGACCTCCTGAGGGTCTAATTTTTATTAGTGATGCAGCATGCAAGATTGCATGTCCCCATGCATCCACCGGCAACTGGGATTTCATCAACAATGGTCGTGCGATCCATTGGAGTCTTTTAATTAGCGACTCAGCTAACCCGTTCTGGGTGTGAACATGCGGCACCGGATGTTCAATTTCTATTCCCGTTGCCTGGCAATATTCTTGGAATGACTGAGAGGTAAATTCCCCCGCATTATCCAGACGTATTTTCTTTATTTGGTTGTCTGGGAAATGCGCCCGCAACTTTATTATTTGTGCCAAGAGCTTTGGAAAAGCTAAGTTGCGGGTTGAAAGTAGACACACATACGAGTATTTTGAAGATGCATCAATCAGTACCATAAAGTACCGAAAAGGCCCGCTAGGGGGGTGGATAGGTCCACATATGTCTCCGTGTATTCTTTCAAGGAAGCTAGGAGACTCAATATCCACTTTAAGTGGTGATGGCCTTGTTATTAATTTACCCTTAAAGCAGGGTACACAAGGGAATTCTCCCTTCTGAAGAATCTTCTGGTTCTTCAGGTTATGCCCATGGGATTGTGCTAGGATGCGGTGCATCATCACATATCCGGGGTGGCCAAGTCTATCGTGCCAAAGTAAGAATTTGGCCGATGTCGGGCACTTCAGGTGCTCCGTCAGGTTTGCTTCCTCTCTCCGAATTTTTGTATGGTAGAGGCCTGATGAGAGGCTCTCAAAGCGTTCAAGAATGGTTTTAACTCCATTTTCTTGAGACGTTACATACAGTAATTCGTTTTCTTTGACATTTGCTGTTTCCAAGTGGAATCCGTTAAAACGGATATCTTTGAAACTTAGTAAGTTTCTCTTGGAATTCGGAGAGTAAAGTGCATCTTTTATTTTTATTTCTGTTCCATTGGGGAGCAACAAGGTTGCATTCCCAGAACCTTCAATTATGTCAGATGGCCCTGAAATTGTGTTTACAGGGCTCTTATACGGGATAATGCTATGAAAATAGCATTTGTGTTGAAGGATCGTATGTGTTGACGTGCTGTCTACTAAACAGTCATGAGAGCATTCCATCTAAAAAATGAGTAAACATTTGCATTTAGAAAAGCTAAATTTTATTCAACAGAATTGAAGATACATAAAAGCTCTCATGAAATAAAATGTTCATACAATAGAAATGCTAAGATAAATGATAACAGGCTAATCAAGCAGATTATCTGACTCGAAGTCTTTTGCTGTAAATTTGACTGCATTATTCGCAGCCACCAGGTTGGATTTAGCATTCTTTTTCTTGCTTTGTTTATAAAGCTCCTGGAGATGCACTGGGGTCCTGCACATTCTAGACCAGTGGCCTGTCATGCCACAGCTGTGGCACTGGTCTTCCCAGTCCCTCTTGGGTGGGGGTGCATTGTTTTTCTTGTTATCATTCCTGCGCCAGGTGAACTTGCGCTTCCCTTCATTCTTGCGCTGCTGTGGTGGGCCCTTGGCTCTTTTCTGTTGTCCCCCTTTCTGTGGTCTTTCTTTTCTTTTATTGTCCCTCTTCTTTTTGAAGGAAGAGGTATGGTGAGCTTCTGGTAGGGGGACAGTGCTGGGAGGGCGCATATTGTGAGTGGCGAGAAGAAGCTCTCTGTTTTGTTCGGCCATGAGAAGACATGACATCAGCTCAGAATACTTGGTGAACTTACGTTCACGGTATTGCTGCATAAGTATCGCATCCTTTTCATGGAAAGACGTATACGTCTTTTCCAGCATGCAATCTTCTGAGACTTTTTCACCACACAACTTCAGGCGTGAGGTGATGCTAAAAAGTGCTGAGTTGTACTCAGCAATGGACTTAAAGTCCTGCAGTCTCAGGTTCTCCCACTCATATCTCGCCCTTGGGAGTATAACATCTCTCTGATGTTTATACCTGTCCTCAAGGGCGGTCCATAGCTCAAGTGGATCTTCGACCGTAAGGTACTCAGCCTTTAAGGTCTTGTCCACATGGCGGCGAATATAGATGATGGCTTGCGCCTTCTCTATATCGCTAACATTTTCTTTTTCAGTCACAGCAGTGATGAGGGACTTTGCCCGCATGTGAAACTTAACATCTAGCTGCCAGCTTAGATAGTTTCTGCCTGATGCATCCAGCACTTCAAAGTCAACGCTTGCAATTTTAGCCATTTATCTAGCAGAGCACAAACATGCATGAATTAATAATCAACCAGAAAAACATTTTCATGCGGAAGCAATATTTAATGAAAAGCTAAATGTGTGGATCGGCCAGTCCCACAAGAAAAAGTCCAAGAGTCCACAGTCCAAATTATACAAATTTGCACCTTGAATTAAAATGAAAATACAACTTTGGAAACCCCGTGGGTCCCATTTAATATCTTCGTCTTCAAGCGTAGCTTCCGACTCCATGGAAGTAGGTCTTCTTTCTTTGACATTTACATAAATTCCTCACTACAATTTCTCTCAAAAATAAAAGAAAAGTGCGGGAAATAAACTGTGGGACTAAACAGCCGATCCAAAAACCACATTTAGCAATTCATGCAAGAATATTGTGCTCATCGACATTTTCATCCACAGACATCACAGGCAGTTTATTCATATGAGGATAAAGCAATATTTAATCACTTAATAATTATTGGACCACTGGGCAACGTCATACACCGTTAGGTTAGGTAACTAACGGCAGAGCGGTCACAAGATCTTCCTAATTATTAAGTTTTTAAATAAAATGTACAACCACGCAAATAATATCCACATAATTTTGCCAGAGATGTAAAGCATGTAAAAGAGATTACGATGCATAGGTTGTAAAGTAAATGGTTTAATCAATCAAATTGATTAAGAGCCAAAATTAACATTTTCTTTGTCAGAGGGAAAAGTCTCCCTCGTCGTCCGAAAAAGTCCCCCAACAAATCCCCAAAACGCCCTTGTCTGCCCGATATTTGCCCCGTAATTTACCGTGATTTTTCACGAATATTTTGCCTTTGAATCCCCATTAATATTTTAGGCTAATAGGTTGCCTTTTGAGGCACATTCAAAGCCCTATTGCCTCCCCCCAAATTTTTTTTGATGAAAATCTGTGGGCCTGAAGCCCACAGATCTGCTGTGGGCTTCAGGCCCACAGAGTTCTGTATTTTTTTTTGTTAGGGTTTACAGGGGTGGGGGCGCCGCCGCCGCCGCCCCCCGTAGAGGGGGGGGGGGCGCGGCCAGCGGGCCGCCGCCCCCCGCTGCGGGGGGGAGCGGCGGGGGCCGCCGCCCCCCGCCGCGGGGGGGGGGGACGGCGGGGGCCGCCGCCCCCTCTGCGGGGGGGGCGTGGCCAGGGGGCCACCGCCCCCCGCTGCGGGGGGTACGGCAGGGGCCGTCGCCCCCCGCAGAGGGGGGCGTGGCCAGGGGGCCGCCGCCCCCCGCTGCGGGGGGGGGACGGCGGGGGCCGTCGCCCCCCGCAGAGGGGGGCGTGGCCAGGGGGCCGCCGCCCCCGCTGCGGGGGGGACGGCGGGGGCCGTCACCCCCCCTCTGCGGGGGGGACGGCGGGCACGGGGGGGGGGGGGGCGCCGCCCCCCCTGCAGGGGGGACGGCGGGGGCCGCCCCCCTGCAGGGGAGGGCGGCGGCAGAGGCCGCCGCCGCCCCCCCTGCAGGGGGGGTGCGGCGGCTGCCGCCCCCCCTATGGGGGGGGTGGGCGGCGTGGCCGGGGGTGGCCGGGGGGGCCGGCGGCGAGGCCGCCGGCGGAGTTTGATTTAGGGTTTGACAAAATCCAAAAACCCTAAAAATTTTGATTTTTGGGAAGAAAAATCCGTCGTTTTCAAGGCGACGATGAATCCCCATGACGATCTTGTGAGATCTAGGGGAGGGGTAATCATACGTATGATTAAAAACTTTGTTTTTAGAGTTTTTACCTCTATATCCGTCCTCCGGATATAGCGACGGTTGCTCGAAGCCCTACGCGGATGACGACCCTTGATGGAGGAAGCCTTGCACCGCGCTCGTGGATCTACCGTCTCGCCTTCGCCTTCGCCTTCGCAACGAACGGAAAAAAAATTTGTGGAAAAAAAAAATTTTAGAGACTCGTGCTGATAACGTATTATGAATCAACTACTGAGGGGAGAGCCCTCAGGTCTATATTTATAGCCAAAGGGGAGATACAACTGGGCTTATACAGATATGGGCCCAAACACTTGGGTTGGCCCAATAACTCATCCAACCCAGTAAATACCCATTCACAACAATTTGTTTTATTACTATTATTATTATATATTTTTTTTGGTTTCCCTTTGAAAAAAAAACGATAGTAATGGGATTATTAATGTAAGGGCTTAAAGATAAGTAATAGTTAATAGTTGATTAAAAAAACGTACAGAACACTTTTTAACGTAAAATTATATATATAAAAATATATTTTATAAATTGTAATGAGATAAGCAGATATTTTCGTTGACGTCCAAAAATTACAAAGAAAATACCGGGGTGCTCGCGCCTCCGTGAGCGTTGTGAATACGGGGTTCGGTCGCGCATCTGAGCTACGGAGAACAATAATAAAAATCAAATACGTACAAAAAGATGCACACGAAACGACAATACACGCTAAAATACGCACGGTCGCAAAGTGGCCGTTACATTCTACCCACCTTAGAAATGATTCCGTCCTCAGAATCACTTATACTAATAATAATAAAATCTATAAACACGTATGCCAACAATTCCCATATTCCACATAATGATCACTAATCCTATAACTTCAAACAAAGTTCCTCAATAATCCATCATAATCCTTCTTTTCACTGGATAATGCTACAACTAGAATCACACCCCGACACTTAATTATAAATCCACATTATCGTTTGCAAATCAACAATCATCTCGTCTTCAATATATCATCCATCACATTGATTCATAAATCTATTCTCCAAAATCAAGGAACCATCGAACCACATCCAGTCTTACCACTATCTTCTAATCTCCTAACCCCGTTAAACCCATCTTCATAACATTTCGTTCATCTCAACGTGTCGTGCTATCTCCAATGTCTTCTCACCTTAACTTAATAATCAAGTCTCGATGCTTTTAAATGCTCTACTCATTCTCATGATCTTCCTAGCTCATACTCTCTCATCCTAGCTACTCCTATCTATCACTCGTCCAAGTTTCAGATCGATTAAGTACTCATTTCTCTGTATATAATTTCCTCCAACCAGAATTCTCCATCGAGTCTGTCACACTTCGGTATAACTCTTGGACACCTCATTTTTTTCATCCGAAAGAAATCTAATCTAATATCTTTGTGTTCAAAATCAATCAATCACCTCTACGACATATCCCATCTCACCCTATGCCTACTCGCAACTATAATCATATAACAATAATATCTAACACTAACAATATCATAACAAATACAAAAAAACATTTTAACACTCCGAGGAGAGAAAAGAGAAGGAGAGGATGTTTTAAAAACATGTGGAAAAATGTGTGGAGTTGTGGTATTGGATGAGGGAGGATAGATGGGTTGTGATCTCGTGGGCTAGTTTCAAAACTTTAAAGATTTTATTTGAAAGGATACAAAAAGTTTTGAAACATACATAAGCAGCCAAAAATAAGCTAAGCTATAATACGGAAGACTAGGCCTAAGGAATTTGCCTGCTATGATGTTATCCACACAAATATGAATATCATCATTCAGACAACTCCATAGGTATGTCATGAACCACAATGAGTATGCATACAAGACACAAGAGACAATCATCAAGATCCTAAAGGTAACACACTTATACAGGTCTACACACTATACCTATATATGTATACACCACGACGACATCACAAACCAATGGGCCCACTACTAACTAGAGATGACATATGCAACTACATGCGCTGATGTCTAAACAATAGAAAGGAAACCTAAACCAACAGCGAAACGAAACAAGGTCGGAAAGGACGAGTCCCGATAAGGCATGGATGAGGAGATAACTGGTTGGATGGGACTAAGATGTTGCTCAAAATATTGAAATAGATGAAAGAAGGAATACGTGTAAAATACGGTATAATATATATATATATATATATATATATATATATATATATATATATATATATATATATATATATATATATATATATGTATGTATGTATACATACTTATAAAAATATGTAACAATGGTGAGCAGGTGGTAAAATTGTACAACTCGAAAAAGGTTAGACGAAGAAACAGAGAGTATGGTGAGATAGTGACTGTTTTGCAAATAAAAATAAGTTTATACAAAGATGTTTTTTTTTTGGAATATGAGCACGATGAACATAGAACTGATATATATATATATATATATATATATATATATATATATATATATATAGATAGAAAGATGCTAATATGAGATGGTGAGATGGTGAGATGAGATATTCATATCTCGAACTAGCCAAAACTAGTTGCCAAATCATCAATCGGAACCGTCCATCTTCTTCTATCTATCAAGTGATCTTTATGTATAATTTTTTGTGTCATTTGGACATTTCTATCAGATCCATCAAGTGTTTGCCAGATGAACGTTTTACAAGCTGCCTGTAAATGTAACAAAATTGGAACGGGTTGATCCATATGATTTTGGGGTTTATAATCTCTAATACTTTTAGGGTATAGATCTATCGACATGCTCTTGAAGATGAACGGTGCCGATCGTTAATTGGTGTTGTCGATTGTGCTAGCTCACGATAAGGATTTGAGCTCACCATCTCATAATAGCATTACTATATATATATATATATATATATATATATATATATATATATATATATATATATATATATTAAAGTTCTCTTTAGTTTAGAACGTATTCTAAAAGTGGTAAGGGGTTAAAATAATTTCGTAGTTTAGAAAAAGTGATATTATTGAATTTTCAAAATGATAACAAAGTTTTAAAACTGAAATACGAAAGATACCGATTTGAAAATAAGTAGAGATAGTAACTAGGAATTTCGACCAAAAACGTTTCAAAATCCGTGAAAGAATTTTAACTCAACCTAAAGTAAGGAATTTAAATATTTATTAAGGGTTTTCAAAGGAGTTAAACTGAGCGAAGAATTTAATAATAAATTTCAAAAATACTTTTAAATGAAGCAGGATTTGCAATTTGAGAGATTCGAAGAATTATCGATAATTGTCATGAAGCGATCTCGTGAATCGAGGGCAAGGAAAAATGATCGCATGATGGATACACCTAAGATATGATTCATGAAAGCTACGATGGAAATCTACGGCTGATAACACAGAAGTGTAATGATTGGAAAGATGCTAGAAATTCGAGATTCCTAATTATCGGGCCATCTAAAGATCAGGAGAACTCAGCACTAAGTCTTCCTAATGAACTAGACTGTAATAAAGAGATCTCAAGGAAGGGTCCTAAGAGAAACAAGATTAAGTTCTGCTAGGCCAGAAGTCGATGAACCCGAGCGAACGACTACAAGAAGGGCTCTACAAATTCAAGATTAAGTTCTGATATTGTTGCACGTGACTCTACTATTGATATTCTGAAAAAGGAAAAATCCAGTTTTAATGATGAAGCACCTTGTCTCTCTTGCCCTTCCTTGATGAATAATATTAGCATGCTTAAACTTGATTTGATTAAGCTCGAAACTGAAAAAGACTATGTGATTAGAGAGCTTAATGATAAATTTTGCATGTTGGATAATGATTTTAAAAGAAAAATGATTGAATTTTGAAAAGAGGGAAGAGGAAAACAAGAGAGCTTTTATAAGTAAATGCACATTGCTTGTGGAAGAAAATAAATTGTTGAAATCCAAAGTCTCTAATCTTGAATTGGCCATTAAGAAATTCTCTATGGGAAAACAATCGTTGGATACTATTTTAGAGAATCAACTATATGACAATAATAGAAGAGGACTTGGATTCGGTTTGAAAAATGTTGAAAAGACAAAATTCAAGAAATTCCACAATGCACCTTCTATTGCAAAGAACTTATATGCAAAGTGCTTTACTTGTGATAGTGTAGGCCACACTTCATATTATTACAAATTTAGGAACACTAATATCAAGTTTAAACAAGTGTGGGTTCCTAAAACAATATTGGCTAACACTAGTGGACCTTGTTGGATTCCAAGGTCACACTTAACACCTTTCATGTAGGTGTGATGGAGTTTTGGCAAGGAGCGATAAATTTAATGTCTCATTCTTCTAGCTCCTTCGTCAAAAAGCGACGAGAAGGTATAATTTTATATCCCTCTTTGCATCTCATTGCATACCTTCAGAGATTTTTTGTGTGCTTGATTTATTTTTGTTTTGTGTGCTTGCATGGATGATTTTTAATGTTTTTATTTCTGAAAAAAAATTGAAAAATCAAAAATCAAAAAAAAATTTGTGCTTATTGAATTTCCGCTTATGAATCTCTTAAGTGGTATTGTATGAATGATCAATCTATCCCTTGTAGAAGTCAATTCATTATTGTTGTAGCTACATGAACATGCTGTTATTCTTTTTAGTAGCCATGACATGTCTCATAAGTTTTAAACTTGACTTCTACACCTACATTTGCACTTTCACGATATTTGACTTGTTAGTACTTTTAGAGATTCTTTTGAAGAATAATGGAAAGTGAATGTAGGAATGATTAATCTCTGAATTTTCTAAGGGATATGAAGTGGTTAGCCATGAATTAAAATTGAGCAAAAAAATTGCAAATGAAAAAAAATATATGAAAATTGCTCCGTATGAAAAATGGATACACTTCATGGCTAATACACAACCCACGAGTATCCAACTTGTGCTAAATGGGTAATCATTAGCGTTGGTGTATATAACTCGTCAAGAAATGCCACCCCACATTTAAAAGTCCTTTTAGGCCATGTTTTGGGGTTCGGTAACTTGAACTCATCTTTGATGAGGTGGGAAAAATCAATCCTAGTGATATTCATGAAAAATTGGAAAATGCGGATTGATTTGGTTGATTGTTCTAAAATTGAATCTCCCTTAGTACTTTATTGTTTATATCATTACACTTACACAAAGGTGGAGAAGTCTTGTTATGAAATTCCATGAGCTTGAATTGTCTATTTCTTGGAAAACTCATGCAAATTGCACGCTACATTTAATAATGGTTTACTTTTTGCATGGAATATTTTTGTGACTTCATTAATCCACTTTTGGTGATTACAAAGGGGGAGAAAGAAAAGAAAGATTTGTCGGTATTACTTGTTGAAGGGGGAGCATGAAAAATAATGTCGAAGGGGGGAGCTTAAGAGAAGGGGGAGCATGCTTGTATATTTGTTATAATGTTGTGCATGCTATGAATATCTCACCACGAAGGGGGAGCATGCTTTTATATTTGTTATAATGTTGTGCTTGCTATGAATATCTCATTCCACGATTCATATTGCATTACACCCTTCAACACACTTCACACACCCATCTATTGCTCAAATCTTTTATGTGTTTGTCATCACCAAAAGGGGGAGATTGTTGGACACAACGATCTAGGACCTCTTGGTTTGCTGATGACAAACGTGTCGGTATATCTAATGTGTGTGCTCAGTGTGTTTCAGGCTTGGCGAAATGATATACTTTCGATATTTGGCTGAATTGCTATTTGTATGGCACATTGTGAGAGATGGAGTGTTTGTGCACAAAGAAGTTTGACTTGGTCAAAAGATGATTGGATCAAATCAATTGGTGATTGGTGCAAATCAAATACTTATGGTTGATTTGATTTAGTCAAATGATGTGGAGATTCAATTTAGAATTCGTATTTCATATTCGATTCCAATCTCACTTGATCTCCTATTCAAACACCTAATCACTTTTCATATCCAATCTAAATTGCTATCATATCTCCATTACAAATCAATCCCAACTACTTTTATTCTAATCCTAGCCCATTCTATATAAACACTAGCATCCCTAGGGTTTCATTGCGCACGGAAACAAAGATTAAGAGGTGTGCGACAATACAATCATTGAGAGGTTGGCTACAAAAAATTCTTAGTTTTTGGCCGTAACAAAAAAAAGGAGGGTTACGAATTTAGTGCGGCATACAACTAATAGTCCAAGCATCAAATTACTTTAAGCCACCATCCAAGCCTCAATATTGCGGCAACCAAAGAATTGTATCACGGCAGCAAATAGATAAAGAGAGCAAAGAGAGAGAGCCTGTTACGCCTGAGAAAAACCCTAGCCTTCTCTTCATTGCAAAGAGCCTTAAATCTTCTCATTGCTGTAGGCCAAGTCTCAAGCTTCACACAATCAACCCAACCTTCCAATGCTGCCTCTTCAACGTCTTATTCAAAGCTTCACCGAAGATCATCCTCGCCGCCGCCAGAGATCCGAGCCATCTCATGCCGTTGCCTGAAGTCAACGAACCACTCGCAGCTGCGACGTCGCCATCGTCGCCATCACCGTGATTCGTCGCTGCTTGACGAGGAGTCCACAACGATGACGCCTACCCTGCTCGCCATTGACAGCCTCTGCGACGTCACCTTCACGTGCACGTCGGGGAAGACAAAGCCCTCCGCCATGAAGAAGTCGAAGCCGTCACCATCACCCACATCGCTGCTGCTCGATCGTCGGAAGCGCTGCTGCCATCGGAGTGTGTCGTCGCCTTCGTCGTTGCTTGGAGCCGCCGCCGTATCCAAACGAAGTCGAAGCCGTTCATTGCTGAAGCCACCATTGCCATCTTCATCCGAAGAAGTCGCCGGCGTGCCGCTCGCTGAAGTCGTCGCCGTCACTCGGGGAGCTGCTGTGGAGACGTCGCCATCGCTGAGGAGTCCCTGTCATCACCGTTCGAGTTGCTACCGGGATCACGCCGCCGTCGAAGCACTCCGTCGCACGAAGCCGCAGTTGCCGTCAAGTTTCACCTGCATGCCCTAGTTCGAAACGGAGTGAGGGTGTTTCGTTTTCGTGCCGACGTGGCAAGTGATTTGCCATGGGATTGAACGCGAAAAGTTTCAAAGGAGCACGAATTTTAAAGCTCGACGTGGCGGGGAAAAATTATTGGGAATTGCTCTGCGCACAGCCCGCTTAAATATTAAGATTGAATTGGATTGCTTACGCACTGACGGCTTAATTTAAGGGAGTTGCGAGCGCACAGACTGAGGAATTATAAAGGATTGAACTGAAATTGCTTTACGCACAGACCAGTGCATATCTTGACATCCAGGAGTCGGATTGAGACACCGTTTACGTCAGATTGGAGCTGATGACGTGCAGATTGACAGAGACGCCTACACAGACACAAACTGAGCATTTCTAAACTCTAAACTCCTTTATTTGTGTCTTAGTGTAACGTTCTCTGTAGGGAAAACTTTTACCATCTTTTGTGGCCTATTTTGGGACTTGTCTAGTTGGGACTAGACAAGTGGGACCCAGCTAGTTTGGGACTAGCTGGTAGAAAGCTTTGCTAGGATTGATAGTGAGAGGAAACACTGTGTGTGGGGTATTGAGAGCCTGGCGAGTGTAGAGACGTAGAGGGTGCTCTGAGCGTGCTCTAACTTGTGGTTTTGTACCTATTGCGCTATTCAATACTAGTTCTGCTTTGGGGGCTGGAGTAGGTCGTTGGGACGACCGAACCAGGGTAAAATCTGCTGTGTACTTTGTGTCTGCTTTTCATTACTCTGGTTGTGTTTTTAACTGCGTGTGATTTCTCGTGAGTTACACGAGAATTTTTATTAGCCTATTCACCCCCCCTCTAGGCTAGGATCCAGATCCAACACCGTCGACATGGACAGTCCATAATTCGCCCACTTCTCCTTGGCCTGGCATCGAGGGTTCGGCTACTTCCAGCGCTCTCTGACACGCAGCGGTCGGCTGAGAACTTGGCGGTTCTTTGGGAAGATCTCCGATGATGCACTCCACCATGAAATCCGCCAGTGCATGGCCCTTGATCGCCGTCCGGGCCTTGTAGACTATATCGAACTCGTTGAGCTCGACGCTCCAGTTGAGCATTCTGCCCGATCGCTCCAACCTCTTCAGGTTCTTCTCGAGCGGCAAGTCGGTGTGGATAGCGATGGTGTGAGCTTGGAAGTATGGTCGGAGCTTCCTTGCTGTCATGACGAGACAGTAGGTGACCTTCTATATGGGGCTGTAACGGGTCTCCGCGTCCCGGAGCACCCGGCTCGCATAGTAGATCGGTCGTTGTATGCCCTTTTCTTCCTTGATCAGGACCGAGCTGACGGCCTCTTTACTGGTGGCCAGGTACAGTCCCATCTGTTCTCCCTCCTCGGGCTTCCCGAGCAGCAGCGGGCTCTGTAGATAAGCTTGCAGCTCTGCGAATGCTTGGACACATGCGTTGTCCCACTGGATCACCCTTCTATCAACTTTCTTCGCGGCGAAGTCCGGCCGTAGGACTCTGAAGAATGGGAGCGACCTCTCCGCGGACTTCGACAGGAACCTCCCCAGGGCGGCGACCCTGCCGTTAAGCCGCTGCAAGTCTCGGATGGAATGTGGTTCCGTCATGTTGATAAGGACCGACACCTTGTTTGAGTTCGCTTCAATTCATCGCTTCGTTATCATGAAGCCAAGGAATTTCTTCGATTGCACGCCGAAGATGCACTTCGCCGAGTTCAGCCTTAGATCATACCGGCGCACCTTCTAGAAGGTCTCTCGCAGGTCGGTGAGGTGGTCCAGAGCCTTCTTGCTCTTAACCAGCATGTCGTCGATGTAGACTTCCAGATTTCGCCCGACCTGCGAGCCGAAAATCTTGTCTACCATCCGTTGATAGGTCGCCCTTGCATTCTTCAATCCGAAAGGCATCTTCATGTAGCAGAAGGTGCCATTGTTGGTGATGAATGATGTCTTCTCCTGATCCTCCTTGGCCATCGGGATCTGGTTGTAGCCCGAGAATGCGTCCATAAAGCTCAGCAACTTATAACCTTATGCCTGGTCGACTAGATGGTCGATCCTCGGTAGCGGGAAGCTGTCCTTCGGGTACACCTTATTGAGATCTGTGAAGTCGACGCACATGCGCCACTTTTCGCTGGCCTTATTTACCAAGACGACGTTGGCTAGCCACTTCGGATAGCTCACCGGCCTGATGAACTTGGCCTGGAGAAGCCCTCCACCTCTTCGTCGGCTGCCATCCTCTTCTCTCCTCCAGCGCTCCTCTTCTTTTACCGGACCAGTCGAGATTCCGGGTCCGTGTTCAGCTTGTGAGAGATCATCGCGGATCCACTCCGGGCATGTCCGAGGGCGACCATGCGAATATGTCCATGTTCTTCCCGAGGAGGTTGAATAGGTCCGCCCTCAGAGAGGCTAGAAGCTGTGTGCCGATGGAGACAGTCTTGCCCTCCTCCGCGGCCACGATACTTCTTCGACCTCCTCTGTAGGGGTCAGTCGCTGGTCGCAGTAATCCTCCCGTTCATTGAGGACGTCGACTGATAAGGCTTGCACCGGGGCCTTGTGCTTGGTTGATCCCAAGTAGCAGCTCCGGGACAGCTTTTGTCTCCCCCGCACCTGGCCTACTCCTCGCAGAGTCTGAAATTTAACCATCTGGTGCAGCAAGCTGGAGAGTGCTTCCATGGCGGTCATGTATAGCCGTCCTATGATCCCGTTGTATGTCGATGCAATGTCGACGACAACGAACTGTGTCATGCACGTGACAACTCTCGACTCCTACCCCAGCGACACCGGCAGTGTGATCACCCGGCAATGGAAACCGAGTGGCCGGTGAAGCCGATGATGGGTCCCGTGCAAGGCCTTAAGTCCACCAGCTTCAGTCCCATCTTCTCAACGGTTGACATGAACAGAATATCGCAGGAGCTTCCGGTGTCGATCAGGAGGCGGCTAATGATTGTCGTCCCGATCTGGGCCTCGATGACGTTGGCGTCGTCATGCGGTAGCTCGACCCCCTCCAGATTGTCATCAGTGAAAGTGATGGGAGGTCGAGCCACCCTTCTCCGCTTCACCTCATCACCAAGGCCCGTTGCCATCACCTGCTGAGCGTATGCCTTTTGCCCGCAGATGACGTGCCCCTGAGGACGGTCCATCGCATATCACATTTATGCGCATGATCACTCTTGGTGGGCAAAGCTCCACCTGTTCATTGCTTGGGGGTGGGTCTGGCCTCCGTGCTCCCCGCAAAGCTCTCTCCTCCTGAGTTGGCCTCCTGCCCTCGACAAAGCCCCCAAGGTGTCCTGCTTGGAACAACCAATCCATCTCCCATTTTAGCGTGAAGCAATTGTCGGTATCATGACCGTGATCCCGGTGGTACCGACAATACTTTTGGAGATCTCTCCTCGACGGGTCCGACCTCAATTCCCTAGGTGGGTCCGACAGCAGCCCGGCCCTTGTCGCCGCAGCCAACACCTCTATTATTGGGGTGTTGAGCTGCATGTATTAGGCCCGCAAGGGTCCCTCCAACCTCGGGATCACCCGCACGGATTCTCTGGCAGCCGCGAACTCCCGCACAGGTCTGGGACGATCTTGTGGACGACATCCTTCTGGGTCGTGCCTTGGCTGAGCAAGCTGGTCGCGGCCCCTGGGCCTCTCCTCCTGCCTCGGCCTGGGGTTGGGCCGATGCTCGATGCGGGGTGCTCCCGCCCTGGCGACCTCCTTCTTTGTTCCAAGGGCCTTCTCACTTAGCGTGTATCTCTCTGCATGGACGATGAGTGCGTCAAAGTCGGCGGGCGGGTCTCGTAGGAGGGACTTTTGAAGGTTTTGACTAGTCAGTCCTGCCTTGATGGCCGCCATGACCAGTTCATCACCGCAGGCTACCACGCCTAGCTTCCCATCTTGGAAGCGGCCCAGGTATTTTCGATCGTCTCCGTTTCCTTCTGGACGACCGTGAATAGGTAGTCTGTGGGTTTCTTCCTGGTACGCCTGGCCCGGAACTGCTGGCAGAATTTGTGAGATAGTTCGCCAAAGCTCCCGATGGACCGGGCAGGCAGACCGTGGTACCACTCCAGGGCTGAATCCCGCAGATTCTGCTGGAATCCTCGGCAAAGGAGTGCGTCGTCCATGTCCTACATCTCCATCGCCCCACGGTATTATTGCACGTGCGTCAGGGGATCGTCTCTCCCATTGTAGACCACCAGCTGGGGGCCCTTGAACCGCACGGGTCTCGGGGCCGAAGTTATCCATAGCGCCAGTGGTGTGGACTCCTCTGGGTAGGCGGGGCGTTCGGGGTGTGCTCTCTCTGCCTCTCTGGGGTTCGACTTCGGTTTCGTCCTTGCGGACGACGACCGTCGCGCCACAGGGAGGGGGTGGTCTCCTGGGTGGACTCCCTCGTGGCAGGGATCCGACCGAGGGTGGGCTACAGGCATTCCTGTATCGCCGGCCCGAGGTCGACACCTCTGGGATCTCCTGGTTCTCCATGTTTTTGCGCCGGAGCCTATCGCGCTCTGCTACTAGGGAGCGGAGCTGCTGGCAGATGGCCTCTTCGTCGAAGCGATCTGGGGTGCGTTTCCTCTACCTTTTGGGGTTCGGCTTCGGTTCCGGCCTTGTCGACGATGGTCATCTCACTCCGGCGAGGGGGCGATCGTCGCAGAGGGCTCCTTCCTTATGGCGGGGATCCGGCAGATTGTGGGCTACACACGTTCCTACGCCGTTGGTCCGAGGTCGACATCTCCGGGATCTCCCGGCATTCCTGTCGGAGCCTCTCGCGCTCCGCGATGATGAAGCGGAGCTGACGACGAGCGGCTTCCTCGTCATGGCGGGCTTTTTGGGCAGCCTTCGCTGCTTCATCTTGACGTCTCAGATTTGTAGCTGCTTCTTCGTCGTGCCTTTGCCGCCATGCAGCCTCCACCTCTTCGTCCAAGAGTCTTTGCTGGGCCACTATCTCCTCGGAGAGTCCTCTCTGTCCTACTTCTTCTTCGAATTGAGGATGAATATTTTGCCTCAGGTTCAGGGGCTCGGAGGGGCCGGGGGGCGCATTGGCTGCGATCGCCCCAAGGTCTTCCATCATCTTGGTGAAGGCCTTGAAGCTTTGTTGGACAACTCGGGCTGAGGCCTGGACGGTCTCCACCATCACCTCAGGAGGGAGATTAGTCGATGGAGTCTTCGGTTGAGACTGCGATTCCGGTTCCATGGGGATCTTGCTGTGGTCGAGGTTTCGGTTCATGGGTATGGAGTTTGACATAGGTGTGACCATTCGTTCCCACCGACGGTGCCAATTGTACACGAGTTTTACCCCGCTACCACAAAGCTAGGAGCAGCATGCATGCTGAGCTATTCTAAGAGGTTGCAATGGCCAATGGTTGGGGAGATGACTCATAGGTTATCGTAAAACTATTGCATTTGCTTACTGGCTTGCCTAAAGAAGCCTAGCATTGCCCATATGTCCCAAACATTTTGACAACCCCCCTAATGAATTGGATGTCGTTATGTTGGATGATATTTGTAAGGTGACTTTCACCCTTCTTGTAATTGCTTAATTCTAGATATAACATGGGAGCTTGACACCCCTCCTTCCACCCAATATATCTTTTATACAATTGAAGACCAATTTTGAATTTTGTCCTACATGACAGCTTTGTCCCAGCTAAATTTTGTGTTACTGATTAGGACGTTGACTATGATAAGCAAACTATTTGTATTTTAGAGGGAAGAGTTTGAATTGTATTTGTGGGAGATTTACATATTATACAAAAGAGGGATGTTGTGACAGTCGTAAGTTGACTGTGACAAACGATTGGTCAGGGATGCACCATCTCATTTAGGTTGGTCCCAATGAGGGTGTATATGGTTTTGGGCCTTGGTTTTGGGTGGGGTTTTGGGGATTTTTTGAGTTTTGATCCCTTCTTTTCCTCTTTTTGCCCCGAACGCTCCTCACGCACACCCACTCTTTTTTGCACTTTGGCCCTCCCACTTCTCTCTGCATTTGCGTCCGGATGACGATTGTCTCCGTTCCTGGAGGACACGTGCAATTTCTTGTGTGTGTGTGTGTATATATATATTGAAATGTAAAGAAAAACTATATTAACAACCAAAATATTTTACAGGAAGGAGCCCTCTGCATGAATCGTTGGCTCCTGGATAACCTCGGACTGGAATGGGAATCATTGGCGCGTGGATAACCACTTTAAGCCTGTTGCATACAATCTTGCTAATAATTTTATAAAGCACATTGCAGCATGCTATAGGTTTATAGTCTCCTAATCCAGATGCATTGGAGTTCTTGGGCACTAGTGTTAAGAAAGTATGATTTACATGACGCACCATTGCCCCTTTGCTGAAGAAATAAAGGACTGCATTTGTAGCCTCATCGCCAATCAAACCCTAGTTATGTTGGAACAAGAACCCATTGTAACCGTCAGGCCCAGGTGATTTGTCTGCACCTATCTGGAAAACAGCAGTCTTAACTTTCTCCTTAGTTACTCTTCTTTCTAGCGAAATATTAGCTTCTGGGGAGACCTTCTTCTTAGGCACCAATTTTGGGAAAATCTATCAGTAGGATTCCTGGTTGTATAACTCTTTGTAGTACAATAGAGCATCAATTTTTAACTCAGCATAAGTCTTGCTTTGATTCCCGCTTGCATCAATCAGATGATTTAAGCTATTGTGGACTTGTCTAGCTTTTGTAGTTGCATAAAAAAACTTTGTATTTCTATCACCTAAACACAACCACTCCTGCCTGCTTTTTTGCCGATACATCTCTTCTTCCAGCCCCAATAGCTTAGACAACTCCAAAGACAATTTCTGTTCTTTAATCTGCAGGTCTGTAGATGAAAGAATATCCTTGCTTCTGATCTCTTCAATTTCCCTACGACACTTATTAATGTTGCTGGACTCTGAATGAGCCCTGTCCCAGGTGCGCAGATCATGCTTTAGTCTATAGAGCTTTTGAGTAAAACAAAACATGGGGTTCCCATTAATAGGAGTGCACCAGCTAGACTCCAACAACTCCCTGAACCCAGCGAGTCGCGTCCAGTAGTTGAAAATTTTAAATGGTTTTGGACCGGGGGTACCTTAGAATGTAGATAAATCACCATTGCTGAATGGTCGCTAGTGCTTGGGTCGTAATATTCTATGAAAGAATCTGATATTTTCGATGTCCATTCAATATTGCAGAAGACACGGTCAACCCGGGCGGCGATTTGGCCAATACACATTCGCTTATTGCACCAACTTAGCCGGGCTCCAGTGCATTTTAGCTCATTGAGTGCACAGTCATTTATACAATTCTGAAATTCCTCTGTTATTTTGCCCAGAATTTGTGTCCCCCAACTTTATCTTTGGCATACATGACGCAGTTAATGTCTCCTCCTACCACCCAAGCATCAGAATTTAATTTGCCAGCATCCTGCCTCAAGTTATTCCAGATATTCCTTCGCTCAGTAATAGTATTAAACCCATAGATTGCAGTCAGAACCATTGAAAAGCCACCTGAATTCAGACACCTAACAATGAGATGTTGTGGGGAAATAGAGACTTGAGAAACTTGCCAGACAACCGGATCATTGCCCAATAAAATTCGCCCACCCTTAATAGTAGCGAAATTATCAACAGAATTCCATAGCTTAGGCAGACATTTTTGTTTATTAACGAAGTCAGTCTTCAGTTTAGTCTCCAGAAGCACTTCTGTAGTAGGATTACATCTGCGTAGTCTATCCTTCAAATCTCTGCGCCTCACTGAGTTGTTGAGGCCCCGCGTATTCCAAAGGAAGACAGTCATTGATAGGGTTTGGATTGACGGCCAAGACTGACCTCCTTCAGCCTTGAACTTTTCCGTGTGGTCCATTCTGAAACGTGGATGGGATCTGCTTCTTTTTTCCGCGCACCTGTCCTATCAGATTTTTCCTTGCTCACCCAGCTCTCTTCCTCAGCAGCCCATTCTGGGTTTTCTATATATAGTCTCCCTGGAATCCTACCACAATCAGCTCCTACATCAATATCCTCATGGATAGCTGAGGTTCCAGGTAATTGGTTTATAGTTGGATTTCCATGAATTGAAATATTCTTTGTACAAGGATCAATATGGATGGATACACAGTTGACAGGTTGCTCAAGCATAGGGTCTCCAGATACCGGAAGCTTGTTAGACATCAGCAAATTGCTCGCGTCATCAACAGTCCCTACACGGCCATGGAGATTGCCTCTTTTTGATCTGCCAATATCCTCGCACTCAGTGGAGATAGAAAGCTTATGAGCACAAGGATCAACAGAAATGGATGGATATTTGGCAGGTTGCTCCATCATTGGGTCTTCAGAAACTGGGAGCTTTTTAGTTCTTAGGACAATGATAGTGTCATCTTCATTCCCCATTCGGTCTAACTGAACAGAGTCCTCAACATTGCATATGCTCCCCGGCCCCTCTTCAGAATTTTCCACATCTCCAGTCACCAATCCCTCTATCCCTGCAACCCCCACCCCTTAAGTAGTAGGCACATGCTCCGGAGAGCCCACTGCATTCTTTACAGCCAGGTAATCCGTATCCCTGAGAACCTCGCCAAGACCTCCCCTTGCACCTTGTTGTACATATACTCTAAGTATATTTCCGGAGATGGAACCAATTGGTGCAGTAATCCTGGTTTCCTTCATAATGTGCTGTGTGCTAGAACAGGACCCCGTATCCATGGTAGCCGTGTCCCCTCCATCTGAGTCCTCATCTTACGGTTCATTTAATATTTTTTCCTTCCCCTTAGACTGACTAGCAATATTTGTAATTTCATCCTCTTGGATTGAAGGCAGCTCTTTGGCATCCGGACACTGAGAGTCTGAATGCCCGAAGCAGATGCATTTTGTGCATCTTGGAGGCTCCCCCTCTATCTTTACATCAATAGAGACAGAAGTACCATCCTCGATATCAACAACAATAGTTTTTGGAATTGGTTTCTTTGCATCAACTTCTACAATGCATCTGGCATATGATATTCTTTCTAATTTAGCCGTCAACCTATCTAAGCAAAGGGGTATCCCAATCCCCGAAGCTATAGCATTAAGAATCTCTAAGGTCCACGTCCACAGTGGAACACCGTGTAGCTGCACCCACATAGGGACAGAAGACAGAATGTCACGTTCATGCTTGAGCAAAATGCTCCAACTCTATAATACCACAAGCCTGCCATCGAACATCCACGGCCCTCCATGCAGAATTCTTTCACATTCCCCTCCATCCTCAAATTTGAAATAAAAAAACCCATTTTCCTGACTATAAATTTGAATTCTCTTCTTCAAATTCCATAGTCTATCCACCCAAGCACGGATCTGTCCAAAGAAAGGGACATCACCCAAGACATAGCCCACAAGCGTATTTTTCCATTGCCCCGCCCACCTAGCCACTTGGGCGTTAGCGATGCCAACAACCTCAGTTCCATCCTCCTTGACCAAAGGGTGCACATATGACATTGCCATTCCAGCACCATAACTCCTCCTATTGGCGCAAACATCAGACCACGTATGTCTGGTCCCATTCGAAGGAATCTTAATTTGTACATCCGGTCTTACAGGCTTTTTCTCAAACACCTGATGGGTCCCTCTATGGAACGTTGAAGACCTTTGATGGCGAACATGGTTCCCGTAGCTTGAAGCCCCCCTGAACAATGGTCTTCCATCTCGTGATAGACCCCTGCTTCCACCACTGTGAGTCCCGACACCACCCATTCCACCAACGGTCTTCCTTCTCGTAACAGTTTTCCACCCCCAAGCACTTCCGCCGAAGTCGCCTTCGCCCTGTCCTTGCTCCGACCCCCTCCGAGCCCAGTAACAGAGCCCCCAGCGGAACCATTGCCTAAATCAACCCTCGATTTCGCCTCCTTGCCTTTGCCGTCAACAGTAAAGGAAACCCTCGATTTTGCCTGGAGATCGCTAGGGCCGCCATCGCTCATCTCACTTTTTTATATTACACACACACACACACACACACACACACACACACACACACACATATAAACGCTTGGAAATGCTTGGAAGCGCAAGTTTGTCCTTTCTAAAAAAAGAAAACAAATTTTGACGAGCCAAACATATCGCATGTCGTTCCCCCGAGATAAAAAAACATGTGCATGACTTATCTCTTGCAAATTTTTTTTAAAACTAAAAAAAGCCAGCAGACTGTAGTCCGATTGGCATTACCCCTACTTCTATGTGGGCCATCAGGGTTCAAACCCTGGTGGCTGGAGCCTAAACGCGTGCGTTGCCATGCTTTCCAAAAGATAAAATAAATAAATAAATAAATCTATTATATAAAAGAGATCTTGCCACTTAGAGTTATCCTAGGTGGCAGGGTTTGCCCCAGTCACAAGTTGATGGGCTTTGGGGGGTTTGGGGTTTCTTTGGGCTTTGGGGTTTTATGCTTTAGGTTTTGTTTTTGGGTCTTTTTACCCTCCGACAATACCGACACAACACTTCTATCTCTTTTACGAATGAGCGTATGCACTGTATCCTTTTCGTATGGTTTTTTTCTGCGCCGCACAAAGTGCATGGATGATTTCTAGTAAATAAATAAAATAAGAGAGAGAAAGAGAGAATAAACTGAAGAGTTTTGTTTGTTGCAATGGATCCCAAACCATCGTTCTGATTTGCATGGAGTAGGGCTTTACTTGGTTGTAAGAGGGGTTTTCGCAAAAAATGAGAGCTAAAAGTGCTGACTTTGAGTTCAAACGTGATCGTCCCTTTAATTGATGGCCACCGAAGTTTATCAAATGTGATCCTCTCTTTAATTGACGGCTATTGAAGGCCCCCCAAAGACGACATTGACCATGTTTGCACTTGCTGAAATGGCAAAAACATAAAGAAAATAAAAATGAAATAGATTTTTGGAAAACTAAATTTATTATTTAAGTAGTTTGTTTTTTCCCGATTCCAAGTTATGGTAGGAATTTCTGCATCTTTCCATATTTTTGTCAAAGCGAAGTTGAAGATTAGCCTAGCCTAGTTATAGAATCACCTGTTCCCAGGTAAATCCTAATTGCATAGGATTTTCATCTTAAAATTTGGTAATGTGGGTCGTTGGTAAAGTTTAAAAAAAAGTTTAAATAATATTGGGTGTGGTGCAAAGCAAGTAGGTCTGTGTGTATAAATTTCCCATTAATTAATTTTAATTCCCCAGTCGTTGACTCTTCTAACAGCAACGGCGGCCCCATCGGCGGCGGCCCTGCCCCCACTGCACCCCCTATATAACCCCTCTCCCCTGCCTCACCCCTCTCTCTCCCCCCCTCTTCCACAAAAAAAAAAGAGCCTTGATATAACTGATCGCGAGCCGGGACGGAGAGAAGCTAATTAGGTTGCTGAGAAACAAAGGTAGATCGAAGAGATGGAGGGTGAGACATGGGGGCTGGGCCTTGCGACGGCGGGCCTGCTGGTGGTGTTGATGATGGCAATGAAGGTGGCGGAGGCGGTGTGGTGGAGGCCCAAGAGGGTGGAGGAGCACTTCGCCAGGCAAGGGATCAGGGGCCCACCTTACAAGCTCTTCATCGGGAACGTCAGGGAGATGGTCGGCCTCATGCTGGACTCCTCTTCAAAGCCCATGCCCTCCAATTCCCACAACATCTTGCCCAGAGTCCTCCCCTTCTACACTCATTGGAAGAAGATCTATGGTCCGTACGAGTCTTGAATTCCCTTCAATTCTATTTCTTTTAAACTTTTTTAATTTTGAATTTTTCCTCCTCCTCCTCCTCCTCTCTCTCTCTCTCTGTGTGTGTGTGTGTTTTTTTTATTTACCAATCAGCAGAGCTTTTACGGTTTGAGCTGGGGCCGCTGCTGCCGTTGCCACCTGTAGCTCTCAACTTACTGGGATTTTTTGTTCCTGTTTCCCCCCTCTCTCTCGTACTCTGGTTGTAATCTTTTGATGAGAGTTCCTGTTTCCCCCCTCAAAACTGTCTGTTTTTTTTTCTGCTTTAATTTTTTAGTTCTATTACACCCAATTTAATTCTGCTTCACTTTCAGGGTCCACGTTTCTTCTATGGTTCGGGCCCACGGCCAGGCTCACGGTGGCCGACCCGGACCTCATCCGCGAGATCTTCGTGTCGCGGTCGGAGTACTTCGACCGCTACGAGTCGCACCCCCTCGTCCGCCAGCTCGAGGGGGAGGGCCTGGTGAGCCTCCGCGGCGAGAAGTGGGCCCACCACCGCAAGGTCCTGTCCCCCACATTCCACATGGACAACCTCAAAGTAATGATCAATCCCACAATCTCTTCTGTTTTTTCCTTCTCTTTTTTTTTCTCGTCCATCAAATAATTAGACGAACATTGTCGGAAAATTGGGAACAGCTGCTGATACCGTTTATCGGCAAGACGGTGGTGGGCATGGTTGAGAAATGGGCCGCAATGTCGTCGTCCGACGAGGTGGAGATAGACGTGTCGGAGTGGTTTCAGGTGGTGACAGAGGACGCCATCACACGGACCGCATTCGGCCGTAGCTACGAGGACGGCAAGGCCGTGTTCCAGCTGCAAGCACGGCTGATGGTGTTCGCCGCCGAGGCCTTCCGTAAAGTCCTCATCCCCGGCTACCGGTAAATTAAACGTAATTTACCAACTAAAAATTGCAGCAGCAGAGTTAAGCAAAATTTTTGATTTTAGTTTATTTTTTTCGCAAAGGTTTCTGCCGACGGAGAAAAACATGAGCACTTGGAAACTGGACAAGGAGATCAAGAAGAACCTCGTCGCGTTGATCGGCCACCGGAAAAAGAACTCGAATCCGAGCTCGAGCGACGTCAAGGCCGAGGCCTGCGCCAAGGACTTGTTGGGCCTGATGATCAATGCGAGCCCCAAAAAGGCCCTCTTGTCCACGCCGCCGACGCCGCCGCCGCCGCCGATGATGACGGTGAGAGACATCGTGGAGGAGTGCAAGACATTCTTCTTCGCGGGGAAGCAGACCACCTCGAACCTGCTGACCTGGACAACCGTGTTGCTGGCCATGCATCCGGAGTGGCAGGAGCGGGCACGTGAGGAGGTCCTCGAGGTCTGCGGGTCACGTGACATCCCCACCAGAGACCAGCTCTCCAAGCTCAAAACGGTACGCTGCGCCCGACCCGTCTTAACCTTTTCCAGCACTTGCATATTTATTTCTTTTTGGTTGTGTTCTTTTCGCAGCTGGGAATGATAATTAATGAGACGTTACGGCTGTACCCGCCGGCAGTGGCAACGATAAGGGAGGCCAAGGCTGACGTGGAGCTGGGCGGCTACCGGATCCCGCGCGGGACCGAGCTGCTGATCCCGATCATGGCCGTCCATCACGACACCCGCTATTGGGGGCCGGACGCAACCCAATTCAACCCGGCCCGGTTCAGGGACGGGGTGGCTCGGGCCGCCCGTTGCCCGACGGCGTTCATCCCGTTCGGCCTCGGTGCGCGGATGTGCATCGGCCAGAACCTTGCCATACTCGAAACTAAGCTGACGGTTGCCGTCATACTCCAGCGGTTCTCGTTCCGTTTGTCGCCGTCTTATGTGCACGCTCCGACGGTGCTGATGCTACTGTACCCGAAATACGGTGCGCCCGTTATCTTCCGTTCGTTGTCCGAATCCGAATCCGATAGTACGGGTCGGTTATTGTGAAGGAGAAATGGAAAATTAACCGTGACCGTACCCATAATTTTTTCTTGTTTAAAGATGACTAATTAGAACACATTCTTCATGTGTACGTATGTTCCTTGTACTAACTCACCTGTTTGGTTGTCAACTTGGAAAGAAAAGGAAAAAAAAAGATTTATCTGAAAATGCCTTTTTTAAACGTTGGCTTATCTTTGTAACTGTAAGATATCATTTTCATCCTATTTTTTATACATATTTTTCATGTGTTTTTCTTGAAAGAGAAATACTTCTAAGGTTGAGTGTTATCTTTGATGATCAGGTCTATATCACCAAATACCAAATATAAATACCGAATATGAAGCTCATGTATGTAAGGCCGAGTGTCCCAAAATAATTTCAAAAAAGTGCTGCTTAAGTAATAAGCCCCGAGCAATTGAATTGCAGCTCGGGCTTATAGAACCCGAGGCAACACTAAGCTTGTCAGGGAGGAGGATTGAGAGGAGGTCGATGTGGAGCCGACAGCGGTGGCATGATGATGTAGTTTGGAGAGGAGGAGAAAGGATAGAATATGTATAGAAAACAATGGCAAACTTGTAATTAGAAGTGTAAGTTTCATTTGATATTGGGGTGTAAATAGCAGCACCCCGTCTTGTGATGTAAGAATGCATTTTCTCCCCCACCTCTCTTTCACTCAAAGGGACAATGTTCTGAAACGATTTTTTTAAACAATTTTTTTAAATATTTTGAATAGAGAGGTTATTAGCTGTCACAAGGGAGAACAAGTACCGGGACTGCTGCAGCGTGGGGGGGGGGCGGTCTTTGTGTGGTGGACCGCCACAGTTGGCATCCATTGTGGACCGCAGTATCCTTGCATGCAGCTCTTTTATTGTTGGTTTCTATTTTTTTTCCCTTATATCCGAGAATCACGGAAACAATTTTCTGAAAAATAAATAAATTAAAAAAAGGAGTGCTATATTAGTGATTTTAGTTGTACCACTTTTTATAAATTCATCGCACCTCTTTAGTAAGAAATCATGGTGTCCAACGGGCCGGCCCGGCCCGGCCCGGCTGCCGGCGGAGGCCGGGCCGGGCCGGCCCGGCCCGGAGGGGGCCGGGGGCGGAAGCCCGGCCCGCGGCCAGGCCTAGCCCGGGCCCGGGCCGGGCCGCGGGCCACCCGGGTTTTAAAAAAAATTAAAAAAATTAAATTTTTTTTGAAAATTGGTTAAAAAAAATCTTAAAAAAACTTTAAAAATATTAAAATATTCTACTTATTTACAACTTACCCTTAAGTAGATAATTAACCCTTAAGTAATAAAATATTAAGTAATAAGGTGAACAAGTAGATAATTAAGTAATAAAAAATAGACAATTGACCCTTAAGTAACATTCAAGTTTATTTGGAAGTAGATAATTAAGCCCGAAATTTTCCTAAGGTCCCGGCTTGAACCTTTAAATTTTATTAATTAAAATCTTTTTTGAAGGGGGACGTACATCGGCCAACCTTACCCTTCATACAATGGCCAAAACTGAAAAATAATAGAACTAAGACAATAAAAATTCATCACTCAGCTTCTTCATCGGAATCTTCAGAAAGGTCCTTGTTCTGTGAGCGGCTTTCAGCATGGAACCAATCCTTCGCGCATACCGCAACTTCAACAATGTCTTCCTTCAACCGCGATCTCTTGTTGCTCAGAACGCGACCACCTGCACTAAAAGCAGACTCCGAAGCAACTGTAGAAATAGGTACAGATAACAAATCTCGTGCCATAATGGAAAGAATAGGATAAACAGATTCATACCCTGTCCACCAGGCAAGAGGATCAAAATACTCATCATCCATTGCTTCCTCCGAAAAGGGAAATGGATTAGCTAAATATTTGGATAGTTCACTAGTAGAACAATCCGAACTTACGGTTTTCTGTTTCTTCTTTCCTAACATTTGGCGAATCTTACTAGAAGCCGAAGCAGAAGCACTAGCAGAGACAGATGAATTATGTGAAACATTACCATATTTAGCCTCATAGGTTGCATACAAAGTTTTTAAGCTATTTTTAGCAGCAGATACATGTTCAACATGGGAAAATCCCATGTTTTCAGAATACAGTTCTAATAAACCTAGTGCAGCATCCTCCTTAAAACGAGAATCAAAAACTTTAGATAAAGAGTAAAGAAGAGGAACCGGATTCCAATACTTAGCAAGTTTTACAGACATTTCAATTATTATAGGCATTATGGCAGGGTGTGTACTTTCTCTATGCCTAGATATCTAATCAGAAATTAAAACTAATTGTTCTAATCCTAAATAAGATGTTGGGTAGTAAACCCCAGAAAATTTGTTTGAAGCAGTAAAAAAACATCCAAAAAGTCATGCAGATGCTCTACAGTTAACCACTCTATAACAGCAATGTCAAAAGGAGGATCATGTGAAAAATATGTAAGTGCATAATCTGTAATCTGCTCTCTATTTTTAAGCATGGATCGCAGCATTAAGTAAGTTGAGTTCCACCTTGATGCAACATCAAATTTAAATGCCAGGTATGGTTTTTGTCTAGTACGACACAGTTGTTTGTACTGAAGTCGTCTAGGGCCAGAAATATGTATAAACAACATGAGATTTCTAATTTTTTCTATATACGGTGAACAAGTGGCAAGTCCATCGCGAACTATCAAGTTCAAGACGTGACATGCACATCTTTGATGGAACAACCCGACCACATCAAGGGGCAAAGATCTTTTTAAAACATTAATTGCACTAGTGTTATTAGATGCATTATCAAACGTAATTGAAAAAAATTTGTATGCAATATTAAAATCATGAATAACATCCATTATTACATTAGCAATAGCACCACCAGAATGTGATTCCGCTAACATTCTAAAACCAATAATCATTTTATTCAGCAAGTATGAATTATCTACATAATGAGATGTAACACATAAATATGATGCACCCCATTTTGTGGTCCAAATATCAGAAGTCAACGTTATTCTAGATTTTACACTAGCAAAAGTTTCAATCAATTTAGCTTTACCAGCTTCAAAAGCTGCCATAGCATCTCTTCGAAGAGTGTTTCTAGGCACTCTTCTAAAGGCATGGTTAAGGGCCAACTGATTAAATCTTTCTAAATCGGAACTTTCCCCATAAGTAAATGGTAATTCTTGACATATTACAAATCGTGACATCTCTTTTCTCAAAGTCTCAGTAGAGTATGAGAAATTAGATAAAGAGGAAGAAGAGCCAAATAAGTTTAGTGTGGTCTGTTTAAGGTCCTTTTTTAAGTGAGAGGCATGGTGTCTCTTTAGGTGGGTTGTGCCATCAGAAGGTTTGCAAGTAAAATCAGGTCTACATATTTTGCAAAATGCCCGCGTGCCTCTGCCCGGGACAGTTTCAATTGAAAAGTGCTCCCAAACCGCAGATTTTGTTGATCTGGGTTGGGTTGGTGGTGTTACTTGTGTAGGTGGAAGTGGAACATCAGCAGGAATATGTTGTGATTGTGTAGCAGCGTGTACAGAAGAGGTTTGTGCAGACATAGTATAGGCAGGTTGCATATTTGGGTACTAATACGATTCAGTTTGTTCATTTTGTGACATTTCCAAATGGTCATAATTTTGGGTTCCTGGGATGTTATCCCTCATCATGGCAAAGTTATCTTCCTCCTCAGTGGTGAGGTAGAAAGTATGAGTCCGGCCCCTACGGTTTGGTCCCGACATTATTCTAAAAATTTAGGAACCTGATTTGTTGACAGCGGATTGAACTGAGATGATGATGACAGCGGAGGAAGATGAGCGCAATATCGATTTGGGCCGCGAATCTTGATCTTGCTTGAGAGGGGTTGATCTTGCTTGCTTGAACAGTTGAACGTATGAGAGAGTTTGAGAGAGTTTGAGAGTTTGAGAGAGGTTGAGAGTTTGAGAGAGTTTGAGAATTTGAGAGTATGAGAATTGTGAAAAAAATGAGAGGGGTGGGGTGAAATTTATAGGGATTTTTCGGTGTAAAATACCCAAAATACCCCCTCCAAAATAGCCGTTTATGACCGTTGGGAGGGGTATTTTGGTCAAAAGCCAAAGAAATTACAAAAAAAACCCCTCCCCAAATTTCTGCCCTTTTAATCAATTTTTTAAAAAAAACTGCAACGGTCTTATGACCGTTGCAGCTGCAGGCTGCAAATGCAGCATGCAGCAAACTGCAGGCTGCATTTGCAGCCTGTAGGCGGGCCGGGCCTGGCCGGCCTGGCCCGCACAAACCCACTCCTGGGCCAAGCCCGGGCCCGCTACCGGGCCGGGCCGGCCTAGCCCGCCGGGCCGGCGGGGTACCCGGAAGCCCGACCCGGGCTTCGGGCCGGGTGTCACGCCCCGCTTCCCAAAAACGTGGAGGCGAAACGTGAGAAGGTCCGCTCAGACTTGAAGCTACAACGCTGCAAGTCCGATAAGCGTCAATTAAACAATAATAGCAGGTCCTTGCAATTGCAATACGAAACAAAGATAATAAAAGAAAAAGAGACAAAAGATAAATCTCAGAATATCCATAACAACAAATTCCAACATCGCAGAAAAGCCACAAGGCTAAAAGAAAAGAGTCTAAAAGAGGCCCCAGCATGGCCAACAAAAGTACAAAGTACGAAAACAAAGCAATGGTGCTACGCAGCGACAACTAACAGCAACCTAAACAAAAGCAACTCAGAACATTCACTAAGACGGGTCACCGGTGTCCACGAACTCCTCGTCAAACGTAGGCTAAGGCTCAGCGTCAGCAAACACCTCGTCCTCCACAACTGTCTCTGGCTCAGGGTCTAACATGTGACACCCAAAAGAGCAAGGGGCACATGTCAGCAAGTCTAAAAAGACTTGTGCAAGGAAACTGAAAGTACAAGTAAAAGCAACCTAGCAGTTCTAGCATGATGCAATGACATGGCAGTTAAAGTACGAGTGCAACAAGTAAAGTAAAGCAAGTACAAGAGGACAACTAGCATGGCATGGCAAGAGTAGTGAACTACTAACAATCTCAAGTTACTTTTCATGTCGTGCACAGAGTTCACGCCTTACAGCTAAAGAGGCTGTACGGGCACACTTCTACGCTGAGTGGTCGCTCAACCCTACCCCTCCACGTGTATCGAGCCAGGGCCTTACCCCCGAACGGGAATGCTCGCTTCTGGACCACGAGCCAGGAAGTGTTTTTCATGTTGGCATAGGGGTGCACCTAGCCCGGGACAAGCAAGTACAGGTATGTAGCGTGTGCTACGAGTGCAACATTCAATGCATGGATGACATGACATGGCAAGTAGTAAAGCGTACAGGTAAGGAAAGTAAACATGGCAGTTTAGCATGCATGATCAACGAGTTAAAGAGTTGGATCTAGCTTCGTTGTCAAGCTAGATCAATTTAGGTGACGTATCTAGTTTCGTTGTCAAACTAGATCAAGTAGGCGTATAGCCAGCTATCATTTCACTGACTAGTCTCTTTTACGCTAAAAACAAGGAAGTGGCCTAAAAACATGGCCCTACACAAGAGTTGGCAAGTTTCACTTGCCTGCAAGTATCACGTCTGAGTAACACCGTCCAACGAGTCCAAAATCATAAAATCCTACGTGCACAAGTCCACCGGCCTACATCCGTTTAATTAATCTTGATTAGTGAATTCTAAAACATTTAAAATACTTTAAAAACATTGATTTTAGTCTTGATTATCATGCAATAGGTTGGGGGTCCTAGGGGTGCAAAGCGTTACCTCAACACGACGCGAAAGCTACACTGGCATCGGGTAGCGACGCCAGGGGTTGGAAATAAAGAACGCGCTCCAAGTCCTGATTCCAATATAGATTCCTCGCTGGAAAGTTCAGAGCAGCAACCAGAGCAACGAATCCAGATTCCAAAGCTAGCACGTGCGACGACGGGCTACGACGTGTCGCAACGTCGTACGCGGCAAATCGTCGGAGAGAAAGCACCTAGGTGGTGGCCCACATTAGTCCTAGGGACCAATAGGGGACCCACAATACCTCTGGAGAACTTGGGGGCCCACGGTGGCAAGTGGCGCGACGGGTGCGGGGTTGCGACGTTTGGCTCTCGGTCAGACAGCCTCGGTGCGGGGAGATCCGTCGGTCGGGCACTAGGGGAGCGGGGTTGCAGCGCTTGGGGGTGTGCAGCGGTGCGGGGGTGTGCTTGGTGCGGGGCCTTGCTTTGGTCGGAGCGGGAGATAGCGCCGGTCGGGCGCTTGGCGGGTGCGTTGCAACGTTGCAACGTTGCAACGAAGTGGGGCTTCGGTCGGTGCGGGCGGGCGCTTCGGTCAGACACGGGGGAAAGCGGGGTGCGGAGCGGGCTTGCGAGCGGGTGCGGGGCGATGCGGATGAGCGGAGCGGGCGACCGGTCTGACCGAGAGCTTCCCTCGGTCGGGCACGGGGGATGCGGAGCGACGGCTGCTGCGGTGCAGGCGGAGCGGATGAGCGGGGGAAGCTAGCGGTCGGTGCGGGGGTTTTGAGCCCGTTTCCTCGGTCGGACACGGGGGCGGCTGTCGCAACGTTGCGACGATTCGTCGCAACGTCAAATTTGAGTTTTGGAAGCGGCTAAGGTTATTTTCTTGCGAAAATAGGTCTTCCTAAAGGTTGTTTATATAGTGTAGAGGGGTTGACTAGGTCTAGGGCTAATCCTAATGGGACTAGGAGTTTAAAAATATTTAAAATTCGAATCTCACCCTCTCCAATTCGCACAAGGATTTGATGCGGTTCAAATGAGCTGAGATTTGGCTCAAAAATATTTGGACGTATTTAAAACGTAATAAAATTTTATTTGGCCGAAAATAATTTAAAACTTAATTATTAAAAATATTATAAACCATGTTAAAAATATAAAGTAGGTCAAATGAACCCCAAAAATTATAAAATAAATATCGGGGTGATCGTGGTGACGACAGGAAGCTAACTAAGAAGACGGATCTCAATTCCGACATCGGACGACGTAACTAAAAATAGAAACGTCTCCCGTCGAAAGTGAGAATCGCAACGTCTCATCGAATAAGATTAAATTGTGGAGAAACGGCTCGAGAAGTGTCGTTCCAAATTAGTGCCAATATTTAATACTCTCAGAGACGTTCACAACGGCATATCACACAGAATTGTTCACAAACAAATAAAGTCTAAAATAAACACGTGCACGGCCAAAAGCACGTGCACGAACAAAGTACAACAAAAATAGACCGTTACATCCTCCCCACCTTAGAAATGATTCCGCCCTCGGAATCAACATCAAGCACTGCTCGGAAAAGGTGCGGGAAACAGTCTCTCATCTCATCTTCACGTTCCCAGGTAGACTCACCAGGGGAACCGTGACGCCACTGCACTCGAACCAAGTCGACGGTCTTATTCCTCAGCTGCTTCTGTCGACGATCCAGAATCTCAACTGGCTGCTGATCATAAGATAGATCCGGACGAACTGTAATCTCCGAGAAATCCACAGCATGGGACGGATCACTAACGTATCGACGTAACTGAGATATGTGAAATACGTCGTGAACTCCCACCAGCGATGGTGGCAACGCCAAGCGATAAGCCACAGCTCCAACTCTCTCCAGAACATCGAACGGTCCAATGAACCTCGGACTCAGCTTGCCTCTCTTCCCAAATCGAATAACTCCGCGGTTCGGAGAAATCTTCAGAAAGACATGATCGCCAGGCTGAAACTCCAAAGGCCTCCGTTTATCATCAGCCCAATGCTTGAAACGGTCTTGCGCAATCCTCAGCTTCTCCCAGATGTTCCTCACAACATCCACGGCCTCCACGATCATCTCCGGTCCTAACAGCTCCCGATCTCCAATGTCATCCCAGCTCAGTGGCGATCGACATTTCTTCCCATATAGCGCGGCGAAAGGCGCCATTCCAATACTCGCCTGGTAGCTGTTATTGTCGGCAAACTCAACGTGATGGAGATGATCCTCCCAAGATCCCTTGAAGTCCAACATGCACGCTCTCAGCATGTCTTCCAAAATCTGAATCGTCCTCTCGGACTGGCCATCCGTTTGCGGATGGTACGCCGTGCTGAAACTCAGACTCGTACCCAAGCTCTTCTGCAAACTCTGCCAGAACTGCGATGTGAATCTCGTGTCCCTGTCCGACACGATACTCACAGGGACTCCGTGAAGTCGTACGATCTCCTGCACGATTCACGTTACATCACTATCTAAACTAGGAAAGAAAATAAAACGGAGAGTAAAAGAACTTACCTCCATGTATCTCCTCGCTAGCGTCTCGGTAGACTGTCCTACTCGGAAGGGGATAAAGTGCGCAGATTTGGTCAATCGGTCTACGATCACCCAAATTGCGTCATTCTGCTTCGGACTCCGAGGTAGTCCAGTCACGAAATCCATAGTGATGTGCTGCCACTTCCACTCCAGAATCGGAAGCGGTTGTAGCAACCCTGCCGTACGCTGATGCTCCGCCTTCACTTGTTGGCAAACCAAACACTTGGCTACACTACGAGCCAAACTCCTCTTCATACCATGCCACCAGAAGTTCAGACGAAGATCCTTGTACATCTTGGTCCCACCAGGATGTACAGAATACGACGAACTGTGTGCCTCAACCAATAATTCCTCCCTGATGTCTCCAGCTGGCACACACAACCTAGCTCCAAATCTCAACGAACCATCCTCATGTATCAAAAAGTCAGTCCGCAGACCGGCTTCCACATGCTCCCGAATCTTCACCAGCTTAGCATCTCCGGCCTGTCCAGCCTTGATCCTGTCCACGATCGTCGACTGTATCTGCATGCTCATCCACGAAGAAGTCTCTCCAGGAAGAATAATCTCGATACCAGTCTCGTAAAAATCCTGCTGCAATCTCCACTGCGAGGTCAACATCATCACCGCTGGAAGTCTGCTCAGCGCATCCGGGACCACATTCACCTTGCCAGGGTGATACTGCAAATCGATCTCATAGTCTGCCATAAGCTCTAACCATCGACGCTGTCGCATGTTGAGCTCCTTCTGCGTAAAGATATACTTCAAGCTTTTGTGATCAGTGAAGATTTTCACCTTCTCACTCAGCAGGAAGTGTCTCCAAATCTTCAGCGCAAACACGACTGCAGCCAACTCCAAATCATATGTCGGGTAATTCTTCTCATGAGCCTTAAGCTGACGAGAAGCATACGCAACCACATGCCCATGCTGATGCAACACGCATCCAAGACCTTTGCCAGAAGCATCGCAAAAGATCTCGAATCCTCCACTCCGATCAGGCACAACAAGAACAGGGGCAGTCGTCAACCTCTCCTTCAGAACACCAAAAGCCTTCTCGCAATCATCAGACCAAACATATGGCACATCCTTCCGTGTCAATCTGGTCATCGGCTCAGCAATTCGGGAAAAGTCCTTAATGAAACGCCGATAATATCCTGCAAGCCCAAGGAAACTCCGGATCTCGGACGCTGACTGCGGAACAGGCCACTCTCTGATAGCCATAATCTTCTCGGGATCCACCGAAATTCCATCGCCTGACACCACATGCCCGAGAAAAGCAACTCTATCCAACCAAAACTCGCACTTGGAATACTTAGCATACAAACGATGCTTCCTCAAAATCTCCAACACTGTCCTCAAGTGCGATGCATGCTCTTCCTCTGACTTCGAATAGATCAGGATGTCGTCAATAAAGATAACGACAAACTTGTCTAGAAAGTCGTAGAAGATCAGATTCATCATGTTCATAAAAACTGCGGGCGCATTGGTCACACCGAAAGGCATAACCACGAACTCGTAGTGACCATACTTCGTCCTGAACGCTGTCTTCGAGATGTCCTTCTTCTTCACCTTAAGCTGATGGTAACCACTCCTCAAATCCAACTTAGAAAACACCCTCGAACCTCCGAGCTGATCAAAGATGTCATCTATACGAGGCAAGGGATATTTATTCTTGATAGTCACAGCATTCAGCTCCCGGTAATCCACACACATGCGACGCGAACCATCCTTCTTCTTCACCAGCAACACCGGTGCTCCCCACGGAGACACACTAGGATTGATGTAACCCTTCTGCAAAATCTCATCCAACTGCCTACGCAACTCCTCCAACTCTGCTGGAGCCATCCGATACGGCGCCTTCGAAATAGGCTGTGCTCCCAGAACAAGATCGATTGAAAACTCGAGAGCTCGATCGGGTGGCAGTCCAGACATCTCATCGGAGAAGACGTCGTCGAACTCACGTACCACAGCTGGTCTACTCTGCTCCACCTGCATAGCAACGATCTCCACCGGTCTGGCCTTAAACCTGACAGGACCAAGCGAACTGCTACCTCGACTGAACTCAAACACTGGATGTCTGGGGATCTCGAACACCACATTCTTCCTCCGACAATCGATCGTAGCATAGAAACTCGCTAGCCAATCCATCCCAAGCACTGCATCGTAGTTGATGATGTCGTGGACAATGAAATCCGCGTAAAGCTCATGTCCACAGACTACCAATGGGCAAGAATTGCACCCGAGATGCACCGAGATCGCGCCATTTCCTGTAATGATATTCCAACTCTTGGGAAGAGTGGAATTCGTCAAGGAATGCTTCTCCACGAAGCTCCGAGAAATAATGCACATCGATGCACCAGAGTCAAAGAGGACTCGTGCAGGAAATGTGCAAACCAAAATCACACCTAACAAACATTCTAACAATCAAACCCTATTCTAACAAACAATCGTATGCAATCAAACAAACATAAGCCAACAAACAAAACTATCTAAGGAAGGAAACAACTAGTTTGAGAGTTACCTGCGATAACCTCATCCACAGCCTCGCTCTCCACTGCAGTCATCAAGTAAGCCTGCCTCCTTGGCTGAACAGCCTGCTGATACGCCTGCTTCTGCGGAAGAAGAGGCGCTCCACGTCCAGCATGTACAGGTGCTCTCTACTGCAACGGCTGGGCTGTAACTGGTCCCCTCTGTGGTTGTGCTCCATCAGGTCCTCTCCTCAACTTGTTCGCATACCGACAATCCTTCGCTACATGAGTAGCATCTCCACAGACCAGGCACTGCCCCAGAAATCTCCTGCACTGCTCCTTGATGTGGCCAGTTTTGCCGCAGAAATGGCAAGTCTTCACAGTAGGCCCACCTGGCCTCTTGAACTGCACTGGCTGGGTAGGCTTGAACCCATGCCTAGCCACTCCTCTGGCCTGCTCCATAGGCCTCTTCCCAGCTCCAGAAACCTGTCCTCTCTTCTGCCTCGCAATCAGCTCATGTCTCTGAGCGGATACCAACAACTTCTGATATGACTCCATGTCTGTCGTAGACATCAGGCTCTGCAAGTTTAGGGAAAGGCCCTGTAGAAACCTCTGAGCCTTCTCCTCAGCATCCTCCACCATCTTCGGCGCGAAGTGACTCAATCTAGTGAACTCCTGGTGGTACTGGTCCACCGTCAGATTTCCCTGCTTCAGCTCAATGAATCGCTGCAACATCTCCCTCCTGGCAGCCTTCGAAAAGTACTTCTCATCGAACCTGGACTTGAAAGTAGCCCAAGGTATCGGCGTCGTCAACAGCTCCTCCTCTGCATCCCACCAGTTACGGGTATTATTCTTGAGCTGCTTCTTCGCCAAATCAACCCATCCAGCCGGGTTGACCTTCGACATCTTCAGATTATCCTCGGTATTCCTGATCCACTCCTCAGCAGCCAACGGTCCTTCAGATCCATCAAAGTAAGTCGGGCCCAGCTCCCGAAACTGCTTCGCTCCTGGCTCGAAGCGAGGGGCACCCTGGGTATTCTGGAGCATACCCTGCTGCACCTGCATCATCTGATGCATCATCCTCATGATCTCAGCATTGGTGGGCTCTCTATCCGGCTCCTCAGCACGATTGGGCCCACTACCAGATCGGGTCTGTCGTCGTCCAGCCATCTAATGACATAGAAAACGAACAAACAAATTAGACTCAAAGCTTAATGACTTGGATGTTGCAATTTATTTAATGGACATTTCGTTATTATCGTTGTTCCGTTAATTCACAATTGCAAGAGGAACCTGCATGGTGATTCGGGTTCAATATTACATATTTAACCCCACATTTAGCCCTATTTTGTGCTCATGTGATGCTACATTGTTCTCTAATTCATACGTATTTTGTACACATTTATTTATTAGAGAAAACACACTATTTGAGCACAAAACAGCAATTAATGAAGTATTTCTGCACTTTTTATATTTTTCATAGCTTGGTCTCGATCTCACGATTCCAACGACTATTTATTTGTATTTTTCTGAGATCTGTGCTAATTACTGTGTATTTTTGAATGCAGAATACTATTTTAAATGGAGAAATACGCAAGGAAATACGTATATACGGTCGGGGCGCGAATATTAGCGCACACGTGGCCATTTTTCGACCGTTGGATTCAGATCCAACGGCCCACGCACGCGGAAAAAATCACAGCGAAAAAGAAGATGACGTGGTCATCTGTCGACCACACGATTGCGATCCAACGGATCATTTTCACTCCGCACCAACGGCGTACGCGGCAGCATTGAGGACACGTGGCGTGGATCCAGCGATTCCCGCTCGATCCAACGCTGCAGCTGAAGTGGGTGACGCGGCAAAATCGAGAGCGTGCAATTTCAATCCAACGGCGCTCGCTCACCCCGCTCGAACGAAGCAACAGCGGAAATCTCTGGGCGACGTGGCATCATCCGGTCCGTTGCGCGAAGATCCAACGGTCGCTGTCTCCTTCGCGTTTAAACTCCGAGAGCGGGCGACGTGGCCGTCTTCGAAGCGTCCGATTCCGATCGGACGGATGGAAATCGCCCCGCATTTTCGAGAAGCGATCGACAGATGATCAATCTCAACCGTTCGATGAGCGATCCGACGGTGTGGGTTTAATCCAAGCTGATCTCGGAGGATTGGATTCGGATGCGAGGATGAAGCGGGTTCGGGCGAGCATCCGCCAACTTTGAGGACACGTGGCGGCCTATAATCGAATCCCGCTTTGATCAACGGTCGGAAATTGATCCGATCTGGATGTGCGGCGTGGATTGATTCGGGCGCGAAATGGATGCGGGTTTAGACCCGATAGCACAGTAAACCCGCAATGATTTATATTTAAGCGTATTTAGGGTTTTTTTGAGCGTATTCAAGCAGATTGGGGCGTATTTTGGGCGTATTGGAGGCTCTAGGAGCCGTATTCTCCCCCTGAAAAATTCTGTAAAATTCCAGAGGCTTGTTTTATTATTTTTAGAGAGTTTGAAGTGTTTTCAAGGAGAATTGGTGATATTTTCTTCAACTTCTACCTCGTATTTTAGTGTTTTTCATTGTATTTTGCTATTAATTCAATGTATTTGGCTATGGATCTTGTTTATTCTGATATTATGAGTAGCTAAGACTTATTTGTGCATGGTATGGAGTAGTTAGGGGATATAATTTGTGTTTATTTGGTTGTATTCCTCGTGCTAAATCGTTAAACGTTGCTAAAATTGTAATCCTTGTTCGTAAATCGAATTTTTTAGATTCCAAAAGAATTAATTTAGTTGATGATCGCCCCAAAAAGGGTGAGATTTGATCTCCCCAAAAGGGAGTTTCATACCGTAGTTTTGATCTCTCCAAAAGAGAGTTTCATATCGTATTACAACTTTAGCGACGATCTTTTTGAATATTGTGTTTGAACCCCCAAAAGGGCATCTTCCGATGAATTGCTACCAAAAGGAGAATTCATTGAGTTATATTGGATATTTTTCCCGGTGAATTGCTCTCAAAAAGAGAATTCATTGTGATGTATTCATCAACCAAATTAATACGAATCATTGATCCTAACGAACCCATACCATGTGCATACCTTTTATAGATATTTGTTCTCACGTATTTTCCTTGTTCGTATCATTCACGTATCCCCATTCACACCACCATCACCACCATTAAAAGTGTTTAGTTTCTCTTCGTTGGATTTCTATTTGATTTGAATTGTGGTTGCAACAGATTTCTTCCCGTGGATTCGACATCTGGACTCCCAGATTTTACTACTTGTACGGACTCTTGCACTTGAGAGAGAGAACCTTTTCGGTCCCACCAAGTTTTTGGCGCCGTTGTCGGGGAGGAATGGTTTGTAACTACGGTTTATTTCATTTAGAGGACCTGCGGTGAGATCTTTCCACTTTACTGTACATAAACTTTATTTTATTATTTTATTTTATTTTATTTCAAAATGGAATATATGAACTTCTATTGCACAAACAACCTGTATGATGCACGATATGCGAATGCACACAAACATAGAATGGAAAAGCTCAAAATTGTTAATTTTAATCAAACTGACTGTGAAACTTTCTTTCAGGCCTGGAGGAGGTTCACAGACCTAATATCGAGCTATCCGCAGCATGGGTACACAAATGAAGAGCTTATGGCGTTCTTCCTAGATGGACTACATCCACAGCTGCAGGAATTATTGGGAAGCATGACGCCGACAGTGGCGTGGGAATACATGGAGTCTCTGCAATAAAACGAAGAAACCATAGAAGAGACTTCAGAGAACGATTCAACGGAGCCTTCGTGCCTCGATCAAGAAGAGCAAAGCGTAGACGTACCTTTGCAATCCTTGAAAGAGTAAGCTTACCAGACTATTCAGACACAGGAGGCCACATCCCATCAATTCCAGGAGAATTTCCTTGCTCGGAGTCGGCAGATTCAAAATTCCATTGAAAATCTTAATTTGATTGTCGCTTGCTTAGAAAAAGGTAATGCTTTTGAAACTCGATTTCAAGAATCTAATACGAGTTCATATTCTATTGCAGGAATACCGAGCGAGGACACGAATATGAATATCCACATGGCGGGAAGTGTGTGCAAAAGAGAGGATGAGCTAGCAATTTTGGATGAACGAGAGGAGGAGACAGCTAGGGACGAGGGTTTTGAGAATATCGCCATGGAGTCAGAACCATGCCCTCCTCCAGTTTTGTCCCAAAATCATTTACCCCTCTCCCCATTGATCGAGCATCGTACAGAGAGTAGTGCAAATCTTTCAGGGAGTAGTCGTCAACTTATTTTAATTTCTTTCACTTATTTTGATGACTACATTTGGAATAATTTTATTTCGAATAGTTTTAAACTAAAATGGATTGACGTGACTCATCTCTTGCAGGATACAGGTGGACATCTTATAGAGATGCTGGGAGTTACGTTGCTGGGATCCAGTTTAGTCGTTGGAGGAAGATTACTCGCCGAGGAGCGCAAGGAGCAAATTGAACAACTTCCTCCACCATCAAAGATTCGGGATCCGCCATTTGATCACGGTGTGTTCTTTCCAGTAGTGTAGTTTTTAAATGCTTTCTAGGTTGCTTGCTTGAATAAACTCGTACCCCTTCCGACATTGAGGACAATGTCCACCTTTAGTTGGGGGGTGTGTATGCGACCTTAGGATTAATTTTTTTTTGAGAAGAATAAATCACCAAATCTCATCTTCTAAAACTCTTTCATATGCCTCTAATGCGGATGATTATACATTAATTGAGTTCTGAAAATTTTTTATGGCTTGAGTTGATTATTTTTCCTTCATGGAATTACCGTTAATATACTATTCATGAAAGTTTTCAATTTCCATGATTAATATCTCGAAATAGTTTGAATATATTTCATGCATGCTAATGTGATGAAAAAGCTTAAGTATACACGATTTATTAGAAAGTTTTCAAGTTGAAGAGGGTTTTGGCCTCTGTTATTAATGTTTATATTCAAAGATGGGTTTGGAGTTGCTTACAAAGAAAAAGATGAAGAAACAAAAGAAAGAAAAGAAAAGAAAAGATTTTGAATGAAAAAAAAATGAATGATGAAAAATGGATGAATGCGTATGTCACTAATAAATAACTTGGTTGGCTCGAGTAGTACAGTCCGAGGGGTCCTTCTTGGCCTAATGCCCTATTATCGTCTGATTTGGGAGCCATTGACCGGAAACTCACTCATTTGATGGAGCGATCCAAGTTATACCTTTTTCTGCGAATGTTGCTTGATACGCGTTACGCGGAACGAATAAAAGAAAAGAAATGGTGAATATACTAAGCAACTTCAATACCCATGTCTTGAATGATTATTTTGATAGGCCAATTCCTTGGAAACACGAATACTAGTTTATAACAACGTGTTATACTTTCGCTTGCGCAAAACGATGCTTGCATGTTATTTATTCATACTAAATTAGAGAAAATTTCACGTGATTGATTTTGTTCATGGATGTGTATATTGATGACCAAGACCATGTTGGAATGCGTATTATTGAGCCACGCCATGAGCAATTTGAAAGAACTTATTGTTTTATTGATCGTCCGTATTTATCGCTCTTTTTGCTAGAGACTAACAAATCGCTAGTTGGGGGGTGTGATCCGGGTTCAATATTACATATTTAACCCCCCATTTAGCCCTATTTTGTGCTCATGTGATGCTACATTGTTCTCTAATTCATACGTATTTTGTACACATTTATTTATTAGAGAAAACACACTATTTGAGCACAAAACAGCAATTAATGAAGTATTTCTGCACTTTTTATATTTTTCATAGCTTGGTCTCGATCTCACGATTCCAACGACTATTTATTTGTATTTTTCTGAGATCTGTGCTAATTACTGTGTATTTTTGAATGCAGAATACTATTTTAAATGGAGAAATACGCAAGGAAATACGTATATACGGTCGGGGCGCGAATATTAGCGCACACGTGGCCATTTTTCGACCGTTGGATTCAGATCCAACGGCCCACGCACGCGGAAAAAATCACAGCGAAAAAGAAGATGACGTGGTCATCTGTCGACCACACGATTGCGATCCAACGGATCATTTTCACTCCGCACCAACGGCGTACGCGGCAGCATTGAGGACACGTGGCGTGGATCCAGCGATTCCCGCTCGATCCAACGCTGCAGCTGAAGCGGTCGACGCGGCAAAATCGAGAGCGTGCAATTTCAATCCAACGGCGCTCGCTCACCCCGCTCGAACGAATCAACAGCGGAAATCTCTGGGCGACGTGGCATCATCCGGTCCGTTGCGCGAAGATCCAACGGTTGCTGTCTCCTTCACGTTTAAACTCCGAGAGCGGGCGACGTGGCCGTCTTCGAAGCGTCCGATTCCGATCGGACGGATGGAAATCGCCCCGCATTTTCGAGAAGCGATCGACAGATGATCAATCTCAACCGTTCGATGAGCGATCCGACGGTGTGGGTTTAATCCGAGCTGATCTCGGAGGATTGGATTCGGATGCGAGGATGAAGCGGGTTCGGGCGAGCATCCGCCAACTTTGAGGACACGTGGCGGCCTATAATCGAATCCCGCTTTGATCAACGGTCGAAAATTGATCCGATCTGGATGTGCGGCGTGGATTGATTCGGACGCGAAATGGATGCGGGTTTAGACCCGATAGCACAGTAAACCCGCAATGATTTATATTTAAGCGTATTTAGGGTTTTTTGAGCGTATTCAAGCAGATTGGGGCGTATTTTGGGCGTATTGGAGGCTCTAGGAGCCGTATTCTCCTCCTGAAAAATTCTGTAAAATTCCAGAGGCTTGTTTTATTATTTTCAGAGAGTTTGAAGTGTTTTCAAGGAGAATTGGTGATATTTTCTTCAACTTCTACCTCGTATTTTAGTGTTTTTCATCGTATTTTGCTATTAATTCAATGTATTTGGCTATGGATCTTGTTTATTCTGATATTATGAGTAGCTAAGACTTATTTGTGCATGGTATGGAGTAGTTAGGGGATATAATTTGTGTTTATTTGGTTGTATTCCTCGTGCTAAATCGTTAAACGTCGCTAAAATTGTAATCCTTGTTCGTAAATCGACTTTTTTAGATTCCAAAAGAATTAATTTAGTTGATGATCGCCCAAAAAAGGGTGAGATTTGATCTCCCCAAAAGGGAGTTTCATACCGTAGTTTTGATCTCTCCAAAAGAGAGTTTCATATCGTATTACAACTTTAGCGACGATCTTTTTGAATATTGTGTTTGAACCCCCAAAAGGGCATCTTCCGATGAATTGCTCCCAAAAGGAGAATTCATTGAGTTATATTGGATATTTTTCCCGGTGAATTGCTCTCAAAAAGAGAATTCATTGTGATGTATTCATCAACCAAATTAATACGAATCATTGATCCTAACGAACCCATACCATGTGCATACCTTTTATAGATATTTGTTCTCACGTATTTTCCTTGTTCGTATCATTCACGTATCCCCATTCACACCACCATCACCACCATTAAAAGTGTTTAGTTTCTCTTCGTTGGATTTCTATTTGATTTGAATTGTGGTTGCAACAGATTTCTTCCCGTGGATTCGACATCTGGACTCCCAGATTTTACTACTTGTACGGACTCTTGCACTTGAGAGAGAGCACCTTTTCGGTCCCACCACATGGGCCACCAACAAAACCTGTCACGCCCCGCTTCCCAAAAACGTGGAGGCGAGACGTGAGAAGGTCCGCTCAGACTTGAAGCTACAAAGCTGCAAGTCCGATAAGCGTCAATTAAACAATAATAGCAGGTCCTTGCAATTGCAATACGAAACAAAGATAATAAAAGAAAAAGAGACAAAAGATAAATCTCAGAATATCCATAACAACAAATTCCAACATCGCAGAAAAGCCACCAGGCTAAAAGAAAAGAGTCTAAAAGAGGCCCCAGCATGGCCAACAAAAATACAAAGTACGAAAACAAAGCAATGGTGCGACGCACCGACAACTAACAGCAACCTAAACAAAAGCAACTCAGAACATTCACTAAGACGGGTCACCGGTGTCCACGAACTCCTCGTCAAACGTAGGCTCAGGCTCAGCGTCAGCAAACACCTCGTCCTCCACACCTGTCGCTGACTTAGGGTCTAACATGTGACACCCAAAAGAGCAAGGGGCACATGTCAGCAAGTCTAAAAAGACTTGTGCAAGGAAACTGAAAGTACAAGTAAAAGCAACCTAGCAGTTCTAGCATGATGCAATGACATGGTAGTTAAAGTACGAGTGCAACAAGTTAAGTAAAGCAAGTACAAAAGGACAACTAGCATGGCATGGCAAGAGTAGTGAACTACTAACAATCTCAAGTTACTTTTCATGTCGTGCACAGAGTTCACGCCTTACAGCTGAAGAGGCTGTATGGGCACACTTCTACGATGAGTGGTCGCTCAACCCTACCCCTCCACGTGTATCGAGCCAGGGCCTTACCCCCGAACGGGAATGCTCGCTTCTGGACCACGAGCCAGGAAGTGTTTTTCATGTTGGCATAGGGGTGCACCTAGCCCGGGACAAGCAAGTACAGGTATGTAGCGTGTGCTACGAGTGCAACATTCAATGCATGGATGACATGACATGGCAAAGTAGTAAAGTGTACAGGTAAGGAAAGTAAACATGGCAGTTTAGAATGCATGATCAATGAGTTAAAGAGTTGGATCTAGCTTCGTTGTCAAGCTAGATCAATTTAGGTGACGGATCTAGTTTATTTGTCAAACTAGATCAAGTAGGCGTCTAGCTAGCTATCATTTCACTGACTAGTCTCTTTTACGCTAAAAACAAGGAAGTGACCTAAAAATATGGCCCTACACAACATTTGGCAAGTTTCACTTTCCTGCAAGTATCACGTCTGAGTAAAACCGTCCAACGAGTCCAAAATCACAAAATCCTACGTGCACAAGTCCACCGGCCTATATCCGTTTTATTAATCTTGATTAGTGAATTCTAAAACATTTAAAATACTTTTAAAACACTGATTTTAGTCTTGATTAGCATGCAATAGGTTGGGGGTCCTAGGGGTGCAAAGCGTTACCTCAACACGACGTGAAAGCTACACTGGCGTCGGGTAGCGACGCCAGGGGTTGGAAATAAAGAACGCGCTCCAAGTCCTGATTCCAATATAGATTCCTCGCTGGAAAGTTCAGAGCAGCAACCGGAGCAACGAATCCAGATTCCAAAGCTAGCACGTGCGACGACGGGCTACGATGTGTCGCAACATCGTATGCGGCAAATCATCGGAGAGAAAGCACCTAGGTGGGGCCCACAGTAGTCCTAGGGACCAATAGGGGACCCACAATACCTCTGGAGAACTTGGGGGGCCCACGGTGGCAAGTGGTGCGACGGGTGCGGGGTTGCGACGTTTGGCTCTCGGTCAGACAGCCTCGGTGCGTGGAGATCCGTCGGTCGGGCACTAGGGGAGCGGGGTTGCAGCGCTTGGGGGTGTGCAGCGGTGCGGGGGTGTGCTTGGTGCGGGGCCTTGCTTCGGTCGGAGCGGGAGACAGCACCGGTCGGGCGCTTGGCGGGTGCGTTGCAACGTTGCAACGTTGCAACGAAGCGGGGCTTCGGTCTGTGCGGGCGGGCGCTTCGGTCAGACACGGGGGAAAGCGGGGTGCGGAGCGGGCTTGCGAGCGGGTGCGGGGCGATGCGGATGAGCGGAGCGGGCGACCGGTCTGACCGAGAGCTTCTCTCGGTCGGGCACGGGGGATGCGGAGCGACGGCTGCTGCGGTGCGGGCGGAGCGGATGAGCGGGGGAAGCTAGCGGTCGGTGCGGGGGTTTTGAGCCCGTTTCCTCGGTCGGACACGGGGGCGGCTGTCGCAACGTTGCGACGATTCGTCGCAACGTCAAATTTGAGTTTTGGAAGCGGCTAGGGTTATTTTCTTGCGAAAATAGGTCTTTCTAAAGGTTGTTTATATAGTGTAGAGGGGTTGACTAGGTCTAGGGCTAATCCTAATGGGATTAGGAGTTTAAAAATATTTAAAATTCGAATCTCACCCTCTCCAATTCGCACAAGGATTTGATGCGGTCCAAATGAGCTGAGATTTGGCTCAAAAATATTTGGAAGTATTTAAAACGTAATAAAATTTTATTTGGCCGAAAATAATTCAAAACTTAATTATTAAAAATATTATAAACCTTGTTAAAAATATAAAATAGGTTAAATGAACCCCAAAAATTATAAAATAAATATCAGGGTGATCGTGTCGACGAAAGGAAGCTAATTAAGAAGACGGATCTCAATTCCGACATCGGACGACGGAACTAAAAATAGAAACGTCTCCCGTCGAAAGTGAGAATCGCAACGTCTCATCGAATAAGATTAAATTGTGGAGAAACGGCTCGAGAAGTGTCATTCCAAATTAGTGCCACTATTTAATACTCTCAGAGACGTTCACAACGGCATATCACACAGAATTGTTCACAAACAAATAAAGTCTAAAATAAACTCGTGCACGGCCAAAAGCACGTGCACGAACAAAGTACAACGAAAACAGACCGTTACACCGGGCCAGGCCCGTGGCCCGGTCAACGGCTCCGGGCCGGGGCCGGGCCGGCCCGTTGACCGGGCCGGGCCGGCCGGGCCTCGAGCCCGCGGGCCATTTGGACACCTTGAGTAAAAAACCATGTTATTTGCAATTTTAACCCCATCTCTTTCTAATTTCTACGTTTGCCGCTATAATCAACATCGTCATCTTGTTCACACGATTTCTTGAATCGAAACAGATCGATTTTGAGCCTCTCTCGAATCTCTGTCGCGATATCTCAATCCAATCTCTGAGGAGCCAGGATGGGTGAAGAGAGCGGTGCCGGTGGCGACGGCGACCCGTAGAGGATCCAAAGGATCGCAACGGCAGCGTACAACTACGAGAGCGATCCGAGGTGGGCTGAGTACGGGAACAACGTCCTCATCCCCCCTCACTGGGCGTCCCGATCCGACTCGTCGACTACTTCAAGCACAAGTTCTAGTGCCTCAGAATTTGCGTTCAGCTTAATTTACGATGAATTAAATCTAGTGCCTTAGAAACACGGTATGGCTAAAAAATCTAGTGCCTCAGACTGGGTTTTGGCTTCATGGCGATTTTGTCAGCTTGCGTTCGGCTTAATTTTGCAAGGACTAGTTTAATTTCTGAGAATTATAGTTGTAGCTTCATATTTAGGTCATTGTTCGTAGTTGTAGCTTCATATTTAGGTCATTGTTGAAGTGTGTTGAATTCGTCAAGTGTGTGAAACCATATAACCAAGGGTTAAAAAAGGAAATCTATTTATGCACTTAGATAATTGCAAACATGTATCCAAAAGTACAGTGAATTTCTAAAAGTGTGCACACCTCAATTCAATTGACGTGTATATAGTCTATCTCATTAAAAAAGATAATTGCTAAATACACCAAACATGATTCGGTGTATTTAATATTTTGCTATTTTTGGAATAAAAGTCTCATTAAAATGTACAGATGCAACATTTTGATGTGATTTTTTTTACTTAAAATAGAAAAAAAATCAGACATACACCGAACTCTATTCGGTGCATGCAACAGAACCCTTCAAGAGAGAGAGAGAGAGAGAGGAACATGAAATTCACAACTATAACATCATGAATCAATTATATGGATGTCCTGGCTCACACATTCAATGTGACAAACGATGGCATCAACTTGCTTCCCACACATAGACCATCACATCAAAGGTTTCATAGCAAGTGGGGACTCATTCTACCATCTTGAAGTAATCAACGCCAGTGTACCAGCTCCTGAAAGCACCCCCTTCTGTTAAGAATTTCATGCACAATCATTGGCACCACAAATGCCTGTAATTGGAGTGAATATTTCCATAGAATCCTTGTGCAAAACAAAAACAAAATGATCCCCACGTTAGAAATCCAAACTCAAGGATGGAGGAACAAATTCATACAGCAATTATTGCCAGGCCAGTTACCCAAATTCATATGTCAAGTCCATCCATACATGAAACACTAACCTCTGATCTTCATCCATCATATCATCTTTTGCTCGTTTCACAGTTAGTAGCTAGAAATGAAGTTCGCGATGAAGAATGTCGTAACATGACATGCATGCATGTGCCATGGCATACCCATTGAGCCAATGATGTGTGTTTGTGTGTTCTTGTGTCGATGGTCCCCCAAGAAAGCATGTTGTGGGGAGGCATTCCTTTCTAAGCCCACACTCATTGTTGCCTTCTCATGCATAAAAATACGGGAAGCATGCCAAGGACCACGTGACTCATCTCATGCTATAATTACCTCTAGGTTAAAAAAAAAAACAATTAAACCAGCACTTAAACCAGGGTCTCTATAGCCCTAAACAAGAGGGCACTTTAATTGCAATCCAAGGCCATGAACAATATCAAAAGATGTGAAGAAATTAAACTACAAGGAGCGCAATCTCCTAATGACATCTTTAATTGATTAGGTCTTGGCCAATCCTAGGAAAGGTAGGGGGTCGACCTCCGTGCTTTTATGGGCTTTGTGTATGGGCATGCAAGGCGTAGGCTAATGAGGGCTCATATTGGTGCGATGCCCATCTGATCATCACAAACAGTTGGGGACTACTCTGTTCATACGCATGCATGAGGTGACTGTGCCTAAGAACTCTCAAGGCTTTTCAAATGATGAGAGCCACAGGGAAGCTTCGGTTCCCAATGCCCTTGCTGGCACGCTAGGCTTCAGAAAAATATACATCATTAGTTAACACTGGTGGGAGGCAACAAGGGAATGTGAAAGTCTAGCGCCTTAACATTAAGGCACCATCCCTTGTCATTTCCTGATCCATAGGAGCTCTACCCTAGCTATGATTTGTTTATTACTAGATTTGATTCTGTTGCTTGGGAGCAAATAATCCATACCCAATTCCCAATCTTCTCCTCATAATTGAGTGTCCTCGTTTCCTTGTGCTTATCTTTAAGCACAGAAAGTTCCAAGTATTTCTGTCAGCAATTATCTTCTGAATGATCAAATTTCTTTATAAATGTTCCCTGTGCATCATCCAAGGGATAATAGTATACATAGTTTTCATATAAATCCAGCTACGATTAACAGATAAGCCGTATTTAATGCACAATGTCAACGAAGACATCAATGCTTATATAAAGATGAAATATAGTTGTTGCGTTCTTAAACAAAGTTACATGTGCCAACAAATGCCACCACATACAGTGATAACTAAGAATTGGCATGACAAAGGAGAATCATCAAGTATTTGATCAAGAGTGCTGTGGTAATGCGAAAAAACTATACAAGTTTCTATATTCAAATGTATAGTGTTCATGATGCTAGCCTGATTACTCATACATACAATTAACGTAAGATATTGTTTCGTGCCTCAACTGAGACACCACCATGCATGATGCAAACAAACCTGTAACAAGATATCTTCGATGTGCATGCACAAAGGATACAAGTTTACAATTATGTAAAATGTCAACATGGTTAGCAGAAGCACATAAAATTAAACGACATTAAGTGATATAATTAACAAGGGATCAGTGTGCTGTTTATAACTGACAGTGGTTGTATTCTTAAATTAAGTTCTTTGAGCAGGTGATTAAACTTAATCCTCTTGGCCCTCAACGGACTGCAACGGCATATTATGTTAACTAAGGACATGTTTCTTTCGCCCGTTTCTCATTGCTTTGCTTTGAGAAAGTGCTTTTTTAGCACTGTAGCCTGTCACTTCTCCCACTATTAATTACGCGGATTCCTCTCTCTTTTTCCTCTCGTGTGTTTCTTTGCTCCACTCCTTTGCTCCGCTCCGGCGACCTCTCTCTCCTACGTGTATCCCCCAAATCCTCCCTCTGAAATCCGCGGATTTCACGTGGATTACGATGGGTTCTCTCCGATTTGGGCCCCACCTGTTCAGAGTACCCCTCCTCTCTCCTTTGTGCGGGTTTCAGTTGGTTTGGGAAAAAAACCTAGCTCAGACAGGTTTCAGTTGGAATCGGTTACTGCCTTTGATTTCTTGGTCGGATCTGACGAGGGTGTGCCTAGCTTGGTCAGATCGCATTGCCGGTGAAGCTCAGAGCAAAACCTTAACTCCAATTTGGTCCCCACTGTCTTGCCGGAGTCGGAACATCCTCGTGTGTGCCTCGATTGACTGGGAGGGAAGAGAATCGGAGGAGATCGTCAGGCTCGGTTAGCTTTACCCTATTTTTCTGCGATATTATCAACGAGGTATAATTTCTTTAGCTCTCTTATTAATTTTGCTTTGATCTGATGTTGCCATGGGTTTCTCTATGCGGTGATCTTTGCTGCCAAGTGTTATTGTCATGCTACCCTTGCTGTCCTGGTTTGCATGCGGTTAGGGTTTCAAGACTCTAACTGCAATATACAAAATTTTCTTAAAGAAGCAACAACTAAAACTGCTACATACATCAGAACAACCCTAAACAAAAATTCTGTACTGGTTTGCATGCGGCTAGGGTTTCAAATTTCAAGGGTTTAGGCCCTTTGCGGATATTATTACGTGAAGCTGGTATCGATGGTTGCATGAATTCTTTGTATGATGAATTATTTGTATGATGACTGAAACTGCTACATACAAAATTTTCTAAATTAAGCATCATCTGAAACTGATACATACATCCGAACAACCCAAAAAATGCCCCAGACCCAAAAAATTCTTAGTCTCCAGTCTGAAACTGAAACTGATACATACAAAATTCTTAATAGTATCGATAGGTGCATGATTTGTGCATTCTTAAAAAAAGCCCAATGATGAAAAAACGAGGAATGATGGAATGGATTTGATTAGGTACGTACACGATGGATGGCTTGCTAGTTGGTTCCATTTAAGCCCCCAATTTGATTTTTTACATTGTTGGATCTCCATTTCAACTGAAAGTTCATGATTTTATTTGTTTTAAATGAAGCATATTTAATGTTAAATTTTCAAACTATTAGAATTTAAAATATATTTTTCAGTATACAAAATGTTTAATTACGTCAAACTCTTGAGTGGGAATTTATTAAGATGTGTGTATTTAAAATTGATTTACTGATGTCGTATTTATGGGGTGAAAAGGCAAGTAACCTCGTGTGTGACTATGATTACACATTAAATCTGAGGGCTAATGTTTTGGATATGCACAATTTTATATGAAACGTGTTATTCATATTTTTTTGGTATGTATTTAATTTATAGGGGATATATGCGGGGTTTATGTTTGAGATTGATATAAGTTATATAGGAAAATGGAAAGAGACATGTATATTTTTTCCATGCCATCCTATATGGTAATATCATATGTCAGTCAACTCTTACGTGTTAAGTATTGTTTGATTCAATTAACGGGACATGGATACACAAGGAGACCATTCGGCTTGTGAGTTATGTGAAAAACACCCTAGATGTGAGTGAATAGGGTGTATGGCACAAGATTAAAAAATCACAATAAAAAGATAAGCAGACACAGATATTTTTAACGGAGTGGCTCCCTGCCAAAACTCCAACCCCAAGACCTATGCGGATTTCACTCAATAAAACTAATCACACTTACGGGTAGTGATCTCACCGCACAAAGATATAGTTCAAAAGTTAAAGTGCAGAGATAGCTTCAGAGTAAACCTATTCACAATAAAATCCCACAACAAAAACAGATTCAAATAGCTTTAATACTGCAGTGAAAAATTAGAGGGATGTCACCGTGATAAGGTTTGTGAGATTTTGATCGCGTGGGTGTAAACGATTCACTGTTCCGATGTTTGGATTAGAAGATATAGTCTTCAGAAGACAACTGCGCGAATCTGAATTCTGCAGTGGCAGTTCGGTGGAAAACGCCCAAACTGGATCTGTATTTGACAATTGAGCAGATGATGGTACCACCGTTGCGAAGGGTATGAAGATATGGTCGCGTAGGCGCAAACGACATCTGGATCAGGAGATATGAGCGTACGAAGTCGAATGCGTGAAAATGTGGAATCTGCAGTGACTAATCTATAGAGCAACTCCCGAACTGAGTATGATCATGTGGATTGAGCAAAGGAGACTATCACCGTTGCGAAGAGCATGAAGATGTGGTCGCCTGCGTGCAAACGGTGATGGACGTTTGAAGTTGACTGCGCGATCAAAAACAAATTTCACGAATCTGAACACTTTGTATCTTGCTTGATCAACTCCTCCTCTGGATTGAAACTTGAAAAGAGAACTTGAAGGTGGTGTTGTGACCCTTGCCGTGAGATGTATGGAGTTGCAGCAACAACAAAAAACAAGGTGCCTTAATGATCGAACTTGCAGTAAATGTTGAAAAAAAAACTTTGCTAACTTTACAGCAATCAACGTTTTTTTTGTGGCTCACAAAGATGATTTGCTGGAGTTTTTTTACTTGCCCTTGCCGTGAGTTTGGGGAGAATGACTTGGAGCACTTTGTGTTTTTGTTTTGTGGAAGAGGGTTGATTTTTTTATAAACTGGAGTTTGAGGCTTGATTAAAAAAAGAAGCTTGCTGCTTAATTTTTTGAAGAACACAGTTTTAAGAGCACTTATCTGATGCGTCCAAGGGAAGGAGATTTTGGTATTTGTTGTTGGCTTTGTTTTTGGATGATCACGTTTTTTGGACTGAAGTTGAATAGGAGATTTAATAGGAGATTGAATCCTTTGTATTTGGATGAGAACATGGAGTTTGAATTCAAGTGAAAGATCACATCCTTCTTATCAAGAATAAAACTCATTTAAATCCCTTAAGGATCCAATCAAATCTCCAGCTTTGACCAATTCAAGTCTTTATCTTCATATTGATCATGTAGGATTATTTTGAATTTCCTTTTAGCACCAATGTCCACATACAATCTCTCTCTTGGAACCAAAATTTATTTTGCGCTTTACTCCCTGAAATCACTTAATGAAAAATGTTAGTCCCACACGACTTGTTTGTCATCATCAAAATTAAATCATATGACCTAGTTAGTGTGCTAACTAGGCCAACAATCTCCCCCTTTTTGATGATGGCAAACAAGCCTAGAAAAATTGAGAGATAATATTGAAGGGTAAGTTATATAGTGCACATGATTATAAACATCATACAAAGCTCACCCTATCGATGTCCTCTCATGAAAAGTTGTGACAAGCTCCCCCCCTCAAAATGTGCCTCTCTTCCCCTTGATTAATGCATTATTTTTCTACTCTACCCCTTTTGCCATTTATCGAAAAGGTCACAAATACTATTGAAAAGGTTAAGAATGAGACATGAAACAAATTTAGCATATCAAAGAAACAAGAAATTGATGACAATGCTCATATTAATGCTTTCTCCCCCACGAACTCAAATTATAACAAATGTCATGAGCATTGAAGGCATACGATCATTGCACGAAATTAACAGGAAGATGTTGTATTATAAAACACTTTGATAATTTGAAGAGAGCTTAGAAACCAAGAGGTCGAGATATAAACTTATCTTAGACATTTTGTGAACTTATCATCTCTATGGAATGATCAATACGTAAAGTGTAGGGTGATCGCTCCTTATTTTACATCTTTTTTCTGCATGTTTTCATGACATTTCTATCGCCCATATTGAGTTTTTCACGATTATTCGACGATATCGCGTTACTTTCACTATTTCTTGTTTTTGTCGTATTTCAGGAGATATGGAGCGATCTAGAGCGAAAATGAGATCAAGAGACTTTCACACGCACAGGAGTGCCGCCCACGGCTTTATTGAGGAGTTAGCAGCACTAGAGGATGAGCGAAAGAGGAAGACATTTGATAAAATCGACGAGGAGGCGAGGAGGAGAAAAAAGAGCCCAGAAAAAGCTCACTCGGCCGAACAGACAGTTCACTCGGTCGAGTAAAGGAGCGCGTTCAGCCGAGTGAAACGGATACAGACTGCCGATTTTCAAAGTTCACTCGGCCAATCAAGAAAGTTCACTCGGCCGAATGGATAAGCCCACTCGCCCGAGTCTGACAGGGATTTTCTCCCAAAAAAGCAGCCGACTTACTGAAAATTTGAGAAGACCTACTCGGCCGAGCAAGAAAGCTCACTCGGCTGAGTAAGGAAGACCACTCGCCCGAATCAGACAGAGCGACAGGCCCCCAATTTTACCAGATTCTCTGTTTTTTACTGGGTCTGTCACTCGGCCGAGTGACATGTTTCACTTGGCCGAGTGGCGCAGTCTGACGGGGTCGCAAATTAGGGGTTTTGGCTGCGCCAGGGGCAATTCTGTCAGGAAATTCTGGACGAATTTGACTTGTATTTAAACCTAGTTTTATTCCTAGTTTAAGGAGAGACCGGAAGTTATTTTTTGACGGCTATTCTTATTGTAATTCTCAGCTGGAGATCATAGGCGCGTAATTTGGTTTGATCTTTCTCTTTAAAACTCTTGTTTTTATGAATTGTTCTCTCTTAGCTATGAATTGTGCTATGATCTATTTCTTTGTCTCTGAGATTTCTATGATGAATTTTGAGTAGTTTCGTCGTTCTAGGGCATGTGGATGAACCCTATGGATCCGATCTTTGAATTGTGATGAATGAATTGAATTATTGCTAGGATTGATAAAAGGTTAGGTTGTGATTGATTTACTACGAGTAGCTAGGAATTTCCATCGATTGGGATTTGCAAGAGATTAGATTCCAATTGATGGGAAGGCCTAGATATTCGATTTAGGTTTATAATCGAGATTCTCTAGATTTGGTTTGCAAGAGATTGGACCAAAGCTAGGATTTTTATTATAAATCTATACTAATATTCGTTTGCAAGAGATTGGATGAATACAAACTATCATAACCTAGATCGTTGCTTGAGCTTGACGAGACTGGGCTCGAGGTACGATTGGACGATGATGTCGATCTTCATGCTAGTGGCTTAGATTAGGGTTTGCACGAGAGTGGGCTCTAATCTAAGTTGCTGTAGACCGGCAATAGCGCGAGAGTGTGAGCTTGGTTCTACATTCAGTTGTGACTAGTTCACCTCAATTCAAGCTTTGCAACATTGAGATTCATGATCCACAAAGACAAGTGACGATCCGTAGTGGGGATTTCCAATCCATAGACGCTTTTATTATATTGAATTCTATTTGCAATTTGAAAGATTATGACACATTACTATCCAAACCATTCCATTATTCCATCTATAGCTAGGTGATCGAGATAGAGTACTGTCAATTGTCCTCCTTGTGTTTGATACCCGCTCGCCACTACGCTGTGCGCTTGAGGTAAGACTACAGTCGTTTTCCGGGTGTATATCCGGGCGCGATCAAGTTTTTGGTGCCGTTGCCGGGGAGGCGACGACTCTCTTTTTCTGTGCATGTACACGCGATCGAAGGCATACCAAGAAGATATATTATTTGATCTTGAGATCGAGCGTACGGGAAGGAGGCTTAGGGCCGAGAGGAGATTTGCTATACAGTAAGACCATATGGCCCGACCGGAAATACCAGAGGAGCTAGCGGCGCGTATGGCTAGGCGTGTCTCCATCCGAGATAGGCTATGGCCTAAGACCACTTCTACCACCTCTTCTATTGTCACACCGAAGTTGGCGGCCGATAAGAACTTTGAGCTGAAGACTGGACTTGTACTGTTGATGCGACAAGACCCATTTCATGGAAACTCACAGGAAAACCCTCACTACCATTTGCAGTCGTTCTTGGCCAAATGTGCCACCTTCCAGATGCCTGGCATGCCGGTTGATGCTATTCGACTGCGCCTCTTCCCGTTTACTCTTCGAGACAAGGCATTGTATTGGTTGAGTACGCAAGCCAAGGGGATCTTCACCACTTGGGATGAGCTGGCGAGCGTATTTGTCAACAATTTCTACCCGCCATCGATCCAAGACTATCAAGATAAGAAGCGCGCTCTTGTCCTTCAAGCAAGGACATCAGGAAACTCTATATGAGGCATGGGAGCGTTTCAAGGATCTCCAACACCAATGTCTCCATCATAGTATTGAGGCATGGGAGCTTGTGCATAGCTTTTATAACGGATTGCAACCAAGCACAAAGCAAATAATTGACGCAACCGCCAATGGAGCTATTTTGTCAAAAACATCGGATGATGCTACGGCCTTACTTGAGGAGATGGCCTCGAATAACCAACAATGGACCGACAAGAGGGGACATTCTTCGTCATCCTTGAAGTCAGCAAGCATTTATGAGGCAAAGGCCGTGGCAGAGCTCTCTACAAAGTTTGATTCTCTTCACAAGGTCGTGGAGAGATTAGAGAAGTTGATTAGTGAACCGCATGGAGCCCCCATCGTTTCTACGCCAGGAGGAAGCATGAGCTATTGGCAAGACCAATATCATGTTATGTTTGTTGGAGGAGAGCAAGGAGAGGGAGCTATGGAGCAAGTTCAATATGTTGCCGGAAGCACCGGTTATTAGGCAAACCCGGCTACGAGGAATCCCCCGAGATTTTCATACGCTTACAATGATGGAGCCTTGAATCCGCCACCGCAACAACCATGAGTCCGACCTCCACAATAACCGCAATATCAACCGGGAGGACCCCTACAACAAAACTTTCCACCGAGGCAACAAGCGGGGACATATAGACCCCCGGGGTACAACCAAGGATGGAGGGCATCGAATCCACCGCAAGCACTGTCGAGGTCGGAACATGAAGCGAGGGTTGAAGAATTCATGGCCGAACAAAAGAAGACCAATGCTAGATTGACGGCCCAACAAGACTCCCTCAACACCGTCGTGGCACAATTATCAGAGCAACTAGCATTGCTCAATAAGAACACCCAACAATTACCGGCTCAACCGGAACAAAACCCACGGAGTAATAACAGCCACATCAATGCGCTTGTGGTGGTAACTACAAGAGGCAGGAAACACACTACTCCTGCCATGATTCAAACCAAGGAGCCGAGGGAAGAAATTTCAGATGACAAGGAGCCGGTCAATGAACAGGAGGGCCAAAAGAGCCAAAGGACGGTGAAAAATCTGAAATTGATAAGCCACAAAAATAGCGCACTTATATGCCACCGGTACCCTTCCCATAACGGTTGGCAAAGGCAAAGATTGAGAAGCGGCTCGCCAAATTTCTGGAGTATTTACGAGGTGTGAGCTTGAATATTCCCTTCTTGGATGCGCTTGTCGAAATCCCGTCCTTTGCTAAGTTTCTAAAGATTTGATTGTGGAAAAGAAGCGAAAGGAAAGGATCATGCTTGCTGAGCAAGGCACGTGGTTTACTCGGAAGGATAAAGCGCCGACAAATTTTAAAGATCCCGGTAGTTTCCGAATTCCTTGCACGATTGGAGGAGTCCCACTTCAAAAGGCTTTAGTAGATTTAGGAGCAAGCGTGAGCCTCATGGCCCTCACAATGTTTAAGAAATTAAATACGGGGACCAACCTAAAGGCGACAGACATGAAGATACAACTTGCGGACGATCGGATCACTAGGCTGGTATGAATTACGGAAGACATACCACTTCAAGCACCGGGTGGAATTTGCTTGCCGTGTGACTTCGTGGTGATGGATATTAAGGAGGAGGGCGATACGTCGCTGATTCTTGGATGCCCCTTCTTGGCCACCGCCGGTGTGATTGTTGATGTGAGGGAGGGGACCTTGTCCTTAAACGTCGGAAATATTGAAGTTGAGCTCCACATCCCAAAAGCGATGAAGCATATGCCTTGGCAAGAGGCCGTAGATTATGTGTACCTCCTCGATGAGGTGATTGACGACGCCATGCCATTTGCCATTGAAGCCAAGCACGATGACGGCCTCGAAGGATGCCAATCCTCTAAAGATGGGGAGACGATGGGAGACCCGCCGGATCCTCTTACGGACGAGGAGAAAGACGACGCTGATGTCGCCAAGATTAGAGAGCTATGTAAGCTATCTACGGCAAAGAACATGAAGAAAGCCCCACCGGACAAGAAATTATCGCCGCTGGCAAAGAAAACGGACGTTAAAAGCTTAAGCTTGGGGGACTTATCCCCCACTACTACCCATGATGAAGGGAAGCCGAGGAACACCAATGAACATCAACAAATAAATTCAAGTGGCCTTCCCGGCAAGTTTGACGCGCGCATCTCACATGCGCCAAACATCAAGCATTAAACGCGTATCTTAAGGGGTCGAGCTCAAGACCTTAAATGAGCGTTTTTCGGGAGGCAACCCGACGGTTCTATCTTATTTCTAGTTGAATTTTTCCTTTCATTTTTGTTTTAGATCTTTGTTAGTGTTTAGAGTCAAGAGTCGAAGAAAAGCCTGACAATGGGCTATATTTTTCATTATAGGATATGGAGAGCAAGGAACCATTTGAATGGAGGACGACCATGGGAAAGGAGAGCGCTCCAGGAATGCACTCAGGCTTCAGGAGAAGGAAGAAACTGACGGGAGAAGAAAAACAGAAAGTGGAGCAAAAACAGATAGCCGGAGCTGAAAATATTAGCTCACTCGGCCGAGTGACATTGTCATTCGACCGAGTGAAAACCCTACTCAACCGAGTAGGGTACTGATCAGGGAAGATTCTGAAAACCTCTCTCTGTAATTTATATGCCACTCGGCCGAGTGACTTTGTCACTCGTCAGAGTGAATTAGACACTTTCAGTGCTTAAAAAGCTCTGAGTGGCCTTGCCACACAGCCGAGTGACCCTTGTCTACTCGCCCGAGCGGGAAGTGATACTCACCCTTGTCGCTACTTTTACGAAGAAATTTTTTGAATTTTTTTACCGCGTCACTCGGCCGAGTGACTAATCCTATATATTCGAACTCGCGCAGCTCAAATCCCCAAATTCCCAGAAATTTTCGCTTCGCTGCCACCCAAGCTTTCCCCCAATCGACCGAACCGCACTCTCCCTTCGCCCGAGCAGCACGGACCCTGTGCCCAAGCCGGCGACCCACACCGACCTCCATGCCGAACCCACGTCGCCGGTGCCGCCCAGCCCGCTGCCGTCCATCCCCCATTTCGCCCAATTTCCCCCTTTTCTCCATTTCTCCACTTCGTACACCCAACTCAACCCCAAATCCAAATTAATATATATATATATCTATTACTCCTGATCTTACCCCATACTTATTGATACTCATTGTTGATTTGTGAATTTGTGTTTCAGGCTAGCTTGGGGGAGATAAATGGGCTAATTTGGAGCTTCTCGGAGGAGGCGATTCTCCACATGCATCCATCGCTTGCACTCGCATTGTGTTTGGGTACACTCGCTCCTTTTATATAGTACTTCACATTTGGATAGACACGTTTCACGGATCACATGCCACCACGCACCAGAGCACGTTCGCGGGCGCCCGTCTCAAAGCGAAAGAGGACCAGCGAGCCTAGATCCTCCTCTGCTAGAGCGGACTCTCCACCACCTAGCCTGTCACCACCCACACTTCCGCCTCCTACCGTGCCCATTCCACCTCCATCGGCACAGCCCGTCACCGCTTTCGATATGATGGGGATCACCTTCCGAGACGACGCTCAGCGCGTCCGATTCGAGAGGCTCTCCCATCGTTTGATCGTACCCTCTAGGTTCGTGCACCTTGCTGATTTCGAGTGCCTAGGGGTACTTGAGGGCCTACTCTAGTTGTATGACAACGTAGGGTGGCATGACTTTTTGTCTGTGTCGGCGGATACCTACATCCGGCCGACACTCGAGGTCCTGAGTTCCATTAGTAGGACTCCTGGGGGATGCTTATTCCGATTGATGGATCGTGAGTGCGAGATCACTCTCGACATGCTCCGAGCCTATTTTCAGTGGCTGCCAGTCCCGGACCTCGACTGAGCCTATAGCCCCACGCACATCCCCCAGCCGTCATTTGATACCCATGCCTTCTGGACACGAATCACTGGATCTCCCCTCACCTTTGACCCTAGCCAGGCCAAGGCCTTCGCTATCCTCCACCCATGCTTTCGCATTGCACAATGCCTTATGGCGACCACTTTTCTAGCGATGTATGAGCCGGGGACGATGTCGATGCCTGAGCTTTATATGCTCTACGCGATGACTCGAGCGAGAGCCTTAGAGGTAGGTGGAGACGTCTTACTCCCCACAGTTCAGATTGACATAGCTAGTTGGTACTTAGACAGCATCATTATTTCTGTCGGCGCCAGGACGCATATCTGTTGCGGCGGTCTTATTACCCTTCTGGCTCCTATGTGCAGAGTAGAGCTACCAGCTGGTTTGTTACGACCCCAGGGCCCCACTTCCCTTTCCGTTGATGTTATAGCCTGCATGAGGATGTTGCGTCCTCATGGTCAGCACCACTGGGTATGGCTGCACGGTCCTTTTGGCGCAGATTACATGGTTCTTCCGAGCCCCGCTCGGACCCATATTGGACCCGCAGGAGGGGTGTGGATTCCAGCGATGGACGTCCTCATCCCAGCTGCATACGTGCTAGAGCGTGAGGGCGCTCAGTAGGAGCCCCTCATTCCACCTCTGGACCCAGAGATGCCTCAGCATGCACCTAATTTGTCTGCCCCTCCCGACACATCTGTCCACACTTCTGTCAGTGTCGGGGGTACACTTGCTGAGACGACGACGACGACCACCACCGTGCCGTTGATCGTTGATCCTATTTCTTTCGTGAGTTTTGAGAGCGCCCCTGCCACTATTCTTGAGAGAGGTGAGCCTTCTTTTGTATCCACAGCCGAGACCCTGTCCACTCTATATTTCTCGACCCCTGGGGAGTCGTTTTCTGCACACTTCACAGCCTCCCCAGTCGTCGACCCTACCGTCTCCACTGCAGCTGTCCTCACCGAGAGTGTCGTGACGTCTGTTCCCATTTATGTGTCAGCGACCTCTCTGACCTCCTTATCCTCTTTCACCGTTCCAGCCTCTGTCGCTGCTCACACTAATGCGAGCATTCCTGTGTCTCAGCCTCCTACAGTGGTTGAGCGTCTTCTAGTGAGCACAGCACCACAGCCCCACCCTTTAGTTGCACCTGTTGTCTACGGTGGCTGTGCGAGGTAGCCCCGTTCACCACCTGTTCGACCCTCTGCCCCATCGCCCCCCCCGACACCCTAGTTCAGCACCTGTGTGCTCTAGAGGGGGTGGTTAGTGGGCTTAGATGAGATTTTTGGGCTCTCTCCGCTACCGTTAGTGATGTACAGTCTCGCGTCGCTTTACTCCCTGGTATTCAGGCTAGCCTAAACCAAATTCTTGCACGACTGTCACAGCTACCACCTACCGCTCCGCGTCCCACTACACAATAGCCACATCCACCACCTCCTCCACCACAGGACGGTGCTGGTGCTCCACCACCCACTTAGGCACACACTGGATGCCTCCCATACTTTTGCTGCTGCTTTGATCGATGCTATCATTTTGTCTGCTGATTTTGCACCCCTCCTCCCTACACATTCTGGTCACTTTTTGCTCGTATTTGTCTATATCATCTTGGGAGAGAGGAGGTATTTTTTGGGGACAGTTATTTTGCACTATCTTGATCTCTGTGTGCATCATTTGCATATCCTTCTCATTTTCTTTTATTTTCATACTTTATCATGCATGCATCCTCACCCACCCCGCCATTATCGTATCTCTCGGTGTGTCACACTTTGCACATTGAGGACACTGTGCCGTTTAGTTTGGAGGAGTGAGTGTCTCACGCACTTTTCATTTTCTTTATTTTCATTTTTCATTTTTTCCACCTTTCTTTATTTTCCACTTATTTTCACCTACTTTTTCGTTTTTTCTCATGCATCACGTTTTCTTTTTTGTGTGCTGCATATGTACAGTAGATTTTAATCTCCTTTATCCTTATTTCTTTTATCCTTTTTGGCTAGAGATGAATTTTCTGTGATGATGATGACGTAGAATTAGCTTATATTTATATTCATATTATCTCGGCATGCCATCTGTTTTATTTCAGATATCATATGCTATACTTTGCTGTGCATTCGAGATAGTAACCTGCACCGTCATTATATGAGCATGAATGAAATTCTACTATTAGCTGAGTCTGATGATTTATATTGTATACTTTTCATAGAAAATACACCAAGCTTCACGCATTGATTGCATATATTTGGAGTACTGCTTTGTTGTCTGCTATCACTGCTTACTACATGAAAATTGTACGCTTCACTTTCAGGTCGATTGAATGTATGACATGTTGATATGACTGGATTAGTTTACTTTCTGAGTTCGAACTGAGTAGATTACATTACTCTGCTGAAAGTTGTCATGCACATTCTAAAGAGTGAACTGAGCGTTACATATTTTTCTTTCTCCACATATCTTGAACATTATTTCTATACTTAAAAACATTGGTGAATCTCTCTTTAGTGAATCCTATATTGGCATCTTCCCACTGCTATAAAGTCCATGCTTCAACACCCCAAATTCAAAAAGAAAAAATATATGCTTATCTCTCTATCTTTTGATTTGGGATCCTTATTGTATATATGTGATTAAAACAAAAGATCAAAAGAAGAAAAAGAAAAAAAAGAGGGAAAAGAAGTTCATACATGATCCCATTTCATTTCTTTCTCTCTTTCTTCCCTCTTTTATTTTTATTTTCCTTGGAGCTTCAAAAATGGAGAAGGTCTTATTGTTTTATTTGATGCCACCACGCTTATAGATAAGCTTGGGGGAGAGGATCCAACGATGTGTGAGAGAGTGGCTACTTGTCTATGCATGACAACCTAAGCTAGGTAATTTTCTATACTCGGGGAGATTTCTAAAAGTATTACGAAGTCCACGAATTGAAACTTGGCATGCATTTCATGAATACCACTCCTTTCGATTCTTATTGCTTCATATTGTGTGATACCTCTTATACTCCAAATAGAAAGCTATCAATTGAAAAGTGTGCGATCTATGATTACGTATATTACTTTAGATTGCCTCAGACGATGCTAATTCTAGAATGATTTCATGTTTCATATCGTTTTGAAATTCTTGGGTTTATATATCGAATACATTTATATATGATCATGATATTGAGATAAAAATCTTTGGTATGTTTTTATTCATTGTATGCTATTTGATTAAGCAGCTTCACGTCCTGAGAAAATGGTCTAGCACCTCCCTCTTTGTTTTCTTTCTATCTTCTCTTTCCTTTTTCCTTATTTTTACCCACCGGGTTCGCCTTTTACTCACCTTCCTCGAGGACGAGTAAGAGGTAAGCCTGGGAGATTTTGATCGCTCCTTATTTTACACCTTTTTTCTGCATGTTTTCATGACATTTCTCTCGCTCATATTGAGTTTTTCACAATTATTCGACGATATCGTGTTGCTTTTCACTATTTCTTGTTTTTATCGTATTTCAGTAGATATGGAGCGATCTGGAGCGAAAATGAGATCAAGGGACTTTCACACGCACCGGAGTGCCGTCCACAGCTTTATTGAGGAGTTAGCAGCGCTAGAGGATGAACGGAAGAGGAAGAAATTCGATAGAATCGATGAGGAGGCGAGGAGGAGAAGAAAAGAGCCCAGAAACAGCTCACTCGACCGAACAGACAGTTCACTCGGCCGAGTAAAGGAGCACGTTCGGTCGAGTGAAACAGATACAGACTGTCGATTTTCAAAGTTGACTCGGCCGATCAAGAAAGTTCACTCGGCCGAATGGAGAAGCCCACTCGCCTGAGTCTGACAGGGATTTTCTCCCAAAAAAGCAGCCGACTTGCTGGAAATTTGAGAAGACCTACTCGGCCGAGCAAGAAAGCTCACTCTGCCGAGTAAGGAAGACCACTCGCCTGAGTCAGACAGAGCGACAAACCCCCAATTTTCTTAGATTCTCTGTTTTTTAATGGGTCTGTCACTCGGTCGAGTGACATGTTTCACTCGACCGAGTGGCGCAGTCTGACTGGGTCACGAATTAGGGTTTTTAGCTGCGCCAGGGGCAATTCTGTCAGGAAATTCTGGACGAATTTGACTTGTATTTAAACCTAGTTTTATTCCTAGTTTAAGGAGAGACTGGAAGTTATTTTTTGACAGCTATTCTTATTGTAATTCTCAGCTTGAGATCATAGACGCGCAATTTGGTTTGATCTTTCTCTTTAAAACTCTTGTTTTTATGAATTGTTCTCTCTTAGCTATGAATTGTGCTATGATCTATTTCTTTGTCTCTGAGATTTCTATGATGAATTGTGAGTAGTTTCGTCGTTCTAGAGCATGGGGATGAACCTTATGGATCCGATCTTTGAATTGTGATGAATGAATTGAATTGTTGCTAGGATTGATAAAAGGTTAGGTTGTGATTGATTTACTATGAGTAGCTAGGAATTTCTATCGATTGGGATTTGTAAGAGATTGGATCCCAAATGATGGGAAGGGCTAGATATTCGATTTAGGTTTATAATCGAGATTCTCTAGATTTGGGTAGCAAGAGATTGGACCAAAGCTAGGATTTTTATTATAAATTTATACTAATATTCGTTTGCAAGAGATTGGACGAATACGAACTATCATAATCTAGATCGTAGCTTGAGTTTACACGAGAGTCGGCTCGAGGTACGATTGGACGATGATGTCGATCTTCATGCTAGTGGCTTAGGTTAGTGTTTGCACGAGAGTGGGCTCTAATCTAAGTTGCTATAGACCGACAATAGCGCGAGAGCATGAGCTTGGTTCTACATTCAGTTGCGACTAGTTCACCTCAATTCATGCTTTGCAACATTGAGATTCATGATCTACAAGGATAAGTGACGATCCGTAGTGGGGATTTCCTATCCCTAGACGCTTTTATTATATTGAATTCTATTTTCTATTTGAACGATTGTGACACATTACTATCCAAACCATTCCATTATTCCATCAATAGCTTGTTGATCGAGATAGAGTACTGTCAATTGTCCTCCCTGTGTTCGATGCCCGCTCGCCACTACGCCGTGCGCTTGTGGTAAGAGTACAGTTATTTTCCGGTTACTCATTGCTCAACAAACCCCCGAAATCCGGTTACTAGCCGCCGGTATCAAATGTAGTATATTTGAAGATGTTTTGCTATTCTGTTTTTCTTTTTCTTTTTATTTTTCCTTTTTTATAAATTCTCATTGCATTTTTTTATACTACAATGTTGGTGTCTCAGAATTGTGACGCATGAAGGCATCGACATACTCGACTCCTACTATATAATATTTCATAGAGAATTAAGTGCACAAAAGTGTAAAGACAAAATATAGGTTCAAAATCTTTAGAATCTAAGCAGATCCAATTTCTCCATATTTTATAAGACTCAATCAATCTATTTGATTCGTACAATTTGGCATGCGAACAAGTTTCACTTTTTCATTGATAATTCAAGCATGTGGATTTTACAAAAATATAACACATCATCATCAAAATCATTTTCATGTTTCTAGGATGTCTAACATGGTTCATATCAAATACTCAATTGAAGTCAATAAAATTCATGACGGACATGCATGCACATACAATAAATGAATGAACCCAATGTGACAAGAATTAGTTGCAATGTGTGTAGGTTAGATACAATGTTTAAGTATGTGTATGTGCATGGATATGCGTGCTAATGCTCAATTAGTGACATACTCCCCAACTCCCTTCGAATGAAGCAAAATTGTTTTTGGTTTAAGGGTTTGGTGAATATGTCCGCTAATTGTTTTTCGGTATCAATATATCCTAAAGAGATATCTTTCTTATCAACATGATCTCTAAGGAAGTGGTGACGAGTATCGATATGTTTTGTCCTAGAGTGTAAAATAGGATTTTTAGATAGATTTATAGCACTTTTGTTGTCACACCAAATGGTTGTGGGTTGGAAAGTGAGATCGTAGTCTTTGAGGGTTTGTCTCATCCATAGAATTTGAGCACAACAACAACCTACTGAAAGATATTCTGCTTCGGTTGTACTCAATGCTATGGAGTTTTGCTTCTTGGAGAACCATGAAGCAAGAGACATACCTAGTAGTTGGCAAGTGCCCGTGGTACTCTTACGATCGGTCTTACTTCCCGCAAAATCCGCATCACAATATCCTACAAGCTCAAATGATGTGGAACAAGGATACCCTAAACCAAAATCAAAGGTCCCTTTAACATATCGAATTATTCATTTAACCAAAGAAAGATGAGACTCTTTTGGACAAGATTGAAACCTAGCACATAAACATACACTAAACATTATATCATGCCTACTAGCTGTCAAGTATAATAGGCTACCAAGCGTACCTCGGTACAAGCGTTCATCCACTTTCTTTCCCTTTTCGTCTTTATCCATCGTTGCCGTCGTTGACATAGGAGTAGAGCATTCCTTAGCATTTTCATGTCCAAACTTCTTCACTAACTCCTTTGCATATTTTGCTTGATTGATGAAAATTCCGTCCTCACATTGTTTGATTTGCAAACCAAGCATGAATGTAAGTTCACCCATCAAGTTCATCTCAAATTCCCTAGACATACATGTAGCAAATTGCTCACACAGTAGATTGTTAGTAGCACCAAAAACGATATCATCAACATATATTTGTACTACAAGTAGATCTTTACTTTGATGTTTAACAAATAGAGTTTTATCCGCCTTTCCCATGAAAAAATTATTTTTAAGCAAAAAACTTACTAGTCGCTCATACCAAGCTCTATGAGCTTGTTTGAGCCCATATAAAGCAAGGTTAAGCTTGAAAACATAGTCCGGGTGGATGGAGTCTTCAAACCCAGGAGGTTGTTTGACATAGACTTCCTCAGATAAAACTCCATTCAAAAAGGCACTCTTGATGTCCATTTGAAAGAGTTTGAATTTCATGAAACTAGCAAACGCTAAAAGCATCATAATTGCTTCCAATCTTGCCACGGGAGCAATGGTTTCATCAAAATCAATCCCTTCCTCTTGGTTATAACCTTGGGCTACTAATCTAGCTTTATTATGCACAACATTTCCCATTTCGTCAAGTTTGTTTCTAAATACCCATTTAGTGCCTATAATTGTTTGATTTTTTTGGTTTAGGAACAAGTTCCCATACTTGATTCCTATCAAATTGTGACAATTCTTCCTGCATTGCCATAATCCAATAGGAATCTCCTAAAGTACTATCAACATTTTTAGTCTTCAAAATGGATATAAATGCAAAGTTAACCATCAAATTAAAGCAACTTTTAGTGCGTATAGCTTCCATCGTGTCTCCAAGGATTTGGTACTTTGGATGATCCTTCTTGAAGCGCCAATCCTTAGGGAGATCTTGTGATGACGTAGTAGCTTCTCCTTCTTCTCTTGGTGCACCATCATTGTTGTTCTCTTGCTCATTGGAATTGCTAGTGTTTATCTCCAGTCCATCCAATCCACCTGCAATATTTGAAGATTCTGCAGCACTAGAAGATTCATTAATAACAATTTTCTCGTCAAATTTCACATGCACAGTTTCTTGAATAGTAAGAGTTCTTTTATTAAATACACGATAATATTTGTTATGTGGTGAGTAGCCAACAAAATACCCTTATCGGATTTTGCATCAAATTTATCCAGATTTACGCCTACTTTCAGAATATAGCACTTGCATCCAAATGGTTTTAAATGTGATAAGTTGGGAGTCAACTCTCTATAAAGCTCATAAGGTGTTTTCTTCAAAATGGGTCTAATGGACACACGATTTAAAATGTAGCAAGAAGTATGTATGGCTTCAGCCCAAAAATATAAAGGCAATTTGTAATCATGAATCATTGTCCTAGCCATTTCTTGCAAAGTACGGTTTTTCCTCTCAACCACCCCATTTTGTTGTGGTGTCCTCAGGGTGGAAAAATTATGTGAATAACCTTTTGAAATACAAAAATCATCAAAGCTAGTATTAACAAATTCTCCTCCATGATCACTTCTAAATTTGAAAATTGAAAAACCTTTTTCATTTTCAACCTTTTTACAAAACATTTTAAAAACATCAAAAGTTTCATGTTTGTGTGTCAAAAAATAAACCCAAGTGAAACGTGAAAAGTCATCAATAATAACAAAGAAATAATGCATACCACCTAAACTAGCAACCTTTGTGGGTCCAAATAAATCCAAATATATTAGCTGCAATGGCTTAGAAGTAGTTACAACATTTTTTGGATTGAAACTACTTTTATGTTGTTTACCTAGATGACATGCATCGCAAAGCTTATCCCGATCAAAGCTAATTTGAGGTAAACCTCTCAACAGTTTCTTTCAAGCAAGCTTTAAGATTAGGTCCATGCCAGCATGGCCTAATCTTTGATGCCAATGCCAACTAGTCTCATGTGATGCAACTAAACATTTTAGATTATTTGAGTCACTTAGTTTGATAGTGTAAATGTTATTATAGGATGTACCCTCGAAAAGAGTATCATCACCTTTCAAAATATATACTTTGTAATTTTCGAAATGCACCTTAAGGCCTATAGAGCATAGCTGACTCACACTTAACAAATTATGTCAAACCATCAACAAGATTAACATTCTCAATAACCACAAGAGGATGCTTACAATGTTACCTTTACCCAAGATTTTGCACTTTTTCCATCTCCAAGAATAACTGTCCCTCCATCTTTCCTGATAGCGTCGTGAAGAGAGATTCATTGCCCGTCATGTGGTTCAAGCAACCGCTATCAAGGTACCAAATGCTATCATTTTTCACTTGAAGATGCACCTACAAAAGAAGATGCACACTTTGGTAACCAAATTTTGGATCCATAATTGTTAGTACGATGCTTTGGAACCCATATAAAATATTCAGAATAATATTTGGCCAAGCAATAATACATAACATGCCCCTTTTGTTACAATAAAAACATGTAACATTGAAATGCTTATTAGTAGATGACATTTTATTTTCGTGCATGCAATGTTGAAAGCTCGTGTCTCTTGCAAAATTCTTTTCAATGATCTTCCTTGTTTTTTTCTTAGGTTGTTTTTTTGAAAACCAAGACCATGTTTACTAGATTGTTCATTAAGCCCATTTATGATTTTATTAAAACTTTCTTGGCTATTTGTGAATTTCTTTGATGTCAAGCTAAGATTTTGATTTTCATTCTCAAGTTCACTAATCCTAGTCTCATAATTTTTTTTCTTTTGCGCTAGTTTCTAAATCAATGGCTATATGTTTTCCTTTTATTAAATTATATTTTTCTTTTTCAAGCGCTTCCAATTTTTCTTCATAGCTAGCCACTTTTAGGTTCAACAATTTTATTTCAAAATCTTTAGAGCCAAGAATGCTAATTTTCTCCTTTAATTCTTTATCTAAGTTAAAGTTGTCAAGCTCTAACGTATCCAATTTTTTATTAGCATTTTCTAGCTCTAAGGTTTTTGTTTCTATTTGAGTTTCATCAAAATTGTATATTGTTTCCTTTTATTCTTTCCACTTAACAAAAAGCTCATCTCTCTCTCTTGTCATGCTCCCTAGTTCCTCTTTTAATGAATCACGAACCTTTTTAAGTTTCAGGAATTTAGGACCCATTTCTTGAAGGAGCTCTACAAGAAATTCATAAGCTTCCTCCATGCTAGAAAACATATCATCACTAATATTCATTTCATCATCAAAGCTTTGAACAATAGAGCTAATTTTTACCTTTTCGTTTCCAGGCATAAAGCAAGTTCCAGTGTTGTCGTTCTAGCCATCGTCTACGGAGAGCTCCTCTGCGTCACTTTCTCCCCATGTAGCCACCATTCCTCGCTTTGATGTCCTCTTTTCTCCATCACCAGTCTTTTTCCTTTTCTTTTCCTTTCAGAAGTGGACATTTGCTTTCATGTGCCCTCTCTTGTTGCATCTGAAACACTGAGGTGCCAAGCTTTCTTCATCATTTCCTTCGTTTTTCTTGATTCCACAAATGCTTCCCGTCATTCTTTTGTTGTTTTTCATGAATTTCACAAATTTCCTTGTAACAAGAGCCATGCTTTCATCGTCTGATTCATTCATCTCCTCCTTAAACATTTTGGAGACTTGAAAAGCTAAATTCTTTTCCTTTGTTTCCTCCTCAGATTTCTCTTCTTGTTTGGTGTGCTATCATTGGCCATCTTCAATTGAACTTCATAAGCCATTAATTTTTCCATTAATTGCTCGAAACTGATATCTGCCAAGTCATGTGCTTCTTCAATCGCCGTCCTCTTTTGAATCCAATCTCCAGATAAAGAATATAAAATCTTTCCAACTAAATCTTCCTCTGGGATGTCCTTCCCTAAGGTTTTCAATGGATGACGATATCTACAAAACGAGAAAACATAGCATCAATAGACTCATTATGCATCATATCAAAATTTTCATATTTTTGTAATAACATTCTAATACGAGTTTTCTTAACTTTGCTAGTTCCATCATGAGTTACTTCAAGTCTCGTCCAAATATCCTTAGCAGTGGAACAAGAACGAATGCAGTTAAATTCTGTTTTACTAAGACCACAATACAATATGCTCATGGCCTTAAAGTTTAGATTTTGTAACCAATTATTTTCTTTTTGCTGCTCAGGAGTGGGTTTTTCAAATAGGGTAAAGCCTTCACTGATTATTTTTCATAATGCTATATCGATACCTTTGATGTGTATGGACATACGTTGTTTCCAGTAACTATAGTCCGTACCATCAAATAGAGATGATCTAAGATACAAATGTACTTCTCTTTGATTGTGCGTGTCATAAGAGTATGTATGCGAAATTTTTGCCATATGAGCGAAATTCCACTAGACTTTGAGTCTAAAAGGAATCCCGCTTTGATACCAATTGAACAACACCCTAGAAGGGGTGAATAAGGTGTATGGCATAAGATAAAAAAATCACAACACAAAGATAAGCAGACACAGATATTTTTAACGGCGTGGCTCCTGCCAAAACTCTGACCCCAAGACCTATGAGGATTTCACTCAATAAAACTGATCACACTTACGGGTAGTGATCTCACCATACAAATATATAGTTCAAGAGTTAAAGTGCAGAGATAGCTTCAGAATAAAGCTATTCACAATACAATCTCACAACAAAAACAGATTCAAATAGCTTTAATACTTGATGTGTCATTATATTCCACATTTTATCGATAAGATTACATGTTAAAATGATTGCTCAATTACATATTTCATACTCTTTTATGCTATTATTTGGAATAATATGACTTTCGGAGCGTTTATGTCCATTTCAGGTATTTGGGCGATATTGGAGCAATTTGGAGTCAATAAGACGATCGGCGACGTGAGAGCACCAATGAGACTCATGATGACATGCTCGAGGTACCAAAGAAGAATACTGGAGAAAGGAAGGGGCAAGAGAGAAGGTCGCTCGATCGAACTATGATACGTCGAAGGAATCGAGCAACCCGAAGTGCTAGAAACAAGACAGCCGTGCAGTATTTCTAAATCTTCTATCACCTGGGATTTTTCACTATTTTTCTGATATTTTTCCCAGATAATAGACTTCAAGACGGTTCCAATGCCACCAAGAATGCGCCAATCAGAGGTCGTATGAGCCTTGGGAAATTCTGCAACTTGATGGTACAGTGCTGAAATTGTTCTCAGCAGCCTACTCGGTCGAGCAGTACACTACTCGGTCTGAGCAGTGCACTACTCGACCGAGTCAAGTGAAAAATGGTTCTGAAATGTGTTTTTCGGGCAACCTCCTACACGGACCGAGCAACCTTCTGCTCGGTCCGAGCAACGTCCTACTCGACCGAGTAGCACCGAATCAGCCCGTGTTGGCAGAGCGACATGTTTTGGAAGAATTCGATTCCCTGTGCAACTCGATTGAGCAGCCGAACGACTCAACCGAGCAGCCGAACGACTCGACCGAGCATCTTTGTGCTCGGACCGAATCTCCATGGGCCCAGGATCGCATCCAGATCAGATTTTTGAGGAGTTGTTCTGCGAGGGTTTTTGGGGAGAAAAGAGTTGGCAGCCGCTGGGGAGGCCTGTAGATAGTTTGGAGAGACGTTTTTAGGGAGCAAAAATTGTAGAGAATAATTGTTAGATTTAGATTAAATTTCTGAAGACGTTTTGGATCGAATTCTATTGAAGCTTGTTGGCTATTTTCTTGTGTTCTTGGAATCTGAGTTTCTCTTGAGATTTGTTATTCGCTCTGTAAGTTTCTGATCTTTATTTTACCAATTGCTATGATGTTCTCATCTATAAAAATGGTGTTTTTATCTGTTATTATCTCTATGAATGAGTATATCTTTCTAGGGTTGATGGGTTAGCCCTAAGATCCAAGGGGAAAAATGTAGATCTGGATTTGTACATTGAATTGGGGATTTAGGGTTGTATTTCGGTAGATCCTACCGAATCCGTAGATAACCCGTACTGAGATCATGCCCACGGTCTGTGGAATTGATGTGCTTAAAGGGTATCAGGGATTCGAATAGGGAAATCATTGAATCCAACCAAGGCTCGTGACCATGCCCGGCTCGTGCCTTGATGGGATCCATCGACGAACTATACCGCTACGTTGACGGCTACCGCCATTGCGTCAACGAGAGCCACCGAAATACCCCGCAATTCTAACCCACAAGAGCGGTACGAATTGGGGAATTTATCCCCTAGTCCCGATGCAATGCAAGGATCCTATTCCAACATTGACCCCCGACGATCTTAGCGGCGATCTCTAATGCCCTAGCTCTTTTTATGCGACTTTGAGTGACACAACCTTCGCATCCATCACCATCATAACTTTTCATACTCCACATCCATCAATAAACCCACAAGTCTAACTCAACCTAGGAGTAGATAGGTAGTATAGCACATCTTTCCCGTGTTCGATACCCGCTTGCCACTATACCGTGCGCTTGCGGTAAATGACATCGTTTCGGAGTTGATTCCAGCTCAATCAAGTTTATGGCGCCGTTGCCGGGGAGGCGTTCCACCATACTATCTATTTACCACAATTAGGTTGATTAGATTGCGGAAAAAAACAAAAAAAGCCCAAATTTTTTTAATAAAATAAAATAAATAACTAAAAATAGAGAGATTTTTCCCACCACCTGCTTTATTTTTATCTCTATTTTCTTGTACCACTGATATCTTTTCCAGGTTGTTGTTGTTTGACTATTCAGGTACAATGGATCAATCTTGGAATTATTCATACAATGATTATTCGGCACAGTATGAGGCTCTAATAGAAGAATGCGAATATTATTCACAAGACCCATACTATCAGATGGAAGGATGTGATCAATATTCAGAGCTCTATGCTTACTGCGAATCTTGTGACATGGAGGGACACATGCCCTACGATAGTCGCGTCTGTCTCTTGAATCCTGACCATCCCCTCAATTTGACACTCAATGCATTCATGGCATCGGTAGAGGAGATCGCGGTTGTCAGTGCTATACAAAATGAGTCAAATGATAGATGGCAGAAAGATAAGGACGAAATCAACAAGTATCTCTCATCTCTTGAGCCTGTGGGAGAGATGCCTGAGCACATAGAGCCACCTCATCCTTCCATTGACGCCGAGGACCACCCACCAGAGTTTATTGCTCCCACTCAGGGAGATCTTTCTACCCACACCATTTTTGAATCATGCACCACATTTGAAATTTATTCTGGTTCAGATCTTTTTGACACGTCGTACCTGTTGCAAGACACTTACAATTTTGGACCGGAGGTATGCTTGGACATGACCGTGCTTGAAGAATCTGAGAATGAGGAGGCGTTTCCTGATGAGACCCATACTCATATGCCAGAGCTGCCAGAAAAGCCTGAGATGAACGACAATGAACTGCCTGTCATGGTACATGAGAGCGGAGATGTATTTTCAGGGAAGTATCGTCTACCTATTTTTCCTTTACATATTTCTTTTGACGATCTTCTTTGGAAAATTTTTATTTTAGGGGAAAATATTCCACATCAGATTGATGCGGCTTGTCTCTTGCAGGATACAGGTGGAGTCCTTGGAGAGATGCTGGGAGCCTCATTGCTGGAATCTGATGGAGCCCATTGAGATACGCACCCGACGGAACCACAGAAAGTGCAGATAGAGCAGCTGCCTGCACCGGCAAAGATATTGGAACCGCCTTTTGCTACAGGTGGTACCAATCTAGTAGTATAGTATTTTATACTTTAAATAATCACGAATCCTCTCGGCAGCGAGAGGACGGTATATGATTTTATATGTTTTTATATGTTTAATAAATCCACCCCATTTGCTGGCTCATCTTTTGCACCCAACCCACTATCTATTATCCATGCTCACCCTTATATTTTGGCGCTTATTTTGCATCTCTCCCCAATTTTTATGTTATGTTTAAGCTTGGGGGAGAGAAACTATTTTCTTGAGTGGCCCCCCATCTCGTCGTTGTCCTCTATTTATATTATACACACATTGATGACAATGTGTTGTTTAAGCTTGGGGGAGTGCATAGTGCACGCATTTTGCTTCATTGTGAAACACACTTCGAAATCTCCATGTGAACCATGCCCACTTCTATATTTATGTCTCATATGCTTTATTTTCTATGAAATATCGTGGATTTATTTTTTTATGAACTTTGATATCTGTTAGGTTAGAGTTCGATTCCTTGATTAGTGTATCTTTGTTAATAAGCTTTTTCATAGTAGAATCCATAGTTTCACAACCACATTCTCGAAACAGTTAAGCTAAAAAATGAATGAATCAAATTTGAAAATTATTTGACTTCTGCATGTTTTGATTGATAATTCTATTGCTTGATGGATGCTTAGTGATTCAAAAGAGATAAGATAACCCCACGACAACCAAATTATTGATGATTAGAATTCCTGAAACCGAGCCATGTCTAAATTCTATGCCTTTTCATTTTCTTTTGTGAATAGCCAATAAATGATCTTTGATCATGTTTTGCATTCCATCGCGTTTACGTGAGTTTGCAAAAATCCAAAAAATACAAAAATAAAACAAATATCTTGAATAAAAGGCCCTAGGGGTTCTTCGTAACCCGATACACTAAGATCGTCTGGTCTGGGATGCATAGGCCGCCTTTTGTATATATTGAGTTATCTCGTGTATACAAAGAAAGAAAAAATGCGTATGAAATATTCGTATAGCCAAAAACAATATAAAACTACAAAAATCCCAATCCTTATCTCCATTTCTATATAGAACTAAGACATGTCAAAGTTGATGGGTTCTAGGAGTCTTGAAATGGTTGTAGTGTGGTGATGCCTTACCTTGATTGAATTTGCTAAATTCATTCCATGAATTATAACAAAATACCACGCATGCTTGAAAATGTTTGATCATGACATATTATACTGTTTAGAGAATGAGTTGTGAACATTGGTTTCATTTCTGTGAACTTAGTATATTGCACGATAAACTATGATGTGATATAACTCTAATCTCTTTTTATTGCTTATCAAGTTCATTTTATTTATTGAAATCCACGTTATTTCAATTTGAGCGAGATTTAATTATTTGGGGGTGCATATGTGTTCTAATTTCATATTGACGTGTGTTCACGAGATCTTGCATATCTTGGGTTCTTGTATTTTTATGAATTTAAGATTGAATCCCTTGTCTCCATTTACACATCATCACCTCACATCTTCATTGTATCCCACTCCCGTGTTAGCTTCTTACTAGTCTTCCTCGAGGACGAGTAAGAGGTAAGCTTGGGAGATTTTGATGTGTCATTATATTCCACATTTTATCGATAAGATTACACGTCAAAATGATTGCTCAATTACATATTTCATACGCTTTTACGCTATTATTTGGAATAATATGACTTTCAGAGCGTTTATGTCCATTTCAGGTATTTGGGCGATATTGGAGCAATTTGGAGTCAATAAGACGATCGGCGACGTGAGAGCACCAATGAGACTCATGATGACATGATCGAGGTGCCAAAGAAGAATACTGGAGCAAGGAAGGGGCAAGAGAGAAGGTCGCTCGATCGAACTATGATGCGGCGAAGGAATCGAGCGACCCGAAGTACTGGAAACAGGACAGCCGTGCACTATTTCTAAATCTTCTATCACCTGGGATTTTTAACTATTTTTCTGATATTTTTTCCAGATAATATACTTCAATACGGTTCCAACGCCACCAAGAATGTGCCAATCGAAGGTCGGATGATCCCTGGGGAATTTCTGTAACTTGATGGTGCAGTGCTGAAATTGTTCTCAGCAGCCTACTCGGTCGAACAGTACACTACTCGGTCCGAGCAGTGCACTACTCGACCGAGTCAAGTGAAAAATGGTGATGAAAAGTGTTTTTCACGTCTACATGACCGGGCAACCTCCTACACGGACCAAGCAACCTTCTGCTCGGTCCGAGCAACGTCCTACTCGACCAAGCAGCACCGAATCCGCCCGGTTGACAGAGCGACATGTTTTGGAAGAATTCGATTCTCTGTGCAACTCGACTGAGCAGCCGAACGACTCGACCGAGCATCTTTGTGCTTGGACCGAGTTACCGTGGGCCCAGAGTTCAGATTTTTGAGGAGTTGTTCTGCGAGGGGTTTTGGGGAGAAAAGAGTTGGCAGCCGCCGGGGGAGGCCTGTAGAGAGTTTAGGGAGACGTTTTTAGGGAGAAAAAATTGTAGAGAATAATTATTAGATTTAGATTAAATTTCTGAAGACGTTTTGGATCGAATTCTATTGAATCTTGTTGGCTATTTTCTTGCGTTCTTGGAATCTGAGTTTCTCTTGAGATCTGTTATTCGATCTGTAAGTTTCTGCTCTTTATTTTACTAATTACTATGATGTTCTCATCTATAAAAATGGTATTTTTATCTATTATTATCGCTATGAATGAGTAGATCTTTCTAGGGTTGATGGGTTAGCCCTAAGATCATATGGGGAAAATGTAGATCTGGATCTGTACGTTGAATTGGGGATTTAGGGTTGTATTTCGGTAGATCCTACCGAATCCGTAGATAACCAGTACTGAGATAATGCCCACGGTCTGTGGAATTGATGTGCTTAAGGGGTACCTAGGGATTCGAATAGGGAAATCGTTGGATCCAACCAAGGCTCGTGACCATGCCCGGCTCGTGCCTTGAGGGTATCCATCGACGAACTATACTGCTACGTTGACGGCTACCGCCATTGCGTCAAAGAGAGCCACCTAAATACCCCGCAATTCTAACCCACGAGAGTGGTATAAATTGGGGAATTTATCCTCGAGTCCCAATGCAATGCAAGGATCATATTCCAACATTGACCCCCGACGATCTTAGCGGCGATCCCTAACGCCCTAGCTCTTTTTATGCGACGTTGAGTGACACAACCTTCGCATCCATCACCATCATAACTCTCCATACTCCACATCCATTAATAAACCAGTAAGTCTAACTCAACCTAGGAGTAGATACGCAGTATAGCACCGTTTCCCCGTGTTCGATACCCGCTTGCCACTATACCGTGCGCTTGCGGTAAACGACATCGTTTCAGAGTTGATTCCGGCTCGATCAATACTACGATGAAAAATCAGAGGGATATCAACGTGATAAGATTTGTGAGATTGTGATCGCATGGGTGCAAACGATTCGCTAATCCGATGTCTGGATTGGAAGATATAGTCTTCAGAAGACGACTGCGCGAATCTGAATTCTGCAGTGGCAGTTCGATGGAACACGCCCAGACTGGATCTGTATTTGAAAACTGAGCAGAGGATGGGTACCATTGCGAATCGTATGAAGATATGGTCGAGTAGATGCAAACGGTGAGTCGATCCGATGTCTGGATCAGGAGATATGAGCGTGCGAAGTCGAATGCGCGAATCTGGAATCTGCAGTGACTAATCTATAGAGAAACGCCCGAATTTAGTATGGTCCTGTGGACTAAGCAATGGAGACTATCACCTTGCAAAGAGCATGAAGATGTGGTCATGTGAACACAAACAGTGAGTCGATCCGACGTCTGGATCAGGAGATATGGACGTTTGAAGTTGACTGTGCGATCAAAAACAGATTTCACGAATCTGAACACTTTGTATCTTGCTTGATCAACTCCTCCTCTGGATTGAAACTTGAAGAGAGAACTTGAAGGTGGTGTTGTGACCCTTGCCATGAGATGTATGGAGTTACAGCAACAACATAAAACAAGGTGCCTTGATGATCGAACTTGCAGCAAATGTTGAACAAAAAACTCTGCTAACTTTGCAGCAATCAACGTTTTGCTGGAGTTTTTTTTTCTTGACCTTGCCGTGAGTTTGGGAAGAATGACTTGGAGCATTTTGTGTTTTTGTTTTGTGGAAGAGGGTTGATTTTTTTATAAATTGAAGTTTGAGGCTTGATTAAAAAAAGAAGCTTGCTGCTTAATTTTCTGAAGAACACAGTTTTAAGATTACTTATCTGATGTATCCAAGGGAAGGAGATTTTGGTATTTGTTGTTGGACTTTTTTTTGGATGATCATCATTTTTTGGACTGAAGTTGAATAGGAGATTTAATAGGAGATTGAATCCTTTGTGTTTGGATGAGAACATGGAGTTTGAATACAAGTGGAAGATCACATCCTTCTTATCAAGAATAAAACTCATTTAAATCCCTTAAGGATCCAATCAAATCTCCAGCTTTGACCAATTCAAGTCTTCATCTTCATATTGATGATGTAGGATTATTTTGAATTTCCTTTTAGCACCAATGTCCACATACAATCTCTCTCTTGCAACCAAAATTTATTTTGCGCTTTACTGCTTGAAATCACTTAATGAAAAATGTTAGTCCCACACGACTTGTTTGTCATCATCCAAATTAAATCATATGACCTAGTTAGTGGGCTATCTAGGCCAACATTATGTACCGCTGCAACGGCGACAGTAACGTTTGTCGTATTAGCCTTACAACTGTACAATAAAGATAGGGCCGGCCCTATACCCAGAGGCCCTCAGTTATGCGAGATCTGCATAGAAAATCCCACATGCAGAGAATTTTGTTTGATTCTGAAAGTAGCTGTTTGGACAACTTACGGATGCAAAGACTTGCTTTCATGAATCTTGCATCACTAATGCATCAGCGTGATCTTCTCAAGGACACTATTCATGTATCCATCGAGGAGCAGTTGGGCATGTTCCAGCATATTGTATGGAACAAGTCAAAGAATAGAGTCATGCAAGTGGATTCTATTAGTGTCACGCCCCGCTTCCCTAATATGGAAGGCGAGACGTGAGGAGGTCCGCTCAGACGTGGAGCTGTGAAGCTGCAGTCTGATAAGCGTCTGTAAATTTAAAAATTTCGAAAAGTAGCAGGTCCTTGCATTGCAACGAAACAACAACAATAATAAAGCAAATAAAATAACATCCACCAACAACATCCAACAAATATTACATCATCACAGAATAGTCACAAAAGTACAAGTCTGAACAATAGGCCTAAAGCATGGCCAAACAAAACAACGAGAGATAGGTGATACGCACCGAAACCTAACAGCAACTAAGGAAAGATAATAACTAAGGGGAGACTCCAAACGAGTCTAGGACTGGTCACCAGTGTCCTCGAACTCGGTCTCTGCAGGGACCACAAACTCAGCGTCAACGAACTGGTCGTCCGCTACTACCTGCTCTGTCTCAAAGTCTGACATGTGACACCCAAAGAGAAAAGGGCACATGTCAGCAAAAGTCTCACTAGAAAGGCGGAGAACTTTTGTGCAAGGATACAAATATAGAAAAGCGACTAGCAGTTCTAACATGATGAAATGGCATGACAATTAAGAATGCAACATTTAAATGAACAAAATAATAACAATCAAGCACGTTGTAGCAGAAAGCTACAATTCACTATTTCATGATTCACGAATCACTGATTTATCACTTTGTGCACAGAGTTTCCGTCTTTTGGCTGAAGTGGCTGTACGGGCTCACTTCTACGCTCAAGCGATCATTTAACCCTACCCCTCCACGTGTATATGGACTGGCGCCCATCTTCTGGATCACGAGCCAGGAAGTGTTATTGGCATAGGGTTGTGCCCGCAAAGCAGGTGCCTAGCCTCAATAGCAATAACATTTGTAGCATGTGCTACTCAATCACGATGAACATTAAATGCATGCAATGACATGGCAATGAGCAGATAAATTGCGTACCGTTAATTGAAATTAAACATGGCATGCAAGCATGAATGAAAGCAGGTAAAGTGTCGGTTCTAGTTTCGTTGTCAAACTAGATCAAATAGGGTGTCTAGGCGACTATCATTTCACCGCCTAGTCTCTTTTACACAATTTCATAAATTGGCCTAAAACATGGCCTAAATAATTACTGGCAAGTATCACTTGCCTGTTCCCGGTGGTATCAGTTGTCGTAGGTTCGTCTGGGCGGGTACTACGTGTCGGTATATCCGGTTCTCTGTTTTGGTTAGACAAATCACCGAATTAGATTTATTGTGAGAAAAGCAAAATACCAAGTTAATCCTTAAAGTGGGTTCGTCTAATTTTATTGTGCTCTCTGGCTAGGGTGATGTTTATACTGTGTCACACTAACCTGATACGCCTTATTTTATTCTGTTATTGTTTAACAACAAGCTGCTAAAATTAACACTTAATTAATATTAATAACCTATTAATACTAATTTTACCCTAGGCTAATTAAATAGTTAAGTATTGCAATTAATTCTATTACCTACTCCACACTTACCCCATCACATGTCAACATATATCCCCCAGGATGCTATGGTAGCCAAAAGTGAAACTAAACAGACAAAAGTTGAATGCAACTAAACAATATATTATTAGTGCACCTATTTTACTATATATCCACATAAACTGGCATTATTAAACTGGATCCAGTTCATTTTAACGCCATTCAGAAAGCAAGAGATGCTAATAATCATATATGTAAAACTCATACTTGTCCTTAAGTATAGTTGCCACAATTGATGCACCATGAATTGGAGGATTAGAATACATGGGCCTTCACCCTTTCTTTAAACATCTACCTTTCTCTTTAAAAAATCTGTCTCCCTCTCATTATCTCTCTGACACCCTCTCTCATTTCTTTAAATATTTAACCTACATGCTGTCAACCACCCGTTAATTATTTATTCCTAAGGCTAAGGCTGACCCTATTCAATTTCCCCTCTTAACTACATGTCTACAGGCTGTCATACTGCATTTCTATTTCTCTTGGCTGTCAACATGTTTTCATTGTTATCTTATAACCCTCTCTCTATTCTTTAATCATTTTATTCTCCCCTTTCCTATCTCTCAGCCTGTCTCTTCATTCCCTTCTCTTTTTTTTTCTATGCTTTAAAAACTACAGGCAACCAAAACCAAACGAGGCTCTCACCTGCGCGACGGAAGGAGGAAGGAGGCCACGCACTCACCAAGGGGGAGCTCGGCGGTGCTGGGCGGATGCGCAGGCGGCGTTGGGCGCGACGGCGGCGGCGCGCGCAGCGGGAGCTTCTCCGGGCGGCGGTGGGCTCACGGCTGGGTGGCGCGCGCTGGTTTGCAGGCGAGGGGGGTGCGGCGTTGGGCGGGGGGAGAGGGTGGAGGCCGGCTAGGGGAGAGGGGGAGGAGAAAGGAGATGAAGGAGGGGAGAAGTTTGATTGGGTTGTGAATCTGAAATTATTTTTCAGATTTCTTCTTGGTTTTAGGTTTCTGATTTCTAAAGATTGGATCTGAAATTTGGTGTTTGTTTTTGATTTGAATCTGAAATTCCTTTCAGATTTGTGGGTTCTCTTCTCTAAATATCTGATTTGAGAAATTGAGGCCGATGGGGTTGAGGATTTGCAGATGATTTTGGTTGAAATGGGTTCTTGGTTTGAGAAAATTGATGGAGGATTTGCAGATCAATCTGCAGGGGAGAATACGGGCTTAAGAAGATGAGCAGGGAGACACCCCTCTCATTTTGTCAAAGCAGAATTAATTTGATTGGGATGTGTATTTAATGAAATCTTTAGATTTTGTAGAGGCGTATTGCTTTGTTCAAACGAAAACAAAGAGGAAACCAATTTTGATTTCAGAAAATGTATCCGGTTGTCTAAAACGTGTGTTTTATCGTGTAGCTAAGGGTCAAGACACTTACGTAATTAAGTGAGTTTTAATAAGTCATCATTAAAAATGAAAGTCATCATTAAAAATGAAAAAACATAATTAGTGAGATTAATTAAAATAATTAAGATTTGTAATTAGTAAATTGTATTTAGTAGAATAATTAAGTTAAATCATTTTTAGTTTAAACTTGATGGTAAATATTGACGACACGGTAAAACGAAAATAGTGACGCGCCCGCGTTGGTACGTACGGACGAAAAAGTAACTGGATAACAGAAATAAAATACTGGCACGCCCAAACGAAAACGCGCCTAAAGATACTGGCCGTTACAATTAGGGGGACAATGAGCCTGTATTTTAACAAAGTTATGGCGGCGTCGTGTGCACTTTGGGATATGTTCATAAAGCAATCTACAAATGAGACGCCACCATAGATAGTCAATAATCCAAATTGGTTCCCATTTTTTCTGGTATGTGTGATTATCTTAATTTGTGTCAGTATAATAAGTATAGTCATGGTGATTGAAAATTGGGCTCATTGATTACGTTATAGGACTGCATTGGTCTCATTGATGGGACACACATAGATGCCATACTACCAGCCAGGCTTGTATCCCACTTTAGAGGTCGCAAAGGGATTACGTAAAATGTGCTAGCAGCTGTTACTCCCAATAAAAGATTCACTTACGTAATGGCCAGGTGGGAAGGATCCGCAAATGATTTTACGGTCCTGAAAGATGCATTATCTAAACACCCCAATGGGGCTGAGAGTGTATGAAGGTAATATGCATAAATTTACATTTACATGGGAAATACGTCTCTCAGAGATCGTTGGCTCATAAACTGGGTTTATTTTTTCGAATGTAGGTAAATATTACCTTTGTGATGCTGGATAGACTATAATGCCAGGGTTCATATCTCCATACATGGGCGTTAGATACCATTTGAAGGACCATACTGATTGGGTTCCTCGAAACCGATGAGAGCTATTCAACCTACATCATTCTACCTTACGATCAAAGATCAAGTCGACATTTGGTATCCTAAAGAACAAATTTAAAATAATGATAGCCAAGCCTCACTACGAATTCAAAAGTTAGGTCGATACCATACTAGCTTGCATTGTTTTGCATAATTACATCCAAATAGAAGATCTGCATGACCCCCAACTAACTGAAGATGTAGATGGGGTTGAGGAGGCTGTAGAGGGTATCGATGAGCATGGTGACGATGTTATGGATCTATCCCAATAGGTTTCCATTCATGAACAAACCGAACAATGCGATCAATGGAAAATGCGTAGGCAGCGGATAGTTTGGGATATGTGGGTGGACTTTTATAACAAAAATAATAACGGGAACACATTAGAGCTTGGGCTATGAGGGGGTCGTCGTATAATTTGCCTACTAAGGCTGAACATGTTATCCTTGTATCTTGAGTATTGCGCTATGTTTGCTATGTTGCGTATGCCAAAATTTTCATGCCTTTGTTTATCAAGTATATGCTTTACAATTATGAAATTTAAGTCCCATTGTAATATAATATCAGATTATAAGATGGTTGGATGTTTATAGCCAAAATGTTGCATTTTCCATTTCATCTGCTTGATGTTGTAGGGATGGAAGGAGCAACAAATTCAGGTCACTGGGTGATCCATAACTGGACAGGAGTGATCCCATGCATCCAAGTAATGAAAATGTATATATGTCCCAATGGGGAGAAGCTGAAAGAAGGGTGGATCCCTTTGTCAACCGACCAATGCTCATGCGGACGCCAACTATCCCATATCCCATGCATGGCTTCCAAGCAGGTGGGCATGGGTTCCAAGCATGTGGGCAAGGAATGGGATATCCACAGTATTCAACTTTCAGCATTCCAATGCACATGCCAATGTCAATGCCATCGCCGCCTGGACTGGGGTATATGAATATGCTCTAATGGGGAGAACCACCCTCTTTCAAAAGACCCTCTTCCCATGGTGCCTTCGCTATGCCTACGCCACCAAGTGGCAATAAACAAACACCTGGTAGTGACTCCTCTAGGAAGTCGAGCCGGCATAGCGAAGATGCCGAAGGGTCTGTTTCAATCTCAAGTAAAAAGTCTAAGCACCATCCTCTTCTGCACATCAGAACAAACTGTGGAAGACCGAGCATGATGAAACCCTCATTCCATAACTAGGTGAGCTTGCATGGCAAGGGTTTAAATCAGATAAGACATTTAAAAATACAGCCTTTAATTTCATTGCAGCCGAAATTAATAACATCCATGGGACTTCTTTCACAAGTGTTAATGTGAAAAATCACATGAAAGCGTTGAGGACACGTCTCAAAGACATACATGAGTGCATGGATATTAGCGGTGCAGGATGGGATGCAAAGAGGAAGATCATTGATCTGGATCCAAAAACGTATGCTCTGTGGGAAACGATAATTACTTCTATCTTATATATAGGCTATGTGCTAATACATTAACTATAGCTTTGCATAACCTTTATCATATTTGATATTGTAATCGTTTAGGCAAACCATCGGAAGCGGGCTTATGTGAACCGTCCAATTCCATGGTATGACGATCTTGTTCTCAGCATTGGTGATGACGCTACTAGGGGATCTTTCAAAGACTGTTTTCGAAAACTTTGGTGGCCAATATTCTGGAGGCAAAGGCGAAGGAGAGTGATCGCTCCGGAATGTAACCCAAGAGTGCGACCGTGTAGTTTTACCGCAAGCGCACGGTGTAGCGGCGAGCGGGTTATCGAACACAGGGAGGACGAATGAAAGTGCTTGCTCCAATCAACCTGGCTATTTAAGAACAGAAAAGAGAGAATTTGCCTTTGGCGATCTTGTCACAATTGTCAGACAAAGTACGAAGATATCAAATCAAATAAAGGACGTCTAGGGAATGGGGAATCCCCGCTACTCACCGTATTTCGTCAATGCGGTTCATTGGTGTCAAAATTGCTAGAATAAAATTTTGGATGAACTAGTTGCAACTGAATGTAAAACCCAGCTCACGCTCTCGCGCTGTTGCCGGTCTATAGCTATCCTAGGTTCGGGTCCAATCTCTTGCAAACCCTACCCTAGGCAAGCTAGCATTAGGATCAACATCATCGTTCAATCGCGCCCCGAGCCCACTCTCGTGCAAACTCGGGCCACGACCTAGGTTGGGAAAGTTCCTACCCGTCCAATCTCTTGCAAACGGGTATCGGCACGGAATTGCAACCGGAAACCCTAGTATCTGTCCAATCTCTTGCAAACCGATACTACGGAAATTCGATTCCAACCCAATTCGGATTTCTAGGGTTTCCTATCGAATTGGGATCCAATCTCTTGCAAATCCCAATCGATATGAATACCTAGCTATCCGTAGTAAATCGATCCCAAACTAACCCTAATAGGCAATTCTAGCAAAATTCCTACCAATTCATCACAAATCTGAAATTGGGCTCGTAGGGTTCATCCCCACGCCGCAAGACGTGGAGACTACTCACAATTCATGGCACAAACACAAAAATAATCAATGAAATTAACAAGAGAATTCATCACAATATTGAGATAAGCAATAAAAATAGTATTTTTAGAGAAGAGAGACACAAACCAATGGAGTTCTTCAAATAATCCAACAAAAATCAACTTTTGTCTCCTCTCCAATCACAAGAATAAAGCTAAAAAGTTAATCTAAAAATCTGCAAAAATCTAAGAGAAAAGCTCCCTAACCTAGGGTAAAAACAGGGGTTAAATACCCCCCAAAATCGTCCAAAAAACTGTGACCAAAATGCCCCTGCGCTGCCTGAAATCCGCAATTTTCGCTACAGGCAGCGCGTCGCACTCGGCCGAGTGACAAAAGTCGCTCGGCCGAGTGAGAAACCCTGTAAATTTCCAGTAAGTCTGGGTCTTCGGGGGTCGTCACTTCGGGAGTCGCTCGGCCGAGTGAGTTGTCCTCACTCGGCCGATGGCTTCTTAGTACTCGGGCGGTCGGCATTTGCCACTCGGCCGAGTGGGTCTTCTGAAGCTCAGGCAGACGAAAAACAATAAGTTGGCGATTTTTGAATGGCTTCGTCTGAGCGCCACTCGGGCGGACGGGATCTCGTCACTCGGCCGATGTGGCTTCCGTCGCTCGGCCGAGTGCACACATGAAGCGTGTCCGATCAGGTCGGCCGAGCGGTGTCTCGCTGGTCGGCCGAGTGACTCCTTCACTCGGCCGAGTGGGACACCAAAAATGCCTAAACAGCTTGTTTTGGCCTCCTCGTCGCTCTTGCGACGTTCTTTCTTCCTCCGCTCCTCTCCAATGGCAAAATATCCCTCGGGGAGGTCATCGGTGACACTCTGGAGTAGGCGTATCTCGAGATCACTCCAAATCGCTCCAAATCACCTGAAATTCGACAAAAACAACAAATCGTGAAAAGCATCGCAATATCGTCGATATATCGTGAAAAAAATGATTTGGGCGACCTAAATGGCATGCAAACATGCGGGAAAAAGGTGTAAAATAAGGAGTGATCAAAATCCCCCAAGCTTACCTCTTACTCGTCCTCGAGGAAGATAAGTAAAAGGCGAACCCGGTGGATTCGGAAAACGAAAACGGCGAAAGACGAAAAAATGAAAAACGGAGAAGAATGAAAAACGAAATAAAAACAAAGAAGAAAGAAAGAAGCGAAGAGGGAAGCTGCTAGATCATTTTCTCAGGACGTGGGTTTCGCTTACTCTTATAGCATGCATCGAATGAAAAACACATGTCAAAGAGTTTTATTTCGATATCATAGTACAATAGTGCAAGTAGAAATAGAAAACCCACGAACAACGATATAATCATGAAAAACGGAATAATTTTAGAATTAACATCGTCTGAATCGTTTAAAGCGGTATGCAAATCGCAGATCACACACTTTTCAATTGAATGCTTTCTATGAGGAGTATAAGAGTATCACGCAATAGAATAGAAAGAATAGATAAGCATGGATTTCATGAAATGAGTGCTAGGCATAGATTTCTGGACTTCGTAAAGCTAAAAATAATCTTACCGAGTATAGAATATTACTTAGCCTAGGTTGTCGTGCAACGTCAAGTAGTCACTCTCTCACACATCATTGGATTCCCTCCCCCAAGCTTATCTATAAGCATGGTGGCATAAAAAATATTTACATCCCCGTCTTTATAAAGCTCCAAAAGTAATGAAAGTAAATACGAAAAGAGAGAAGAAAGAGAGAACATGAGATGTGATCTTTTATTGAGGTGTTTTTTTTTCTTTTTTTCAAATAACACATATACACAATGATCCCAACTCAGAGAGAAGTAAGAACATACAAAACATTTTTTTTCTTTTTCTTTCTATGGTTTTGGGAAATTTGGAGCTAGGAATTAATAGCGGGGGAAATGCCATATAATAGAATCGCTAAGGGGAGATTCACCAATGATTTTAAAATAGAGAAATGATGATCAAGATTTGTGGAGAAAGAAATAAATATATCTCTCGGTTCACTCTATAGGACGTGCACGACAACTTCAGCAGGGTAATCTAATCTACTCGGTTTCGATCACAAAAAAGCTAACTAATCCAGATTTATCATAGCTAACATCATTCAATCATCCTGAAGTGAAATGTACAAAGCATGCATATAGAAGTGATATAGGGAAAAGAAAACGGTACTCCAAATATAAGCATTCAATGCGTGAATCTTGGTGTGTTTTCTGCGATAGCATACATATGAATATTCAAACTCAGCTAATAATAAAATTTCATCCATTTTCATGTGGAAAAAGGTGTGGGTTACTATCTCTAAATGCAAGGCAAATCACAGCATATGATATCAGAAATAAAGTCTAAGACATGACAAATATAGCATGCATATAGAGTAAGCTAACTCCACGTAATCATCATCACAGAAAAGTCATCTCTAGCATGAGATGAAAAAGAAATAAAGATAAAGGGGAAAATAAAACTATTTAAAATGCAGCACACAGAAAATAAGAAAAACGTGATGCATGGTAAAATAAAAGAAAAATGATGAAAATAAGTGCAAAAGCGGAAAATGGCATGAAAAAACTAAAAATGAAGGTGGTAAATCGAAAAAGAACGTGAGAACTCACTCCCCCAAGCTAAATGGCACAGTGTCCTCAATGTGCGAAGTGTGGCACACCGAGAGACAAGTAATGTGAGGGGTAAGTGAGGATGCAGGCATGGGGAAAAAGAAAATAAAATAACAAAATAAAAATAAGAAATAAAAATATGATGCGGACATGATGCATGCAGATATAGGAGTGATACAGCTATAAAGGTGTGACACCAAAAACTCTCCCGCTCTCCCAAAAATGATATATAAATATATGATCAAAATGTGCATCCAAAAACAGTGAGGAGAGGGTGGGGTGGGCAAAAATCAACAGGACCCAGCAGAGACGGGCAGCACAACGGCAAAAGGAATCGATGGCATCAAGAGTGCCTAAGTAGGTGGGGCTGCGCCGTCTCCGTCCTGAGGCGGAGGTGGTGGTGGAACAGACTGCTGAAAGGGTGTGGGTGTGGAAGTGGCAGCAGGCTGGGTATGGGTAGGAGTGGGGGTGGTGACCTGCTGGGTGGGTGGGGGAACGCGGGGGAGTCGCTCCAGGACCTGGGTAAGGCAGTAGTGAATCTGCGGGAGCAGGTCAAAGCGACCAGCCATCGCGGAGACGGTGGAGGACAGGGTCATAAGGTCGCCTCTAAGGCCACTCACCGCCCCCTCGAGAGCACGAATGCTCTGAAGTACATTGTCGGGGGGAGGTGGTGCAGAGGGACGCACCGGTCTGTGCTGTGCAGGTCGGGGCTGGCGTACTCTGGTGGCGTAGGTGATGGGCTCAGTAGGGAAGGGAACGAAAGGTGCTGCGCTCGCAAATGTGGGCCTGGCCTCAGTGTGAGGCTGGGCAGGATGGTAAGAAGTGGATGCAGCAGCAACGAAAGAGGAGTGCAAAAGTGGCGACGAGGCGGCCAGAGAGGTCGGTGACACAGAAGTGTGGACAGACGCCACGACACTCTCAGAGAATACAGCAGCGGTGGAGACAGAGGTGGAGACTACAGTCTCTACGGCAGTGGTAAAAGAGGGCTCTCCGCACTCAACTATAGTCGGCTGGCACTCGGGTGGGGCAGAGGAAATGGGCTCTGCAGACAGAGGGCCAGTGGTGGTGGTGGCAGGCGTGGAAGCAGTGGAGGTGGGCTCAGCTAGGGTACTCCCGACACCGACAGAAGTGTGGACAGAGGTGTCGGGAGCAGCAGAAATATCAGGGATAGGCTGAGGGGCCACGGGGTCAACAGGGGCATCAGGCTCAGCAGGTGCAACGGGGTCTGCGGGGGGCAGCGTGGGCAGCGTGAGCCTGCTCGGCCTCCTCGGCCTCCTCGGCCTCGAGCACGTAAGCGGCAGGGATCAGAACATCCATCGCAGGGAGCCAGTCCACGTGGGTCGGTGCAATCTGAGTCCGAGCTGGGCTCGGAAGAATCATGTAATCGGCACCGTAAGGGCCGTGCAGCCAGACCCAGTGTCGCTCACCGTGCGGACGCAACATCTTCATCCGGGCCATAACATCTATGGACAGTGAAGTGGGGCCCGGTGCTCGTCGAAGGTCATCTGGAAAGTCCTCGCCGGTCATAAGGGCGAGCAAGGTGATCAGGCCGCCGCAGCATATCGGTGAGCGAGCGCCAACCGATACGATGATGTGGTCCAAAAACCAAGCCGTGACATCAATCACGACGGCGGGGACCAACTCATCGCTCTCCCTAGATAGAGCTCTGGGCCGTGTCATCGCGTAGAGCATATAGAGCTCCGGCGTGGACATCGTGCCCGGCTCATATCTGGCCAAAAAGGTCGTCGCCATAAGGCGCTGAGCTATACGGAGGCAGGGATGGACAATGGCCGAGGCCTTGGCCCTACTAGGGTCAAAGGCAGCGTGAAGACCCGTAATCCGGGCCCAGAAGGCGCCTGCATCGAAGGAAGGTGGGGGGATATGGGTGGGGGCGTAACCTCGGTCGGCCCCGGGGACGTCGGGCCACGAGAAGAAAGCTCTCATCATACCGAGAGTGACCTGGCACTCTCGGTCCATGAACTGAAACGAGCATCCCTCGTCGGTCCGGGCGATCGAACTAAGAACCTCAAGTGTCGGACGGATAAACGTGTCCGCCGACACCTGAAAGAAATCTCGCCAGCCCACGTTGTCGTACAACGTGAGCATCCCCTCGAGTACCCCCAGGCGTCCTAGGTCTGCAAGGTGTGTGAACCTGGAGGGTACGATCGAGCGCTGGGAGATACGCTCGAAAGCGACGCGGTGTGCATCGTTCCGGAACGTGATCCCCAGCGGCCCGATAGGTGGAGCCGGAGGTGGTGGCTGTGGAGCGGCAGGGAGTGGCTGTGCGGGCTCTGCAGGTTGTGCGGGGTGTGTGGGGCCTGCAGGCTGTGCTGGGTGGACGGGGTGTGGTGGAGAAGGCGGAGGAGAGTCCTCCACCTCGTGGGAGGGGCTGGCATATGGGCCCCGAGCGCTCACCAAAAAGTGTGAAAAGTGTGGCGTGCGTAAAATAAAGGAAAGAATATACCACGACACGTCGCGAGTGCAAAGCTATGGAAGCATGCGAAGACGACGCCTCCACGTAGCCCAAATCAGTCCCTGGAAGCTCCCCTGGGCTCCCCTAAGCTCCCAAAAATAACCTGCGCGTGAAACGGAGATATCAGCGAGTAATATTCAATACGTATGGGGCATTAGGGGTATAATAGATAGAAATTGAAATTAATTCGGGTTTGGGGTTCGTTAAGCACATGGATCCTTGAAAAATACACAAAAAAGGAGAAAACAGGCTCAAAATGGGGTTACCGGAGTCGGCCGGAGCAGTGCCCACCGGCGGCGACTCGGGCGAGGAGCGGCGGTGGCTCGGCCGGCGGTGGGTGGCCGAGCGGCGGCGCGGGGTCGACGATCGAGCGAGCGAGCGAGGGGTTCGGGCGCTGGGAATACGAAGGGTCGGGCCGTTTGCGATTTGTTTCGTTTCGAAAAACGAGCCCGACCCTCGCCCCTTTTATAGCAAAAGTTACGACTCGGCCGAGTGACTAGGTCGCTCGGCCGAGTGAACTCAACGGAAAATTCCTCCCCGCTTACGCTTCGGCCGAGTGGCCTTGCCACCCTCGGCCGAGTGGAGTAAGTCCATTCGGCCGAGTGGCTCAAGCTACTCGGCATGACTCGCCCTGGGAGCGTATCAGTTTTACTCGGCCGAGTGAATATATATACTCGGCCGAGTAGCAGTTATACTGAAATCAGGAAAATAAACAGAGAGTTAGGTACAGTAGACTTCCCTCGTTCGTGAGCGGCTCGGCCGGACGAACTTGTGTGCTTGGCCAAGTGACTAGTATACTCGGCCGAGTGGGCCTTGTGTTCTGCTGTTTGTCTTCGTTTGGGCTCTAAACTTCGTTTTTCTTCCTCCAGTCGATTTCATCTTCCTCCTAAGCATCGAGCACCTTCCTGGAGCGCTCCTCGTCGCCTTGTGCATCCTCCTAATGGTGGGTACCTAGTTCTCCTCTCCTGTCAGGAAAAATAAGACCCGTTATCACAAAATTTTTGGGCGAACGACTCAAAACACTAAAAATTTCTAAAACAAAAATAAAAGAAAAGTGAAAATAAAGCAATAACCGTCGGGTTGCCTCCCGACAAGTGCTCGTTTAAGGTCGTGAGCTCGACCCCCTATGATTTTCAATTAATGCAGGATGTTTGGTGCATAGGAGATGCACCCGTCAAACTTTCCGGGGAGAACGCTTGGATTCGGAAGTTGCGGCGGCGTGTTCTCCCGCGGTGGTCTCCCGTCTCGAATAGTGTTGGGGGGTGGCTCCCCCAAGCTAGCATTTGCTCCGGTCCTCGGCTTCACCGGTGACGTCGATTTCCGTATCGGCGGAGCTTTCTTCGGAGACTTCAATTTCGAGAGCTTGCAGAGCTCTCGAATCCTTGCGACATCAGCGTCGCCTTCATCAATTTCAGCGGAGAAGTCGGGGGGTTCATTTTTCTTCTCTTCTTGGTCCAAATCCGGGCCTTCCTCGAAATCTTCTTTGAATAGAGCGCCAATCGAATGGAGGATCGCCTCCTCAATTACCTCGTCAAGGAGGTCCATATAGTCCAGCTCCTCGTGGTAAGGCATGTGTTTCATTGCCTTAGGAATATGAAGCTCCACCTCGATGTTGCCGACATTCAATGTTAGGGTACCTTCTCGCACGTCGACAATGACACCGGCGGTGGCGAGGAACGGTCGTCCAAGTATCAACGACGTGTCTCCCTCCTCCTTAACATCCATAATCACGAAGTCGCATGGCAAGCAAATGCCCCCCGGGACTTGTAGCGGGATATCCTCTGCAATCCCTACCGGCCTTGTGATTCGCCCATCGGCTAGTTGTATCCGCATGTCGGTGGGCTTCAATTTTGTCCCGGTGTTTAGCCTTTGAAACATGGAGAGAGGCATGAGGCTAACACTAGCCCCTAAATCCACCAATGCCTTTTGAAGAGGGACGCCGCCCAAGGTGCAAGGAATCCAAAAACTCCCCGGGTCTTTGAATTTAGCCGGCTCCTTCTCTCTCTTGGTGAACCAAGAGCCCTCCTTGGCTAGCATAATTTTTCTCCTTCCTCTTTCTCCCCGAAATCAAATCCTTTAAAAATTTAGCATATGTGGGGATTTCCACGATGGCGTCGAGGAAGGGAATGTTAAGGCTAACCCCTCTCAGATACTCGAGAAACTTTGCTAGCCTTTTCTCCATTTTTGCTCTAGCAAGCCTTTGGGGGAATGGGACCGGTGGCATGAAGCGCCTCTCCTCAATCAATTGCTCCGCTCTAGATTTCTCCTTTTCTTGCGGCTCTTCCTCCCTCTCAACTTCAACTACCGGCTCAATTGGCTCTACATTCTCCTCCACGGGCTCCTCGGTAGGAATCATGGCGGGAGTGGTATCCTTCCCGCCTCTAGTAGTAACGGCAACCACAGCATTGATGTGGCCGGTGGCGCCCCGTGGGTTTTGCTCGGGTTGAGCCGGCAATTGTTGAGTATTTCGATTGAGCAACGCCAATTGCTCCGAGATTTGTGCCACAACGGTTGTAAGGGAGTCTTGGCCCGCCTTCAAGGAAGCATTGACCTTCTTTTGCTCGACCATAAACTCCTCCACTCTAGCTTCGAAGTCGGATCGTTGTTGAGCTTGTGGAGGGTTTTGATTTCTCCACCCTTGATTGTATCCGGGCGGCCTATAGGGTGGAACTTGTTGCTTCGGTTGGAAATTTTGTTGTGGAGGCCCCCTCGGTGGATAGTATTGTGGTGGTGGTGGTGGTCGAGCTTGTAGAGGTGGTTGTTGCGGCGGGTTCAAAGCTCCTTCATTGTTGGCATAAGAGAAACCGGGATGGTTTCTTGTGGCCGGATTGGCCCAATATCCTTGATTCCCCGCGACGTATTGGACTTGCTCCAAAGAGCCATCTCCTTGTTCTCCCCCCAAATATGTAGCTTGAGATTGGTCTTGCCAATCACTCATTTGATTTGTTGGTGCGGAGGTGGAAGGGGTTCCTTGGGGCTCCGTGATAAACTTCTCCAGTCTCTCCACTACCTTGTGGAGAGAATCAAACTTGCTTGTAAGCTCCGCTACGGCCTTCGCCTCATAGATGCTAGTTGGCTTCAAGGAGGACGTAGAGTGTCCTCGCTCGTCGCCCCATTGTTGATTATTTGAGGCCATCTCCTCAATTAGGTCCGTAGCTTCTTCGGGAGTCTTGGATAGGATAGCACCATTCGACGCGGCATCAATAATTTGCTTGGCCCCGGTTGGAGACCATTGTAGAAGCTATGAACTAGCTCCCAATCTTCAATACTATGGTGCGGGCACTGGTGCTGCAGATCTTTGAAACGCTCCCAAGCCTCATAGAGCGTCTCTTGGGGTCCTTGCTTGAAGGACATAAGAGCGCTCCGAATCTTTACCGTCTTGGAGGGCGGATAGAACTTGTCAATGAACGCACTCGCCAACTCGTCCCATATGGTAAAGACTCCCTCAGATTGCGTCCTCAACCAATAGAGTGCCTTGTCCTTTAATGTGAAGGGGAAGAGGCGCAGTCTGATGGCATCGATGGAGACCCCCGTCATCTGAAATGTGGCGCACTTCGACAAAAATAGCTGGATGTGGTAGTGGGGATTTTCATGGGCATTCCCATGAAATGGATCCTGCTGCATCAGAACCACTAGTCCAGTCTTCAGCTCAAAGTTCTTGTCAGTCGCCAACTCCGGCATGGCAATGGATGAGGTAGTAGAAGAGGTCTTAGGCCGAAGCCTATCCCGAATAGAAATAATCCTCGCCATCCTTGCCGCTAATTGTTCCGCAGTTTCCGGGTTGGTCATAAACCTCCCTTCCGGATGTTGTCTCCTCTCCGCTCTAATTCTCCGCGCAGTACGCTCAATCTCGGGATCAAACAATATAGCTTCAGGGTCCGCCGTTGACCTCGTGTTCATGCACGGGAAAACAAAGTTTCAAAGAAGTGATTAGCACAATGGAAGGGTTAGGTAAAAAAATAATGAATTAAAAAAAAAGAAGGAAATAGCTAGGGTGAAAAGATCAAACGCAATCGCCTCCCCGGCAGCGGTGCCAAAAACTTGATCGCTCCGGAATGTAACCCAAGAGTGCGACCGTGTAGTTTTACCGCAAGCGCACGGTGTAGCGGCGAGCGGGTTATCGAACACAGGGAGGACGAATGAAAGTGCTTGCTCCAATCAACCTGGCTATTTAAGAACATAAAAGAGAGAATTTGCCTTTGGCGATCCTGTCACAATCGTCAGACAAAGTACGAAGATATCAAATCAAATAAAGGACGTCTAGGGAATGGGGAATCCCCGCTACTCACCGTATTTCGTCAATGCGGTTCATTGGTGTCAAAATTGCTAGAATAAAATTTTGGATGAACTAGTTGCAACTGAATGTAAAACCCAGCTCACGCTCTCGCGCTGTTGTCGGTCTATAGCTATCCTAGGTTCGGGTCCAATCTCTTGCAAACCCTACCCTAGGCAAGCTAGCATTAGGATCAACATCATTGTTCAATCGCGCCCCGAGCCCACTCTCATGCAAACTCGGGCCACGACCTAGGTTGGGATAGTTCCTACCCGTCCAATCTCTTGCAAACGGGTATCGGCACGGAATTGCAACCGGAAACCCTAGTATCTGTCCAATCTCTTGCAAACCGATACTACGGAAATTCAATTCCAACCCAATTCAGATTTCTAGGGTTTCCTATCGAATTGGGATCCAATCTCTTGCAAATCCCAATCGATATGAATACCTAGCTATCCGTAGTAAATCGATCCCAAACTAACCCTAATAGGCAATTCTAGCAAAATTCCTACCAATTCATCACAAATCTGAAATTGGGCTCGTAGGGTTCATCCCCACGCCACAAGACGTGGAGACTACTCACAATTCATGGCACAAACACAAAAATAATCAATGAAATTAATAAGAGAATTCATCACAATATTCAGATAAGCAATAAAAATAGTATTTTTAGAGAAGAGAGACACAAACCAATGGAGTTCTTCAAATAATCCAACAAAAATCAACTTTTGTCTCCTCTCCAATCACAAGAATAAAGCTAAAAAGTTAATCTAAAAAGCTGCAAAAATCTAAGAGAAAAGCTCCCTAACATAGGGTAAAAACAGGGGTTAAATACCCCCCAAAATCGTCCAAAAAACTGTGACCAAAATGCCCCTGCGCAGCCTGAAATCCGCAATTTTCTCTACAGGCAGCGCGTCACACTCAGCCGAGTGACAAAAGTCGCTCGGCCGAGTGAGAAACCCTGTAAATTTCCTGTAAGTCTGGGTCTTCGGGGGTCTTCACTTCGGGAGTCGCTCGGCCGAGTGAGTTGTCGTCACTCGGCCGATGGCTTCTTAGTACTCGGGCGGTCGGCATTTGCCACTCGGCCGAGTGGGTCTTCTGAAGCTCAGGCAGACGAAAAACAGTAAGTTGGTGATTTTTGAATGGCTTCGTCTGAGCGCCACTCGGGCGGACGGGATCTCGTCACTCGGCCGATGTGGCTTCCGTCGCTCGGCCGAGTGCACACATGAAGCGTGTCCGATCAGGTCGGCCGAGCGGTGTCTCGCTGGTCGGCCGAGTGACTCCTTCACTCGGCCAAGTGGGACACCAAAAATGCCTAAACAGCTTGTTTTGGCCTCCTCGTCGCTCCTGCGACGTTCTTTCTTCCTCCGCTCCTCTCCAATGGCAAAATATCCCTCGGGGAGGTCATCGGTGACACTCTGGAGTAGGCGTATCTCGAGATCACTCCAAATCGCTCCAAATCACCTGAAATTCGACAAAAACAACAAATCGTGAAAAGCATCGCAATATCGTCGATATATCGTGAAAAACATGATTTGGGCGACCTAAATGGCATGCAAACATGCGGGAAAAAGGTGTAAAATAAGGAGTGATCAGAGAGCATGTAACTCCTGATCCGTTACATATTGATTTGCCAACCCACTATGTCCCGGATGACATCCCCACCCAAGCGTCGACCGGTCCTGTTCATCAGGGAGGACAAGCCATGTTACCCCACCCACGCTGGGGAAAAAGAAACATCGTAGATGGGCCATGCAACAAGATCCCGACGTCATGTGGGATATAGCAGAAAATGTGAAAGAGGTTGCGGATGCTATACAGTCCGCACACTCTCATTAGACAGCACCGCTTTCCCAGCTTGTTTATGAGTTTACTGAGTATACGCCTGGGATATTGTTTAAGGTGTTTAAGGCCCTACGACAGGATGAGATGGAGGCACGAAGCTTTTTGGCATTGCCTCCATCGGCTAGGAAGATTATGATTGAAGAGATAGTTGCTGGGTTGGATATGGACTTGTAAGATAGATGATTTGAAGGGCCACTTATGTATCGACGCAGCTGCGATACATGAAAAACATTATGTACTCCATCTAATGAAAGCGACAGTGCTAGACGATAAGCTACCTCTCTAATTCGCTCTAGCACGTCGAAAGGTCCAATGAATCTCGGTCTGAGCTTGCCTCGTCTTCCAAAAAGAATCACTCCTCTGTTTGGGGATATCTTGATGAACACATGATCTCCTGCCTTGAACTCCAAAGAATGACATTTAGCATCAGCCCAATGCTTGTACCGATCTTGCGCGATACGAATCTTATCCCTGATATTACGCACTACATCCACAGCCTTGACTATGATCTCTGGTCCCAACAGCTCTCTATCACTGATGTCATCCCAACTCAGCGGAGATAACATTTCCTTCCATAAGGTGCAGCAAATGGTGCCATGCCAATGCTGGCTTGGTAGCTTTTATTGTAGGCGAACTCTACAAGTGATCCTCCCACGAACCCTTAAGGTCCAACATGCAAGCTCGCAACATGTCCTCCAATATCTGAATAGTACACTCCGACTGTCCATCAGTCTACGGGTGATACGCAGTACTGAAGCTCAGACAGGTACCCAGATTCGTCTGCAGACTCTTCCAGAATTGAGACGTGAATCTCGTGTCCCGGTCGGAGATGATACTCACGGGAACTCTATGTAATCGCATAATATCATGCACGATTATCGATCACATCACAACGTATACTAGAAAGAAGTTTTAAAGGTATAAGAAAGATAATTACCTCCATATACTTCTTCACAAGTATCTCCGTAGATTGTTCTACTCGGAAGGGTATGAAATGCGCAAACTTGGTTAATCGGTCAACGATAACCCAAATCGCGTCATTTTGCTTAGTGTTCCGAGGTAGCCCAGTCACAAAGTCCATGGTGATGTGCTACCACTTCCACTCCAAAATCTACAGAGGTTGAAGTAATACAGTAATACGATGATCTTCAGCCTTTACTTGCTGACACACAAGGCACTTGGTGACGCTTCGAGCGACACTCCTCTTCATACCATGCCGCTAAAAATTCAGACGAAGGTCCTGGTACATCTTGGTACCACCAGGATGAATGGAATATAGAGAGCTATGAGCTTCATTCATCAGCTCATCTCTGATATCACCTGAAGGTACGCAGATCCTACTGCCGTATCTCAAGGATCCATCCTCATGAATGAGGAAATCTGTCGGAAGTCCAGCTTCAACTCGCTCTCTGATCTTCTGTAGCTTTGCATCTCCTGACTACGCAGCTTTGATCCGATCCACAATCATCGACTGAATCTGCATATTCATCAACGATGATGTGACCCCAGGTAAAGCAACTTCTATACCCATCTCTTGCAGATCTTGTTGTAGCCTCCACTGAACTGTAAGAGTCATGATTGCTAGCAGTCTACTCAAAGCGTCGGGTACGATATTAACCTTCCCTGGATGGTACTGGAGGTCGATGTCGTAATCGGCCATCAGCTCTAACCATCTGTGCTGCCTCATATTCAACTCCTTCTGGGTGAAATGTATTTCAAACTTTTATGATCAGTGAAGATTTTCACTTTCTCACTCCGTAAGAAATGTCTCCAAATCTTCAGGGTAAAGATGACAGCGGCTAACTCCAAGTCATGGGTCAGATAGTTCTTCTCATGAACCTTCAACTGTCGCAAAGCATATGCGACCACATGATTGTGCTGATGCAGAACACATCAAAGGCCTTCGCCTGATGCATCACAAACGATCTCAAATCCTCCAGTCCTATCTGGTCTAGCTAGGACTGGTGCAGACATCAAACTTGCTTTCAATATTCCAAATGCCTACTCGCAAGAGTCTGACCAAATATACTTGACGTCCTTCCTTGTCAATCGAGTCATGGGCTCGACTATATTCGAGAAATCCTTGATGAATCGACGGTAGTAACCCGCCAATCCTAGAAACTCCTGATGTCTGATGTTGACCGAGGGGTGGGCCAATTTCTAACTGATGTAACCTTCTTTGGATCGATAGAGATACCTTGGCCTGATACTACATGTCCAAGAAATGCAATTCAATCCAACTAGAACTCATACTTGCTGTACTTGGCATACAACTGATGACGACGAAGCGTCTCTAAAACCATCCGCAGATGCTCAGCATGCTCCTTCTCGCTCTTCGAATAGACCAGTATGTCACCAATGAATATCACTACGAATTTATCCAGATAATTGTTGAATATGAGATTAATGAGATTCATGAATACTGCTGGAGCGTTGGTCACACCGAATGGCATGACGATGAACTCGTAATGTCCGTACTTGGTCCGAAAAGCTGTTTTGGACACATCTTCTCTCTTGACTTTCACCTGATGGTATCTGCTCCAGAGATCCAACTCCAAGAATACTCTCGATACACCAGGCTGATCGAAGATATCGTCAATGCTGGGGAAACGGGTACTTGTTCTTCATTGTGACCTTGTTCAGCTCCCGATAGTCAATGCACATTCTCCTCGATCCGTCTTTCTTCTTCATCAACAAGACAGGTGCACCCAAGGGAGATACACTGGGATGAATAAAACCTTTCTGCAATAGTTCATCCAACTGCTTCCTCAGCTCTTCCAGCTCTGCAGGGGCCATACGGTAAGGTACCTTCAAAATCAGTTGAGCCCCTGGCATAAGATCAATGCCAAACTCTAATGCTCGATCGGGCAGCAATCCAGAAATGTCTTCAGGGAAGACGTCTTCAAAATCTCTCACTACTGTAGGCTTCTCCGGTTTAGCTATCAAAGATGCATCAATCAATTCACTCGGCTGGGCCCGGAATTTGATAGGCCCACATGAACGACCTCTACTGATGAACTCGAACACTGGGTGGTTAGGAATTTCGAATAACACTTTCTTCCTGTGACAGTCGATCATGGCATATAAATCTCCTAACCAATCAATGCCAGAATAGCATCGAAGTTGGGTAGGTCATGAACAATGAAGTTAGCATATAACTCATGTCCACTAATCACCAACTGATATGGTCTGCATCTCAATGCAACCTTTACTACACCATTCCCAGTTGTGATATTCCAACACTTGGGAAGAGTGAAGGTGGGTATCGAATTTTCAACTACAAATTTTTGGGATAAGATGCACATAGAAGCCCTAGAATCAAACATGGTCAGGGCCAAGTGTGATGATACTAAAATGATACCTAAGATATAATATAACTAAGTTAAGCATGGTGATTTAATTAAGCAAGCATGAATGTATAAACAAAGTAAATACAAAGTCTAGATGTTACCTGCGATCACATCATCCTCGGCCTCAGCCTTTACAGCTATCATGGTGAACGCCTGGCAACTCGGCTGATTGGCCTGCTGATAGGCTCGGTTCTGCGGAATCAGGGGCGGTCCACACTAAGCAGGTCCAGAGGCACCTTGCTGAACAGGTCTAGGTGCTCCTCGCTGGACAGGTCATGGTACTCTAGCAGGTGCTTGACGATCCTTGCCGTGGGGGCAGTCTCTAATAGTATGATCAGGTGCTCCGCAGATTCGACATTGGTTCAGTATCCTCCTAGAATTCTTCTTCTGATGTCCGGTCTTGCCACAAAAGAAATAGGTCAGCTGAGCTCGATCTACATGAGCAGATGGCCTCTTGAACTGTATGGTCTGGAGAGGCCAGAAATTTCCTCTTGGCACCATCCTAGGCGGCTCCATGGGACGCTTGCTTCCACCAGCTTGAAATCCCGCTGGGAGTCTTGCCACAACTTCATAGGTCCGTGCAGCATCCAAAACGTCCTGGAGGGTCATTAGTTTTGTCGAGGTCATGGAGGCTTGAAATTTGGGATTCAGGCCTTGGCGAAACTGAAATGTACAGTCTTTAGGGTCCTCGACCATATGTGGTGCGAAGCGGCTGAGCATCACAAACTCGGCCTCATACTCATCAACAGTCATATCTCCTTGGACCAGATTAGAGAAACGCTGTTGAAGTTCCCTTTTGGCTGCATTGGGAAAGTATTTGGCAATGAACCTTTCCTTAAACATGCCCCAAGAGATCGGTCTGACTAAGCGTCTCTCTTTTAATTGCCACCAGCTCCTAGCATTGTCTGTCAATTGGAGCTTCGCAACATCGACCCATCCTACCTGAGGGATTCGATCAGCACTCAGCTTATCCTCAGTCCCTTGGGCCCATTCTTAGGCATCCAGATGCCCTTCTTTTCTATTGAAGCTCTTGGGTTGCAGCTCATGGCTGCCTAACTCCTGGTTCAGCTTAAGGGGGTGGCAATGGCAGTGGTGTAATCTGATCAAGTTGATGTCCCTGCTGAATCAGCTGATGCTGGATCTCCACCATCCCCCTCATGACTCTGAGGAGTTCATTAATGTCGGCATCTCCATTAGCTGCATTTCCATTCCCATTCCCATTCCTGGTGTTGTGTCCTCCTGCCATGCTGAGACAAGAAACTTGGTTAAATTTTGTGTATGAGATAAATCTAGACGTTTTGACTATTGATAGTATTTCTATTGTCCTCAAGTTTCGCTTAATGCAAAACCTGCATGGGCCACAACAAAAACTTGTCACGCCCCGCTTTCCATTATACTTGGGATCGAGGACGCGAGCGGGTCCGTATGGGCTGGAGCGGGAAAGATCGAGCCCAATAAGCATCTGTGAATAATACCTTTCGCAGGAACTTGCACGCAATTCAGAGCAACAACGATACTATGAATTTAAAAGCCAACATCCAGATAGAGTACACAATAATAATAAGGGCCCAAAGCATGGCCTACAATGACAAAGTTTTACGAAGATAAATTGGCACACACCCCCAAAAACAGCAGTAAACGAAGTGAAATAAACAGCAGCGGTGAAACTCAGCAACTAGTCCTTGGTAGGGAGGACTTCAGGATCAACAGAATCCTGGTCTAATGGATCAGACTGGTCAAGCAGCTCGTCCTCAAAGTACTCTATCTCGTGACCTGACGTACATTTAAAATAACATAGAAATGTATGTCAGCAAGGGTCCTTGGCAAGGTTTTTAAAATCGTTTTCATGGCAGTTAAAACATTTATAATGACAAATGTAATTTCAAGGATTTACGCTAGCATGGCAGTTCAACTATAAATTAAAACATGGTAGTTCTAGTATAAGTGAAAACATGGCAATTCTATTTAACAGTTAAAACATGGCAGACTATTGAAAAGAAACAACAGTAGTTCTATAAGTTAACATGTTCGGTATCTGTTCAATAGTGTGTTTAAGTGCATGTCTAAGGTTCACGTCGTTAGGCGGCAAGCAAGTGAATCTACCTTCAAGTGCCCCCGGAGGTGACCTGTTTACTTCTGACTAGTGCCCACGAACCCAACCCTACACACGTGTACTTTCTGGGCCACGAGCCAGAATCAGCCATACCGGCCATCAAAAGTTGTAATACTGGAACACGAGCCAGACTAGCCAAACCGGCCGCACGAATAGCCAAATCATGGCGTGCAATAACTATGAGCCAACAACATGAAATATCTATGAGTATCAAATCGTTCAAAATATCCATACATGTCCAAGAATGTTTGCAATTTACAAATCAGCATCATGTACTCACTAAAATGTCCATACGCACACACATGAGTTTTTATCTGGCAATACACAACAAGTAAACACATGAAGTTGGTGTCACATTAAATGTAATAGTATTTAAAACATGGAAAAAATGCACACTTGCCTATTTTAGTCGATTTTGGGTGCCCAATTGATCGTAAAGAGGGACGTGTTTTATCTGCGTCATTGGAGTTATGATATTAAGTTAAAAGAATTTAATTAATAATAATAACTATATACTGTTTTTATAAAATAATATACTGTTTTTAGGAAATAAAATACTGCTAAGTTATTAACACTAACATACATGTTATTAAACTTAACTAACATTTCCACTAACTATATATCACTAACTATATATACTAATAGTTTAAACAATTAAGTTACTAATATTAGTAAATGAACTTAACTTAACTTAACCATATAATAGTTTACTGTTACCATATTAAAAATTCATTTTTAAATAACTCTTACCACTCTGTCTCTTCCTCTCCTTTCGTTCCTCTTCTTTCTTCCTTTTTTTGTTGTTTGGCAGATGGGAGGGGAGAGGGGCAGAATCCGATGGCTGGCGGCAGGGTGGCGCGTGGCAGGCTGTAAGGCAGCGTGCGGTTGGGCGACAGGGCGGAGCGACAGGCAGCAGGGCGGCGTGGCGGCTGTGCGGGTTACGCGCGCGGCTCCAATGGCGGACAGCAGTGGGCGTGCGCATGTGAGGCAGGCAGCAGGTTGAGAGAGGGCGTTGATTGTGGGTTGCTTCAAATCTGAAATCAGATCTGATTTCAGATCGTTTCTTCCTCAATTTTAGATCTGCTTTTGATCTTCTCTCCTGATTTTTGTTTGATTTTGGGTTTGATTGCAATTTGGGCTTGAATTTATTTTTGGTGTAGATTTTGGATTGAAGGAAGAAGATGAAGAGATTGATGGTGGGTTGGTTAATCCCGTGGTGACAGAGAAGGAAGACGAAGGTCTGAAGAATGGGGGAGTCATTGTGTTTTAAACGCGATTTGCAATTCAGCTAATTAATACTTTGTCAAAAGTTTTTCTGCTTTAATTTAATTTCATTTTGTCCCATGCAGAAGTTTTGGATTTGATGAGACTTGATGGGATTTGTTGTCTGCCGAGAAGAAGAAGAAATAGCCTTCTGCAAAGGAGAATAAAACTTATTTTATATAGAATTTAAGGAAGTTTAATTAATATAGAGTTGGATGTTATTAACTAAGTTTAGTCAAATGAAAAACGTGGGTTTCATTGGAGCTGCCGACTGGGAGAGTTCAAATGAGTTAGGTTAAGTAATTAATTTAGGTTAAAATGGTAAAACGTAATTAGTTAAAATGTAATTTAAAATATGAAATTACGATTTTGCCTCCCGATACTAGACATATCACAAATTACGAAAAGAATACTACGAGTTTGTAACGCCGCAAGGATTACGAATGTGGAGAAATTCATTTACTTAATTTGAAGTCCCTTGAAATCGTCTTGTTACGAAAATAAAAACACAGGCCGTTACAATAATGAGCAACTTCCAAATACCTACTAATGTTCAAACTACAAAATATGTTTACCTGAGTGCACAAGTCAAATTTTTATTATTTGGGGCATTTTTGTTTTGGGTTTTTCTGATGTATGTATCAGTTATAGCCCTATGATGATGACCAATAAAGAAGGAATTTGACCCTATGATAAGAAGAAATAGGAGGTATTTGGCTTGATGGTTCATTTATAATGAGCAACTTCCAAATACCTACTAATGTTCAAGCTACAAAACATGTTTACCTGAGGGCACAAGTCAAATTATTATTATTTGGGGCATTTTTTTGGATTGTTCTACTATATGTAACAGTTTAACTTGTTGCTTCTTTAAGAAAATTTTGTATGTTGCAGTTTCAGTCTGGAGACTGAGAATTTTTTGGGTCTTGGGCATTTTTGTTTTGGTTTGTTCTTATGTATGTATTAGTTTCAGTTGTTGATTCTTTAAGAAAATTTTGTCTGTATCAGTTTCAGTCTGGAGATAGACATGTATTTTGGGTCTAGGACATTTTTGTTTTGGGTTTTACTGATGTATGTATCAGTTTAAGTTGTTGCTTCTTTTGGCACTTTTGTATGTAGCAGTTTCAGTCTGGAGACCTTTGATGTTTTTGGAGCTGGGGTATTTTTGTTTTGGGTTGTTCTGCTATATGTATCAGTTTAAGTTGTTGCTTCTTTAAGAAAATTTTGTATGTTGCAGTTTCAGTCTGGAGTCTGAGAATTTTTTGGGTCTGGGGCATTTTTGTTTTGGTTTGTTCTGATGTATGTATCAGTTTCATTTGTTGCTTCTTTAAGAAAATTTTGTCTGTATCAGTTTCAGTCTGGAGACTGAGATGTATTTTGGGTCTGGGGCATTTTTGTTTTGGGTTTTTCTGATGTATGCATCAGTTTCATTTGTTGATCTTGATGCAACTTTGTATGTAGCAGTTCAGTCTGGATGTATTTATGTATCAATTTTGTATGTAGCAATTTTGTTATGATGTATGTATCAATTGTTTTTTTTTTCAATTTTTGAAATCTTTTAATTGCCTATATTTATCTGCATTGTTTTTTTGTAATATGTATATGTATATATGTTGCCTGTCTCCGTTGTCAATCTTTATTTCATGCAAGGTAAATATGAGCACCGGGTCCAGCCAGTCTATTCCATCCAGACCCAGAGTTGCTACAGGTACTGAGTTGGATGAAGATGCAGATGACAACAGGGTTTACTATTGTGGGCTGCGGGTTCCTAGGAGGACATCATGGACCAGGAAAAAATCCTGGCCGTCGATTTTGGAGCTATCCAGCACGAGGGAATAATAAATGCAAATTTTACGAATGGAAGTATCCACCTCACTTAGACTGGTCCACATATGTGATACTACATTTGCTGGATGAGCATGAAAGAATCCCGACCCATGCATTCTCTTCCACAGCGGTCTTTGATAGGCAGCTTTTGGAGATAGAGAGGCGGTTGGCCACGTTCGTGTGGGGATTTGAGCAGAACACGGGGATAATGGATACCCTCCTCTCCGAATACAAAACCATTAAGTTGGTTTTGTATTCGTTCATATGTGATACGACTATTTTGGAGAGGCCCAAAAACCAGAGACCCCGGCCCAAGCGCACAAATGGGACTAGGCCTGCCTGACGAGGCCCACGGATGGACTCGAAGCCAGAACCGGCCCCGACTCGGAGGACGCACGATTAGCACATGACCTCCGAAGTTAACCGTCCCCCAAGAAGCGCAATACCTTAATGACCATTAAGGAGCGCATTAATCCACCAGCCTACAACGCACGCAGGCGCCTTGAGGGGGGTGGATCGCGGGGACGTGGGAGGAGGCGGTGAGAGGACGTGGATTAGGGGCAATCGTGGGACAAACCCTATAAAGGGATGGTATGCGCAACCAGGGGGGATCGAATCCTTGGCACCTACGACTGAGGTATTCCGTAAACTAGATCTTGCTTTTCCACAAATTATCTCCTCCGCCACCGCTCGGTCAGAGGATTGTGCTGGTCTCCTCTTGAGCCGTACCATTCCCACCGAGTATCATATAGATCCGTTCTGACTTAGGCATCAGAGGGGACTTGGCCAGAACCAAGGTCCGGCCCCCTGATGAGCTTTCTTGTCGGTCCAGAAAAGAGCTGAATCGAGGCGCCGAGGCCACGATTCGACAAGGAACGGACCCGTTCGTCGCTAACGTGAGCCGACGCCCATCAAGTTTAAGGAGCATTCTAGGTGCTGAGTCACCCATCGATGCCTATCCAGCTGAGGCCGAGCACCCGACCTGGAACCGAGGCTTTCCCTTATCTCCACGTCTATCGAAGACCGACGCTCAACCGAAGCATCCGCTCAACCGCGGATCCATCGCCTACCCACGCCAAGAGCACGTGCGCTCGACGTACCCAAGGGATCCCAACCGGTCCCTTGACCACGTTGACCGCCTAGTCGTTGGTCAACGAGTCAGTGGTGAGAAAACACCCGTAAACATCTTGCGCCGTCTGTGGGAACGAGCTAACACCCACGTAAAGCAACCACACTAACAATGACACGACCTCGCCCACCGCGATGAAAGAAGGCCACGATGCCGATGTCAATACCGTGCCCATCTCGTAGTCAACGAGAAGGAACCATGACTGCTCGTCGCGTGTCTCGAACCGGGGGTCTAGGCAGGCCCCGGCCCAGCCGCGCGGAGGGCTTTGGTGCGGGAGCCGGAAACCCATCATCACCTCTCCTAGCCGGTGAGGAGGGTGTTGGATATGGAAGACGTTTGTACACCCTTGTGGGGGATGTACGAGGGATTACGGACCTCGAACGTCGCGCACACGAAGTCATGTGCAAAGGGAATCTGTTCCCTTGCGGAGAGGATCTCTGTATGAGCGGGAAAGTCGCATTATATATGCATAAGTGCATGCGACATATGGCTAATAAAGGGGGAATATCTTAAGCTTATGTTGTACCATGCATATGGTACAACTTAAGCTTATATTGTGCCATGTATCATGGTACACCTTAATTAAGTTGTTCCAAAGGAACAACTTACCCTAAAATAACTACCTTGGGGGCTATAAATAAGACCCAAGGGTAGCCATTTTCCTTAAAAAAATTTGCATGAAATTCATGCATGCATCTTCTTCATAGCGAAGCTCTGCAGAAATATTTCATCTCCCTCCTTCCAAGTTCTTAATCTAAAACAGAGATTTAGATTGTGGATTAGTAGCCTTACTCCGTTCGTGAGAAGACTCGATCCGTCGTGGCGAATCCGAAGGCAAAGTTCCGAGACTATCGTTCCGCATACGCAAGCGTAAGTCTCCACTTTAATTATCGATCCTAACTTTGTTTTGGACAGGATCCTTCATTGGTATCGGAGCCATATGGGTTCGCCCCGGTCAATCCACCGCCCCGTCGAAACTACGAACGAGTCGTTGTCTTTTTCACGAATGGGTCTCCTACTATTACGGATATAGTAGGAACACTTCGTGACGGAGAGAACGCAGCGGTTGTTCTTTTCACGTTAGGGTCTTCTATCATTACGGATATGGTAGGAACTCTCCGTGACGGGAAGAACCGACCGTTCACGTAGTACGTTATTCATTTTTGGCACACGGCCATTAAGAGATAACTAATTTCTTCGACGAACGGGTGCTTCATCGAGGAAGGTGATGGAAGTTATTTCCATCGGGTAAGAGGAAAATTTGGTGCATGTGCACCATGGCCAAATGGGCCATGAAGGCCATGCACCCCCTCTCCTCATGCGGAGGGGGTTGGCTACGGCCAATAACCACCGGCGACCACCCCATCAAGGGGGAGGAATGAGTGCGGCAACCCCATTCAAAGGGGGTGGCCGGCCATGGCCAAAGGGGCCATGGCCGGCCAACGCCGAATGGCCTTGGCCATGGCCGGCCATGGCCAAGCCATGACCGGCCATGGCCAGGCCGGCAGTGACCGGCCAAGGCCAAGCCGGCAGTGGCCGGCCTTGGCCAAGGGCCTGCCGGCCAGGCCGGCCCTGGCAGTGGCCAGGGCCGGCCCTGGCAGTGGCCAGGGCCGGCGCCCTGGCCACTGCCAGGGCCAGGCCGGCCCTGGCAGAGGCCAGGGCCGGCGCCCTGGCCTCAGGCCAGGGCCAGGGCAGGAGCCCTGGCCCCGGCCAGCGGCCTGCCGGCCCTGGCAGAGGCCAGGGCCGGCGCCCTGGCCTCAGGCCAGGGCCTGGCCGAGGCCAGGGCAGGAGCCCTGGCCCCGGCCAGTGGCCTGGCCGGCAGGCCCTGGCAGTGGCCAGGGCCTGGCCGGCCGGCCCTGGCAGAGGCCAGGGCCTAGCCGGCCCTGGCCGAGGGGGCCAGGCCCCCTGGCCGGCCAGGGCAGAGGCCCTGGCCGGCCTTTGGCCAAGCCCGGGTCAGGGCAGAGGCCCTGACCGGGAAGAAGTTGAATTCGAAAATTGGTCGACCAATTTTGTGTTTTTGGTCGACCAATCCGACAAATGGTCTGGGTCGATTGCAAACTTGCCAGATGACCCATACGGGGTAACAAATGGCCTTGGTCAAACTCGAATGTGTCGAGTAGTCCATACGGGGCTAACCACAGTGCCGACTAGTTCATACGGAACTAACGTTTTAATGAAGTTTTCATTGGGCTCTACTCCTTGAAGATTAGCCATAGTGCTCTACTTCATGCGAGATTAGCCATGTCATTGTGCTCTACTCTACGGAGATTAGCCAATGTACTTGTGACGTTGTGCTCTACTCTACGGAGACTAGCCAACGTGCTTTCAAATTTTTGAAAAAGATGTTTTTCAAATAGGTTATGTCCCGTCCTTAAATCGGGATAGCGCAATTTGGAATTCCAAGTCCTACCACGATCCGGCCATGGTTATCTAACCCATGGGTGTGTAGAACAGGTCTCGTGGCTTGGCAATTATTGCGTTAAAATTCTTTGCGCTAATTCTCACCTATTCTATTTTGAAAGATAAGTTTTTCAAAGTGATTTTCCGCTGCTAATACCATACGGGTATTATTTCTGATTTCTTTTTACTTAAGATAAGTAAGAGGGATACTTTGAAAGTTACTTCTAGATGGTAGTTGGGAACGTAGTGAACTTCTCGATTCTAGAGTAACATTTCAACGCATCCAAGGAACTTATCAAGTGTTTAAAGAATCGAAACTTTATGCATGGAATTTTGATCGTGTTTTTCATTCTCTTTGCAGTTTTTTGAATCGAAAATGTCTACCGCTTCTAAGAATATTGTCGCAGAGCTTAACAAAGGTGAAAAGCTCAACGGCGACAATTATAAACTTTGGTCAATAAAAATCCAATATGTTTTGGAGGAGCAAGATGTGCTCGAAACACTCCAAAACATAATGGTAGAACCTGAGTTGGGCAATACGGCCCAACACAAGAGGGACCGGGAAGCTTATGACACTTGGACTCGAAAGAACAAAATAGCACGTATTACGTTACTGTCCGCGATGGACAATGACATAATGCGCCTATTTCGGGAATTCGACCTAGCTAAAGACATATGGTCTGAGCTAGAGATAAAGTTTGGTGGAACTTCGGTTACCAAACTCCGCTCCTTGAATATTCAATTTGATTCGTACAAGATGCGGCGAGATCATTCTATGAAAAAGCATCTCCGCCACATGGCGAATCTTATATCTGAATTAAAGGATGCGGGTGTTACGCTGTCTGACGAACAGTAGATCCAAGCGGTCATTCGTTCACTCCCAGATAGCTGGGATAACATGAAAATGCATCTCACTCATAATGAGTGCATTAAAACTTTAAGCGATGTTTCGAAACACCTCGAACTCGAGGAAGAGCGGATTCAAGCCGCAAAACCAAGTGCAGAAGTGCACGTGGCCGCTAGTTCCTCACATGGGGGAAATAAGCGGAAGAATAAACGCTTAAGGTTTGTGAACGAACGTAAGCAAGAACCGGAGACCTCAAAGAAGACAAAGAACAAAAAGTGGCAAAAGAATGTGCACTCAAAGAAGAAAAACTTGAAGAAGATCAAGTGCTTTAAGTGCAACAAGTACGGTCACTTCGCCCGTACATGTACGGATGGAAGTGATAAGGTAACTTGTAGGACTAGTTACATATGTGTTTCTAGTTCCATGTTTCTTGCTGAATCTAACTATTTTTGGTTGATTGATTCAGGGGCCACAGACCACGTAGCGAAGGACAGAAGGTTCTTCGTAGAGTATCGAAAGATAACTCAAGGAACAAAGTGGATATACGTCGGCAACAACACACGTGTTGAAGTCAAAGGCGTCGGAACATGCAAGCTAGTTCTCGACAACGGCCGGACTTTGTTATTGCACGACGTCCTCTTTGCTCCAGATATTAGAAGGAATATCGTTTCCGTGGTCATGTTAATGTCTTTAGATTATGAGTGGAGGTTCTATAAACAATATGTTGACCTTGTTTGTAATAATTCTTTGATTGGTTCTGGTAATGTTTGTAATGGATTAATTGTTTTAAATACATTGAATGATGTTGCTTCTTCCATTAATGAAAGTTTTCATTTGACAAATGCTTCTAACTCTGAGTCTGAAATCATTTGTTGGCATGCAAGACTTGGTCATATTGGACCAACTAGAATGGATAGACTTGCCAAAAGTGGCTTGCTATCTAATGTTTCAAAAGTTGAAATGTCAACTTGCGAACATTGTCTTGTAGGGAAAACTTGTCGCAAGCCGTTTGGAACTGGCACAAGGGCCGAAGTTCCATTACAGCTTATCCATTCGGACATTTGCGGTCCAATGAATGTTAAGACAAGACACGGGAAGTCCTATTTCATCACATTCATTGATGACTTCACCCGTTTCGGACATATCTATTTGATATCCCACAAAAGTGAAGCTTTGGCTTGCTTTAAAAACTATATGAGTTTAGTGGAGAATCAATTAGATCGCAAGATTAAGGTTTTGCGAACCGATAGGGGCGGTGAATATCAATCAATAAGTTTTAAGGAACTTTGTGATGAAAAAGGCATAGTACATCAGGTAACTATGCCTTACACTCCGCAACAAAACGGTGTTGCGGAAAGAAGAAATAGGACATTGATGGAAATGGTCCGTTCAATGATGTCTCAGGCAAATTTGCCTATCACCTTTTGGGGTGACGCATTATTAACGGCGGCATTCATCTTAAACCGTGTACCCTCGAAGTCGGTAAGTTCTACTCCTTATGAGTTGTGGAACAATAGAACTCCAGACTTAAGCATTCTAAAACCTTGGGGTTGTGCATCTTACGCACATTTATCCTCTCACAAATATGGCAAACTTGGGCCACGTGGGAGGAAGTGTATCTTCATCCGATACGCTGAAAACTCCAAAGGATATGTTTTCGTCGGTCAAGAGGACAATGGAGGTCTTATAGAATTCGAATCGAGGGATGTTGTCTTCTTGGAAAATGAGTTTCCAAGACAGGGTGAGATAAGTCAAGACTTATCCTTGTTTGAGACTTGGGATCAAAAAGGATCGGAACGTTCGAGTGGGAGAATTCTTGGTGAAGAAGAAAATACGTTTCAAACTTCACCAATGAATGATACGAACGATACCAATCCTATTCCGAGTGGGAGTGATGTTATTCCAAGTGGGAGTGATGTCATTCCAAGTGGGAGTGATCAAACTCAAACAAGACGTAGTAATCGGACGAGGCTAACACCTCTGAGATTTGAGGATGAATTTCCTCAAACATTCATGACATTACTACAAGATGATGACGAACCTGCAAATTTCAAACAGGCCGTCACATGCCCTGCTAAAGATAAATGGATAGCGGCAATGGAAGAAGAACTTCAATCCATGAAAACAAACCAAGTCTGGGACTTGGTTAATTTACCTAAGGGACGTAGAGCCATTGGGAACAAGTGGGTTCTCAAAATCAAGCATAAGGCTGATGGCTCCATCGAGAAATATAAAGCTCGCCTTGTTGCGAAAGGTTTCACGCAACAGGAAGGAATAGACTACGAAGAGACTTTCTCTCCTGTCGTGCGTTTTACCTCGATTCGCTTAATTCTGGCAATGGTGGCTTGTTTGGACCTCGAATTACATCAGATGGATGTAAAGACTGCCTTTCTTAACGGAGAACTAGATGAGGAGATCTACATGGAACAACCAAACGGGTTCGTACAAGAAGAAAACAAACATAAGGTTTGTAAACGTCGTAAATCCATATATGGTCTTAAACAATCCTCAAGGCAGTGGTATATGCGTTTTCAAGAAGTTGTTTTGTCGTATGGATTCTCCATGCTCGACGAAGACAATTGCGTATATATTAAGAGGATTAAAAACAAGTATATAATTATGTCTCTTTATGTAGATGACATACTTATAGCCGGAAATGATAAGCGTCTTATATTGGATATCAAAGCTTGGCTTTCATCCGTCTTTGAGATGAAAGACATGGGTGAAGCTGCATATATCCTTGGGGTTAAGATCTCAAGGAATCGTTCCAAGAAACTTCTTTCTCTCTCTCAAGAGACGTATATAAAGAAAGTTTTAGAACGGTTTAATATGCAGGACTGCAAGCCAATTGATACTCCAATAAGCAAAGGCGAGGGTCTATGTTTGGAGATGTGTCCCAAAGATCCAAAAGAAAAGAAAGCTATGGAAAAAGTTCCATACTCCAGTGCTGTCGGGAGTCTGATGTACGCCATGATGTGTACTAGACCCGACATTTGCTATGCTGTTGGTATGGTAAGCCGTTACCAATCCAACCCAGGGCAGTCACACTGGAAAGCGGTGAAGAGGATATTAAGATACCTCAAAGGGACTGCGGACTATGCGTTATGCTATCAAGGCAATACCTTGAGACTCGAAGGCTATACCGATGCTGATTGGGCGGGTGATCTCGACGAGCGAAGATCTACCTCAGGCTTTGTTTTCTTACTCGGGAATGGTGCAATATCCTGGAGCAGCAAGAAACAAACCTGCATCGCTCTATTAACCATGGAAGCCGAGTTCGTAGCATTCAGCATGGCGGTCCAAGAAGCTGTTTGGCTTAGGAAATTCTTAGACAGGCTGACGAATGCCTCTGACTCGAGCACTGTTCCTATATACAGTGATAGTCAAGATTCGATTGCCTATGTCAAAGATCCTAAATTTCATTGTAAGACCAAACACATTGACATTCGATTCAAGTTTGCGAAGGATTATGATAAACGGAAGGAAGTAGACATAGGATACATATCCACGCATGAGATGATAGCGGATCCCCTTACTAAGGCGATCCCCAGAGATGCGTTTTTCAAACACTTATCATCTATGGGAATGCGTAGGTGCTGAGCTGTATCATGTAATATTTCCCATGTCTATAGAAGATCAAAATTTAATTTGCATACAAGTTTCTTACAAATGATTTTATATACATTTGTGTTTAAGTCTCAGCTATTTTTGTGTGTATGTCGGACAGATTAAGGTTGGCTCTCTCACATGAGCAACCACCTTATCTTATCAGATGGATAAGATAGAGATGAGACTAGTTTAAAGTCAAAATCATTAGACAAATGATTTAGAGTCATGACTTAAACAAGATAGTCGAATAAAAGATCTGCATCATACGGATGCTTACAAAAGATCTGAGATCTGTATCACAAGGATATAAAGATCTCATTGGATTTTTTGAATCCTATCTGTCTTATGCAGGATGAGAGTCCGTGAGTATTTCACGAGTAGTATGGGGACTCAAAAAGATAGGCACTGTGGTGTCTGATCTTTTCATCCGTACAACATCATTAAGACATACTCTCCCTGGGAAAGGAGTGATGTTGTAATACGTGTTCATACCACGTATGCATTTCGACCACTGAGTTAGTAGCAATAGTGTTTGCTATTATGTGAGACTCAAAGGCCATACGGGTCTTAACATTTACCCTCAAGGACTCCAATTGGTTCCTTTAGATTTGATGAGATGATTGCTATCTTAGCGTGTTACTAATGGGCTATGGTAATTCGGCTCGGCGGGGCACGTTAGAAAAGCGAATCAAGTCAAGATCAGAAGGTTCACAAGAAGAGGAAGATTGATTTCATATTTGGACTTTAATGATTCAAAGCTGGCCAGCCAATTGTAATCCAGATGGGATTCAATTGTTGAATATAAAGTATAAGAAATGTGAAGAAATAATCTAGGGTAAAGCATGCGTTGAACTACTCAACTTTGCACCTTCGAGGTCGTTGTGTATCTCTAACAAGTGCACAACAACAGACTCTACGCGCATGACGGTCGCACGGTCTATTTCTCGGTATGATAGATGAAAGAACTAAGGGAAAGACGTTCTCTTACAATCCCCTCAAGTGTGAGTGGGAGATGTTGGATATGGAAGACGTTTGTACACCCTTGTGGGGGATGTACGAGGGATTACGGACCTCGAACGTCGCGCACACGAAGTCATGTGCAAAGGGAATCTGTTCCCTTGCGGAGAGGATCTCTGTATGAGCGGGAAAGTCGCATTATATATGCATAAGTGCATGCGACATATGGCTAATAAAGGGGGAATATCTTAAGCTTATGTTGTACCATGCATATGGTACAACTTAAGCTTATATTGTGCCATGTATCATGGTACACCTTAATTAAGTTGTTCCAAAGGAACAACTTACCCTAAAATAACTACCTTGGGGGCTATAAATAAGACCCAAGGGTAGCCATTTTCCTTAAAAAAATTTGCATGAAATTCATGCATGCATCTTCTTCATAGCGAAGCTCTGCAGAAATATTTCCTCTCCCTCCTTCCAAGTTCTTAATCTAAAACAGAGATTTAGATTGTGGATTAGTAGCCTTACTCCGTTCGTGAGAAGACTCGATCCGTCGTGGCGAATCCGAAGGCAAAGTTCCGAGACTATCGTTCCGCATACGCAAGCGTAAGTCTCCACTTTAATTATCGATCCTAACTTTGTTTTGGACAGGATCCTTCAGAGGGTGCCGCGAGGGAGAAACCGCGGTCAGACGAAGCCCTCGTAGTTTCTGCTGTCATCGATGCATCCATGGTAAGGCGACTGCTGGTCAATACTGGCAGCTCATGTGACATCCTCTTCATGTCAACTCTGGAGAGGATGGGACTCCGAGATGAGGACCTGGAGCCGAGCTCGGGGCCCGTGATAGGCTTCACGGGTCACTCTACACCCATCATCGGGACGATCCATCTCCCAATCACGCTCAGGGTGCCGCCCGACTTGGTGACCCTGATGATGAAGTTCGTGGCACTGAGGATCGGATCAGCATATAATGGGATCATCGGCTGCCTGCTCCTCAACGCTGTCGGTGCAGTGGTCTCAACCCTCCACCGGACGATCAGGTTTCAGATCCCAAGGGGGATCGGACAGGTCGAGGGCAATGCGGGGAAGCCAAATATCTGCTACCAGCTGGCTGGTAGGGAACCCGACGAGCGGCCTGATGATCTGATGGCCTCCCTTGAATTGAGGTAGGACCAAGGCCCATTCCCGGGGAGGAGCCAGAGCTAATCCATGTCACGAATGTCGAAGAGAGATTCATCTCCATCGGATCTGGACTAAATCTTGGCTTGAGAGACAAGCTAATCGAGTGCTTGGAGGTCTATCTTGACGTCTTTGCGTGGTCGCCCGACGACATGCCTGACGTGGACCCGCGGGTGATTATGCACCAGCTGAACGCCGACCCCAATTTCAAACCGATCAGGCAGAAGAAGCGCAACCTGGGTGGCTAGAAGAGGAAGGCAGCCTTGGAGGTGTTGGATATGGAAGACGTTTGTACACCCTTGTGGGGGATGTACGAGGGAATACGGACCTCGAACGTCGCGTACACGAAGTCGTGTACAAAGGGAATCTGTTCCCTTGCGGAGAGGATCTCTGGATGAGTGGGAAAGTCGCATTATATATGCATAAGTGCATGCGACATATGGCTAATAAAGGGGGAATATCTTAAGCTTATGTTGTACCATGCATATGGTACAACTTAAGCTTATAATGTGCCATGTATCATGGTACACCTTAATTAAGTTGTTCCAAAGGAACAACTTACCCTAAAATAACTACCTTGGGGGCTATAAATAAGACCCAAGGGTAAGCCATTTCTTACACCATTTGCATGAAATTCATGCATGCATCTTCATCCTAGCGAAGCTCTGCAGAAATCCTTTCTCTCCCTCTTATCCAAGTTCTTAATCTAAAGTAGAGATTTAGATTGTGGATTAGTAGCCTTACTCCGTTCGTGAGAAGACTCGATCCGTCGTGGCGAATCCGAAGGCGAAGTTCGTAGACTACCGTGCCGCATACGCAAGCGTAAGTCTAAACTTCATGTTATCGATCCTAACTCTGTTTTGGACAGGATCCTACATTGGTATCAGAGCCATACGGGTTCGCCCCGGAGAAACTATGAACGAGTCGTTGTCTTTTTCACGGATGGGTATCCTACCATTACGGATATGGTAGGAACGCTTCGTGACGGAGAGAACGCAGCGGTTGTTCTTTTCACGTTAGGGTCTTCTGTCATTACGGATATGGCAGGGACTCTCCGTGACGGGAAGAACCGACCGTTCATATCGTCAAACTCGCTCTCTTCATGGATGCTGAGTCTCCATTCATAGGGAATGGGCGCTCTCTTCATGTGGAGCGCGTAGTTTACGAATTTTTGAAGTGGGTTCATTTTTTGGCACACGGCCATTGGAGGACAACTACTTCCTCGACGAACGGGTGCTTCACCGGAGAAGAAGATGGTGGTTATTCCCATCGGGGAAGATGAATTTTTTTTGTGCATGTGCACCATGACCAAATGGGTTATGAAGGCCATGCACCCCCCTCCCCATGCGGAGGGGGTTGGCTATGGCCAATAACCACCGCGGCAACCCCCTCCGGCGGGGGTGTGCGGCCTCCCATGAAAGGGGAAACCGGCCATGGCCAAAGGGACATGACCGGTCAAGGCAAAAAAATGCCATGGCCGGGCCATGGCCGGCCACGGCCAGGGGCAGAAGGCCCTGGCCGCGGCCAGGCCAGGGCCTGGCCTCCCTGGCCGAGGCCAGGGCAGGGGCCCTGGCCCCGGCCAGGGCCTGGCCGAGGCCAGGGCAGGAGCCCTGGCCCCGGCCAGGGCCCTGCCGCCCTGGCAGAGGCCAGGGCAGCGCCCTGGCCTCAGGCCAGGGCCCGGCCGCCCTGGCCGAGGCCAGGGCAGAGGCCCTGGCCCCGGCCAGGGCCCGGCCGCCCTGGCCGAGGCCAGGGCAGAGGCCCTGGCCCCGGCCAGGGCCTGGCTGCCCTGGCAGAGGCCAGGGCAGCGCCCTGGCAGAGGCCAGGGCCTGGCTGCCCTGGCAGAGGCCAGGGCAGCGCCCTGGCAGAGGCCAGGGCAGCGCCCTGGCCTCAGGCCAGGGCCGCCCTGGCAGAGGCCAGGGCCGCCCTGGCCGCCCTGGCCGAGGCCAGGGCAGAGGCCCTGGCCTCGGCCAGGGCCTGGCCGCCCTGGCAGAGGCCAGGGCAGCGCCCTGGCCTCAGGCCAGGGCCTGGCCGCCCTGGCCGAGGCCAGGGCAGGGGCCCTGGCCCCGGCCAGGGGCCTCTGGCCGAGGCCAGGCCAGGCAGAAGGCCTGGCCGGCCTCTGGCCGAGGCCAGGCCAGGCAGAGGCCTGGCCGGCCTCTGGCCTAGGCCAGGCCAGTGGCCAGGCCGGCCCTGGCAGTGGCCAGGGCTGCCGCAGGCCGTCCTTGGCCGGTTGTCGGACTGATCGGCACTGGACGGGGGAAGTTTCAGACCAATTCGGCAAAGGCCTTGGTCGAACTAGCCCATACGGGGCCAAACGACAGTCGTCTGCATCAAATTTCTCTCATACGGGGGGAAACGCCTGGATCCATACGGGAGCCGGCGACGATAATTTGCAGAAAAATCCCCAAAAAAGGGGGATCCGACTTAGGCACGGCTACGGCTCATTCCCGACAAATGGTCAGGAAGTGCCGAATATTTCACTAGTATCATAAGGGTACTAAGTTGAAATATATTTTATTTGAAAAATACATTTTCATACGTTTTGAAAAATAAGTTTTCAAAAACGCTTTTCCGCTGCAAAGTACTATAAGAGTACTAACATTTGATAAAGTGAGGGAGAAATATTGAAAGTTACTCTAGATGGTGATCGAAAACGTAGTGACCTTTCCGACTCTAGAGTAACATCTTCAATATTTTTCGAAAGTAACTTATCAAATTATGAATATCATTCCAAGTGGGAGTTGATTTTAGAACTATCCATATGGGATATTCTATTATCATTTCAAGTGGGAATTATATTTGAAAAATACGTTTTCAAACTCGTTTTTCCGCTGCTAGTACTATAATAGTACTATTGTTTGATAAGTGATGGGGGAATATTGAAGGTTGTTCTAGATGGTGATTGGAATCAAAGAGACCTTTTCGATTCTAGAACAACATCTTCAATATTTTTCGAAAGTAACTTATCAAATATAATATAATTTCAAGTGGGAGTTATATTTTAAGAATTTTATGCAATATGTTTTTGATCGAACCTTCGGTTTTTATGTCTTTTGCAGCATTTTAAAAGTAAAATGTCTTCCGCTTCAAAGAATATCGTCGCTGAGTTAAACAAAGGTGAAAAACTCAACGGCGATAATTACAAACTTTGGTCCATCAAGATACAATACGTTCTAGAGGAGCAAGAAGTGCTCGAAACTCTAAAGAACGTTATGATTGAACCTGAGTTGGGCACTACGGCCCAACACCGACGAGACAAGGAAGCTTTTGATGCTTGGTCTCGGAAGAACAAGATAGCGCGCATTACGTTATTAAGCAGTATGGCTGATGACATAATGCGCATCTTCCGAGAACATGACCTAGCCATGGACATATGGTCCAAACTAGAGGAGAAGTTCGGTGGCACATCGGTGTCCAAACTTCGCGCCTTAACTATAAAGTTCGATACATATAAGAAACGTCCAGATCATTCCATGGGGAAACATCTGCGACATATGGCGAACCTTATATCAGAGTTAAAGGACGCAGGTCATGTGCTCACAGATGAGCAACAAATCCAAGCAGTCATACGTTCCCTACCAAATGGGTGGGACCAAATGAAGATGCATCTCACTCACAATGAGAGCATCAAGACCTTCAGCGATGTTTCCAAGCACCTCGAATTAGAGGAAGAGCGGCTTGCGGCTGCCAAGCCAAGTGCAGAAGTGCACATGGTTGCTAGTTCCTCACACGGGGGAAAGAAAAGGAAAAATCGTTCGAAGTTCACTAATGAACGTAATAAGCAACCTGAGTCTACCAAGAAACCCAAACATAAGGGTGGGCACAAGAAATGGCACAAGAAGAAAGACTTGAAGAGGATCAAGTGCTTCAAGTGCAACAAGCTCGGTCACTATGCTCGTTCGTGTACGAGTGGAGGCGACGAGGTAACTTGTAAATATACTAGTTACATATGTGTTTCTAGTTCAATATTTCTTGTGGAATCTAATCCATTTTGGATAATTGATTCAGGTGCCACCGACCACATAGCAAGGGACAGACGGTCCTTCGTGGAGTATCACCGGATACCCCAAGGAACGAAGTGGATCTATGTAGGAAACAACACACGTGTTGAAGTGAAAGGCGTTGGGACTTGCAAGCTAGTCTTGGACAACGGCCGCACTCTCCTACTTCATGATGTCCTCTTCGCTCCAGATATTCGAAGGAATATAATTTCTGTGGTTGTATTAATGGGTCTTGGCTATAACTGGTTTTTTCATGATTGTAATGTGGACTTAAGTTGTAATAATACTCTTATTGGTACTGGGTTTGTATTTAAAGGATTTATTGTAATGAGTACAATGTATGATTCCTCATGTAATGAAAATTTCCTTATTGCAAATTCTAAGACTTATGAGTCTGATGTGAATTGTTGGCACGCAAGGCTTGGTCATATTGGACCAACGCGTATGGATAGACTCGCCAAACGTGGTCTTCTATCCAATGTTTCAAAGGTTGAAATGTCGACCTGCGAACATTGCCTTGTGGGGAAATCTTGTCGCAAGCCGTTTGGAACCGGCACAAGGGCCGAGGTTCCATTACAGCTTATCCATTCGGACATATGTGGTCCGATGAATGTCAAGACAAGACGCGGAAAGTCCTATTTCATCACTTTTATTGATGATTTTACCCGATTCGGACATATCTATTTGATATCCCACAAAAGTGAAGCTTTGGCTTGCTTTAAAAACTATATGAGTTTAGTGGAGAATCAATTAGATCGCAAGATTAAGGTCTTGCGAACCGATAGGGGCGGTGAATATCAATCAATAAGTTTTAAGGAACTCTGTGATGAAAAAGGCATAGTACATCAGGTAACTATGCCTTATACTCCTCAACAAAACGGTGTTGCAGAAAGGAGAAATAGGACTTTAATGGAAATGGTCCGTTCAATGATGGCGCAAGCTAACTTGCCAATCACCTTTTGGGGAGATGCATTATTGACGGCCACTTTCATTTTAAACCGTGTACCCTCGAAATCAGTTAGCTCCACTCCTTATGAGTTGTGGAACCAAAGGTCTCCTGACTTAAACATTTTGAAACCTTGGGGTTGTGCATCCTACGCACATATTTCCTCCCATAAGTATGGAAAACTTGGGCCAAGGGGAAGGAAATGTATCTTTATACGATACGCAGAAAACTCCAAAGGTTATGTTTTTGTTAGTCAGGAAGACAATGGTGGGCTAATTGAGTTTGAGTCGAGGGATGTCACTTTCTTGGAAAACGAGTTTCCAAGACAGGGCGAGATAAGTCAGGACTTATCTCTATTTGAGATTTATGATCAAGAAGGATTACCTCATTCGAGTGGGAGAATTCTTGGTGAAAATGAAAATACGTTTCAACCTTCACCAATGGATTATACGAATGACGATTATCCTATTCCATACGGGAATAATGATCCAAGTGGGAGCAATTCTAACGACATTCCAAGTGGGAGTGATATTAGAATTGATCTAAATTCAAGTCAACAAGGACTTGAAGAATCTCAAATACGACGTAGTAGTCGTACAAGGTTGGCTCCTCTAAGATTTGAGGATGAATTTCCGCAAACCTTTATGACTTTACTACAAGAAGATGACGAGCCTGCTACTTTCAAACAGGCCGTATCTTGCCCTGCTAAAGACAAATGGATGGAAGCGATGCAAGAGGAATTAGAATCCATGAAAGTTAACCAAGTCTGGGACTTAGTTGACTTACCCAGAGGACGTAGAGCTATTGGGAACAAATGGGTTCTCAAGATCAAGCATAAGGCTGATGGCTCTATTGACAGATATAAAGCTCGCCTTGTCGCGAAAGGTTTTACGCAACAGGAAGGGATAGACTACGAAGAGACCTTCTCACCTGTTGTTCGTTTTACCTCAATTCGCCTGATTCTGGCAATGGTAGCTTGCTTAGACCTCGAATTACATCAAATGGATGTAAAGACTGCTTTTCTCAATGGAGAATTGGACGAGGAGATCTATATGGAACAACCAACAGGGTTTGTAAAAGAAGGAAACGAACATAAGGTTTGTAAACTTCTTAAATCCATATATGGTCTTAAACAATCCTCGAGGCAGTGGTATATACGATTTCAAGAGGTTGTCTTATCAAATGGATTTTCCATGCTTGATGAAGATAACTGTGTATATATCAAGAGGAATAAGAACAAGTATGTTATTATGTCTCTATATGTAGATGACATCTTAATAGCCAGAAATGACAAGGGCTTTGTGATGGATATCAAGGCTTGGCTTTCATCAGTTTTTGAGATGAAAGACATGGGAGAAGCCGCATATATCCTTGGAGTTAAGATTTCAAGGAATCGTTCGAAGAAACTTCTTTCTCTTTCACAGGAGACTTATATAAAGAAGGTTCTAGAACGTTTTAATATGCAGGACTGCAAGTCCATTGATACTCCAATAAGCAAGTGCGACAATTTATGTCTGAAATCATGTCCGAAGAACCAAAAAGAGAAGGAGATTATGGAAAAAGTTCCATATTCCAGTGCAGTTGGTAGTCTAATGTACGCTATGATGTGTACAAGACCGGACATCTGTTTTGCCGTTGGAATGGTAAGTCGTTACCAATCCAACCCAGGGCAAGTACACTGGAAAGCGGTTAAGAGGATAATGCGGTATCTCAAAGGAACTGCAGACTTTGCTTTATGCTATCAAGGAGATGCCTTGAGGCTCGAAGGCTACACTGATGCTGATTGGGCGGGTGATCTCGATGAACGACGATCGACCTCAGGATATGTTTTTCTACTCGGATCTGGTGCAATATCCTGGAGTAGCAAGAAACAATCCTGCATCGCACTTTCAACCATGGAAGCCGAGTTTGTAGCATTTAGCATGGCAGTTCAAGAGGCTGTTTGGCTTAGGAAGTTCTTAGACAGGCTAATTAATGCAAGTGACTCAGGTGCTGTACCTATACACAGCGACAGTCAAGCATCTATAGCCTATGTCAAAGATCCGAAATTCCATTGTAAGACCAAACACATAGATATCCGCTACAAATTTGCAAAAGACTATGATAAGACCAAGAAGGTAGACATAAGGTACATATCTACGCATGAGATGATAGCGGATCCGCTTACAAAGGCGATCCCCAGAGATGTGTTTTACAAACACTTATCATCTCAAGGATTGCGTAAGAGCTGAGTTGTACCAATGTAAATTCCCATGTCTGTAAATGATCAAAATTAATAAAAGAATAAGTTCTTTTTCAAACATTGCATATGAATTTCTTAAGAAATGTTTGTGTACATTTTTGAAATCTCAGCTGAATTGTGTGTATGTCGGACAGATTAAGGTTGGCTCTCTCACATGAGCAACCGCCTTATCTTATCAGATGGATAAGATAGAGATGAGACTAGTTTAAAGTCAAAATCATTAGACGAATGATTTAGAGTCATGACTTAAACAAGATAGTCGAATGAAAGATCTGCATCATATGGATGCTTACAAAAGATCTGAGATCTGTATCACAAGGATATTTGAAAGAGATCTCATATGATTTTTTCCTATCTGTCTTATGCAGGATGAGAGTCCGTGAATATTTCACGAGTAGTAAGGGGACTCAAAAAGATAGTCACTGTGGTGTCTGATCTTTTCATCCGTACAACATCATTAAGACATACTCTCCCTGGGAAAGGAGTGATGTTGTAATACGTGTTCATACCACGTATGCATTTCGACCACTGAGTTAGTAGCAATAGTGTTTGCTATTATGTGAGACTCAAAGGCCATATGGGTCTTTACTCTTACCCTCAAGGACTCCAATTGGTTCCTTTAGATTTGACGAAATGATCGCTATCTTAGCGTGTTACTTATGAGCTATGATAATTCGGCTCGGCGGGGCACGTTAGAAAAGCGAGTCTAGTCAAGATCAGAAGGTTCGCAAGAAGAGGAAGATTGATTTCATATTCGCATTTGGACTTTAATGATTCAAAGCTGGCCAGCCAATTGTAATCCAGATGGGATTCAATTGTTGAATATAAAGTATAAGAAATGTGAAGAAATAATCTAGGGTAAAGCATGCGTTGAACTACTCAACTTTGCACCTTCGAGGTCGTTGTGTATCTCTAACAAGTGCACAACAACAGACTCTACGCGCATGACGGTCGCACGGTCTATTTCTCGGTATGATAGATGAAAGAACTAAGGGAAAGACGTTCTCTTACAATCCCCTCAAGTGTGAGTGGGAGATGTTGGATATGGAAGACGTTTGTACACCCTTGTGGGGGATGTACGAGGGAATACGGACCTCGAACGTCGCGTACACGAAGTCGTGTACAAAGGGAATCTGTTCCCTTGCGGAGAGGATCTCTGGATGAGTGGGAAAGTCGCATTATATATGCATAAGTGCATGCGACATATGGCTAATAAAGGGGGAATATCTTAAGCTTATGTTGTACCATGCATATGGTACAACTTAAGCTTATAATGTGCCATGTATCATGGTACACCTTAATTAAGTTGTTCCAAAGGAACAACTTACCCTAAAATAACTACCTTGGGGGCTATAAATAAGACCCAAGGGTAAGCCATTTCTTACACCATTTGCATGAAATTCATGCATGCATCTTCATCCTAGCGAAGCTCTGCAGAAATCCTTTCTCTCCCTCTTATCCAAGTTCTTAATCTAAAGTAGAGATTTAGATTGTGGATTAGTAGCCTTACTCCGTTCGTGAGAAGACTCGATCCGTCGTGGCGAATCCGAAGGCGAAGTTCGTAGACTACCGTGCCGCATACGCAAGCGTAAGTCTAAACTTCATGTTATCGATCCTAACTCTGTTTTGGACAGGATCCTACAGGAGGAAGTGGAATGCCTTCTCGATGCCGGCTTCATCTGGGAAGTCTGGTACCCGAAGTGGCTGTCCAACGTCGTGATGGTCAGAAAGCCCAGTGGAAAGTGGCGAATGTATGTGGATTTTAGCAATCTCAACAAGGCTTGCCCTAAGGATAGCTACCCGATGCCCCGCATCGACCACCTCGTGGATAGCACCGCTGGATATGAGATGCTTAGCTTCATGGACTCCTACTCCGGGTACAATCAGGTCCAGATGGATCCTCGGGATGAAGAGAAGACATCCTTCACAATGGATCGGGGGACCTTCTGCTACAAGAAGATGCCCTTCGGCTTAAAGAACGCGGGGCAACCTACCAGAGAATGGTCAACAAGGTGTTCGGCTCCCAGATAGGGAGGAACGTGGAGGTCTACGTCGACGACATGCTGATCAAATCAAGAGGGCCGAAGGATCACATCGTCGACCTCGGGGAAACCTTCGAGCGGCTGCGAAAGCACAACATCCGACTCAATCCAACGAAATGCACATTCAGGGTAAGATCCGGCAAGTTCCTGGGGTTCATGATCACCAATCGCAGCATTGAGGCTAACCCTGACAAGATCGAGGCGTTGATCAACATGCGGGAACCAACGACAATCAAAGAGTTGCAGAGGTTGAATGGGCGTGTTGTCGTGCTGGGGCGTTTTTTATTCAAGTAGGCGGAAAAGTCCCTGCCATTCTTCAAGACCCTGAGGAAGGCAATCACTGAGCCCACTGACAAAAGGAAGACGATACCATGGGATGAGGACTGCACCTAAGCGTTCGCTGAACTCAAGGAATACCTTCGCAATCTGCCGCTCCTCTCCAAGCCACGAGAGGGAGAGTCTCTGAGCCTCTACCTAGCCTGCACATGGGAGGTGGTGAGCTCGGTGCTGATTAGGGAGGACGATGGATTTCAGAGGCCGGTGTATTACACCAGCCGAGTCTTGAAGGACGCAGAGGGGCGGTACACGCCTATGGAGAAGCTAGCATATGCCCTTGTGCTCTCAGCTCGAAGACTCCGACCCTACTTCCAAGCCCACACGATACTAGTCCTTACTGATTCCCAACTCGAGCGGAACCTCAAGAGATTCGACCGGATGGGGAGGATGTTGAATTGGGAGGTGGAGCTGAGCGAGTTCGATATTAGATTTAAGCCGTGCACGGCCATGAAGGGGTAGGCCTTGGCAGGCTTCATCGTCGAGTGCACCATAGAAGGAGGATGTCCCTCTGAGGAAGAAGGCTCGGTTGCGATAAATCTCCAACCCGTCTTTCCTTTCTATTGACATCATTCTTACCAGCCACCCAGGGAACCAGGATACATGGGTAGTCCATGTAGACGGATCAGCAACCTAGGCTGGGAGTGGAGCAGGTATCGTGATTCGATCTCCCGAGGGAAGCATCATTGAGTACACACTACGGTTTGAGTTTTCGGCCACCACCAACGTGGCCGAGTACGAAGCCGCAATAAACGGTTTGAAGCTGGCTAAAGAACTTGGAGCCGAATCCGTACGTCTCCTCAGCGATTCAAAGATTTTCATCAACCAATTACAGGGGAACTACGAGGCACGCGAAGAGGCAATGCAGAACTACCTTGCCTCGGCCAAAATTGAGTTGTCCAAGTTCAGGCGAGCCGAGACCCTTCACCTCCCGTGGTCGGAGAACGCCCACGTGGACGCCCTATTCAAGCTAGCATCTTCCTCGTCCAAGGAGTTGGGTCGTGCCATCTATGTGGAGACCCTCCAGTCCCCCAGTACGGAGGAGAAGGAAGTAATGGTCATCGATGAAGACCCCACTTGGATGGACCTGATTGTTCGATACCTCTCCAGTGGGGAAGCGCCAACGGTCCTAGACAAACACCGATCCCTGGAGCGAAAGGCACTCCAGTACGTGATCCACGAAGGGGCACTATATAAAAGACGCTGGACAAAGACGGACCTTCTACCCTACCTCAAATGTCTCGGTCCCTGGGAGGCCGATTACGACCTCCGGGAGGTGCACGAGGGGATCTGCATGAATCACCACGGGGGCAAGACGATCGCCCAAAAAATCCCGAGGCAAGGGTATTACTGGCCAACTTTGGTCAACGATGCTACTGGATACGTCCAAAGGTGCCAGGAGTGACAGAGGTTCGCCAAACTCGGATCATCCCCCCATCAGAACTTATTTCGATAGTCAGCCCCGTACCTTTTGCGAAATGGGGACTCGACATCCTCGGACCTTTTACTTCAGGACGGGGGCAGAGGAAGTACTTGATCGTGGTGGTGGATTACTTCACCAAGTGGATTGAGGCGGAAACCCTGGCTTCCATCACTTGGAAGAAGGCGAAGAGCTTCGTGTGGAACTTCATCATCTCCAGGTTTGGAATTCCCTAAGCCATCGTCACGGACAACGGAAAGCAATTCGACTCTGCCGGGTTCAAGGACTTTTGCGCGGAGTGGAAGATCAAACTCCTTTTTGCCTCGGTGGCACACCCTCAGACTAACGGAATGGCAGAGGCCGCCAACAAGTGTATCATTAAGCCCCTCCGTAAGAAGGTGAAAGACGCTGAAGGGAGATTGCCGGAGGAACTCCTCTGGTCGTACAGGACGACCCACAAAGAAGCCATGGGCGAAACTACTTTTATGCTCGCATACGGCGTCGAAGCGGTGGTATCAGTCAAGGTGGGTAAGGAGTCCCTCTGCATAAAGCATTTCGATGAGGGGAGGAACACGGAAGGATTGGAGCTCGGCCTAGAGCTCCTGGGCGAGCGACGAGAACATGCCTTGGCCACCCTCATCTGACAGAAGCAGAAGGTAGCCCGCTACTACAACTCTCGAGTTAGGGGAAAGAGCTTCTGCCAAGGGGATCTGGTCCTCAGAAAGGCGGCCTTCAGCCCGGAGGTCACCCGCAAAGGGAAGCTGGCGGCTAAGTGGGAAGGCCCCTACAAGGTCATCGAAGTCCTCGAACCCACAACCTACCGGCTAGCCAATCTGGAGGGGAATGTCCTTACTCACACTTGGAACGCCGAGCACCTACGTCAATACTATCAATAAGATCATCTGCAAATGTATCTTCTCCTTCCCTCTATCCGAATAAATGCATTGAAAGAGGAATCTTTCGTCCTCATCTTTGTTCCCTTGAGAGACTCACTCGGAACGAGGGAAACCTCACTGGATAAAAGTCTCGAGGATAGACTGCAAAAGCTAGTGAGCACACCCCTAGCGGGTTGTCCGCACAAACCAGCCGGCAGGTTGGGAGGTACTCTCCCCTGGCCAGTCAGTTAGAAGGATCGATCGTAAGGCTGGGGGCAACTCCCCCAGCGGGTTGGTCTGTCGTCCAGTCATCAGACTGGGAGTAGCCCTTCCAGCAGGCTGAACGACACCGACCGACCATTAGGCTGGGGGTAACTCCCCCAGCGGGTCGGTTCGTCGTCCAGTCATCAGACCGGGAGTAGCCCTCCCAGCAGACTGAACGACACTGACCGACCGTAAGGCTGGGGCAACTCCCCCAGCAGGTTGGTTGACTGGTTGACCGTAAGGCTGGGGGCAACTCCCCCAGTAGGTCTGCCAAAGAACCGACCGTAAGGCTGGGGGCAACTCCCCCAGTGGGTTAGTCAGGGGGCCGACTGCGAGGCTGGGGGTAACTCCCCCAACGGGCGAACCCAATGATCAGTTGTAAGGCTTGGGGTCACACCCCTAGCAGACTGACCGACTTAGCCGACTGTAAGGCTGGGGGCAACTCCCCCAGCGTGTCGGCTTATCGATCTGCCGTAAGCCTGAGGGATAGCTTCCCCCAGCTGGCCAACCGACCCAATCCACCACAAGGTTGGGGGCAACTCCCCCAGCAGGTTGGCCAATCAATCGCCAATAGGACCTAAGGCGGGGTTTTCCTCGAAGGGGAAGATGAGCAGCCACAAGCAGAGAAGGGAACTTCATTTCATTACAAAAAGGGGGGACGCGTTACGCAAAAGGCTGAGCACGGGTCAGCAAAAAATGACAAGGCTAAGGGATTAAATCCCCGCTCCCTCTCCCGCGCCCAGAGTCCCTTTGGGATCACTGGCTGGCTGCTTAGGAGGTCCATCACGGACCTCCTCCTCAGCTTCAAAAGCCGGCAGGAGCTCCTCAAAATTGACCCCCGAGAGCGGAAACCTTTTCTGTATCTCGGACTTGCAGCGGACGAACCCCCTTTCAAACGCATCAAACATGGCCTTGGCAACAAAAGACGTGGCATACTCATCCACGGCGTCCTAGGCAATCCGATCGGAATCTACCATTTTCAACTCTCGGATCCGATCCTCGAGGATGGCGACCTGACGTTGATGCTCTGCCCGTTCCCTCTCGGCCTTTCTGGAGCTAGATTTGAGCTTAGCCAGTAGAGCACGCTCTCTCTCCTCAGCTGCATCCAGGAGGCCAGAGAGCTCCGTAGCATCAGCTATAACTACCAGATCGGCACCCACACCTACCTCGGCCGTCGCTTCGGCGGCCTCCATAAGCTCGGTGATCCGATCCCCTACCTTTTCCTTCTCGACCAGGGCCAGGGCCTTCTCCAGGTCTGACTTCTCCAACGCAGCGGAGAGCATGGCCACCTGAGTCTCCAAGGACTTGACACGCGCCTCAGCCAGTTGGCTCAGCTTCGGGTCTCCGCACCGAGTCGGCCTTGGCCTGCGCGAGGGCCGCGAATTGGTGCCTTATCGAGAGCCCAATTGAGGACAGTTGCACCAAGAGACGGGAATGCGATGAAAGCTACAACTAGGGACAGAGTAAGAGTCCTCACCTGCTGACCAGACTGAACCACGAAGGCGGCTAGGCGGTCACCCTTTACCCCGTCCAACACAGATTGGTCCGAAGGGAGACTGCAGTTCTAGGCCAGTCGAGCCGCCACCCCGCAGTCGAAAAAAACCGACTCTTTCAGCCCCACCGGGAAGTGGGGGCAGAGTAAACCCTCGTCTGACTGAGGGAGATCGACTGGAGATGAGCGGAATGCATCGAGATGCCGCTCATACACCTCAGGGAGAGGGCCCAGTGTCTACGGCGAGGGCACGGCCCAAGGCTAGGGGACCTCAGCTGAGGAGGTCTGATCATGGCCCTCGAACGGAGGAGCACCAATGTCTGTGGCATGACACGGGCCTTCTTTGGGGGAACCTCCAGGGGAGAGGGGGCAACTTGCCCCCTCGCTCTCTTGGATTCAACCCCTGAAGGTCTGACCCTCTGCTTCTTCTGAACCTCCAACATGTGATCCCTTCTCCGTGGGTTGGGATCCGGGACCGCGACTAGAGGAGAGGTCGGAGAAGAACTTTGGCAAACCCATCTGCACAAGAAGGAAGAAGGAGGGATCAGAACCGGCGGAAGGGGCTTCGGAGCATCAGGTTTCGACAAGACTCACCAACAGGCCACACGGTCTTCCGCAGATTGATGTCAGAAAAGAGAATGTCGATCCTCCGATCTCTAACGGAGACCGCCAACAAGGTGTCGACCGCCTCGAGCTCGGCGATAGTTGGATTGCCCAGCTCGATAACCAATGTGCATGCAGCCCCCTAGGAGGCTTGGAAATCCACATCCGACGGGAAGCCGACGAAGACGTATTCCCTCTTCAAGTGCTTCAAAGAGCTCGGCAACCCCAGCACCAGGCTCTTATTTGGCCGAGCACTGATGTAGAGCCAGGCCCCCGACTGGTGGTGACCCAGACGGTAGAATTGAGCAAAGAGTCGGAGGGACGGATCAATCCCCTTCGGCGTGAAGAGAACAACAAACCCGACAATGCATCCAATGGCATTGGGGCAGAATTGGCATAAAGCCACCCTATAAGCACGCAGAAACTCGACGATGAAGGGGTGGAGAGGGAACCGAAGCCCGAACCGGAAGCTCTGCACATACACCCCGATTTCCTGAGAACCAGGGAAGCAGATCCGCTCGTCGGCTGCAGGAGCCCGGGCGGAGCATAGGGGAAGAAGATAGCTGGTGCGCAGGTCTCCAATTAAGGGGGCACAAACAGACGAGGGCCGCTCCAGTACCTCGGAAGGCACCCCTGAAGGCACTCCCCCATGACGGCGCACCACCATATCGGATCCGCGAGTCAAACCGAGGTCGACGACATCCTTCGCTCGACCCGAACCAGCAACAGAAGAGGGCGACATGAGGCAGAACTTGAGCAGGACCCGGTTCGATAAAGGGAGGAAGGATAAGGGGGATGTCGATCGGAGAAGCAATAACCTTCCCCGATGGGCGACAGCTTCCTTTTATATCGTCCCCCCGAAGCTATCCCTCGTGGTACGAAGACGATCGCAAGGGAACACGTGGCAGAATCTGGAGGCCGACGGCGCTTCGAATCCTGCACCGAGGGAAGTTCAAGTGGACCGCGTCATGATGGCCTCCATTTAATGGATCAGCCTCGACTGACGCGCCTGTCAAATTCTCAAGAGTCACATCGTCCGAACCGAACCGGCAGAACCCGAACGGCTCGGACGATGGGGGCAATTGATACGACTATTTTGGAGAGGCCCAAGAACCAGAGACCCCGACCCAAGCGCACAAATGGGACTAGGCCCGCCTGACGAGGCCCGCGGATGGACTCGAAGCCGGGCCTGGCCCCGATCGGAGGACATACGATTAGCACGTGACCTCCGGAGTTAACTGTCCCCCAAGAAGCGCAATACCTTAATGACCATTAAGGAGCGCATTAATCTACCAGCACACGACGCACGCGGGCGCCTTGAGGGGGGCGAATCGCGGGGACGTGGGGGGAGGCGGCGAGAGGACGTGGATTAGGGGCAATCATGGGCCAAAACCTATAAAGGGATGGTATGCACAACCAGGAGGGATCGAATCCTTGGCACCTACGACTGAGGTATTCCGTAAACTAGATCTTGCTTTTCCCCAAATTATCTTCTCCGCCACTGCTCGGTCAGAGGATTCGTGTGCTGGTCTCCTCTTGAGCCGTACCGTTCCCACCGACTATCGTATAGATCCGTTCTGACTTAGGCATCGGAGGGGACTTAGTCGGAACTAAGGTCCGGCCCCCCCGACGAGCTTTCTTGTCTGTCCAGGAAAGATCTGAACCGAGGCGCCGAGGCCACGATTCGGCAAGGAACGGACACGTTCGTCGCTAACGGGAGCCGACGCCCATCAAGTCCGAGGAGCATTCTAGGTGCTGAGGTCACCTATCGAAGCCCATCCAACTGAGGCCAAGCACCCGACCTGGAACCGAGGCTTCCACTCGTCTTCACGTCTACCGAAGACCGACGCTCAACCGAAGCGTTTGCTCAGCCGCGGATCCATCGCCTACCCATGCCAAGAGCACGTGCGCTCGGCGTACCCAAGGGATCCCAACCGGTCCCTTGACCACGTTGACCGCCTAGTCGTTGGTCAACGAGTCAGTGGTGAGAAAACACCCGTAAACAATAGGCTTGTTCTTTTGTTTGTTATTGTTTTTTATTAACAAGAGTGTTTGATGAGGAAAATACAATGTAAAACTTTATTACTGTATGTTGGGTATGCACAATGATACTTGTATTTTGTATATTATATGTATTTTGTTTATGTTGGCCTAATTTGGTATGTGACATGGGTTTGTGATATATGTTGCATGTGATCTATGCCTTGCATTTAATATTTTAATTTTTCTGCTTCTAGGTGATGAAATTGTATTTTTATTTCTGTTGATTGCTTGCTTGCCGTTCTTGATTACTGTTTATTCGGTCAAATGCAATTAAATATTCCTGTTTTATTATTAAATTCGGTATTTTAATATTTAATTCTGTTAGTTGTATTAAAATATGCTTATTTAATAGTTATTTATTTAATATTTAATAGTTAGTTAATTAATATTTAATTAAATGATGGGTTTCACAATTTTCTACTTCATATGAGGATGGGAGGTAATCTCACCTCAAAACAACTTAACCAACTTCCAACTTTCCTCATCCAACTTTTCCAATTCCACTATAACCAAAAGAAACACAATATTTTACTATGGGACCCACAAACAAAACTCTAACCCACAACCCCTTTTCCTCCAAAAGAAACACACTATTTAACTATGGGACCCACAAACAAAACTCTAACCCATTTTCCAACCCCTTTTCCTCCAAAAGAAACACACTAATCTTCTTCTCTCTCCTCGGGATTCCTACATAGATTTACTATTCATAACAGTAAATCACAAAGTAAAGCAACCGAAAGAAATACGACCTAAGACTCAGATAGAAAAAGAAACACTGAATTATTGGAATATGTTACGTGGAAGAAAGTAGACATTTAAATAGTAATTTGGCATGAAACCATGAGCTAGCCTTTTTATTTTTTATTTTTGTCTTTTCTTCTGTCATTGTCATTTGGGTTATAGTTCAAGAGTCGTGCTTTATACACCGAACCTGCTTCGGTGCACGCACGCAATAAAATGAGATGCGACTCGTGTGAATCGACGAGAAGCGACAACACACAATTGAGAAGCGACTGCTCTCTGACCCTCGTCCTCTTAAATACGTTTTGCCATCATTGTTTTAAAAACCCTTTATAAAAATTAACAACCAACAAAACAGCGAGCAGCGAGAGTGAGAAGAGGGCGGAGCTCGAGTTGTCGACGCTGGAGGGGTTCGCCAGAGCGGAGGAAGGGAGGTGATGCTGGAGGAGCAGTAAACGCTGGAGGTGATGTTGTGTTTGCTGTGCTCTTCGCCGTGCTCGTTGATCTGTTTATTGTTTCTCTTTTTCAAGCGAGTCTATCGCACTTAGTGGAGTAAACACTGTGCTCGTAGGAGGTTGGGTTGTCATACGGGAAGAGCAGCTTGCTCGGTCGCTCGTCAGAGGAGGCTGTGGCCACGGAGGAGGAGGTGAAGCAGAGGGAGAGGTGGTGGGACAGCCGGCAGTAAGCGGGGAGCGACTGGGTGATCGGAGAAGAGGGATGCCGACGTTGAAGCTCGTCCGAGGAGAGATCGGCGGGGGGTGTGTAGGCGACGACAGGAGTACCGATGGGGGTTTCACGTCCTCTTCGTCGGAGTGGCCAGCAGAAGGGAATCGGTCGGAGCATGGGCTCGGTTGGGGATTGCGCACGGTCGAAGCATAGTCATCTAGCTTTAATCTCAGATCTCAATCCGATGAGCCTCCTGGCTTCGTTCAACTGATCGGAGAGATTCTTGATCCGGCTATGGAACGCCCTCGCCTGAGCGAAGGCCTCGGCCTCGAGCTCGTCGAGCTGCGAGCACAACAGCACCTCTGCCGCCTCCACCGACATCAGCCTTTCCCTCGTCATCTCAAGCTCCCTCCTCATTATCTCCTCCCTCTCTGCTCTCTCCCTTAGCTCCCTTAACAGCTCCTCTTCTTCCGCCGAAGATCTTCGAACCATATCCCTGTCGTTTTGCTGTGATCTTCGAACCATCGCCAATCGCGGAGGTCATTTTGGTGATTCTGCCATCAGCGGCCATTGCCGGAGCCATTCAATGCAAATCCTAAGTCAAATACCTAAATTTGGATTTGATTTTTTCTTTTATTATTTTTTATTTTCTGAATAAATGAGACGTGTTAAGAAGCTTTGGGCCCACCATGTTCAGAATCACGTTCACTCCTGGCTTCATTCTGACATTGGGCCCAACGTTCCATCGTCAGATAACAGTAAACAGGATGTTGGGACCACCATAATCCCATCATTTTGACAAGCATGGTCGCCTCACGAGCTCGGAAGCGACCGGTTCCTTGCTTTCCGTGCATGCACCGAAGGAGCTTCGGTGTATAAAGCAGGACTCTAGTTCAAATGTCAGGGGAAAAAAGTTCCAAAAAGCATCATATGCGATATGACATTAGAGTTTTAGGCAATGAGGCATGGTCAGTACTTTCAATTGTATTTTGTGTATAGATGCCAGCAAATATCACCTACATACATATGGGAGCAAGTGTCGACCATTATGACAAGATCACTAGGATATATGCAGCTTATAAACAAGGGTGGGGGGGTTGAATTAAGAGATACTTGGCTTCAAATTATCATGTCTGATTTTATAAACATCTGAGTTGTTACAGAAGGCCAATTAAATTGATGTCTTTAGACTATTCTAGCATCCTTACTTGAACTCGTCCAGAATCGTAATATTATCCAAGTTTCGACGCCCAAAGCCCCGCTTCAAGGCATTTTCTCCCCCCAAAAAAATATTGTAAGAACCTAAATACTGCTATCTAAGAAACACAGGGTGCTTTGCTTGACATGTTTAAGTTCACACTCCCCATGAATTCCAGCTCATTAAGGGTTGGGACTCATATTTTTTAACCTAATGTCCATTTACCAAGTAAATTCCATTAGATATCCATGCTGTGACCTGTCAGCTGAGATTCCTGCTCTTTAATCAAGGTATCAATATTCTAAATCAACCTGGGTCTGGCTTCCCCCAAACTAGCTAAAAGCCAAAGGCCTTGGTCTTGGCCCTTGATTTCTGCCCATATGTCGGACTTTGGCAGACAAATAGGGGCAATATGCATGGCCATCTCCTCTCAAATGATCAATAGAATTTCATGTGCAAATCAGATCAGCAAGACCGTTAGTCTTTCACCATGACGTGGGGGATTCGCCGATTTGCACATTGAAGGAGTGTCCATCATTGTATCAGTTTGCTGTAACTCATTATGTTCAACCTAACAACATTGTAGCTCCATGCTTTACTGCTTCATGGTACATATATACATATGTATATACATACATACACACACACACACACACATAAATATGCAAAACTAATCCCATAATTAGTGGCACCTCCCTCTCGCTATGACTCTCCTCTGGTCATGCCAAAGCTGTACAATTTTTTTTGAAGGGTAAGTGATACAACTATTGTTGAAGAGCCCGCTAGCAAGATTGGGCCCCGCCGGATGAGGCCCACGAGGAAAACGCGGCACAATCAACAAGGCCCCCTGGAACCCTCTAATTCAAACCGCCCACTAATCAGCACATGCCTGACCGGCCCACGATCTACGGGAGAAGCCACTCCCTTGGCTTATGGGGGCATTAAATGCCCGTCAGGGAGCTCCGGAGTGGGTTGGCCCACGACACTGGCAGGCACCATGATGGGGGCAGATCTGGAGGGCATAGCGGCGGACGGTGAACGGCGTGACAGCGTGACTGGGGACAAACGGTGTAACGACCACTTTTCGTCGTACGTTGTTCGTGCACGTGCTTTTGGCCGTGCACGTGTTTGCTTTAGACTTTATTTGTTTGCGAACACTTTTGTGTGATATGCCGTTGCGAACGTCACTGAGAGTATTAAATAGTGGCACTATATTGGAACGACGTTCTCGAGTCGTTTTTCCACAATTTGATCTTACTCGATGAGACGTGACGATTCTCACTCTTGACGGGAGACGTTTCTATTTTTAGTTCCGTCGTCCGACGTCAAAACTGAGATACGTCTTCTTAGTTAGCTCACATTCGTCGCCACGATCACCCCGATATTTATTTTATAATTTTTGGAGTTTATTTGACCACTTTTATAATTTTTACAAGCTTTATATTATTTTTAATAATTTATTTTTAAATTAATTTCGGCCAAATAAAATTTATTTGAGTTTAAAACGTTTTAAAGAATTTTTGAGCCAATTTCCAGCTCATTTGGACCAGGTCAAATCCTAGATTGGGTTGGAGAAGTTTGAATTCAAATTTTAAATCTTTTTGAATTCTAATCCTATTAGATTTAGCCCTAGACCAAGTCAACCCACCTATACTATATAAGCAACCCCTAGCAAGTCCTATTTTCCAAAGAAATTAGCCCTAGCCGCGTCCAAAACCAAAATTGGACGTTGCGACGATTCGTCGCAACGTCGCAGCCGTCGCCTGTGCACGACCGGAGATTTTCGCCCCGTTCCCTCGGTCTGACCGAGGCCACCGCCCGCACCAAGCAACCCCGCACCCCGCTGCTGTCGCCACCCCGCTCCCCGCTCTGACCGAGGACATCTCTCGGTCTGACCGAGAGATTGCCCCGCCTCCGCTCCGCTCCGCAACGTTGCAACTGCAACGTTGCAACCCCCGCACCGACCGACGCTCCCGCCCGCACCGACCGAAGCGCTCCCCCGCATCGCCCGCTCCCCCGCTCCGTTGCAACCCCCGCAGCGCTGCAGCCCGCTTCCGCAGTGTCTGACCGAAGAAATCCCCCGCAGCGGCCGCTGTGACCGACGACCGCACCAACCCCAAGCGCTGCACCGGCCGTCCCCATGTGTCTGACCGAGCCGATTCCTCGCAGCGGCTAGTGTCTGACCGAGCGACGTTCGTCGCAACGTTGCAACTCTCGTAACGCTTGCCACCGTGGGCCCCCCAAGCTCTCCAGAAGTATTGTGGGTCCCCCAAAGGTCCCTAGGAGTACTGTGGGCCCCACCTAGGTGCTTGCTCTTCAAGGATCCGTCGCGTACGACGTCGTCGCACGTCGTAGCCCATCGTCGCACGTACGAGCTTTGGAATCTGGAACCGTTGCCCCGGTCGACGCTCTGAACTTTCCAGCAAGGAATCTATTTTGGAATCAGGACTTGGAGCGCGTTCTATTATTCCAACCCCCGGCGTCGCTACCCGACGCCGGTGTAGCTTTCGCGTCGTGTTGAGGTAACGTTTTGCGCCCCTAGGACCCCCAACCCAATTGCATGCTAATCAAGACTAAAAATCAGTATTTTTAAATTATTTTAAATGTTTTAAATTCACTAATCAAGATTAATAATATGGACTTTAGGCCGGTGGACTTGTGCACGTAGATAATTGTGATTTTTGGACTCATTGGACGGTGTGCTCAGACGTCGAACTTGCAGGCAAGTGAAACTTGCCAACTCTTGTGTAGGGCCATGTTTTTAGGCCACTTCCTTGCCTTTAGCGTAAAAGAGACTAGTCAGTGAAATGATAGCTGGCTAGACGCCTACTTGATCTAGTTTGACAACGAAACTAGATCCGTCACCTAAATGATCTAGCTTGACAACGAAGCTAGATTCAACCCTTAAACTTGCCATTCATGCATGCTAAACTGTCACGTTTACTTTTCTTACTTGTACGCTTTACTACTTGCCATGCCATGTCATCCATGCATTGATTGTTGCATCGTAGCACACGCTACAATACTTGTCCTTGTACTACTTGTCCGGCTAGGTGCACCCCTACGCCATACTTGTTTACACACTTCCTGGCTCGTGGTCCAGAAGCGAGCATTCCGTGTTCGGGGGTAAGGCCCTGGCTCGACACACGTGGAGGGGTAGGGATAAACGTTCGCTTGAGCTTAGGAGTGGCTTGATCAGCCCTCTAGCCAAAAGGCGGAATCCCTGTGCACGAGGTGCTTACTTTCTTTACTTGTCTTGTACTTGTCTTGTGAATGCCAGGCCATGCTCGTACTTTACTTTACTTTACCTTTCCTTACCTGTTGCACTCATACTTTAAACTGCCATGTCATTGCATCATGCTAGAACTGCTAGGTTGCTCTTACTTGTACTTTCAGTTTCACTTGCACAAGTCTTCCAGACTTGCTGACATGTGCCCTTTCTCTTTGGGTGTCACATGTTAGACCCTGAGCCAGAGATAGTTGTAGCGGACGAGGTAGTTGCTGACGCTGAGTCTGAGTCCATGATTGCCCAGGAGGACCTTGGTGGACACCGGTGACCATGCTTTGAGTTTTGTTGAGCTTTATGTTGTTTTAGGCCTTTTGTTAGTTGTTGGTGCGTAGCACCGTTGTTTTGTACTTTATACTTTTGTTGGCCATGTTGGGCCTTTAGACTTTTATTTTTAGCCTGGTGGCTTTTTCTGTGATGTTGAAACTTATTTTATGGATATTCCGAGATATCTCTTTTGTCTCATTTAATTATTATTATCTTTGTTTCGTTCGCGTTGCAAGGACCTGCAGTTTTAGATTTGATCGACGCTTATCGGACTTGCAGCTTTGTAGCTTCAAATCTGAGCGGACCTTCTCACGCTTCGCCTCCATATTTTTGGGAAGCGGGGCGTGACAGGTTTTGTTGGTGGCCCATGCAGGTCCAGTCTTGCAATTGCGAATTAACGGAACAACGATAATAACGGAATGTCCATTAAATAAATTGCAACATCCGAGTAATAAAGCCCTGAGTTTAGTCGTTTCCCTAGGTCACTAGGTGGTAAGAGACTTAGTTAGACGTCTGTGCTTGCTAGTTAGAGGCCTCTGATCGATAGTTAGACCCCCTTTCTGGCAATTGATTTAATCGTCGTAGGAGTTACCTTAGTGGTTCATGTCTACCCCTGACCATATTAGACTTCTAGATTTTCCTTCGGTCGTTCGCTTTTGGGTTCATCGATTTCGGACCAAGCTGAACGCATTTCCTCACCGTCTAACTTTTAGAAGTCATAGCGCCTAGTTCCTCATCTTTAGTTGGTCGACCGTAGGAGTTTCCCGTAGCCTCTTCTGATTCATATCCTAGGTGTATGAATGTTTTGATCATCCGACCAATTTCCTTGCCTCGATACACGAGATCGCCTCATGACGATCGTCGTCCTTTTTCGAAACTCTCCATTATGAACTTTGAAACTCTTGAAAGTATTTTACGATTTTCTTTTTCCCTAAGTTTAATTTTGTTCAAAATTTTAATATACTTATACTTCATACTTCTTCATTGATTTAAATTTTAAAAACGTTTGTCGGAATTTTGAACTCTAGCTTATAATATTTTTCCCAGCCTATGTTTTCGTACTCATGTCGTCTTTTCATATATTACTTTTATTCTGAACCGTACTTTTATTTTGATCAGTTCGATTTATAATTTTCCCTCTTATTTATGCCATTTGAATAATACATCGTGTTTACTTTTAATATACTTTTCAAGACACATGGAATTGCAGATTTCAGCAAGTTGGTTTTTGACTCGTCGTTTTCACTACTTCAGACTTTTGCAGAAGTACTATTTTCATAACCACTTCCTGATTTAGACCCTCCCTGATTTGATTTTAAAGATTTGCTATTCAATCCTGACAATTCTTATGCTAAGTTACTACTATTTTCTTTCCACTCACCATACACGCTTTTAGAAGAAATTTCTAAACCAAATTGAATTTCAATTATTTTTATACCCTTGTCAGACTTGTTGTGCGCGTATATTAAGAACCTTTTGTAAATCGGTTTCTCATTTTTGGCAAACCATGGTTTCTAAAGAAGTTTCAAAATTGATTATTTTAAATCTTCCATAGCCTAAAAGTTTTGAAAGCATTTAATATGAGTTTAAATTCTTCAGTTACTTGATTTCATTCTCGACCTTCCAAAACTTTTGACAACATATTATATTAAATTACTGACTTATAGATTTTCCAAACCATGTCCTTAATATTCGTGTAAATGATTTTACTTCCTTTTAAAATGATTTTTAAAACCAATAGGCCATTTTCTATTATTTTAAATATTCGACTCAGATTTATTTTGAACAACTCGTTTTATCGATCCCCAAACATTTCTTCTCAGATGAGGATTTTAAAGTACAACCGTTTTCAATCTTGCGTATTTTAGCTTATGCTATTCACCCTACTTGCTTTTCTGTATCCTATTTAAGCATCTCCACATCCCCTTTTCCCTCAACCTAAACATCACCAATGAGTCAATGTTTCGTCTAACCAAGCCGTCTCCTTGTATTCGTCCTATCCGAACTCGTGCTTACCGATCCTTCCCTCGTCACACTTTGACCTTGACCTCTCTCTAAGTTGTTTAGGCTTTAGTGCCCGTCAATGCCTATGTCCACCCTAAGTTTTTAGTAGGCCCTTGGACCCCTGTGAGGTGTCGTAGTGCACGTGCCTAAGCTGGGTACGTGAGCTTGAATGAGAATTCCCATAGTATATTGGTGCTTGCCTATTGTGTGGTATATATATATATACTCGGAGTTATTCGTGATAGTATGAAGTTGTTGTGCGTTAGTAATTATAGATTTTTGTGTGGATAGCTATACTATACTAGGGATGCCGGTGTATATAAGAGCTAGCGTTGAAATATCTAATGGAATGTATGTAATTAGAGATACTTATAATGGTTGAAATAAAATTGATTGGTAAAGCTAGGTATATACTAGGTGTGATGATAATGTGTGAACCTATAGATAAGTAAGTAGGCCTATTGAGTGATCTATATACGTGTGAGTATGTGCTCGTAGGTAAATATATATAGTGTTTAGACGTAAGTAGTTATGTTTTGTTGCCTGAGTATATATGTGTTATACATATAGTATTAGGGTTATAATTTTGATTGGTATTGCTTGCTTTTACGGGATGTTGCATGAATGCATACCGTGAGGTATACACGACTATTGCACATCTTAATTATGTATGTGTGGATGTGTTAGTACACTAATTATAGGTAGTAGGCTATGGTGTGAATATATATATATATATAAGTTACATGTGTGTGTGACTATACGATGAATACGTATGCGTGTACTAGGGAGTGTATTATAATTATACGTGTGCTGATGTCTGGTATATAAACTGATTGAACTACGTGAGTATTGCCTGACTAAATATTAAGTGTGATTGATCTATGGAATGTATATGGTTGTATTGGTAGACATATATATAAATATTAGAGTGGTATTGGTGTATGTATGAATGCCGTGTTACGTATATAGAATATCCTGATGTGTGTATTGAGTCTCACTCAAGCTTGAGTGGGTAAACTCTAAGTATATTGAACGTATGTTTGTAGTTTGAATATAGCGATGTTTGGTGTATGTATAGTGATAGGAGTGTTTGTGCCTGGTTGTGCTACGCACATGATTGTGGGTCGCTACGCCAGTATATAGTTATAGGTGCTGGTCTTGTGGTGTAGTTAATTACTAAGAACTTGTTATGTGAACGTATGTGTACTAGCTAAAAAAAATTAGGTGTGTTTGTGTGCTAGTTATATAATAGTATGATTGGTATGCGTAAATGGAATATTAGCGTGTATGGGAGTGCACCATGCACGGGTAAGTATGTGCTTAGCTATAGGTGTGGATGACTATGGTATATGTGGCGTGTCGTAAATATAGTCATAGGACCGAATGTGATGTGAATATACGGTGAAATTATTGCATGTATTTGTATGACTATATATTGTGAAATTATAGAAGTGGTGAATGTATATTAGATATAGTGAACTTGATTTAATAATGGTATGGTGTGACTACATGTGGAAGTGTTTGGTGTTGAATGAATATTAGAGGGTAGTATACCCTTGATGTTTGTGCATAGGTAGCTACATATAGGTATAGCGATGATTGTATTGGCTAAGCGTGAAACTATCATTATATAAGTATCTGAAATATTGTTTTGTGATTAGGTAGGTAGTAGTTATATAAGGGATGCCTGCTTATATATATGATTGAAATACGTGTACGAGTCTGACTGACTATAATAGGTATAAGTGTATACGTACGTGAATGTATATATATAAGTGTTGGTAGTAATAATGTTCGACTACCTAGTGCATATATGAGCACTTGTAATGACTATACTTGGTTTGAATTATAATACGACTTGATTTGGGGTAGTTATTAGAGCGACTAGCTATATTAGAAAGTCCGATGACGGACTTTATTCTAAGGTGGGGAGGATGTAACGACCACTTTTCGTCGTACGTTGTTCGTGCACGTGCTTTTGGCCGTGCACGTGTTTGCTTTAGACTTTATTTGTTTGCGAACACTTTTGTGTGATATGCCGTTGCGAACGTCACTGAGAGTATTAAATAGTGGCACTATATTGGAACGACGTTCTCGAGTCGTTTTTCCACAATTTGATCTTACTCAATGAGACGTGACGATTCTCACTCTTGACGGGAGACGTTTCTATTTTTAGTTCCGTCGTCCGACGTCAAAACTGAGATACGTCTTCTTAGTTAGCTCACATTCGTCGCCACGATCACCCCGATATTTATTTTATAATTTTTGGAGTTTATTTGACCACTTTTATAATTTTTACAAGCTTTATATTATTTTTAATAATTTATTTTTAAATTAATTTCGGCCAAATAAAATTTATTTGAGTTTAAAACGTTTTAAAGAATTTTTGAGCCAATTTCCAGCTCATTTGGACCAGGTCAAATCCTAGATTGGGTTGGAGAAGTTTGAATTCAAATTTTAAATCTTTTTGAATTCTAATCCTATTAGATTTAGCCCTAGACCAAGTCAACCCACCTATACTATATAAGCAACCCCTAGCAAGTCCTATTTTCCAAAGAAATTAGCCCTAGCCGCGTCCAAAACCAAAATTGGACGTTGCGACGATTCGTCGCAACGTCGCAGCCGTCGCCTGTGCACGACCGGAGATTTTCGCCTCGTTCCCTCGGTCTGACCGAGGCCACCGCCCGCACCAAGCAACCCCGCACCCCGCTGCTGTCGCCACCCCCGCTCCCCGCTCTGACCGAGGACATCTCTCGGTCTGACCGAGAGATTGCCCCGCCTCCGCTCCGCTCCGCAACGTTGCAACTGCAACGTTGCAACCCCCGCACCGACCGACGCTCCCGCCCGCACCGACCGAAGCGCTCCCCCGCATCGCCTGCTCCCCCGCTCCGTTGCAACCCACGCAGCGCTGCAGCCCGCTTCCGCAGTGTCTGACCGAAGAAATCCCCCGCAGCGGCCGCTGTGACCGACGACCGCACCAACCCCAAGCGCTGCACCGGCCGTCCCCATGTGTCTGACCGAGCCGATTCCTCGCAGCGGCTAGTGTCTGACCGAGCGACGTTCGTCGCAACGTTGCAACTCTCGTAACGCTTGCCACCGTGGGCCCCCCAAGCTCTCCAGAAGTATTGTGGGTCCCCCAAAGGTCCCTAGGAGTACTGTGGGCCCCACCTAGGTGCTTGCTCTTCAAGGATCCGTCGCGTACGACGTCGTTGCACGTCGTAGCCCATCGTCGCACGTACGAGCTTTGGAATCTGGAACCGTTGCCCCGGTCGACGCTCTGAACTTTCCAGCAAGGAATCTATTTTGGAATCAGGACTTGGAGCGCGTTCTATTATTCCAACCCCCGGCGTCGCTACCCGACGCCGGTGTAGCTTTCGCGTCGTGTTGAGGTAACGTTTTGCGCCCCTAGGACCCCCAACCCAATTGCATGCTAATCAAGACTAAAAATCAGTATTTTTAAATTATTTTAAATGTTTTAAATTCACTAATCAAGATTAATAATATGGACTTTAGGCCGGTGGACTTGTGCACGTAGATAATTGTGATTTTTGGACTCATTGGACGGTGTGCTCAGACGTCGAACTTGCAGGCAAGTGAAACTTGCCAACTCTTGTGTAGGGCCATGTTTTTAGGCCACTTCCTTGCCTTTAGCGTAAAAGAGACTAGTCAGTGAAATGATAGCTGGCTAGACGCCTACTTGATCTAGTTTGACAACGAAACTAGATCCGTCACCTAAATGATCTAGCTTGACAACGAAGCTAGATTCAACCCTTAAACTTGCCATTCATGCATGCTAAACTGTCACGTTTACTTTTCTTACTTGTACGCTTTACTACTTGCCATGCCATGTCATCCATGCATTGATTGTTGCATCGTAGCACACGCTACAATACTTGTCCTTGTACTACTTGTCCGGCTAGGTGCACCCCTACGCCATACTTGTTTACACACTTCCTGGCTCGTGGTCCAGAAGCGAGCATTCCGTGTTCGGGGGTAAGGCCCTGGCTCGACACACGTGGAGGGGTAGGGATAAACGTTCGCTTGAGCTTAGGAGTGGCTTGATCAGCCCTCTAGCCAAAAGGCGGAATCCCTGTGCACGAGGTGCTTACTTTCTTTACTTGTCTTGTACTTGTCTTGTGAATGCCAGGCCATGCTCGTACTTTACTTTACTTTACCTTTCCTTACCTGTTGCACTCATACTTTAAACTGCCATGTCATTGCATCATGCTAGAACTGCTAGGTTGCTCTTACTTGTACTTTCAGTTTCACTTGCACAAGTCTTCCAGACTTGCTGACATGTGCCCTTTCTCTTTGGGTGTCACATGTTAGACCCTGAGCCAGAGATAGTTGTAGCGGACGAGGTAGTTGCTGACGCTGAGTCTGAGTCCATGATTGCCCAGGAGGACCTTGGTGGACACCGGTGACCATGCTTTGAGTTTTGTTGAGCTTTATGTTGTTTTAGGCCTTTTGTTAGTTGTTGGTGCGTAGCACCGTTGTTTTGTACTTTATACTTTTGTTGGCCATGTTGGGCCTTTAGACTTTTATTTTTAGCCTGGTGGCTTTTTCTGTGATGTTGAAACTTATTTTATGGATATTTCGAGATATCTCTTTTGTCTCATTTAATTATTATTATCTTTGTTTCGTTCGCGTTGCAAGGACCTGCAGTTTTAGATTTGATCGACGCTTATCGGACTTGCAGCTTTGTAGCTTCAAGTCTGAGCGGACCTTCTCACGCTTCGCCTCCATATTTTTGGGAAGCGGGGCGTGACAAACGGCTCCCCCACGATGCCGACGGACGCCATCGTGGGGAATGACGTGGCAACGTGGGCGAGAGGCAATCGCGGCGGATCCACCTATAAAAGGACCAGAGGGACAACGGAGCAAGGGATCGAACCCCAGGTATTCAAAACCGAAGGTATACCATCAACGACCTTGGTCTTTCGCCGTTCCTTTTCCCTCCCCCTGCTCGCGCCGTGGGTCAGCGTATCGATCTCCTCTCGAGTCATGCCTACCCCGTCGAGTATCCTTCAGACCATGATCTGACTTAGGCATCGGAGGGGATACGGCTGGAACCAAGGTCCGGCCACCCTGACGAGTTTCTCGTCTATTCAGGGAGAAGCAGACCGAGGCGTCGAGGCTGACCCTCGACGCGCGTCCGACCGAGGCCGAGTCCATAGAAGCCAAGCTGAGGCTTCCCCTCTGCTCTGCATCAACCAGGAGTCGACGTCCTGCTCGGATCCGGCGCTCGACCCCGACGCCATCTCCAACTCGCACTGAGCGCACGCGCGCTCGGCACTCCCAAGGGGTCAACATCGACCCCTTGACCGCGTTGACCACCCAATCCCTGGTCAACGATCCCGCAGTGAGAAAACACCCGTAAACATCTGGCGCCGTCTGTGGGAACGAAGCAAGCCCACGTCAAACCACCGGAATGGAAGCCATTTGCAATGGAGCGGGGCGCCTGCCCCCCATCCAGGAGGAGGGAAATTACATTCCATCCGAAAACCAGCTCAGCCACACCACCGAGGGGACATGTGAGTCCCGATCGGTCACCCAAGAGCAGCTCCGCACCTTCGCATAGGAGACTAACGCCAACATCCGGACGTTGGCTGCCATGATTCAGCAACTCGTCGGCGACGTCCCCATCCAGGGAGATGAGCTGAGCGAGGCCCACCACTGGGGAGGAGGCCACCAATCCGTTCGGTCCGCCGTGGTCACTGACCACGGGAACGGAAGGCCCAACCTGGAGCGGCGATTCACTATGCCAGGCTTCGACCCAGCATGGTCTCCCACCCCCGCCTCGAATCACGAGGAGGGCAAGGGGGGCTTCGAGCAATCTGAGGGGAGGTCGATGACCGCCTCGACTAGACGATCATATTCGTCCAGACAACGGCGTGACGATCGCCGAGACCTTGGGGGCCGGTCCCATCGGAGCGGAAGTCTCCCCCGGGTGAAGCAGGATAGGTGGGAACGCCGGGGCAGGAAAAGGGACGCGCCCAGAAGGAGCCCTGCCCCCGGCCTTCGGGGGACACTGGGGGCGGTCAAGCCTGAACCCGTCCGCCCACTGCCGCCTGACGAGCGCGAGATAAACGAAGGAGCACGGCCGGGGGGCGTTAATGGTGAGTGATGCCCCCTGACCCAAAGGATAACTGAGGCACGAGTGCCCTCGAGTTTCAAGGTGCCGACGCTGGAGAAGTACGACGACACGGGCGATCCCGCTGACCACGTAATGGACTATGAGGGGGTCATGGCATTTCAGGGGAGGACGACAACCTGCTATGTAGAGGTTTTTATTCCACCCTCCGGAAGGCGGCAAGGACCTGATACCACAGCCTGCCCCATCGATCCATCGATAGCTTCGAGGAGCTCGCCCAGTTGTTCTGCAGACAGTTCGTGGCCGGACGGCGGGTAAGGCCGGATTCGGAACTTTTGTTTAATGTGGTGCAGGGTCCTGGGGAATCCCTGAGGCACTTTATGCACCGCTTCAACACAGAGCGACTCAACATAGAGAGCTGCCCCGAGCTGGTAGTGAAGACGGCCCTGAAGAAGGGGTTACGGCACCGGGGCCTAAAGAAATCGCTGCACAACGACTCCCCGAAGGACCTTGCCGGGGTCATGGCGCGAGCTAAGCGCTTCATGCTGACGGAGGAGGCCCTGGCCATCGACGAAGGAAGGGCCAAGCGAGGACCCCGGCACGACGAGAGTGAGCGCCGCGGCTCAGAAGAGCGACGACAGGAGAAAAAGGCCCGTGGCAAGCAGCGAAGAGAGGACCCACGGCACACCCAACTGAACGCTGCCCCGGATGTGGTCCTCGTGCAGGCACAGAAAGAGGGGCGCATGAACCGACCTCCTCCGAAGATGAAAAGGGGTGGGAGAGATGAAGAAAAATACTGCAAATATCACAAGGACAACGGCCATGACACCGACGACTGCTGGCATTTGAAGAAGGATATAGAGAAGCTAGTGAGTCGGGGCCACTTAAAGAACTTCATCGATGATCCCGCCCCAGGCGAGGGGACGTCCAGGCAACTGGACAAAGGGAAAAAGGTGAACGTGGTCCAGGCGCCCCTGCGCATCATCGAGTGAGCGGACGGGACCGACGGCAGTGACCTCGCCGGACGGGAGGCAGTCTCGCCCAGGACTCCTAGTGTCTTTTTGTTTGTTTTTCCTCCAAATGTACTGCGCTGTGGGATGAAGAAGAAGAAGAAGCCTAATTGGTACAAACGCGGTCTCCTTTTTCGCTCATGGATGAATGGCACGATGGGGAACTCGACCTCCTCTCCCAGAGGGACAGCTTCAACTCGGCAGGCCAGAGGCCCCAGACTGAGCTAATCGGCCGTAAGGCTGGGGGCAACTCCCCCAGCGGGCCGATCTATAAACCCGCTCGCACGGCTGGAGACAACTCCCCCAGCAGACGGGGACATCGCTCGGTCGTAAGTCGAGGGATAGCTTCCTACACCGGCCGAACGACCCGTCCGCTCATAAGGCTGGGGGAAACTTGTAACGACCGCTTTTCGTTGTACGTTGTTCGTGCACGTGCTTTTGACCGTGCACGTGTTTGTTTTAGACTTTGTTTGTTGGTAAACACTTTTGTGTGATATGCCGTTGTGAACGTCTCTGAGAGTATTAAATAGTGGCACTATCTTGGAACGACACTTCTCGAGTCGTTTTTCCACAATTTAAACTTACTCGATGAGACGTGACGATTTTCACTTTTGACGGGAGACGTTTCTATTTTTAGTTTCGTCGTCCGACGTCGAATTGGAGATCCGTCTTCTTAGTTAGCTCACATTCGTCATCACGATCACCCCGATATTTATTTTATAATTTTTGGAGTTCATTTGACCACTTTAATATTTTTAACAAGTTTTATATTATTTTTAATAATTAATTTTTAAATTATTTTTGGCCAAATAAAATTTATTTGAGTTTTAAACGTTTTAAAGAATTTTTGAGCCAATTTCCAGCTCATTTGGACCAAGTCAAACCCTTGGGTGAGTTGGAGTAGTTTTAATTCAAATTTTAAATTATTTTAATATTCTAATCCTATTAGATTTAGCCCTAGACCAAGTCAACCCATCTATACTATATAAGCAACCCCTAGGAAGACCTATTTTCGCAAGAAATTAGCCCTAGCCTCTTCCAAACTTGAAATTGGACGTTGCGACGATTCGTCGCAACGTTGCGACGAACGGCAGCCGCACGACCGAAGGAATCGCCCCCGTTCCCCCGCTCCGACCGAAGGACATCCCCGCACCACAGCCGCTCCGCACCCCGCTGCTGTCGCCACCCCGCTCCCCGCTCCGACCGAGGATTCCTCTCGGTCAGACCGAGAGGCTTCCCCGCTCCGCTCGCATCCCCGCACCGCTGCAAGCCCCCGCTCAGCGCCCGCCTTGTCGCCCGCATCCGCTAGCGCTTGACCGAGCGGATCGCCCGCCTCCGCAACGTTGCAACGCTTGCAACGTTGCAGCGCCCGCTCCCCCGCATCCGCAGCGCACGACCGGTGCTGTCCCCCGCACCGACCGACCGACCTCTCCGCACCAAGGCTCGCGACCGACCCCCGCTGCTGCACAGCCCGTTCCCTAGTGCCCGACCGATGGAATCTCCCGCATCGGCTGTGTACGACCGAGAGCCACTCGTCGCAACCCCGCATCCGTCGCATCGCTTGCCACCGTGGGCCCCCCAAGTTCTCCAGAGTTATTGTGGGTCCCCCAAAGGTCCCTAGGACTGCTGTGGGCCCCACCTAGGTGTGTTCTCTTCGACGACTTGCCGCGTACGACGTCGTCGCACGTCGTAGCCGTCGTCGCACGTGCGAGCTTTGGAATCTGGAATCGTCGCCCGGGTTGATGCTCTGAACTTTCCAGCGAGGAAACTATATTGGAATCAGGACTTGGAGCGCGTTCTATTATTCCAACCCCCGGTGTCGCTACCCGACGCCGGTGTAGCTTTCGCGTCGTGTTGAGGTAACGCTTTGCACCCCTAGGACCCCCAACCCAATGCATGCTAATCAAGACTAAAATCAGTATTTTTAAAGTATTTTAAATGTTTTAAATTCACTAATCAAGATTAATAATATGGACTTTAGGCCGGTGGACTTGTGCACGTAGGAATCGTGACTTTGGACTCGTTGGACGGTGTTTTCTTGACGTGATAGTTGCAGGCAAGTGAAACTTGCCAACTCTTGTGTAGGGCCATGTTTTTAGGCCACTTCCTTGCTTTTAGCGTAAAAGAGACTAGTCAGTGAAATGATAGCTGGCTAGACGCCTACTTGATCTAGTTTGACAACGAAACTAGATCCGTCACCTAAATGATCTAGCTTGACAACGAAGCTAGATCCAACCCTTAAACTTGTCATTCATGCATGCTAAACTGTCACGTTTACTTTTCTTACTTGTACGCTTTACTACTTGCCATGCCATGTCATCCATGCATTGATTGTTGCATCGTAGCACACGCTACAAAACTTGTCCTCGTACTACTTGTCCGGCTAGGTGCACCCCTACGCCATACTTGTTTACACACTTCCTGGCTCGTGGTCCAGAAGCGGGCCTCATGTGTTGGCCAGAAACCAATGCCCGATACACGTGGAGGGGTAGGGATAAACGGTTACTTGAGCTTAGGAGTGGCCTGATCCGCCCTCTAGCCAAAGGACGGAATCTCTGTGCACGAGGTGCTTACTTTCCTTGTCTTGTACTTGTCTTGTGAATGTCATGCCATGCTCGTACTTTACTTTATTTTACCTTACCTGTTGCACTCATACTTTAAACTGCCATGTCATAGCATTCATGCTAGAACTGCTAGGTTGTTCACTTTACTTTCAGTTTCCTTGCACAAGTCTCTTGTAGACTTGCTGACATGTGCCCCTTGCTCTTTTGGGTGTCACATGTTAGACCTGAGCCAGAGATCGTTGCTGAGTACGTGATGTGTTGCTGACGCTGAGTCTGAGTCCATGATTGCCCAAGAGGATTTTGGTGGACACCAGTGACCATTCCTTGAGCCTTGTTGAGCTTTATTCTGTTTTAGGCCTTTTGTTAGTTGTTGGTGCGTAGCACCGTTGTTTTGTACGTTATACTTTTGTTGGCCATGTTTGGGCCTTTAGACTCTTTTCTTTTTAGCCTGGTGGCTTTTTCTGTGATGTTGAAACTTATTTTATGGAAATTCCGAGATATCTCTTTTGTCTCATTTAATTATTATTATCTTTGTTTCGTTCGCGTTGCAAGGACCTGCAGTTTTAGATTTGATCGACGCTTATCGGACTTGCAGCTTTGTAGCTTCAAGTCTGAGCGGACCTTCTCACGCTTCGCCTCCATATTTTTTGGGAAGCGGGGCGTGACAAAACTCCCCCAGCAGATGGGGACATCGCTCGATCGTAAGTCGATGGATAGCTTCCCACGCCGGCCGAACGACCCACCCGCTCGTAAGGCTGGGGCAACTCCCCCAGCAGACGGGGACATCGCTCGGTCGTAAGTCGAGGGATAGCTTCCCACGCTGACCGAACGACCCGCCCGCTCGTAAGGCTGGGGCAACTCCCCCAGCAGACGGGGACATCGAACGGTCGTAAGCCGAGGGATAGCTTTCCACGCCGACAGAACGACCCGCCCGCTCGTAAGGCTAGGGGCAACTCCCCCAGCAGACGGGGACATCGATCGGTCGTAAGCTGAGGGATTGCTTCACACACCGACCGAACGACCATCCCGCTCGTAAGGCTGGGGGCAACTCCCCCAGCAGACGGGGACATCGATCGGTCGTAAGCCGAGGGATAGCTTCCCACACCGACCGAACGACCCACCCGCTCGTAAGGCTGGGGGCAACTACCCCAGCAGACGGGGACATCAATCGATCGTAAGCCGAGGGATAGCTTCCCACGCCGACCGAACGACCCGCCCGCTCGTAAGGCTGGGGGAAACTCCCCCAGCAGACGGGGACATCGATCGGTCGTAAGCCGAGGGATAGCTTCCCACGCCGACCAAATGACCCTCCCGCTCGTAAGGCTGTGGGAAACTCCCCCAGCAGACGGGGACAATGATTTGTCGTAAGCCGAGGGATAGCTTCCAACACCGACCGAATGACCCGCCCGCTTGTAAGGCTGGGGGCAACTCCCCCAGCAGACGAGGACATCGGTCGGTCGTAAGCCGAGGGATAGTTTCCCACGCCGACCGAACGACCCGCTCGCTCGTAAGGCCGGGGCAACCCCCCGACAGGAAGTGACGTCGGTGGTTACAAGCCGAGGGGCAGACCCCTCGCCGACTTAAGAACCCACCCGCTTGGAAGGCTGGGGGCGACTCCACTAGGACAAGGAACTCGGCAGTTCTTGAGCCAAGGGGCAGCTCCCTTCGCTGAACGGCCGATCCTACTGACCGTGAGACGGAGAGCAGCCCAGCCTCCCGCGGGGCGACTATTTAAGCAAACCAAGCATTACGGCTAAAAGAAAGACTATGACAAAAATACAGTAAAAAAGGCTAAGGGTCCCCACGGGGCGGAAAACCCCCAACAGCGAAACTATATAAATCTAGTTGTTCAAAATTACAGACCCAAAAAAGGAAGAAAAACGGGGGTTCGAGATGCAAGGGCCTAAGGCCCTGGGGCGCAGGAGGAAGCATCCTCAAGCACCTCGCCCTGCTCAGAGCACGGGGGATCAACGGGCGGAAGTGGCTGCCGGGCGTGCTCCGCAAACCGGTGGAAGGAATCCCGGATGACATCAACGATCCGAGGGGAGAGAAGGTCCTCGTAGGAGCTGAAGGCCTCCCTAAGGACCGCCGTGATCCTTTCCCCCAGGACCCGCTGGCGCCCGCTCCACCTCATCCACGAACCGGGTCATCTGGCGCAGGTCTGCCAGCTCGCTCCGGAGATCGCTCTTCTCCTGGTGGAACGCCTCCTCCGCCTCTCGGGCTGACCTCTGAGCATCGTCCAGCTCCCCTCGGAGATCCATCACCTGACCGGTAAGCTCGTCCACCCGATGTTGGAAGTGACGAGCTTCCATGCGCGCCTCTTGGAGGGCCACTTCGAGGTCCCCGGCCCTTGCTCGTTCCCGGGCCACGGTCTCTTCCAACTCTCTCGCCCGGGCCGCTCGACATTGCACCTCGACAGCCATCGTGGTGGCCTGCACAAAAAAGGAAGTTATAAGGGGAACAATCGAGAGACCGATTCAAAAACAGCAAGGCAGTCGAACCTGTTGAAGCTGCCAGACCAGGGTGTCCGACAGCTTGTCGGTGGGAGCTCTTTCCAGCAGAGCTCGATCCCTCGGGAGGACCAAGCCGTGCGCCAGCTGGTTAGCCACGGTCCAGTCGACGAAAACAGAGTCCCCATGGGCAAACTTGGGGACCGCCAGGGCATTCGCCAGCATACCGCCAGCCCCCACCAGGGAAGGTTCGGCCGAGACAGTGGCAGTGGTCACCAAGGTTAGCGGGAGTGTAGGAATATGATGCCCTCAAGGCCATTTATTCCTGTGTGAATAGCACAAACATCTTGTTCGAAATAACAGTAAGCTGTTTGGTAATAATTTATCTAAGTTATATTGTAATGTAGTTAACATTAGATATCAACTTAGGTAAAGTCCTGAGACTTTATGCAAGGTCAAACGGGTATCGAGATGAGTATCTCGATCATGGAGAAACGTTTGACCGTCTGTAGCATAAGTCTGAAATGGTTCGTGGTCGTAGATGTTTCGAGACAAGGATATCGAAACATCGGACAGACCATTGTGTCTTAGTCTTCACCGTTTAGCGGTGGCGATGATCTCATGATCGCTTGACTTGGCGAAGTCGAAGACGAGACGCAGGTGCTCATTAGAATGAGTTCACTGAACGATCCACTAGAGTTATCATATGGTTATATTGACCAATCTGTCAGTGATAACTCTGAGTGATGATAGGGTAGTTGGTCTTTTGACTTGAGGTCATTTTAACGGACCTGTGCGTGAATGGTGCCACTTAGATCAACTGACCTAGCTTCGAGGCAAGGCCTGTCGAAAGGTCTTTTGATTGGGTGTCACTCGAAACGTACGAGGCGAGTAATGACCAAGAGAGGATTCGTCTCTCCCGGTCAATGGGAGTTAGTGTCGTAGAGTTAGTTCGGTCTTTAGTAAAAACTCTGCGCAGAGTATGTTGGAAGAAGTCCAACATTTATTGACTAAAGATCGATAGAAACTAACCGGAGTCAAGTTATTGGGGTTGACAGTTTTGACCGTACCCCAGACTTGATCTACACGACACAGTTTAGACGAAAAGACTATAACTACGGAATTCATCACGGAAACAGTCAGGTGGTCCCGACAATACTCATGTCAATGAGTCAACCACATAATGATGATTCCTGAAGCAGGGACGGCAACCACTGCTCGTGGTCACTGCCGTATAGGGCTTCGAGCCCAACCTGTTGTAAGGGTCAGGCTGCAGGGTCTCACACAGAGTGTAACGCTTCGTCTAGTAATAGGTAGAAATTAGTTAGGGAGAATATTTTGCATTTTTGATGCAAGGGATGAAACAATTACATTTGATGCAATATGGTAATTTAAGCTTAGATAGGGACTATTTTGCATTTGATGCAAAAGCGATTAATTGTGTATTAAATTGTTTAATACAATATTTAATAATATAAACACAAGGAAATGGTTACCGGTAAGACGGGTTCATCCCGCTCTAAACACAGGTTCGAACCGCGTCGAAAACGGAGTCCAAACGAGACCAATAAGTCTATTTAAAGTGTTTAAATAGAGAGCCCAAAACAGACCCAAACAATAAAGCCCACACCTTTAAATAAACTGTATTTGTTTGTGTGTGGGCCCGGCCCAAAGGCTGGGCTTCTCTCAGCCGCAAAAGGGAAAGGGGGGCGCCACGTGGCGCCCCCCGGTTGGCCAAACTGGCGCCCATGATGGGCGCCAGGCAGAATTCGCGGGCCCGGGCTTTGCCCGGGCCCGGGCACGTGCGTGCCCGTGCAAATGCACGGGGCACGCCGCCTGCACGCGGAGGCACGTGCAGCGGATGCGCCTCGGGGCGCGTGCGCTGCACGCGCCTGGCGCAGTTGACCCCGCACGCAGCCCTAGGGCTGCGTGCTTCGTGCTGCGGCTGGGTTTGTGTTTTTGGGTGGGGTTTTTGGCATACTTTGACACTCAATTGGAGGGTCAAACGAACTCCGATTGACGAACAGTTTTTTCCTATGCGTTCACCGTTGAACGCTTGTCGTATTGATAGGTTGTATCAATCCTAAAGCTCAATGATGAGTGAGTTAAAATTCACGGAAGTTTGCACTTTGTGAATTGCAAACTAACTTGATTTTAATTAACTCATTGTTTAGTCCCACGTCGGATTTTGAGAAAAGGGGAGAGTCCGCCGCCTATATAAATAGGGGTCTCCCCCCTTCCTCAAAACTCGTCCCAAGCTCTAGATCTGAGCGGCTCTCGTAAATGTTGGAGCACGCTCGGATCTAGGCTTAAATTAATATTTCTCTTCTCCCTAAATTTCTGCCTTACTCCTGCGGGTTCTAGCAAAACCGCAAAGGAGTTCGGATTCTGAATCTGAAATCTTGGCGGAGGTTTCACTCGCGTGAAACTTTCTTCGGCGCGTGGTTGGCTCGGCGGCACGGGGATTGATCGCCTCGGGATGCGGAGCGGTTCGAGGAGCGGTTCGAGGAGCGGTTCAAGGAGCGGCTCGGCGTGGGACGGGAGCAGCTCGGAAGACGGCGCGGAACATCTCGCCTGCTCCAGGGCTGAGATTCCGGGTATGTGGTTAAAGTATTATTAGCATTAGTTTAGTTTAATCGCAGTAGGCTAGATCCTTCTTGGGATGGTCAGACCCATCCCAAGTCGGCATAGATCTTGGCATAGGGTCTTGGACCTTAGGGCTAAGTTAAAAATTGTTTTTAACTGCGTGTTAATTAGTTAACATAGGTTTTTCTTCCGCTGCTATTTGTTTTTCTGTCTATGTTCCGTCCGACTTAGGACGGGACTAGAGTTTTTGTGCCCTAAGGGACCGCCAATTCCCCAACAGTGGTATCAGAGCCTAGGTTTGCGTAGTCGATCTAGGTACTGCGATTTCATTAAACTTGTTAATGCTTTTAAATGCTTTTCAAATGTTTTTAAAGTTATGAGATAAAATTTTAAAAATGTTTTAGATGTTCAAAAATTCCTTTTGATATTTTTTGAACATGGAAATTTTTTTAAATGACGTTTTAAAATTTATGTGATAATTTTAAAACTAATTTTAAATCTTTAAAAGTTTAAAATTATTTTGGATGCCTAAAATTTTTTATATGATAAATTTTTTAAGCATGAAAATTTTAAAATAGTGTTTTTTAAATTTATGTGATAAATTATAAAATTGATTTTAAGGCTTTAAATTTATGCGATAAGTTTAAAATATTTTTAGATGTTTAAAAATTGTATATGATAAATTTTTGAACATGGAAAATTTTTAAAGTCATGTTTTAAATTTATAAGATATTTTTTAAAACTGATTTTAAAAGTCTAAAAATTGTTTATGCGATAAACTTAGTATATTTAAATGTTAAATAGTTGTGCACTATCTTTATGCGATAAATTAGTTTAGCTTTATTTTAATGGCTTGTTAATCTTGTCCCTTATTTGATAACAAAAGACAACCCTTTAGGTTAGCCATTAAAAATGATTAAAATTTATTACTTGAATTTTAATGACATGCTATGTTTTAATAAATCATTAACAACAATATAAGGCCTAATTCCTGATTAGGGTAGTCCTTTAAATGGATTTTCAATTCTAATTGTTATAATTAATTTTCATTAAAGGACTTCGCTTCTAGCGTTGTTAATAAAATTTATTAAAATCCTAATAACGATTAGGGTAGCACGTGAACCTTATAGTTGATAAGGACTTAATAAAAGTTATTAAACAAATCCTAAAAATTTTGAATTTAAGGATTCAACTAGTTGATAGGATTAATTAGTTGTTAATAAAAGCTGTTTAGTCTATGGCATACATACAAAAATGACAAGCTTCATTCAATGGACCATGATCCAGTCAATGTGCTTGGCTAAGAGTTCTGGGTCAACCCTTGCTAGTCCAAGGGGTAGTGATCCTGGCTTAGTCAATTCCCTGGCTGAGTTCCGCTGGACCGCAATGTCGCGAATCATGATTGTATGACACCCTGGACTATATCTAAGTCAAATACGTTAATGATCTTTTTTCAAGATTAACCGTAGCCCTCCTTGTTTTAGGGGTTAGCAACTATAGGGCCCGTGTTATAGTTGTTGAGATACACTCAAGCTGTGACATGGCAACCCTGTAGAAACCAACTCCTTAAATACATAAGATGAAATCTTGACTAACCCTAACCGTCGTCTCGTACCCCGAGCGCCGGCGTAAGTTAAGTCAACGATGTAGTCTGACTTGATGTAAGTCTAAGACCTGACCCAAACCGACGTGTCGTGCATACACCGAGCTGAGGGGCAAGTCAGGCTAGACATGAAAACAAGGGTCCGACTAGACTAGACATTGTGATTTGGATGAGCACACTCATGATCACGAATGGCTAGGAGCAAAAACCGATTAAGAGAGTCATATCTGATATGATCGATGAAGAGTCATCTTCCGATCACAGAGTCAATCAACTTGTTGAGCTACACTCAAGGTTGTTTAGACTCAAGGTGATTGGAACTCTTACCCATTAATTTTAATTCGATCAAATCGTTCGTTATTAAGCTTTAAAACGTTCGTAAAATTAGTGGGAGGATATAGATAGATAAAAGCCAATCTACCTATATTTAATATTGAACATATGCTAAAACTAGGGCAAGACTATGTTAACCGTAGGAATTAAAATATAATATTTTAATTAGTTAACTGGTCAATAAGTTGATTAATTGAATATCAAGTTAAATTCTAATTGATAGAATTAAAACTATATTCTCATTGACATTTAATGACCTTCTAAAGAACAGACTTAAGAAATATGATTTCATTAAGTTCTGGGTCCAACAAATAAATTCGCGCTACACGTCACTCGTCTCTATATGAGGCAGCTTGAACATATAGGACATTCAAAGTATGTTTTTCCCTACAACTTGTCGAGCTACCCTCAAGGTTGTATGGACAAACAATTTTGATCCGCAAAGTTCAAAAATTCGATCAAACCGTTTGAGTCGAATACGAGTGCATGAGCGATGCAAGACTATGTATCCCAACCGGATCTTGAGACAAGCAACTTCTTGAGCTACACTCAAGATTGCAAAGCTCAAGCGTTTGGATACATAAGTTGCTTGCATAACCATTTATTTATGTTGATATCTAAATGTGATTTAGAAAAGGAAGAAGGCACGTCGGAAAGTCAATTGAGAAAGTTAGTTTAATTTATCATTAGTAGAGGCATAAGTAGGAGGAAATGAAAACGTAACATATTTTGATGTCACATTTCGGAATAAGTTGTTATACAAAAACGTCTAACACATTTTTGACGAATGTCGTCACCTTGCTTCTGAAGCAATGTTTTGTGTTAAGTAATTTGTAAATGACTATATATATATATATTAAATGTTAATATATAAATACACAAGATTGTAGCAAACTTATATGGTAAAATTAGACTAGGCCGTATCAAGAGATTAAGCTTCACAAGTCACATAAAGAGTGGTCTGACCTCTCGTATTATGAAGTCTTCGGACACTTGTGAGTCTTAGCCTCTTAGATACAATGGCCGAAACCCATCTGTGAGACAGTGGGAGAATGAGTTGTCGAACTCAGTCTAGTATATACTGATGTACCCGAGTCTAGATTAACCAAAATAAGTTATTCGTATATTTTATTAAGACACGTGTTCTTGATGAAACACAAGTCTGATAAAATAAAGAACGAAATGACTAAAGTATTTAAACTGATTCGATTAGATCGAATGGTCAAATACTTATATAAATAAAATCTTGTGTAATTAAAAGAAAATGTGATTTTCTCTCAGGTCAAGTCTGTTAACACTTCAGAGTGTTAAAAGGTATGAATCACACTTAGTTAGACTTGGTGTGATCCATAAATAAGTGACTCTGAGTTAACTCCTCCCTCTGGGTTAAGTCCCATATAGTAATGCCTAGGTTTTGATAATGTTCTATAAGGACATTATCAATAATATATTCAATAAATCAATCGTAAGGAAGTTGTAAAAATACTCGAATCTCGTGAGACGAATTGTCGAGTTAGACATCATAACTGATGATGACTTAGTCAACTTCTAGGATGAAATTCGGAGTAGTAACTCCGATTTAAAACTTGATGAAGGTCCGTGTGCGTAAATAAATTTGAGAATTTAGTTTACGTGCCCAAGGAAAATGTTTTCTCACTTTCTGTAAGTAAATCTTTAAGTTGAAAGATTGGTGCAGAAAAGGAAATAGTGAAGAACAATAATGTTGGACGGGAACGGTTTTCATCCTAATTTCTTTAAAACGGATTAAGATGAAACCGGTTTTGCCAACAGATGTGTACAGATCTACTCGGACCAAATCTCGATGTAAACGCTCAAGTTGACCACGAAAATTGGAGCATTCACTTATAAGTTCGTTTTTCTAAATATGATTTAGACGAACCAACTTATATGAATTAGCCAGATAGTTTTCAAGGTCAGTAGGAGCGTGTAAATTACATGCGAGACATCAAAGAGATGGAACATATATTTTGATTAAGTAATCAAAGAGTTTGATACTTTATCAGAAATGGATATGAACCATTTGAAATGACCAGTAACTAATTTAAATGATTATCGTAAAGTACGATAAACTGGATAAGATCCAGGGAAATAAAATATTATAGATTCCGATAGACCAAATGAATTATTTGAATGAGATTCAAATGGTTGGTCTAACACAAACATAAAAACCCCTTAAGTCTATAGAGTAGACGGTTTTAGCAGATCCACTCACGAAGGCTCTATCACATGAAGTCGGGAAAACTTATGTGTAAAAACGATATTAGATATCGAGATAAATGGGCCTGAGTGCAAGTGGGAGATGTAGGAATATGATGCCCTCAAGGCCATTTATTCCTGTGTGAATAGCACAAACATCTTGTTCGAAATAACAGTAAGCTGTTTGGTAATAATTTATCTAAGTTATATTGTAATGTAGTTAACATTAGATATCAACTTAGGTAAAGTCCTGAGACTTTATGCAAGGTCAAACGGGTATCGAGATGAGTATCTCGATCATGGAGAAACGTTTGACCGTCTGTAGCATAAGTCTGAAATGGTTCGTGGTCGTAGATGTTTCGAGACAAGGATATCGAAACATCGGACAGACCATTGTGTCTTAGTCTTCACCGTTTAGCGGTGGCGATGATCTCATGATCGCTTGACTTGGCGAAGTCGAAGACGAGACGCAGGTGCTCATTAGAATGAGTTCACTGAACGATCCACTAGAGTTATCATATGGTTATATTGACCAATCTGTCAATGATAACTCTGAGTGATGATAGGGTAGTTGGTCTTTTGACTTGAGGTCATTTTAACGGACCTGTGCGTGAACGGTGCCACTTAGATCAACTGACCTAGCTTCGAGGCAAGGCCTGTCGAAAGGTCTTTTGATTGGGTGTCACTCGAAACGTACGAGGCGAGTAATGACCAAGAGAGGATTCGTCTCTCCCGGTCAATGGGAGTTAGTGTCGTAGAGTTAGTTCGGTCTTTAGTAAAAACTCTGCGCAGAGTATGTTGGAAGAAGTCCAACATTTATTGACTAAAGATCGATAGAAACTAACCGGAGTCAAGTTATTGGGGTTGACAATTTTGACCGTACCCCAGACTTGATCTACACGACACAGTTTAGACGAAAAGACTATAACTACGGAATTCATCACGGAAACAGTCAGGTGGTCCCGACAATACTCATGTCAATGAGTCAACCACATAATGATGATTCCTGAAGCAGGGACGGCAACCACTGCTCGTGGTCACTGCCGTATAGGGCTTCGAGCCCAACCTGTTGTAAGGGTCAGGCTGCAGGGTCTCACACAGAGTGTAACGCTTCGTCTAGTAATAGGTAGAAATTAGTTAGGGAGAATATTTTGCATTTTTGATGCAAGGGATGAAACAATTGCATTTGATGCAATATGGTAATTTAAGCTTAGATATGGACTATTTTGCATTTGATGCAAAAGCGATTAATTGTGTATTAAATTGTTTAATACAATATTTAATAATATAAACACAAGGAAATGGTTACCGGTAAGACGGGTTCATCCCGCTCTAAACACAGGTTCGAACCGCGTCGAAAACGGAGTCCAAACGAGACCAATAAGTCTATTTAAAGTGTTTAAATAGAGAGCCCTAAACAGACCCAAACAATAAAGCCCACACCTTTAAATAAACTGTATTTGTTTGTGTGTGGGCCCGGCCCAAAGGCCGGGCTTCTCTCAGCCGCAAAAGGGAAAGGGGGGCGCCACGTGGCGCCCCCCGGTTGGCCAAACTGGCGCCCATGATGGGCGCCAGGCAGAATTCGCGGGCCCGGGCTTTGCCCGGGCCCGGGCACGTGCGTGCCCGTGCAAATGCACGGGGCACGCCGCCTGCACACGGAAGCGCGTGCAGCGCACGCGCCTCGGGGCGCGTGCGCTGCACCCGCCTGGCGCAGTTGGCCCCGCACGCAGCCATAGGGCTGCGTGCTTCGTGCGGCGGCTGGGTTTGTGTTTTTGGGTGGGGTTTTTGGCATACTTTGACACTCAATTGGAGGGTCAAACGAACTCCGATTGACGAACGGTTTTTTCCTATGCGTTCACCGTTGAACGCTTGTCGTATTGATAGGTTGTATCAATCCTGAAGCTCAACGGTGAGTGAGTTAAAATTCACGGAAGTTTGCACTTTGTGAAGTGCAAACTAACTTGATTTTAATTAACTCATTGTTTAGTCCCACATCGGATTTTGAGAAAAGGGGAGAGTCCGCCGCCTATATAAATAGGGGTCTCCCCCCTTCCTCAAAACTCGTCCCAAGCTCTAGATCTGAGCGGCTCTCGTAAATGTTGGAGCACGCTCGGATCTAGGCTTAAATTAATATTTCTCTTCTCCCTAAATTTCTGCCTTACTCCTGCGGGTTCTAGCAAAACCGCAAAGGAGTTCGGATTCTGAATCTGAAATCTTGGCGGAGGTTTCACTCGCGTGAAACTTTCTTCGGCGCGTGGTTGGCTCGGCGGCACGGGGATTGATCGCCTCGGGATGCGGAGCGGTTCGAGGAGCGGTTCGAGGAGCGGTTCAAGGAGCGGCTCGGCGTGGGACGGGAGCAGCTCGGAAGACGGCGCGGAACATCTCGCCTGCTCCAGGGCTGAGATTCCGGGTATGTGGTTAAAGTATTATTAGCATTAGTTTAGTTTAATCGCAGTAGGCTAGATCCTTCTTGGGATGGTCAGACCCATCCCAAGTCGGCATAGATCTTGGCATAGGGTCTTGGACCTTAGGGCTAAGTTAAAAATTGTTTTTAACTGCATGTTAATTAGTTAACATAGGTTTTTCTTCCGCTGCTATTTGTTTTTCTGTCTATGTTCCGTCTGACTTAGGACGGGACTAGAGTTTTTGTGCCCTAAGGGACCGCCAATTCCCCAACAGGGAGGGCCTCACCGGGGGTCGGCGGCACCCCGGGGACCTCCGGGGCGCGGGCCTCCCCTCCCTCCTTCTTCCTCTTCCTCTCGCTGGGACCAGCAGAGGTAGGAGGGGAGCGCTTATGCCCCGCACCGCGACTCCCCGAGGGCACTCGGGGGAGGGGATCGGCTACCGTATCTCTCCCCTCTGTTGGGGCAGGGTGGGGAAGCTCGGCCCCCGGAGCCTCGCCTTCGGGAAAGTTCTGCACAACCAGGGGGAGGGGGTCGCCACTGCCGCGGGCTCCACTCTGCCCACGGTCGGCTCAGACTGGCGTACCTCTTCGTCAACGGTGCGACGATGCGCCTGGCCCGAGGGGTTCCCTCGGTTTCGGCTCGAACCCCTCCAGATGAGTTCATCGACGTTGCGGGTGAATTCGTGCCCGGACATATCTGCATAAGAGGAAAAAATCAGGGTAAGCAAAAGGAGGAACAGAAAGAAGGGGATGGCCTACCGGGGGACCATAAAACGGTCTTAAGAAGCAGGTCGTCCAGCAGGGGCCATGCGGACTTCTCCTCTAAAGTAAGAGACGACAGCAGCCGAGCGGCTGCCTGGTCGGCCTCAGAGAGGGCCAACGATAAGTCGTGCTGACATAGCCCTCCCTAGCCCGTCAATATCTCGGTGTCCTCAGGAAAGACGACAAAGACGTAATTCGAGCTCCAGTCCCCCACCCAACGGGGCAGACCGAGCAGGCATTCCCTCCCCGCACAAGCCCGGAGGTGCTGCCACGACCTTTGGCCGACCGTCTGGACCCGATAATAATGGAAGAGAAGAGGAAGGGACAGTTCAATTCCATGGGTACGGCAGATCATGATAAACCCGGTCAGCACCGCCACAGAATACGGGGGCAGCTGACACAGGGATACCGTCAGGCGCTCCATGAATTGGATGATGAAGGGATGAAGGGGGAAACAGAGGCCCAAGAGAAAGCTCTCGACATAGACACCGACTTCATTACCCTGAGGAAAGCAAATCCGTTCGTCATGAAAGGGGACCCGGACGTCATACGGATGACACAAATACCTTTTCCGGATTTCCGCGACCACCGGGAAAGTTGCCTTAGACGGTGAACTAAGGACTACCGGGGGAACATCGTATCTCTCAATGGCTCGAGCCACGTCATCGTCGACAAGGTCCGTGAATAGTTTTCTTTTCCCCTTATCCCAAACCGAATTAACCCCCGAAGGAGCTCCGGGCCCCGGAGGCCGAACATCACCAGACCCGGACACCGGGGGACCCTTAGGCCCTGATGCCGACCGGCCTATTCTAAGTGTAGCCATGAGACCAAGAGAGGATAAGGGGTTACCTTAAGAAAGAATCGCAAAGAGAAGGGTGATGGAAGGGGGGAGCCTATGAAAACGAGATCAAAAGAGCACGAAGGGATTGAAGTCTGGGAAGCCGGCACCTTATATACGGGGCAATCCAGGAATACAAACCGTCTGGAGAGGGACACCTGGTGGCATCCAAGGGTCGACGGTGTTTCGAAATCCGCGTTGAGAGAAGATCAAACGGGCTGCGTCATGAGAGCCCATATTTAATGGGCTGGTGCCTGACAAACCCCCGAACAGTCACATCGCCCCCGGACCGGCTAAACCCGAACGGCTCAGACGATGGGGGCAATTGATACGACTATTGTTGAAGAGCCCGATAGCAAGATTGGGCCTCGCCGGATGAGGCCCATGAGGAAAACGCGGCCCAATCAACAAGGCCCCCGGGAACCCTCTAACTCAAACCGCCCACGAATCAACACACGCCTGACCGGCCCACGATCTATGGGAGAAGCCACTCCCTTGGCTTATGGAGGCATTAAATGCCCGTCAGGGAGCTCCAGAGTGGGTTGGCCCATGACACTGTCAGGCACCATGATGGGGGCAGATCTGGAGGGCATAGCGACGGACGGCGAACGGCGTGACAGCGTGATTGGGGACAAACGGCTCCCCCATGATGTCGGCGGGCGCCATCATGGGGAATGGCGTGGCAATGTGGGCGAGAGGCAATCACGGCGGATCCACCTATAAAAGGACCAGAGGGACAACAGAGCAAGGGATCGAACCCCAGGTATTCAAAACCGAAGGTATACCATCAACGATCTTGGTCTTTCGTCGTTCCTTTTCCCTCCCCCCCTGCTCACACCGTGGGTCAGCGTATCAATCTCCTCTCGAGTCGTGCCTACCCCGCCGAGTATCCTTCAGACCCTGATCTGACTTAGGCATCGGAGGGAATACGGCCGGAACCAAGGTCCAGCCACCCTGACGAGTTTCTCGTCTATTCAGGGAGAAGCAGAGTGAGGCACCGAGGCTGCCCCTCGACGCTCGTCCGACCGAGGCCGAGTCCACAGAAGCCGAGCCGAGGCTTCCCCTCCGCTCTGCATCAACCAGGAGTCGACGTCCTTCTCGGATCCGGCGCTCGACCCCGACGCCATCTCCAACTCGCACTGAGCGCACGCACGCTCGGCACTCCCAAGGGGTCAACATCGACCCATTGACCGCGTTGACCACCCAATCCCTAGTCAACGATCCCGCGGTGAGAAAACAGCCGTAAACAGTAAGCAACTTTATTCATATACTCAACAAATTACAATATTGGTCTACAAATAGAACCAAACATATAACTCAATGAAGCTAAAACATAAATAATCCTTCAACTCTAAAAGAGAGCAAGAAATCTTAACGATAATTAGGATTCCGAGTATTCCTTGAGCTTTTCCGTCGTGGTGGATCCAAACAAATATTTTTAAGTGTCTTTAAGGTAAGAGCTAAGCGGCGCATTTCATCCTCCAACTCTTGGTTTGTCATTGTAGCATCTCCTTCAAATTCTTCCACCCATTCTTCCTCATATCCATCTTCATCAGCATTTTCATCATTAACATTGTCAGGGTCATCAATGCGATCACTACCAGAAGGGCCCCCAGTTTTCGATGATTTTGGAATTACATGTATATCTGCTACCTCACCATTAGTAACATTATCATTTTTGTTTGATTGACCTCCAGTCTCTATACCAGAAGGTCCTCCAATCTCTATCGTCTGGGCCATAGTAGCTGAAAAACCTCTACTCGTATCATTCCCTTCATTAATTAACACACTCCCATCCGCATACAGTTTAGATTTCCCTTTTTCCACCCAAACCTTCTTAAACAGACATTGAGAGGATGAATGCCCAAAGAACTCACACGTTGGACAGCTTGGAGGAAGGTTTTCATATTCCACTTTAATGTTTGCATTCTCCTCATCCTTCACAGCAATCTCTATTGTTTTTTGCAATTTGGTCTTTGAATCAATTTCAACAAAGCATCGTGTATAGGTGTACCTTTCACCTAAAACTATAGCCTTATCCAAGAATAAAGGCTTCCCAATGGAGCTAGCAATTATACTTATGCACTCTGTAGACTAAAATTTAAGGGGCAGGTCAGGAAATCTCACCCATACTGGAATTGATGATAGAAGATCTCTGTCCATTGTGAGGTCTGGAGTCCAGCGTCGTAGCACTATCACCCTCTTATCAAACATCTAAGGCCCTCCTTGGAGTACCTTGCTGCAATCTTCCTCCAACTAGAACACCCAGAAGAAAAAACCATTTTCTCTAGAGTGGACCTGTAGAGTACCCTTTGTCCGCCACAAACGATGGACACATGCACGAAGATGAGAATAGAAAGGTTTTTCACCCACAACATAACCGGCTAGTGTTCGTCCCCATTTTGCAACATTTGTAGAGATTGCTTCCTGCAGTATCCAGGGGACAGTCGTGCCTGAAGGAACCTCCCGAGGAGGATAGTAAGAGCATTTGCTAACCTCTTCAACAGCACGCCCTACAGAAAGCAGCGAACTCCAGGTTTCACGACCAGTCTACGCCACCCTCAAAGGAGCAGGTGATTGGCCAGCAGCTTTCTCCTTCCGAATGTTAGTAGAATTCCGTTGTAGTGGAGTATATTCTTCAACGTAACTGGATGTTGACTTTGCTACAGCAGATGTTGACTTTCCCGCGTTAATACAGGGGGGATTAGATCTGCTGCCCATGATCTACTCATGGGGCCTTGATAGCAGGCCAGATATGGATCTGCAGTAGAAGACAGATCTGAACGCCCCACGATCTGAGCACGAGTGTCACCTAGACACGGAGCGACGATTGAACAGTCACTGCAAATTGACAGAACAAGGTGATTCCGTAATCGCCGCTGTTAATTATTCAGTGTTGCCAGAGCCCACTAAAATCGCGCTGGAACATGCCGCAGGAATAGGGCAAGTTGGAGATTACACTGACGACAAGGCGTTGGTTCTGGCGCTGGCGCCGGCGCTGAAACAGGGCAATTGCATCCGTACTGGCGCTGTCGCCGGAACGAGATGACACGATGGAACGAGACTCCGGAACGGGACGTCGCACCGGAACGAGAACTGTGCGCCAGAATGAGGTGCCGAAGAAGGGTGACGCCTGAACGAACGGGATCTGAGGGAACGAGGTCTGAACAAACTCAGAGCGCCTCATGATCTGAACGATCGAGGATGAAGACTCTACCGCAGGATCTGAACAATGGGATCTGAACAACGATATTTGAACGAGGCACGGAGATTGTAGACAAGAGTCGTCTATGCCGGTAGCACCGTCGGATTAGCCGACGGCCAGACACCTGGCCATCGGCTAGAGGCCGGATACCCGGCCGGTGGCTAGAGGAAAGATCCGTAGTCGCCGAAGCTCATACCCAAATAAAGTAAAGAAATTACTTGTTTTTTCTTGGTATTCAGTATGTGTGTGTGTATATATATATTGGAGAATATGCGTGGCTTTATTGATCTCACAGAAAAAAGTACAAGGTGCAAGGGGATGGGGATGGAAGTTACAGTTAGAGGGACAAGCCATATGCGCCATCTCCCACCATACTTAACCCCATCCTTGACCCTTGGGACCTAAGAAGAAAACAAAATACAATCAAACCTAAAAAAGAACACATCATCCTAATAACTCCCAATTTGATAGGGGTCCATTCACAACATCATCCCGCTCCCACTCTAAGTGCCTCAACGCAACTCTGACATCAGCAGCTATATCCTCAAAGAGAAGAGTCTGAATCCTGCTCACCCCCTCAAAGATCCTCCTGTTCCTTTCCCTCCAGGTGTGCCAAACCATCACAGCAAGAACTGTCTTTGCCAGAATACCCTCAACATCCCTCCTGTGATAACGGCCTAAGAAAAGGTCACCAACCCCTGAGAGTGTGCAAGGAGGAGTTGTAGTGATTCCCAATTTCAAAAAACTCCTGCTTAGGAGATAATTAGCATAACTACACTCAAAAAAGAGGTGATCAACGCTTTCATGTATAAGATCAGAGCATAAAACGCAAAAAGGAGGAGAGGGTACTCCCCAGTGGATCAGCTTGTCACGGGTAAGGAGTTTCCCGTGAAATGCACGCAACAGAGTAATAGCCATCTTCAGTATATGCCCCTGATACCAGACCACTTTGTAGAAAGGAAATAAGGGCCTAATAGCACGGGATCCAGCCCACATGTCATGTAGTGAAGTAGATTTTAGGCACCAATTCCATGAGTCCTCTCCAGGATGAAGAATGACCGGATTAATGATGTGTTTAACATGAAGAAGCACGGGATCATCAACCCAACCTTCCGTAGCCCAATATTCACAAACCATTCTCCTTTCCTCCCCCATAGGAACATTATATGTGTCGCAAAGAGGCCCACAAGGGAGCCAGTTGTCATACCAGAATAGAGTGGTAGCACCATCCCTGACGTACCTTTTAATAAGCCTCTTACTGAATTCACGAAAATGCAAATTAAATTTCCAGGTCCAAGACTGCAGAGGATTAGCCCTAGCCAAGCAAAAACCCCCACTATTCATATACTGCCTCCTCATATAGGATGCCCAAATACCATCGTGAGTAAGCATGCGCCATGTCATTTTAACCCAATAAGTAGTATTTAATTCAGAGAATCGTCTGAGCCCCACTCCCCCCTCCTGCTTAGGAGTGCACAAATCATCCCAAGCCCAAACATGAGTTTTCCCCCCATATGAACTTCTTGCAGATGGAATTAAGGGTATTTATAACTGTTTTAGGAACATGAAAAGCCTGCAGCCAGAAAGCAACCATGCCATGAATAACAGTTCTTACAAGCTCTATACGCCCCGCAATAGAAAGCAAGGATGAAGACCATCCTTGCAACCAGTTTCTGCATCTGTCAAGCAATCTGGAATACACGGACGCTTTGGGATATTTAGCTGACAGAGGCAACCCCAAATATGTGGTGAGCGATTGTACTCTCTGTATACCCAAAATATCCGCAAGGTACCCAGTTTCTTTAGTCCCTTGCTGAAGATACCCGCACATTTATTCCAATTAACCTCCAGACCAGTAAATTTTTTGAATGTAACAAGGAGATCTTTTAAGCCCTCAAAAGACTTAGCATTAGCACGGCAGAAGACAAGTAAGTCATCGGTAAATAGAAGATGAGTAACCACCCCCATCCTCTTCATGGGAGATATATTACCAGAAACCACGGCCCGGGCCATAAGGAGAGAAAAAGCCTCCATTACAATCACAAATAAGTAGGGATATAATGGGTCACCCTGCCGCAACCCTCTATTGGACTGAAACATACCATACGGGGAGCCATTAACCATAACAGAGAATGAGGGGGTGGATATACATTCCCCAATCCAACCAATGAATTTGTGTTTGAATCCCATCCGGTGGAGCATAAAGTATATGAATTCCATGTTCACACTATCAAAAGCTTTACGAAGATCAAGTTTGAGGCACACACAACCACCCATGGGATTATTAAAGTCCCTAATGTGTTCATGAGCCAACAGAGCACAATCAGCAAGGAGGCGCCCTTTTAAGAAAGCGGCCTGGTTTGGGGATACGAGCTCAATAACAGATCTCTTCAATCTGTTACATAAAATTTTGCTGATGACCTTATAAAGCACATTGCAACAAGATATGGGCCTATAATCCCCCAACCCAGTAGCGTTAGAATTTTTAGGGATCAGAGTCAGGAAAGTATGATTAATTTGTTTCAGGATTCTGCCAGAACGAAAAAAGAGAGAAGCACATTAGTAACATCTCTGCCAACTACATTCCACAATTTCTGGTAAAAGAAACTATTAAAACTATCCGGACCCGGGGCCTTATCCCCATCAATCTGAAAAACAGCGTTCTTCACTTCTTCCTCACAGACCGGCCGTTCAACCCAGCAAGCGGCCTCCTTAGTGAGGACTCTTTTAGTTGTGAGACAAGGAAACACTCTCCAGTAGTCTTCCTGATTATAAAGATTTCTATAAAACTCAGGGCCTTCAATTTTAATATTGCTATTATCATTATAAGACACATCAGCAGCAATAAGATGCCACATACTGTTCTGGCTCTGGCGAGCCTTCATGGCAGTGTAAAAGAAGCGCGTATTATGGTCTCCCAGAAGTAACCAGTTTTGCCTACTCTTCTGTCTCATGTTAGCTTCCTTAACGTCAATGGCATCAGCCAATTGGTTGATAAGGAAGAACTCTCTCTCCTGTTTCTCAACACAAGAATTCAAATCAGGATCTTACTGAATAGATTCAAGCTCATCACGACATTTAGAGACGTTATATGAATCCCTAATACTGTCCCTTAAGCCCTTCAACCACTGCTTAAGATTCTTAAGCTTGGCGACAAGGCGAATCATCGGACAACCCACAACCTCCGTACGCCAGTGGCCAGACAAAGTATTCATGTAATCCGAGCATTGCACCCAAGAATTAAAGAACTTGAAAGGTTTGGGATCCGACTCAATCTTGGGATGGAGGTGAATAATAAGGGATGCATTATCACTAGTACCTCCCGTCGCATATTCACAATAAGAGGTAGGAAGAATATCCATCCATTTGCAATTGCAGAATGATCTATCAAGCGTGGCATGAATACGATTGGAGCCAATACTTCTATTAGTCCAGCTTAAGGGATTACCAATAGATTTGAGCTCCATCAAACCACTAATATTAATACATGCGTTGAATTCCTCAACCATTTGCCCCACAATCAGTCTCCCACCAACTTTGTCCTTGGCGTATCTGACACAATTAAAATCTCCCCCAATCAGCCAAGGCAAGTTTTCATACTTGGTAACACTAGCCAGAATAGAGTCACATAGTTCTCTTCTATCAATAGAACTGTTGGAAGCATAAACCATAGTTCCCACCATACTAAACCCAGTAGTATTGGTACAAAGAATAGTGGGATGCTGCGCCGAGATATCATCAACAACACAATCCCAGACATCAGGGTTAAACGTCACCACAATACGACCTTTCGGGTGCTTACTTAGATTATTGATGGATGACCAATTATTTGGGAAACATTTGAGGATCCGATGAGCATTCTCCTCAATAACTTTCGTTTCCAGTAAGCCAACCAAGGAGGGAGCAAATTTGCGCAAGCGGAACTTGAGATCACAACGCCTTGTGGCATTATTAAGCCCGCGCGCATTCCATATGAACAAATTCATATCTAAAGATCGGAAGATGAGGGAGCCGCCACACCCCCCCCCCCCCGTTTATTCGCTCACTTTTGCGAAGACCCTTAATTGCTACCCCTTTATTCAAAAAGTTATTATTTTTCTTTTTGCTCTTATTCTTCCTACTCATTGCTTCCTGCTCAAGCGCCCATTCCTTATTATCAATAGTAAGGCTACTAGGGCCATCATCGTCAGTATCTTGATCCTCAATATCTTCATTGAGAGGAGATACTCCCGCATTATTGCTATCGAGATTCAGAGGAGCGAATGGATTACCCATTTTCTTTATAGACTTTTGCTTACCCTTCCCGCGTTGGGCGTAAGCCGAAAGTCTGATGGGGTTTTCGATCTATCATTTTCCATTCCATCGTGTGTGGGTATTGATTTACTTTGGCGAGAGGACTCAGGTATCAGTCCCCCCGTGCTTCTACCGGTCCCTCCCCCCCTTTGATACATTCATTGATATTTACATCCACTTCCTTTCAGCACATTCAAGAGCACCCCCGGTTGTAGACCCGGTGTCTCCATCCCCCTTTCCTCCCAGGATATATGTGTGTGTGTGTGTGTGTGTGTGTGTGTGTGTGTGTGTGTGTGTGTGTGTGTGTGTGTGTTTGTTTGTTTGTTTGTTGCTCTAGCTTCCTTTGTTTCCTCTTTAGTTTTGTGAGCTCTTGTATTATATCCGCTTTTCATGCTTGGATTTGGGAGCTAGGATTTGATAGTAGGGAGTGACGGCGCTTGTGCCCTATCCTTCCTCTATTAAAAACTAATTCCAAATCCATAGCTTATTGTAATGTTTTGTACAATTTTTAATAAAGACTAACGCTTATCTTTCAATGTATGTATGTATGTATGTATGTATGTATGTATGTATGTATGTATACATGATTGGTTGGCCCTGCTTGAGTTTCGATATCATGGATGATTCGTTGGGATTAGTGCGGACCGAGCTTCCCCATACGTGTTCGTGAACATACTTCTACTAAATCAGATCAATTTTGCAATCAAATTTTCATATGGCTTTGCTTCTTCGTAAATGCAAAAACCCTATCTTTCTTCGGCATCGTCATCTTCTCCCCGCTTCGAGCTTCGATCATGGTGGGTCATCGGAAATAGTAGCTTCAACCACCTCTTGATTATTAAACTTTGCATTGGTAGGAATTTTGTATTGGGATGAATTTTGCTTTGGGAGAAATTCTTGCAAGAAAAAGTCTCCATTAGCAGTAGGAATGTTACATTGACATTAATTTATTTTTGAAGGAGAATTTTGCATTGACAAGAGAAATTTTGTAGCGATATGAAAAATTTTGCATGACGAGAAATATTGCAATGGAAGGAATTTTTCATTGGAATGAATTTTGCATTATGACGGAAATTTTGCAGCAGAAATTTACGTTGGGAGGATTGCATTGGCAGAAGGAATTTTGCATTGAGAGGAATCTTGCACTGGAAATTTTCATTGGGAGGAATTTTGTATTAAAACTAAAACTTTACTAGTTAAATTTTGCATTGACAGAAATTTTGCATTGACAGAAGTTTTGCATGGACATGAGGAATTTTTCATTGGAATTTTGCGGTGGAAGAAGTTTTGCATTGTTTTGTATTGGGCGGAATTTTGTACTGGGACAAAAATTTTGCATTGAAATTTTACATTATAAGAAATTTTGCAGTGATAAAGGAATTTTGTATTGGGAGAAATTTTTGAAATTTTCGATTGTCTCTGAATCTTTTACAGTGACAAAGTAGCATGCATTGTTTCTAAATCTTTCAGTGACAGAGTATAATGACACGGCTTTTACCACCTATGAGATAGTTTGATTACGTTGGTTACTTGCAGATATGGTGGTTTCTCTTCGTCACCATACTCTATTGTATTGTAACAACAAGAGTGCAACACAGATTTTTCGCAAATCGTTATTTCATGAGTGGACCAAATATAAAGAGATTGATTGTCATGTCACTCGATATCACTATCGGAGGGGAACTATCACGATACCGTTTGTTTCTTTTTCTATGCAGAATGTCGATCTATTTACGAAGTCGCATGCAGCTTCACGTTTCCGTTTTCTGTTTAGCAAACTCTTTATCTTTATGTTCCTTACAGCATCAACATGAGAACACATTCAATCCACAGAGGGACATGTCACCTGATGTGGTGAGCCATGTGGTAGGACAAACAAGTACATGTACGACCGACCTCATTCTTCAATCCCGAAGAAGGCCCTAGAAATTAAGAGGGCAGTAGTTAAAAAATGGAAAGTGCTGCATGCACCTCAAGAAGTGAGGTGCATGTTAAAGTTAGTATAAATTATTGCCTTTTTTGGTTAAAAGACAAGGTTATTTGAGTACATGAAATGATTAATTTACTGTTTTTGGTAGAAAAAAAGGACCTGCACCTCATAGAATGAGGTGCAGATAGCAATGGTCTAAAAAAAAGGGCATTTTACCATTAAGACCTGCAATAACAGTAGGAAAATGGACAAGGAGATGAATGCGTCATGTTGCTATCAAGAAACAGGTGAAGGGAATAAACAAGATGGCATTATGCTTCAGATGAATCAGATCCATTTACAGATGTTTAGATGGAAGGTGTTGCCTTGAACAAAAAAGAAGGGGCAGACACATGGGGGACCTTTAAGCCTTCGCCACCAACTCTGATGTGTTGTGCAGCCTTGGCGCACCTAGCCATGTGGCCTTGGGTGAAAATGACTTGATCAGAAAACAAGTTCCAATCATTGTACAAAAACGATTAAAATTATCGAGGATGGCGTCTGATTGCACGTTGGTGTCACAAAATTGGAGGACAGTTTTACCCAGAGCCTCAAGCCTATCGACAGATGTTGCATATCGCACCATTTATCACATGCATGGTCCCAAACTTGTGGGTGCATCCACCAGAGATTCACCGACAACAGATGAACACAAGATCCATGTGGGTTGCATGTTGTAATCAGCAAGTGCTTCCTCCGTATTTAATTATGGAGCAGCCATAGCCAGCAAACAGAGAGAGACCCATACAGCCACTGAGCATTTGTATCCTCGCTGAGATTAATATGGTCCCATTACTGTCGACCATAATTGGCAAACTGTTAACTCAGCCGGGAGAGCAGCAGCAGCAGCAGCAATCACCACAATGTTTTTACTCTGTACCAGCATTGGGCTCTGAGCACTCTGATGCCTTCTCTGAAGATCCTTTCAGAACCTCTGGCTTTCAGTGTTTCACCGTTACCCTAGCATCTTTACTGCATTAATGATTTGAAAACTGTATAAAGAATTTAGGAATCTGCATGCCTGAAACCCCTTAGTTGAGCAATTCCACTGACCTCTTCAAAGAACCAAGCACAACAATATCCAAGACAAAAGAGAAAGAACAAGCCAAACATTAAGAACAAGATGTGGAAGAGGAATACCAAGCTTTATTAGAAGTTTTCAAAGCACCTTACAAGAATTTAAGCCATAAATACTCCGTCTTTGCTCCTCCTTCTCCAAAGCCATTTCTCTTCCCTAGCATCCTTTCTCTTTAGGTTATTTTTCTCTCTTGATAAAAACCCCTAAAGCTAATAGACTATTTATATGGTCTTCTTAGGGATACAAGTAAAGTACAAATATACTAACACTAAGACACATATTTACAACAAGGAGTTTTAGAGCCAACTCCAACAATCTCCACCTTGGCGAGAAAACTCATCCACGCCCCATGAAGATCAACAAGGTGTCACATATATCTCAACCATGACGAGTCCAACCACCATCACAACCGCACCTCCATCCTCAAGAGGAGAGGCACTCCTCCACATCTCTAGCACAATGAGATGTTGAGCAAGTCTAGGCAATGCCTAAACTTCTCTCTTGTCACCGGCTTGGTAAATACATCCGCCGCATTCTCATCGGTGTGCACCTTCTCTATAGATATCTCACCATCAAGGGCAGAGCGAGGAGTTTTTTCTGTTCTGGGCTACCCGTAAATTATGATTTGTGGATGAATACGATGAGGTGACGGTCGTAGATGAATGTGATGGTTGCGGCCTGCGGTCCAACAAACAAACACGATGGACGCGGTTGAGAGTTGTGATGGCAAAATTTGCGATTTTTTGGCTATTTATTGATGTCTCGGTTGCGCATAGCTGTAGCTGCTCTTTCTCTATCTCAATTTAGAGATTTATTACACTGGACTTTGGTTTGGCCCTGGGGGATTTTGACGCGAAATTATGAAAATACACACACCCCCCCAAGAACGTACTTGGTCTGCAGCCCGAATAAGCCCAAGAGTGGATCCGCCACTGATCGACAACCAAGAAGCCAACAAGTACACCAAATGGTTAGTATGTTGAATCTTGAATGGTTTAGTTCTTGATATCTTCCATGAAGAACTATTTAAGCGTCAAAATAATGAAACCATACCCTGGCCCTGGGTATGCTGGCAGGAAGATCGCATTAACCACTAGGAGTCATGGGTAGAGCTATGTTGTGAGTTAGTCGGGCCGCATGTTAGGTTATTTTCAGCTCAGTCCCATGTTTTTTCCTGTGTTCCGATCATTCTTCCAGCATTACAGCTCAGATTACTTTTAGGTGACCCATGCAATCAGAGTTGCTTTGAAAATTTTGATGGGTAACAATGGTGATTAAAATCATTTACCAATTTCAGTATTAAAAATGGAATTGGAGATATTCGATTTTGATTTGAAGAAGAAGACACATAGATATTTAATCTGGGTCAAGTATTGTAAACCGATCCGAAAGAAATCCACTCATCCGTGCCGAACTCGTTTACAAAATCAGGTCTGGTTTAGATTTAAAATCTTACATCTTTTGGCCAAAAATAAAAAATAATTTATCAGTGCCCAATTGCCAACTCGTTTACGAAATCAGGTTTGGATTGGATTTATTATACCTTTTGGCCATAAATAAAATAGATAGCAATGGTAGGAATTGAAGCCTAGGCCAACACACGAAAGCAATCTCAATCAACCACTAGGCTATAATTGGGCATTGTTTAAATCTTAAATAACAAAGTATATATGCAAAACCTTAAACCCAAAAGCTAACCCGGGCTACAGCCCAGGTTAGCCCAAGCATGGCTCTGCCCCTGCTCACCATCATCGACCCAATCACGAACTCTATGATATACATCACCGCAATGTGTTTTGTCCTTACGTGATAGACGTGATTCTTGGTCAAGCAAATTGCACTTTGACTATCCGAGAATATTTGGATGTTCTCTTCATCCAACCCAAGTTCATTCACTAAACCCCGCAACCAAATGGCTTCCTTGGTTGTGGATTGTAGCACCAACCTCCAAGAAATAGGACCACTAGCAAGTTTGAAGACATACCAGGTAGTAGACCTCCTCTTGTCAAGATCTTCCGCATAATCCGCATCAACATATTCCACTACAATATTTGAGTCAACTTTCTTCTCAAATATGATACCCAACTCCTTGGTGCCCTTCAAATACCTCAAAATCCCCGTCACCGCATTCCAATGCTCTTTTCCCGGATTTGACATGTATTTGCAAACTACACCAACTGCTTGGGCTATGTCCGACCGTGTGTATATTATGGCATACATCAAGCATCCTAACACATTTGCATACTGTACCGCTTTCATCTTCTCAATTTCCTCTACCGTCTTTGGACATTGCTCTTTGCTTAAAGCAAAATGAGAAGCAAGTGATGTGACAACCGGTTTCACATCCATCATATCATACCTCTCCACCACTTTAGAGACATACCTCTTTTGTGATAACCTGATGTGTCCATATTTTACATCTTTTCATAGCATCATGATATTGCATTTCACATCATTTTCGCACCCAAATCCCGTATTTTCCTACGATATTGCATTCTAACGTTATATTCGAGTTTCGTAGCGTTTTATGGATTTTCAGGGATTTTGGAGCGATTTGGGACCCGATCTAGGTATGGACTCATCTGACACGCCCGTGAGCTCGTTGGCTAAGTTGTTTTAGTGCATGAACACTCGCTTCGGGGCATTTAATCAAGAATTATTGTTCGATCCCGAGATCAAGAAAATGGGGCTCTGAGGGCCTCAAGAAGAAATCAGTCTCCCTCTGCCCAGATGGCAGAAAATACTAATCCTCCTCCTTGCACCGGGTCCATTAGGGACCATATGAAGCCTACATTTGGAAACAATTCTTCTATCCTTAGACCGCAACTGGCGGCGGCGAGCTTCCAGCTGAAGGCTGTGCTCATAAATTTAATGCAGCAGGATCCCTTCCATGGGCATCCTCACGAGAACCCCAATCACCACATCGATACCTTCCTGGCAAAGTGTGACACTTTCAAGGCTAAGGATGTGAGTGATGATGCTGTCAAACTGCGGCTTTTCCCATTCACCCTGAGGGATAAAGCATCGTACTGGCTACGGGCCCATTCGCCCAACCATTTTATCACATAGGAGAAGCTGGCACTCGCCTTTGTGGATAAGTTCTATCCACCCTCGAAGATGGTGCGGATCCGGGGGCAATTTCAAACTTCAAACAACTGCCGTAAGAATCCCTTTACGAGGCCTGGGAGAGATTCAAGGACCTCCAACATCAATACCCTCATCACGGGATCCAGCCTTGGGACTTGGTGGAGAGTTTTTATAATAGGCTGCAGTCTAGCACCAAAATGATAATTGATGCTGCTGCACAAGGTGCCTTTGTAACGACCGGTTTTCGATCGTACCTTCTTCGTGCACGTGCTTTTGACCGTGCACGTATTTATTTTGGACATGTTGTTTTTGGACACGCTGGTGTGATATGTCGTTGAGTTTGTCTCTGAGAGTGTTAAACTGTGGAACTATTTGGAACGACTTTTCTCGGGTCGCTCTCCCACGGTTTGACCTTATCTGATGAGACGTCACGTTTTTCACTTTTGTCGTGTGGCCTTTTATTTTTGGTTTCGTTTCTCGTCGTCGGATTTGGGATCCGTTTTCTCTGTCTTCTTTCTCTCGTCGACCCGGTCGCCCCAGTATTTATTTCAAAATTTTTGGGCTTCGTTTGATCTACTTTCACTTTTCCCCAATGTATTTATCGGTTAATCCTAAGTTTCATAGGTGTAACCCTTATAATATAGTTTTTCCTTTTAACCCTAGTCACGCACCCAGCACAACATTCACGCACCAACCATGTAACCTCACACACAGCATCACGCGCACACACTCTAATTCAATCACCCAACCTATTTTATATGAGCCTAAGTCTAATGTTATAAAACCCCTCATACAACTTTTATAAAATGACCTAAGGAAATCCTAGACTTTAGCCTCCCCATTTTATAAAAAAAAATCTCTACTAAGCACTGCTGCTAGCTCACGTGCTGGCCTTTTTCACCCTACCTCACGTTTTTGCCCTAGCCCCCTATTTAATTATTAACCTAGGGCTACCTTTTCTTCTCAGCCTTCATAAGTTTGCCAGCCGCCACCAAGCATCCTCCGCTCGCGAGCTCGTTCTTCTCCCTCACCCTACATCGTCTCTCCCTTGCACCGCGACTTCCGACCGCCGTACTTGTCCTCCGACTGCTGCCCCCTCACGAGACCACCGTGCCACCGCCGAGGCCGCCTGAACGCCGGCGACCGCGCAGCAGCAAGTCGCAGAAGCACCGCCCCGCTCGCTGCGCTTCCTCCTCGATCGCCGGAGCCCGCCATTGCCGCCGGCGACTTCCCCCGACTGCCGCAGCCCCTACGCCGCCACCTCGTGCCGCTGCGATCACCGGAGGCCGTCTCTCGCCGCTGCAGCAGCGCGGCCTGCGGCTGCGTTGTTTTCCCCCGCCGCCGGCCAGCCAAGCGCAGCCGGCAGCCCCAAGATCGATGATCCGCCTGCCATCCCCGACTCCGGCCCTCGTTGCCTCGCCCTCCGGCCATCATCAACCCACCTACCAAGCTGAACGGACCCCCCTCTAGCCCCGACTCTGCCATTTCTTCGCAGCTTCCGCAGCAGCCGCAGCGATCAGCGCAGCACGCGGCGACTTCTCCAGCGTCGCTCTGGCCACATCGCCACCCTCTGCCCTCGAGTTGCCCGCGTCGCCGGTGCTCCGACGAGCCAGTCGACACGGTCACCGCCCTCTGGTACACCTGCAATCACTGCAAGTTGAACTTGCATTAAGGTTAGTGATATTAGTATAAGATGTTAGTTCTAAATTATAAGTTAAGATGTAGGTTTATGTTAGTTTTAAGTCTGTGCAATAGTTTATAAAGTGTTGGTTAAATAATTAATGAGATGAGTATTCCTGTTATATTTATATGTGTCTTTCTTATACCAGTAAGTAAACTAAAATATTAGTTAGTAATAATATTAGCCCGGTACTAGTAACTCATATTTGAGATGTTAGTCCTGTTATTATATATATAGTAGATGATGTTCTTATGTTTATAATGGAAGTTTGCCTTATGATCTAATTTTATGAAGTTGGTAGGCATGTACAGATGACATGACTTTATTCGGTGTGTACACATATATTATTATATGACAGCAAGTTGGATGTATAGAAATTTACATATGATTGTTTAATGTATATAATATATAATATATTTTTATAATCAGTGTTATAAGTAGAGTGTATTTTAAATGATTAATACCTTTAGCTTGATAAACTCTAATAACGCAGATAATTAAGTACGCTCTTGCTACCGTCTGGGATCTGACGATTCCCTCTTTGTTGCGCTACCCGCAGCCGCTACGATCCTGAGACGATCCCGAAATGACCTCCACTGCGCTACCCGCAGTCGGGGACACGAGCACCGCCACCGTCTCCAGACCCGACGCCAGATTAAATGCGTGTTCCTCACACCAGGTTGGTCCCCCCTAACTCGTAGCGAAACCCACACTGTAGCAAACTGAACCTAACTAAAATCGGACAACTGTAACTAAATTTATTTTCTGCACCAGTAAAACGCTGCTCACCGTAGAAATCGACCATCGGACAAATTTTCTGTGCACATAGGGTAGTGGTCGATTTAGGTTGATAAAACACCAAAATTTTGATGATTGACAAATAGGATAGCCCCGATAACCTAGACACGAACCCTAATAGGACTTGATGAAATTGCGACCTGACATCACGCCATGACCTGTTTCAGACGGACTATCGCGGACGCGACGCCTGGACGAGACGATTCGAGAGGACGACACACTCGCCATCGCAGGAAAGTGTACCCACTTGCGTTTTTGACCGTGCTTTGGTCGTAGATTGCTAGAACTATTAGACTGTGAACAAATAGAACCAGACGTGAAATGATAGCGTCCGGGACGACTCCTGACGGCTCAGACTTGACGACGAAGTCTGAGCCTGACAACAACTTTGATGCTGTAGGGCTATCATGTGTGTGCGTGTGTGTGGACACCCTAGAACAACAACTTCCTACACTTGTCATGTCCTGTCCTGTTACACAAAAAGCCTTCGGGCGTTTCGGATGCTTTCCTAGCGGAAGTGATCCCCGTAATACAAAAAGCCTTCGGGCGTTTCGGATGCTTCCCTAGCGGAAGTGATCCCTGTTACACAAAAAGCCTTCGGGCGTTTCGGATGCTTTCCTAGCGGAAGTGATCCCCGTGATACAAAAAGCCTTCGGGCGTTTCGGATGCTTTCCTAGCGGAAGTGATCCCTGTTACACAAAAAGCCTTCGGGCGTTTCGGATGCTTTCCTTGCGGAAGTGATCCCTGTTACACAAAAAGCCTTCGGGCGTTTCGGATGCTTCCCTAGCGGAAGTGATCCCTGTACTTCTTGTCCTGAGTTCCTGGGTTGGGGTAGGGTTGAGCGTGCGCACGGCAAGAGGGTCTGATCCCCCTCGAACCGTAAGGCGTGAACCCTTCGTGTCACACTTGTCTTGTCTTGTCCCGTCCTGTTTGTCCTGTCTTGTCCCGTCACGTCCCGACTTGTCTTGACACCTGTAGGTTAGTCCCGTAGTTGGTAGCACACGCTACGACTACTACTTGTCCCGTTTTACTTTCCTGCTACGTTACTTCCTGTTGTGTTACCCTGTTATAACCACAGCATGCTAATCAACCAGTAAAATGTTGTGTAAAAGAACTTCAGCATGTTAATCAACCAGTAAACTGTTGTTTAAAGTTCGGTGCACTTGCAGTAAAGTCTAACTCTTCTTGTAGACTTTACCTGACGTACAGTTCCTTTTCTTGGGTGCTGTACGTCAGGTGTTCAGCCAGAGATCGTGGACGAAGCAGACTCGCTGGAGTACGAGGAGCCGAGGACGCTGATCCAGAGTCCGTGCCTGATGAGGACCAGACCTTGAGGTCTTTTAGTCGCCACTTCCCGAGGGTACTACTTTTCGGTTTGTCTTGGAACTTGTGTCGCCATGCTTAGGCTTCTTTTAGACTTTGTACCAGTTGGATATTATTTCTTCATGTAAGTGAATGCAAATTTCCTTTCCGTACTTTTGTTGTTTCGAACTATAATAATGCAAGAACCTGTAATAATTTTTAAAATGGTACCTATACAGACGCTTATTGGGTCCGAGCTTCTAAAGCTCTGGCCTAAGCGGGCCTCGTCACGTTTCGCTTCCGTCCAATTTGGGAAGCGGGGCGTGACAGGTTTTAGTGGTGGCCCATGCAGGTCTTGCAAAAGTTCGGAACAATAAAAGTACCGCATTCATTTAATATCCACGTACAAGTCTGAATTAGTTTCCCAGTCTCAGATAGTAGGAAGACTTAGGTAGACGTCCCAATTTGATAGTCTGATGCCTTGGTTAGGAATTCGTCGTCCTCATCCTAGAATACCTTAGCAGCCCACTTGACTCTGACCGTGTTAGATTTCTAGAGTCCTTTTTTTAGTCGTTCGCTCAGTCCCATCGACTTCGGGCCAAGCAGAACTAACCTGGATTCTCTTAGGAACCTTATCTTTAGATCCCGATTATAGACTAGCTCATTAGGAAGTCTTAGAGCTGAGTTATCCTAATCTTTAGACGACCCGATAAATAGGACCCTTGACTTCTATCGTCTCTGATCATTACACTTCTGCGTTATTGATCGTAGGGTCCCATCGTAGCCTCCTTGCATCTTATTCTATGTGTAACCACCATGCGATCATTTTTCCTTCTCCCGATTCGCGTGATCGTTTCCGGACGATTATCGTTGATCCTTCGAATCCCTTCCTTGACCAATTCTGCTTCCTCTAAAAGTATTTTCGAAATTTATTATTAAGTCTTTTGCTCAGCTTAACTACTTGAAAACCCCTATATTATATGTTTCAAAATTCTTGTTTTTCGGTTGAGTTAAAATCCTTTCACTAATCTTGAAACCTCCCTGGTCGTAAAATTATTTTACTATCTCGTACCTGTTTTCAAATCGGCATTCTTCGTTTTTCAGTTTTAAACCTCGTTATCAATTCTATAATCCAATATATATATATATGTTACTTTTCTAAACTACAAAATTTTATTGCTAATCACTTACCGTACATACTTTTTAAAATATTTTCTAGACTAGAGGGAACTCCAATTATTTTATTATTATTATTATACCAGTTTTATGTTCTTCTTGACCACATTTCAAAATCTTTGTGTAAACTTATTTTCATTTGCAAAACAATCATTTCTCACCCAATCCATCCTTCCTTCGTCTTACTTTTTCCAAAATTTAATTTGCTACACCTGCTCACTTTTGAGCATATGAATATATATATATATATATATATTTTAAAGGTATATGATACCATATTTTGCACAAAATCCTTCTTTCATCGTTAAATCATTTTTAGCAATATTTTTGTCCCGTCTATCCGATTATCTTCATATCCTCGCCTTACCTGACTTCGTTCTTTCGATCTTATTTCGTGTCACTTTTGGTTTCGGTCTCCTTCTTTTATGTAGACATCAGTGTCTGTAGTTGCTTATGTCATCTCTAGTTAGTAGTGAGCCCATTGGTTTGTGATGTCATCATAGTGCATGAGTATAGGTAGAGTGTGTAGACCTGTATGAGTGTGTCATCTTTAGGATCCTGATAATTGCCTTTTGTGTCTTGAATGTGTACTCAGTGTTAACCATGATATGAATGAAGTTGTCTGAATGACGGTATTCATACGCATATGAATAGGGTCATAGCAGGCAATTTTCTTAGATGTAGTTTTTCGCGATTATAGAATAGCTTATCTTGACTGCATGTGATTGTATCAAAACTTTGTTTTTCTTTTAAACCAACCCTTTAAAGTTTTTGAAATTAGCTCATAAGATCACAAATCAATTATCCTTCCGCACCCTTTACCACGACTCCACACGTTTTTCCAAATGTTTTAAAAATGTGTCACTGGTTTTAAGTTTCCCTTTCTTTTCTCTCTCTCTCCATTTAGAAATGTTATGTTATTGTTGTTACAGTTTTGGGACTAGCTATTATTGTTGTAGGACCTTGGTGCGGGTAGGCATAGAGTGAGATGAGATATGTTGTAGCGGCGATTGTTGAATGGTGAAGGTATTGAAGGATTGGACAAAGTTTTTGTTTCGGATTGGTGGTTGACTAGAATCTCATTTTGGAGATTGATTAATGTTGGGAAGAGATCGAGAAATTTAAAGATGTTATTGAGCGATGATGTTTAGTGGGGTGGTATGGTATGAGAAGATGATTATTATCCCTTGGAGTTAAAATTTGAACAGCAGTGATGGACTTATGGTTAAGTTTTAGGATGTGAGATTAGTCGTGGCATTATCCAGTGAAAAGATGGATTATAATGGATTATTTGAGGAACGAAGTTGAAATTTTAAGGCTAGAGACCTTTGTGTGGAGGATGGAAGTTATAGGCTTAAGGGTATTTAGAAATCATTATTGTTAGTATGAGTGATTCCGAGGGCGGAATCATTTCTAAGGTGGGTAGAATGTAACGACCGGTTTTCGATCGTACCTTCTTCGTGCACGTGCTTTTGACCGTGCACGTATTTATTTTGGACATGTTGTTTTTGGACACGCTGGTGTGATATGTCGTTGAGTTTGTCTCTGAGAGTGTTAAACTGTGGAACTATTTGGAACGACTTTTCTCGGGTCGCTCTCCCACGGTTTGACCTTATCTGATGAGACGTCACGTTTTTCACTTTTGTCGTGTGGCCTTTTATTTTTGGTTTCGTTTCTCGTCGTCAGATTTGGGATCTGTTTTCTCTGTCTTCTTTCTCTCGTCGACCCGGTCGCCCCAGTATTTATTTCAAAATTTTTGGGCTTCGTTTGATCTACTTTCACTTTTCCCCAATGTATTTATCGGTTAATCCTAAGTTTCATAGGTGTAACCCTTATAATATAGTTTTTCCTTTTAACCCTAGTCACGCACCCAGCACAACATTCACGCACCAACCATGTAACCTCACACACAGCATCACGCGCACACACTCTAATTCAATCACCCAACCTATTTTATTTGAGCCTAAGTCTAATGTTATAAAACCCCTCATACAACTTTTATAAAATGACCTAAGGAAATCCTAGACTTTAGCCTCCCCATTTTATAAAAAAAATCTCTACTAAGCACTGCTGCTAGCTCACGTGCTGGCCTTTTTCACCCTACCTCACGTTTTTGCCCTAGCCCCCTATTTAATTATTAACCTAGGGCTACCTTTTGTTCTCAGCCTTCATAAGTTTGCCAGCCGCCACCAAGCATCCTCCGCTCGCGAGCTCGTTCTTCTCCCTCACCCTACATCGTCTCTCCCTTGCACCGCGACTTCCGACCGCCGTACTTGTCCTCCGACTGCCACCCCCCTCACGAGACCACCGTGCCACCGCCGAGGCCGCCTGAACGCCGGCGACCGCGCAGCAGCAAGTCGCAGAAGCACCGCCCCGCTCGCTGCGCTTCCTCCTCGATCGCCGGAGCCCGCCATTGCCGCCGGCGACTTCCCCCGACTGCCGCAGCCCCTACGCCGCCACCTCGTGCCGCTGCGATCACCGGAGGCCGTCTCTCACCGCTGCAGCAGCGTGACCCGCGGCTGCGTTGTTTTCCCCCACCGTCGGCCAGCCAAGCGCAGCCGGCAGCCCCAAGATCGACGATCCGCCTGCCATCCCCGACTCCGGCCCTCGTTGCCTCGCCCTCCGGCCATCATCAACCCACCTACCAAGCTGAACGGACCCCCCTCTAGCCCCGACTCCGCCATTTCTTCGCAGCTTCCGCAGCAGCCGCAGCGATCAGCGCAGCACGCGGAGACTTCTCCAGCGTCGCTCTGGCCACATCGCCACCCTCTGCCCTCGAGTTGCCCGCGTCGCCGGTGCTCCGACGAGCCAGTCGACACGGTCACCGCCCTCTTGTACACCTGCAATCACTGCAAGTTGAACTTGCATTAAGGTTAGTGATATTAGTATAAGATGTTAGTTCTAAATTATAAGTTAAGATGTAGGTTTATGTTAGTTTTAAGTCTGTGCAATAGTTTATAAAGTGTTGGTTAAATAATTAATGAGATGAGTATTCCTGTTATATTTATATGTGTCTTTCTTATACCAGTAAGTAAACAAAAATATTAGTTAGTAATAATATTAGCCTGGTACTAGTAACTCATATTTGAGATGTTAGTCCTGTTATTATATATATATAGTAGATGATGTTCTTATGTTTATTGATCGCTCCGGGACGTACACCCAAAGAACGGTTGTAGTTTTACCGCAAGCGCACGGTATAGCGGCGAGCGGGTATCGAACACAGGGAGGACGAATGACCGTGCTTGCTCCTAATCAACCCGGCTATTTAAGAATAGAGAGAATTGCCTTGGGCGATCCTGTCACAATCGTCAGACAAATGTGCGAAATATCAAATCAAATAAAGAACGTCTAGGGAATGGGGAATCCCCGCTACTCACCGTATTTCATAAATGTGGTTCGTCGGTATCAAAATTGCTAGAATGAGAATTTGGATGAACTAGTTGCAACTAAATGTGGAACCAAGCTCACGCTCTCGCGCTGTTGCCGGTCTATAGCTATCCTAGGGTCGGGTCCAATCTCTTGCAAACCCTAGCCTAGGAAAGCTAGCATTAGGATCAACATCATCGTCCAATTGCGCACCGAGCCCAATCTCTTGCAAACTCGGTCCACAATCTAAATTAGGATAGTTCCTACCCGTCCAATCTCTTGCAAACGGGTATCGGCACGGAATTGCAACCGGAGATCCTAGTATCGGTCCAATCTCTTGCAAACCGATACTTCGAAAATCCGACTCCAACCCAATTCGGATTTCTAGGGCTTCCTATCAAATTGGGATCCAATCTCTTGCAAATCCCAATTGATATGAATACCTAGCTATCCGTAGTGATTCGATCCCAATCTAATCTCTAATTATTGATTCTAGCACAATTTCTACCGATTTATCACAAATACGAAATTGGGCTTGTAGGGTTCATCCCCACGCCCCAAGACGTGGAGACTACTCACAAATCATAGCAATAGCACAAAAATAATCAATGAAATAGACAATGGAATTCATCACAACAATGATATAAACAATAAAAATAGAGTTTTTGGGGAAGAGAGATGCAAACCAAAGTAGTTCTTCAATTAATCCAACAAAAATCCAAGTTTTTCTCTTCTCCAATCACAAATAATAAAGCTAAAAAGTAATCTCCAAAAACTGCAAAAAATCTAAGAGATGGCTCCTCAAACTAGGGTAAAAACAGGGCTTAAATAGCCCCAAAAATCGTCCAAAAATCCTGACCAAAACGCCCCTGCACAGCCTGTTTTCCGCAAATTTCGCTACAGGCAGCGCATCGCACTCGGCCGAGTGACAAAAGTCGCTCGGCCGAGTGAAAACCCTGTCATTTTCCAGTAAGTCGGGGTCTTCAAGGGTCTTCAGTTCGGAGGCGGCTCGGCCGAGTGAGTTGTCGTCACTCGGCCGATGGCTTCACTGCACTCGGGCGGACGTGGTTTACCACTCGGCCGAGTGGGTCTTCTGAAGCTCAGGTGGCCGAAAAACAGTAACTTCGATATCTTTGAGGGCCTTCGTCTGGGCGCCACTCGGGCGGACGTGGTATAGTCACTCGGCCGATGTGGTCTCCGTAGCTCGGCCGAGTACACATGGAAATCGTGTCTGAACGGGTCGGCCGAGCAGTGTCTCGCTGGTCGGCCGAGTGGCTCCTCCACTCGGCCGAGTGGGACACAAAAGATGCCCAATCTGATTGTTTTGGCCTCCTCGTCGCTCTTGCGACGTCCATTCTTCTTCCGCTCCTCTCCAACAGCAAAATATCCCTCGGGGAGGTCGTCGGTGGCCGTCTAGAGTAAGCGTGTCTCGAGATCACTCCAAATCGCGCCAAATCACCTGAAATGCGACAAAAACAACAAATCGTGAAAAGCATCGCAATATCGTCGATATATCGTGAAAAACATGATTTGGGCGATCTAAATGGCCTGCAAATACACGGAAAAAAGGTGTAAAATATGGAGTGATCAAAATCCCCCAAGCTTGCCTCTTACTCGTCCTCGAGGAAGATAAGTAAAAGGCGAACCCGGTGGATTCGGAAAACAAAAACGGCGAAAAAAACGAAAAAGAAAAAAAAAGAAAGAAAAACGAAGAAGAATGAAAACCAAATGAAAATAAAGACGAAAGAAAGAAGCGAAGAGGTAGGGTGCTAGATCATTTTCTCAGGACGTGGGTTTCACTTACTCTTATAGCATGCACCGAATGAGAAATACATGTCAAAGAATCTTATTTTGATATCATAGTATAATAGTGCAAATAGAAATAGAAAACCCACGAACATTGATATAATCGTGAAGAACGGAATGATTTTAAAATTAACATTGCCTGAATCATTTAAAGCGGTATACAAATCACAGATCACACACTTTTCAATTGAACGCTTTCTATCTGGAGTATAAGAGTATCACACTATAGAATAGAGAGAATGGAAAAGTTTGGATTTCATGAAATGAACGCTAGGCTTAGATTTCTGGATTTCGTGAAGCTAGAAATAATCTCACCGAGTATAGAATATTACTTAGCCTAGGTTGTCGTGCGATGTCAAGTAGTCACTCTCTCACACATCAATGGATCCCCTCCCCCAAGCTTATCTATAAGCGTGGTGGCACAAAAATATTTACATCCCCATTTTTATATAGCTCCAAAAGCAAAGAAGAGAAAGAAGAAAGAAAGAAAGTGAGATGGGATCTTTTATTGAGGATTTTTCCTATTTTCTCTTTTTTTTTCTCTTTTTTTTATAAGCAATATATACTCAATGATCCCAACTCAGAGAGAGATAATGATATACAAGAATGTTTTTCTCTCTTTTATTATATATACATTTTTTTAGAAGAAGGGATTTGGAGCTAGGAATTAATAGCGGGGGAAATGCCATAAAATAGAATCACTAAGGGGAGATTCACCAATGATTTTTTAAAAGTAGAGAAATGATGTTCAAGATTTGTGGAGAAAGAAACATATATAACTCTCGGTTCACTCTATAAGACATGCACGACAACTTCAGCAGGGTAATCTAATCTACTCAGTTTCGATCACAAAAAAGCTAACTAATCCAGATATATCATAGCTAACATCATTCAATCATCCCGAAGTGAAGTGTACAATTCATGCATATAGAAGTGATAAAGGAAAAGAAATCAGTACTCCAGATATAGGCATTCAATGCGTGAATCTTGGTGTGTTTTCTGTGATAGCATACATATGAATATTCAGGCTCAGCTAATAATAAAACTTCATCCATTTTCACGTGGGAAAAGTGTGGGTTACTATTCTAAATGCAAAGCAAGTCATAGCATATGATATCAGAAATAAAATTTAAGACATGACAAATATAGCATGCATATAGAATAAGCTAACTCCACGTAGACATCATCACAGAAAATTCATCTCTAGCATGAGATGAAAAAGGAAAGAAATAAAGATAAGAAAAATAAAACTATGCAATGCGGCACACAGAGAAATAAGAAAAACGTGATGCATGGCAAAATGAAAGAAAATAAAGAAAAATGAGTGCAAAAGTGAAAAGAAACGGTGTGAAAAAACTAAAAATAAAGGTGGCAAATCGAAAAAGAACGTGAGAACTCACTCCCCCAAGCTAAACTGCACAGTGTCCTCAATGTGCAAAGTGTGGCACACAGAGAGACAAGTAATGAGAGGGGCAAGTGAGGATGCATGCATGATGGAAAGAAAAAAGATAATAAAAAGAAATAAAAATATGATGCGGATATGATGCATGCACAGATATGAGTGATACGAGTATAAATGGGTCACCAAAAGCTCTCCCTCTCTCCCAAAAAAGATATATAAAGATACGGCAAATGAGAATCCCAAAAAAAGTGAGGGGAGGGGGGGGGGGGGGGGGGGTTGGACAAAAAGGCATCAGGACCCAGCAGAAACGGGCAGCACAACGGCAAAAGGAATCGATGGCATCAAGGGTGCCTAGGAAGGTGGTGCTGCGCCGTCTCCGTCCTGAGGCGGAGGAGGAGGAGGTGGTGGTGTAGGCTGCTGAGCTGGGGTGGGCGTGGAAGTGGAAGCAGGTCTAGTGTGTGTGGCAGTGTGAGTGGGAACCTGCTGGGTGGGTGGGGGTATGCGCGGAAGACGCTCTAAGATCTGTGTCAGGCAGTAGTGGATCTGAGGGATCAGGTCAAAGCGTCCAGCAATCGTAGAGACGGTGGAGGACAGGGTCCTAAGGTCAGCTCTAAGACCACTCACCGCCAACTCAAGAGCACGTATGCTCTGCAGTACAGTGTCGGGCGGGGGTGGTGCAGAGGGACGCACCGGTCTAGGCTGCGCGGGGCGGGGCTGGCGTACGCGAGTGGAGTATGTAACGGGCTCAGCAGGGAAGGGGACAAAAGGTGCCGCGCCAGCAAATGTGGGCTTGGCCTCAGTGTGAGGCCGGGACACCGGCTGGTGAGAAGTATAGGCAGCGGCAGCAAAGGAAGCGTGCAAAAGAGGCAACGAGGTGGCAAGAGAGGTCAGTGGCCCAGAAGTGTGGACAAACGCCACGCCACTCTCGGAGAATACGGCGGCAGTGGAGACAGAGGACTCTACCGCTGGGGCGGAACTGTGTGGACCAAAAGGCGCAATCCCAGCGGAGATCATGCTAGCCATGGTCTCCACGACCGCGGCAAACGAGGGCGCTCCACTCTCGACAAAGGTCGGTGGGCGCTCGGGGAGTGCGGAGCAAAGAGGCTCCACGGACAGAGGGCCAGAGGTGGCAGCGGGAGTGGTGGGGACAGCCTCGGAAGTGGTGACAGTGGTGGAAATGGGCTCAGCAAAAGTACTCTCGACACTGACAGAGGTGGGGACAGAAGTGTCAGGAGCAGTGGAAACGTCAGGAACAGGCTGAGGGGCCACAGGGTCGACGGGGTCGGCAGCAGGCTCGGCAGGGTGTGCAGCAGGGTCTGCGGGAGCAGCCTGGGCAGCGTGGGCCTGCTCGGCCTCCTCGGCCTCGAGCACGTACGCAGCGAGGATGAGGACATCCATCGCTGGGAGCCAGTCAACGTGGGCCGGTGCAATCTGGGTCCGAGCTGGGCTCGGGAGAATCATGTAGTCGGCACCGAAAGGGCCGTGCAACCAGACCCAGTGACGCTCACCATGCGGACGCAACATCTTCATCCGGGCCATAACGTCTATCGACAAGGAAGTGGGGCCCGGAACGCGTCGCAGGTCATCAGGTAAGTCCTCGCCGGTCATCATGGTAAGCAGGGTGATCAGACCGCCGCAGCATATCGGTGAGCGAGCGCCCACCGACACAATGATACGATCTAAAAACCAAGCCGCAATGTCGATCACGACGGTGGGGACAAGCTCATCTCCATCCCTAGATAGAGCTCTGGGACGTGTCATCGCGTAGAGCATGTAAAGCTCTGGCGTAGACATCGTGCCCGGCTCATATCTGGCCAAAAAGGTGGTCGCCATAAGGCGCTGGGCAATACGTAGGCAGGGGTGGACAATGGCCGAGGCCTTGGCCCTACTAGGGTCAAAGGCGGCGTGGTGGCCTGTGATACGTGCCCAGAAGGCACGGGCGTCGAAAGAAGGTGGGGGGATGTGGGTAGGGCCGTAACCGTGATCGGCTCCGGGGACTGCGGGCCATGAGAAGAACGCTCTCATCATATCGAGAGTGACCTGGCACTCTCGATCCATGAACCTAAATGAGCATCCCTCATCGGTCCGGGCGATCGAACTCAAAACCTCAAGTGTCGGGCGGGTAAAAGTATCCGCCGACACCTGGAAAAAATCTCGCCAGCCCATGTTGTCGTACAATGTGAGCATCCCCTCAAGTACCCCCAGGCGTCCTAGGTCAGCGAGGTGTGCAAACCTGGAGGGTACGATCAAGCGCTGGGAGATACGCTCGAAGACGGCGCGGTGTGCGTTGTCTCGGAACGTAATCCCGAGCGGCCCGACCAGTGGAGCCGGTGGTGGTGGCTGTGGATCGGCAGGGAGAGGCTGTGCGGGCTGTGGGTGCACTGCAGGCTGTGCGGGGTGGACGGCGTGTGTAGGGGAAGGCGGAGGAGAGTCCTCCACCAAGTGGGAGGGGCCGGGCTCGTCCGACCGCTTCCGCTTAGCGGAAGCTCTCGTCGACCGCGGCCGTGTCCGGGGCGGCATATTGGCCCCGAGCGCGTGCCGAAAAGTGAAAAGTGCGACGTGTGCACAAAGAATGGAAAGAGTATACCCAAACACGCCGCGAGTGCTAAGCAGTGGAAGCGTGCGAAGTCCGCGCCTCCACGTAGTCCTGAGCAGCCCGTAGAAGCTCCCCTGAGCTCCCCTAAGCTCCAAAAAGCAACCTGCGCGTGGAAAAGCGATATCAGCGAGTAATAATCAAAATGTATGGAGCAATAGGGGTATAATAGATAGATATGGGAATTGATTCGGGTTAGGGGTTCGATTAATACACGGATCCTCAAAAACTACGCAAAAAGAGGAGAAAATGGTGAAAACAAGCGAACCGGAGGTGACCGGGCGGTGCGCCGCCGGCGGCGACTCGGGCGAGGCGTCGGCGAGCTCGGCCGGCGGTGGCGGGCCGAGCGGCGGCGGGGCGAGTGAGGGTCGAGCGAGGGGGAATCGGGCGTGGGAGTTGAAGGGGCGCGGGCGAGAATTGGGGATTTGCGTTTTCGAATTCCGCGCCCCCCCTCGCCGCTTATATATAGAAAAGTTACGACTCGGCCGAGTGACGTGCTCACTCGGCCGAGCGAGGCAAATAAAAATTTCTCCCCGATATCGCTTCGGCCGAGTGGCTTTGCCAGCCTCGGCCGAGTGGAGTAAGTCCATTCGGCCGAGTGACTCAAGCTACTCGGCATGACTCGCCCTAGGAGGGTATCCATTTTACTCGGCCGAGTGAGAATATAGACTCGGCCGAGTAGCAGTTCTAATGAAATGAGGAAAATAGACAGAGAGTTGGGTACAGCAGACTTCCCTCGTTCGTGAGCGGCTCGGCCGGACGAACTTCTGGACTCGGCCGAGTGACTAGTATACTCGGCCGAGTGAGCCTGTATTCTGCTGTTTGTCTTCGTTTGGGCTCTAAACTCCGTCTTTCTTCCTCCAGTCGATTTCATGCTCCTCCTAAGCGTCGAACGCCTTCTTGGGGCGCTCCTCGTCATCTCGTTCATCCTCCTCATGATGGATCTACCTATCTCCTCTCCTGTCAAGAAAAATAGGACCAGTTATCACAAAATTTTTGGTCGAATGACTCAAAACACTAAAAATCTCTAAAACGAAAATAAAGAAAAAGTAAAAATAAAGCAAAAACCGTCGGGTTGCCTCCCAACAAGCGCTCGTTTTAGGTCGTGAGCTCGACCCCCTATAATTTTCAATCAATGCGGGATGTTTGGTGCATATGAGATGCACCCGTCAAACTTCCCGGGGAGCGCGCTTGGATTTGGACGTGGCGGCGTAGCGTTCTCCCTCGGAGGTCTCTTGTCTCGAATTGTGTTGGGGGGAGGCTCCCCCAAGCTAGCATTTGCCCCGGTCAACGGCTTAACCGGCGATGCCGATTTCCGTACCGGCGGAGCTTTCTTTGGAGACTTTGATTTCGAGAGCTTGCAGAGCTCTCGAATCCTTGCGACATCAGCGTCGCCTTCATCAACTACAGTGGAGAGGTCGGGGGAATCATCATTATTGTCTTCATGGCCTAAATCCGGGCCTTCTTCAAATTCTTCATCAAAAAGGGCGCCAATTGAGTGAGGAATCGTCTCCTCTATCACCTCATCGAGGAGGTCCATATAATCAAGCTCCTCATGGTAAGGCATGTGCTTCATTGCCTTGGGAATGTGGAGCTCCACCTCGATGTTTCCGACGTTTAAGGTTAAGGTACCTTCACGCACGTCGACGATGACTCCGGCGGTGGCGAGGAATGGGCGTCCAAGTATCAATGAGGTGTCTCCCTCTTCCTTAACGTCCATGATGACGAAGTCACATGGCAAGCATATTCCACCCGGGACTTGAAGTGGGATGTCTTCGGCAATCCCCACCGGCCTTGTTATCCGGCCATCGGCTAATTGAATGCGCATGTCGGTGGGTTTCAACTTTGTCCCGGTGTTAAGCTTTAAGAACATGGAGAGGGGCATGAGACTCACACTAGCCCCAAGATCGACCAACGCCTTTTGAAGAGGCACGCCGCCCAAAGTGCAAGGAATCCGAAAACTCACCGGATCTTTAAATTTTGCCGGCTCCTTTTCTCTCTTGGTGAACCAAGAGCCCTCCTCGGCTAGCATGATCTTCTCCTTCCTCTTTCTCCCCGAAATCAAGTCCTTCAAGAATTTGGCATATGTGGGGATCTCGATGATGGCGTCAAGGAAGGGAATATTTAGGCTAACCCCTCTTAGATACTCGAGGAATTTCGCTAGCCTTTTCTCCATTTTCGCTTTCGCCAGTATTTGGGGGAATGGGACCGGTGGCATGAAGCGCCTCTCCTCAATTAATAGCTCCGCCCTAGATTTCTCCTTGTCTTGTGGCTCCTTCTCCTTTTCAATCTCAACTACCGGCTCAACCGGCTCCAAGCTTTCCTCCACGGCCTCCTCGGTAGGAATCATAGCGGGGGTGGTGTCCTTCCCGCCTCTAGTAGTAACGGCAACTACGGCATTGATGTGGCCCGTGTTGCCCTGTGGGTTTTGCTCCGGTTGCGCCGGCAATCTTTGAGTGTTCCGATTGAGCAACGCCAATTGCTCCGATATTTGAGTCACTACGGTATTAAGAGATTCTTGCCCCGCCTTCAAAGTAGCATTCACCTTGTTTTGCTCGACCATGAACGCCTCCACTCTAGTTTCGAAATCGGATCGTTGTGGAGCTTGTGGAGGGTTTTGATTTTGATTCCTCCACCCTTGGTTGTATCCGGGAGGCCTATAAGGTGGAACTTGTTGCTTTGGTTGGAAGTTTTGTTGTGGAGGACCCCTCGGCGGATAGTATTGTTGTTGGGGTGGTGGTGGTCGAGCTTGATTAGGCGGTTGTTGTGGCGGGTTCAAAGCTCCTTCATTGTTGGTGTAGGAGAATCCCGGATGATTTCTTGCGGCCGGATTGGACCAATACCCTTGGTTCCCCGCAACATATTGTACTTGCTCCAAGGATCCTTCTCCTTGCTCTCCTCCCGAGTATATGACTTGAGATTGGTCTTGCCAATCACACATTTGGTTGGTCGGTGCGGAGGTGGATGGGCTTCCTTGGGGCTCCGTGATAAATTTCTCCAATCTCTCCACCACCTTGTGGAGAGAATCGAATTTACTCGTGAGCTCCGCTACGGCCTTTGCCTCGTAGATGCTAGTTGGCTTTAAGGAGCATGTGGAGTGTCCTCGCTCATCGCCCTATTGTTGGTTATTTGAGGCCATCTCCTCAATTAGGGCCGTGGCTTCCTCGGGAGTCTTTGACAAGATTGCACCATTCGCCGCGGCATCGATAATTTGTTTGGTCCTCGGTTGGAGACCGTTGTAGAAGCTATGAACTAGCTCCCAATCCTCTATACTGTGGTGCGGGCATTGGTGCTGCAAATCCTTAAATCGCTCCCAAGCTTCATAGAGCGTCTCATGTGGTCCTTGCTTGAAGGACATGAGAGCGCTCCGGATCTTCACCGTCTTGGATGGTGGATAGAATTTGTCAATGAATGCATCCGCCAACCCGTCCCAAGAGGTGAAAACTCCGTCAGCTTGCGTCCTCAGCCAATATAGTGCTTTGTCCTTTAGCGTGAAGGGGAAGAGGCGCAGTCTGATGGCATCGATGGGGACCCCCGGCATTTGGAAAGTGGCGCACTTCGACAAGAATGATTGGATGTGGTAGTGGGGGTTCTCATGAGCGTTCCCATGAAATGGGTCTTGTTGCATCAAAACCATCAATCCCGTCTTTAGCTCGAAGTTCTTGTCGGCCGCCAACTCCGGCACGGCAATGGATGACGTAGTAGAAGAGGTCTTAGGCCGAAGCCTATCGCAAATAGAAATTATTCTCGCCATCCTCGCCGCCAATTCTTCGGGAGTTTCCGGGTTGGTCATAAACCGCCCTTCCGGATATTGTCTCCTTTCCGCTCTAAGTCTCCGCGGGGTATGTTCGATCTCGGGATCGAATAATAAGGCTTCGGGGTCCGCCGTAGATCTCGTGTACATGCACATGGAAAACAGAGTTTCAAAGAGATGATTAGTACCGTGGAAGGGTTAGGTAAGAATAGTAGGGGAAATAATAATGGTAATAAAAAAAATAAAAATAAAAGAAAGAAATAGCTAGGGTGAAAAAGAATCAAACGCAATCGCCTCCCCGGCAGCGGCACCAAAAACTTGATCGGCCCCGGGACGTACACCCAAAGAACGGTTGTAGTTTTACCGCAAGCGCACGGTATAGCGGCGAGCGGGTATCGAACACAGGGAGGACGAATGACCGTGCTTGCTCCTAATCAACCTGGCTATTTAAGAATAGAGAGAATTGCCTTGGGCGATCCTGTCACAATCGTCAGACAAATGTGCGAAATATCAAATCAAATAAAGAACGTCTAGGGAATGGGGAATCCCCGCTACTCACCGTATTTCATAAATGTGGTTCGTCGGTATCAAAATTGCTAGAATGAGAATTTGGATGAACTAGTTGCAACTAAATGTGGAACCAAGCTCACGCTCTCGCGCTGTTGCCGGTCTATAGCTATCCTAGGGTCGGGTCCAATCTCTTGCAAACCCTAGCCTAGGAAAGCTAGCATTAGGATCAACATCATCGTCCAATTGCGCACCGAGCCCAATCTCTTGCAAACTCGGTCCACAATCTAAATTAGGATAGTTCCTACCCGTCCAATCTCTTGCAAACGGGTATCGGCACGGAATTGCAACCGGAGATCCTAGTATCGGTCCAATCTCTTGCAAACCGATACTTCGAAAATCCGACTCCAACCCAATTCGGATTTCTAGGGCTTCCTATCAAATTGGGATCCAATCTCTTGCAAATCCCAATTGATATGAATACCTAGCTATCCGTAGTGATTCGATCCCAATCTAATCTCTAATTATTGATTCTAGCACAATTTCTACCGATTTATCACAAATACGAAATTGGGCTTGTAGGGTTCATCCCCACGCCCCAAGACGTGGAGACTACTCACAAATCATAGCAATAGCACAAAAATAATCAATGAAATAGACAATGGAATTCATCACAACAATGATATAAACAATAAAAATAGAGTTTTTGGGGAAGAGAGATGCAAACCAAAGTAGTTCTTCAATTAATCCAACAAAAATCCAAGTTTTTCTCTTCTCCAATCACAAATAATAAAGCTAAAAAGTAATCTCCAAAAAACTGCAAAAAATCTAAGAGATGGCTCCTCAAACTAGGGTAAAAACAGGGCTTAAATAGCCCCAAAAATCGTCCAAAAATCCTGACCAAAACGCCCCTGCACAGCCTGTTTTCCGCAAATTTCGCTACAGGCAGCGCATCGCACTCGGCCGAGTGACAAAAGTCGCTCGGCCGAGTGAAAACCCTGTCATTTTCCAGTAAGTCGGGGGCTTCAAGGGTCTTCAGTTCGGAGGCGGCTCGGCCGAGTGAGTTGTCGTCACTCGGCCGATGGCTTCACTGCACTCGGGCGGACGTGGTTTACCACTCGGCCGAGTGGGTCTTCTGAAGCTCAGGTGGCCGAAAAACAGTAACTTCGATATCTTTGAGGGCCTTCGTCTGGGCGCCACTCGGGCGGACGTGGTATAGTCACTCGGCCAATGTGGTCTCCGTCGCTCGGCTGAGTACACATGGAAATCGTGTCTGAACGGGTCGGCCGAGCAGTGTCTCGCTGGTCGGCCGAGTGGCTCCTCCACTCGGCCGAGTGGGACACAAAAGATGCCCAATCTGATTGTTTTGGCCTCCTCGTCGCTCCTGCGACGTCCATTCTTCTTCCGCTCCTCTCCAACAGCAAAATATCCCTCGGGGAGGTCATCGGTGGCCGTCTAGAGTAAGCGTGTCTCGAGATCACTCCAAATCGCGCCAAATCACCTGAAATGCGACAAAAACAACAAATCATGAAAAGCATCGCAATATCGTCGATATATCGTGAAAAACATGATTTGGGCGATCTAAATGGCATGCAAATACACAGAAAAAAGGTGTAAAATATGGAGTGATCATTTATAATGGAAGTTTGCCTTATGATCTAATTTTATGAAGTTGGTAGGCATGTACAGATGACAGGACTTTATTCGGTGTGTACACATATATTATTATATGACAGCAAGTTGGATGTATAGAAATTTACATATGATTGTTTAATGTATATAATATATTATATATTTTTATAATCAGTGTTATAAGTAGAGTGTATTTTAAATGATTAATACCTTTAGCTTGATAAACTCTAATAACGCAGATAATTAAGTACGCTCTTGCTACCGTCTGGGATCTGACGATTCCCTCTTTGTTGCGCTACCCGCAGCCGCTACGATCCTGAGACGATCCCGAAATGACCTCCACTGCGCTACCCGCAGTCGGGGACACGAGCACCGCCACCGTCTCCAGACCCGACGCCAGATTAAATGCGTGTTCCTCACACCAGGTTGGTCCCCCCTAACTCGTAGCGAAACCCACACTGTAGCAAACTGAACCTAACTAAAATCGGACACCTGTAACTAAATTTATTTTCTGCACCAGTAAAACGCTGCTAACCGTAGAAATAGACCATCGGACAAATTTTCTGTGCACATAGGGTAGTGGTCGATTTAGGTTGATAAAACACCAAAATTTTGATGATTGACAAATAGGATAGCCCCGATAACCTAGACACGAACCCTAATAGGACTTGATGAAATTGCGACCTGACATCACGCCATGACCTGTTTCAGACGGACTACCGCGGACGCGACGCCTGGACGAGACGATTCGAGAGGACGACACACTCGCCATCGCAGGCAAGTGTACCCACTTGCGTTTTTGACCGTGCTTTGGTCGTAGATTGCTAGAACTGTTAGACTGTGAACAAATAGAACCGGACGTGAAATGATAGCGTCCGGGACGACTCCTGACGGCTCAGACTTGATGACGAAGTCTGAGCCTGACAACAACTTTGATGCTGTAGGGCTATCATGTGTGTGTGTGTGTGTGGACACCCTAGAACAACAACTTCCTACACTTGTCATGTCCTGTCCTGTTACACAAAAAGCCTTCGGGCGTTTCGGATGCTTTCCTAGCGGAAGTGATCCCCGTAATACAAAAAGCCTTCGGGCGTTTCGGATGCTTCCCTAGCGGAAGTGATCCCTGTTACACAAAAAGCCTTCGGGCGTTTCGGATGCTTTCCTAGCGGAAGTGATCCCCGTGATACAAAAAGCCTTCGGGCGTTTCGGATGCTTTCCTAGCGGAAGTGATCCCTGTTACACAAAAAGCCTTCGGGCGTTTCGGATGCTTTCCTTGCGGAAGTGATCCCTGTTATACAAAAAGCCTGCGGGCGTTTCGGATGCTTTCCTTGCGGAAGTGATCCCTGTTACACAAAAAGCCTTCGGGCGTTTCGGATGCTTCCCTAGCGGAAGTGATCCCTGTACTTCTTGTCCTGAGTTCCTGGGTTGGGATAGGGTTGAGCGTGCGCACGGCAAGAGGGTCTGATCCCCCTTGAGCCGTAAGGCGTGAACCCTTCGTGTCACACTTGTCTTGTCTTGTCTCGTCCTGTTTGTCCTGTCTTGTCCCGTCACGTCCCGACTTGTCTTGACACCTGTAGGTTAGTCCCGTAGTTGGTAGCACACGCTGCGACTACTACTTGTCCCGTTTTACTTTCCTGCTACGTTACTTCCTGTTGTGTTACCCTGTTATAACCACATCATGCTAATCAACCAGTAAAATGTTGTGTAAAAGAACTTCAGCATGTTAATCAACCAGTAAACTGTTGTTTAAAGTTCAGTGCACTTGCAGTAAAGTCTAACTCTTCTTGTAGACTTTACCTGACATACAGTTCCTTTTCTTGGGTGCTGTACGTCAGGTGTTCAGCCAAAGATCGTGGACGAAGCAGACTCGCTGGAGTACGAGGAGCCGAGGACGTTGATCCAGAGTCCGTGCCTGATGAGGACCAGACCTTGAGGTCTTTTAGTCGCCACTTCCCGAGGGTACTACTTTTCGGTTTGTCTTGGAACTTGTGTCGCCATGCTTAGGCTTCTTTTAGACTTTGTACCAGTTGGATATTATTTCTTCATGTAAGTGAATGCAAATTTCCTTTCCGTACTTTTGTTGTTTCGAACTATAATAATGCAAGAACCTGAAATAATTTTTAAAATGGTACCTCTACAGACGCTTATTGGGTCCGAGCTTCTAAAGCTCTGGCCTAAGCGGGCCTCGTCACGTTTCGCTTCCGTCCAATTTGGGAAGCGGGGCGTGACAGCCTTACTTGACAAATATTCTGAAGAAGCCAAGACCTGCTGGAGCACATGGCAGCTAATAATCAGCAGTGGAGTGAAGAACGTACCATCGTGATCCGGACCCCCGAGGTCAAAGCTGCAAGTCATTTTGATTCTCATATCGAGAATTTGTGCAAACAGGTGGCCAGAATTGAACAACGCTTGGACTCTATCCCGACGACCAACAGTACCTCTGCTTATCATCCTACAGAGGATTATGCAGAGCAGGGTTACATTCCTAGTGAGGCACATTATGATGGTGCTGAATTATCAGAGTCTGTGCAGTACGTCCAAGGAGAGGGACGAAATCAATGGCAACACTCGGCTGCTCGGAATCATCCGGGATTTTCTTATGGAAACCCAAGTGGAGGGCTGTAACCTCCATAATTTCAGAGACCGCCACCCCCTCCTCAGCAACAATAAGGGTAACCACAGAATCAACAGCAGAGTGGGTTTAGGCCAGCTAGGCCTTATCGACCGCCAGGTTAGCAATTCAATCGGCCGCCTCAGCAGGGCTATGCACCGAATCCGTCTCGATCCAATCTGGAGGCAACATTGGAAACATTATGAGTGGTCAAGCCTGGTTCAACCGGGACACTTTCACCCAGTTCAAGAGTATAAATACTTCGCTCGACGAACTGAGAGGCCAGATGTCCCAGCTTCCGAAGAACCAAGGGAGGTTGCCTTCGCAACCAGAGCCAAATCCGAGGGCCCAAGCGAATGCTGTGGTTTCTGTCACCACACGTGGAGGACGGTCGATTGACCCCGTTATGATCTCGGTTATGAACAAGGAGAGAGTCATGGCTAAAGAGGCTGTTGATGACGGTGATAAAGAAGAGGCTACTGAAGAGCCTACAAGGAATGAGGAGAAGGCAGATCCAGCATCCATCACACCTACAACAACGCTGTCTCATGTTGATGTTGCAAAGAACAAAGCAAGACGACCTCTCCCGCCATATTCTCAGAGGTTGGATTTGGCTAAGATGGAGAAGAAATACTCCAAATTCACGGAGCTGCTGAAGGGAATCCAGTCAAATATTCCATTCATGGATGCTATCATGGAAATCCCCATCTATGCCAAGTTCTTAAAGGACCTGATCACGGGGAAGAGGAAGCACGAAGAGATAAAACTCTTGGAGGACTCTACCTCCGTTATAAAGAATCATCTTCTCCGAAAGCTACCGGATCCGGGGAGCTTCACCGTTCCATGCTCCATCGGAGGGATGCCCATCAGCCGAGCCTTGATCGATCTAGGGGCGAGTATCAGTTTGATGCCGTTTTCTATATTTGAGAGATTGTAGACCGGGAGCGAATTAGAGCCGACGAATATGTCCATACAGCTTGCGGACCATTCAATCATATACCCGGTGGGCATAGTCAGGGATATCATTCTCCAGATACCTCCTGGGTTTTGTGTTCCCGTTGACTTCGTCATTATGAACATGCCCGAGGGAGGGAGCTCCCAGCTTATACTTGGCCGCCCCTTCACGGCGACGGCCGGTGTCTTGATTGACATCCGAGAAGGGACTCTCTCGTTGAACGTGGGCAACATCGAAGCTGAATTCAGGCTGTAGAAGCCAATGAGAGAGCACGTTTATGAAGAAGGAGCTAGCTATTTGGAGCTCTTGGAAGATGAAGCTGTAGGAGATTTTCTTCTGAGGGGGTCATGAAGGACCCAATAAGAACAGGAGTTGACGATGACAGCGACCCAACCTACCACAAAACAGTCACCGCCTACATCCGAGTGTTGGATGAGGAGCTTTTGAATCGTTCTCCGCAATGTGAAGAACCGGAGGCCATGGGCTACGCAAGGGAGAAGCTTGAAGTAGACAGATACCAAATACCGCCAGATTGCGCCATTGGCAAGAACGACGCACGAATTCCACGCGCCCCAAATGACTATTGATGAATCAAAGGGAGTCGAGCTCATGACTAAAAACGAGCGCTTATTGGGAGGCAACCCAATCTGTCACGCCCCGCTTCCCAAAAATATGGAGGCGAAGCGTGAGAAGGTCCTCTCAGACTTGAAGCTACAAAGCCGCAAGTCTGATAAGCGTCAATCAATCATAAAATACATGCAGGTCCCTGTAATGTGACATCGGAGCAAAGATAACAATTAATAGAAAAAGAGGCAAATAATAAATTATTCTCTCAAGTCCAGATAAAATTCAACAACCGCAGAAATGCCACCAGGCAAACAAAAGAGTCTAAAAGAAAAGGCCCAGCATGGCCAACAAAGAAACTAACAATAAACGGTGCTACTCACCGACAACAACCACAACTAACAAGGTACCATGAAGGATCACTAGGACTGGTCACCGGTGTCCTCGTACTCAACGTCAGCAACAGAATCGGGCACGAACTCCACGAACTCGTCGCCCCCAACAGCAACCTCTGGCTCAGCAACTAACATGCGTCACCCAAAGAGAAGGGGCACATGTCAGCAAAGTCTACAAGACTTTATGCAAGGAAACTAAAGGAAGTAGAAACAACCTAGCAGTTCTAGAGTATAGTATGACATGACATTTTATGCGATGAGAACAAGTAAAGTAACAGCAGTTTATGTCATGGCATGATCTATAGCATGGTAGGTAAAACATGGCATGGAAACGTTTAACATGGCACGGAACAATTTAACATTCACAAGGACAAGTACAAGTATGTAAGCACGTCGTGCACAGAGATTCCGCCCTTTGGCTAGAGTGGCTGTACGGGCCAACTCTTACGCTCAAGTGACCGTTTATCCCTACCACTCCACGTGTATCGAGCCAGGGCTTTACCCCCGAACATGGAATGCTCGCTTCTGGATCACAAGCCAGGAAGTGTTTTAACAAGTATGGCGTAGGGTTATGCCCGCATAACGGGTGTCTAGCCGGTAACACGGAAACACGGATTTGTACAAGGATTTTGTAGCGTGTGCTACGATGCAACATACAAGTCAGATGGCATGTAGGAATGCAGATGCATAGCAGATATTCAAATATAAATTGCGTACCGTTAAGAAAGTTAAACATGACAGGTAATGCATGACATGACATGACAAGGGCAATTCTAGCTTCGTTGTCAAGCTAGAATTTGAATTTGCGCCTAGACCTCTATCATTTCACGGTCTAGTCTCTTTCACGCTAAAACAAAGTAATGGCCTAAAACATGGCCTAAAACAAGGTTGACAAGTTTCACTTGCCTGGTACCGAGGTTGTTGATCGTCGAGTCAAGGTCGCTATTCTACGGGGATTTGGGTTCGCTGTCATGGCAAAACAGAAAATCAGATTTGAGAGTTCTAATCCGGATTGCATTGGAATCCTATAACGTCTAGTAATCCATTTTTAATTAGGGTTTTCTAATTTACAGTGTGGGTTTAGGGAAATTAAAGGTAGATCACTAACAGTTTACGAAGCGAAGATCGAGACGCCTACGGATCTGCAGGTAGGAGATGATCTCGCTGGATTCTGGATTGCCGTCGCCAAATCGGATCTAGCACGGCAACGGAAGAAGCGATCCCGAAGAACTACGGTTGAAAAGAATTCCTCGCAGCGGCTAAACAACAGATCTGGAGATGGGAGATTGTGGGGAAAATCTGGAGAAAAAGGAGAATTTAGGGTTTTCGGGGTCGGCCGGCGGCCTACGGGGTGGTGCCGGCGCAATGGAAGGTGAGAGGAAGCACGGGAGGATGAAGGAAGGCTAGAGGAAGGTTGGGGGATGATGGAGAAGAAATGTAGGCTAGAAAATATGAAGTCAGAATAGAAAAGATCGGGGGTTTAAATAAAGAAAGGGTGCGGCGGCTACGACTTAACCTAGGGTTACTGGGCAAACTAGTCAGTCAGTGAAGAGTGGTCGACCGACTAGTTTGAGAACTAGTCGGTCGGTCGTCCAACTGAGACCGACTAAAAGCAAACAGTGAACAGGGTTGGTACAGGGTAGACAGAGTTAGTCGGTCTGTGAAGGCTCGTCAACCGACTAGTTTAGAAACTAGTCGGTCGGTGACTGTTCATAGACCGACTAAGGGTAAAATTAGATAGTTATTGAGCACTGAGAGTTAGTCGGTCAGAGAAGGAACTCTAACCGACTAGTTTGGGAACTAGTCGATCGGTAGATGTTCTTTGACCGACTAACGACAAACAGTAACTCGGCTGTACAGAAGATCTCAGAATTAGTCGGTCTGAGTACAAGTTCTAACCGACTAGTTTAGAAACTAGTCGGTCGAAGAATGTGCTTAGACCGACTAAACCTAAACAGTAACTTAGCTGAAAATATTAAGATGAACTTAGTCGATCTGTGAAGTGTTGCCGACCGACTAGATCGCAATCTAGTCGGTTGGCTCTCCTTCATGAACCAACTAAGATGCACCAAAAGTGCCGAAACGAAGCGCGAAGCTTCGGGAAGATTCCTATGGCGTCTAGGATCACTCTAGCTCTAAGATATGGATGCTATGAAGCTCATCGTAAGAATACTTACTCCAAGCCCCATCGAGGTATGCTACGGAAGATAAAAGATCAGAAGAAACCGAACGAAAACGTCTGACGGAGAAAAACACACAAGGAGAGAACATCCAATATTATTCATAATAGTCATTACAAAAACCGGTCGTTACATCATCCCCACCTTAAGAAAAATTCCGCACTCGGAATTTCCTAACACTCACGTGTCAGGGAACAAAAGTGGGTAACGCTCTCTCATCTCGTCTTCTCTCTCCCAAGTAGACTCTCCTGGCGAGCCGTGTCGCCACATCACCCTAACAAGATCGACTGTCTTGTTTCGAAGTGACTTTTGACGCATGTCTAAAATCTGCACTGGCTGCTGGTCATACGTCAGATCGGGGCGAACGGTGATCTCCGAGAAATCCACAGTGTGAGATGGATCGCTGATGTACCGACGAAGCTGCGACACATGGAAGACATCGTGAACTCCTTCCAAAGATGGCAGCAAGGCTAAGCGGTAGGCTACCTCGCCAACTCTCTCCAGAATGTCAAACGGTCCAATGTATCTCGGGCTCAGCTTCCCTCGTTTCCCAAACGAATCACTCCACGATTCGGGGAAATCTTCAGGAACACATGGTCACCTGGCTGAAACTCCAAAGGACGCCATTTAGTATCAGCCCAATGCTTGAAACGGTCCTGAGCAATCCTCAGCCTCTCCCGTATGTTCCTCACAACATCCACAGCCTCCACGATCATCTCAGGTCCTAACAGCTCCCGATCTCCAATGTCATCCCAGCTCAGTGGCGATCGACATTTCTTCCCATATAGCGCGGTAAAATGTGCCATGCCAATACTCGCCTGGTAGCTGTTATTGTAGGCAAACTCCACGAGGTGGAGATGATCCTCCCAAGAACCCTCAAAGTCCAACATACACGCCCTCAGCATGTCCTCCAAAATCTGGATTGTCCTCTCGGACTGGCCATCCGTCTGCGGATGGTACGCCGTGCTGAAACTCAGACTCGTACCCAAACTCTTCTGCAGACTCTGCCAGAACTGAGACGTGAACCTCGTGTCTCTGTCTGACACGATACTCACGGGGACTCCGTGAAGTCACACGATCTCCTGCACGATTCACGTTACATCACTATCTAAACAAGAGAAAAGAAATAAAAACGGAGAGTAAAAGATTTACCTCCATATATTTCTTCGCTAGTGTCTCAGTAGACTGTCCTACTCTGAAGGGAATAAAGTGTGCGGATTTGGTCAATCGGTCTACGATCACCCAAATTGCGTCATTCTGCTTCGGACTCCGAGGCAGTCCAGTCACAAAGTCCATATTGATGTGTTGCCACTTCCACTCCGGAATCGGAAGCGGTTGTAGCAACCCTGCCGTACGCTGATGCTCTGCCTTTACCTGCTGGCAAACCAGACACTTGGCTACACTCCGAGCCACACTCCTCTTCATACCATGCCACCAAAAGTTCAGGCGAAGATCCTTATACATCTTGGTCCCACCAGGATGCACAGAATACGGCGAACTGTGAGACTCAACCAACAACTCCTCTCTGATGTCTCCAGCTGGCACACACAACCTGGCTCCAAATCTCAATGAGCCATCCTCATGAATCAAAAAGTCAGTCCGCAGACCGGCTTCCACCAACTCCCGTGTCCTCACCAACTTCGGGTCTCTAGCCTGTCCAGCCTTGATCCTATCCACGATCGTTGACTGTATCTGCATACACATCAACGAAGAAGTCTCCCCAGGAAGGACAATCTCAATATCATACTCGCAAAAATCTTGCTGCAATCTCCACTGCGAAGTCAACAACATCACCGCTAGAAGCCTACTCAGCGCATCCGGAACCACATTCACCTTGCCATGGTGATACTGCAAATCAATCTCATAGTCCGCCATGAGCTCCAACCACCGACGCTGTCGCATGTTGAGCTCCTTCTGAGTAAAGATATACTTCAAGCTTTTGTGATCGGTGAAGATCTTCACCTTCTCACTCATCAGGAAGTGCCTCCAAATCTTCAGCGCAAACACGACATCGGCCAACTCCAAATCGTGTGTCGGGTAATTCTTCTCATGAGCCTTAAGCTGACGAGAAGCATACGCAACCACGTACCCATGCTGATGTAATACACAACCGAGACCCTTGTTAGAAGCATCGCAAAAGATCTCGAATCCTCCACTCTGATCAGGCACAGCAAGAACAGGGGCAGTCGTCAGCCTCTCCTTCAGAACACCAAAAACCTTCTCACAATCATCAGACGAAACAAAAGGTACATCCTTCCGCGTCAGTCTGGTCATCGGCTCAGCAATACGGGAGAAGTCCTTAATGAACCGCCGGTAATAACCAGCCAATCCAAGGAAACTCCGGATCTCAGACGCTGACTGCAGAACAGGCCACTCCCTGATAGCCTTAATCTTCTCGGGGTCCACCGAAATACCATCTCTAGTCACCACATGCCCGAGAAAAGCAACACTGTCCAGCCAAAACTCGCACTTGTAATACTTAGCATACAACCGATACTTCCTCAAGATCTCCAATACTGTCCTCAAGTGCGACGCATGCTCCTCCTCTGACTTCGAGTAGATCAGAATGTCGTCAATAAAGATAACGACAAACTTGTCTAAAAAGTCATAGAAGATCAGGTTCATCAGATTCATAAAAACTGCAGGTGCGTTGGTTACACCGAAAGGCATAACCACGAACTCGTAGTGTCCATACTTCGTCCTGAACGCTGTCTTCGGAACATCTTCCTTCCTCACCTTCAGCTGGTGATAACCACTCCTCAGATCCAACTTAGAGAATACCCTCGATCCTCCAAGCTGATCAAAAATATCATCAATACGAGGCAACGGATATCGATTCTTGACGGTCACTGCATTCAACTCCCGGTAGTCCACACACATGCAACACGAACCGTCCTTCTTCTTCACCAGCAAGACCGGTGCTCCCCACGGAGACACACTGGGATTAATGTAACCCTTCAGAAGTAATTCGTCCAGCTGCTTCCGTAATTCCTCCAATTCTGCTGGTGCCATACGATACGGCGCCTTCGAAATGGGCTGCGCTCCCGGAATGAGATCGATCGAAAACTCGAGAGCTCGATCGGGCGGTAATCCAGACATCTCCTTGGGGAAGACGTCGTCGAAGTCACGCACTACCGCAGGTCTACACTGATCCATCTGCATAGCAATGATCTCCACCGGTTTGGCCCGAAACCTGACCGGACCAAGCGAATTACTGCCACGGCTGAACTCAAACACAGGATGTCCAGGGATCTCGAACACCACCTTCTTCCTCCGACAATCGATCGTGGCATAGAAATTCCCAAGCCAGTCCATCCTGAGGACAACATCATAGTTGATGATGTCGTGGACGATGAAATCAGCGTAAAGCTCATGTCCACAGACCACCAAAGGGCAAGAATTGCAACCACGATGCACCGAGACCACGCCATTCCCTGTAACGATATTCCAACTCTTAGGAAGAGGGGAAGTCGACAAGGAATGCTTCTCCACAAAGCTCCGGGAAATAATGCACATCGATGCACCTGAGTCGAAGAGGACTCGTGCAGGAAATGTGCAAACCAAAATCACACCTAACAGACAGTCTAACAATCAAATTCTATTCTAGCAAACATAACAAGCAATCAAACAAATTCCAACAATAAGACTAACTAAGAAAAGAACAACTAGATTGAGAGTTAACTGCAATAACCTCATCCACCTCCTCAGTCTCGACTGCAGTCATCAGAAAAGCCTGCCTCCTTGGCTGAACAGCCTGCTGAAAAGCCTGCCTCTGCGGAACGAGAGGTGCTCCACGTCCAGCAGGTACATGTGCCCTCTGCTGCAATGGCTGAGCTGCAACAGGTCCCTTCCACGGCTGCTTGGACTTCGGGCAGTCTCTCATGGTATGCGCAGGATCACCACTAACCAAGCACTGCCCCAACATCTTCCGGCATTGATCCTTGACATGCCCAGTCTTGCCACAGAAATGGCAAGTCTTCAGAGTAAGAGGTCCTCCGGGCCTCTTGAACTGTACCGGCTGATTGGGCTTGAACCCTGGTCTCATCACTACCCTGGCATGCTCCACAGGCCTCTTCCCAGCTCCAGAAGCGTTCACAATCAGCTCCTGCCTCTTCACTGCAACCAGCACCTTCTGATAGGACTCCAAATCAGAAGAAGTCACAAAGCTCTGCAGATCCAAAGAAAGCCCCTGCAGAAACCTCTGGGCTCTCTCATTATCATCATGCACCATCTTCGGTGCGAAACGACTCAACCTGGTGAACTCTTGGTGGTACTGGTCCATCGTCAAGCTCCCCTGCTTCAGGTCGATGAAGCGCTGCGCCATCTCCCTCCTGGCAGCCTTCGGAAAGTACTCCTCATCGAATCTGGACTTGAAAGTAGCCCAAGTTATCGGCTCCTCAAGCATCTCCTCCTCGGCATCCCACCAGTTCCGAGCATTATCTTTAAGCTGCCTCTTCACCAAATCAACCCATCCAGCCGGGTCGACCTTCGACATCTTCAGGGTGTCCTCCATGTTCCTAGTCCACTCATCCGTAGCTAGGGGTCCTTCGGTCCCATCAAAATAAGCGGTGCCCAGCTCCCGAAACTGCTTCGCTCCTGGCTCGAAGAGAGGGACATTCTGAACAGGCTGCGCTGCTCGAGCAGGCGGAACATTCCGGGCATTCTGCAGCATCCCTTGCTGCACATGCATCATCTGATGCATCATCCGCATAATCTCCCCGTTGGTGGGCTCCCGATCCGGCTCCTCGACACGAGGGGCCACACCACCACCAGCACGGGTATTCCGTCTTCCAGCCATCTAATGACACAGAAAACGAAACAAATTAGACTCTCAGCCTTATGACTCGGGTGTCGAAATTGTTTATCGGACATTCTATAATTTCTTATCGTTGTTTCGATTAAGTCACAGTTACAGAGGTGGAGACCTGCATGGGGCACCAACAAAACATGTCACGCCCCGCTTCCCAAAAATATGGAGGCGAAGCGTGAGAAGGTCCGCTCAGACTTGAAGCTACAAAACCGCAAGTCCGATAAGCGTCAATCAATCATAAAATACATGCAGGTCCCGGTAATGTGACATCGGAGCAAAGATAACAATTAATAGAAAAAGAGGCAAATAATAAATTATTCTCTCAAATCCAGATAAAATTCAACAACCGCAGAAATGCCACCAGGCAAACAAAAGAGTCTAAAAGAAAAGGCCCAGCATGGCCAACAAAGAAACTAACAATAAACGGTGCTACTCACCGACAACAACCACAACTAACAAGGTACCGCGAAGGATCACTAGGACTGGTCACCGGTGTCCTCGTACTCAACGTCAGCAACAGAATCGGGCACGAACTTCACGAACTCGTCGCCCTCAACAGCAACCTCTAGCTCAGCAATTAACATGCCTCACCCAAAGAGAAGGGGCACATGTCAGCAAAGTCTACAAGACTTTGTGCAAGGAAACTAAAGGAAGTAGAAACAACCTAGCAGTTCTAGAGTATAGTATGACATGACATTTTATGCGATGAGAACAACAAGTAAAGTAACATCAGTTTATGTCATGGCATGATTTATAGCATGGTAGGTAAAACATGGCATGGAAACGTTTAACATGGCATGGAACAATTTAACATTCACAAGGACAAGTACAAGTATGTAAGCACGTCGTGCACAGAGATTCCGCCCTTTGGCTAGAATGGCTGTACGGGCCAACTCTTACGCTCAAGTGACCGTTTATCCCTACCCCTCCACGTGTATCGATCCAGGGCTTTACCCCCGAACATGGAATGCTCGCTTCTGGATCACAAGCCAGGAAGTGTTTTAACAAGTATGGCGTAGGGTTATGCCCGCATAACGGGTGCCTAGCCGGTAACACGGAAACACGGATTTGTACAAGGATTTTGTAGCGTGTTCTACGATGCAACATACAAGTCAGATGGCATGTAGGAATGCAGATGCATGGCAGATATTCAAATATAAATTACATACCGTTAAGAAAGTTAAACATGACAGGCAATGCATGACAAGACAAGACAAGGGCAATTCTTGCTTCGTTGTCAAGCTAGAATTTGAATTTGCTTCTAGACCGCTATCATTTCACGGTCTAGTCTCTTTCACGCTAAAACAAAGTAATGGCCTAAAACATGGCCTAAAACAAGGTTGGCAAGTTTCACGTGCCTGGTACCGAGGTTGTTGATCGTCGAGTCAAGGTCGCTATTCTACGGGGATTTGGGTTCCCTGTCATGGCAAAACAGAAAACCAGATTTGAGAGTTCTAATCCGGATTGCATTGGAATCCTATAACGTCTAGTAATCCATTTTTAATTAGGGTTTTCTAATTTACAGTGTGGGTTTAGGGAAATTAAAGGTAGATCACTAACCGTTTACGAAGCGAAGATCGAGACGCCTACGGATCTGCAGGTAGGAGAAGATCTCGCTGGATTCCGGATTGCCGTCGCCAAATCGGATCTAGCACGGCAACGGAAGAAGCGATCCCGAAGAACTACGGTTGAAAAGAATTCCTTGCAGCGGCTAAACAACAGATCTGGAGATGGGAGATTGTGGGGAAAATCTGGAGAAAAAGGAGAATTTAGGGTTTTCGGGGTCGGCCGGCGGCCTACGGGGTGGTGCCGGCGCAATGGAAGGTGAGAGGAAGCACGGGTGGATGAAGGAAGGCTAGAGGAAGGTTGGGGGATGATGGAGAAGAAACGTCGGTTAGAAAATATGAAGGAAGAATAGAAAAGATCGGGGGTTTAAATAAAGAAAGGGTGCGACGGCTACGACTTAACCTAGGGTTACTGGGCAAACTAGTCGGTCAGTGAAGAGTGGTCGACCGACTAGTTTGGGAACTAGTCGGTCGGTCGTCCAACTGAGACCGACTAAAAGCAAACAGTGAACAGGGTTGGTACAGGGTAGACAGAGTTAGTCGGTCTGTGAAGGCTTGTCAACCGACTAGTTTAGAAACTAGTCGGTCGGTGATTGTTCATAGACCGACTAAGGGTAAAATTAGATAGATATTAAGCACTGAGAGTTAGTCAGTCAGAGAAGGAACCTTAACCGACTAGTTTGGGAACTAGTCGGTCGGTAGATGTTCTTTGACCGACTAACGACAAACAGTAACTCGGCTGTACAGAAGATCTCAGAATTAGTCGGTCTGAGTACAAGTTCTAACCGACTAGTTTGGAAACTAGTCGGTCGAAGAATGTGCTTAGACCGACTAAATATTAAGATGAACTAGTCGGTCTGTGAAGTGTTGCCGACTGACTAGATCGCAATCTAGTCGGTTGGCTCTCCTTCATGAACCAACTAAGATGCACCAAAAGTGCCGAAACGAAGCGCGAAGCTTCGGGAAGATTCCTATGGCCTCTAGGATCACTCTAGCTCTAAGATATGGACGCTATGAAGCTCATCGTAAGAATACTTACTCCAAGCCCCATCGACGTATGCTACGGAAGATAAAAGATCAGAAGAAACCGAACGAAAACGTCTGACGGAGAAAAACACACAAGGAGAGAACATCCAATATTATTTATAATAGTCATTACAAAAACCGGTCGTTACACAATCTCTTGTATTTTAGACTCTCTTTTTCCATTTCTTGTTTTTAGTCTACCTATTTGAGAAAACCAAACAAAAACGTTCTTTATTTCCCATAAAACTACAAAACCATAAAAATTTGATGAGTTCTTCCTCTTTACAGGTTGAACATGAGGGGGCATGCAAATCGACATTTTAAATGGAAGGAAGCTGGAGGAGAGCATCAGATTTGAAGAGAAAACCAAAGAAAAATGAGCAAAAAGAAGACAGATGTGACTCGACCGAGCAGCAACTCTGCTTGGCCGAGCAGAACAGGCATGAGGAGAAGGAGCGAAAACATCACTCTGTCTACATGGCTCGAGCATCATCTGCTCGGTCCGAGCAGACAGCGACTCGACCAAGCAGCTGCCTGCTTGGTCGAGTAGAACAGGCTCTTGAAGATTTGGAGAAAAGGATGTTCTGTCTGCGCGGCCCGAGCAGACCCTGCTCGGTCCGAATGATGATCTGCTCATCCGAGCATCATACTACTCGGTCGAGCATGCAAGGGAGTACTCTTAAACTATTTATTTTTTTCGTGTCCGACTCGATCGAGCAGCTTCGCTGCTCATCGAGTCAGTTTGCCCTATTTTTGTAGGCCCCACTGCCAAACGAGTTGGGGTTTAAACCAAACTCGTTTCATTTTTTACCCTAAACTATAAATTTACCTTAAGCTACCCTAATTCACTGCCCGAGCACTCTCCCTCACCCCTACTCGATCTCCCTAGTTGTCGTCGTCCTCCGCCCGCGCCGCCTGTCACGCCCCGCTTCCCTAAAATGGAGGCAAGACGTGAGAAGGTCAGCACAAACGTGGAGCTGTGAAGCCACACGCCTGATAAGCGTCAATAAATTAAATGCAGGTCCCTGTAAGTGCAAATGGAACAACAATAATAATAACAAGAAAGAGAGACTGAAATAAAATCTCAAATCTCAGAATTGTCCAACATTGAAATTAAGTTCAACATCCAGAAAAGCCACCAGGCTAAAAGAAAGAGTCTAAAGGCCCAGAACAAGGCCAACAAAGACAAACGTAAACAGAGTATAGGTGCTGCGCACTGACAACTACAGCAGTCTAAAACAAAAGGGAAAGCTCAACGAAGACACTAGGACTGGTCCCCAGTGTCCACGTACTCCTCAACGAACGCAGGTTCTGACTCAGCGTCAGCAAACACCACGTCCTCCGCAGCACTCTCAGTCTCGGGGTCTAACATGTGTCACCCAAAAGAGTAAAGTGGCACATGTCAGCAAGTCTAAAAGACTTGGGCAAGGAAATTGAAAGGAAGGTAAACTAACAACCTAGTAGTTATAGTATGATGCTCAGCATGGCAAGTATAAAATGGAAGTGACAAACAAGGTAGGGTGCAAGTAACAAGTATGGCATGGATGACAAGTTTTACAAGTATAAACATGGACAAGTACAAGTCAAGTAAATCACGTCAAGTAAACACGTCGTGCACAGAGATTCCGCCTGTTGGCTAGAGTGGCTGATTGGGCCAACTCCTAAGCTCAAGTGACCGTTTATCTCTACCCCTCCACGTGTGTCGAGCCAGGGCATTACCCCGAACACGGAATGCTCGCTTCTGGAACACGAGCCAGGAAATGTGCTTAACACGTATATCGAGCCAGGGCATTACACCGAACATGGAATGCTCGCTTCTGGAACAGGAGCCAGGAAGTGTATTTAACAAGTATGGCATAGGGTTATGCCTGCAACGCAGGTGCCTAGCCGGAAACAAGTAGATCAGGCATTGGCTATCAACCAACACACGTGGCCCGCTTCTGGAACACGAGCCAGGAAACACAAGTATTGTAGCGTGTGCTACGAATGCGACATTCAACATGGATGACATGGCATGGCATGTAGTAAGGCGTACAGATAAGGAATTAAACATGGCAGTTTAGTATGCATGAACAACAAGTTAAAAGGGTTGGATCTAACTTTGTTGTCAAGCTAGATCAATTGAGGTGACGGATATAGTTTCGTTGTCAAACTAGATCAAATAGGCGTCTAGGCGGCTATCATTTCACTGTCTAGTCTCTTTTACGCCACGGTACAAAAGTGGCCTAAAACACGGCCTAAAACCCTAAGTGGCAAGTTTCACTTGCCTAGCACCGAGGATGACGATCAACGAGGCACGTCACAAAATGTTAGCTACGGAGATGAGATCGCTGCCATGGCAAATCAACATTAGAACAACATCCAACCTAGTTTATTATTAGGGTTTCAATAAAATCACAAAGAGGGTTATGAGAATATCAAAGGATCGAACCCTACCGTGATAGAAGTAGAAGATCGATGCCGAGCAAGCACGACGACGGAAGAACGATCCGAAGAACTACGGTTCAGATCTGGAAATGGGGAGAAAATCTGGAAAAATGGGATTTTGGGGGTTTTTGGGAGTTTTCCGGTGGCCTAGAGGAGATGGCCGGCGCAATGGAGGATGAGGGAGCTCTGGGGATGAAGGAGGAGAGCTAGGGGAAGATGGATGATGATTTGAGGAAGAAGGAGACTCAGGAGAAAAAGAAAGAAGAAATAAAAATGATTGGGGGTTTAAATAGGAGCAGCCGACGGCTGGGCAAACCCTAGGTTTACGACAGCAGTTAGTCGGTCAAAGAAGAGTTGTTGACCGACTAGTTTAACAACTAGTCGGTCGGTCGACCAACTGTGACCGACTAAAACCAAACAGTAACTCAGATTGTCGAAATGGTCAAAGAATTAGTCGGTTAAAGAACAATGGCTGACCGACTAGTTTGCAACCTAGTCGGTCGGTGGTTGTTCTTGGACCGACTAACGATAAACAGTAACTTAGGTAAAATTGATTGAAGGAACTAGTCGGTCTGAGAGCAAGTTCTGACCGACTAGTTTCACATCTAGTCGGTCGGTGGTTGTTCTTAGACCGACTAAAAGTAAACAGTAACTCCTGTACAATAGATTCAATGAACTAGTCGGTTCCAGTAGAGTTCCTGACCGACTAGATCTCAATCTAGTCGGTTGGTCCCCCTTCTTGAACCAACTAAGGTGCACGAAAAGTGCCGAATTGAAGCGCGAAGCTTCGGAAAGATTTCTACGGCTTCTAGGATCACATATCTCTAAGATATGAGCGACTTGAAGTTCGTCATGAGTGACTTACTCCAAGATCAACGATTTAAGGAAGAAGCTAGAAAATCACGACGAAACGAACGAAAACGAAGCTACGGAGATGAAAACCACGCATAAGGAGAAAATCCACCAAAACATATATATATATAATATAGATAATCCAAATACATGGAAACCAGTCGTTACATCCTCCCCAACTTAGAATAAAGTCCGTCCTCGGACTTCCTAACATATCTAGCCGCTCTAGTAACTACCCCAATCATATCACATTCAATCAGGTATAGTCATTACAAGTGCTTATAATCGCACTAGGTAATCAAACATTAACACTACTAGCATGTATCATCCACGCACATCATACTCTTATACCTACCATAGCCATTCATACTCATACATGTATCTCAATCATATATATATATATATATATATATATATATATATATATATATATATATATATATATATATATATATATATATATATATATATATATATATACATCCCCTATATAGCTACTACTTACCTAGCACAAACAATAGTTCAGCTACTCACTTATAGATAATATTAGTCTCATACATGCAATTACAACCATCGCTCTACGCATAGCTAGCTACATATGCATCAAGCAACCATGGGCATATTACTCCCTAATATTTCCTAGTTACATCCAAGGTCAACATATCACTACAAGTAACCACACCACTCAATATTCAATCATGTTATCATATCTAAGATACACTTACTGCTACTATAATTTCACAATTCTTAGTTATTCCAATACATGCAAATATTTCACTATAACTTCACATCACATACGGCCCTATAATTATACCCACGACACGCCACACATATTATGGTCACCAAAACTTATAACTAAGCACATACTTACTCGTGCATGGTGCACACCCACACACGCTAATATTTCATTCCTATATACCAATCACACCATATCCTACTACTTACAATTAGTATACCAACACATCTACACATACATAGTTACGGTATGCAATAGTCGTGTATACCTCATGGTATACACGCATACGACAACCCGTAAAAGCAAGCAATACCAATCGAAGTTATAATCCTATTACCATATGTATATTACCTATAATTCATGTAGCAATCCATAACTACTTACGTCTAAGCACAATACGTATCTACGTACGAGCACACAGGTCATATAATAGGCCTACTCGCTTAACTATACGTACACCTATTATTATTGCTCCCATCAAACACATAGCTTACCAACACATTATTTCAAGCATTATAAGCATCTCCGACTACATACGTCTCATTAAATAAACCACCACTGATTCATATACTCAAACATTCCCATAGTGGAACAGCTATCCTTATCCACACTTACCAATAAATACTAACAGACATACAGATTCATAACATCATGAATAACTCTGAGTAGGTATATATCACACAATAGGCAATCATTTTATACTGCAGGGGAGTACACTCATTCAAGCCCACATACACAACTTAGGTACAAGCACTACGACAGCATCACAAAGGTCCAAGGCCTACTTAACAAATTAGGGTTGACACAGACATAGACGGGCACTAAAGCCTAAGCAATAGAGGGAAAACCTAGGTCGAAAGCGTGACGAGGGAAGGATCGATAAGCACGGGTTCAGATAGGACGAATACAAGGAGACGACTTGGTTAGGTGAAACAGCGATCTACTTGTGAAATCTTAGGTAGAGGAACGGGAGATGTAGTGATACTTTTATAGGATATAGAAAAGGAAATAGGGTAAATAGCATAAGCTAAAATACGGGAAAATTGAAACTGCCGTACTTCAAATGTTGGAGTCCTCATCTGTACAAAAATATTTGGAGATCGATAAAACAAGTTGTTCGAAACGAGTTTAAGTGAAATACACATAGTAAGAGAAAATGGTTTATTGGCTTATCGAAAGCTATTTTAAAAAGTAAATCATTCACACGAATATTAAGGACGTAGTTTTAGAAAACGTTATACGGTGGTGATTTAATAATGTTGGCAAAAGTTTTGAAATGAAATGAAATTAATTAAAGAATTTTAAACTCGTGTTAAATACTTTCAAAGTCTTTAAGCCATGAAAAACTTAAATAATTAATATTGAAACTACTTTTAGAGTAACCAGGTTTTGCCAAAAAGAAATCGTTTTACACAAAGCTCTTAACATACGAGCTAACGAGCCTAGTACGGTTATATAAAAATATTTGAAATTCAATTTAGTTTAGAAATTATTCTAAAAGCATGTATGGTGAACGGAAAACTTAGTAGTAGGTTTATCAAAATTCGTAATAAGCTTTAAAACCAAATTATGGAAGGTCCAGATCAGAAAAGGGTTTCGAAATAGTAATTCCACAATAAAAGAGGGGAAACGATGAGCACAACTTAGGCTTGTTGGAAGCTGAAATTATATGTGATTCGAAAAGTATATTAAAGGAAACGCGATGAGTCATTTGTATGGCATAAATAAGAAAGGGAAAATTACAAATCGAATTGGGCAAAATAAAGGTAAGGTTCAGAATAAAATTTATATAAGAAGGGACAAGGTGTTTTCATGGGTACGGAAGGTATAGGCTGGCAGAATACAATGGGTTAGTATTCCAAATTTCGATAAAAGTTTTAGAGATCTTTAAGTCAACGAAGGAGCATGAAGTATAAATATATAAATATTAAAATTTCAAACGAATTTAAACTTAGGAAAAAGGAAGTCGAAAAGATACTTTCAGAAAATTCAAGATTTGCAACGGAGAGGTTCGAAAATATTATACGGCAGTAGCTTAATATAATATTTCGGCAAAATTTCGGAATTCAAAGAATGAAATCCGATCAACTATAGTGTGAAAATTTAGGCCCATGCTAAATGCTTCCAAGTTTTAAAATTGAAGAGAAATTCCAAATAAATAACATTTAAAATACTTTTTAGAGGAACCCGGATTTGCCAAACAACTGATTTATACAAGATCTTAAAGCACGAGTACAATGAACCGAGGACTGATATATGAAAATAATTGAAGTTCTATTTACCTTGGAAGATATTTTAAAGTAATCAAAATTGTAGTAAAGTTTTAAAACCAAAATACGAGAAATATTGGTTAGCAAAAGCTACGAGATTAAAAATTTCAACTAATAGACTTCAAAATCTACGAAAGGATTTAACTCGATCGAATAGGGAGGAATTAAATATTTAAGAAGGGGGGGTAGTCATCAGGAATTGCTTCTACACGAAGCTCCGGGATATAATGCACATTGATGCACCAGAGCCAAGGGGACTCGTGCCAGAAATGTGCAAACCCAAATCACACCTAACAACCAGCCTAGCAATCAAACTCTATTCTAGCAAACATAACATATTCAAGCAACCAAACATATTCTAAAAAACAAGACTGTCTAAGGGAAGAAGGCAACTAGACTGAGGGTTACCTGTAATAACTTCGTCCACAGTCTCAGCCCCAACTACAGTCATCAGGGAAGCCTGCCTCCGCAGCGAAAAAGCCTGCCAAAAAGCCTGCTTCTATGGAACAAGGGCTGCCCCACGTCTAACAGCTACGTGTGCTTTTCGTAGTTGAGCTCTGACTGGCGCTTTCCCCAGATGCCTAGCTCTCGGACAGTCCTTTAAGGTATGCGCTACGACGCCACAAATCAAGCACTGGCCCAGCTTCCACCTGCACGGTTCCTTCTTATGACCAATCTTGCCATAATGATGGCACACCTTCCGACTCGGCCCAGCTTCCGGTGCTTGCTGCTGCGGAACTCCATCCGACGCCTTCCGCAGTTGATTTGCATACCGACAATCCTTCGCCGAATGAGTAACACCACCACAAACCAAACACTGACCTAGAAAGCTTCTGCACTGCTCCTTGACGTGCCCGTTCTTGCCACAAAAATAGCAAGCCTTCCGAGTAGATCCACCACCAGCTCGGATCTGACGTCTTCTAGCCATCTAGCGCCATAGAAACGGACCAAAATTAGACTCAAAGCTTAATGACTCGGATGTCAAACTTAGTTCATTGGACATTCTAATATTATTATCGTTATTCTGATATTAGCAGTTACAGAAGAGAGACCTGCATAGGCCACCACTAAAACCTGTCACGCCCCGCTTCCCTAAAATGGAGGCGAGACGTGAGAAGGTCGGCACAGACGTGGAGCTGTGAAGCCACACGCCTGATAAGCATCAATAAATTAAATGCAGGTCCCTGTAAGTGCAAACGAAAAAATAATAATAATAACAAGAAAGAGAGACTGAAATAAAATCTCAAATCTCAGAATTGTCCAACATTGAAATTAAGTTCAACATCCAGAAAAGCCACCAGGCTAAAAGAAAGAGCCTAAAGGCCCAGAACAAGGCCAACAAAGACAAACGTAAACAGAGTATAGGTGCTACGCACCGACAACTGTAGGATCCTGGCCAAAACAGAGTTAGGATCGATAATATGAAGTTTAGACTTACGCTTGCGTATGCGGCACGGTAGTCTACGAACTTCGCCTTCGGATTCGCCACGACGGATCGAGTCTTCTCACGAACGGAGTAAGGCTACTAAATCCACAATCTAAATCTCTACTTTAGATTAAGAACTTGGATAGAGGAAGAGAAAGGATTTCTGCAGAGCTTCGCTAGAATGAAGTTGCATGCATGAATTTCATGCAAAAAAGGTAAGAAATGGCTTACACTTGGGTCTTATTTATAGCCCCCGAGGTAGTTATTTTAGGGTAAGTTGTTCCTTTGGAACAACTTAATTAAGGTGTACCATGATACATGGCACATTATAAGCTTAAGTTGTACCATATGCATGGTACAACATAAGCTTAAGATATTCCCCCTTTATTAGCCATATGTCGCATGCACTTATGCATATATAATGCGACTTTCCCACTCATCCAGAGATCCTCTCCGCAAGGGAACAGATTTCCTTTGCACACGACTTCGTGTGCGCGACGTTCGAGGTCCGTATTTCCTCGTACATCCCCCACAAGGGTGTACAAACGTCTTCCATATCCAACATCTCCCACTCACACTTGAGGGGATTGTAAGAGAACGTCTTTCCCTTAGTTCTTTCATCTATCATACCGAGAAATAGACCGTGCGACCGTCATGCGCGTAGAGTCTGTTGTTGTGCACTTGTTAGAGATACACAACGACCTCGAAGGTGCAAAGTTGAGTAGTTCAACGCATGCTTTACCCTAGATTATTTCTTCACATTTCTTATACTTTATATTCAACAATTGAATCCCATCTGGATCACAATTGGCTGGCCAGCTTTGAATCATTAAAGTCCAAATGTGAATATGAAATCAATCTTCCTCTTCTTGCGAACCTTCTGATCTTGACTTGATTCGCTTTTCTAACGTGCCCCGCCGAGCCGAATTATCATAGCCCATAAGTAACACGCTAAGATAGCGATCATCTCGTCAAATCTAAAGGAACCAATTGGAGTCCTTGAGGGTAAGAGTTAAGACCCGTATGGCCTTTGAGTCTCACATAATAGCAAACACTATTGCTACTAACTCAGTGGTCGAAATGCATACGTGGTATGAACATGTATTACAACATCACTCCTTTCCCATGGAGAGTATGTCTTAATGATGTTGTACGGATGAAAAGATCAGACACCACAGTGCCTATCTTTTTGAGTCCCCTTACTACTCGTGAAATATTCACGGACTCTCATCCTGCATAAGACAGATAGGATTAAAAAATCCTACGAGATCTCTTTCAAACATCCTTGTGATACAGATCTCAGATCTTTTGTAAGCATCCATATGATGCAGATCTTTCATTCGACTATCTTGTTTAAGTCATGACTCTAAATCATTCGTCTAATGATTTTGACTTTAAACTAGTCTCATATCTATCTTATCCATCTGATAAGATAAGGCGGTTGCTCATGTGAGAGAGCCAAACTTTATCTGTCCGACATACACACAATTCAGCTGAGATTTCAAAAATGTACACAAACATTTCTTAAGAAATTGATATGCAATGTTTGAAAAAGAACTTATTCTTTTATTAAATTTGATCTTTCTTAGACATGGGAATATATATTGGTACAACTCAGCTCATACGCAATCCTTGGGATGATAAGTGTTTATAAAACACATTTCTGGGGATCGCTTTCGTAAGCTGATCCTCTATCATCTCATGCGTAGATATGTACCTTATGTCTACCTTCTTGGTTTTATCATAGTCTTTTGCAAATCTGCAGTTCCTTTAAGATACTGCATTATCCTCTTAACCGCTTTCCAGTGTTCTTGCCCTGGGTTGGATTGGTAACAGCTTACCATTTTCAACGGCAAAACAGATGTCCGGTCTCGTACACACCATAGCGTACATAAGACTATCAACTGCACTGGAATATGGAACTTTTTCCATAATTTCCTTTTCCTTTTGGTTCTTTGGACACGATTCCAGATATAAATTATCGCATATGCTTATATGAATATCAAAGGACTTGCAGTCCTGCATATTAAATCGTTCTAGAACCTTCTTTATATAAGTCTCCTGTGAAAGAGAAAGAAGTTTCTTCGAACGATTCCTTGAAATCTTAACTCCAAGGATATATGCGGCTTTGCCTTTGCCTTTCATCTCAAATACTGATGAAAGCCAAGCCTTGATACTCATCACAAAGCCCTTGTCATTTCTGGCTATTAAAATGTCATCTACATATAGAGACATGATAATATACTTGCTTTTAATCCTCTTGATATATACTCAGTTATCTTCATCAAGCATGGAAAAACCATTTGATAAGACAACTTCTTGAAATTGTATATACTATTGCCTCGAGGATTTACTTAAGACCATATATGGATTTACGAAGTTTACAAACCTTATGTTCGTTTCCTTCTTTTACAAACCCTGTTGGTTGTTCCATATAGATCTCCTCGTCCAATTCTCCATTGAGAAAAGCAGTCTTTACATCCATTTGATGTAATTCGAGGTCTAAACAAGCTACCATTGCCAGAATCAGGCGAATTGAGGTAAAACGAACAACAGGTGAGAAAGTCTCTTCGTAGTCTATCCCTTCCTGTTGCGTAAAACCTTTCGCGACAAGGCGAGCTTTATATCTGTCAATAGAGCCATCAGCCTTATGCTTGATCTTGAGAACCCATTTGTTCCCAATAGCTCTACGTCCTCTGGGTAAGTCAACCAAGTCCCAGACTTGGTTAACTTTCATGGATTCTAACTCCTCTTGCATCGCTTCCATCCATTTGTCTTTAGCAGGGCAAGATACGGCCTGTTTGAAAGTAGCAGGCTCGTCATCTTCTTGTAGTAAAGTCATAAAGGTTTGCGGAAATTCATCCTCAAATCTTAGAGGAGCCAACCTTGTACGACTACTACGTCGTATTTGAGATTCTTCAAGTCCTTGTTTACTTGAATTTAGATCAATTCTAATATCACTCCCACTTGGAATGTCGTTAGAATTGCTCCCACTTGGATCATTATTCCCGTATGGAATAGGATAATCGTCATTCGTATAATCCATTAGTGAAGGTTGAAACGTATTTTCATTTTCACCAAGAATTCTCCCACTCGAATGAGGTAATCCTTCTTGATCATAAATCTCAAATAGAGATAAGTCCTGACTTATCTCGCCCTGTCTTGGAAACTCGTTTTCCAAGAAAGTGACATCCCTCGACTCAAACTCAATTAGCCCACCATTGTCTTCATGACTAATAAAAACATAACCTTTGGAGTTTTCTGCGTATCGTATAAAGATACATTTCCTTCCCCTTGGCCCAAGTTTGCCATACTTATGGGAGAAAATATGTGCGTAGGATGCACAACCCCAAGGTTTCAAAATGTTTAAGTCAGGAGACCTTTGGTTCCACAACTCATAAGGAGTGGAGCTAACTGATTTCGAGGGCACACGGTTCAAAAATGAAAGCGGCCGTCAATAATGCATCACCCCAAAAAGGTGATTGGCAAGTTAGCTTGCGCCATCATTGAACGGACCATTTTTCATTAAAGTCCTATACCTCCTTTCTGCAACACCAATTTGTTGAGGAGTATAAGGCATAGTTACCTGATGTACTATGCCTTTTTTATCACAAAGTTCCTTTAAACTTGTTGATTGATATTCACCGCCCCTATCGGTTCGCATGACCTTAATCTTGCGATCTAATTGATTCTCCACTAAACTCATAAGTTTTTAAAGCAGGTTTAGTGCTTTCACTTTGTGGGATATCAAATAGATATGACCGAATCGGGTGAAATCATCAATAAAAGTGATGAAAAATAGGACTTCCCGCGTCTTGTCTTGACATTCATCGGACCACATATGTCCGAATGGATAAGCTGTAATGGAACCTCGGCCCTTGTGCCGGTTCCAAACAGCTTGCGATAAGATTTCCTCACAAGGCAATGTTCGCAGGTCGACATTTCAACCTTTGAAACATTGGATAGAAGGCCACGTTTGGCAAGTCTATCTATACGCATTGGTCCAATATGACCAAGCCTTGCGTGCTAACAAATTATATTAGACTCATTAGTCAAAGAATTTGTCACAAGGAAATTTTCATTACATGAGGAAATACATTGTACTTATTACAATAAATCCTTTGAAATACAAACCCAGTACCAATAAAGGAATTATTACAAAATAGGTCCATATTACAATCATGAAGGAACCAACTATAACCCAGACCCATTAAATTGACCACAGTATTAATATTCCTTTGAATATATGGAATGAAGAGAACATCATAAAGTAGGAGAGTGTGGCCGTTGTCCAAGTCTAGCTTGCAATTCCCAACGCCTTTCTCTACAACACGTGTGTTGTTTCCTACATTGATCCACTTCATTCCTTGGGGTATCCGGTGATACTCCACGAAGGACCGTCTGTCCTTTGCTATGTGGTCGGTGGCACCTGAATCAATTATCCCAAAATGGATTAGATTCCACAAGAAATATTGAACTAGAAACACATTTGTAACTAGTATTACAAGTTACCTCGTCACTTCCACTCATACACGAACGAGCATAGTGACCGAGCTTGTTGCACTTGAAGCACTTGATCCTTTTCAAGTCTTTCTTCTTGTGCCATTTCTTGTGCCCACCCTTATGTTTGGGTTCCTTGGTAGACTCAGGTTGCTTATTACGTTCATTAGAAGACTTCGAACGATCTTTACGTTTCTTTCCCCCGTGTGAGGAACTAGCAACCATGTGCACTTCTGCACTTGGCTTGGCAGCCGCAAGCCGCTCTTCCTCTAATTCGAGGTGCTTGGAAACATCGCTGAAGGTCTTGATGCTCTCATTGTGAGTGAGATGCATCTTCATTTGATCCCACCCATTTGGTAGGGAACGTATGACTGCTTGGATTTGTTGCTCATCAGTGAGCACATGACCTGCGTCCTTTAACTCCGAGATAAGGTTCGCCATATGTCGCAGATGTTTCCCCATGGAATGATCTGGACGTTTCTTATATGTATCGAACCTTATAGTTAAGGCGCGAAGTTTGGACACCGATGTGCCACCGAACTTCTCCTCTAGCTTGGACCATATGTCCATGGCTAGGTCATGTTCTCGGAAGATGCGCATTATGTCATCAGCCATACTGCTTAATAACGTAATGCGCGCTATCTTATTCTTCCGAGACCAAGCATCAAAAACTTCCTTGTCTCGTCTGTGTTGGGCCGTAGTGCCCAACTCAGGTTCAATCATTACGTTCTTTAGAGTTTCGAGCACTTCTTGCTCCTCTAAAACGTATTGTATCTTAATGGACCAAAGTTTGTAATTATCGCCGTTGAGTTTTTCACCTTTGTTTAACTCAGCGACGATATTCTTTGAAGCGGAAGACATTTTACTTTTAAAATGCTGCAAAAGACACAAAACCGAAGGTTCGATCAAAACATTGCATAAAAATTCTTAAAATATAACTCCCACTTGAAATGATAATAGAATATCCCATTTGGATAGTTCTAAAAATTCAAATCCCACTTGGAATTATATTATATTTGATAAGTTACTTTCGAAAAATATTGAAGATGTTGTTCTAGAATCGAAAAGGTCTCTATGATTCCAATCACCATCTAGAACAACCTTCAATATTCCCCCATCACTTATCAAACAATAGTACTCTTATAGTACTAGCAGCGAAAAAACGAGTTTGAAAACGTATTTTTCAAATATAATTCCCACTTGAAATGATAATAGAATATCCCATATGGATAGTTCTAAAATCAACTCCCACTTGGAATGATATTCAAAATTTGATAAGTTACTTTCGAAAAATATTGAAGATGTTACTCTAGAGTCGGAAAGGTCACTATGTTTCCAATCACCATCTAGAGTAACTTTCAATATTTCTCCCTCACTTTATCAAATGTTAGTACTCTTATAGTACTTTGCAGCGGAAAAGCGTTTTTTGAAAAACGTATTTTTCAAAAATTCAAAATACATTGGCTAATCTCCGTAGAGTAGAGCACAACGTCATAAGTACATTGGCTAATCTCCGTAGAGAAGAGCACAATGACTTGGCTAATCTCGCATGAAGTAGAGCACTATGGCTAGTCTTCAAGGAGTAGATCCCAAATAAAAAACTTCATTAAAACGTTAGTCCCGTATGAACTAGTCGGCACTGTGGTTAGCCCCGTATGGACTAATCGACACATTCGAGTTTGACCAAGGCCTTTTGTTACCCCGTATGGGTCATTTGGCAAGTTTGCAATCGACCCAGACCTTCTGTTGAATTGGTCGACCAAAAACACCAAATTGGTCGACCAATTTTTTGGTCGCAACTTCTTCCCGGCCAGGGCCTCTGCCCTGGCTGGGGCTTGGCCAAGGGCCGGCCAGGGCCTCTGCCCTGGCCGGCCAGGGGCCTTGGCCCCCTCGGCCAGGGCCTCTGCCCTGGCCGAGGCCGGCCAAGGCCGGCCAGGCCCTGGCCGAGGCCAGGGCATTGGCCCTGGCCTCTGCCAGGGCAGGCCAGCCGGCCCTGGCCCCTGCCAGGGCCCGCCAGGCCCTGGCCGAGGCCAGGGCGTCGGCCCTGGCCACTGCCAGGGCCGGCCAGGCCGGCAGGCCTTGGCCAAGGCCGGCCACTGCCGGCCTGGCCTTGGCCGGCCACTGCCGGCCTGGCCTTGGCCGGCCATGGCTTGGCCATGGCCGGTCATGGCCAAGGCCATTTGGCATTGGCCGGCCATGGCCCCTTTGGCCATGGCCGGCCACCCCCTTTGAATGGGGTTGCCGCACATACTCCTCCCCCTTGATGGGGTGGTCGTCGGTGGTTATTGGCCGTAGCCAACCCCCTCCGCAAGTGGAGGGGGGGTGCATAGCCTTCATAGCCCATTTGGCCATGGTGCACATGCACCAATTTCCTCTTACCCGAGGGAAATAACTACCATCATCTTCCTCGATGAAGCACCCGTTCGTCGATGAAGCACCCGTTCGTCGAGAAATTAGTTATTTCCTAATGGCCGTGTGCCAAAAATGAAAAATAACATACTACGTGAACGGTCGGTTCTTCCCGTCACGGAGAGTTCCTACCATATCCGTAATGATAGGAGACCCTAACGTGAAAAGAACAACCGCTGCGTTCTCTCCGTCACGAAGCGTTCCTACTATATCCGTAATAGTAGGAGACCCATTCGTGAAAAAGACAACGACTCGTTCATAGTTTCGACGAGGCGGTGGTTTGACCGGGGCGAACCCATATGGCTCTGATACCAATGTAGGATCCTGCCAAAACAGAGTTAGGATCGATAATATGAAGTTTAGACTTACGCTTGCGTATGCGGCACGGTAGTCTACGAACTTCGCCTTCGGATTCGCCACGACGGATCGAGTCTTCTCACGAACGGAGTAAGGCTACTAAATCCACAATCTAAATCTCTACTTTAGATTAAGAACTTGGATAGAGGAAGAGAAAGGATTTCTGCAGAGCTTCGCTAGAATGAAGTTGCATGCATGAATTTCATGCAAAAAAGGTAAGAAATGGCTTACCCTTGGGTCTTATTTATAGCCCCCGAGGTAGTTATTTTAGGGTAAGTTGTTCCTTTGGAACAACTTAATTAAGGTGTACCATGATACATGGCACATTATAAGCTTAAGTTGTACCATATGCATGGTACAACATAAGCTTAAGATATTCCCCCTTTATTAGCCATATGTCGCATGCACTTATGCATATATAATGCGACTTTCCCACTCATCCAGAGATCCTCTCCGCAAGGGAACAGATTCCCTTTGCACACGACTTCGTGTGCGCGACGTTCGAGGTCCGTATTTCCTCGTACATCCCCCACAAGGGTGTACAAACGTATTCCATATCCAACAACAACTACAGCAGTCTAAAACAAAAGGGAAAGCTCAACGAAGACACTAGGACTGGTCCCCAGTGTCCACGTACTCCTCAACGAACGCAGGTTCTGACTCAGCGTCAGCAAACACCACGTCCTCCGCAGCACTCTCAGGCTCGGGGTCTAACATGTGTCACCCAAAAGAGTAAAGGGGCACATTTCAGCAAGTCTAAAAGACTTGGGCAAGGAAACTGAAAGGAAGGTAAACTAACAACCTAGCAGTTATAGTATGATGCTCAGCATGGCAAGTATAAAATGGAAGTGACAAACAAGGTAGGGTGCAAGTAACAAGTATGGCATGGATGACAAGTTTTACAAGTATAAACACGGACAAGTACAAGTCAAGTAAATCATGTCAAGTAAACACGTCGTGCACAGAGATTCTGCCTGTTGGCTAGAGTGGCTGATCGGGCCAACTCCTAAGCTCAAGTGACCGTTTATCTCTACCCCTCCACATGTGTCGAGCCAGGGCATTACCCCGAACACAGAATGCTCGCTTCTGGAACACGAGCCAGGAAATGTGCTTAACATGTATATCCAGCCAGGGCATTACCCCGAACACGGAATGCTCGCTTCTGGAACACGAGCCAGGAAGTGTATTTAACAAGTATGGCATAGGGTTATGCCTGCAACGCAGGTGCCTAGCCGGAAACAAGTAGATCGGGCATTGGCTATCAACCAACACATGTGGCCCGCTTCTGGAACACGAGCCAGGAAACACAAGTATTGTAGCGTGTGCTACGAATGCGACATTCAACATGGATGACATGGCATGTCATTGCATGTAGTAAGGCGTACAGATAAGGAATTAAACATGGCAGTTTAATATGCATGAACAACAAGTTAAAAGGGTTGGATCTAGCTTCGTTGTCAAGCTAGATCAATTGAGGTATCGGATCTAGTTTCGTTGTCAAACTAGATCAAATAGGTGTCTAGGCAGCTATCATTTCACTGTCTAGTCTCTTTTACGCCACGGTACAAAAGTGGCCTAAAACATGGCCTAAAACCCTAAGTGGCAAGTTTCACTTGCCTAGCACCGAGGATGACGATCAATGAGGCACGTCACAAAATGTTAGCTACGGGGATGAGATCGCTGCCATGGCAAATCAACATTAGAACAACATCCAACCTAGTTTATTATTAGGGTTTCAATAAAATCATAAAGAGGGTTATGAGAATATCAAAGGATCGAACCCTACCGTGATAGAAGTAGAAGATCGATGCCGAGCAAGCACGGCGACGGAAGAACGATCCGAAGAACTACGGTTCAGATCTGGAAATGGGGAGAAAATCTGGAAAAATTGGATTTGGGGGGTTTTTGGGAGTTTTCCGGTGGCCTAGAGGAGATGGCTGATCACTCCATATTTTACACTTTTTACCCGCATGTTTGCATGCCATTTAGATCGCTCAAATCATGTTTTTCACGATATATCGACGATATTGCGATACTTTTCATGATTTGTTGTTTTTGTCGTATTTCAGGTGATTTGGAGCGATTTGGAGTGATCCCGAGATACGCCTACTCCAGAGTGTCACCGACAACCTCCCCGAGGGGTATTTTGCCATTGGAGAGGAGCGGAAGAAGAAAGAACGTCGCAGGAGCGACGAGGAGGCAAAAACAAGCTGTTTGGGCATTTTTGGTGTCTCACTCGGCCGAGTGAAGGAGTCACTCGGCCGACCAGTGAGACCCCGCTCGGCCGGCTAGATCGGACACGCATCATATGTGCACTTGGCCGAGCATCAGAAGCCACATCGGCCGAGTGACGAGACTCCGTCCGCCCGAGTGGCATTCAGACGACGCCCATCCAAAAGAGCCGACTTACTGTTTTTCATCTGCCTGAGCTTCAGAAGACCCACTCGGCCGAGTGGAAAATGCCGACCGCTCGAGTGAATAGAAGCCATCGGCCGAGTGACGACAACTCACTCGGCCGAGCGACCCCCGAAGAGAAGACGCCCGAAGACCCAGACTTACTGGAAATTTTCAGGGTTTCTTACTCGGCCGAGCGACTTTTGCGACTTTTGTCACTCGGCCGAGTGAGCTGCGCTGCCTGTAGCGTAAATTGCGATTTTCAGGCTGCGCATGGGTATTTTGGTCACAGTTTTTTGGACGATTTTGGGGGGTATTTAACCCTAGTTTTTGACCTAGGTTTGGGGGCTTTTCTCTTTACTTTTTGCAGCTTTTTAGATAAAACTTTTTAGCTTTAGATTTTTGTGATTGGAGAGGAGAGAAAAGTTTATTTTTTGTTGGATTCTTGGAGAACTCTATTGGTTTGTCTCCCTCTCCTTTAAAAATACTATTTTTATTGCTTATTTGAATATTGTGATGAATTCTCTTGTTATTTCCATTGATTATTTTTGTATTTGTGCTATGAATTGTGAGTAGTCCTAACATCTTGGGGCGTGGGGATGAACCCTACGAGCCCAATTTCTGATTTGTGATGATTTGGTAGAAATATTGCTAGAATTGCTATTAGGGTTAGTTTGGGATCGATTTAACACGGATAGCTAGGTGTTCATATCAATTGGGATTTGCAAGAGATTGGATCCCAATTCGATAGGAAACCCTAGAAATCCAAATTGGGTTGAAATTGAGTTTCCGTAGTATCGGTTTGCAAGAGATTGGACCGATACTAGGGTTCTCGGTTGCAATTCCATGCCGATACCCGTTTGCAAGAGATTGGACGGGTAGGAACTATCCCAACCTAGGTCGCGGACCGAGTTTGCACTAAAGTGGGCTCGGGACGCGATTGAACGATGATGTTGATCCTAATGCTAGCTTGCCTAGGCTAGGGTTTACAAGAGATTGGACCCAAATCTAGGATAGCTATAGACCGGCAACAGCGCGAGAGCGTGAGCTAGGTTTTACATTCAGTTGCAACTAGTTCATCCGAAATTCTACCCTAGCAACTGTGACACCAATGAAACACATTGACGAGATACGGTGAGTAGCGGGAATTCCCCATTCCCTAGACGACTTTTATTTGATTTTATATCTCTACACTTTGTCTGACGATTGTGGCAGGATCACCAAAAGGCAAATTCCATCTTTTCTGTTCATATAGCCAGGTTGTTTGGAGAAGACACCGTCATTCGTCCTCCCTGTGTTCGATACCCGCTCGCCGCTACACCGTGCGCTTGCGATAAAACTACACGGTCGCTCTTTTTGGGTTACATTCCGAAGCGATCAAGTTTTTGGCGCCGTTGCCGGGGAGGCGATAGTGTTTGATCTTATCACCCTAGCTATTTCTTCTTTTGTTTTATTTCTTTATTTTTTATCTAGCCCTTCCACTGTGCTAATCATTTCTTTGAACCTCTGTTTTCCCGTTGCATGTACACGAGATCCACGGCGGACCCTGAAGCTATATTATTTGATCCTGAGATTGAACGTACTGTGCGGAGAATTAGAGCGGAGAGGAGACAAAATCCGGAAGGGAGGTTTATGACCAACCCGGAAACTGCGGAACAATTGGCGGTAAGAATGGCGAGGATCATTTCCATTCGCGATAGGCTTCGGCCTAAGACATCTTCTACGACCTCATCCATTGCCGTGCCGGAGTTGGCGGCCGACAAGAATTTTGAGCTGAAGACCGGACTAGTTGTTCTGATGCAGCAGGATCCATTTCATGGGAACGCCCATGAAAATCCTCACTACCATATCCAGCTATTTTTGTCGAAGTGCGCCACATTTCAGATGCCGGGCGTCACCCTAGATGCCATCAGACTGCGCCTCTTCCCAATTACATTAAAGGACAAAGCTCTTTATTGGTTGAGGACGCAAGCTGACGGAGTCTTTACCTCATGGGATGAGTTGGCGAGTGCGTTCATTGACAAGTTCTATCCGCCCTCCAAGACGGTAAAGATTAGGAGTGCTCTTATGTCCTTCAAGCAAGGACTTCAAGAGACACTCTATGAGGCTTGGGAGCGTTTCAAAGATCTGCAGCATCAATGCCCCCACCATAGCATCGAAGATTGGGAGCTAGTCCATAGCTTCTACAATGGTCTCCAACCGGGGACCAAGCAGATTATTGATGCGGCGACAAATGGTGCCATCCTATCGAAGACTCCCGACGAAGCTACGGCCCTAATTGAGGAGATGGCCTCAAACAATCAACAGTGGGGCGACGAGCGAGGACACTCTTCATCCTCCCTGAAGCCATCTAGCATTTATGAGGCAAAGGCCGTAGCGGAGCTGACAAACAAGTTTGATTCTCTCCACAAGGTGGTGGAGAGACTGGAGAAGTATATCACGGAGCCCCAAGGAACCCCTTCCACCTCCGCACCAACGAATCAAATGTGTGATTGGCAAGACCAATCTCAAGCTATGTATTTGGGAGGCGAACAAGGAGAGGGATCTTTGGAGCAAGTCCAATACGTCGCGGGGAATCAAGGATATTGGGCCAATCCGGCCGCTAGAAACCATCCCGGTTTCTCATATGCAAACAATGATGGAGCATTGAACCCACCGTAACAACAACCTCAACAAGCTCGACCGCCACCGCAACAACAACAGTATCCACCGAGGGGGCCTCCGCAACAAAATTTCGCACCAAAGCAACAAGTTGGACCCTATAGGCCGCCCGGATACAATCAAGGGTGGAGAAATCCGAACCCCCCACAAGCTCATCAACGATCTGAATTTGAAGCTAAGGTGGAGGAGTTTATGGTCGAGCAAAAGAAGATAAATGCTTCCTTGAAGGCAGGCCAAGACTCTCTTACAACCATTGTAGGCCAAATTTCGGAGCAATTGGCGTTGCTCAATCGGAATACTCAACAATTACCGGCTCAACCCGAGCAAAACCCACGGGCACCACCGGCCACATCAATGCAGTGGTTGTCGTTACAACTAGAGGCGGGAAGGACACCACTCCCATCATGATTCCTACCGAGGAGCCCGTGGTGGAGAGAGTAGAGCCAATTGAGCCGGCCGTTGAAGTTGAGAAGGAAAAAGAGCCACAAGAAAGAGAGAAGTCCAGAGCGGAGCAATTGCTTGAAGAGAGGCGCTTTATGCCACCGGTCCCATTCCCACAGAGGCTTGCTAGAGCGAAGATGGAGAAGCGACTAGCGAAGTTTCTCGAATATTTGAGAGGGGTAAGCCTCAATATTCCCTTTCTTGATGCTATCGTTGAAATCCCAACATACGCAAAATTTTTAAAGGATTTAATTTCGGGGAGAAAGAGGAAGGAGAAAATAATGCTAGATGAGGAGGGGACTTGGTTCACTAAGAGAGAGAAGGAGCCCGCTAAGTTCAAAGACCCGGGGAGTTTTCGGATTCCTTGCACCTTAGGCGGCGTCCCCCTTCAAAAGGCATTAGTGGACTTAGGGGCTAGTGTTAGCCTCATGCCTCTCTCTATGTTCCTAAGGCTAAACACCGGGACAAAATTGAAGCCTACCGACATGCGGATACAACTAGCCGATGGGCAGATCACAAGGCCGGTAGGGATCGCAGAGGACATCCCGCTACAAGTCCCGGGGGGCATATGTTTACCATGTGACTTCGTTATCATGGACGTTAAGGAGGAGGGTGACATGTCGCTAATACTTGGACGCCCGTTCCTCGCCACCGCCGGTGTCATTGTTGACGTACGAGAAGGTACCCTAACATTGAACGTCGGCAACATCGAGGTGGAGCTTCATATTCCTAAGGCAATGAAACACTTGCCTTACCACGAGGAGCTGGACTATATGGACCACCTTGACGAGGTTATTGAGGAGGCGATCCCCCATTCGATCGGCGCTCTATTCAATGAAGATTTCGAGGAAGGGCCAGATTTGGACCAAGAAGGGAAGATAAATGAATCCCCCGACTTCTCCACTGAAATTGATGAAGGCGACGCTGATGTCGCAAGGATTCGAGAGCTCTGCAAGCTCTCAAAATTGAAGTCTCCGACGAAAGCTCCGCCGATACGGAAGTCGGTGTCACCGGTGAAGCCGATGACCGGAGCAAGCGCTAGCTTGGGGGAGCCACCCCCCAACACTAATCGAGACGAGAGACCACCGAGGGAGAACACGCCGTCGAAACTTCCGAATCCAAGCGTTCTCCCCGGAAAATTTGACGGGTGCATCTCCTATGCACCAAATATCCCGCATTAATTGAAAATCAAAGGGGGTCGAGCTCACGACCTTAAACGAGCGCTTGTTGGGAGGCAACCCGATGGTTATCGCTTTATTTTTACTTTTTCTTTATTTTTGTTTTAGAAATTATTAGTGTTTTGAGTCGTTCGACCAAAAATTTTGTGATAACGGGTCCTATTTTTCTTGACAGGAGAGGAGATAGGGAAATCCATCATGAGGAGGATGAACGAGGCTACGAGGAGCGCTCCAGGAATGCGCTCGATGCTCAGGAGGAAGATGAAATCGACTGGAGGAAGAAAAACATCGTTTAGAGCCCAAACGAAGACAAACAGCAGAGAACAGGGTTCACTCGGCCGAGTATACTAGTCACTCGGCCGAGCACACAAGTTCGTCCGCCCGAGCGGCTCACGAACGAGGGAAGTTTGCTGTACCCAACTCTCTGTTTCTTTTCTTGATTTCAGTATAATTTCCACTCGGCCGAGTATATACATTCACTCGGCCGAGTAAAACTGATACACTTCTAGGGCGAGTCTTGCCGAGTAGCTTGAGCCACTCGGCCGAATGGACTTACTCCACTCGGCCGAGGGTGGCAAGGCCACTTGGCCGAGTCATTAGCGGGGGGGAATTTTCCAATATTTTCCGTTGAGTTCACTCGGCCGAGCGACTTAGTCCCTCGGCCTAGTCGTAACTTTTTTTATAAAAGGGGGCGGGGGGGGCGCGTTTTTCGAAACGAGCAAAACCCAGAATCGCCCGACCCCTCATCTCCCTCGCCCACTGCCCTCGCTCACTCGCCCGACCACGCACCCCGCGCCGGCGCTCGGCCACCCAACTCTGGCCGATCGTCGCCGCCCCTCGCCTGAGTCGCCGCCGGCGGTCACCTCGCCGGCCGAGCTCCGGTAACCCAATTTTTCGCCTATTTCACCTCTTTTGCGTATTTTTCGATGATCCATATGTCTAACGAACCCCAAACCCAAATTAAATTCAATTTCTATTAATTCTACCCCTAACCCCCATACGTTTTGAATATTACACGCTAATCTCTTCGTTTTATGCGCAGGTAAATTTGGGGAGCTTAGGGGAGCCCAGGGGAGCTTCCGGGGATCGCTTTGGGCTACGTGGAGGCGTCGCCTTCGCACACTTCCATTATCTTACTCTCGCGGCGTGTCGCGGTATACTCTTTCCTTTATTTTACGCACGCCGCGTTTTTCACATATTTGGTGAGCTCCCGGGGGCCATATGCCGCCCTGGACACGGCCAAGGTTGAGGAGAGCTTCCGCCAAGCGGAATCGGTCGGATGATGCCAGCCCCTCCCACGAGGTGGAGGACTCTCCTCCGCCTACTCCACCACACCCCGTTCACCCAGCACAGCCTGCAGGCCCTGCACACCCCGCACAGCCTGCAGAGCCCGCACAACCCGCACACCCCGCACATCCACTCCATGCCATCCCACAGCCCATACCACCGCCACCGGCTCCACTTGTCGGGCCGCTCGGGATTACGTTCCGAGACGACGAACACCGCGTCGTCTTCGAGCGCATTTCCCAGCGCTCGATCGTACCCTCCAGGTTCGCACACCTTGCAGACCTAGGACGCCTTGGGGTACTCGAGGGGATGCTCACGTTGTATGACAACGTGGGCTGGCGAGATTTCTTCCAGGTGTCGGCGGACACGTTTCTCCGTCCGACACTTGAGGTACTTAGTTCTATCGCCCGGACCGACGAGGGAAGCTCGTTTAGGTTCATGGACCGGGAGTGCCAGGTCACTCTCGGTATGATGAGAGCATTCTTCTCGTGGCCCGACGTCCCCGGGGCCGACCGTGGTTACGCCCCCACTCACATTCCCCCACCTTCGTTTGATTCCGGCGCCTTCTGGGCCCGGATCACGGGTCTACCTGCCTCCTTTGACCCTAGTAGGGCCAAGGCCTCGGCCATCGTCCATCCCTGCCTCCGCATAGCTCAGCGCCTTATGGCGACTACCTTTTTGGCGAGGTATGAGCCTGGGACGATGTCCACGCCAGAGCTTTATATGCTCTATGCGATGACGCGTCCCAGAGTTCTAGCTAGGGACAGCGACGAGTTGGTCCCCTGATCGCTCCGGAATGTAACCCAAAGTGCGACCGTGTAGTTTTACCGCAAGCGCACGGTGTAGCGGCGAGCGGGTTATCGAACACAAGGAGGACGAATGAAAGTGCTTGCTCCGAACAACCTGGCTATTAAGAACAGAAAAGAGAGAATTTTGCCTTTGTCGATCCTGTCACAATCGTCAGACAAAGTACGAAGATATCAAATCAAATAAAAGACGCCTAGGGAACGGGGAATCCCCGCTACTCACCGTGTCTCGTCAATGCGATTCGTTGGTATAAAAATTGCTAGAATAAAATTACGGATGAACTAGTTGCAACTGAATGTAAAACCTAGCTCACGCTCTCGCGCTGTTGCCGGTCTATAGCTATCCTAGGTTCGGGTCCAATCTCTTGCAAACCCTAGCCTAGGCAAGCTAGCATTAGGATCAACATCATCGTTCAATCGCGCCCCGAGCCCACTCTCGTGCAAACTCAGACCACGACCTAGGTTGGGATAGTTCCTACCCGTCCAATCTCTTGCAAACGGGTATCGACACGGAATTGCAACCGAGAACCCTAGTATCGGTCCAATCTCTTGCAAACCGATACTACGGAAATTCGATTCCAACCCAATTTGTATTTCTAGGGGTTCCTATCGAATTGGGATCAAATCTCTTGCAAATCCCAATTGATATGAATACCTAGCTATCCGTAGTAAATCGATCCCAAACTAACCCTAATAGGCAATTCTAGCAAAATTCCTACCAATTCATCACAAATCTAAAACTGGGCTCGTAGGGTTCATCCCCACGCCCCAAGACGTGAAGACTACTCACAATTCATAGCACAAATACAAGAATAATCAATGAAATTAACAAGAGAATTCATCACAATATTGAGATAAGCAATAAAAATAGTATTTTAGAGGGGAGAGACACAAACCAATGGAGTTCTTCAAATAATCCAACAAAAATCAACTTTTTTCTCCTCTCCAATCACAAGAATAAAGCTAAAAAGTTAATCTAAAAAGCTGCAAAAATCTAAGAGAAAAAGCTCCCTAACCTAGGGTAAAAACAGGGGTTAAATACCCCCCAAAATCGTCCAAAAAACTGTGACCAAAATGCCCATGCGCAGCCTGAAATCCGCAATTTTCGCTACAGGCAGCGCGTCGCACTCGGCCGAGTGACAAAAGTCGCTCGGCCGAGTGACAAACCCTGTAAATTTCCAGTAAGTCTGGGTCTTCGGGGGTCTTCACTTCGGGAGTCGCTCGGCCGAGTGAGTTGTCGTCACTCTGCCGATGGCTTCTTAGTACTCGAGCGGTCGGTATTTGCCACTCGGCCGAGTGGGTCTTCTGAAGCTCAGGCAGACGAAAAACAGTAAGTTGGCGATTTTTGATGGGCTTTGTCTGAGTGCCACTCGGGCGGACGGGGTCTCGTCACTCGGCCGATGTGGCTTCCGATGCTCGGCCGAGTGCACATATAAAACGTGTCCGATCTGGTCGGCCGAGCGGTGTCTCGCTGGTCAGCCGAGCGGTGTCTCGCTGGTCGGCCGAGTGACTCCTTCACTCGGCCGAGTGAGACACCAAAAATGCCCAAACAGCTTGTTTTGGCTTCCTCGTCGCTCCTGTGACGTTCTTTCTTCTTCCGCTCCTCTCCAATGGAGAAATACCCCTCGGGGAGGTCGTCGGTGACACTCTGGAGTAGGCGTATCTCGAGATGACTCCAAATCGCTCCAAATCACCTGAAATACGACAAAAACAACAAATCGTGAAAAGCATCGCAATTTCGTCGATATATCGTGAAAATCATGATTTGAGCGATCTAAATGGCATGCAAACATGCGGGAAAAAAGTGTAAAATAAGGAGTGATCAAAATCCCCCAAGCTTACCTCTTACTCGTCCTCGAGGAAGATAAGTAAAAGGCGAACCCGGTGGATTTCGAAAACGAACACGGCGGAAAAATGGAAAACTAAAAAAAACGAAGATGAAAGAAGAAAGAAGGAGGGAAGCTGCTAGATCGTTTTCTCAGTACGTGGGTTTTGCTTAATCATATAGCATGCACCGAATGTCAAACACATGTCAAAGAATTTTATTTCGATATCATAGTATAAAGGTGCAAATAGAAATAGATAACCCACGAACAATGATATAATCATGAAAAACGGAATAATTTTAGAATTAACATCGTCTGAATCATTTAAAGCGGTATACAAATCGCAGATCACACACTTTTCAATTGAACGCTTTCTATGAGGAGTATAAGAATATCACACCTAGAATAGAAAGAATAGATAAGCATGGATTTCATGAAATGAGTGATAGGCATAGATTTCTGGACTTCGTAAAGCTAAAAAAAATCTCACCGAGTATAGAATATTACTTAGCCTAGGTTGTCGTGCAACGTCAAGTAGTCACTCTCTCACACATCAATGGATTCCCTCCCCCAAGCTTATCTTTAAGCGTGGTGGCATAAAAAAATATTTACATCCCCATTTCGATAAAGCTCCAAAAGCAACAAAAATAAAAAACAAAAAGAGGGAAGAAAGAGAGATCATGAGATGGGATCGTTTATTGAGATTTTTCTCTTTTCTCTTTTTTTTCTTTTACTTTTTCTCTCTCTTTGTTTTTTTTAGAACACATATATACACAATGATCCCAACTCAAAGAGAAGTAAGAACATACAAGAAATTTTTTCTTTTTCTTTCTTTTGTTTTGGGAAATTTGGAGCTAGGAATTAATAGCAGGGGAATTGCCATATAATAGAATCGCTAAGGGGAGATTCACCAATGATTTTAAAATAGAGAAATGATGTTCAAGATTTGTGGAGAAAGAAATAAATATATCTCTCGGTTCACTCTATAGGACGTGCACGACAACTTCAGCAGGGTAATCTAATCTACTCAGTTTCGATCACAAAAAAGCTAACTAATCCAGATTTATCATAGCTAACATCATTCAATCATCCTAAAGTGAAATGTACAAATCATGCATACAGAAGTGATATAGGAAAAGAAAACGGTACTCCAAATATAAGCATTCAATGCGTGAATCTTGGTGTGTTTTCTGCGATAGCATACATATGAATATTCAGACTCAGCTAATAATAAAATCTCATCCATTTTCATGTGGAAAAAGTGTGGGTTACTATCTCCAAATGCAAGGCAAATCACAGCATATGATACCAGAAATAAAATCTAAGACATGACAAATATAGCATGCATATAGAGAAAGCTAACTCCACATCATCATCATCACAGAAAAGTCATCTCTAGCAAAGATGAAAAAGAAATAAAGATAAAGGGAAAATGAAACTCATTGCAATGCAACACACAAAGAAAATAAGAAAAACATGATGCATGGTAAAAAGAAGAAAGAAAAAAAAGGTGATGAAGATGAGTGCAAATGCGGAATATGGCGCGAAAAACTAAAATAAAGGTGGTAAATCGAAAGGAACGTGAGGACTCACTCCCCCAAGCTAAATGGCACAGTGTCCTCAATGTGCGAAGTGTGGCACACCGAGAGACAAGTAATGTGAGGGGTAAGTGAGGATGCATGCATGGGGAAAAAGAAAATAAAATAACAAAAGAAAAATAAGAAATAAAAATATGATGCGGACATGATGCATGCAGATATAGGAATGATATAGATATAAAGGTGTGACACCAAAAACTCTCCCGCTCTCCCAAAAATGATATATAAATATATGATCAAAATGTGCATCCAAAAACAGTGAGGAGAGGGTGGGGTGGGCAAAAATCAACAGGACCCAGCAGAGACGGGCAACACAACAGCAAAAGGAATCGATGGCATCAAGGGTGCCTAAGAAGGTGGTGCTGCACCGTCCCCGTCCTGAGGCGGAGGAGGAGGAGGTGGTGGAACAGACTGCTGAGAGGGTGTGGGTGTGGAAGTGGCAGCAGGCTGGGTGTGTGCAGGAGTGGGGGTGGGGACCTGCTGGGTGGACGTGGGTACGCGGGGGAGCCGCTCGAGGACCTAGGTAAGGCAGTAGTGAATCTGCGGAAGCAGGTCGAAGCGGCCAGCCATCGCGAAGACAGTGGAGGACAGGGTCCTAAGGTCACCTCTGAGGCCACTCACCGCCCCCTCGAGAGCACGAATGCTCTGAAGTACAGTGTCAGGGGGAGGTGGTGCAGAGGGACGCACCGGTCTGTGCTGCGCAGGTCGGGGCTGGCGTACTCTGATGGCGTAGGTGATGGGCTCAGCAGGGAAGGGAACGAAAGGTGATGCGCTCGCAAACGTGGGCATGGCCTCAGTGTGAGGCTGGGCAGGACGGTAAGAAGTGGAGGCAATAGCAACGAAAGAGGAGTGCAAAAGTGGCGACGAGGCGGCCAGAGAGGTCGGTGACACAGAAGTGTGGACAGACACCACGACACTCTCAGAGAATACAGCGGCAGTGGAGACAGAGGTGGAGACCACGGTCTCCACGGCGGTGGCAAAAGAGGGCTCTCCGTACTCAACTATAGTCGGCTGGCGCTCGGGTGGGGCAGAGGAAACGGTCTCGACAGACAGAGGGCCAGTGGTGGTGGTGGCAGGCGTGGAAGCAGTGGAGGTGGGCTCAGCTAGGATACTCCCGACACCGACAGCAGTGTGGACAGAGGTGTCAGGAGCAGTAGAAATATCAGGGATAGGTTGAGGGACCACGGGGTCAACAGGGGCAACGGGCTCAGCAGGTGCGACAGGGTCTGCGGGGGCAGCGTGGGCAGCGTGGGCCTGCTCGGCCTCCTCGGCCTCGAGCACGTAAGCGGCAGGGATCAGAAGATCCATCACCGGGAGCCAGTCCACATGGGTCGGTGCAATCTGAGTCCGAGCTGGGCTCGGAAGAATCATGTAATCGGCACCGAAGGGGCCGTGCAGCCAGACCCAGTGTCGCTAACAGTGCGGATGAAGCATCTTCATCCAGGCCATAACATCTATGGACAGTGAAGTGGGGCCCGGTGCTCGTCGCAGGTTGTCAGGAAAGTCCTCGCCGGTCATAAGGGCGAGCAAGGTGATCAGGCCGCCGCAGCATATCGGTGAGCGAGCGCCCACTGATACGATGATGTGGTCCAAAAACCAAGCTGCGACATCAATCACGACGGCGGGGACCAACTCATCGCCCTCCCTAGATAGAGCTCTGGGCCGTGTCATCGCGTAGAGCATATAGAGCTCCGGCGTGGACATCGTGCCCGGCTCATATCTGGCCAAAAAGGTAGTCGCCATGAGGCGCTGAGCTACACGGAGGCAAGGGTGGATGATGGCCGAGGCCTTGGCCCTACTAGGGTCAAAGGCAGCGTGAAGACCCGTAATCCGGGCCCAGAAGGCGCCGACATCGAAGGAAGGTGGGGGGATATGTGTGGGGGCGTAACCACGGTCGGCCCCGGGGACGTCGGGCCACGAGAAGAAAGATCTCATCATACCGAGAGTGACCTGGCACTCTCGGTCCATGAACTGAAACGAGCATCCCTCGTCGGTCCGGGCGATCGAACTAAGAACCTCAAGTGTCGGATGGATAAACGTGTCCGCCGACACCTGGAAGAAATCTCGCCAGCCCACATTGTCGTACAACGTGAGCATCCCCTTGAGTACCCCCAGGCGTCCTAGGTCTGCAAGGTGTGCGAACCTGGAGGGTACGATCGAGCGCTGGGAGATACGCTCGAAAGCGACGTGGTGTGCGTTGTCTCGGAACGTAATCCCGAGCGGCCCGACAAGTGGAGCCGGAGGCGGTGGTACGGGCTGTGGCATGACAGGGAGTGGCTGTGCGGGCTCTGCAGGCTGTGCGGGGTGTGCGGGGCCTGCAGGCCGTGCTGGGTGTGTGGGGTGTGGTGGAGAAGGCGGAGGAGAGCCCTCCACCTCGTGGGAGGGGCCGGCAACATCCGACCGCTTCCGCTTGGCGGAAGCTCTCCTCGACCGCGGCCGTGTCCGGGGCGGCATATGGGCCCCGAGCGCTCACCAAAACCAATCAAAATGCAGCGTGCGTAAAATAAAGGAAAGAATATACCACGACACGCCGCAAGTGCAAAGCTATGGAAGCGTGCGAAGACGACGCCTCCACGTAGCCCAAATCAGTCCCTGGAAGCTCCCCTGGGCTCCCCTAAGCTCCCAAATATAACCTGCGCATGAAATGGAGATATCAGCGAGTAATATTCAATACGTATGGGGCATTAGGGGTATAATAGATAGAAATTGAAATTAATTCAGGTTTGGGGTTCGTTAAGCACATGGATCCTTGAAAAATACACAAAAGAGGAGAAAATAGGCTAAAAATGGGGTTATCGGAGTCGGCCGGAGCAGTGGCCGCCGGCGGTGACTCGGGCGAGGTGCGGCGGCGGCTCGGCCGGCAGTGGTGGCCGAGCGGCGACGGCGGGTCGACGATCGGGCGAGCGAGGGGGATGTTCGGGCGCTGGGGAATGCGAGAAGTCGGGGCGCGATCGGTTTAGTTCGTTTCGAAAAACGCGCCCCCGGCCCCTTTTTATAGTAAAAGTTACGACTCGGCCGAGTGACTGTGTCGCTCGGCCGAGTGACTGTGTCGCTCGGCCGAGTGAACTCATCGGAAAATTCCTCCCCGCTTACGCTTTGGCCGAGTGGCCTTGCCACCCTCGGCCGAGTGGAGTAAGTCCATTCGGCCGAGTGGCCCAAGTTACTCGGCATGACTCGCCCTAGGAGCGTATCAGTTTTACTCGGCCGAGTGAATATATATACTCGGCCGAGTAGTAGTTATACTGAAATCAGGAAAAGAAACAGAGAGTTGGGTACAGCAGACTTCCCTTGTTCGTGAGCGGCTCGGCCGGACGAACTTGTGTGCTCGACCGAGTGACTAGTATGCTCGGCCGAGTGAGCCTTGTTTTCTACTGTTTGTCTTCGTTTGGGCTCTAAACTCTGTTTTTCTTCCTCCCGTCGATTTCATCTTCCTCCTAAGCATCGAGCACCTTCCTGGAGCGCTCCTCGTCTCCTCGTTCATCCTCCTCATAATGGATTTCCCTATCTCCTCTCCTGTCAAGAAAAACAGGACCCGTTATCACAAAATTTTTGGGCAAACGACGCGAAACACTAAAAATTTCTAAAACAAAAATAAAGGAAAAGTAGAAATAAAGCTATAACCATCGGGTTGCCTCCCGACAAGCGCTCGTTTAAGGTCGTGAGCTCGACCCGTTATGATTTTCAATTAACGCGGGATGTTTGGTGCATAGGAGATGCACCCGTCAAACTTTCCGGGGAGAATGCTTGGATTCGGAAGTTACGGCGGCGTGTTCTCCCTCGGTGGTCTCTCGTCTCGAATAGTGTTGGGGGGTGGCTCCCCAAAGCTAGCGTTTGCTCCGGTCCTTGGCTTCACCGGTGACGCTGATTTCCGTGCCGACGGAGCTTTCTTTGGAGACTTTATCTTCGAGAGCTTGCAGAGCTCTCGGATCCTTGTGACATCAGCGTCGCCTTCATCAATTTCAGCGGAGAAGTCGGGGGATTCATTCATCTTTCCTTATTGGTCCAAATCTGGGCTTTCTTCGAAGTCTTCTTTGAATAGAGCGCCGATTGAGTGGGGGATCGCTTCTTCAATAACCTCGTCAAGGAGGTCTGAAAGATCATCCGGCCGTCTTTTGAGAAGATATATTCTATTGGTTTCTCCTGTTGGGACTCCCTCGGAATAATGTTTGAGCCTCTGACCATTTACCTTGAATGTGGCTCCGTCCTTGCTTTCCAACTCAAAAGCCCCTCCCGGTTGTATGTGCTTGATGGTGAAAGGTCCGGACCAACGTGACCTCAACTTACCGGGGAATAATCGGAGCCGGGAATTATATAGCAAGACATTGTCTCCTACCTTGAAGTCTGTGACTGTTATGCGTGCATCGTGGAGAATCTTGGTCCTTTCTTTGTAAATTCTCGAGCTCTTGTAGGCGTCTCTCCTTATCTCATCAAGCTCGTTGATGTCTAAGATTCGCCTCACCGCTGCACTCTTGTAATCATAATTAAAGGTCTTGATGGCCCAATATGCGCGGTGCTCCAACTCTACCGGTAAGTGGCAAGCTTTCCCATAAACAAGTTGGAACGGTGTGGTGCCGATGGGAGTGCGAAAGGCCGTGCGATATGCCCATAAAGCATCGTTTAACTTTATTGACCAATCCTTTCTAGATCGATCCACGGTCTTCTCGAGGATTTGCTTGATCTCTCTATTTGAGACTTCCACTTGGCCGCTTGTCTGGGGGTGATATGCCATGCCAACTCTATGGTTTACCCCGTACTTCTTTAGCATGGCTTCAAACTTGTTTTCTATGAAATGGCTCCCCCCGTCGCTTATCAAGGTACGGGGCACTCCGAAGCGTGGGAAGATATTCTGCATGAAGAACTTAGAGACGACCCTTGCATCATTAGTAGGGGTGGCAATTGCCTCCACCCATTTGGAGACATAGTCAACGGCCAATAGGATGTACTTATTACCATTGCTCGACGGAAATGGTCCCATGAAGTCTACTCCCCAACAATCAAAAAGCTCAATTTCTTGGATGGGCCTCATTGGCATCTCATTGCGTTTGGAGATATTCCCGGTCCGTTGGCATCTATCGCACCCCTTTACAAAGGCGTGGGTGTCTCTGAACATTGTTGGCCAGAAGAATCCGCTCTGCAAGATCTTAGCGGTTGTCTTAGAGGCGGCGTGATGTCCCCCGCAAGGCATCCCGTGGCAATGCAAAATGATAGATGTTGCCTCCTCCTTAGAAACACACCTCCGAATAACGCTATCTTTGCATATTTTGAAGAGGTATGGATCTTCCCAAAAATAGCTACAGACCTCATGCAAAAATTTCCTCTTTTGGTGCGCGGGCATTCCATGCGGTTTAATTCCACAAGCCAAGTAATTGACGAAGTCCGCGTACCAAGGTACTTCTCCGGTCCTTACGGCGTATAGCCTCTCATCCACGAATGTGTCGTCGATAGGCAAACTCTCGTCCTCCTTGTCGCGAATAAGCCTAGATAAATGGTCCGCCACGACATTGTCCGTACCCTTTTTGTCTCTGATCTCCAAATCGAACTCTTGCAGCAAGAGTATCCACCTAATTAACCGAGGCTTGGCCTCCTTCTTGTTCAAGAGATACTTCAACACCGCATGGTCGGTGTGGACAATCACCTTGGAACCAAGGAGGTAGGAGCGAAACTTATCGATGGAATAGACGACCGCCAGAAGCTCTTTTTCGGTAGTTGTGTAGTTTTTCTGCGCGTCATCCAATGTCTTGCTCGCATAGTATATCGCATGAAGCTTCCTATCTTTCCTTTGTCCCAATACCGCTCCAATGGCTTGGTCGCTAGCATCGCACATTAACTCAAAGGGAAGGCTCCAATCCGGTGGTTGTATGATGGGCACGGAAACTAGTGCTTTCTTCAAGGTGTTGAAGGCTTGCAAGCATTCCCCTGAAAAAATAAAAGGAGTATCTTTAGCGAGCAAGAAAGTAAGTGGTCGGGCAATCGAGGCGAAATCCTTGATGAAGCGGCGGTAAAACCCCGCATGACCAAGGAAGCCTCTAATGCCCTTGACATTAATAGGAGGAGGGAGTTTTTCGATTACCTCAATCTTTGCTTTATCTACCTCAATTCCTCTCGAGGAAACAAGGTGCCCGAGAACTATACCTTCCGTGACCATGAAGTGACACTTCTCCCAATTTAGAGTGAGATTGTTTTGTTGGCACCTTTTAAGGACTTTAGTAAGATTGGCCAAACAAGAGTCAAACTCACTTCCATAAACCGAAAAATCATCCATAAAAACTTCCATAATATTTTCAATGTAATCGGAAAATATGGATGTCATACACATCTGAAAGGTGGCGGGAGCATTACAAAGACCAAACGGCATCCTTCGGTAGGCATATGTACCATAGGGACAAGTAAAAGTGGTCTTTTCTTGGTCATCTTCGTGCAAAGGGATTTGGAAGAATCCCGAATACCCATCTAGATAGCAAAAGTATTTATGTTTAGCTAGGCGTTCAAGATTTGATCAATGAAGGGCAATGGGTAATGGTCCTTTCGGGTAGCTTTATTTAGTTTCCTATAGTCAATGCACATTCGCCATCCCGTGACGGTGCGTGTAGATATGGGCTCACCTTTTTCATTTTTTATGACTGTCATCCCCCCTTTCTTGGGGACGACGTGAACGGGGCTAACCCATCTGCTATCAAAGATGGGATAAATGATACCGGCGTCGAGCAATTTTAGTATTTCCTTTTTAACCACCTCCTTCATATTCGGGTTTAACCTCCTTTGAGGCTCTATGGAGGTGGCGTCGGTATCCTCCAAATGGATCCTATGTGTGCAAAGCCTAGGGCTTATCCCTTTTAGATCGGAGATAGTGTAGCCAAGGACATCTTTGTGGCTCCTAAGAATGTCTAGGAGTTTTTCAAGTTGATCTTGCGTGAGGTGGGAATTGACTATCACCGGGAAAGTTAATTTATTACCCAAAAAGGCATACCTTAGATTCGGAGGTAACTGTTTAAGTTCTACCTCAAGAGGTGCTGCTCCTTCTACTTCATCAGCTCGCATGAGTTTGGCTTCTTCCTTGTCATCCGGGTTTAGTTCATGTTCAGGTGGCGCGCTCTCTTGCGAAGACTCAGACTCACTACTTAGTGAGGACGATGCATCGAAATAGGCACTCTCCGATTCTGTGCCAGCATCGTCGAAGCTTTTACTCTGCTCTGGTTCGTGCCTGGAATCAAGAAACACATCAGACAATTCATAAAAGCAAGAGTGAGTGTCATAGAGTGTAACTCCCTGAACGTCGGTTTGCTCGAAGGATTCTTCGGGAGTATAGTGTTCTTCGGCATTTGTTCTACCGTCTTCGAAATATAACTTGTCGTCGATCACATCAACTTTGACATTTCCCCCGATAGTCCCATCCGGGGAGACTTGGTCCATCACAAAACTAGCAAACAGTTGTTCGTCGGGATCCTTGATATCGATAGCAAAAGTCCTGGTAGCGTGGACCTCGTCGACAAGCTCCTTAAGGAGGTCTGTGAAGGAGTCATAATCTTCCTGACTGAGTTCTGTTGTCGACATTGCATCCTCCAGTCTCCCGGGTGGTTGATGCCGAATACCATCAAAATGCCCTCCCCGGCAACGGCGCCAAAAACTTGATCGCTCCGGAATGTAACCCAAAAGTGCGACCGTGTAGTTTTACCGCAAGTGCATGGTGTAGCGGCGAGCGGGTTATCGAACACAGGGAGGACGAATGAAAGTGCTTGCTCCGAACAACCTGGCTATTAAGAACAGAAAAGAGAGAATTTTGCCTTTGGCGATCCTGTCACAATCGTCAGACAAAGTACGAAGATATCAAATCAAATAAAAGACGCCTAGGGAACGGGGAATCCCCGCTACTCACCGTGTCTCGTCAATGCGATTCGTTGGTATCAAAATTGCTAGAATAAAATTACGGATGAACTAGTTGAAACTGAATATAAAACCTAGCTCACGCTCTCGCGCTGTTGCCGGTCTATAGCTATCCTAGGTTCGGGTCCAATCTCTTGCAAACCCTAGCCTAGGCAAGCTAGCATTAGGATCAACATCATCGTTCGCGCCCCGAGCCCACTCTCGTGCAAACTCGGACCACGACCTAGGTTGGGATAGTTCCTACCCGTCCAATCTCTTGCAAACGGGTATCGACACGGAATTGCAACCGAGAACCCTAGTATCGGTCCAATCTCTTGCAAACCGATACTACGGAAATTCGATTCCAACCCAATTCGGATTTCTAGCGGTTTCTATCGAATTGGGATCAAATCTCTTGCAAATCCCAATTGATATGAATACCTAGCTATCCGTAGTAAATCGATCCCAAACTAACCCTAATAGGCAATTCTAGCAAAATTCCTACCAATTCATCACAAATCTGAAACTGGGCTCGTAGGGTTCATCCCCACGCCCCAAGACGTGACGACTACTCACAATTCGTAGCACAAATACAAGAATAATCAATGAAATTAACAAGAGAATTCATCACAATATTGAGATAAGCAATAAAAATAGTATTTTTAGAGGGGAGAGACACAAACCAATGGAGTTCTTCAAATAATCCAACAAAAATCAACTTTTTTCTCCTCTCCAATCACAAGAATAAAGCTAAAAAGTTAATCTAAAAAGCTGCAAAAATCTAAGAGAAAAAGCTCCCTAACCTGGGGTAAAAACAGGGGTTAAATACCCCCCAAAATCGTCCAAAAAACTGTGACCAAAATGCCCATGCGCAGCCTGAAATCCGCAATTTTCGCTACATGCAGCGCGTCGCACTCGGCCGAGTGATAAAAGTCGCTCGGCCGAGTGACAAACCCTATAAATTTCCAGTAAGTCTGGGTCTTCGGGGGTCTTCACTTCGGGAGTCGCTCGGCCGAGTGAGTTGTCGTCACTCGACCGATGGCTTCTTAGTACTCGGGCGGTCGGCATTTGCCACTCGGTCGAGTGGGTCTTCTGAAGCTCAGGCAGACGAAAAACAGTAAGTTGGCGATTTTTGATGGGCTTCGTCTGAGTGCCACTCGGGCGGACGGGGTCTCGTCACTCGGCCGATGTGGCTTCCGATGCTCGGCCGAGTGCACATATAAAACGTGTCTGATCTGGTCGGCCGAGCGGTGTCTCGCTGGTCGGCCGAGCGGTGTCTCGCTGGTCGGCCGAGCGGTGTCTCGCTGGTCGGCCGAGTGACTCCTTCACTCGGCCGAGTGAGACACCAAAAATGCACAAACAGCTTGTTTTGGCCTCCTCGTCGCTCCTGCGACGTTCTTTCTTCTTCCGCTCCTCTCCAATGGCGAAATACCCCTCGGGGAGGTCGTCAGTGACACTCTGGAGTAGGTGTATCTCGAGATCACTCCAAATCGCTCCAAATCACCTGAAATACGACAAAAACAACAAATCGTGAAAAGCATCGCAATTTCGTCGATATATCATGAAAATCATGATTTGAGCGATCTAAATGGCATGCAAACATGCGGGAAAAAAGTGTAAAATAAGGAGTGATCATCCCCGCCGTCGTGATTGATATCGCGAGCTGGTTTTTGGACCGCATCATCGTATCGGTGGGCTCTCGCTCACCGATATGCTGCGGCGGTCTGATCACGCTGCTCACCTTGATGACCGGCGAGGATCTACCGGCCGATTTGCGTCGTTCTCCGGGCCCCACTTCACTGTCCATAGATGTCATGGCCCGGATGAAGATGCTTCGTCCGCACGGTGAGCGACATTGGGTCTGGCTGCACGGTCCATTCGGTGCCGATTACATGATTCTTCCGAGCCCAGCTCGGACACAGATTGCACCGGCCCAGGTGGACTGGCTCCCGGCGATGGATCTTCTGATCCCCGCCGCATACGTGCTCGAGGCCGAGCAGGCCGAGCAGGCCCACACTGCCCACGCTGCCCATGCTGCACCCACTGACCCAGCTGCGCCCGTTGACCCAGTGGCCCCTCAGCCTGTCCCTGCACCTTCTGCCGCTCCTGACACTTCTGTCTCCACTTCTGCCAGTGTCGGGAGCACACTTGCTGAGCCCACCACCACCACGCCTTCTGCCACCACTGACCCCGCCGCTACCTCCACGCCCACCACCACCACCACCACTCTTGCTGGCCCTCTGTCCGTTGAGCCCCTTTGCTCTGCACTTCCCGAGCGCCCACCTACATTTGTCGAGAGTGGAGAGCCCTCTTTTGCTGCGGTCGTGGAGACTATGGCTAGCATGATCACCGCTGGGATTTCACCTCTTGGACCCCTCACTTCCTCCCCAGCGGTAGTCACTTCTGTCCCCTCCGCAGCCGTACTTTCTGAGAGTGTGGTGACGTCTGTCTTCACTTCTGTGTCACCTACCTCTCTGGCCGCCTCGTCGCCACTCTTATACTCCACTTCCGCTGCTGTTGCTTCCACTTCACGCCTACCTGCGTCCCAGCCTCGCCCTGAGGCTAGGCCCACACTAGTGAGCACAACACCCTACCTCCACATGCCTGCTGAGCCCATCACCTACGCCACCCGAGTACGCCAGCCTCGTCCTGCACAGCACCGACAGGTGCGTCCCTCTACACTACCCCCCCCGACACTGTACTCCTGAGCATTCGTGCTCTCGAGGGGGCAGTGAGTGCCCTCAGAGGCGACCTCAGGACCATGTCCGCCACCGTCACCACCATGGCCAGCCGTTTCGACCTACTACCGGGCATTCACTATTGCCTCACACAGATTCTCGACCGGCTCACTCGCGTACCGACCGCACCCACACCCACACCCACCCAGCAGGTACCCACCCCCACCCCTACCCACACCCAGCCTGCTACCACACCCACACCCACTCAGCAGTCTGTTCCCCAGCCACCACCACCACCTCCGCCTCAGGACGGAGACGGCGCATCCCCACCTTCTTAGGCACCCTTGATTCCATTGATCTTTTTGCCGTCGTGCTGCCCGTCTCTGCTGGGTCCTGACGATTTTGCCCACCCCCCTCCCCTCACTGTTCTGGATACACATTTTGATCATATATTTATATACCATTTTTGGGAGAGAGGGAGAGTTTTTGGTGTCACACTTTTATATCGTATTCACTCCTATATATGCATGCATCATGTCCGCATCATATTTTTCATTTATTTTATTTTATTTCCCTTTTTTATCATGCATGCATCCTCACCTACCCCTCACTTTACACGTCTCTGGGTGTGCCACACTTCGCACATTGAGGACACTATGCACTTTAGCTTGGGGGAGTGAGTTCTCACGTTCTTTTCGATTTACCACCTTTATTTTAGTTTTTTCACGCCATTTTCCGCATTTGCACTCATTTTCATCACTTTTTCTTCTTTTTACCATGCATCACGTTTTTCTTATTTTCTCTGTGTGCTGCATTGTAATTAGTTTCATTTTCCCTTTATCTTTATTTCTTTTTCATCTCATGCTAGAGATGACTTTTCTGTGATGATGATTACGTGGCGATAGCTTTCTCTATATATGCATGCTATATTTGTCATGTCTTAGATTTTATTTCTGATATCATATGCTATGACTTGCCTTGCATTTAGAGATAGTAACCCACACTTTTTCCGCATGAAAATGGATGAAATTTTATTATTAGCTGAGTCTGAATATTCATATGTATGCTATCGCAGAAAACACACCAAGATTCACGCATTGAATGCTTATATCTGGAGTACCGTTTTCTTTTCCTATATCACTTCTATATGCATGATTTGTACATTTCACTTCAGGATGATTGAATGATGTTAGCCATGATGAATCTGGATTAGTTAGCTTTTTTGTGATCGAAACTGAGTAGATTAGATTACCCTGCTGAAGTTGTCGTGCACGTCCTATAGAGTGAACTGAGAGACATATTTATTTCTTTTTCCACATATCTTGAACATTATTTCTCTATTTTAAAATCATTGGTGAATCTCCCCTTAGCAATTCTAATAAATGGCATTTCCCCCGCTATTAATTCCTAGCTCCAAATTTCCCAAAAACAAAGAAAAAAAAAATTCTTGTACATCCTTACTTCTCTTTGATTTGGGATCATTGTGCATATATGCTATTCAAAAAAAAGAGAAAAAAGAAGAAGAAAAGAAAAAGAGAAGAGAACATCAATAAAAGATCCCATCTCATGTTCTCTCTTTCTTTCCCTCTTTTTATTTTTATTTTTATTACTTTTGGATCTTTATAATAATGGGGATGTAAATATTGTTTTTGTGCCACCACGCTTATATATAAGCTTGGGGGAGAGAATCCATTGATGTGTGAGAGAGTGACTACTTGACGTTGCACGACAACCTAGGCTAAGTAATATTCTATACTCGGTGAGATTATTTTTAGCTTTACGAAGTCCAGAAATCAATGCCTAGCACTCATTTCATGAAATCCATGCTTTTCTATTCTTTCTATTCTATTGCGTGATATTCTTATACTCCTCATAGAAAGCATTCAATTGAAAAGTGTGTGATCTGCGATATTGTATACCGCTTTAAATGATTCAGACGATGTTAATTTTAAAATTATTCCGTTTTTCATGATATATCAATATTCCTGGGTTTTCTATTTCTATTTTGCACCATTATACTATGCTATCGAAATAAAATTCTTTGACGTGTGTTTTACATTCGGTGCATGCTATATGATTGAGCAAAACCCACGTCTGAGAAAATGATCTAGCAGCTTCCCTCTTCGCTTTCTTCCTTCTTCTTCGTTTTTCGTTTTCCATTTTTCCGCCGTTTCGTTTTCGAAATCCACCGGGTTCGCCTTTTACTTATCTTCCTCGAGGACGAGTAAGAGGTAAGCTTGGGGGATTTTGATTACTCCATATTTTACACTTTTTTCCCGCATGTTTGCATGCCATTTAGATCGCTCAGATCATGTTTTTCACGATATATCGACGATATTGCGATACTTTTCACGATTTGTTGTTTTTGTCGTATTTCAGGTGATTTGGAGCGATTTGGAGTGATCCCGAGATACGCCTACTCCAGAGTGTCACCGACAACCTCCCCGAGGGGTATTTTGCCATTGGAGAGGAGCGGAAGAAGAAAGAACGTCGCAGGAGCGACGAGGAGGCAAAAACAAGCTGTTTGGGCATTTTTGGTGTCTCACTCGGCCGAGTGAAGGAGTCACTCGGCCGAACAGTGAGACCCCGCTCGGCCGGCCAGATCGGACACGCATCATATGTGCACTCGGCCGAGCATCGGAAGCCACATCGGCCGAGTGACGAGACTCCGTCCACCCGAGTGGCATTCAGACGACGCCCATCCAAAAGAGTCGACTTACTGTTTTTCGTCTGCCTGAGCTTCAAAAGACCCACTCGGCCGAGTGGAAAATGCCGACCGCCTGAGTGAATAGAAGCCATTGGCCGAGTGACGACAACTCACTCGGCCGAGCGACCCCCGAAGAGAAGACCCCCCGAAGACCCAGACTTACGGGAAATTTTCAGGGTTTCTTACTCGGCCGAGCGACTTTTGTCACTCGGCCGAGTGAGCTGCGCTGCCTGTAGCGTAAATTGCGATTTTCAGGCTGCGCAGGGGCATTTTGGTCACAGTTTTTGGACGATTTTGGGGGGTATTTAATCCCAGTTTTTGACCTAGGTTTGGGGGCTTTTCTCTTTACTTTTTGCAGCTTTTTAGATAAAACTTTTTAGCTTTAGATTTTTGTGATTGGAGAGGAGAGAAAAGTTTATTTTTTGTTGGATTCTTGGAGAACTCTATTGGTTTGTCTCCCTCTCCTTTACAAATACTATTTTTATTGCTTATTTGAATATTGTGATGAATTCTCTTGTTATTTCCATTGATTATTTTTGTATTTGTGCTATGAATTGTGAGTAGTCCTAATGTCTTGGGGCGTGGGGATGAACCCTACGAGCCCAATTTCTGATTTGTGATGATTTGGTAGAAATATTGCTAGAATTTCTATTAGGGTTAGTTTGGGATCGATTTAACACGGATAGCTAGGTGTTCATATCAATTGGGATTTGCAAGAGATTGGATCCCAATTCGATAGGAAACCCTAGAAATCCGAATTGGGTTGAAATTGAGTTTCCGTAGTATCGGTTTGCAAGAGATTGGACCGATACTAGGGTTCTCGGTTGCAATTCCATGCCGATACCCGTTTGCAAGAGATTGGACGGGTAGGAACTATCCTAACCTAGGTCGCGGACCGAGTTTGAACTAGAGTGGGTTCGGGGCGCGATTGAACGATGATGTTGATCCTAATGCTAGCTTGCCTAGGCTAGGGTTTGCAAGAGATTGGACCCAAATCTAGGATAGCTATAGACCGGCAACAGCACGAGAGCGTGAGCTAGGTTTTACATTCAGTTGCAACTAGTTCATCCGAAATTCTACCCTAGCAACTGTGACACCAATGAATCACATTGACGAGATACGGTGAGTAGCGGGAATTCCCCATTCCATAGAAGACTTTTATTTGATTTTATATCTCTACACTTTGTCTGACGATTGTGACAGGATCGCCAAAAGGCAAATTCCATATTTTCTGTTCCTATAGCCAGGTTGTTCGGAGAAGACACCGTCATTCGTCCTCTCTGTGTTCGATACCCGCTCGCCGCTACACAGTGCGCTTGCGGTAAAACTACACGGTCGCTCTTTTTGGGTTACATTCCGAAGCGATCAATGGCCGGCGCAATGGAGGACGAGGGAGCTCCAGGGATGAATGAGGAGAGCTAGGGGAAGATGGATGATGATTTGAGGAAGAAGGAGGCTCAGGAGAAAAAGAAAGAAGAAAGAAAAACGATTGGGGGGTTTAAATAGGAGCAGCCGGCGGCTAGGCAAACCCTAGATTTACAACAGCAGTTAGTCGGTCAAAGAAGTGTTGTAGACCGACTAGTTTAACAACTAGTCGGTCGGTCGACCAACTGTGACCGACTAAAAACAAACAGTAACACAGATTGTCGAAATGGTCAAACAATTAGTCGGTTAAAGAACAATGGCTGACCGACTAGTTTGCAACCTAGTCGGTCGGTGGTTGTTCTTAGACCGACTAACGATAAACAATAACTTAGGTAAAATTGATTGAAGGAACTAGTCGGTCTGAGAGCAAGTTCTGACCGACTAGTTTCACATCTAGTCGGTCGGTGGTTGTTCTTAGACCGACTAAAAGTAAACAGTAACTCCTATACAATAGATTCAATGAACTAGTCGGTTCCAGTAGAGTTCCTGACCGACTAGATCTCAATCTAGTCGGTTGGTCCCCCTTCTTGAACCAAATAAGGTGCACGAAAAGTGCCGAATTGAAGCGCGAAGCTTCGGAAAAATTTCTACGGCTTCTAGGATCACATATCTCTAAGATATGAGCGACTTGAAGTTCGTCATGAGTGACTTACTCCAAGATCAACGATATAAGGAAGAAGCTAGAAAATCACGACGAAACGAACGAAAACGAAGCTACGGAGATGAAAACCACGCATAAGGAGAAAATCCACCAAAACATATATATATAATATAGATAATCCAAATACATGAAAACCAGTCGTTACACTGCCGCATGCGCCGCCCGTTCGGCCACTCCATCTCCAGTCAGTCCCCCCACTCTCTCTCTCTCCACCTCTCTCTCTCTCTCTCTCTCTCTTTCACATCTTCCTCTTTTCTAATCGATGACGGCCACTGCCGGTGTCGCAGCTGCCGACGGCGCCGCCCACCTCAAACCCCCCACGTTCCCTCCATCCTCCTCCATCTTCCCCCCTCTCTCATCGCACCGCACAACGCCTCCCCACTCCAATTTCCGATCGCCACTGCCATAGGGCACATTTGCGACTACTTGGCCTGAGTGATCACTCCATATTTTACACCTTTTTTCTGCATGTCTACATGCCATTTTGATCGCTCGAATCGCGCTTTTCACGATTTTTCAGCAATATTGCGATGCTTTTCACGATTTCTTGTTTTTGTCGAATTTCAGGAGATTTCGAGTGATTTGGAGTGATCCTGAGATGCACCCACTCCGGAGTGTCACCCGTGACTCCTTCGAGGGGAATTTTGCTATTGGAGAGGAGTGGGAGAAGAAAGAACGTCGTAGGAGAGACGAGGGAGCAAAAATAAGAAGATTGGGCATTTTCAGCATGTCACTCGGCCGAGTGAAGGAGTCACTCGGCCGACCACCGAAAGCCCGCTCGGCCGACCAGATCTGACACGCAGAAGACTGAGTATCAGCGTGCACTCGGCCGAGCATCGCCAGCCCACTCGGCCGAACCACGGAGACTCCACTCGCCCGAGTGGCATCAAGACAATGGCAACGAAAAGTCCAGACTTACTGTAATTTGTCAGTCATCTCCCGAGTTCCGACTCGGCCGAGTGAAGAAGTCCCCTCGGCCGAAGCAAAGAAAGTCACTCGGTCGAGTGACTCCCGAGGAGCCGACCCCCAAAGTCTGAAGTTACTCGAATTTGTCAGGGTTTGTCACTCGGCCGAATGACATTTGTCACTCGGCCGAGTGAGCCGCGCTGCCTGTAGCGTAAATTGCGATTTTGAGGCTGCGCAGGGGCATTTTCGTCACAGTTTTTTGGGCGATTTTGGGGGATATTTAACCCCAGTTTTTAACCTAGTTAGAGAGCTTTTTCAGAACTTTTTTGCAGCCTTTTTTAGATTACTTTTAAGAGATGAGATTAGATTGAGCTTTTAGGAGAGAGAGAAGTGTTATTTTGTTGGATGCTATTGATTCTTCATTGGTTTGTCTCTCTCTCTATCAAAAACTCCATTTTTATTGATATATTGAATATTGCAATGAATTCTATTGATTTTATTTGTGAATTTCTATTGAATTTCATTATGAATTGTGAGTAGTTTTATCGTCTTAGGGCGTAGGGATGAACCCTACGAACCCTATGTCTAATTTGTGATGAATTGGAGAAATCATTGATGAGATTAATTAGGGTTAGTTTGGGATTGATTTAATATGGATAGCTAGGGATTCATACCGATTGGGATTTGCAAGAGATTGGATCCCAACTCGATAGGAAGCCCTAGATATTTGAATTGGGTTACAATTGAATTTCTCCGGAATCGGTTTGCAAGAGATTGGACCGAAACTATGGTTATCGATTGTAATTCTATACCAATACCCGTTTGCAAGAGATTGGACGGGTAGGAACTATCCCAACCTAGGTCGTAGCTCGAGTTTCCACAAGAGTGGGCTCGAGATACGATTGAACGATGATGTTGTTCTTCACGCTAGCTTGCCTAGGTTAGGGTTTGCAAGAGATTGGACCATACCCGAGGTTTGCTATAGACCGGCAATTGCGCGAGAGCATGAGCTTGGTTCTACATTTAGTTGCAACTAGTTCACCTGAATTTCAAGTCTAGCAATTGTGAAACCTACGAATCACAATAACGAGATACGGTTTGTAGCGGGGATTCTCTACCCCCTAGGCGTCTTTATTAATTTGATATACCTTTTATACAACTGAACGACTGTGACAGCTTTATTGCAAACATTTCTCGATTGTTCTTATAGCCAGGTGAGTTGAAGAAGACACTGTCATTTGACCTCCTCGTGTTCGATACCCGCTCGCCACTACACCTGCGCTTGCGGTAAGACTAGCGAGTCGCGTGCCCCGGTTGCGTTTTCGAACTCTCGGGGCCCCGTCTAAGTTTTTGGCGCCGTTGCCGGGGAGGCAATAATGTTTGATTCTACCTACCTAGCTATTTTTCTTTTTTATTCTATTATTTCTATTTTTATTTTACCCCTCCTTTGTGCTAACTATTTCTTTGAAACTCTGTTCTCTCTTGCATGTACACGCGATCCTCGAAGAACCCCGAAGAAATACTATACGATCCGGAGATCGAGCGTACATTGAGGAGGATCCGAGCGGAGAGAGACCCGATACGGAAGGGAATTTTATGACCCATCCTGAGACACCCGAAGAATCGGTGGAGCGAATGGTGAGGATCATTTCCATTAGAGATAGGCTTCGGCCTAAGACTTCTTCCACGACCTCGTCCATAGCTATGCTGGAGTTGGCGACCGACAAAAATTTCGAATTGAAGACCGGATTGGTAGTCCTGATGCAACAAGACCCTTTTCATGGGAATTCCCATGAGAACCCTCATTACCACATCCAGCTCTTCCTATCAAAATGTGCCACCTTCCAAATGCCGGGCGTCTCCATAGATGCTATCAAACTGCTCCTCTTCCCCTTCACACTCAAGGACAAGGCCTTATATTGGTTGAGGATGCAAGCTGAAGGAATCTTCACCACTTGGGATGAATTGGCGAGTGCCTTCGTCGACAAATTTTACCCGCCCTCCAAGATGGTGAAAATAAGAAGTGCTCTCATGTCCTTCAAGCAAGGACCATAGGAGACTCTCTATGAGGTGTGGGAGCACTTCAAGGACTTGCAACATCAATGCCCCCATCGCAGCATTGAAGATTGGGAGATTGTCCACAGTTTCTACAATGGACTCCAACCGGGCACAAAACAGATTATTGATGCTACCGCAAATGGATCCATTTTGTCAAAGACTCCCGATGAAGCTATAGCCTTGCTAGAGGAGATGGCCTCCAACAACCAACAATGGGGGGACGAGCAAGGAAACTCTTCATCCTCCTTGAAGCCCACGAGTATTTGTGAGGCCAAGGCCGTGTCGGATCTAGCTAGCAAGTTTGACTCTCTCCACAAGGTAGTGGAGAGGTTGGAAAAATACATCACCGAGCCGCAAGGAGCCCCTACTACATCCGCACCGACAAACCATATGAGTGATTGTCAAGACCAATCCCAAGTCATGTATGTAGGAGGAGAGCAAGGAGAAGGAGATTTGGAGCAAATTCAGTATGTTGCGGGGAATTCCGGATATTGGGCCAACCCGGCCGCTAGAAACCATCCGGGTTTTTCTTATGCTAATAATGATGGTGCCTTGAACCTCCCGCTACAACAACATCCTCAAGCTCGGGCTCCACCACCACAACCGAATTATCAACCAAGGGGGCCACCGCAACAAAACTTCCCACAAAGGCAACAAGTGGGACCTTATAGGCCACCCGGGTATAATCAAGGGTGGAGAAATCCCAACCCTCCGCAAACTCAACCGCGTTCGGATTTTGAAGCTAAGGTGGAGGAGTTTATGGCGGAGCAAAGAAAGATTAACGCCACGTTGAAGACGGGACAAGATTCTCTCACCACCATCGTCGCTCAAATCGGGGAGCAACTTGCGTTGCTCAATAGAAACAACCAACAATTGCCGGCTCAACCCGAGCCAAATCCACGGGGCAACACCGGCCATATCAATGCGGTTGTTGCGGTTACGACAAGGGGTGGGAAGGATACCACTCCCCCCATGACCCAAATCAAGGAACCCGTGGTGGAGATCCTAGAAGAGAGCGAGCCGGTAATTGAGGTGGAAAAAGAGAAGGAGCCGCAAGAAAGAGCAAAATCTAGAGTAGAGGAACCTATTGATGAGCGCCGATTCATGCCACCGGTGCCTTTCCCTCAACGACTAGCTAGAGCCAAGATCGAGAAGAGGCTAGCCAAGTTCCTCGAATACTTGAGAGGGGTGAGCCTTAATATCCCTTTTCTTGATGCCTTAGTGGAAATCCCGTCCTATGCGAAGTTCTTAAAGGACTTAATTACAGGAAGGAAAATGAAGGAGAAGATCATGCACGCGGAACAAGGAACGAGGTTCACTAGGAAGGAAAAGGAGCCCGCCAAATTTAAAGATCCCGGGAGTTTCCGGATTCCTTGCACACTCGGAGGCGTCCCCTTACAAAAAGCATTGGTAGATTTGGGCGCTAGTGTGAGCCTCATGCCTCTCACCATGTTCCGAAAGTTGAATACCGGCACGGATTTAAAGCCAACCGACATGAGGATTCAACTCACGGACGGTCGGATTACAAGGCCGGTTGGGATCGCGGAGAATATCTCACTCCAAGTTCCGGGGGGCATATGCTTGCCTTGTGATTTTGTGATCATGGACATCAAGGAAGAGGGTGACACGTCGCTCATACTTGGACGCCCATTCCTCGCCACCGCCGGTGTAATCGTTGATGTGTGGGAAGGGACTCTTACCTTGAATGTAGGCAACATTGAAGTCGAGCTCCATATACCAAAGGCTATGAAGCACATGTCGTATCATGAGGAGCTAGATTATTTGGACCTCCTTGATGAGGTTATTGAAGAGGCTATCCCCTACTCCATCGGTACGCTCCATGATGACGGCTTCAAAGAAGGCCAAGATTTGAGCGAAGAAGAGAAGATGGAGGACTCTCCCAATAGCTCCACAGCGAATGATGATGGCGACGCTGATGTCGCGAGAATACGGGAGCTTTGCAAGCTCTCGACATTGAAGAATCCGAAGAAAGCTCCACCGATTCGAAGATCGGTGTCACCGGCGAAGACAAGGACCGGAACAAGCTCAAGTTTGGGGGGATCCATCCCCCAACATTGCTCATGATGAAGGGGCGCTGAGGAAGGCCACGCACCACCACGATCCAAATCCGAGCGGTCTTCCTGGCTAGTTCGACGGGTGCATCTCATATGCACCCAACATCAAGCGTTAATTGAAAATCCAAAGGGGTCGAGCTCAAGACCTTAAAGAGCGCTTGTCAGGAGGCAACTCGATGGTTTTTGCATTATTTTTACTTGGTTTTTATTTTTATTTTTAGATTTTATTAGTGTTTTGAGTCTTTTTGCCCATAAAAACCGTGACAACGGGTCTTAATTTCTATGACAGGAGAGGAGAAAAGGAGATCTCTCATATGGAGGAAGATAGGGGCAAGGAAGAGCGCTCCAAGAATGCGCTCAGGCCTTGGGAGGAGGAAGAAACCAACCGGAGGAAGAAAAACAGAGAGTAGAGCGAAAACGGAGCCCCGAAGCAGAAAACAGCACGTCACTCGGCCGAGTATCATATGCGACTCGGCCGAGCAAAGGACCCCATTCGGCCGAGTGGGGCACCAAGAAGGGAAGTCTGCTGAACCCAACTCTCTATCTTTTTTGTGCATTTTGTATTAACTGTCACTCAGCTGAGTACGTTTCGTCACTCGGTCGAGGGAAACGGATACCCTCCTAGCCTGAATATTGCCGAGTAGCTTGTGCCACTCGGCCGAAGGAGTTTTCTCCCTTCGGCCGAGTGAACATAAGCCACTCGGCTGAGTCGTAAGTCGCGGGGAGAAATTTAAATTTTTTTTCGATACGTCACTCGGCCGAGCAACATAGTCACTCGGCCGAGTCGTATCTGCACCTATATAAGCCGATGCGGGCTTGGCGCGAATTTCAACATGATTAATCCCCAAATTTCGCCCGAGCCCGAGCCTTTTCGTCTCCCCTCACCTGCGACCGCACCCCTCCCTCGCCCGAATCACCTCGTCGCCGGCCCAATCGCCCGACCGCCGCCGGCGATCGTCCGACCGCTGACGCCCCGACTCCGGCGACACCCCCCACCGCCGGCCGACTCCCTATCACCTCGGTTTGCCCCCAAACGCCATTTTTCTCCTATTTTTCTCCATCCGTAGATGTGTTGAGCCCAAAAATCAAATTAATTTGTTTATCTATCTATTATACCCCATCTCCCCCATGTATTTTGAATATTACCCGCTGATATCATTGTTTGATTTGCAGGCTATCTTGGGGGAGCTTAGAGAAGCTTCAGGACGCATTTTTAGCTTCGCGGAGGCAGCGCTCTTCACACCCACTTGCTGATTTGCTCTTGCGGCATGTTCAGGTACACTCGTCCCTTTTAGTGAGCACGCCGCACTATTTTTGTTGGGTGAGCACTCGCGGCACGCATGCCGCCCCGCCCTAGGCCACGCACGCGGGGAGCCTCTTCCAAGCGGAAGAGGACCGATGAGGCCGGTCCCTCTCACGCTAGGGAGGACTCCCCTCCACCTAGTCCACCACCCCCCACACAGCCGCTTCCCGTCGATCCCATCCACACACAGCCCATCCCCGCCGATCCTATCCCACCACCGGCTCCCGTTGTCGGGCCGCTGGGGATTACGTTCAGAGACGACGCACAGTGCGTCTGATTTGAGCGTATCGCCCAGCGATCTATAGTGCCCTCTAGGTTTGCGCACTTAGCAGACCTAGACCACCTAGGGGTGCTAGAGTGGATGCTCACGTTGTATGACAACGTGGGTTGGCGCGACTTTTTGTTAGTGTCGGCGGACACCTACGTCCGTCCGAAACTTGAGGTGCTTAGCTCATTAGCCCGGACCCCTGGAGGATGCACATTTCGCCTTATGGATCAAGAGTGCGAGGTCACTCTCGCCATGCTTCGTGCGTTCTTCCAGTGGCCCGATGTCCCCGTCCCCGACCGAGCCTATGCACCCACCCACATCCCACCGCCGTCGTTTGACACTTCCACGTTCTGGACACGTATCACGGGCTCCCACCATGGCTTTGACCCTAGTAGGGCCAAGGCCTCAGCCATCCTGCACCCCTCCCTCTGCATAGCCCAGCGCCTCATGGAGACCACTTTCTTGGCGAGGTACGAGCCTGGGACGATATCTACGCCTGAGCTCTATATGCTCTACGCGATGACTCGCCCCAGAGTTCTCGATAGGGATAGTAATGACCTGGTCCCCGCTGTAGAGATTGATATTGCTAGCTGGTTCTTAGACCGCATCATCATTTCGGTGGGCGCTCGCTCACCGATTTGCTGCGGCGGTCTGATTACTCTGCTAGCCTTGATGACCGACGTAGACCTACCTACATACCTTAGACGAGCCCCGGGCCCCACTGCACTCTCGATAGACGTCATGGCCCGAATGAAGATGCTTCGTCCCCATGGCCAGTGGCACTGGGTGTGGTTGCACGGTCCTTACAGTGCTGATTACATGATCCTCCCGAGCCTCGCTCGGACACATATAGGACCGGCCCACGAGGATTGGATCCCAGCGATGGATCTCCTCATCCCAGCTGCTTACGTTCTTGAGGCTGAGGGCGCTGAGCAGGCACCCCCTGCACCCCCTGCACCTCCTGCTGACCCCGTGATCCCTCAGCCCGAGCCTGCACTTTTTGCACCTCCCGGCACTTCTGTCCCCACTTCTGCCAGTGTCGGGAGTACCCTTGCTGAGCCGTCCACCACGTCTGCCACCACCACCCCCCCACCATTGTTGTGCCTATCTCGGTCGAGCCTATTTCCTCACTTCTTCCTGAGCGTCCACACACCATACTTGAGAGCGTCGAGCCTTCCTTCGCTGCTGTCGTGGGGACCCAGTCCGGTTTGCTGTCTGCTGGGGTGTCACCTTTTGGCCCTTACACTTCCTCCCCAGTGGTCGACCCTTCTGTCTCCACCGCAGCTGTCCTATCCGAGAGTGTCGTGACGTCTGTCCTCACACCTGTGTCACAGACCTCTCTTGCTACCTTGTCACCGATTTTGTCTTCCACCACCACTGCTGCTGCCTCCTCGTCCCAGCCTGCGTCCCAGCCTCACACCGAGGCTGGGCATCCACTAGTGAGCACATCACCTTTTACACACCTACCTGCTGTCCCGATTACTTACACTGCCCGTATCAGACATCCCCGACCTTCACAGCCTAGACCTGTTCGTCCCTCTGCTCCACCACACCCTGACGCTCTACTTCAGAGCCTTCGTGCTCTTGAGGGGGCGGTGAGTGGACTCAGGGGCGATTTTAGGGCCCTCTCTGTCGCGATCAGTTCTGTGGAGTCCCTCGTCGCCATGCTTCCCGATATTCAGGTTTGCCTGAATCAGATCCTGGCGCGACTCCCTCCACTACACCCACCCACCCAGCCGACACCTCAACCACCACCCCCTCCACCACAGGACGAAGATGTTGGATCTGGATCCTAGCCTAGAGGGGGGTGAATAGGCTTTTAAAATTAATTCGTGTAACCCACGAATAAGCAAACGCAGTTATAGCAGCAACAGGGTAAATAAAAAGCAGACACAGAGTACACAGCAGATTTACCCTGGTTCGGTCGTCCCAACGACCTACTCCAGCCCCCAAAGCAGAACTAGTATTGAATAGCGCAATAGGTACAAAACCACAAGTTAGAGCACGCCCAGAGCACCCTCTACGTCTCTACACTCGCCAGGCTCTCAGTACCCCACACACAGTGTTTCCTCTCACTATGAATCCTAGTAACGCTTTCTACCAGCTAGTCCCAAACTAGCTGGGTCCCACTTGTCTAGTCCCAACTAGACAAGTCCCAAAATGGTCACACAAAAATAGGTAGAGTTTCACCTACGAAGATCTATTAACTACTACACAAAATAATAAAGTTTAAAGTTTAGGAAGCTCAGATTGTGTAGCAGCGATGTCTTCGCCAATAAGCGCGGGCCAGAAGTCGTCTGGCAAGTAGTAGTCTCTTGGGAATGTCAACTCAGGTTGCTGCTCCCCTCACTATGAAGTTGTGGCAATTGATCACCCTTGAGATTGCGATTTGTGCACTTCCTTTAGATGATGGCTACTTGTCTCGGTCGGCAAGAGTACGTCACTAGAAAACACCCGGTCAACAAGCAAAGTTGTGGCACGACCAAGCACTAGATGATAGGCTATCTTTCGGAAATTGACATGCACCCAAACAAATCAATTTGATCATATGCGTCACTTTGAGGAGCCTGCAAATAGACAAAAGAAACTGTTACCAAGTTTAAGGAAATAAACTTTTGTGTAGATGTATATGCAGAGCTTCCCTTTTGAATTAGAACTTAGTGCTTAGAATTCCAACTTGGATTTCCACTTGATGGCATGTAGCCCATGAGAATCCTGTGTGTCCTGTTTGATGATCTCGGCCTCATGCGTCAGTTCAATTTGGAGATGATCAAACTTTGTGGCAGCAGCTTGCACATTAACTTCTCGTTTTGTGACCTGGGTATTTTAGCAAAAATTTCACAGAACTTGCTTTAGGTTTCGGGTTTTGAGGCAATGGAGGAACTTTCGGCTCTTAGCAATCCCTATATGAAAGGTGAACAGAGGTTGCGACACGGATGAATTTGGCTCCCTCAATTGAATGGCAGGCCTGCTCTCTTGTGCTTTTCAACCTGCAAACACAACAAGTACAAAAGATGAAGAGAGATTAAACTAATCTTATTCTTTTGTAATCTTTGTCTTTTGATTAACACTTTGCAGAAGAAGGTTCACAGGCTCTTTGAGAACAAAATGATGCGGCTCCCTGCAAAAGGAATCACAAAAGACTGGCATGTGCGTTTTGTACTTTGATGACTTCGGCCTGCACAAACCAAAAGGCAACTTCAATTTATCTTTTATTTAATCTTACTTTAGATCTTGAGTCCCCTGCAAGAAATAGATTAGTTAATACTCAATGCATTAAAAGATCATTGAACACAAAATTTAAGAGATGCTTGGAGTCAAAGATTTCAGCTGAGAGGACATTGGACTTTTGCTTTGAACGAAGGACCCTGTGGCTTGATAAATTGGCTTGCTTGCATGTTGCCACTTGGGACTTGCGTCTTCTTTAAGCTTATAAGAATTCGGCCCCTGCACAAAACCGAGTCAACAAAAAGCTTCAGCCAAAAAGAAAACATAACTCCCCTTCAGCAATTCCGTGCGTGTGCCCAGAAAAAAGGGTTTGTACTGCTCTCAAAAAAGTGAAATGGCAAAGGAATAGACTTTGATGCGGCTTTCTAGGAGAAGAACAGGGCAGCTTTTAATGCTTGGGGACTAGGCACAATTTATAGGGTTCAAATATTTTCGGCTGCAAACTTGTTTTTTAATCTTTGGCCGAATGTATTTGCAGAGGGTTGCCGCAATGTGATGTAGGTTTTAGGGTTTTTGTGCCGTGCTCTTCTTCAACCCTAGAAGTTGGGTTTTTATAGGGAGATACTAGGGTGATGCGGTTACAGGGAATCCTATTTTGAATAGGAGATTAGAGATTTGGTTCTATCACTTTGCACCTCAAATAGGAGATTTGATTTGATCAAATTGGGATTTGATAGCAATTCAAATTGAATATGAAATTGAAATTAATCTCTAATTGATTTGACCATATCCCAAATAGATTCCATATCTCTTCTCATTGACCAAGTCAAATCTTCTTTGTGCACACACACTCCCTTTCTCCCAATATGCTATACGAATAGCAATTCCGCCAAATAGTGAAAGTATATTGTTTCGCCAAGCCTGAAACACACTAAGCACACACGTTAGATATAACGACACGTTTGTCATCATCAAACCAAGCTCCTAGATCGTTGCTCCTAACAATCTCCCCCTTTTGGTGATGACAAACACATAAAAGATTTGAGCAATGAGTATGGGTGTGTGAAGTGTGTTGAAGGGTGTAATGCAATATAATGTATGGAATAAGTATTCAAGCATTACAACATAGCATGCACAACATACAAATACAGCATGCTCCCAATTCTCTCAAGCTCCCCCTTTCAATATTAATTCAAGTATTTTTCTCTCAAGCTCCCCCTTCAACAAATAATACCGACAACGACAAATCTTTTTTCTTTTCTTTCTCCCCCTTTGTAATCACCAAAAGTGGATTAATGAAGTCACAAAAAATATTCCATGCAAAAATAAACCATTATTAAATGTAGCGTGCAATTTGCATGAGTTTTCCAAGGAATAGACAATTCAAGCTCATGGAATTTCATAACAAGACTTCTCCACCTTTGTGTAAGTGTAATGATATAAACAATAAAGTACTAAGGGAGATTCAATTTTAGAACAATCAACCAAATCAATCCGCATTTTCCAATTTCATGAATATCACTAGGATTGATTTTTCCCACCTCATCAAAGATGAGTTCAAGTTACCGAACCCCAAAACATGGCCTAAAAGGACTTTTAAATGTGGGGTGGCATTGCTTGACGAGTTATATACACCAACGCTAATGATTACCCATGTAGCACAAGTTGGATACTCGTGGGTTGTGTATTAGCCCTGAAGTGTATCCATTTTTCATACGGAGCAATTTTCACATATTTTTTTTTCATTTGCAATTCTTTTGTGCTCAATTTTTATTCATGGCTAAACACTTCATATCCCATAGAAAATTCAGAAATTAATCATTCCTACATTCACTTTCCATTATTCTTCAAAAGAATCTCCAAGAGTACTATGAAGTCAAATATCGTGAAAGTGCAAATGTAGGTGTAGAAGTCAAATTTGACATTTATGAGACATGACTTGGCTACTAAAAAGAGAACAACATGTTTATGTAGCTACAACAATAATGAATAACTTCTACTAGGGATATATTGATCATTCATACAATACCACTTAAGAGATTCATAAGAGGATAATCAATAAGCACATTTTTGTTGATTTTTTTTCAGAAATAAAAACATTTAAAAAATCATGCATGCAAGCACACAAATCAATATAAATCAAGCACACAAACAAATCTATGAAGGTATGCAATGAAATGCAAAGATGGATAAAAATTATACCTTCTCGTCACTATTTGGCTAAGGAGATAAAAGAATGAGACATTGAATTTAACACTCCTCGCCAAAACTCCATCACACCTACATGAAAGGTGTTAAGTGTGACCTTGGAATCCAACAAGGTCTGCTAGTGTTAGCCAATATAGTTTTAGGAACCCACACTTGTTTAAACTTGATATTTGTGTTCCTAAATTTACAATAATATGAAGTGTGGCCTACACTATCACAAGTAAAGCACTTTGCATACAAGTTCTTTGCAATAGAGGGTGCATTGTGGAATTTCTTGAATTTTGACTTTTCAACGTTTTTCAAACCGAATCCAAGTCCTCTTCTATTATTACCATATAATTGATTCTCTAAAATGGTATCCAACGATTTTTTTCCCATAGAGAATTTCTTAATTGCTAATTCAAGATTAGAGACTTTAGATTTTAACAATTTATTTTCTTCCACAAGCAATGTGCATTTACTTATAAAACTTCTCTTGTTTTCCTCTTCCTTCTTTTCAAATTCAATCATTTTCCTTTTAAAATCATTATCCAACATGCAAAATTTATCATTAAGCTCTCTAATCACATAGTCTTTTTCAGTTTCGAGCTTAATCAAATCAAGTTTAAGCATGCTAATATTATTCATCAAGGAAGGACAAGAGAGACAAGGTGCTTCATCATTAAAACTGGATTTTTCCTTTTTCAAAATGTCAATAGTAGAGTCACGAGCAACAATTTCAAGTTTGAGTTTTTCAATCTCTTTAGACATTTCATATTCAGATTGTTGCATTTCAAAGTTCTCATTTTGATAATCATCTATAGTGGATTCAAGTTCTACTATTTTATCTTGCATTTCTTTACAAAGAGCAAGGAGTTCAGTTTTACTACCAGAAATTACCTCATCGTGTATTCCCATCAATGCCATGCATGAGTGGGCTTCGTGTTCCTCCTCCTCACTCTCAGCTTCGCTATCCATATCCCAAGTTAGCACCTTGGATTTTCCCTTTTCTTTAGCTACCTGAGCTGTCTCATGTGGGCAATCCCTCATTCGATGTCCTCTTTTCTTGCATTTAAAACAAGTCATTCTATTAGTAGTATTATGATCATAATTTTGCTTAGAAGACTGAAAAAAGTTAGAGCGATTAAACCTGGGTGCCATTACTGTTCTTCCTTGCTTGGTCTGGACATACTTTCTGAAATTTCTGACCATTAGCGCTATGTCATCATCATCATCTTCACTTTCGTCAGCTTTCAGAGCAAGTGGCTTGGTAGCTTTTTCTTTTTCCTCAGGTTTCTCCCTTTCATCTATATTTTGCAATTCAAGCTCGTGGGACATTAAATTACCTATCAAGTCCTCCACCCTCATCTGTGACAGATCTTTCGCTTCTTGAATGGCAGTGACTTTAGGCCTGAAAGAGCTTGGCAGTGCTCTTAATATCTTTCTCACCTGCTCAAGGCTAGAATATGGCTTACCGAGCGAACTAGACTTGTAGACAATGTTTTTGAATCTCGCAAACATTTCTGATATGGTCTCTGACGGTAGCATGCGAAATCCCTCGTATTCCGTGCTCAGAAGTGCAAGTCTGGATTCCTTCACCTGTGACGTTCCCTCGTGCGTCACCTCCAAAGTATGCCATATTTCCTGTGCAGTTATACAATGTGAGATGCGATTGAATTCAGATTTATCTAATGCACAAATGAGAGCATTCATAGCTTTAGCATTTAGAGAATAAAGCTTCAAATCATTATCATCCCACTTATCATCAGGTTTAGGCATCTCAGTATTTTCAATTTTAATAACATGTGATTTATAGCCTTTTTCAACAATTTGCCAAGCTTTATAATCAATAGAAATAAGGTAGATTTTCATACGATTTTTCCAGTAAGCATAATCTACTCCATTAAATCTAGGTGGTCGGGAAATAGACTGACCCTCAGTAAAAGCACTATCAATGTGGTCCATGGTCAAACTAGGCTAGATCTACTAAACTGGGTCTGATACCACTTGTTGGATCTGGATCCTAGCCTAGAGGGGGGGGGGGGGCTGAATAGGCTTTTAAAATTAATTCGTGCAACCCACGAATAAGCACACGCAGTTATAGCAGCAACAGGGTAAATAAAAAGCAGACACAGAGTACACAGCAGATTTACCCTAGTTCAGTCGTCCCAACGACCTACTCCAGCCCCCAAAGTAGAACTAGTATTGAATAGCGTAATAGGTACAAAACCACAAGTTAGAGCACGCTCAGAGCACCCTCTACGTCTCTACACTCGCCAGGCTCTCAGTACCCCACGTACAGTGTTTCCTCTCACTATCAATCCTAGTAACATTTTCTACCAGCTAGTCCCAAACTAGCTGGGTCCCACTTGTCTAGTCCCAACTAGACAAGTCTCAAAATGGTCACACAAAAATAGGTAGAGTTTCACCTACGAAGATCTATTAACTACTACACAAAATAATAAAGTATAGAGTTTAGGAAGCTCAGATTGTGTAGTAGCGATGTCTTCGCCAATAAGCGCGGGCCAGAAGTCATCTGGCAAGTAGTAGTCTCTTGGGAATGGCAACTCAGGTTGCTGCTCCCCTCACTATGAAGTTGTGGCAATTGATCACCCTTGAGATTGCGATTTGTGCACTTCCTTTAGATGATGGCTACTTGTCTCGGTCGGCAAGAGTACATCACTAGAAAACACCCGGTCAGCAAGCGAAGTTGTGGCACGGCCAAGCTCTAGATGATAGGTTATCTTTCGGAAATTGACATGCACCCAAACAAATCAATTTGATCATATGCGTCACTTTGAGGAGCCTGCAAATAGACAAAAGAAACTGTTACCAAGTTTAAGGAAATAAACTTTTGTGTAGATGTATATGCAGAGCTTCCCTTTTGAATTAGAACTTAGTGCTTAGAATTCCAACTTGGATTTCCACTTGATGGCATGTAGCCCATGAGAATCCTGTGTGTCCTGTTTGATGATCTCGGCCTCATGCGTCAGTTCAATTTGGAGATGGTCAAACTTTGTGGCAGCAGCTTGCACATTAACTTCTCGTTTTGTGACCTGGGTATTTTAGCAAAAATTTCACAGAACTTGCTTTAGGTTTCGGGTTTTGAGGCAATGGAGGAACTTGCGGCTCTTAGAAATCCATATATGAAAGGTGAACAGAGGTTGCGGCACAGATGAATTCGGCTCCCTCAATTGAATGGCCGGCCTGCTCTCTTGTGCTTTTCAACCTGCAAACACAACAAGTACAAAAGATGAAGAGAGATTAAACTAATCTTATTCTTTTGTAATCTTTGTCTTTTGATTAACACTTTGCAGAAGAAGGTTCACATGCTCTTTGAGAACAAAATGATGCGGCTCCCTGCAAAAGGAATCACAAAAGACTGGCATGTGCATTTTTTACTTTGATGACTTCGGCCTGCACAAACCAAAAGGCAACTTCAATTTCTCTTTTATTTAATCTTACTTTAGATCTTGAGTCCCCTGCAAGAAATAAATTAGTTAATACTCAATGCACTAAAAGATCATTGAACACAAAATTTAAGAGATGCTTGGAGTCAAAGATTTCGGCTGAGAGGACATTGGACTTTTGCTTTGAACGAAGGACCCTGCGGCTTGATAAATTGGCTTGCTTGCATGTTGCCACTTGGGACTTGCGTCTTCTTTAAGCTTATAAGAATTCGCCCCCTGCACAAAACCGAGTCAACAAAAAGCTTCAGCCAAAAAGAAAACACAACTCCCCTTCAGCAATTCCGTGCGTGTGCCCAGAAAAAAGGGTTTGTGCTGCTCTCAAAAAAGTGAAATGGCCAAGGAATAGACTTTGATGCGGCTTTCTAGGAGAAGAACAGGGCAGCTTTTAATGCTTGGGGACTATGCACAATTTATAGGGTTCAAATATTTTCGGCTGCAAACTTGTTTTTTAATCTTTGGCCGAATGTATTTGCAGAGGGTTGCCGCAATGTGATGTAGGTTTTAGGGTTTTTGTGCCGCGCTCTTCTTCAACCCTAGAAGTTGGGTTTTTATAGGGAGATACTAGGGTGATGCGGTTACAGGGAATCCTATTTTGAATAGGAGATTAGAGATTTGGTTCTATCACTTTGCACCTCAAATAGGAGATTTGATTTGATCAAATTGGGATTTGATAGCAATTCAAATTGAATATGAAATGGAAATTAATCTCTAATTTATTTGACCATATCCCAAATAGATTCCATATCTCTTCTCATTGACCAAGTCAAATCTTCTTTGTGCACACACACTCCCTTTCTCCCAATATGCTATACGAATAGCAATTCCGCCAAATAGTGGAAGTATATTGTTTCGCCAAGCCTGAAACACACTAAGCACAGACGTTAGATATAACGACACGTTTGTCATCATCAAACCAAGCTCCTAGATCGTTGCTCCCAACAGGAGATGGTGCAGCACCACCAGCTTAGGCACACCCTTGATGCCATTGATCTTTTTTGTCGTTATGCTGCCCATTCTCTGCTGGTCCTGTCGATAGATTTTTTTTTCCCCCTCCCCTCCCCCCGCACTATTTTTGTCCCTATCTTGCTCACATCATTATATATCTTTTTGGGAGAGAGGGAGAGTTAGTTTTTGTGACACTTATCTGCATCACTCCGATCTTTGCATGCATCTTTCACATCATATTTTCTTTTCATTTTTTTTATTTTATCATGCATGCATCCTCACCCTCCCCACCCATTACCCGTCTCTCGGTGTGCCACACTTTGCACAATGAGGACACTGTGCCCTTTAGCTTGGGGGGAGTGAGTTCTCACACTTTTTTCTTTTATCACCTTTATTTTTAGTTTTTTCACGTTTTTCCGCTTTTGCACCCATTTTTCATCCCTTTTTCATTTTTTTTACCATGCATCACGTTTTTCTTATTTTCTTTGTGTGCTGCATTGTAAATAGTCTTGTTTTTCTTTATCTTTATTTCTTTCATCTTTTGCTAGAGATGATTTTTCTGTGATGACGATGACGTGGTGTTAGCTTTTCTCTATATGCATGCTAATTTTGTCATGTCATAGCTTTTGTTTCTGATATCATATGCTATGTCTTATTTTGCATTTAGAAATAGTAACCCACTTCTTCTTTCCGTATGAAAATGGATGAAATCATATTATTAGCTGATGTCTGATGATTCATATGTATGCTATCGTAGAAAACACACCAAGATTCACGCATTGATTACTTATATCTGGAGTACTGCTTTCTTTTTTCATATCACTTCTTATTGCATGATTTGTATGCTTCACTTCAGATTGATTGAATGTTTGCTAGCATTGATAAATCGGGATTAGTTTACTTTTTGAGTTCAAACTGAGTAGATTAGATTACCCTGCTGAAGTTGTCATGCACGTCCTATAGAGTGAACCGAGAGATACATTTATTTCTTTCTCCACATACCTTGAACATTATTTCTCTATTTTAAATTCATTGGTGAATCTCCCCTTAGCAATTCTATTATTGGCATCCCCCCGTTATTATATCCCATGCTCCAAATTCCCCAAAACCCAAAGAAAAAAAATACTTGTATATCCTTCTCTTTGATTTGGGATCATTTGTGTATATATGTTATTCAAAAAAAAGAGAGAGAAAAAGAAAAAGAAAAAGAAAAAGAAAAAAGATTTGAGAAAAAGAAAAGAAAAGAGAAAAGAAGTTCATAACGATCCCATCTCATACTCTTTCTCTCATTCTTCCCTCTTTTTGTTTTTTTATTGTTATCTCTTTTACTTTTGGAGTTTCAAAAGAAACGGGGAATGTAAATGTTGTTTTGTTTATGCCACCACACTTATGGATAAGCTTGGGGGAGGGGATCCAATGATGTGTGAGAGAGTGACCACTTGACGGTGCATGACAACCTAGGCTAAGTAATATTTTATACTCGGCGAGATTGCTAAAGTTTCACGAAATCCAGAAATCTACACTTAGCATTCATTTCATGAAAACCACGCTTTTCTATTCTTACTACTCTATTGTGTGATATCTCTCATACTCCTTATATAAAGCATTCAATTGAAAAGTGTGTGATCTACGATTTTGTATGCCGCTTTAGATGCTTCAGACGATGTTAATTCTGGAATCATTCCATTTTTCATGCTATATTGATATTCTTGGGTTTTCTATTTCAAATTGCACCATTATATTATGATATCGAGATAAAAGTCTTTGACATGTGTTTTACATTCGATGCGTGCTATATGAGTAAGCAAAACCCACGTCCTGAGAAAAATGATCTAGCAGCTTCCTTCTTCGTTTTCTATTTCGTTTTTCGTTTTATTTTCATTTTCCACTTTTCCATCGTTTCTATTTTCTTTATCCACCGGGTTCGCTTTTTACTCATCTTCCTTGAGGACGAGTAAGAGGTAAGCTTGGGTGATTTTGATCACTCCATATTTTACACCTTTTTTTTGCATGTTTGCATGCCATTATGATCGCTCGAATCACGCTTTTCACGATTTTTCGGCAATATTGCGATGCTTTTCACGATTTCTTGTTTTTTGTCAAATTTCAAGAGATTTCGAGCGATTTGGAGTGATCCTGAGATGCATCCACTCCGGAGTGTCACCCGTGACTCCTTCGAGGGGAATTTTGCTATTGGAGAGGAGTGGGAGAAGAAAGAACGTTATAAGAGCGACGAGGGAGCAAAAATAAGAAGATTGGGCATTTTCAGCATGTCACTCGGCCGAGTGAAGGAGTCACTTGGCCGACCATCGAAAGCCCGCTCGGTCGACCAGATCTGACACGCAGAAGACTGAGTAACAGCGTGCACTCGGCCGAGCATCGCCAGCCCACTCGGCCGAACCACGGAGATTCCACTCGCCCGAGTGGCATCAAGACGACGGCAACGAAAAGTCCAGACTTACTGTAATTTGTCAGTCATCTCCCGAGTTCCGACTCGGCCGAGTGAAGAAGTCCCCTCGGCCGAAGCAAAGAAAGTCACTCGGCCGAGTGACTCCCGAGGAGCCGACCCCCAAAAGTCTGAAGTTACTGGAATTTGTCAGGGTTTGTCACTCGGCCGAATGACATTTGTCACTCGGCCGAGTGAGCCGCGCTGCCTGTAGCGTAAAGTGCGATTTTGAGGCTGCGCAGGGGCATTTTCGTCACAGTTTTTTGGGTGATTTTGGGGGTATTTAACCCCAATTTTTAACCTAGTTTATAGAGCTTTTTCAGAACTTTTTTGCAGCCTTTTTTAGATTACTTTTAGGAGATTAGATTGAGCTTTTAGGAGAGAGAGAGAAGTGTTATTTTGTTGGATGCTATTGATTCTTCATTGGTTTGTCTCTCTCTCTATCAAAAACTCCATTTTTATTGATATATTGAATATTGCAATGAATTCTATTGATTTTATTTGTGAATTTCTATTGAATTTCATTATGAATTGTGAGTAGTTTTATCGTCTTAGGGCGTAGGGATGAACCCTACGAACCCTATTTCTAATTTGTGATGAATTGGTGAAATCATTGATGGGATTGATTAGGGTTAGTTTGGGATTGATTTAATACGGATAGCTAGAGATTCATACCGATTGGGATTTGCAAGAGATTGGATCCCAACTCGATAGGAAGCCCTAGATATTTGAATTGGGTTACAATTGAATTTCTCCGGAATCGGTTTGCAAGAGATTGGACCAAAACTAGGGTTTTCGATTGCAATTATATACCAATACCCGTTTGCAAGAAATTGGACGGGTAGGAACTATCCCAACTTAGGTCGTAGCTCGAGTTTGCACGAGTGTGGGCTCGAGATACGATTGAACGATGGTGTTGTTCTTCACGCTAGCTTGCCTAGGTTAGGGTTTGCAAGAGATTGGACCCTACCCTAGGTTTGCTATAGACCGGCAATAGCGCGAGAGCGTGAGCTTGGTTCTACATTTAGTTGCAACTAGTTCACCTGAATTTCAAGTCTAGCAATTGTGAAACCTACGAATCACAATGACGAGATACGGTTTGTAGCGGGGATTCTCTACCCCCTAGGCGTCTTTATTAATTTGATATACCTTTTATACAACTGAACGACTGTGACAGCTTTATTGCAAACATTTCTTGACTGTTCTTATAGCCAGGTGAGTTAAAGAAGACACTGTCATTTGACCTCCTCGTGTTCGATACCCGCTCGCCGCTACACCGTGTGCTTGCGGTAAGACTAGCGAGTCGTGTGCCCCGGTTACGTTTTCGCACTCTCGGGGCCCCGATCACTGAGCACCCATGGTGCTCGTCCGAGTAGCACACCCATCCTCAACACTGCTGATCGAGCAGCGAATGTACTCGGTCAAAGTTTCCAAACGCACAGCATAGCTCAGACCGAGCAGTAGATCTGTTCGATCGAGCAACCCAATTTAGCATTTCCCCTATTTTTGACTTTCTAATACTGACATTTTTATTGTTTTTATTTCAGGTATTGTTTGCCTACGTCAGCAGCCACTATCGGGATTAGCTTGGGGGAGATCTTCGCATTCGCATTGCTTGCTCAGTCAGTACACTTTTCCTTTATTTACTTATTATACCGATGCATTATATTGCCATCTCCACGATGGTCCGCACTCGAGGAGCCGCCACCCCTCCCATTCGTGGGAAGAGGCCGACTCCTGGTGCCTCCTCTTCCCAACCCACATGTCGGCCTCGCCCCACCACCCCGGCCAGCCACTGTGACTACCCTCACACCACTCAGTGCTCCACATTCCCAGGCTTCTGCAGAGCCTACTTCTTCCACATCTGAGTCGGTCGTCACAGTAGATCCCACTTCTGCCATAGTGCTATTTTCAGCCGCGCCTTACACCACCACCGCTGATCTTCCCACTGACCCCCCCCCCTGTTGAGCCCCAGCCAGATCCTCCCACATTACTTGGTCCACAGCAGAGAGACCCATCACCACACCCAGAGGATGGTGCCTCTGCTTGATGTTATCCTTACCCATCTTTGCCTCCCTCATATTTTATTGTGCCAATCTGTCTGTTCGGGGTCCTGATCTTAGATAGCTTGGGGGAGGACCCACACATGCATCATTTTTCTTCATCATTGCATCATGTCATGTCTTTACTTCTTTTTGCACACTTTTTATTTTATATCCCCCCACCCACCCACCCTATTTAGCATCATCTCCCGCCTACTAGCGTTTTCTCAGCAGTGAGGACACTGCTGGGTTTATCTTGGGGGATGAGTGCTACCGCTTTATTTTTCTTTTACATTTTCCTCCCTTTTTCAGCTTTTTTTTACTTTTCCACCCCTTTTCACTTTTTTATCCTTTTTCTCATTCTGCATCATGTTTTCCTCTTTTTGCCATGCATGCATCCCTCTTTTCATTTTGCTACTTTCTCCGCCCTTTTTCTTTTTATGCTAAGGATGTTCTGCATGATGATACTTCTCGTATCCTTAGTAGTTACTCGTGATGCTTACTAGCTGATGACATGCTATTAGGGTAGTTTCAGTTTTACTTTCTATATGCATGCATACTCTTTTACTGATCTATCTAATTTAATGCCTGAAATGAATTGAAAATCAAATGCATGAAATAGTATCTAGTATGTGCTTAGTTGGGTAATGCACATAGGTTCACGCATCACTAGAACACTTGGAGCATCTGCTTTATATCTTATTCACTTCTGGTTGCATGCTTGATGTCATTGTGCTTATTACTGCATGCTTTTTCAGTGTTCATCTAGATGAATGAAAATATCCGTGCTAGTTATGAGTTTAGTTAGAGTAATATCCTATTAAACCGTTGTGCACCTCTTATGAGTGAACCGAGAGATTCATTATTTTCCTTCTCACATATCTTTATAGTTCTCTACATATCAGTCGGTTTCATCCCTACATCTACCCTTACCGCATCTTACTTCCCAAAAATCCCAAAAAGAAAAAAGTATAGCTTCTAAATGAAATGAAAAGAAAAAAACAGAGAAAAAAATGTATATATATGTGAAAAAAATAAAAAGAAAGAAAATAAAGGAATAAAACCGTTTTGTATCCTTTCATTAGAAGCTATCACATATACTGGGAAAAGAAAAAAATTCCATATCCTACTCCTAGATACGATGCCTCAAGCTAAGCTTGGGGGTGAACCAACTGATCATTTGAGTGAGTATGACATTAGAGTGGAGACGGTGCATAACAGGGAGATTTGATAATACTTAAACTTTACGAAACACTTTAGTTTTTGGAGATTTTTCGTGACTCGAAATGAATATTTGAATAGCATGACTCTTTCCATTCTCTACTACATACTGCATGATTTCTATATGCTTCATGTATATCTGATCGCCCGCCCCGAACTCACACCCGGGGCGAGAGACTCACTAGTCTTACCGCAAGCGCACGGTGTAGCGGCGAGCGGGTATCGAACACGAGGAGGGCAAATGACGGTGTCTTCTTCAATTCACCTGGCTATAAGAACAATCGAGAGATATTCGCTATAAAGCGGTCACAGTCGTCCAATTGTATAGAGAAAATATCAAATAAATAAAAACGCCTAGGGATAGGGAATCCCCGCTACAAACCGTATCTCGTCATTGTGATTCGTAGGTTTCACAATTGCTAGACTTGAAATTCAGGTAAACTAGTTGCAACTAAATGTAGAACCTAGCTCACGCTCTCGCGCTATTGCCGGTCTATAGCAAATCTAGGGTAGGGTCCAATCTCTTGCAAACCCTAACCTAGGCAAGGTAGCGTGAAGAACAACATCATCGTTCAATCGTATCTCGAGCCCACTCTCGTGCAAACTCGAGCTACGACCTAGGTTGGGATAGTTCCTACCCATCTAATCTCTTGCAAACGGGTATTGGTATAAAATTTCAATCGAGAACCCTAGTGTCGGCCCAATCTCTTGCAAACCGATTCCAGAGAAACCCAATTGTAACCCAATTCGAATTTCTAGGGCTTCCTATCGAGTTGGGATCCAATCTCTTGCAAATCCCAATCGGTATGAATCCCTAGCTATTCGTATTAAATCATCCCAAACTAACCCTGATCAATTCTAGCAAGAATTTCACCAATTCATCACAAATTGGAAATAGGGTTCGTAGGGTTCATCCCTACGCCCTGAGACGATAAAACTACTCACAATTCATAATGCAAATCATTAGAAATTCAATAATGAAAACAATAGAATTCATTGCAATAAACAATTTATCAATAAAAATGAGGTTTTTGATAGAGAGAGAGACAAACCAATGAAGATTCAATAGCATCCAACAAAATAGAACTTTTTATCTCTCTCCAAAGAACTAAATCTAATCTCCTAAAAAGTAATCTAAAAAGCAGCAAAAAGTATGAGAAAAGGCTCTGGAAACTAGGTTAAAAACTGGGGTTAAATACCCCCCAAAATCGACCAAAAAAGTGTGACAAAATTGCCCCTGCGTAGCTTGAAAATCGTACTTTAAGCTACAGGCAGCGTGGTTCACTCGGCCGAGTGACAAATGTCGCTCGGCCGAGTGACGGACCCTGACGGATTCCAGTAAGTCTGGACTTTTGGGGGTCGGCTCCTCGGGAGTCACTCAGCCGAGTGACTTTCTTCGCTCGGCCGAAGGGACTTCTTCACTCGGCCGAGTCGGAACTCGGGGTGCACTGACGGATTATAGTAAGTTAGTGTTTTCTTTTGCCGTCGTTCTGATGCCACTCAGGCAAGTGGTGTCTCCGTGCTCGGCCGAGTGGACTGGCGATGCTCGGCCGAGTGCACGCTGATACTCAATCTGTTGCGTGTCCGATCTGGCCGGCCGAGCTGGCTGTCGATGGTCGGCCGAGTGACTCCTTCACTCGGCCGAGTGGCATGCTAAAAATGCCCAATCTTCGTATTTTTGCTTCCTCATCGCTCTTACGACGTTCTTTCTTCTTCCACTCCTCTCCAATCACAGAATTCCCCTCAAAAGAGTAATGGGTGACACTTCGGAGTGGGTGCATCTCAGAATCACTCCAAATCGCCCCAAATCTCCTGAAATACGACAAAAACAAGAAATCGTGAAAAGCATCGCAATATTGTCGAATAATCGTGAAAAACACGATATGGGCGATCTAAATGGCATGCAAACAAGCAGAAAAAAGGTGTAAAATATGGAGTGATCAAAATCCCTCAAGCTTACCTCTTACTCGTCCTCGAGGAAGATGAGTAAAAAGCGAACCCGGCGGAGAAAGATAATGGAAATGATGGAAAAATGGAAAATGGAAAATGAAAAACAAAATAGAAAATGAAGAAGGAAGTTGCTAGATCATTTTTCTCAGGACATGGGTTTTACTTACTCATATAGCACGCATCGAATATAAAACACATGTCAAAGACTTTTATCTCGATATCATAGTATAATGGTGCAATTTGAAATAGAAACCCCAAGAATATCAATATAGCATGAAAAATGGAATGATTCCAGAATTAACATCGTCTGAAGCATTTAAAGCGGTATACAAAATCGTAGATCACACACTTTTCAATTGAATGCTTTATATAAGGAGTATGAGAGATATCACACAATAGAGTAGTAAGAATAGAAAAGCGTGGTTTTCATGAAATGAATGCTAAGCGTAGATTTCTGGATTTCGTGAAACTTTAGCAATCTAGCCGAGTATAAAATATTACTTAGCCTAGGTTGTCATGCACCGTCAAGTGGTCACTCTCTCACACATCATTAGATCCCTTCCCCCAAGCTTATCCATAAGTGTGGTGGCATAAACAAAAAACATTTACATTCCCCGTTTCTTTTGAAACTCCAAAAGTAAAAGATATAACAATAAAAAAACAAAAAGAGGGAAGAATGAGAGAAAGAGTATGAGATGGGATCGTTATGAACTTCTTTTCTATTTTATTTTCTTTTTCTCAAATCTTATTCTTTTTCTTTTCTTTTCTCTCTTTTTTTTTCAAATAACATATATACACAAATGATCCCAAATCAAAAGAGAAGGATATACAAGTATATATATTTTTTTGGTTTTGGGGAATTTGGAGCATGGGATATAATAACGGGGGGAATGCCAATAATAGAATTGCTAAGGGAAGATTCACCAATGAATTTAAAATAGAGAAATAATGTCCAAGATATGTGGAGAAAGAAATAAATGTATCTCTCGGTTCACTCTATAGGACGTGCATGACAACTTCAGCAGGGTAATTTAATCTACTCAGTTTAATCTCAAAAAGCAAACTAGTCCAGATTTATCGGTGCTAGCAAACATTCAATCAACCTGAAGTGAAGCGTACAAATCATGCAATAAGAAGTGATATGAGAAAAGAAAGCAGTACTCCAGATATAAGCAATCAATGCGTGAATCTTCGTGTGTTTTCTACGATAGCATACATATGAATTATCAGACATCAGCTAATAATAGAATTTCATCCATTTTCATACGGAAAAAGAAGTGGGTTACTATTTCTAAATGCAAGGCAGGACATAGCATATGATATCAGAAACAAAAGCTATGATATGACAAAATTAGGATGCATATAGAGAAAAGCTAACACCACATCATCGTCATCACAGAAAAATCATCTCTAGCAAAAGATGAAAGAAATAAAGATAAAAGAAAAGAGAACTATTTACAATGCAGCACACAAGGAAAATAAGAAAAACATGAAGCATGGCAAAAAATGAAAAAGTGATGAAAAATGGGTGCAAAGGCGGAAAAAACGTGAAAAACTAAAAATAAAAGTGATAAAAGCAAAAAGTGTGAGAACTCACTCCCCCAAGCTAAAGTGCACAGTGTCCTCAATGTGCAAAGTGTGGCACACCGAGAGACGTGAAATGGGTGGGGTGGGTGAGGATGCATGCATGATAAAAATAAAAGAAAAATAAATAGAAAATATGATGCCGATGTGAAGCTTGCAAAGATCAGCGTGATGCAGATATGTGTCACCAAAAATACTATCCCACTCTCCCAAAAAAGATATAAGATGATGTGATCAGAACAGGGACCAAAATAGTGAGGGGAGGAGGGGGGGGGGCAAAATACTCCGGGACCAACAGAAAATGGGCAGCATAACGACAAAAAAAATATCAATGGCATCAAGGGTGTGCCTAAGCTGGTGGTGCTGCACCATCTCCGTCCTGTGGCGGAGGTGGAGGAGGTGGTGGGTGTGGTGGGTGTGGCCGCTGGCTGGGTGGCTGTAGAGGTGGAGGCAGTCTCGCCAGTATCTGAGTCAGGCAAACCTGAATACTGGGAAGTAGCTCTAGGCGAGTCTGCATGGCGGTGACCGTGGCGGAGAGGGACCTAAAATCGCCTCTGAGTCCACTCACTGCCCCCTCTAGAGCACAAATGCTCTGAAGTGTAGTGTCGGGGGAAGGTGGAGCAGGGGGACGCACAGGTCTAGGCTGTGAAGGATGGGGCTGTGCTCACTAGTGGATGCCCAGCCTCAGTGTGAGGCTGGGACACAGGCTGGGACGAGGAGGCAGCAGCAGCAGTGGTGGAAGACAAAATCGGTGACGAGGCAGCAAGAGAGGTCAGTGACACAGGTGTGGGGACAGACGTCACGACACTCTCGGAAAGGACAGCCGCTGTGGAGACAGAAGGGTCGACCACTGGGGAGGAAGTGTAAGGACCAAAAGGTGACACCCCAGCAGACAGCAAGCTGGTTAGGGTCTGCACAACAGCAGGGAAGGAATGCTCACCGCTCTCTAGTATGGTGGGTGGACGCTCGGGAAGAAGTGAGGAAATAGGCTCAACCGAGATAGGCACATCAGTGGTGGGGGTGGTGGTAGACGTGGTGGACGTGGTGGATGACTCAGCAAGGGTACTCCCGACATCGACATAAGTGTGGACAGAGGCGCCGGGAGGTGCATACAGTGCAGGCTCAGGCTGAGGGATCACAGGGTCGACGCATGCAGGTGGTGCCTACCCAGCTCCCTCGGCCTCTAGCACGTAGGTGGCAGGGATCAGGAGATCCATCACTGGAAGCCAGTCCACGTGTGCCGGTCCTATATGTGTCCGAGCGAGGCTCAGGAGGATCATGTAATCGGCACTAAAGGGACCGTGCAACCATACCCAGTGCCGCTGGCCGTGGGGACGAAGCATCTTCATCCGGGCCATGACATCTATCGAAAGTGCGGTGGGGCCCGGGGCTCGTCGAAGGTCGTCAGGGAGGTCTACGCCGGTCATAAGGGTTAGAAGCTTGATCAGACCGCCACAGCAAATAGGTGAGCGAGCACCCACCGAAATGATGATGCGGTCTAAAAACCAGCTATCAATATCAATCTCAACAGCGGGGACCAGGTCATCATTACCCCTATCAAGAACTCTAGGGCGAGTCATCGCGTAGAGCATATAGAGCTCAGGCGTAGACATTGTCCCAGGCTCGTACCTCGCAAGGAAGTTGGTCGCCATAAGGCGCTGTGCTATGCGGAGGCAGGGGTGGACTATAGCTGAGGCCTTGGCCCTACTAGGGTCAAAGCCAAGTGGAGATCCCGTGATCCGTGTCCAGAAGGTGGAGGCGTCGAACGACGGCGGTGGGATTTGTGTGGGCACGTAGGCACGGTCAGGGACAGGGACATGAGGCCACAGGAAGAATGCACGAAGCATGTCGAGAGTGATCTCTCACTCTTGATCCATCAGGCGGAATGTGCAGCCTCCAGGGGTCCGGTCAATCGAGCTCAGGACCTCAAGTGTCGGACGGATGTAAGTATCCGCCGACACAGCAAGAAAATCACGACATCCCACGTTGTCGTACAACGTGAGAAGCCCCGCTAGTACCCCTATGCGGTCAAGGTCAGCTAAGTGTGCGAACCTAGTGGGTACTATCGAGCGATGGTAGATACGCTCGAAACGGGTGTGGTGTGCGTCGTTTCAGAACGTGATCCCCATCGGCCCGACAACGGGAGCGGGTGGAGGGACAGGGTCGACTGGGATAGGTTGTGTGGGTGGTGGTGGTGGCTGCAGGCTAGGTGGTGGGGAGTCCTCCCTAGCGTGAGAGGGACCGGGGTCATCGGTCCGCCTCCGCTTAGGGGCGGATCCCCGAGTGCGTGGCCTAGTGCAGGGTGACATGTGTGCCGCGTGTGCTCACCCAACAAGAATAATATGCGACAAGGTAGAAAAATGGAACGAATATACCTGAACACGCCGCGAGAACAAATCAGCCAATGAGTGTGAAGAACACCGCCTCCGTGGAGCTAAAAGCGCGTCCAGAAGCTCCCCAAAGCTCCCCCAAGATAGCCTGCAAATCAAACAACGATATCAGCGGATAATATTCGAAATACATGGGGGAGATGTGGTATAATAGATAGATATAGAAATTAATTTGGGTTGGGGGCTCAACGGGTCTACGGATCAAGAGAAATAAGGAGAAAATGGGTTTTTGGGGCAAACCGAGGCTAAACGAGGCAAATCGGGGTTGGGGCAGCCGGCGTCGACGACGTGGGTGACCGCCGACCGTCGGTGAACTCGACTTCGAGTGATCGCCGGACAGAGGGAGGCGATTCAGGCGTGGGATCGTGAAGCAGCGGCCGAGGGAGACGAAGCAGCGGAAGCTCGGGCGAAAACAGGGTAAATTTGGGGTTTTAGAAAATCGCGCCCGCCTCTGCGCTTATATATAAATTGTTAAGACTCGGCCGAGTGACAATGTCACTCGACCGAGTGCGTAAACGGAAAAGTTTCGAAAAAGAATCTCGTTCCCACTTACGACTTGACCGAGTGGCTTTTGTTCACTCGGCCGAAGGGAGAAAACTCCTTCGGCCAAGTGGCTCTGCCACTCGGCAATTTTTAGGCTTGGAGGGTATCTGTTTCACTCGGCCGAGGGACTAAACGTACTCGGCCGAGTGGCAGTTAATACTGAAATGCACAAAAAAGACAGAGAGTTGGTTCCACAGACTTCCCTGGTTGGTGCTCCACTCGGCCGAGTGGAGTCCTTTGCTCAGCCGAGGCGCATATGATACTCGGCCGAGTGACGTGCTGTTTTCTGCTTCAGGGCTCCGTTTTCGCTCTACTCTCTGTTTTTCTTCCTCCAGTTGGGTTCTTCCTCCTCCTAAGGCATGAACGCATTCCTGGAGCGCTCTTCCTTGCCTCTATGTTCCTCTTATGATTGATCTCCTTTTCTCCTTCTCCTGTCATGAAAAATAGGACCCATTGTCACGATTTTTGTGGGCAAAAAGACTCTAAAAACTAACAAAAGTCTAAACCAAAAATGAAAATCAAATAAAAGTAATGCAAAAACCGTCGGGTTGCCTCCCGACAAGCGCTCGTTTAAGGTCTTGAGCTCGACCCCTTTGGATTTTCAATTTAGCGCGGGATGTTGGGTGCATATGAGATGCACCTGTCGAATTTGCCGAGAAGACCGCTCGGATTTGGATCGTGGTGGTACGTGTCCTTCCTCAGTGCCCCTTCATCATAACCAATGTTGGGGGATAGCACCCCCAAGCTTGAGCTTGTTCCGGTCTTTGACTTCGCCGGTGACACTGATCTTCGAATCGGTGGAGCTTTCCTTGGATTCTTCAATGTCGAGAGCTTGCAAAGCTCTCGTATCCTTGCGACTTCAGCGTCGCGATCATCATTCACCGTGGAGCTATTGGGAGAGTCGTCCAACGTCTCTTCTTCGCTCAAATCTTGTCTTTCTTCAAAGCCATCGTCGTGGAGTGCACCGATGGAGTGGGGGATAGCCTCTTCAATGACCTCGTCAAGGAGGTCCACATAATCTAGCTCCTCATGATACGGCATGTGCTTCATAGCCTTTGGTACATGGAGCTCTACTTCGATGTTACCGACGTTCAAGGTAAGAGTCCCTTCCCGCACATCGACAATTACACCCGCGGTGGCGAAGAATGGGCGTTCAAGTATGAGCGATGTGTCACCCTCTTCCTTGATATCCATTATCACAAAATCACAAGGCAAGCATATGCCGCCCGGAACTTGGAGTGGGATGTTCTCCGCGATCCCAACCGGCCTTGTTATCCAACCGTCTGCGAGTTGAATCCTCATGTCGATTGGGATTTAGATCCGTACCAGTATTCAACTTCCGGAACATGGTGAGAGGCATGCGGCTCACACTAGCGCCCAAATCAACCAATGCTTGTTATAGGGAACGCCTCCTAGTGTACAAGGAATCCGAAAGCTCCTGGGATCTTTAAATTTGGTAGGCTCCTTTTCCCTCCTAGTGAACCAAGTTCCTTGTTCCGCGAGCATGATCTTCTCTTTCCTTTTTCTTCCAGTAATCAAGTCCTTTAAGAACTTCACGTAGGATGTGATTTCCACTGTGGCATCAAGGTAAGGGATATTGATGCTCACCCCTCTCAAGTATTCGAGGAACTTGGCTAGCCTCTTCTCGATCTTTGCTCTAACTAGCCGTTGAGGGAAAGGCACCGGTGGCATGAATCGGCGCTCATCAATAGGTTCCTCCACTCTAGATTTTGCTCCTTCTTGCGGCTCCTTCTCTTTTTCCACCTCAATTGCCGGCTCGCTCTCTTCTAGAATTTCCACTACGGGTTCCTTGGCTTGAGTCATGACGGGAGTGGTATCCTTCCCGCCTCTTGTCGTAACCGCAACCACCGCATTGATATGGCCGGTGTTGCCCCATGGATTTGGCTCGGGTTGAGCCGGCAATTGTTGGTTGTTTCTATTGAGCAACGCAAGTTGCTCCCCAATTTGAGCGACGATGGTGGTAAGTGAATCTTGACCCGCCGTCAACGTGGCGTTAATCTTTCTCTGCTCCACCATAATCTCATCCACCTTAGCTTCAAAATCCGAACGTGGTTGAGCTTGCGGAGGGTTGGGATTTCTCCAACCTTGATTATACCCGGGTGGCCTATAAGGTCCCACTTGTTGCCTAGGTGGGAAGTTTTGTTGCGGTGGCCCCCTTGGTTGATAATTTGGTTGTGGTGGTGGAGCCCGAGCTTGAGGAGGTTGTTGTGGTGGGGGGGTTCAAGACACCATCATTATCAGCATAAGAAAAACCCGGATGGTTTCTAGCGGCCGGGTTGGCCCAATATCCGGAATTCCCAGCAACATACTGAATTTGCTCCAAAGCTCCTTCTCCATGCTCTCCTCCTACATACATGGCTTGGGATTGGTCTTGCCAATCACTCATATGATTTGTCGGTGCGGATGTAGAAAGAGCTCCATACGGCTCGGTAATGTATTTCTCCAATCTCTCCACTACCTTGTGGAGAGAGTCAAATTTGCTAGCAAGCTCCGCCACGGCCTTGGCCTCATAAATACTCGTGGGCTTCAAGGAGGACAAAGAATGTCCTCGCTCGTTGCCCCACTGTTGGTTGTTGGAGGCCATCTCCTCTAGCAAGGCCGTAGCTTCATCGGGGGTCTTTGACAAAATGGCTCCGTTGGCGGTAGCATCAATAATCTGTTTTGTGCCCGGTTGGAGTCCATTGTAGAAACTATGGACAAGCTCCCAATCCTCTATGCTGTGATGAGGGCATTGATGTTGCAAGTCCTTGAAGCTCTCCCACGCCTCATAGAAAGTCTCCTGCGGTCCTTGCTTGAAGGACATGAGAGCACTTCTTATCTTCACCGTCTTGGAGGGTGGGTAAAATTTGTCGACGAAGGCGCTCGCCAATTCATTCCAAGTGGTGAAGATTCCTTCAGCCTGCGTCCTCAACCAATATAAGACTTTGTCCTTGAGTGTGAAGGGGAAGAGGCGCAGTCTGATAGCATCTATGGAGACGCCCGGCATTTGGAAGGTCGCACATTTTGATAAAAAGAGCTGGATGTGGTAATGAGGGTTTTCATGGGAATTCCCATGAAAAGGGTCTTGCTGCATCGGAACTACCAATCCAGTCTTCAACTCGAAATTTTTGTCGGCCGCCAACTCCGGCATAGCTACGGACGAGGTCGTGGAGGAAGTCTTAGGTCGAAGCCTATCTCTAATGGAAATGATCCTCGCCATTCGCACCGCCAATTCTTCGGGTGTCTCAGGATGGGTCATAAAATTCCCTCCCGTATCGAGTCTCCTCTGTGCTCTGATCCTCCTCAATGTACGTTCGATCTCCGGATCGTATAGTATTTCTTCGGGGTCCGATGTGGATCTCGTGTACATGCAAGGAAAAACAGAGTTTCAAAGAAATAGTTAGCACAAAGGAAGGGTAAAATAAAAATAGAAATAATAAAACAAAAAGAAAAAATATCTAGGTAGGTAGAATCAAACACTATCGCCTCCCCGACAACGGCGCCAAAAACTTGATCGCCCGCCCCGAACACACACCCGGGGCGAGAGACTCGCTAGTCTTACCGCAAGCGCACGGTGTAGCGGCGAGCAGGTATCGAACACGAGGAGGGCAAATGACGGTGTCTTCTTCAATTCACCTGGCTATAAGAACAATCGAGAGATATTCGCTATAAAGCGGTCACAGTCGTCCAATTGTATAGAGAAAATATCAAATTAATAAAAACGCCTATGGATAGGGAATCCCCGCTACAAATCGTATCTCGTCATTGTGATTCGTAGGTTTCACAATTGCTAGACTTGAAATTCAGGTGAACTAGTTGCAACTAAATGTAGAACCTAGCTCACGCTCTCGCACTATTGCCGGTCTATAGCAAACCTAGGGTAGGGTCCAATCTCTTGCAAACCCTAACCTAGGCAAGCTAGCGTGAAGAACAACATCATCGTTCAATCGTATCTCGAGCCCACTCTCGTGCAAACTCGAGCTACGACCTAGGTTGGGATAGTTCCTACCCATCCAATATCTTGCAAACGGGTATTGATATAGAATTGGAATCGAAAACCCTAGTTTCAGCCCAATCTCTTGCAATCCGATTCCAGAGAAACCCAATTGTAACCCAATTCGAATTTCTAGGGCTTCCTATCGAGTTGGGATCCAATCTCTTGCAAATCCCAATCGGTATGAATCCCTAGCTATTCGTATTAAATCATCCCAAACTAACGCAAATCAATTCTAGCAAGAATTTCACCAATTCATAACAAATTGGAAATATGGTTCGTAGGGTTCATCCCTATGCCCTGAGACGATAAAACTACTCACAATTCATAATGCAAATCATTAGAAATTCAATAATGAAAACAATAGAATTCATTGCAATAAACAATTTATCAATAAAAATGAGGTTTTTGATAGAGAGAGAGAGAGAGAGACAAACCAATGAAGATTCAATAGCATCCAACAAAATAGAACTTTTTATCTCTCTCCAAAGAACTAAATCTAATCTCCTAATAAGTAATCTAAAAAGCTGCAAAAAGTATGAGAAAAAGCTCTGGAAACTAGGTTAAAAACTGGGGTTAAATACCCCCCAAAATCGCCCAAAAAACTGTGACAAAATTGCCCCAGCGCAGCTTGAAAATCGCACTTTACGCTACAGGCAGCGCGGCTCACTCGGCCGAGTGACAAATGTCGCTCGGCCGAGTGACGGACCCTGACGGATTCCAGTAAGTCTGGACTTTTGGGGGTCGGCTCCTCGGGAGTCACTCGGTCGAGTGACTTTCTTCTTTCGGCCGAAGGGACTTCTTCACTCGGCCGAGTCGGAACTCGGGGTGCACTGACGGATTATAGTAAGTTGGTGTTTTCTTCTGCCGTCGTTCTGATGCCACTCGGGCGAGTGGTGTCTCCGTGCTCGGCCGAGTGGACTGGCGATGCTCGGCCGAGTGCATGCTGATACTCAATCTATTGCGTGTCCGATCTGGCTGGCCGAGCTGGCTGTCGATGGTCGGCCGAGTGACTCCTTCACTCGGCCGAGTGGCATGCTAAAAATGCCCAATCTTTGTATTTTTGCTTCCTCGTCGCTCATACGACGTTCTTTCTTATTCCACTCCTCTCCAATCATAGAATTCCCCTCAAAAGAGTCACAGGTGACACTCCGGAGTGGGTGCATCTCAAAATCACTCCAAATCACCCCAAATCTCCTGAAATACGACAAAAACAAGAAATCGTGAAAAGCATCGCAATATTGTCGAATAATCGTGAAAAACGCGATATGGGCGATCTAAATGGCAAGCAAACAAGCAGAAAAAAGGTGTAAAATATGGAGTGATCATTATCTGTGACTGAAAAGTGCATTACAACCTCCTTTTATACTAGACTCTATGGACTGCATGAGATTGATATGAGTTGATGGCATTATTTTAGCAGATCCCCACCTTTCGTCTATATTGCATGCTAGACATATGATCTGTAAATCTTGAAAATGCCATTAGCATGTATTTTTACTATTCGGAGCATCGTGATATACTAGTTAGGCCTGAGATCTGATTGAACAACCTTAGCACCCTCCATCCATTTCCATTCTCTTTTACTCTTATTTCTATTTCTTTTTGTTTTCTCCCCCGGCGTACCTAGTATTCATCTTCCTCAAGGACGAGTAAGAGGTAAGCTTAGGTGATTTTGATGTGTCCATATTTTACATCTTTTCATAGCATCATGACATCGTATTTTACATCATTTTTGCACCCAAATCCTGTATTTTCCTATGATATTGCAATTCTAACGTTATATTCGAGTTTCATAGTGTTTTATGGATTTTCAGGGATTTTGGAGCGATTTGGGACCCGAACTGGGTATGGACACATCTGACATGCCTGTGAGCTCGTTGGCGAAGCTCTACAGGAGTTTGTCGAGTTTTGGGAGCCATGGGAGGAGTGGAGGAGAGAGCAAGAGGAGAGGTGTAGCTTCAGAAGCTTCAGCAAAGAGTTTCCCAGGTGACTCGACCGAGCAGAGCAGCTGCACTGTCGAGCAGATGCAAAATGAAGAAAAGAGTAGATACGCAGCGTGCTCGGACCGAGCACTCATGGTGCTCGGTCGAGTAGCCCTTAATTCCGATGCTCGACTAATCCCTTGCACGGCCCGAGCAGCTCCTTTGGCCACCGAGTCAGTTGTCTGCTCGACCGAGCAGAGCTGACTCAGGCCGAGCAGATAGAGTGATGATTTTTGGAGGAGCGTGATTTACTGTCGTGCTCGGTCAAGCAGTACATCTGCTCAGACCGAGCAACCGACCAAGCAACCTACTTCTCGACCGAGTCACTGAATCGGTCGACGATGCTGAAGGCCATTTTTGGAAAGATTTCGAGCCGTCTGTTACGCGTTGGAGTGAGTGAAGGGTGGATCTGTGACAACGTTTTCAGGAGCGATTCATTTTGTTAGTTTTTTGAATTAGAATCATTTTTGAGCGAAGAAAGGAGATTAGGAAAACTTGTTTGATCTAGATTAAATTCTTGAAGATTGTTGGATAATTTTTGGAAGTTCTATAGCTACTATTGCGTTTTGGAATCTTGGTTTTTCCTTAGATCTATTGCTCGCTCTAAGTTTCTCAATCTTCATTCTATCAATTTGTTATGATGTTTTCTTCCCTAAAATGGTATTTTTAATCGTCAATATCGCCATAAGTGAGTAGTCTCTTCTAGGGTTGATGGGTTAGCCCTAAGACCTTAGGGGGGAGATATAGATTTGGATCCATAGGTTGAATTGGAAATAAAATGAGAGTATTTCGGTCGATCCTACCGTATCCCTAGGATAACCCGTACTGAGATCATGCCCACGGTATGTGGAGTTGATGTGCTTAAGGGGTATCCTTAAGATTCGAATAGGGAAATCGGTGGATCCAACCAAGGCTCGTGACCATGCCCGGCTCGTGCCTTGATGGGATTCACCGACGAACTATATCGCTATGTTGACGGCTACTGCCATTGCGTCAACGAGAGCCGCCGAAATACCTTGAAATTCTAACCCACGAGAGTGGTACGAATTGAGAGATTAATCCCCTAACCCAAATACAACGTAAGGATCCTATTCCAACATCGATCCCCGACGGTCCTAGCGGTGATCCCTAATACCCTAGTCCCCTTTATTGTTGAATCAACAACAATACCACAACCAATTCTCTCAACCCGATAGCTATCTCCCTTCGAGATATAGAAATAAGTTGAGAATTAAAATACACTGTCACCATCCCTGTGGGATCCGACATCATTTATACTATAATTTGACAACGTCTGCTTGCAGATAGAGCCCAGGATAGACACCTAGAGGCCATATTACGCCTGGTGACCGTGACACCGCCAGGTGGAATCTAGGTGTAGGTTGCAGGTGCGTCACAACCTCAACTTTTCGGCAACTCTATCTCTCTTTATCTCCATTCCCAAAATCTTAGTAGCCGCCCCCAAGGTCTTTCATGTCAAACTCATGGCTCAACCTAGATTTGAGCTCATCTACCATTGACATGTGCTTACATGCAATTAGCATGTCATCCACATAGAGAAGAAGCATGATGGGGACCCATCATCAAGAACCTTGTAGTACATACAACAATCATACTCACTTCTTGAGTATCCAATGTGCAACATGAAGGAGTCGAAGCGTTTGTACCATTGTCTTGGTGATTGCTTGAGTCCATAGAGAGACTTATTCAATCGGCACACAAAGTCTTCTTTGCCCACTTCTACAAACCCTTCCGGTTGTGACATGTAAATAGTTTCCTCCAACTCACCATGAAGAAAGGCTGTCTTTACATCAAGTTGTTCAAGCTCTATGTTGAACTCCGTCGCCATAGCCAAGAGTACCTTAATAGAAGTGTGCTTCACAACCGGGGAGAAAATCTCATTATAGTCCACCCCCACCTTTTATGAATACTCCTTCGCCACCAACCTTGCTTTGAAAATTGGTTTCTCCTATTCATGCAAAGGCTCCTTACCCTATAAATCCACTTGCAAGCCACCGATTTACGTTCCTTTGGTTTCGGCACCAACTCCCACACGGAATTCTCGTGGAGAGATTTCATCTCCTCCACCATTACCTCCAACCATTCGCCACTTTCATGTGAATCCATAGCCTCTTGAAATGAACCGGGCTCACCACTGCTAATGGCAAGAGCATAGTGTGCCTCTTCCACTTGCTCCCATTCAAGCCTATTAGGTGGCTTTGTGGTCGTTCTCACCCTCCCTTGAGCAATGCTATATGACTCTTCTTGAGGGCTCTCTTGCTTCGGACCAAGGCTTGAACTCCCCTCTTCCCATTGTGAAGTTTGAGTTCTTCCCAAGTAATCCAATTCGAATGAGACTTCCTCGGCCACTTTATTTCCTTTGCCATCACCATCTTGTTGATCGTCAAGATTCCTTGATAGCATAGAAGCTTCATCAATGATCACATCTCTACTAGTCAATTTCTTCCGATTTACCGGATCCCAAAGCTTGTACCCCTTCACTCCCTTTTCAAAACCGAGACAAATACATTTATGTGACTTGGCATCAAGCATTGACCTTTCATCGTGTGGAACATGTGCATACGCCAGGCACCTAAACACCTTTAGAAGAGTGTAGTCCACTTCATTGCCACTCCATACCTTTTTGGCCACCTTGAGGTTAAGAGCCTTTGAAGGTGATCGATTAACCACATAGAATGCATGGTTAACCGCCTCTGCCCAAAAGACTTTGGCAACCCCGCTTGAAGACTCATGCATCTAGCCATCTCCATGAGAGTTCTATTCATCCTCTCAGCTATGCCATTTTGTTGAGAATTTTTTACTACGGTGAAATGCCTTTTAATCCCTTCATCTTTGCAAAATTGTGGAAATTTTCTGTCTCGATATTCACCCCCATTGTCACTTAGTCACTTTTCTTCCCATTTGGTTTTCAACTTCCGCATTCCACTCCTTGAACTTGGAGAATACCTCGGACTTTTGCTTCATAAAATACACCCAAACTTTCCTTGAGAAGTCATCACTGAATGTCACAAAGTAGTAAGCTCCACCGTTTGACATAACTAGGCTCGGTCCCTACACACTGGAGTGAATGTAGTTAAGAATGCATTTGCTCTTACATTCTACCTTTTTAGTATTGAGAGCCACCTTCCTTTGTTTGCCCACAAAATAAAACTTGCATAAGTCGAGCTTACATGTCTTCATTCCCTTTAACAAATTCCTCTTGTGAATTTCACACATGCCCTTCTCACTCATGTGTCCCAACCGCATATGCCACAGCCTACATTCATTACAATCATCCTCTTTCTACGTTGTGGAGATTGAGGCTGTACCCAAAATAGTGTCATCCACAAGCTTGTAAAGATTATTGCCCACTCTTGTACCCTTCATTAGTACCAAGACCCCCTTTTAACACCTTGAGAATAACATCCTTTCCATTGAAAGTGCATCCCATCGCTTAAAGCATGCCCAAAGAAATGAGGTTCTTCTTGAGTGCCGGCACATGTCTAACTCCTCCCAATGTACGGACCACGCCATCATGCATCTTGATCTTTATAGTTTCCATTCCAATTGTCTTACACTGTGTATCATTTTCCATCAACACCGAACCACCATCAACGACCTCATAAGTGTCAAACCATCTCGATTTGGACACATATTATAAGAACAACCAGAATCTAAAATGCTTGCATTTGAGAATTTACCTTGAGAGACAGAGAGGAGATCCGCTTCACCTTCCAAAGCCATACAAGTCGAATCATCCTTCGACCACTTCCCCTCCCTTTGCGCTAACCACTCCTTGCAATCTCTCTTGAAGTGCCCTTTTCCCTTGTAATAGTAGCATGCAACATGTTTCTTGCTTCTTGACTTGGACCGGGAGTTGTATGACTTTTTTTGGCTCTTTCTTTGTTCTACCTCTATCACTCGATTCCCCTTTGACTAGGTGACCTTCCACATTGGAATCACCCTTCAAGGATCTTTGTCTTGTGGCATTTGAGATAATATCTTGGGTCACCTCTTCAAAATTGAGAGTCTCTTTCCCATACAATAGAGTAGTAACAAAGTGGGCATGAGAGTCTGGAAGAGAACTTAACAACAAAAGAGACTTGTCTTGTAATGAATCCAAACTTTATATACGTGTATTGATACATATTTCCTGGGCGTATGAATATGCGTATAAATTTTGGAGGCTTGGTATAATTTTTCTTAATTTTTGTGACATTAAGATTATTTTTAATGAATTTTATAACACCTTTTGGATTTGTTAAAGGATGTATAAAAGTTAATATACTTGTATTTAGTGAACTATACATAGTATAATATGAGTATTCTTACTTTAATTAAAATTTAAATCAGCCTCCTCCTACTTGTGAGGTGGCATTAGCATGTTGATTTTCACCTAACACTAGTTAGGTGGCATAAGGAGAGGAAATTAGGGGAGCATGAGGTGGCTTAGAGGGGGATTAAAAGAGAAAAATTCAAAGAAAAATGGGAGAGAAAAAAAGGAAAGAAGATTTTTTTTGTTCATGCTTTCATCCTTCCTCTCTCATCCTCCCTTTGCTCCACCACTCCACCACCACTCCACCACCATCTCCTCTCCTTTCACCACCAAATCCAACATCCATTGAAATTTCTTCCATACCAATATTCACACTTACTACAAAATCCTTTACTCACCAAGGCCAAAACTAACAACATACTCCAAATAATATTTGAAGGAGGAGTTTGAGAAGAAGAGAAAAAGGTTGGGTTCTACAAGGAGAAGAAGGGCCAAAGTGTTTTTTTGAAGGACATTAAAAGGTAGGATTATCTAACAATCCTAATTAGTTGCTAGTTTTAAAATTGTGTAGAATTCCATCTCCATCTATATCTATTTTGATGTTGCTGGAAATTTGGTCAGAATGTCATGCTCATTTTTTAGTTTAGATCTCTTAATCTAGAACTGTTAAGAGACTGAATATTTTATGACTAACAGATTGGACTGTTATCTCTAACTTTCATGCTGAGCACTTTTGCTAATTCGAATTGTAATTAGGGGTAAAAATTCTCTCTTTGCAATATGCCTGATTTTTATCCAGTCTGGACACAGTTTGGCAAAACAGATATCAGTTACTGCACAGTCCATAAAAATTGGTATTCTTGGTCTCATTGAAAAGATAACAACCTGTTCTACAACTTTCACCTAGGCCATATTTTCGTGATTCTAACTTACTGCACACTCCATAAAAACTGGTGTTCTTGGTCTCGTTGAAAAGATAACAACATGTTCTACAACTTTCACCTAGGCCATATTTTCGAGATTCTAAATGAAACCTGACTTAAATTAGCAATCTTTATAGCTCTTAGAATCTGTCTGAAAACAGTTTTGAGTGGTCTCACCAAACAATTCATCATAAATCACCTAGTTCATCTCTCTGCATGAAATTTTATATGTGAATTCAACACTACAATATCTACAACTTCCAATGGGAGTAAAAATTATATTTAGTTTAAAAGTTTGGAGAAAACAGCTTCTGAAGCTGACTGTGCTGCTGTTTCTAGAAAACCTATGCTGCGCATGTTATGCTTTATTCTTCAAGAAAATGGCAAGATTATGTTAGTAGAATTTTTGATGTGATAATGTTGGTAGCACCATGCTTAAGGAGTTTTAATACCATGATTGGAACTTAAATTATGTTTCACACAATTTTCTTAAAAAGATGCTCATGTTAATAGTCATGCTAAAGTTTTATGCCCTATGTAATGTTCATTTCATTTTGTTAAATGTGGAGGAAATATAATAGTTTATTCTATGCATTAATGTACTAATGATAGAGAAAGTATTGTGGTGTTCCTCTTTACCAAATTGTTGATGTGATGTTCGTTTAAACACGACATCGGTATAATGATGAAAGAAATGAAAAGATGTGAATTTTGTAATTGAGACCGCCAAAATGATAGAAATAAGAAATTGATTCATAAACTAAGAGTGAGGCAGAGAGATAACGTCTAGAGCTCTCGATCTATTCTAAAATGGGTGAGACTCCAGATACGGCTTTGGAGGAAACACGAGTAAATTATAGGAGTTAATGAGCGGACAGATGATAGATTTCTCACTCGCTTTGTCACTCCCGGAAGGGGGAGTTGACTAGAGTTAGAGAGGCCGGTGGTGTACTCATGATGCACCATGCGGTAATTAATGGTTTTCTCCGTTTGTCCCATGAAACCTCGAAATCTGTCTCACTCCCGTAAGGGGGAGTTACGAGAGGCCCCTCCAGTGCCCGTGTCGCTGGTTGAGGTACCGCTTTTTACCCACCCTGGGTGAAGTCCGGTTCCTTAAGGTCATACGATTTACTTGGGTTTCCGAATCACATTTATACCTGAAAAGTCTTTGAAGAGTAATGTTCAAAAGAAGTTCCCTTAATTTATTATCTGTGGATTGTTCATTCATTACATGTCTGTTTCCTTTATGCATATCAGTTCGGTAGTATTTTCATTTATGCTCAGTACATGCAGTATTACCTGTTTTACGTTATACAGTTCTTTCTTTCAGTACATGCTTATGAAGTTTTGCCTTACTTTATGCATTAGTCTATAGTTATGATTGTCACTAGTAGTTAGACCTTCGTACTGTAGAGCAACCCTGAGACTGGTCTTTACCTAGGGTAGTTAGGTTTCCTACTGGGTCACGCTGTGATGTGTCACACCTTGTGGTTTCAGGTCTAGTTTAATAGCAGGAGCTGTGTCAGGAAATTGGAGTAATGAAGCTTACGTGAAGGTTGTGTACTTGAAAATGAGGTTGGTGAGTGAGATGCAAGTGAGAGTGTGTTGTACTTTTTGGGTTATGTTTGGTGAGAGTGGTAAGGTGATGTATATAAGGTTTTGTACATGAGGATACTGTAAAGAAAGATATGATGTAATGTTGATGATGTATAAATAAAAATCTATCAGTTTCCATTATTGTCTTTTAATTATTCCTCTGTTGTTCATGTGTTGTCTGTATTGACTTTTGGTTGGAGTATTACGCGTACTTCCCAGCACGTGCGCATCGGCTTGCTGGTTCTTTTGGTTTATTTCGTATTTCTCTTCGTAACGCTCACCACTCTGGGATAACATGGGACGGATTCATACTTTCCGGGTATCCTGGGGAGCGGGGCGTTACGTTTGGTGGCCCATACAGGTCTCCACACTGCGGTGTGTGTAAGGATAGTACGGATAATTCTCCATCGGGGTAGTTGTGTCCTAAGGTAGGTAGGTGATCAGCCTTAGGGTAAAGCCCCTGGTATTAGGAGACCCAATGAACAGAGCTCCCTGAGGGTAAGCATGGGTAGTTGTTTGTATATATACATATATGTGTGGGTGGTTGTGTGTTCGCATAGATATACAAGTATTATAGGTATATTGACATGTATTCCTATAGGTATGTAACTATAACTATTCCTGGATGTACACTATATTATAGATACTTGTATGAGTATTTGTGTGTATCCTTATATCTATTGTAAAACTTCTCGTGCAACCCACGAGAAACCACACGCATTTTATAATCACATGAAGTGCAAAAAGTAAGCAATCACAGAGTACACATAGATATACCATGGTTCAGTCGTCCCACGACCTACTCCAGCCCCCAACTAGCATTAAAATTTTCTTTTGTACAACTACAATAGGTCCTGAGCTCCATGCCCCCCACCTAGAACATACCACACTCACCGATTGCAGAACACTACTAATCTAGTAAATGTTTTATCTGGACAAGTCCCACTTACTAAGACCCACTTGTCTAGTCCCAGCCTAAACAAGTCCAAAAGAACACAAACGTGGTAAAATTTCCCCTACAGAGATCTACACACAATCACAAATATAATGGTAAAGTAAATGGTACAAAAATGCTCAGATTGTGATGGTGTGTCGTCTCTGTTGTTCAGCACGGCATCATCTTCAGTCTGGCGCAAACGGTGTCTCGATCTAACTCCGAGATCTCAAGTTGTAGCCTTTTGAAGTTGATTGCACATATTGGTCTGTGTGTAAAGAATTCCCAGTGTAAATCAATTATAATTCGGTCTGTGCATAAAGCAATCACTTAATAACTCCACGTCAGTTTTTCCATGCACAACGGCTTCTAACTCGAATCCGCCTGAGGGAGCGATATCTCCGATGACTCCGGCGACGTGGGCTTCGACTTCTCCGACGACTCCGACTTCGTCAACGACGACTCAACTTCGCCAATGACTCGATGATGGTGGAAGGTCGACTCTGACACTACCACTTCGACGGTGACTTCCACGACAAGGATAAGATGGCTGCGGATGAGAGCTTCTTCAGTGTGCTCGAAGGAGGTTGCGTTCTGGAGAGGCAGCAGACACGGGTCACGACGACGACAGCTCGAGGGATATGGGTCACGGTAGCAGCTCGATCCTAGCGGCAAGTTCACGTCGATGGCAGCAAACGACTCCGACGACAAGTCGACTTCGACGACAGCTCAACTCGACGGTGGCGTAGATGAAGGCGTCGGACAGTCTCGTCGACGTTGTCTAGAGCATGCAGCAAGAGCACCCTCCATGGTGGGATGCGCAGCTCGTTGGCGAGGACGATGCACCTCGTGCTTGGCAGCGGTTGAAGAGTTCGAGCGCGTCGTTGGCAGTAAGATGATCGACGATGAGGACTTCAGCAGCTCTCGTGGTCTCATCGGTGGCGAGGGTGTCTCGACAGCATCTTCTTCTTGGCAGCGGCTTGGGCTTGATGGAAGACTCGGTCAGCGATGTCCCAAAGCTTGGCTCATCCATGCTTGTGGCAACAAAGAACTCCCCTTTGCTCGACGATGATGAAGGCTCCCTTGGGCTCCCTTGGGCTTGCATGAGGCTCTAGGAAGATGATGAAGTCTTGGGCTTGAAGCTTTGTCTTGGAGAACTCACGGCTTCAAGGAGATGATGTAGGGGATGCTTTGGCCTTGGAGAAGTCTTACGGCAATGTCAGCTTGAAGGGCTTGAAGAACTTGGAGTATTATGGTGACGGCTGCTTAGAGATGTTAGGGTTTTTAATTGTATCAGCCGCACACTTTTGGTGATTTTGAGATGGGTTATATATAGAGTATGTGGTTGTGTTTGGATCAAAACAAGTCTCAATAAAATAGAGATTTGTATGAATCACATATTGGATTTGTTTTCACCCTTGAACATGAACTCCATCATTTGAATTAGATTTGTAAATGATTCGAACTCATCCTAAATTGATATGGATCAATCTAATCTTCTCCTTTGACCAAGTCACATTTGCTACGTAAATAGCAATCTCTCTCTCTTCCAATTTGCTATATGATTAGCAATTTCTCCACCATTTGACGTATTCATCTCTTTGAGGAATTACGTCTTTGCCATTCCTGAAACACAATTAGCACACACGTTAAATAGTTCATACACATTTGTTATCATCATATTAGACATCCTAGATCTTTGTATCCAACAATCTCCCCCTTCTGATGATGAAAAACCAATAAAAGATTTGAGCAATGAGAAATGTGTGTGTGAAGTGTGATGAAGGATGTAATGCATATGAAGTATACAATGAGACGTTCAAGCATTACTAGCATGCACAACAACATAACAATAATGATAAGCATGCTCCCCCTTTTTCCAATCTCCCCCTATTAATGTATTTATAGTGCTCACCCTTCAACAAATAATACCAAATCTTTTTTTGAACTTTTCACCCCCCTTTGTTATCCTCAAAAGCGTATTAATGAAGTGAATCAAATATTACATGCAAAAATAAAGTATTATAGATTATAACCATCACTTGCATGTATTCTCTTAGAGTAAGCAATCCAAGTTCAATGAAAATTATAAATAAGACTTCAACACCTTTGTGTAAGTGTGATGTTTAAATAATTGAAGTACAAAAGGAGAAACTATCATGAAATTCAACCAAATACAATCCTCTTTTTCCATGTAACATGAATTCACTAGGATTGATTTTGTCCACCTCATTAAAAATGAGTTCAAGATACCACACCCCAAAAACATAGCCTATAAGGACTCTTAGATGTGTGGGTGGCATTGCTTGACGAATATAACACCAACGCTAAAGATTACCCATAAAGCATATGTTGGATACTCGTGGGTAGTGTACTTGCCATGAATTGTATCCATTTTTCATACGGAGCTATATTTATGTATTTTTTTCATATCAGTTCTTTTTGTGCTCAATTTTTATTCATGGCAATACACATCATAACCCTTAGATTTTCAGTTATTTTCATCCTACATTCACTTTCCAATATTTCATTAAAAGGTTCTCCAAAAGTACAACAATAATTTAATGCACGTGGAAGTGAAGGTGTAGGTGTAAAAATCGTATTATTCTAGTCATTAAACATGTCATGGCTATTATGAAATCAAACATGCGCATATAGCCATAACAATAATACACCAATTTCTACATTGATATGATTAGTCATACAATAATACCACTTATAATGATGCAAAAAGAGGTATTCATTAAGAACATTTTTTTGATTTTTTTCTTTATAATGAACTAAAACAAACTAAGATGTAAACAAACAAGCACACAAACAAGAGATAAATCAAGCACACACATAAAAAACTATGAAGGTATGCACTGAATGCAAAGAGGGAAATAAATATACCTTCGTGTCGCCATTTGACTAAGGAGCTAAAAATGAGACTTTCAATTCATTGCTCCTCCCCAAATCTCCATCTCACCTACATGAAACGTGTCATGTGTGACCTTGGAATCCAACAAGGTCCACTAGTGTTAGTCATCAAAGTTTTAGGAACCCACACTTGTTTGAACTTTATGTTTGTGTTCCTAAACTTAGAATAATAAGATGTGCGACCAACGCTATCACAAGTAAAGCACTTTGCATGCATATTTTTAACAATAAAAGGCACATTGTGAATTATCTTAAATTTAGGCTTTCCAACATTTTTCAAACCAAATCCAAGTCCACGTCTATTATTGCCATATAATTGATTTCCAAGAATGATATCTGTTTCTGCTATTTTTCGCAGAACACATTAATAGTATGGAAGGTGCGTGGTCAACGCGGTCAAAGAGGGGACGCGCGGACCCCCGAGTTGTCGTGGCTGTCGCTCGAGACGGAGATGACCGGTGGGGTCGACCGACGACGCGTTCGCTTGAGCGAAAAGGCGCGGCTCCGTTCTTTGGCGGGCCGAGGGGTAGCCTCGGCGAGATGACAGCCTCCGGGATCGATTGAAGGCAGAGTCGCTCGCAGCGGGGGGCGCGGATCCTCGCGTCGGCTCGGCGAGGGGTAGCCTCGGCAGAGCGATGTCCTCGTGACGGAGGAGACGAACGAGGTCGGGGACGAGGGCGCTCGGCTCCGGCTGGAAGGATGCCGAGGGGTAGCCTCGGCGTCGCTGGAACTCCTGGACCTGAATAGACGAGAGAGCTCGTCAGGGGGGTCGGACCTTGGTTCCGACCGAAGCCCCTCCGATGCCAAAGTCAGATCTGGCCTGATAAGTGCTCGGTGGGATCGAGTATGGCTCGCGGAGAGACCGATACTCGAGTCCTCGGGCCGAGCTTTGGAGGAGAAATATTCAAGGTGGAAGAAGGTGTAAGATGGGAGTATGAGGTACCTCCGTTGTAGGTGGTCAAGATCCGGCCCCCTGAATGACGCCCGCCCCCTCCTTATATAGACGAACCATGCTCATCAAGTGCCATGATGTGACATCATGGACGCCATTCATGGGGTCGTGCAAATGGGGAAGGGTTGACCTCTCTAATTGCGCCCACTTGATGACGCCATGAAGGTGGAGTCATGGCCATGAGTGATTGCCATAATTGGCGGGCCATGAAGGCTGGAGTAATGGGCATTGCGGTTGCCATAATTGGCGGGCCATAATGGCGAGGGAATGATGGCCATTAAGCCTGGCCATGAAGTCGGTTGCCATATTTGGCGAGCCATGAAGGTGGCTGCCATAATTGGCGGATCATGATGGCACGGGGCGGCTGCCATAAATGGCGAAGGCTTCCTTGATTTGGGCCCCGATTTCCTCCGCTACAGAAGCGGGCAATCTCTTGGGCCTTCGTCGTGGGTGGAGAAACGCGACCCGCCCGTAAGATCCTTGGGCCGGAGCCCGAGGCCGTAGTTTGGCTGGTTGACTGGTCGTGGTTGACTTGGCTCCTCCGGACCCGGTCAAAATAGTCGTAACAATTGCCCCCATCTTCTGAGCTCTACCATTGTTGAGGTGGAGGTCGGGAGATGTAGTATAATAGGGAAGAAGTTGCTCTTTCTGTAGAATTTGGTCTGTCCTATGGAGTTGGCTAGTGACGATAGATCGTCGGTCCGAGATTCGTTCGGTTGCGAGGGGAGTTGCCCCTCGGCTTACGGCCGACGAAGGAGATCCGTTCGGTGGCGAGGGGAGTTGCCCCTCGGCTTACGGCCGACGAAGGAGATTCGTTCGGTGGCGAGGGGAGTTGCCCCTCGGCTTACGGCCGACGAAGGAGATCCGTTCGGTGGCGAGGGGAGTTGCCCCTCGGCTTACGGCCGACGAAGGAGATCCGTTCGGTGGCGAGGGGAGTTGCCCCTCGGCTTACGGCCGACGAAGGAGATTCGTTCGGTGGCGAGGGGAGTTGCCTCCCGGCTTACGGCCGACGAAGGAGTGCTCGGCCTACTGGGGGGGTTGCCCCTAGCTCTTTGACCGATCCGTTCGTTCGGTTGTGAGGGGAGTTGCCCCTCGGCTTACGGCCGACGAAGGAGATCCGCTCGGTGGCGAGGGGAGTTGCCCCTCGGCTTACGGCCGACGAAGGAGATCCACTCGGTGGCGAGGGGAGTTGCCCCTCGGCTTACGACCGACGAAGGAGATCCGCTCGGTGGCGAGGTGAGTTGCCCCTCGGCTTACGTTCGGCGAAGGAGATTCGCTCGGTGGCGAGGTGAGTTGCCCCTCGGCTTACGGCCGGCGAAGGAGATTCGTTCGGTGGCGAGGGGAGTTGCCCCTCGGCTTACGGCCGACGAAGGAGATCCGCTCGGTGGCAAGGGGAGTTGCCCCTCGGCTTACGGCCGACGGAGGAGATCCGCTCAGTCGCGAGGTGAGTTTCCCCTCAGCTTACGGTCGGCGAAGGAGATTCGCTCGGTGGCGAGGTGAGTTGCCCCTCGGCTTACGGCCAGCGAAGGAGATCCGCCCGGTGGCGAGGGGAGTTGCCCCTCGGCTTACGGCCGGCGAAAAGGGTGAGGACCTTGTGAAGCCTTTTGAAGATTCCATGGTGGCGCTCTGCCATTGCTTCGTCCAGATCGGTTGATGCAGGAGTTGTTCGGTAAGCGGGGACCCAGCAGCACGGTCGGAGGAGCGATCTGGGTGCTTGAACTCGGACGGGGGTGCTTCGGCCAGATCGGCTTGGCCAGGATGAGGATGACTTTGAGACAAGGTGGCTCGGAGGCTTGGAAGGGTGGTCCGACTCGTCTGGACCGGTCGGCCTCCTCTGGGGTCGGCCTCGGTCTCGGCCTGAACTGGTCGGCCTCGATCGGAGGAGCTGCTTGGTTGCTTGAACTCAGACGGTGGTGCTTCGGCCAAACGGCTCGGCCACGGTCAGAGGAGCGGTCTGGATGCTCGACTGGTTCAACAGCTCCGTCGCAGTGGGGATAACTTTGTGAGCTCGACGAGGTGGCTTGGCGTTGAAACTCAGATACTTGGCAAGGCGGTCGGACTTGTCTGGTCGGCCTTCTCCTGGGTCGGTTGAACTGGTGTGGTCGGCCTCCTCTTGGATGGGTCGGCCTCGTCTAGACACAGCTCCAGTTCTATTTCCAAATTCAGCTCCAGCTCCAGCTCCAGCTCCAGCTATAGCTTTTGTCTGGACCGCATCTCCCGCTCCGGCTCCAGCTTTGTCTGGATCCTAGCTTCTGCTTCAGCTCCGGCTCCAGCTTTTGTCTGGATCCTAGCTTCTGCTCCAGCTACTGCTCTCGCTCCGGCTCCCGCTTTTGTCTGTTTGGCGGTACGACCAAGGTAGCTCTGCAAGGGCGGTACAGTGATGGGAGCTCAGCCCATATGTTTGGCGATGGCAGCACGGTGTTGGTATGGTGGACGTCGAGACATTGGCCAGAGATGGTGGTCAGGCCATCGATGAAGGCCGAGTCGGGGCTAAGCACGACGCCTGCGAGGGTCGTCGGTGCTGTCTCTTGTCTGAACTCGATCGAGATCTCATTCTCCTTGGCGACCTTGCCAGGCCACCCGTAGCCCCGCGTCTTCCTGGCCTGTCCCCGGATCTAGACGCACTCCTTGCGCCTCTCCCTCAAGTTGGCCGAGGCCGCAATGCCGGTCGCCGTGTGCTCCGGCGTTGTCGCGACCATGTCAGCCTTATCTACAAGATTTTTGTGAGACATTTGTTGAAACCGGAGGATGTGGCTTTTTATCACCATCTCGCAAGAAGTTAAAGAGAGGAGAATTGTTAGGGAAGCTCTTGTAGTTGTCTGAAAGCACACAATTAATTAGCAAGGGGGAAGAGGACAGTTTGACCTTTTTGCTGGGTCGGCTTCGGCCTCTTCTGGGGTCGGCCTCGGCCTCGGCCGAACTGGTCAGCCTCGGCCTTGGCCTGAACTGGTCAGCCTCCTCTGGGGTCGGCCTCGGCCTCGGCCTGGACTGGTCAGCCTCGGCCCCGGCCTGAACTATTCAGCCTCGTCTGGGGTCGGCCTCGGCCTGGACTGGTCGGCCTCGGCCTCGTCCTGGACTGGTCGGCCTCCTCAGGGGTCGGCCTCGGCCTCGGCCTGGACTGGTCAGCCTCGGCCTTGGCCTGGACTGGTCAGCCTCGGCCTCGGCCTGAACTGGTCGGCCTCGTCTGGGGTCGGCCTCGGCTTGGACTGGTCGGCCTCGGCCTCGTCCTGGACTGGTCGGCCTCCTCAGGGGTCGGCCTCGGATTGGACTGGTCAGCCTCGGCCTCCTCTGGGGTCGGCCTCGGCCTGAACTGGTCGGCCTCCTCAGGGGTCGGCCTCGGCCTCGGCCTGAACTGGTCAGCCTCGGCCTCGGCCTGGACTGGTCGGCCTCCTCAGGGGTCGGCCTCGGCCTCAGCCTGCACTGGTCAGCCTCGGCATCGGCCTGGACTGGTCGGCCTCCTCTGAGGTCGGCCTCGGCCTCGGCCTGAACTGGTCGGCCTCCTTTTGGTGATGAGACGGTCACGAACATTAGGATGCATGTTGAGGTGCAGATGTCGGAGCGATGTTTGGCTTCTTTGAGGAGAGGCGGGCTCAGATTCGGCCCTCCCCTTTCATGGAGATGGAGGAAAAACGGACGAAGGGATCAAGGTCGGAAGAGGAGCAATGTTCGACGTGTCGCTCGGGATCAGACCCTTGCCCTTTACCTCGCTCGAGTTGATTCTCGTCATCGCCACCGGATCTGAACCCGAACTCGACAGCGGGAAGAACCCATGCCCCCTTGCAACCCCGAACTGGGCGAAGATCTGCTGGTGAGCTGTCGACTTGCAACCCCTTTCCTCATCAGACTTGCAGCTCCGAGATCACCGGACGTTCGACCTGTCGTCCGACAGAGCGCACCCTCCTGCCTGATCGATGGATCGAGATTCCATCAAGATCCAGACACGAGAAATGCTCGAGCAGCCGTGATAACGGGGGATGCCCACCTCGGCTGGGGCGGATCAGATCGGACCTAGCGCCTGTGCTCAGGACGATTGGGTGGCAATCCCGTCAGCGGTGAGGGGAGACGAGGGAAGAGTGGCTGAAGATGGAGATAGGCACTGTCTCTTTCCCCCAACTCGCTTTAGATCCGAGTGTAGGTAGATCTCAGTCGAAACGAGGCAAAAGGAGCTCGTTCATCGTCGAACATGGAAGGGGCACCTCGTTCTCAGTTGGAACGAGGCGGGGACGGACCGATATCTGTCAGGAGTTGTGCTGAGCCGGACAACTCGTTGGATCTGATGTCCCCTCGGGTCGAATGTCGATTTCTACCTCAGGGCGATGGACGTGGATCGAAGGCCCAGATCGGGCCCTGTCGAAGCGCGGTCGGTGATGCCGAATGTTGACGCTTCTCCCGGGACGCCGGTGCTTCGTCGGAGTCCCCATTCGAGGCGAAGCTCGTATGAGGCCGAGAGGCTCTGATCAGAGCTTCGTAGAATTGATGGGTTCTTCCGGTTGAACCCCGATGCGTCTGGATGATCGAAGCTTCCTGTCAACCAAGTTCGACCTTGGATTGAGGGCACCAGCTTCTGCTCGAGCTCGGGTTCTTTCTGAGACAGAACGCTTGCTCCCGCCGTCGCACGGCCTCGGTCTTCTTCGGGAGTCTGAAGTTCGAATGTTGGGAAGAAGAGAGAAGCAGAGCGGTCGATCTCGAGTTCAGTTGAGTCTGCTCACTTTTGAGAGGAAAAGGGAAACGATCTGGTGCGAATTCTCCAGCCCAACGCTAGTCTTCTGCTCCGCCCACAGCATCAATCTTGGATCGCGAGAGGGGGAATCCCATCTAGTCTTTACGGGGAGACGGGTTTTAGATCATGGAATGATTCGCTACCGATGCGGTTGACGTCGTAGGTGTCGACTCGTTTCCCACAGACGGTGCCAAATGTTTCTGCTATTTTTCGCAGAACACATTAATAGTATGGAAGGTGCGTGGTCAACGCGGTCAAAGAGGGGACGCGCGGGACCCCCGAGTTGTCGTGGCTGTCGCTCTAGACGGAGATGACCGGTGGGGTCGACGGACGACGCGTTCGCTCGAGCGGAAAGGCGCGGCTCCGTTCTTTGGTGGGCCGAGGGGTAGCCTCGGCGAGATGACAGCCTCCGGGATCGGTTGAAGGCAGAGTCGCTCGCAGCGGGGGGCGCGGATCCTCGCGTCGGCTCGGCGAGGGGTAGCCTCGGCAGAGCGACGTCCTCATGACGGAGGAGACGAACGAGGTCGGGGACGAGGGCGCTCGGCTCTGGCTGGAAGGACGCCGAGGGGTAGCATCGGCGTCGCTGGAACTCCTGGACCTGAATAGACGAGAGAGCTCGTCAGGGGGGTCGGACCTTGGTTCAGACCGAAGCCCCTCCGATGCCAAAGTCAGATCTGGCCTGATAAGTGCTCGGTGGGATCGAGTATGGCTCGCGGAGAGACCGATACTCGAGTCCTCGGGCCGAGCTTTGGAGGAGAAATATTCAAGGTGGAAGAAGGTGTAAGATGGGAGTATGAGGTACCTCTGTTGTAGGTGGTCAAGATCCGGCCCCCCTGAATGACGCCCGCCCCCTCCTTATATAGACGAACCATGCTCATCATGTGCCATGATGTGACATCATGGCCACCATTCATGGGGTCGTGCAAATGGGGAAGGGTTGACCCCCTCTAATTGCGCCCACTTGATGATGCCATGAAGGTGGAGTCATGGCCATGAGTGATTGCCATAATTGGCGGGCCATGAAGGCTGGAGTAATGGGCATTGCGGTTGCCATAATTGGCGGGCCATAATGGCGGGGGAATGATGGCCATTAAGCCTGGCCATGAAGTCGGTTGCCATATTTGGCGAGCCATGAAGGTGGCTGCCATAATTGGCGGATCATGATGGCACGGGGCAGCTGCCATAAATGGCGAAGGCTTCCTTGATTTGGGCCCCGATTTCCTCCGCTACAGAAGCGGGCAATCTCTTGGGCCTTCGTCGTGGGTGGAGAAACGCGACCCGCCCGTAAGATCCTTGGGTCGGAGCCCGAGGCCGTAGTTTGGCTGGTTGACTGGTCGTGGTTGACTTGGCTCCTCCGGACCCGGTCAAAATAGTCGTAACAATATCTAAAGATTGTTTTCTTATGGAAAATTTCTTAATGGACAATTCAAGACTAGAGACTTTGGATTTCAACAATGCATTCTTATTCACAAGCAAAGTACATTTACTTATAAAAGCTTTCTTGTTTCCTCTTCCGTCTTTTCAAATTCAACCATTTTTCTTTTAAGCTCGTTATTTAGCATGCACAATTTATCATTAAGCTCTCTAATCATATAATCCTTTTCAGTTTCAAGCTTAATTAAATCTTGCTTAAGCATACTAATATTATTCAATAAGAATGGACAAGAAAGACAAGTAGCTTTTTCAGATGAGCTAGATTTTTCCCTTTTAACAAGTCAATGGTTGATTTGCATTGTTCAAGTTCTTCTTTTAAGTTTTTAGATTCTTCAAGCATATCACAATTTTCTTTTTGTAATTCAAAACAAGAATTTCTATAGCATTCAACAGTATTATCTAGCTCATCAATTTCTTCTTGCATTTTCTTAAAGAGCTCGGCTTTAGTATAAGATATTACCTTATCTTTCTTTGCCATTAAGCTGAGGGAGGAGTGTGCTTCATTCTCATCCACTATCCATGTCCCACGTTAGCACAACAGCTTTTCCTTTCTCTTTTGCAACCTGAGCCATCTCTTGTGGGCAATTCCTCGCATAATGTCCCGTTTTCCTGCATTTAAAACATTCAACTTTATCATTAGTATTATTCTATTCAGAAGTATTTCTAGCAAGATTATATTTATTGGAGCGATTAAACCTTTGTGCTATCTCAGCTCTTCCTTACTTTGTCTTGATGTATCGGCTGAATCCTCTTACAATAACAGCATGCGCCTCGTCATCGTCGTCATCCTCCCTAGCTTGAAGAGCTAGTGGTTTTGGAGCTTTTTCCTTCGCTTCAGGTTTCTCGCTCTCCTCTATATTTTGCAACTCAAGCTCGTGGGACATTAGGTTGCCTATCAAGTCCTCCACCCTCATCTGTGATAGATCTTTCGCTTCTTGGATGGCGGTGACTTTAGGCCTGAAAGAGCTTGGCAACGCTCTTAATAATTTCCTCACCTGTTCAAGGCTAGAATATGGCTTACCGAGCGAGCTAGACTTGTAGAGATGTTGGTGAACCTCGCAAACATCTCTGATATGGACTCTGATGGTAGCATGCGAAAGCTCTCGTACTCTGTGCTTAGAAGTGCAAGTCTAGACTCCTTCACCTGTGATGTTTCCTCGTGCGTCACCTCCAAAATGTGCCAAATTTTCTGCGCAGTTAGAAAATGTGAGATGCGATTGAATTCAGATTTATCTAATGAACAAATAAGCGCATTCATTTCTTTAACATTCAGAGCATAAAGTCTCCAATCATTATCATCCCATTTATCATTAGGTTTAAGCATATCAACATCTCCAACTTTAATGACAGGTGGCTTATAGCCATTTTCAACAATTTGCCAAGCTTTATAATCAACAGATATAAGGTAGATTCTCATTCTATTTTTCCAATATGCATAATCTACACCATTAAATCTAGGGGGACGAGATATGGACTGACCCTAAGCAAAAGCACTATCAATGGGGTTCATAATCAATCCTAGGCTAGATCCTAATAAACTGCCTCTGGTACTACTTGTTGGATCTGGATCTAAGCCTATAGGGGGGTGAATAGGCTTATAAAAATTCTCGTGCAACCCACGAGAAATCACACGCAGTTTATAATCACAGGCAGTGCAAAAAGTAAGCAATCATAGAGTACACATAGATATACCCTGGTTTGGTCGTCACACGACCTACTCCAGCCCCCAAGGAAATACTAGCATTAATATGTTCCTTTTGTACAACTACAATGGATCCTGAGATCACTGCCCCCCACCTAGTGTAGGATCCTGCCCAAAACAGAGTTAGGATCGATAAATAAAGTTGAGACTTACGCTTGCGTATGCGGCACGGTAGTCTCGGAACTTTGCCTTCGGATTCGCCACGACGGATCGAGTCTTCTCACGAACGGAGTAAGGCTACTAAATCCACAATCTAAATCTCTACTTTAGATTAAGAACTTGGATAAAGAGAGAGGAAGGATTTCGGCAGAGCTTCGCTAGAATGAAATGCATGCAAGAAATGCCATGCAAAAGTGTAAGAAATGGCTTACCCTTGGGTCTTATTTATAGCCCCCAAGGTAGTTATTTTAGGGTAAATTGTTCCTTTGGAACAATTTAACTAAGGTGTACCATGATACATGGCACATTATAAGCTTAAGTTGTACCATATGCATGGTACAACATAAGCTTAAGATATTCCCCCTTTATTAGCCATATGTCGCATGCACTTATGCATATATAATGCGACTTTCTTACTCATCCAGAGATCCTCTCCGCAAGGGAACAGATTCCCTTTGCACACGACTTCGTGTACGCGACGTTCGAGGTCCGTATTCCCTCGTACATCCCCCACAAGGGTGTACAAACGTCTTCCATATCCAACATCTCCCACTCACACTTGAGGGGATTGTAAGAGAACGTCTTTCTCTTAGTTCTTTCATCTATCATACCGAGAAATAGACCGTGCGACCGTCATGCGCATAGAGTCTGTTGTTGTGCACTTGTTAGAGATACACAACGACCTCGAAGGTGCAAAGTTGAGTAGTTCAACGCATGCTTTACCCTAGATTATTTCTTCACATTTCTCATACTTTATATTCAACAATTGAATCCCATCTGGATTACAATTGGCTGGCCAGCTTTGAATCATTTAAAGTCCAAATGTGAATATGAAATCAATCTTCCTCTTCTTGCGAATCTTCTGATCTTGACTTGATTCGCTTTTCTAACGTGCCCCGCCGAGCCGAATTATCATAGCCCATTAGCAACACGCTAAGATAGCGATCATCTCGTCAAATCTAAAGGAACCAATTGGAGTCCTTGAGGGTAAGAGTTAAGACCCGTATGGCCTTTGAGTCTTACATAATAGCAAACACTATTGCTACTAACTCAGTGGTCGAAATGCATACGTGGTATGAACACATATTACAACATCACTCCTTTCCCAGGGAGAGTATGTCTTTATGATGTTGTACGGATGAAAGATCAGACACCACAGTGCCTATCTTTTGAGTCCCCTTACTACTCATGAAATATTCCCGGACTCTCATCCTGCATAAGACAGATAGGATTTAAAAAATCCTATGAGATCTCTTTCAAATATCCTTGTGATATAGATCTCAGATCTTTTGTAAGCATCCATATGATGCAGATCTTTCATTCGACTATCTTGTTTAAGTCACGACTCTAAATCATTTAATGATTTTGACTTTAAACTAGTCTCATCTCTATCTTATCCATCTGATAAGATAAGGCGGCTGCTCCTGTGAGAGAGCCAACCTTAATCTGTCCGACATACACACAATAAAATAGCTGAGACTTAAACACAAATGTACATAAAATCATTTGTAAGAAACTTGTATGCAAATTAAACTTTGATCTTCTATAGACATGGGAAATATTATATGATACAGCTCAGCACCTACGCATTCCCATAGATGATAAGTGTTTGAAAAAACACATCTCTGGGGATCGCCTTAGTAAGGGGATCCGCTATCATCTTATGCGTGGATATGTATCCTATGTCTACTTCCTTCCGTTTGTCATAGTTCTTCGCAAACTTGAATCGAATATCAATGTGTTTGGTCTTATAAGGATCTTTGACATAGGCAATCGAAGCTTGATTATCACTGTATATAGGAACAGTGCTTGAGTCAGTGGCATCCGTCAGCCTGTCTAAGAATTTCATAAGCCAAACAGCTTCTTGGACCGCCATGCAGAATGCTACAAATAGCATAATGCATAGTCCGTAGTCCCTTTGAGGTACCTTAATATCCTCTTCACCGCTTTCCAGTGTGCCTGTCCTGGGTTGGATTGGTAACGGCTTACCATACCAACAGCATAGCAAATGTCCGGTCTGGTACACATCATGGCGTACATCAGACTCCTGACAGCACTGGAGTATGGAACCTTTTCCATAGCTTTCTTTTGGATCTTTGGGACACATTTCCAAACATAGACCCTCGCCTTTGGAGGTAAAACGCATGACAGGAGAGAAAAATCTCTTCGTAGTTTATTCCTTCCTGTTGCGTGAAACCTTTCGCAACAAGGCGAGCTTTATATTTCTCGATGGAGCCATCAGCCTTATGCTTGATTTTGAGAACCCACTTGTTCCCAATGGCTCTACGTCCCTTAGGTAAATCAACCAAGTCCCAGACTTGGTTTGTTTTCATGGATTGAAGTTCTTCTTCCATCGCCGCTATCCATTTATCTTTAGCAGGGCATGTGACGGCCTGTTTGAAATTTGCAGGTTCGTCATCATCTTGTAGTAATGTCATGAATGTTGAGGAAATTCATCCTCAAATCTCAGAGGTGTTAGCCTCGTTCGATTACTACGTCTTGCTTGAGTTTGATCACTCCCACTTGGAATGATATCACTCCCACTTGGAATAACATCACTCCCACTCGGAATAGGATTGGTATCGTTCGTATCATTCATGGGTGAAGTTTGAAACGTATTTTCTTTTTCACCAAGAATTCTCCCACTCGAACGTTCCGATCCTTCTTGATCCCAAGTCTCAAACAAGGATAAGTCTTGACTTATCTTACCCTGTCTTGGAAACTCGTTTTCCAAGAAGACAACATCCCTCGATTCGAATTCTATAAGACCCCCATTGTCCTCTTGACCGACGAAAACATATCCTTTGGAGTTTTCAGCGTATCGGATGAAGATACACTTCCTCCCACGTGGCCCAAGTTTGCCATACTTATGAGAGGAAAAATGTGCATAAGAGGCACAACCCCAAGGTTTTAGAATGTTTAAGTCTGGAGTTCTATTGTTCCACAACTCATAAGGAGTAGAACTTACCGACTTCGAGGGTACACGGTTTAAGATGAATGCTGCCGTCAATAATGCATCACCCCCAAAGGTGATAGGCAAATTTGCCTGAGACATCATTGATCGGATCATTTCCATCAATGTCCCATTTCTTCTTTCTGCAACACCGTTTTGTTGCGGAGTATAAGGCATAGTTATTTGATGAACTATGCCTTTTTCATCACAGAGTTCCTTAAAACTCGTTAACTGATATTCTCCACCCCGATCGGTTCGCAAGACCTTTATCTTGCGATTTAGTTGATTTTTCACTAAACTCATATAGTTTTTGAAGCAAGTTAAAGCTTCATGTTTGTGGGAAATCAAATAAATGTGACCGAAACGGGTGAAGTCATCAATGAAATAGGACTTCCCGTGTCTTGTCTTAACATTCATTGGACCGCAAATGTCCGAATGGATAAGCTGTAATGGAACTTCGGCCCTTGTGCCAGTTCCAAGTAGCTTGCGACAAGTTTTCCCTACAAGACAATGTTCGCAAGTTGACATTTCAACTTTTGAAACATTAGATAGCAAGCCACTTTTGGCAAGTCTATCCATTCTAGTTGGTCCAATGTGACCAAGTCTTGCATGCCAACAAATGATCTCAGATTCAGAGTTAGAAGCATTTGTCAAATGGAAACTTTCATTAATAGAAGAAGAATCACACATAGTGTTTAAAACAATCAATCCATTACAAACATTACCCGACCCAACTAAAGAACTATTACAAACAATGTCAACATTTTGTTTATAGAACCTCCATTCATAACTTAAAGACATTAACATGACCACGGATACGATATTCCTTTGAATATCTGGAACAAAGAGGAAGTCGTGCAATAATAGAGTCCGGCCGTTGTCGAGAACAAGCTTGCATGTTCCAACGCCCTTGACTTCAACACGAGTGTTGTTGCCGACGTATATCCACTTTGTTCCTTGAGTTATCCTTTGATACTCTACGAAGAACCTTCTGTCCTTCGCTACGTGGTCTGTGGCCCCTGAATCAATCAACCAAAAATAGTTAGATTCAGCAAGAAACATGGAACTAGAAACACATATGTAACTAGCCCTACAAGTTACCTTGTCACTTCCATCCGCACACGTACGGGCGAAGTGACCGTACTTGTTGCACTTAAAGCACTTGATCTTCTTCAAGTTTTTCTTCTTTGAGTGCACATTCTTTTGCCACTTAGTCTTCTTTGAGGTTTCCGGTTCTTGCTTTCGTTCGTTCACAAACCTTAAGCGTTTATTATTCCGCTTATTTCCTCCATGTGAGGAACTAGCGTCCATGTGCACTTCTGCACTAAGTTTTGCGGCTTGAATCCGCTCTTCCTCGAGTTCGAGGTGTTTAGATACATCGCTTAAAGTTTTAATGCACTCATTATGAGTGAGGTGTATTTTCATGTTATCCCAGCTATCTGGGAGTGAACGAATGACTGCTTGGATCTACTGTTCTTCAGACAGCGTAAGACCCGCATCCTTCAATTCAGTTATGAGATTCGCCATGTGGCGGAGATGCTTTTGCATAGAATGATCTCGCCGCATCTTGTACGAATCAAATTGAATATTTAAGGAGCGGAGTTTGGTAACCGAAGTTCCACCAAACTTTATTTCTAGCTCAGACCATATGTCTTTGGCTAGGTCGAATTCCCGAAATAGACGCATTATGTCATTGTCCATTGCGGACAGTAACGTAATACGTGCTATTTTGTTCTTTCGAGTCCAAGTATCATAAGCTTCCCGGTCCCTCTTGTGTTGGGCCGTATTGCCCAACTCAGGTTCTTCCATTATGTTTTGGAGTGTTTCAAGCACATCTTGCTCCTCCAAAACATATTGGATTTTTATTGACCAAAGTTTATAATTGTCACCGTTGAGCTTTTCACCTTTGTTAAGCTCTGCGACAATGTTCTTAGAAGCGGTAGACATATTCGATTCAAAAAACTGCAAAGAAGATGATAAACACGATCAAAATTCTATGCATAAAGTTTCGATTCTTTAAACACTTGATAAGTTCCTTGGATGCGTTGAAATGTTACTCTAGAATCGAGAAGTTCACTACGTTCCCAACTACCATCTAGAAGTAACTTTCAAAATATCCCTCTTACTTATCTCAAGTAAAAAGAAATCAGAAATGATACCCGTATGGTACCAGCAGCGGAAAAAATACTTTTGAAAAACATATCTTTCATAATAGAATAGGTGAGAGTTTGCGCAAAGAATTTTAGCGCAACAATTGCCAAGCCACGAGACCTGTTCTACACACCCATGGGTTAGATAACCATGGCCAGATCGTGGTAGGACTTGGAATTCTAAATTGCGCTATCCCGATTAAGGACGGGACATAACCTATTTGAAAACGCCTTTTTCAAAAATTTGAAAATACTTTGGCTAATCTCCGTAGAGTAGAGCACAACGTTTATAAGTTCATTGGCTAATCTCCGTAGAGTAGAGCACAATGACATGGCTAATCTCGCATGAAGTAGAGCATTACGGCTAATCTTCATGGAGTAGAGCACAATTTCATAAGTACATTGGCTAATCTCCGTAGAGTAGAGCACAATGAATTGGCTAATCTCGCATGAAGTAGAGCACTATGGCTAGTCTTCAAGGAGTAGAGCCCAAGTTAAAAAAACTTCATAAAATGTTAGCCCCGTATGGGCTAATCGGCACATTCGTGTTTGACCAAGGCCTTTTGACACCCCGTATGGGCTAGTCGGCAAATTCGTGATCGACCTAGACCTTTCACTGGATTGGTCGACCAAAACACCCAAATTGGTCGACCAAAAATTGGTCTTCATCACTCTCGGCCAGTGCCGATCAGACCGGCCCGTGGCCAAAGAACAGCCGCTGCCAGGGCCGACCGTGGCACTGGCAGCGGCCAGGCCCTGGCCGACGGCCAGGGCCCCTGCCCTGGCCTCGGCCAGGGCGGCCAGGCCCTGGCTTGAGGCCAGGGCGCTGCCCTGGCCCCTGCCAGGGCGGCCTGGCCCCTGGCCGGGGCCAGGGCCCCTGCCCTGGCCTGAGGCCAGGGCGCTGCCCTGGCGCCTACCCTGGCCTCGGCCAGGCCCTGGCCTGAGGCCAGGGCGCTGCCCTGGCCCCTGCCAGGGCGGCCTGGCCCCTGGCCGGGGCCAGGGCCCTGGCCCTGGCTGCGGCCAGGGCCTTCTGGCCCTGGCCGTGGCCGGCCAGGGCCGGCCCTGGCCTGGCCTGGCCTGGCCGCGGCCAGGGCTCCCTGGCCCTGGCCGTGGCTGGCCAGGGCCGGCCGGCCATGGCCCGGCCATGGCCTATTTGCCTTGACCGGCCATGGCCCTTTAGCCATGGCCGGTCTCCCCTCTTTCATGGGGTGACCGCATGCACTCCTCCCCCTTGATGGGGTGGTCGCCGGTGGTTATTGGCCGTAGCCAACCCCCTCCGCATGGGGAGGGGGTGCATGGCCTTCATAGCCCATTTGGCCATGGCGCACATGCACTAAAATTCATCTTCTCCGATGGAGATAACTACCATCATCTTCCTCGATGAAGCACCCGTTCGTTGATGAAGCACCCGTTCGTCGAGAAATTAGTTATTTCCTAATGGCCGTGTGCCAAAATGAAAAATAACTTACTACGTGAACGGTCGGTTCTTCCCGTCACGGAGAGTTCCTACCATATCCGTAATGATAGGAGACCCTAACGTGAAAAGAACAACCGCTGCGTTCTCTCCGTCACGAAGCGTTCCTACCATATCCGTAATGGTAGGATACCCATTCGTGAAAAAGACAACGACTCGTTCATAGTTTCGACGGGGCGGCGGTTTGACCGGGGCGAACCCTTATGGCTCTGATACCAATGTAGGATCCTGCCCAAAACAGAGTTAGGATCGATAAATAAAGTTGAGACTTACGCTTGCGTATGCGGCACGGTAGTCTCGAAACTTTGCCTTCGGATTCACCACGACGGATCGAGTCTTCTCACGAACGGAGTAAGGCTACTAAATCCACAATCTAAATCTCTACTTTAGATTAAGAACTTGGATAAAGAGAGAGGAAGGATTTCGGCAGAGCTTCGCTAGAATGAAATGCATGCAAGAAATGCCATGCAAAAGTGTAAGAAATGGCTTACCCTTGGGTCTTATTTATAGCCCCCAAGGTAGTTATTTTAGGGTAAATTGTTCCTTTGGAACAATTTAACTAAGGTGTACCATGATACATGGCACATTATAAGCTTAAGTTGTACCATATGCATGGTACAACATAAGCTTAAGATATTCCCCCTTTATTAGCCATATGTCGCATGCACTTATGCATATATAATGCGACTTTCTTACTCATCCAGAGATCATCTCCGCAAGGGAACAGATTCCCTTTGCACACGACTTCGTGTACGCGACGTTCGAGGTCCGTATTCCCTCGTACATCCCCCACAAGGGTGTACAAACGTCTTCCATATCCAACACCTAGAACGTACCACACTCCCTGAGTGCAGAACACTACTAATCTAGTAAATGCTCTATCTTGACAAGTCCTACTTGTCAAGACCCACTTGTCTAGTCCCGTACTAAACAACTCCCAAAAGAACACAAACGTGATAAAGTTTCCCCTACAGAGATCTACATACAATCACAAATATAATGGTAAAGTAAAGGGTTCAAAAATTCTCAGATTGGGATGGTGTGTCGTCTTTGTTGCTTAGCACGGCATCAGCTTCAGTCTGGCGCAAACGGTGTCTCGATCTGACTCCAAGATCTCAAGTTGTAGCCTTTTGAAGTTGATTGCACATATTGGTCTGTGTGTAAAGAATTCCCAGTGCAAATCAATTATAATTCGGCCTGTGCGTAAATCAATCACTTAATAACTCCACGTCATTTTTTCCATGCACAACGGCTTCTAACTCGAATCCGCCTGAGGGAGCAATATCTCCGACGACTCCGGCGACGTGGGCTTCGACTTCTCCGACGACTCCGACTTCGTCAACGACGACTCAACTTTGCCAATGACTCGACGGCGGTGGAAGGTCGACTCTGACACTACCACTTCGATGGTGACTTCTACAGTGAGGATAAGATGGCTGCGGGTGAGAGTTGCTCCGGTGTGCTCGAAGGAGGTTACGTTCTGGGGAGGCAGTAGACACGGGTCACAGCGACGGCAGCTCGAGGGATATGGGTCACGGCAGCAGCTCGATTCCAGCGGCGAGTTCATGTCGACGGCGGCAAACGACTCCGGCGACAAGTCGACTTCGACGAACAGCTCAACTCGACGGCGGCGTAGATGAAGGCATCAGATAGTCTCGTCGACATTGTCTAGGGCATGTAGCGAGAGCACCCTCCATGGTGGGATGCACAACTCGACAGCGAGGACAATTGATAGGCTCATATTTTACCCCTTTTTCCTGTATATTTGCATGCCATTTTGATTGCTTATATCGCGATTCTCATGATTATTTGACGATGTTTCGATATTTTTCACTATTTCTTGTTTTTATCTAATTTCAGGAGATATATAGTAATCGGGTGCAATTTGGAGCCTAGAGGACTCGTACGCGTGCCAGAGCATCACTCATGATCATATTGGAGAGTTAACGGCACTGAAGGATGAGTGGAAGAAGAAGGATGTCGAAGGAATCGACGAGGGATCAAAAAGGAGGAGAAATGAGCTCTGAAACAGGCCACTCAACCGTGCTAGGCAGTTCTCTCGGCCGAGTGAAGCAGCCTACTCGGCCGAGTAAGACTGACATGACTACGTTTTCCAGCCTGAGTACTGCAATGTACGCTGTCGAGTGGTAAACTCCACTCGGCCGAGTAAGAACTCCACTTGCCTGAGTGGAGGCCAAATTCTCAAAGAAAACCAAGCTGACTTCTTTGTTTTTTAGACGATCTACAGACTGACGTATTCGGCCGAGTCACACTTGTCACTCGACCGAGTCATATTTCCACTTGGCCGAGTGGCGCAGACGCACAGTAGGGAAAATTAGGGTTTCTGGTGGCGTAATGGCAGTTTGGTCTGTATTTTTTAGATCTTTTGGGCATGTATTTAAGCCCAGTTTTGTCTCCAGCCCCAGGGGAGAACAGATAGACTTCTTAGAACTATTTTTCCTTAGTTTCTAATCATAGTTAAGCTTTTATATTCCTGAGAGATTGAAGATTGGAACTGAATTTTTTATTGAAAAGCTCTATGATGACGTTGGTTTGTCTTAATCTCTTGCAAGTTTTGCTTTTTATGCTACATCTCTTAATGAATCTTGATTGCATGATGAATTCCATTGTTGATCTTGTTTTCCTATCGATTTCTAATATGATTTGTGAGTAGTTTCTTTGCTCTAGGGCAAAGGGATGAACCATATAGATCTAATGTTTGAATTGTGAGATCTATTGAATTGATATGCTATTAGGCTTGATTGAAAGGTTAAATCTTGACTGATTTACTACGGATAGATAGGGATTTCTCTTGGATCTCGTGAGCTCGACAGAGGATCTTGATCTAAGGAAAGCCCTAAATATTCATTGAGGTTTATAATCGAAATTCCTTAGATTTGGTGCGCGATGGTGACCAAAGCTAGCACTTTTATTGTTCTCCTATTCTCATATTCGTTGCACGACAGTGAATAAATACGAACTATCAAGATCTAGGTCCGAACTTAAGTTGCACGACAACGAGCTTGAATTTGGGTTGTACGAGATTGCCAATCTTAATGCTAGTAGTCTAGACTAGGCTTGTGCGACAGCGAGGCTCTAGTCTAGAGTGCTATAGACCTACAACAGCGCGACAACGTGAGTTGGTTATCCAATTAGTTGGGGCAAGTTCACCTTAACTCGAGTTTGATTGCATGTTATTTCATAACTCACGTGGATACTTGAAAATCCATAGCGGGGATTCTCTAGCCTTAGACATCTTTATCATATTGAATTTGCAGTGTTACTCGTTACACCATCCATTCTCAAACGACTTTTTCACCAATAGCTTAGTAACCAAAATAGAGTACTGTCATTAGTCCTCCCTGTGATTCGATATCCGCTTGCCACTTAACTGTGCACTTGCGATAAAGCTACATTGTTTTCCGGGTTTATATCAGGAAGCAATCAACGATGCACCTCGTGCTTTGCAGCGGTTGAAGAGTTCGAGTGTGTCGTTGGCAGCAAGATGATCGGTGGTGAGGAATTCGGCAGCTCTCGTGGCCTTGTCGGTGGCGAGGGTGTATCGACAACGTCTTCTTCTTGACAACAGCTTGGGCTCGATGGAAGACTCGGTCAGCGATGAGCCGATTCCAGATTCGTTGGAAAACATGGTTCGAATGGGACCATCCCAAAGAGACATCTATACCTTTCAATGAGTTATTTGTTTGAAAATATCATCATAAACTGTTTACAATGTATGTTAAACCTGTTTGCATCATATGCAATAATCCCATTTAGCATTCTACTAATGCTGAAGTCACAAACATTTTACGACAATATTAAATCTCATTTAATTGTCGAAAACTTAAGCGATCTTATTAAATCCTATTTAATATAGATCGACTTTATGTCACTAACTCTTTAGTGACTTTAATTATTCGCGTGCACCTGAGTGCACTCCTCCTAAATTCTTCCTATTAATTAGACGTAAACCGAACTCGGTGTGAGACCCTACAGCCTGACCCTACTACATGTTGGGGCTCGAAATCCCTAGACGACAGTAACCACGAGCAGCATGTGTCGTCCCTGTTTCAGAATCATACTTACGTGATTGACCCATCGACAAAAGTGTCGTTGTGATCACTCTGACTGTGTCAGTGATGAATACCGCAGTTTTAGTCCCTTCGTTACAACTATGTCTCTGCATGGCCTAGGGTATGGTAAACCGTCAACCCTACTAGCCAGCATTGGTCAGTATATAGCGGTCTTTGTTATATACACGTTGTACATCTTACAACGTACTCCATCCGAGGTTTAGCACAAAGAACTGTACTGAGCCCGTGACACTAACTTTCATTTAACGGAAGAGACGAATCCCATCTTAGTCATTTACTTACCTCGTATGCTTCAGATGTCACCCAACCTAAGACCTTTCAGTAGGCCTGGCCTCGAAGCTAGATCATAGATCTAAGTGACACTATTCACACACTGGTTCGTACAAAGACTTCAGGTCTTAAGGACCAACTTGCCTATCATCACTATAGAGTTATTAATGACAGTTTAGTTAAAGTTTTAACCATTTAATAACTCTGCATTGGGTCGTTTAGTGGACTCATTCTCTAATGAGCACATGTGCCCTGTCTCCGACTTCGCCATGTCGACTGACTATGAGATCATCATTACCATACAGGGTATGACAAAGACACAATGGTCTGTCCGATATGCCGATAACCTTTTCTCGACACATCTATGACCATGAACGTTTTAAGACTTAAGTTCTTATCGGTCATTCACTTCCCACAATCGAGATCTACATCTAGATACGTAATGACATCACTTTAAGTCTAAGGAAATTATCCAAGTATTTAATTTATAGAGTTTATACTAGGACAATTATTACCATTTATATATTGAACAAGATGTTATATTAGGATAAATTGCCTCAAGGGCATATATCTCCTTACATCTCCCACTTGCACTTAGGCTATTTATCTCGGTATCTCATACCGATATAGCATATCAGTCACTAGGACGTTCATATGTCAAACATAAAAGGGATCTGCTAAAACGTATCTATTGTGCAGTTTTATGGAGTCTTATTATTTACATGATTGGTCACACATGGTTGACCCTTCGAAACCTTCTTTGGATCTCATCTAATGATTTTTCTTCTTGTATAGCTAACGATTAGCATACATGACTTGATGTAATGTTTATCATTCCTACAAGTCAGTCATATCCTAGCATATTCCAATTATTCTTGTGTCAATTATGTCCAGTACATTAATGACACCATAGTTTTAATATTTTTGACATAATCAAAACTCTTTTGATTTGATGTCACATATAGAAGGTTTTATAATTTGAAACTTTACTTAGTCACAAAAAATGGAACTAAGTAATATGCTCGCTCCCACTGACTTTGACAACCATCTGGTTAAATACTTCAACTTAAATTTCTAAATCTTATTTAGAATATTTATTAAGTATAACCAGCCCACTTGTGCCGAATTAATTAAAATGGAATGTACCAGTGTCAGGTTGATTTGACGAGTAAGTCATATCAAAATCCATCTATAGGAGCCTTGATGACAACTTACTCAATCAAACCTTCCTACATTGTTATTTCCTTTAACTGCATTATTCTTCTAACTTGAAGCATTAACTGCAGTCCAACAAGAACTATTCTTATTGTGCGTATCATTAAGATCACATCTAATTTAGACGTTACTGAGACTTACTAGTTACTAAGGATTAGTTAAACATACAGACAGCTCAAATTAATCTCATTAATTCAGAAGCATCCACGACAGCTCAGAACAATATTCACTAACTCAGATAGCCATACACGGTAAGCTAAATAGTCATTCACAACAAATCATATTACCAACCAGGGCATATATTCCCAAGATATCAACAATTTCATCCAGAAATGAAAAGCTTGCTCATCGTAGAACTTTGAGTGACAATCACTCAATCATTGTTTTAAAACAAAATTTCGATACATTTATTCAAAATAAAAATATCGTCTGCTTATCGATATCTTCTGAAGTCCATATACGGCCCCAGCAGCAACGATTACTCCGATGCCGACCGGGTTGGGAACTTCTTCCGTCCTCTGCTTCAAGCACCTGTAGATGGTATACAGATGTCTCAATACTCTTACTGGTATCTCATACCATGTATCAAAGATTTATTGAATTTTATATAATCTTAAATAAGATTTGTACCTGAGGTAGAGGCATCATCATGCCCCTTCTTTTTTGTAAGGTAGACATTGCAATTCCTCTTCCAATTACCCGGCTTGTGGCAGTGGAAGCATTCAGATTTTGATGGCGCCCCTTTGTTCTTCTTCCCCTTCTTCGCTTTTGCATATTGAGGGGCATGCCTCTTCTTTCCCTTGCCCTTAGGCTGGTGAGAAGGGGTAAATTCGACAACCAATGCTGCTGTTGGCTTCTTCTCGATCTCCTCGAACTACCGGAGCATGTTCAGGAGACCAGGAAGATCCACTTCAGTGATGTTCATTATGAAACTTGTAATGAATGGGTTGAAGTCAGGGGTCAAAGATCTAAGGATTATGTCCACACTCATTTCATTCTCGAGGACAAATCCTAGTTGGGCCGCATCCTCTATATAGCCGATCATCTTGATAACATGATCTTGCACGTGGCATGTCGTCATCTTGGCTCCCCAAAGGTTGCAGGTGGCCTCAAACCTGGCAGCTCTAGAACGCTTGCCATACAATTCCTCTGCGTTCAGAAGCATGCTTTGAACATCCATATGTTTGTGCTTCCTTTGTAGGTCATTGGTCATATAGGCCAGAGTAAGGCACCTTGCCTTCTCTGCATCCCTTTGGTACTGCTTGTATGCTTCCCTCTCCTCGTTGGTGGCATCTTTGTCGGGCCTTTCTAGAGCGTCCTCCATCAGTATGTAGCTAATCATGGCTACCGAGAGGACCAGATTTATGTTCCTCAGCCAATCCTAGTAGTTCGTCCCATCTAGCACGTTCTTCTCGATTATGAATTTTAATCCCGACTCCATACTGCATTATTTAATAGACATTGAATTAACATATGTTCTTGTATAGTTTAAGAGGTTTTCATTAAACTATATTCTCCCACTATTTTAAAGAATTCTTAAGCCATAATAATAAACAATTTATTATTATTAAAAATTTATTGGAGAGGGATCCAACCACCCTGAGTCTCACAACCTTGAGTATGCTCAACAAGTTGTTTAACTCTGCAGTCGGTAGACGAACTCTTCATCAATCATAATTTTACCCCTATATGATTTTACCCCTAACCACTTATGATCATGAGTGTGCTCATCCAAATCATAATGACTAGACTAGTCAGACCCTTGTTTTCGTGTCTAGCTTAACTTGCGCCGGCGCTCGGTGTATTCACGACACGACGATTTGGGTAAAGGCTAGACTACATCATATGTATTAAAAAGTTGGTTTCTATAAGGTTGCCCTGTCACAGCTTGAGTGTGTTCAACAACTGTAACATGGATCCTATAGTTGCCAAGATCTAAAACAAGGAGTGCTACGTTTTATCTTGAAAAATATTATTAACGTTTTAGACTTAGGTATAGTTCAGGGTGTCATATAATCATGATCCGTGTCATTGCGGTCCAGCGGACACGGCCAGTGAATTGACTAAGCCAGGATCACTTACACCCAGTCTAGCTAAGGTGATCCAACAAAATTAGCCAAGCACATTGACCGGATCATGGTCCATTGAATGAGACTTATCATTTATATATGCGTGCCATAAACTAAAAGGCTTTTATAAGAACTAGTTAATACTATTAACTAGTGTAATCCTTAAAATTCAAAATTTATTAGGATTAGTTAATAACTTTTATTAAGTCCTTATCAACTATAAGGTTCATCTGTATTAACATGCTACCCTAATCATTATCAGGATTTTAATAAATATAGCTTACAACACTTTAAACTGTAGTCTTTTAATGAAATTTTTTATTATAACGATTAAAATAATAATCGTCGTTAAAAGAACTGCCCTAATCGGGAATTAGGTATGAAAAGGTTGTAACGATTTATTAAAATATAGCATGTCATTTAAAATTCATCTTATAAATTTTAAAGAAGTATTAATGGCTAACCTAAAAGGTTTCTTGAATTATCAAATAATCAAGCAATAATTTAGAATGGCCATTAAACATAAACTACGCTAACTTTATCGCATAAAATTAGGTATCCAACTTTTTAACAATTAAATAGAACAACATATTAAAAACTTTATCTAATAAATAATTAATATGGATTCTTAAAATTTAACACTTTAAATTAAAAGCTTGATTTTAAAACATAAAATTTTTATCTAATAAAAATAACAGTTTCATAAAAATTATCACATAATTTTTATTTCAAAATTTTGTTTTAAAATCATCATAAATATTTGCATGCTTCTAAAAAACAATTTTATCACATAAAACAATTTTAAAAACATTTCAAATAAAAGGGGTTTTCATTTTAACAATATCGCATAAAGTTAAAATTTTCACATGCATTTAAAAGGCTTTCAATCATGAATAACATCGCAGTCCTTAGATCAACATGCAGACCTATCGGTCTGATACCACTGAAGGGTTTTGATGGACCCTTATGGCATAATTCTATGCCCGTCCTACGTCGGACAGACGATAGAAGCAAAATAACATGCATCAAAAAAAATCGTTAAACAATTTAACGATCAACCCTAAGGATTCAAGACCCTAAGCCAGGATCTCTGCTAACTTGATGTGGGTCTGACCACCCCAAGAAATATCCAAACATAATTAAAAGAAAGCTAATTAAACTACATACCCGGAACCTTGCTTGCACATGCAAGGTGTACCGAACCGCCTTCTGCTCCCCAAGCTTGCCGCCTCTGCGCTCCCGAACTGATCCACCGTAGCGAGCCGACACCGCACCTCGGGGCCAACCACTTGCCAAAGAAGATTTTACTTGAGTGCGATCCAACGTCTTATACTTCGGATCGAATCCAAATCCCTCTCTTCGTTTTGATAGAATGGGAGCTAAGGAAACAGAAGAAGGGGGAGAGAATAATTTTCGTCTTGAACTGAGCGTGCACAAACACTTTTGGAGCTACTCGGTTTCGGAGACTTGGTGCAAGTTTTCAAGGAGAGTGTTGGCCCTATTTATATAGGCGGCCAACACCTCCCCTTCTCATCATATCCGATGTGGGACTAAATTAAAATTGGAGAATTAATTAAGTTAGTTTGCCTTTCATAAAGGCTAAACTTTAACAAATTAATTCTCTCTCACTGTTGAGCTTCAGAAGTGATACAATATATCATTTCGAAAAGCTATGAACGATGAACGCATAGGAAAAAACGACGACGAACTCCGACATCGTTTGACCCCTCAAACAATTGCTCAAAGTTGAGCAAAAAGTCATAAATCGACTGAATTCGTAGCCGTCGCAACCCTCCTAGGGTTTCTGGACAATGGGTACCGCAGGTGGGGCCCACCTACCAGCTGGGCACACCCTTTTATATGCATGGGCTTGTATTTTTGGCATATATATATATACACACACACTAGTCATAATCCCGTGCTCGCGGCCACGGTTCACTTAAGATTTTCCCCCACGAAATCTTTGTTCCCCAAAAAATTATTTCCACAACCAAAATTTAAAAGAACAACTTAGCGTAAAAATATTTAGGTACGGACGCATTCGGCACGGAACAACAAATTTAGCGCGGGCGCCTTCGACACTGAACAACAAATTCGACGTCGGTGCATTCGGTGCAGAACAACAAATTAGCATAGAACAACAAATTCGGCGTGGGCACCTTCGGCGCAGAACAACAAATTAGCGTAAAAAAATTTAGCGGGCGCCGAAGGCACGCGTCTTAGCGCCTTCGCGTGCTAGTGCCCTAATAATGACGTCATGCGGGGCTCACTATGAGTGTATTAATTACGACGTTTTGTTATCCCATTTGTGAGTGTATTATTTTTTCTCAATGAAGTCAAATGTCCTGATAGATAAGGATGATTTGAATAGGCAACATATAATTTATTGATAATATTACTTTTCATTTAAGATTGTAAATTTGTTGTTATAAATATTGTAAATTAAATCACATAAATGCATGTCTATTCAACTTCCAAGACCTCTTAAATTCAAAGATCTCGAATTTCACAAAATTAAATCAAGATTTATTTCTCCAAAAAGTTTCCCCCAAAATACAAAAGTTTTCCCTCCCAAGATTTTCATAAACTCTTATCTTAATCGTTGATTTCCCAAGATTAAATCTCAACCATCTTTCTATCAACATGTTTGTCCTAGTTAGCTCGTCCTAGTCCTAAGATTCAAAAACAGTTGTCAAATATAATATAGTTATGTCTGTGTGTCTATGTGGAATTTACATGTGTGTGTATGTATGCATGAACCATTTGTGTGTAATGAAAAATGTATTTGTATGAAGGGTTACATGGTGTGTATAAAGAATTATATGCTTAGTCGTATGACTTCATTTGGGTGCCTAAATTGTGTACTTGTGTGAATGTATGTAGGATGTGCATCCAAATATTCTGAATAGGTGTATTGGTTATTATATTTGGTATGGTATATTTGGGTTTTCTTGGGAACGGGCATGTTTAGTGTATAACTTGTGTATTATCATTGGTAGTCCATTAAATAATCTCACCATAGAGCCTTCATGTTGCCTAGGAAATACTCCTATAGATGTGGTGCATGTATGACTATTCATATAACTGTTAGATGTATCGGTGTGCTATAGACATGTGTACATGTATATGGTGTGTATAAGTGATGTGTATGTGTGTGTGTATATTGTGAAGGTGTTTGTAAGTATAATTGGATGAATATTGGAATATATCTCTATGAGTTTAGGAAAGTACGTATATGGATGAGGGATTTGCATACCTGGATGTATATTTGTCTGCATAGTGTGTATGTTAGTGGGTGTCAGTTGGAGATGTTGATTGTGCGTATGTAGTAACATATGTGGTGATGTATTAGTGTAGAGTTATATCTGGTGTTATATGAGTAATCTTATGTTTATATGCGATGTTGTAGATATGTATACAAGGTGTTATATGTATATACTAGTCATAACCCCTGCCCTCGGTCACGCTTCATTTCAGATTTTCCCCCGCGAAATCTATGTTCCCCAAAAAATTATTTCCACAGCTAAAATTGTGCGGAACAACAAATTAGAGTAAATATATTTAGCAGCACGGGCGCCATCGGCGCGAAACAACAAATTCGGCGCGGGCGCCATCGGCGTAGAACAACAAATTCGGCGTAGAATAACAACAAATTCGACGTAGAACAACAAATTAGCGGGAAAAAAATTAGCGGGCACCTTCAGCGCGGAACAACAAATTCGGCGTAGAACAATAAATTCGGTGCGAGCGCCTTAAGCGTGGAACAACAAATTCGACGGGCGCCTTCGGCGCGGAACAACAAATTTGGCATAGAACAATAAATTCGGCATTAAACAACAAATTAGCGTAAAAAATTTGCACGGGCACCTTTCGTGTCTGAAATTATTCTCATCTTGTTACCCCACGCGTCGAAGAGACGGTGGCCCCCGCGTTGCGGGAGAGATCATTCGATCTGCAACATTTAGTGCAAGTTAAAGTTTCTTTCCCAAATGCATTAATTACTTGCACTCTGTTATTCCCCATAAACGTTCATTCCCCAAAAAGTTTCATTCCCTAGAAACTTTCATTTCCCTCCCAAAATTTTCACAAACTCTCACCTCAATCGTTGATTTTCCAAGATTAAATCTCAACCATCCTTCTATCAAAATGTTTGTCCTAGTCAGCTTGTCCTAATCAGCCCTAGAATTCAAAAAAGGTTGTCAAATGTGTAATAGATGGTATTATATTTTGAGTGCACTAGATTGATGCGTGTCCTTGTACAGAGGGTGGATTTATGTAGCCATATGTGTCTCTATATCTATCCTATGGTTGTATGAATATGGTTTCCTTGTGTGTATCCTAACTGTATGGCTTACTTGTTTGATGTTAGATAGATAGATAGATAGATATATAGATAGATAGATTTTTTTGACAAGTAAAAGCCATCTTTGTTTATATCAAAGTATATACAAAAGAAATACACAGGCAGGTTACAGAGGTTGATAAGAAGAGCGGGGATAGGGCACAGGCGCCGTCACCCTCTACTTCCTACTACCGTAATCACCCATGTCAAAAATGCAACTAGCCAGCATCTATGAAGCCCCAATTGGAGAATGGTGAAGTATCAGAGGCTTGCTCCATATCCAAGCCTCGAAGTGAGATAAGTAGATCTGCTGTAATATCCTCAAATAATTCGGTTGCCCTCCTAGTCTCCCCCTCGAAGATCCTCTTGTTGCGCTGCTTCCAAATGTGACATACCATGCTAGAAAGTGCCGCTTTAGCAAGGTAACCAACAGGATCAGATTTAACATAATGCTTAAGAAACAGATCGCACACCCCAGCCAGTGTTAAAGGAAAGGGACACTTGAAACCCAACTTAAGAAGACCCCTGGAAATAATATAACGGGAGTAGTGACATTCAAAAAATAGATGACTAATGGACTCAGGGGCATTAGTATCACAAAGAACACAATGCAGGTCAGGTGTAATACCCCAAGAGTGGAGACGATCTCTGGTAGGCAATTTATCACGGATAGCACGCAATAAAGTCAGGGACATCTTGGGTACATGCCTTGGGTACCACACAATATCATAATAGTTAAAAGGGGGACTTGGGATGCGAGATCCCTCCCAGGCCGACCTGTAGCTAAATGGGCGGCCAGAGGACCAAGACCAAGAGTCAGGTCCAATGGTTAGAGAAATAGGAAGCAGCAAAGTGAGTAAGGGCCGGATAATATCTTCATTGCGCAAGCCTGTAGAAGTCCAGAAATCACTTACTTTCATCAATTCGGTCCCAGGTGGCGGGGGTAGGAGTAAGTGCAGGGGTCCCTTTGGGTGCCAATTGTCGTACCAGAAGGATGTTGAGGATCCATCACGAACTGTGCGCCTGATTAGTATCTGAGTGATATTGCGGAACCTGAGCATGAACTTCCACGTCCCCGATTGGGTGGGTTTAGCCTTTTTTGTATAGAAATCATTAATTGCTTCCCCGTGATGTCTCCTCATGTAATTAGCCCATAACCCCTCAGTGCTAAGGAGTCTCCAAGTGAGGCGGACCCCCGAGGCCGCATTCAGATCTTTCAGAAGCCTCAAACCAACTCCACCTTCCTTTTTGGGGACACATAAATCCTTCCAAGCCCACATATTTAACTTGCCCCAAATGAAATTTCTACATGCAGAGGAGATAGCCCGAATAACCGAAGGCAGAATATAGAATGCTTGCATCCAGAATGCCACAATACCATAGATAACCGAACGTACCAATTCAATTTTACCAGAAATAGATAGCAGAGAAGAGCTCCAGCTGAGCAGCCTCTTTTTACATTTATCAATCAGACGGCAATAAACGGATGCCTTCGGGTACGTGGAAGAAAGGGGCAAACCCAAGTAGGTAGTAAACGAGTTGACCAATTTAACACCCAATATATTAGCAAGGCCAACCGGGTTACGAACACCCTTACTGAAGATGGCGGAGCTTTTATCCTAATTGATGGAGAGCCCAGAATAAAGATTAAAGACATTTAAAATCTCTTTGAGGCCATTAAAGGACCTGGGATTTGCACGGCAGAAGACCAGTAAATCATCAGCAAAAAGCAAGTGAGAGATTGCCCCCACTCTACGCATAGGCTGAATGGTAAGTGCGGATTCAGCTCTCGCCATTAGGAGTGAGAAGGCTTCCATAAAAAGTACAAAGAGATAAGGGGAGAGGGGGTCACCCTGACGTAGCCCCCTATTAGAGGAAAAATATCCTGTAGGAGAACCTTCAATTAAGACAGAGAACATAGGAGTGGAGATACACTGTTCAACCCAATTAATGAACCTGCTGCTGAAACCCATTTGATGAAGGAGGAAAAAGATGAACTCCATGTTAACACTATCAAAAGCTTTACGGAGATCCAGTTTGATACAAGTTCTGGCACCCATAGGATTACTAAAATCCCGGATCTGCTCGTGTGCAATAAGAGCACAGTCAGAGAGAAGCCTGCCTTTTAAGAATGCCACCTAATTCGGGGAGATTAAGTCACAAATAACATGCTTTAGCCTGTTGCATAATACTTTACTGATGATTTTGTAGATGACATTGCAACAAGCAATGGGTCTATAGTCCCCTAGGCCCGTGGCATTAGCATTTTTGGGGACCAATGTTAAAAAAGTGTGATTAATATGAGGGATCATATAACCAAAATTGAAAAAAGATAAAGAGACAGAGATACCATCGTTACCCACAATATCCCAAGAATGCTGAAAGAAGTATGCATTAAAGCCATCGGGACCTGGAGCTTTGTCTTTCCCAATCTGAAAAGTGGCAATCTTAATCTCAGATGCTGATACTGGTCTATCCATCCAATTGGTGGCCTCCAATGTTAATTTACGTTTAGGGGTAAGCTTCGGGAAGACATTCCAGTAATCAGCTTGGTTATAGAGGTTCTCGTAGAAAATTGGCGCTTCTTTTCTCAGGTCATCAACATTAGAGATCCGATCCCCATGTGAATTAATAAGGTGGCAGAGATTATTTCGAGATTGCCTGCACTTCATAGCAGTGTAGAAGAATTTAGAATTCTTATCTCCCAACGTAAGCCAATTTTGGCGGCTCTTTTGCCGTAGGTCCTCTTCTTCCATATCCAAGGAGTCTGCTAAGTTGAAAGAACCCAACTTTTCACGCTCCTGAATGATAGGATCCGAATAGTACTCCTTGGCAGATTGGATATTATCAAGTTCAGTCCTCCATGTACTGGACATGCGTAACTCCTTAAAATTATTAGCCCAAGATTTGATCTCCCCTTTCAGCCGTTTGAGTTTGTTGGCCAAACTTTGCAGATTAGATCCCCACGCCTGGTATTCCCAATTATCCCGCACAAGATCATGGTACCCCGAGATGGAATTCCATGAATTAAAGAATTTAAAAGGCTTGGGATGAGTAGGTACCTTGTTCAAGAGATACAAAATCAAAACAGAATGGTCACTAGTGCCAGCCGGTGTGAATTCAACATAAGAGTGAGGAAGCAGGAGTAACCAGGCCGAGTTGCAGAGCACCCGGTCCAAGCGGGCTGAAATTCGAGTCGGACCAATGCGGCGATTGTTCCAACTCATACTAATCCCGGTACTTTTGAGCTCCATGAGCTGACACCTACCAATACAAAAATTGAAAGCATCCATAGAGGCTGGATCAACCGGGCGCCCACCAAGTTTCTCATTATTACTGCGAACACAGTTAAAGTCGCCTCCAACGAGCCAAGGAGTATTGTGGAGGGCCAAAGAATCAGCTATAAGATCGCTCCAAAGAGATAATCTAGAATTCGGGAGATTGAGCCCATAAACCGTGGATAGTCCCATAGATAGGCCAGCAGTGTTTGCAAAAATGGAAGTGATGTGTTGAGGGGAAACTGAAATTGAGGAGCAAGACCATACAAGTGTGTTGTAAAAGACCAGTATGCGACATCCCTTATGGCAACATCTATTATCGATACTGTCCCAATTCTTGTCAAAGCATTTCTTTAATTTGGCTGCATTGCACAACTCAACTTTAGTTTCAAGTAAGCAGACGATAGAGGGGTTGTGCTTACGTAGCCGATGCTTAAGATCGGATCGTCGCGAATTATTGTTAAGGCCACGAGAGTTCCAGAAGAGGACAGTCATTGAGACGTTTGAGTTGGAGGATGCCCCGAAATCCTGGAGCTACGCCTGATAGAAGGGGGCGAGGCATTGATTGGTTTGCACTTGGGCTGTGGCGCTTGAGCCCGCAAGGTAGCGTGCTCCGAGGCCCATTCGGGATTAGCGAAAGTTGGACTGGAAGGGCACTCGATATCAACCTCAGGTTGTAGAAGAGAAGGCGCAGGATTGGCCTTACAAGAAGGCAAGGAGTCGTGGCCGGTCCTCACAGAATCAATATAAGTCTCTACCGTGGGATGTGTAGATTCATCCCTCACCCCACTGCTTTCCCCCACCTCATAACTTTTAGGACTCGGGGTAGTATCCACCAAGCCAGCATCAGGTGTTGAGCTAACTTCAGCCACACTGTGATTCGGAGTGACCCCTGCTTCTATAATAGTTGTGCCCCCGCCTTTATCTCCTTGATAATGTTCGGATGACGCGGTCCCCTTCCCCTTGTCGATGGTGGAAATAACAACGCCTGTATCAGGAGTAGTCGGCTTTGGAATATCATGTTGAACCGAAGAATGGGTCTCCAATTGGATTGAATGGGGCTCACGATCTAACCTGAGGGGACATTGCAAGTCTAGATGCCCGAAGCATGCACAGTCACTACATCGTGGCGGCTCACCCTCATACTTGACCCCTACGGTGATCGTTGCCTGGCCTTCTACATTAACCAAAACCTTTCTTTGCAGCGGGGTACTAGCATCAACTTCCACCAAACAACGAGCGTATGAGATCCTATCCAGATTTGCAGTAGACTTGTCAAGGCATATAGGATTTCCAACACCACGGTCGATGATATTGAGAATCTCCAGAGTCCACATTGAGAGGGGGAGATTGTGTAGCTGAATCCACACTGGGACAGCCGTGAGAATATCACGGCCAAGCTGGATGGTAGGCGACCATTTTTGCAGGACCACTAGCCTGCCGTCAAACAGCCAAGGACCCCCATGAAGGATATTATCTCGATCCTCGCCTTTCTCAAATCTGAAGTAGAAGTAGCCGTTTTCACGCGAGAATATACGAAGACCACCTTTAATCCTCAACAGCCGTTCAGTACAAGCTTTAATTTGTCCAAAATAGGGAACGTACCCCACAAGAGTGTTTTCCCAACGGGCCGCACCCACCTCAAGCATTCTACCCTCCAGTTGTACAGAGGCCACACCTTCAGAGTTGAGGGTTACATGCACTTTGGACATAACGAGTGGATCAGCATAGGAACGCCTGGAGGCGCAGACGTCCACCCACAATCGTTTCTCCACAGTAGGGCTTATTCGGATGTTAGCTTGGGGTCTTGGGGACTTTTTATCGAACACTTTGTCCGCAGTGTTTATATCAAGCACCTCCGAATTCAAATTGGGAGAAGGAGACTTACGCAAATAACCTTTTAGATGGCCCCGATCACCTGAGGCTCCACCACAGACATATATATATATAGTTATATGCATGGATATGGATTTCATGTATGGGAGTGGATCTTGTATAATAATTAGAGTATACTACTTTCGTAGTGTACTTATATCATGATATAGATGTCTGATCTAATCATCTTGGTACGGAGTAATAGGTACTACCAATGTTGGTTTATATGAATATAGGTCTGCATATGGCTAAATACGTAATCATGTGTATGACTATTTGGATGCTTATTTCTTTGTATGTCTAGTTACATCTGTGGCTATGTATTGTTCCATGTGTATTGTGATCTAAGTGAATAGCATGTGGCCTGAGTACTTATACTAAGTAAGACTATGTAGAAGATGTGTGTAAGTAGAGCTGTATAAGCAGATATATATAAATGTGTGTAGGCCTTAGGATTGAGCCTAGGTACACGGGGGTACTACCAAATAGATAGGTGTATGTGCGTATATCCTTGTGTCACACATACACGTACCTACAATACGAATATGTATGTGCATTGTGCATGTATATATGACTGTGTAAGTGTGACTACCGTTGTATTTTATGTCTATCTGCATGCACACTTGGGCATTTAGGAATATAATTGGATAAATGTGTGTAGGCTTGTGTATGTCTAGGTTTTGTATATAGTGTGAATGGTTACCGTGTGTGCTTGAGAATCTCTTGTGCTAGGAAGTAGTAACTGTATGCACGGAATTGGGTGACCTTTAGCATCCATATCCATTCACCCTAGGTTGACCCTTGGCAAAGGAAGTCCAAGGATGAACTTTGAAGTAAGGTGGGTAGGATGTCATGCCCCATTTTGCGCTATATGTTAACCTACATGTGTATTTCTCTATATATGTGTAGATGTAATGTTGAGTGGTGTGATAGTGCAATATGGGTGTGTCTGTGGCTGATCGGCCCCGGATATACACTCGGAGAACGATTGTAGTTTTACCGCAAGCGCACGGTCAAGTAGCGAGCGGGTATCGAACACGAGGAGGTGGTGTTGGCTCCAATCTATCCTAGGTTGGTTTGACTACGAATGTTTTATTGGTAGAGATAGTTATGGAATGATATAATGGAAATGGTGGTGGATGTCGGTGTCGGTGATAAAGAAATTGGATAAAGTATCGATTCAAATTTAATACAATAAAGAGTCTAGAGCTAGGGAATCCCTGTTGGATCTGGATCCTAGCCTAGAGGGGGGGTGAATAGGCTTTTAAAAATAATTCGTGCAACCAACGAATAAGAACACGCAGCTATAGCACAACCAGAGTAAATAAAATGCAGACACAGAGTACACAACAGATTTACCCTGGTTCGGTCGTCCCAACGACCTACTCCAGCCCCCAAAGCAGAACTAGTATTGAATAGCGTAATATGTACAAAACCACAAGTTAGAGCACGCTCAGAGCACCCTCTACGTCTCTACACTCGCCAGGCTCTCAGTACCCCACACACAGTGTTTTCTCTCACTATCAATCCTAGTAAAGATTTCTACCAGCTAGTCCCAAACTAGCTGGGTCCCACTTGTCTAGTCCCAACCAGACAAGTCCCAAAATGGTCACAAAATAGGTAAAGTTTCCCCTACGAGGATCTAACACAATAACTACACAAAATAATAATAAATAGAGTTTAGGAATCTCAGTTTATGTAGCGGCGATGTCCTCGTCAATAAGCACCGGTCAGATCTGAGTCTGACTAAATGTCGATGTCCCCTCGTCTCGTCAGCAACTCAAAAAGCTCTGAAGATACAGCTAGCAATGTATACGTGCACAACTCCTGTCTGCGGCTCCCTTTGTTTCCTCTTGAGATTATCAGATGGAAGGAAGCTTTTGGATTTGTGCTCTTGAAATTTCGGCTCCTGTAGATTATCAAGGATGCGGCTCCCTGGTGCTCTTGAGGTTGTGTCTGGAAAAGTTGCGGCAGCCCTAAAAATAGATGCACACAAGGACAATTGATGCACACCGAATTTTATGCTCTCAGGGAATTTTTATTTGGAGATGGGAAAACAAAAATCTCTTAAAGATTTTTATGAATCAAACATGAAGACCCCGCTGAAAAATAATTTTCGGCCTGTAACACAAAAATAATTTTCGGCCTGTTGAAATTTCGTGCGGCTCCAGACAAACACAAAAAACAGACTTGCGGCTCTTGGAGACTTGCGTGAGTTCCTCTTGATTATGTGCCTGCAACAAAAAAAACAACCTCAGTTACTTTACTAACAAAGAAACAAAAATAATTAAGAATTAAGTTTCTCTTTTCCCCTTTTTAATGATACAAGAGAAGGCTCCTGTCAAAGCTTTTTGCGGCGGCTACTCTCAACAAATCCTTTGAATGGCCGGCCTTTTGGTCATTTAAGTGCAGACCCCCTATTTACTTTTGGTTGTCTTTATCCATCAATAAATCACATAGCACATGTCCTCGTTTTTCCATGCGAGTGCCTGCAAGAAAAAATCAAGCTACACACAAAAATAAAGCACCAAGAAAAGAAACTCAATGGGCACAAATCACAGAACATAAAACAAACGAGATTAAGCTTGCTCCTTAAACAAAATCGGCCACTAGGCTAGAAGGTCACGGCCTGGGGGAAAAAAATTGAGCAAGAGGGTTAGTTTGTCAAGGCCGGCCATATGGTGTTTATATAGGAATAGGGTTAGTTTTTTTTTGAGAGGTAGGGATTTGCTAACTGCTTTTAATATTTGACTTAATTAATATAGGATTTGATTTGACCTCAACTTGTTTTCAAAATAGATAGGGAGTTTGAATATGAATATAAGTAGCAACAAATCTCCCTAATTGATTTGAATAAATCCAATGTCCTCTTGACCAAGTCATATTGCTTTGGGAACAATAATTCATCTTCTCCCAAACTGCTGTAGGAATAGCAATTTCGCCAACGTAATGAGCTACGACCTTGATGTCCCTGAAAACACACTTAGCGCACACATTAATATCAACACTCGTTTGTCATCATCAAACTGGAGTTCTTAGATCGTTGCGTCCAACAATCTCCCCCTTTTGGTGATGACAAACCCATAAAAGATTTGAGCAATAGATGGGTGTGTGAAGTGTGTTGAAGGGTGTAATGCAATAGGATGTATGGATGAGTCATTCAAGCATTACATGGCATGCACAACATTATTGCTCCCCCTTAAACAAATATTCTCTCAAACTCCCCCTTAAACAAATAATATCTCAAACAAACAACACTCAAACATGCAAATCTTTCTTTCTCTTTCTCCCTCTTTGTAATCATCAAAAGTGGATTCATGAAGTCCCAACAATATCTCATGCAAAAATAAGCCATTATAAGTTATAGCTAGCATTTACATGACTTTTTCTAATTAGCAAACAATTCGTGCTCATGAAATTTCATAGAGTGACTTCTCCACCTTTGTGTAAGTGTAATTATATAGACAATAAAGTACAAGAGGAGATTCAATTTCAGAAAATCAACCAAATCAATCCACATTTTCCAATTTTTCATGAATATCACTAGGATTGATTTTTCCCACCTCATCAAAGATGAGTTCAAGTTACCGAACCCCGAAACATGGCCTAAAAGGACTTTTAAATGCGGGGTGGCATTGCTTGATGAGATATATACACCAACGCTAATGATTACCCATTTAGCACAAGTTGGATACTCGTGGGTTGTGTATTAGCCATGAAGTGTATCCATTTTTCATACGTAGCAATTTTCATAATAATTTTTTTTTCATTTGCAATTTTTTTTGCTCAATTTTAATTCATGGCTAAACACTTCATATCCCTTAGAAAATTCAGAATTTAATCATTCCTACATTCACTTTCCATTTTCTTCAAAAGAATCTCCAAAAGTACTAAAAAGTCAAATATCGTGAAAGTGCAAATGTAGGTGTAGAAGTCAAGTTTAAAACTTATGAGACATGTCATGGCTACTAAAAAGAATAACATCATGTACATGTAGCTACAACAATAATGAATTGACTTCTACAAGGGATAGATTGATCATTCATACAATACCCCTTAAGAGATTCATAAGAGGATAATCAATAAGCACAATTTTTTTTATTTTTGGTTTTTCATTTTTTTTTCAGAAATAAAAACATTTTAAAAAATCATGCATGCAAGCACACAAATCAAAATAAATCAAGCACACAAACAAATCTATGAAGGTATGCAATGAAATGCAAAGAGGGATAAAAAATTATACCTTCTCGTCGCTTTTTGACGAAGGAGCTAAAAGAATGAGACATTGAATTTAACGCTCCTCGCCAAAACTCCATCACACCTACATGAAAGGTGTTAAGTGTGACCTTGGAATCCAACAAGGTCCACTAGTGTTAGCCAATATAGTTTTAGAAACCCACACTTGTTTAAACTTGATATTCGTGTTCCTAAATTTAAAATAATATGAAGTGTGGCCTACACTATCACAAGTAAAGCACTTTGCATATTTGTTCTTTGCAATAGAGGGTGCATTGTGGAATTTCTTGAATTTGGGCTTTTCGACATTTTTCAAACCAAACCCAAGTCCTCTTCTGTTATTGCCATATAGTTGATTCTCTAAAATAGTATCCAACGATTGTTTTCCCATAGAGAATTTCTTAATGGCCAATTCAAGATTAGAGACTTTGGATTTCAACAATTTATTTTCTTCCACAAACAATGTGCATTTACTTATAAAGGCTCTCTTGTTTTCCTCTTCCTTCTTTTCAAATTCAATCATTTTTCTTTTAAAATCATTATCCAACATGCAAAATTTATCATTAAGCTCTCTAATCACATAGTCTTTTTCAGTTTCGAGCTTAATCAAATCAAGTTTAAGCATGCTAATATTATTCATCAAGGAAGGACAAGAGAGGCAAGGTGCTTCATCATTAAAACTGGACTTTTCCTTTTTCAAAGTGTCAATAGTAGAGTCACGAGCAACAGTATCAATTTTGAGCTTTTCAATCTCTTTAGACATTTCATATTCAGATTGTTGCATTTCAAAGTTCTCATTTTGATAATCATCTATAGTGGATTCAAGCTCTACTATTTTATCTTGCATTTCTTTACAAAGAGTAAGGAGTTCAGTTTTACTACCAGAAATTACCTCATCGTGTATTCCCATCAATGCCATGCATGAGTGGGCTTCATGTTCTTCCTCCTCACTCTCAGCTTCGCTGTCCATATCCCAAGTTAGCACCTTGGATTTTCCCTTTTCTTTAGCTACCTGAGCTGTCTCATGTGGGAAATCCCTCATTCGATGTCCTCTTTTCTTGCATTTAAAACAATTCAATCTATTAGTAGCATTCTGATCATAAGTTTGCTTAGAAGACTGAAAAAAGTTAGAGCGATTAAACCTAGGTGCCATTTCTGTTCTTCCTTGCTTGGTCTGGACATACTTTTTGAAGTTTCTGACCATTAGCGCTATGTCATCATCATCTTCTTCACTTTCGTCAGCTTTCAGAGCAAGTGGCTTGGTCGCTTTCTCCTTCTCCTCAGGTTTCTCCCTTTTATCCACGTTTTACAATTCAGCTCGTGGGACATTAAATTACCTATCAAGTCCTCCACCCTCATCTATGACAGATCTTTCGCTTCTTGGATGGCAGTGACTTTAGGCCTGAAAGAGCTTGGCAGTGCTCTTAATATCTTTCTCACCTGCTCAAGGCTAGAATATGGCTTACCGAGTGAACTAGACTTGTAGACAATGTTGGTGAACCTCGCAAACATTTCTGATATGGTCTCTGATGGTAGCATGCGAAATCCCTCGTATTCCGTGCTTAGAAGTGCAAGTCTAGGCTCTTTCACCTGAGACGTTCCCTCGTGCGTCACCTCCAAAGTATGCCATATTTCATGCGCAGTTAAACAATGTGAGATGCGATTGAATTCAGATTTATCTAATGCACAAATGAGAACATTCATAGCTTTAGCATTAAGAGAATAAAACTTCCAATCATTATCATCCCATTTATCATCAGGTTTAAGCATCTCAGTGTTTTCAATTTTAATAACATGTGATTTATAGCCTTTTTCAACAATTTGCCAAGCTTTATAATCAATAGAAATCAAGTAGATTCTCATACGATTTTTCCAATAAGCATAGTCTACTCCATTAAATCTAGGTGGTCGGGAAATAGACTGACCCTCAGCAAAAGCACTATCAATGTGGTCCATGGTCAAACTAGGCTAGATCTACTAAACTGGCTCTGATACCACTTGTTGGATCTGGATCCTAGCCTAGGGGGGTGAATAGGCTTTTAAAAATAATTCATGCAACCCACGAATAAGAACACGCAGTTATAGCACAACCAGAGTAAATAAAATGCAGACACAGAGTACACAACAGATTTACCCTGGTTCGGTCGTCCCAACGACCTACTCCAGCCCCCAAAGCAGAACTAGTATTGAATAGCGTAATAGGTACAAAACCACAAGTTAGAGCACGCTCAGAGCACCCTCTACGTCTCTACACTCGCCAGGCTCTCAGTACCCCACACACAGTGTTTTCTCTCACTATCAATCCTAGTAAAGCTTTCTACCAGCTAGTCCCAAGCTAGCTGGGTCCCACTTGTCTAGTCCCAACCAGACAAGTCCCAAAATAGTCACAAAATAGGTAAAGTTTCCCCTACGAGGATCTAACACAATAACTACACAAAATAATAATAAATAGAGTTTAGGAATCTCAGTTTGTGTAGCGGCGATGTCCTCGTCAATAAGCACAGGTCAGATCTGAGTCTGACTAAATGTCGATGTCCCCTCGTCTCGTCAGCAACTCAAGAAGCTCTGAAGATACAGCTAGCAATGTATACGTGCACAACTCCTGTCGGCGACTCCCTTTGTTTCCTCTTGAGATTATCAGATGGAAGGAAGCTTTTGGATTTGTGCTCTTGAAATTTCGGCTCCTGTAGATTATCAAGGATGCGGCTCCCTGGTGCTCTTGAGGTTGTGTCTGGAAAAGTTACGGCAGCCCTAAAAATAGATGCACACAAGGACAATTGATGCACACCGAATTTTATGCTCTCAGGGAATTTTTATTTGAAGATGGGAAAACAAAAAGCTCTTAAAGATTTTTATGAAGCAAACATGAAGACCCCTCTGAAAAATAATTTTCGGCCTGTAACCCAAAAATTAGTCGAAATCACCTTTCCTCGTTTGTGCGGCTGTCCCCTATGTTGAGCCCTAGGAGATTTTAATCAAAGAAAAATAATGAAGGGCTCTGGGAAAATGTTTTTGGTTTAAAAAGGCATTGTGCTGCTCTCTGCTTGATATTTTTGAGTGCCCACTTAAAAAATTTGAAGAAGGGTTTTGAAATAGGTTTTGTGCGTGAGTTTTCAAAGTGATCTTGGGAATCAAGCTGATAACAAAATTAAAAAGTGGAGACCTCTTGAATTTTTTAAAAAATAGTGTTATGAAGAAAAACCAAAAACAAACTCCTCTAAACATTCGGCAGTTAAAACATTGGTCAAAATGTGCGGCTGTTGAAATTTCGTGCGGCTCCAGACAAACACAAAAAAACAGACTTGCGGCTCTTAGAGACTTGCATGAGTTCCTCTTGATTATGTGCATGCAACAAAAAAAACAACCTCAGTTACTTTACTAACAAAGAAACAAAAATAATTAAGAATTAAGTTTCTCCTTTCCCCTTTTTGATGATACAAGAGAAGGCTCCTGTCAAAGCTTTTTGCGGCGGCTACTCTCAACAAATCCTTTGAATGGCCGGCCTTTTGGTCTTTTAAGTGCAGACCCCCTATTTACTTTTGGTTGTCTTTGTCCATCAATAAATCACATAGCACATGTCCTCATTTTTCCATGCGAGTGCCTGCAAGAAAAAATCAAGCTACACACAAAAATAAAGCACCAAGAAAAGAAACTCAATGGGCACAAAGCACAGAACATAAAACAAACGAGATTAAGCTTGCTCCTTAAACAAAATCGGCCACTAGGATAGAAGGTAACGGCCTGGGGGAAAAAAATTGAGCAAGAGGGTTAGTTTGTCAAGGCCGGCCATAGGGTGTTTATATAGGAATAGGGTTAGTTTTTTTTTGAGAGGTAGGGATTTACTAACCGCTTTTAATATTTCACTTAATCAATATAGGATTTGATTTGACCTCAACTTGTTTTCAAAATAGATAGGGAGTTTGAATATGAATATGTGTAGCAACAAATCTCCCTAATTGATTTGAATAAATCCAATGTCCTCTTGACCAAGTCATATTGCTTTGGGAACAATAATTCATCTTCTCCCAAACTGCTGTAGGAATAGCAATTTCGCCAACGTAATGAGCTACGACCTTGCCGTCCCTGAAAACACACTTAGCGCACACATTAATATCAACACTCGTTTGTCATCATCAAACTGGAGTTCTTAGATCGTTGCGTCCAACAATCCCCACTACGGATCATCATACATCATTGTAAATAGTCAATCTCAATATTACTAGGCTTGGGTTGAGGTGAACTAGTCGTAACTGAATAGAGAACCAAGCTCACGCTCTCGCGCTATTACCGGTCTATAGCAACTCTAGGATAGGGCCCAATCTCTTGCAAACCCTCGCCTAAGCCGCTAGCATTAGGATCGACATCATCGTTCAATCGCCCCTCGAGCCCACTCTCGTGCAAACTCGAGTTACGATCTAGGTTGTGATAGTTCGTGTTCATCCAATCTCTTGCAAACGAATATGGGTATAGATTTATAATAAAACTCCTAGCTTTGGTCCAATCTCTTGCAAACCAATTCTAGATAATTTCGATTATAAACCTAAATCGAATATCTAGGCCTTCCCATCGATTAGAATCCAATCTCTTGCAAACCCCAATCGATGGAAATCCCTAGCTATCCGTAATAAATCAATCACAACCTAACCTCTTAGCAATTCTAGCAATTTAGAAATTCATTCATCACAAATCTGAAATTAGATCCATGGGGTTCATCCCTTTGCCCTAGAACGATGAATCTACTCAAGCATAGCAATAACGATATGCGAATCAATAAAAATCATTGCTTGCATACAAAAAGATAGAAAAAACAAAGATTCAAATAACAAGAACAAAATACTTAGCTTTGATGAAGATCTTCAATCCAAATACAAGCATTTAGATCCAAGAGGAGGCCTAGGGCTTGGCCTAACCTCTAAAATAATCCCTAAGAAAACATATGGGAACTCTCTCTAATGATGGCTACAAAACCCTTATATATCCTCCCAAACCCCTAGCAAGTAGCCCTAGAAAACCCCCCCAAAATCGTGCCCAAAAACAGCCCAGGCCGCAACTTAAAATCTGGGCCCGCCGCCACTCGGGCCGAGTGGGAAAATGACTCGGCCGGGTGGAAATTCCAGCACTGCAGTGTCAACTTGCAGAAATTCTCCAGATTTCATCTGACCTCCGTTTGGCACGTTCTTGGCGGCGTTGGAACCATCATGAAGTCTACTATCCATAAAAAATATGAGAAAAATAATTTGATTGCTGAAATGATAGAATAATTTAAAATAGTGGAAGGCTATCTGAAAATCTGGGCGTGTGTCATCGGCATCACTCGGCCGAGTGGGATTCTTCACTCGGTCGAGTGGACTTCTCTACTCAGCCGAGTGACAGACCCTGTAGAAAAACATTAACTTCGAGTTCCTCAGGGATCTGTTTCCGGGGGTGGCTCGACCGAGTAGCTTTCATCATTCGGCCGAGTGGTAATGTGTACTCGGCCGAGTAGGCCATCGACGGGTCTCTGGGAATCGCAGTAGATTCGGCCTCTTCTATGGAAAATTTCCCTGACGTACTCGAGCGAGTGAGCTTCCTCACTCGGCCGAGTAGGACTTTGTCATTCGGCCAAGTATACGCTGAAAAACATTGTGCACGTATCCGTTTTGGTCGGCCGAGTGGGCTTTCTTGCTCGGCCGAGTGTGTGCTTCACTCGGCCGAGTGGTATGCTGTAAATGCCCAATCTTCTCCGTTTCTCCTCCTCGTCGCTCCTATGAAGTTCCTTCTTCTTCCACTCATCCTCCATCACCGATAAATCTGCAAATGAGCCGTGGGCGACACTCCAAAGTGGGTGCAAATCCTCTTGATCTCAAAATCGCTCCAAATCGCTCCATATCTCCTGAAATACGACAAAAAAGAAATAGTGAAAAGCATCGCAATATTGTCGAATAATCATGAAAAACACGATATGGACGATCAAGATGGCATGCAAACATGCAGAAAAAAGGTGTAAAATATGGACCGATCAAAATCCCCCAAGCTTACCTCTTACTCGTCCTCGAGGAAGATAAGTAGAGAGACGAACTCGGGAGATGAAAACAAAGGAAATGAAATGAAAGAAAAAAGGAATACGAAGTGGAAGGGGTCGCTAGATTATTCTCTCAGATCTCAAGCCATAAGCTACACATCACGATAACTTGGAGAATACGAATCACATGCTATAAGGATTTCATGGCATACTTAAACATGGTACTTGCAAGCTTTTAAGAACAAAGGAAGGGATTCTCAAAATTCATACAATCAATTCATATCCACATCATGCATTTCATAGAACTTAATATACAAATGTTGGCAATGCACTTTTCAATCAAAAGTTATAACAGAAGTATATAAGAATCACGCCAAACATGCAATGGAGAATGGAATAAATCATGGCATTCACATATTTATATCGATTCATAAGAAATCTCCATAACTAAGGTATTTTGCTAAGTTTCAGCATTATCAAACTTTCCCATTCGTGCACCTCTCCACTCTAATGTCGTACTCACTCATATGGTCAAATGAATTCACACCCCCAAGCTTAGCTTGAGGCGTTGCATCCAAAGGAATATAATAGTGGAAATGGGATTTTTGCCTTGGTTTTTCCAAGTATTTTTTTGGCTCCGATAATGAGATAGAGAAATTTCTTTTTTTTTCTTTTGTACTTTGTTTCTCATTTTTCTTTTTGGATTTTTGTAGGAGCTATGATTTGTATTTTTGGTTTTTGGCTCCTTTTTGGCTTTTTGGACTTTTTGGAGCTAACTTTTTCTTTTGTGGGGATTTTTGTGAAATAGATGCGATATAAGTAGCTTTAGGAGGTGAACTCAAGTGACATGTAGAGAATAAAAGATATTTGTGGAGAAAGAAATAATGTAGCACTCGGTTCACTCTAAGATGTGCTTGAACGGTTCAATAAAATAATACTTTAACTAAAACTCATATATAAGCATGGATATTCTCAATCATCTCAATAAAAAGTGAAGTCAAGCGGTAAAGCGCACAATCATATCAAGCATGCAATAGTAGGTGAATAAGACAATAAAACTGATGCTTCAGATATACTAATGATGCATGAATCTTGGTGCATTTCCAACAAAAGCATACTAAACACTAATCCATACATTCAGTTTCAATTAATATCATGCATTCATGTAGAGGAATCATCAAAAGAAATAGATTTGCAAGCATATTTGAATAGCAAGACTATGGAATACTCTAAATAGCTTGGCAAGGAATAATAAGTATCGTGATGGCTACTAAAGCAATAAGAGATATCATCATAAGGAACAAATATAGCAAAAGGAGGAAAAGAAAATAAAGATATAAAAATAAAAGAGAGGAAAGAAAAGAAAAATAAGCACACAATAAGATGCATGAACACACATAAAAGGAAAATAAGATGGAAAAAATCAAAAAGATGATGCAAAAATTTTGAAAAATTTAAAAAACCCTAAAATAAAGTAAAAATACAACTAATGCATCTAAATGGTATGGAAATGCACTCCCCCAAGCTTAAACTTCACATTGTCCTCAATATGATCATAGTGAAAGAATATGAGGAACACCGATAATAATAAGGGGGTGAATGAAATATGATGAAATGAATGACATGAAATCCTAATGCAACTACATGCACATGCAATGATGCATGAGAGCGCTTTCCCCCAAGCTAAACCAAACAATCATATTCAAATGACTTGATCAATAAAATCACGACTTTGCTAAACGTGAGCAAGTCAAACAAATAAGAAAGTGAGTATTCACTTGAAAGAAATGCTCGATGGGTGGTGAGCAAAAAGGATGTGACACATAAAAATATGAAGAGGGCAATTAATATATATAATGGATTTGGGGTGTAAAAATTTTTGTTGCCGTCATATGAGGTGATATTTATTCAATCAAATCTATACGGTCCTCTCGCTGTCGAGAGGATTCGGGTTTATTGAAAGCATAAAAATTTCTACACTACTGGATTGATATCACCTATAGCAAAAGGCGGATCCAGTATCTTTGTCGGTACAGGCAACTGCTCCAACTGCTCCTTCCGTGGCTCTGCCAGATGCGTGTGTCCACAGACTCCAACGAACTCCTACAATGCATCCTCCAGCATTCCCACAAGGACTCCACATGTACCCTGTAGAGAATAGGATGCATCAGTTCGCTGCAAAAAATTCACCCTCGTAATAAAAGTATCCCAAAGAGGATCGTCTATAGAAATATATGGAATAAATAATGGTGGACGATACTTCCCTAGAAATAATCCAATATCCTCTCGTGTTGTGATAGTTATCTCCGTGGTGTCCTCTCTCAGCTGCTCAGGTAACTCTGCTCCCAAATCAATTGAACTACCGCTCTCCTCTCGTTTGCACCTGCCATCAAAGGATAAGTCAGTGTATAGACCGGTGTCACAAAAGGATTCATCAAGTATACTTCCCTCAACGTGGGTATCCCAAGGTAGCACTTCTCGAGCGTTGATCTCTTCGGTGCATGTTTCGATGACTTCATTCATTGGCGGCTGAGGGACTCCGTCAACTTCCAGATACAACTTATCATTTCTAATATCGACCTTAATGCTGCCTTTGATTGTTCCTTCTGGGGAGAGTTGATCAATGATGTATGTGGTGAATAGTTGTTCGAGGTGGTCCTCAATATTGATGGCAATAGGTCTCGTGGTCTGAACTTCATCCACAAGTTCCTCCAGTAGGGATGCAAAAGTTTCATCGTGTTGGAGGTTAGAGTCTGTACTCATCATTGCGCTTTCCAGATAACCTGATCAACAAAGTCAAATACCTGAAGAAAATATCAGTGGCACAAGAGAATATAGAAATGATAATAATGGTGGCGGGGGTGAAAATTTCCTTTTGTTAAATTTTTTTTCGTAGTCTAATCAAGCTAATTGTGACAAATTGGCACCCAACGGAAAACACCTCCCCGGCAACGGAGCCAAAAACTTGATCGGCCCCGGATATACACCCGGAGAACGATTGTAGTTTTACCGCAAGCGCACGGTCAAGTGGCAAGCGGGTATCGAACACGAGGAGGTGGTGTTGGCTCCAATCTATCCTAGGTTGGTTTGACTACGAATGTTTTATTGGTGGAGATGGTTATAAAATGATATAATGGACATGGTGGTGGATGTCGGTGTCGGTGATAAAGAAGTTGGATAAAGTATCGATTCAAATTTAATACAATAAAAGAGTCTAGAGCTAGGGAATCCCCACTACGGATCGTCATACATCATTGTAAATAGTGAATCTCAATATGACTAGGCTTGTGTTGAGGTGAACTAGTCGTAACTGAATAGAGAACCAAGCTCACGCTCTCGCGCTATTGTCGGTCTATAGCAACTCTAGGATAGTGCCCAATCTCTTGCAAACCCTCGCCTAAGCCGCTAGCATTAGGATCGACATCATCGTTCAATCGCCCCTCGAGCCCACTCTCGTGCAAACTCGGGTTACGATCTAGGTTGTGATAGTTCGTATTCGTCCAATCTCTTGCAAACGAATATGGGTATAGATTTATAATAAAACTCCTAGCTTTGGTCCAATCTCTTGCAAACCAAGTCTAGATAATTTCGATTATAAACCTAAATCGAATATCTAGGCCTTCCCATCGATTAGAATCCAATCTCTTGCAAACCCCAATCGATGGAAATCCCTAGCTATCCGTAATAAATCGATCACAACCTAACCTCTTAGCAATTCTAGCAATTTAGAAATTCATTCATCACAAATCTGAAATTAGATCCATGGGGTTCATCTCTTTGCCCTAGAACGATTAATCTACTCAAGCATAGCAATAACGATATGAGAATCAATAAAAAACATTGCTTGCATACAAAAAGATAGAAAAAACAAAGATTCAAATAACAAGAACAAAATACTTAGCTTTGATGAAGATCTTCAATCCAAATACAAGCTTTTAGATCCAAGAGGAGGCCTAGGGCATGGCCTAACCTCTAAAATAATCCCTAAGAAAACAGCCCAGGCCGTAACTTAAAATCTGGGCCCGCCGCCACTCGGGCCGAGTGGGAAAATGACTCAGCCAAGTGGAAATTCCAGCACTGCAGTGTCAACTTGCAGAAATTCTATAGATTTCATCCGACCTCCGATTGGCATGTTCTTGGCAGCATTGGAACCGATATGAAGTCTACTATCCATAAAAAATATGAGAAAAATAATTTGATTGCTGGAATGATAGTAGATTTCAAAATAGTGGAAGGCTTTCTGAAAATCTGGGCGTGTGTGTCATCGGCGTCACTCGGCCGAGTGGGATTCTTCACTCGGTCGAGTGGACTTCTCTACTCGGCCGAGTGACAGATCCTATAGAAAAACAGTAACTTCGAGATCCTCAGGGGTCTGTCTCCGGGGGTGGCTCAGCCGAGTAGCTTTCATCATTCGGCCGAGTGGTAATGTGTACTCGGACGAGTAGGCCATCGACGGGTCTCTGGGAATCGCAGTAGATTCGGCCTCTTCTCTGGAAAATTTCCCTGACGTACTTGGGCGAGTGAGCTTCCTCACTCGGCCGAGTAGTACTTTTTCATTCGACCGAGTATACGCTGAAAAACATTGTGCATGTATCCGTTCTGGTCGGCCGAGTGGGCTTTCTTGCTCGGCAGAGTGTGTGCTTCACTCGGCCGAGTGGCATGCTGTAAATGCCGAATCTTCTCCGTTTCTCCTCCTCGTCGCTCCTATGAAGTTCCTTCTTCTTCCACTCATCCTCCATCGTCGACAAGTCTGAAAATGAGCCGTGGACGACACTCCAAAGTGGGTGCAAATCCTCTTGATCTCAAAATCGCTCCAAATCGCTCCATATCTCCTGAAATACGACAAAAACAAGAAATAGTGAAAAGCATCGCAATATTGTCGAATAATCGTGACAAAACGCGATATGGACGATCAAGATGGCATGCAAACATGCAGAAAAAAGGTGTAAAAATATGGACCGATCAGTGGCTAGGGGTAGTCATGTGATGTCGTGGATGGAGTGAGGGCATTTTGGTCATTGATGGTATGTGATGGGTGTGTGTAGAGAAATGGGGGGTGTGTGAAGTAGTGACATAGTTGTAATTTCTTAGAAGTTGGTTAGTGCATGAGGCTAGTGTGAAAAGGGTTGGGGTTAGTGGCACTCTTGTAATTAGTGGGCAGTGAGTTATATAGTAGAAGTGTGTGTGTTAAGTAATGGCATCATTGTAATTGTAGACTAAAGTTGAGGGTATTCATAATAATAATAATAATAATAATAATAATAATAATAATAATAATAATAATAATAATAATAATAAATGGGCTTAGTGCCATGGCAAACATGTAATAAGGGGGCTTCTAGAAGAGAACTTTTATCTAATCTTTATTTAATTGTTTTCTCCTCCCCTTCTAAACTCTTCTCCCTCTTTCTTCTCCTTTATTTTAATTTTTCTTTTTCTTTTTCTTCCCATTTTCATGTGGGCCGAACTCCTCATTCATCAAAAAAGAAAGAAAGAAAGAAAGAAAGAAGAGAAAGAAAGGGAAAACCCCAAGGCAAAGAGAAAGAGGAGGAGAAAGGAGAAGAAGAAGGAAAAGGAGAGGTGCTCATCCACAGATCCCATGAGGTAGGATCCCCTACTTGGTGCAATAAATATTGATTTAGGGTTGTTGTTGTTGTGGTAGCCCCAAGTAGTAAGAAAGAATTTAATTTTTAGTTAAGATCTAAAGTAAAGTTAGCAACTTTCTTAAGCATTGTGCTATATTTGTGCCAAAGATGGAATCTTTTAGGGTTCTTCTAACTAAAGTTGGCAAATTTAAGCTAGTTCCATGATTAGTTTTATAAGGATTAAATCTTTTATTATAAACCCTAAATGATTCTTTTCAAGTTGCATGTGGCTACAAAAGCTAGCATTTTCACTCAAGTTCCTTAATGAAATTTATTAAAGCTTGCATTTTTATTCAAGTTACTTGTAATGATTTACTTGTGGGAATTGAAATTGTTCATTCCTTAGACTTGCATTGTCACTAAAGTTGTTCCTTCCTTAATTAAAGTAAAAGTTTTGAAGTTGTGGAACTTGTTTATGTCTTGCAATTCATGGGGATTACTCTAGATATGTATGAAATTAGTGTGGTGGGATTTGTAGTGGCATGGCTATTTTGGCATATCATGTGGTGTTGTAAGAAGTGCAATGGTGATGGACTTAGCACATGGATGGATGATCCAAGTGTTGAAGAAAGAATGAAAATTAATGACAAGGTACTTCTCTCTTCATGCAAGTTGTTGCATATTCATGCCACATGTTGTAACAAACTAAACCACCTTGAGTATGGTTCCATTTACATTTGATAACACTAGTAAATGTTGTCGTTGCATGCTTATCCTTTTACTTTCAATGTATTCTTTATGTTGCATCCTTTAGGTTGCATGCTTTATGTTCCAATGTATTGCACGCTTTAATATTGCATACTAAATTTAAATGCAATTGGAATATGTTAGCCCTGTTGTTGAATGCAATTCTCATATGCCAACATTGTTGTTTCCTTTATGTCACATTAATATATGCTAGCTTATTTGACTAAAATGCTAATAAATGATAGGGATGTCTCGGTCTGCCACATGGCAAGTGAGCACCCTATAAAGGGGTTGGGGGAAACATGTGTACTAGTAGAGTATGAGGACTGGACTGTGTTATGATGTTGTGATGTAACTTGCTCAGTTTTGGGTACTTTGTGGTTTTGCCATACCTTGCTCAGTTTCGGATACAATGTGTTATGATTGTAGAGTTTTCCTCACCCGCACTCCGATGCAGGAGGATGGGTGGAGTGAGAGGCCCCGTTAAGGAAACAGTGCTCGTGTACCACTGGCAGGTGCTCCTTACCGTCCCACCTTTGGGGTGGAGTCCAGTTTCTCATATTCAACGACACACCCATGTTTCCAAATGAAATTTAATTAAACCTTAATTGCTTTAAATAACCAGTTTATGGTTTTTATTTTTCTTTCCTTGCCTGATGTAGCTGTGATTCTTATCGTGCCATGTACTGTCTTGTGACTAAAGACAACTGCCCTAAATTAATGTTTATTTTTGTACGAGTTGGGTTTCCTACTTAGACACGCTTTGACGTGCTCCAATTTGTGGTTTCAGGTTTATGGAGTTGGAAGTAGTTGGAGTTGGTGAATAGTTGGACTTGTGGAGTTGTAGGATCGGGTGGTAAGGGGTGAGGAGAGTGGCTTGTACCTTTGGGGTTGGTTTGGGGTTAGTGTGAGCTGTTGTTGTATAAAAGATCAGATGTATAAGTTAACGTATAAGAAGTTAATATATGATAACCAATTTCTTGGTAGTCTCAGTGTTGTTTTCTCTGGTTGATACTGTCTCTATTTCTTGATTGTTCTTAGGAACATTACAGGTACTATCCCAGCAGTACGCAGTGCACCTGCTGACTCTTTTGCATTTTCTTTTTCTCCAACTATGACACTCGCTGCTCTGGGAGAACCTGGGACGAATTCGTACTTCCCGGGTATCCTAGAGAGAGGGGCGTTGCAGATATGTTGCGGCCTTTGGAGTTGAAGATGTGCTAGGGTTTGTGTTGGCCACAAATTTTGTACTTGGTGCTTGGGTTTTCTTTTGTGTAGCCGCATGAATGCTCTCCTTTGGATGTGAGTTTATATAGGAGGTGGTGGACATCAATTAGGCTCTTGTAGAATCGCTTAGAATAAGGAGATTAGATGAAATCTTAACTTGAATAGGATTTGAAATAATCGTATGGAAGATCTCTTCTAATCACAATATGATTTGGAGTTTGAATTGGATTTGAAGAGGATTTTAATTTGAATGACAATGGGATTTGAATAGGATATCATTTAATCACAAATTGATTTGCATGACATTTGGTTCAATCACTTTGGGATTTGGTCAACCACTTTGGGATTTGGTTCACCCACTTTTGATATGAATGGGATCCCTCCTTATCTCTCCATATTTGACCAAGTCCGCTTTGCAAATGAATTGCAATTTTCTCCATCTTTGACCAAGTCTTCAATGTGTAGCAATTTTCTCCATCACTTTGATTAAGTCATCCTTTCAGTATTTACGAGCTTGCCACTCTTGAAAACACTTAGCACACACATCAAATTGTTCATACACGTTTGTTATCATCAAACACGAAGTCATCGATCGTTCTATCCAACTACACGTTGTATCCAACAATCTCCCCCTTTTGATGATGACAAACCAATATAAGATTTGAACAATAACGATCTAAATAATATTATTGTGACATGTGTGTGTGTGTTTGTGTGTGTTTGTGTTTGTGTTTGTGTGTGTTTGTGTTTGTGTGTGTTTGTGTGTTTGTGAGTGTGTGAAGTGTGGTGATGGAGGAAGTATGCAACAATATAACAATGATGTGCAATGATGTTCAACATGTATATGCATGCTCCCCCTATATTCATGCTCCCCCTTGAACACATATTCATTAAGCACAATATTCACATATTCACATTATTCATTAGGCACATTAAGCATTAAGCACAAAATCTTATCAATATTCTCCCCCTTTTGTTATCATCAAAAGTGTACAACGAAGTCAATGTCATATCGCATGCAAAAAGAGAGTATTATAAACTATAGGAAACACTTACATGTAGTCATTCTTAGAATAAACAAGTCAAATCCAATGAAAATTATAACAAAGACTTCTACACCAATGTGTAAGTGTGATGATTAAACAATGAAGCACATAAGGAGAACTTTCAAGAAATTCAACCAAAACCAATCCACTTTTCCATGTAACATGATATCATCTAGGATTGATTTTCTCCATCTCATTGAAAATGAGTTTAAGTTACCACACCCAAAGCATAGTCTATAGGACTATTAGATTTGGGGTGGCATTGCTTGACGAGTATAAAATCAACGCTAAAGTTTACTCTTAAAGCTTATGTTGGATACTCGTGGGTAGTGTCGTTGCCATGGATCGTATCTGTTTTTCATACGGAGCTCTTTTCTTTCTTTTTCACACACACACATACACACACACACATATTAATTCAATTCTTTTGAGCTCTATTTTTTATCCAAGGCAAGACACATCATAACCCTTATATTTTCGGTTATTTTTCATCCTACATTCACTTTCCAATATTTCATAAAAAATCTCCAAATGTACAACAACATTTAATACTTGTGGAAGTGAAAGTGCAGGTGTAGAAATCAAATTATTCTAATCATTGAACTTGTCATGGTTATTTAGAAAATCAAACATGCACATGTAGCTATAACAATAATATATCGATTTCTACATGGATATGAATATCATTCACTAATACCAATTTAATGATTCAAAAGAAGAATACATATTAAGCACCAATCGATTTCTACATGGATTTTTCATTTTTTTGTTTTTGTGTTTATCAAGAACTAAAGCATCCTAACAAATGAACTAGCACACAAACAAATGAACTAGCACACAACCAAAACCAAATCAAGCACACAAAAAACTATGAAGGTATTTATTACGCTCAATCAAGAAAACATACCTTCGCGTTGTCGTTTGGCTAAGGAACCTTTTAATGAAATGCGACATCCGATCCATAGTTCATCGTCCCTCCATCTTACCTACATGGAAGATGTTATGTGTGACCTTGGAATCCAACAAGGTCCACTCATGTTAGTCATCAAAATTTTAGGAACCCATATTTGCTTCAGTTTAATATTCTTGTTCCTATACATGCAATAATGAGAAGCATGACCGATACAATCACATGTAAAGCACTTTGCATGAATATTTCTAGCTTTTGTTGTCTCAATGCGAACTTTATTATATTTTGACTTTTCAACATGTTTCAGATCATATCCATGTCCTCGCCTATTATTGCCATATATTTGGTTTCCAAGAATTATATCCAAAGATTGTTTCCCAACACCAAATTTCTTTATGGTTAATTCTAGGTTCGTGACTTTAGATTTCAAGTAGAGATTTTCGTTCACGAGCAAAGTACATTTACTAATGAAAGCCTTCTTATTATCCTCTTCATTCTTTTTCATGTTTTCAGCTTTCTTTTCAGAATCAATCATTTTTCCATTAAGCTCATTTTCAGCATGCACATCTTGTTAATAAGCTCTTTATTTTCAGTTTCTAGTTTAACCAATTTTTATTTACACATGTTATTTTCTTTTAATAAAGTAGGACAATTATGGCATTCAATTTTATCATGCATGTAGATTTTTTCTTTTTCAACGCATCAATGGTAGATTTATAAGCAGCAGTTTTATCTTTCAGTTTATCAAATTCTAAAGTAATATCACAATTTTCTTGATGCAGTTTAAAGTTAGAATTCTAGGCTTCTTTACAATGGATTCAAGCTTCTCTACAGTCGATTCTAAACTTTCAATATCACCTTGCATTTCTTTAAAAGCGTTCAGAAGTTGAACATTGGTGCAAGATTTTACATCATCAAGCTCTCCCATCAAGCAAATGGAGGAGTGGACAGTCTCATCCTGAGTCTCGTCCTCACTATCGTCATCCCACGTTACTGCTAAAGATTTTTCTTTCTTCTCCACAGTTTTGTTCTTTGCTTGTGGGCAATTCTTCATAAAGTGTCACTGCTTCCTGCATTTAAAGCAAAGAGTTTTATTAGTAGTATTCTCACAATATTCTTAGACCACAAACATCATTTTTATTTAAGAGAACTGTTCTTCCCTTTCGCTTCTTCTTATTTTGTGTTCTCTTTTCATTGCGGCTGAAAGATTGCTCGCTACCATTTGTTGTCTCCAACGTCCTCCATATATCATGTAAAGAAGAGCAATGTGAGATATGATCAAATATTTTTCTATCTAAACCACACAATAATATGTTCCTTACTTTAGCATTCATAGCACACACATTTCTAACATCCAAATTACTTTCAGGCTTAGAGATTTTAGTATATACATTTTCAATAATCTGTCAAGTATCAAAACAATGGATAATAAATAAACTTTCATCCTAGCCTTCCAATAGATATAATCATGACCACTAAATAGAGGAGGTCGTTCTATAAACATGCCTTCAGCAAAAACTATGTTTGGGGTATTCATGATTTCTAGATTAGATCATCTAACATGTTCTGATACCACTTGTTGGATCTGGATCTAAGCCTAGAGGCGAATAGGCTAATGAAAATTCTTCGAGAACACATACAGTTATCAGCAAAAATAATCAGATGCAGAGAGAATAAAGACAATCAAGAGTGCGTAGATAGAATTACCCAGTTCAGTCGTACCAACGACATACTCCAGCCCCAAAGCAGATACTAGTATTAATATGTCAAGGGTACAACTAAAGCGCTACGAGCACTGACTCTACACTCACCAAGTTCGCACCGCACTCACCAAAGTGCCAAACACTATTAATCTTGTAAACGCTCTCTTTTGACTAACACCAAGTAGTCAAGACCATCTTGTCTAGCACCGACTAGACAAAACCCCAAAAGAATGAAAAGTAACCTACAAAGATCAACACACCAATACAGGAATATGAAATAAATATAGAGTTCAGAAAAGCTTAGTTCGTGTACAAGTCGTCATCTCTGTTGTTCAGCGCTGGTCAGATCTAGTCTGACAAGATGTAGTCGTCTATCCCAAGTCGTGGCACCCCCAAGATGTTGCGGCCTCCTTCTTTGGCTTTGAAGCTTGCGGTAATGGAGGAGAATGCTTGCAACTTGCAGCCTTGGATGTTGTATTACTTGAAGCTTACGGCCTATGGATGTGAACCCCTTCTATGTTGCAGCAAGGAGGAGTTTTGAAGCCCCTTGATGACTTGCATCGATAAAGATTGATGAAGCTCTTGGAACCTTGCGCAATGGAGATAAGAGGAGCTGTTGGGACATTGCGCAATGGAGGGAGGATGAGCTTCTTTGGCCTTGCGCAATGGAGATGAGATGAAGCACCTTGTAGCTCTTGCACAATGGAGGATAGAGCTTTTCTTCAAGTTGCGGCAATAAGGAGATTTGAAGCTCTTGATGATATGTTGCGGCCTTAGGAGTTGAAGATGTGCTAGGGTTTGTGTTGGCCGCAACTTTGGTATTTTGTGCCTGGTTTTTCTTTTGTGTAGCAGTATGATTGCTCTCCTTTGGATGTGGATTTATATAGGAGGAGGTGGAGATCAATTAGGCTCTTGTAGAATCCCTTAGAATAAGGAGATTGGATGGAATCCTAACTTGAATAGAATTTGAAATAATCATATGGAAGATCTCTTCTAATCACAATAGGATTTGGAGTTTGAATTGGATTTGGAGAGGATTTGAATTTGAATGGCAATGGGATTTGAATAGGATATCATTTAATCACAAATTGATTTGCAATGAGATTTGGTTCAACCACTTTGGGATTTGGTTCACCCACTTTTGATATGAATGGGATCCCTCCTTATCTCTCCATATTTGACCAAGTCCACTTTGCAAATGAATTGCAATTTTCTCCATCTTTAACCAAGTCTTCATATGTGTAGCAATTTTCTCCATCACCTTGACTAGGTCATCCTTTGCGTATTTACGAGCTTGCCACTCCTGAAAACACTTAGCACACACATCAAATTGCTCACACGCGCTTATTATCATCAAACACGAAGTCATCGATCGTTGTATCCTACACGTTTTATCCAAATACACGTTGTATCCAACACAACAGATCCTACTAAATAGGAGCCAGCCAACACAAAAGTCCATATATATCGTCCATACAGAGTACCATTTTTACAGTCTTACGAGTATCCATATATGGACACCATAATATTACCGCTGTGGTAAAATGTTCATGTTGCCTATAAATGTTCGAGATGCAAAAAAAATATGTAAGGGTTTAATTAGATTTACCAAATGAGTGGTTGTGCTTCATGCCCTTTAACATGCATGCAATAATGTTGCACGGGTACTTCAATAATGAGGCATACCCGGGAAAATACCTAGATATTAATGCATGATTGAATATTATTCCAAGATAGTCGTATGATGTTCCATCAAAATACTGTTCTGCATTTTCAATTTACGATTTTCATTTGAGACTAAGTTGCATATTTAACTCAAGAATCATATGTTCAGTATCCCATTTGACTTGTAGATGAATCACCATTGATCTGTATTACTTGCAAATCTTCCATATTGCCCAACTTATTGTGTGCTTTCTTTTCGGAACATAATATGCCCTACACATCCATTCTATGGATAAGTAGCATCAACCCACGCATGCACATAATTTATTTTCGCATCCACAAGGTGTATCTGTGCATCCTTAAATTTTCAATGTATGAATATGCCTTTCTTTTCTGATTTCGTGAATTATGAAACAAGACCTAACGTGGGTTTAAGAATAGTTTCCTTCAGTACTACAACAGAGGGAAAGGAAAACACTCTCTGGTCACTTCGAATGCCTAAAATTGACAGCATGATCACTAGAAACCCTCGCCTCTTTCCACTGTCTGTCAATCTGTCCACTACAACAAATGGAAGAAGGATAAGCAGACCCCTGCAATTGAGACCTAATCAATGAGATCATGTCACATTACAACAATTGTTACGCTATCCACATTGTTTTAAAAGGCATCCTAGGTGGCCGTTAGGCGGCGGCGGGCCTTGCGTGTAAGGCATTACAAAATGGGTCGAGTCGCAACTTGGTTGGTTACTGTTTGTCAACCTGTCCATTTAGTAGATATATGCGAGTGTTCCAAATATCGGGTACTGAACTCGCACCGACTTGGAAAACATGATATCGGAGTGATGGAGAAAATTGTGTAATGCCCTACTAGCTACTGCACAAGTACTAGAGGGGGGGTGAATAGTACTTTAAAATAATAAGGAGTATAATTCCAAATTAAATTGCAAACAACTACCAAATCAATTTGCGGAAGCTTAAATTGAATGACAACACAAAATTAACAATGCAAACAAATGATGTTAATGGGTTCGGATCCACCCAAGTCTCCCCGACTTGTTCCCGGTGATCCTACGTCCCAACCACCCGGATCCCTTCCGGATACTTGAGTTAGAAACCCTAACTCAAGATTTCCACTATGAATATCTTGTGAAAAACCTTCACAAGATCAAATCATACATGCAATAGCAAACGTGAATCCCACAACCCGGGATCACAACCGAGAGAATCACAAAGCAATATTAAAGAGTTTAATATGAAATAAACAATCTTACCACAAAATCCTATACCTTGAGTTTTTCTTACCCAAATGGTGAAATGAAGGATTTGAGGAAGATGAAGTCACCAAGACCTAGCACCAAGGAAATGACCAGCAATCGGTGCCTAGGGATGATTTGGAGACTTGGATCAAGCAATAGCTTGAAGAGCTCACCAAGAACAACCTTCTCTCTAGATGGATTCTAGATCTAGAAATGAGAGAGAATGGGTTTCTTGTGAGGAAGAGAGCTTTTGATTTGAGTGAGAATGGCTATCTCTTTTGATCTCAATGAATCTCTGAATGGAAGCTCTAACCTAGATAGAAATGACCTAGGTTCGTATTTATAGGGTCCCATAAAAACAAGTTAGGTCATTCTCCAACGGATAGAAATCTGTGAGAATTAGTCGGTCAAAGAGCAATCACTGACCGACTAGTTCAACAACTAGTCGGTCAGTCAAACAACGTGGACCGACTAAGAGAGGATCTGAGAAGAGATAGAATTTCAGACCTAGAAATCTAGTCGGTCCAAGAAGACTGTCTGACCGACTAGTTTCACAACTAGTCGGTCAGTCAGTGAACGTAGACCGACTAAGAGAAAAAAGAATTAGTCTGAGTACAAAGTGACTTAGTCGGTCCAAGAACAAAAGTTGACCGACTAAATTGTCAACTAGTCGGTCACCAAACATTCTTAGACCGACTAACGATAAACAGTAGCTTAGGAGAATTTTAGCATGAACAGTAAGTCACAACTAGTCGGTCAAAGAAGCATCACTGACCGACTAGTTCATAAACTAGTCGGTCGGTGAGTCAACGTAGACCGACTAACTGTAAACAGTAAAGTCCAAGAAATTAAGGAATCAAACTAGTCGGTCCAAGAACAGTTGCCGATCGACTAGATCACCATCTAGTCGGTCAGTACTTGTTCTTGTACCAACTAACATGCACATACAAGTCCGAATCGAAGCGCGACGCTTCGAGGAAGTTAGAATGAACTTGTGCAAGGATCCTAGAGCTACGAAATGAGCGTAATGAAGATAGAAACGTAAGATATACTCAAGGCTTAAAATTCTATATATCGAAGCTAAAAGACTATAAATAAAACCTTAATAAACGGTCTTTGAGAGCTTCGATTGAATCTTCATAACTTCCAAAACGGCGCAAGAGCTTCAACGAAGCTTTAGGCATGAATACGAGCTTTGGGAAGTGTTGAGATGTCGCTTTGAATGTTCTCGTGAAATTGGCGACGATCTCCAATACTGCGCTCACAAATTGTTAGTTCATGGATTATTTATGTTTGCTCATCATCAAAACCAAATCCGGGGAGTCCAATATTCAACATTCTCCCCCTTTTTGGTGATGACAAACCAACATAAATAATAATAAAAAATAATGATTCAAATGTAAAATACTTACTCCCCCTGCATTGATGACACGTTAATTCCAAAATGAATATATATGAATTGCATCAATCAGATGAGTAAGATAAATAAAGAGAATCAATTTTCGAAATATCGGATTTTGAAAATCCTTATATGTATTTTAACTCCCCCTGAATCTAACACATCAAACTAGATTCTTGGAAATTGAGTTAAATTTTCATTTGCGCTATTTATTATCATTATCTCTCCCCCTTTGGCATTATCCCAAAAATGGGGGGCATACAACGACAACAACTAGGAAATGGAAAATCCAACAGCGGGAGTCGTAGACAATGACGATGGACCAAATTGACACCAATGGAAAAAATGTGGAAATCAAATCAAGGTGTGCCAAAATGTCCATTATCAAAAAAAATTAATCAAAAATCATCAAAAATACCAAATAATTATTCATTTCTTGAATAAAGAAACATACTCTTCAATATTCAATATTCTTGGTTAAATTTGTGCATGGAAAACAATTCTATATAATTATAGAAATATAATCTATTTAACCAAGTTTTTAATCGTCGAGCGACGAAATCACATTTCAAATGCATTCAACGAATATTAAAATGTGCACGACGAATAAAAGATAAAGAGAACGACGATGTATATATATATATATAGAAGCAGCATGAGTACATCCCAAAAAAATATCCAATATAAGAAGTACATCACATCAAGTGCTACATATCATCAAAAAGAAATACATCATACATCATCGACATCATCAAAATACAACAAAATAACCATCAGCAACGTCATCCAAAGTGTATCAAAACAACCAACACCGAAACCCTGAAAGCTCATAAATACATCAAAACAACTCTCAAACCCCATCCAAACCCAAAATACTCTCACTAAAAAATATATCATCCGAAGTGTAGTGGAGAGTCCTCGAAACTGACAATCACGAGGAAGTGGCTGGATCTGCAGTCTCCGTGGGTCCAGTCGACGGAGTGGACTCAGGCTCTGCAGGGAGTAGAGGTGTCTCAACAGACGGGATCGTCGGGGTAGGTGTGGAAGCAACAGCAACAGGCTCAACATCAGCAGGTACATCAGGAGTGTCAGCAGGAGAGGCAGCAGGCTCAGAAGTCTGAACTACTGCAGCAGAGGTCTCTGGAGCACCGGTAGAGGTGCCAACACCAGGAGCAGAAGACGTAGCAGCAGCAGCAGTGGCCTCATCGCCACGGGCTAAATAAGTGACAAGCTCGTCAAGCTCCTCATCGTCCATCTCCTCGTCCTCAGACACGGACGGAGGAAGATCAATGCCCATCTGACGAGCCATACGGCAAACTACCTCCTCGGTACGAGCCAAGCGAGACTCGTGCCGACGAAGTATCCGTACGACATCATCCAAAGTAGCAGGACGAGAGGGGGCACCAGCAGCAGAGGGAGTCGCCTGAGAAGCAGAAGTGGTAGACCTCTGTACGTGACGAAGCGCCGCTAGAGATTTCTTCACGGCCGTCGCGTTCAGAGGAGTACCCAAGGGACGCTCATCGTCAGGAGGGAGAGGGACTCGAAAATGACGAAACACAAGAGTCAACAGACAAGGATATGGAATATGCGCAGACTTATTGGTCTTGCGTATACACTCGAAAGAGTCCATCTTATCGAGTATCACGCGAGCCCAATTAATCTCGCATCCCAAGAAAAGAGCGTAGATCAATTTCAAGAACGGCTGGGATGGAAGAGAAGACGATCCATACTTTGGTAGAAGACATGACTTCAAGATCAGGTTAAGGACCCACGCATTCGGTTTGAAAGATTTCGATGGAACACCAATGAATGCGGAGGGGATAACCTGGAAGATATCTGAAAGAACTGACTGATCTAAGGAAGAAATGTCGTCGACGGAAATGTCCGAAGGAAGGAGACCGAACGACGAACAACCAAGAATCTCCCCCAAGATTTCTGCCGTGAGAACTATAGGAGTTCCCAAGACAGTAGTCTCAATGGAGTGGCTGGCATCGTACTGGCCTCGAACACGATTGGCATAGAACAATTTCACTAGGCGAGGATAAGGTTTAGGATTGGCCTTGGGGTCGTATCGGAGATAATCAAGGAGACCACTATAGGAGAGTAGGTCAGCTACGCCAAGGAAATCTGAAAACTGGACGTAGTGCTCCAATAGCATCGGGCAGTGTTCAATACGGTTGTAGGCCGCGAGACACAAAGGGTCGTCGCGACACAACGATATGTCAACACCCCCCGCTGGCATTGGGCCCTTTCCCTTTGGCTGGCGAGTCCTAGGACGGAGTGGAGGAGTGGGTTCCCTATGGCTAGGCTCATCCTCAGGAATAAATTCAGTGTCGGAATCGGGAGGAGTAGCTGGAGTTTGAAGAATAGGCTTCTTGGTCTTTGATTTTCGGGGTTTAGCTGTGGCCGTCCTCGGCTTCTTAGGAGGAGGCGAAGATGGAGAGGCTTGGGTTGACTTGGCACGACGCTTAGGCTTAGGAGGATTCCTAGGGTCGGAAGGCCCTACGGTCATAGGAGAAGCCCCAGAAGAGGCGATAGGAATTCTCGTCTTTGCCATAGCACGACGAGCACAAGCAACCGATCACGGAGGATCAACAACCCTAAGCACACAACCCTAAGAAAGGAGAATCCGAAAATATACAAGCCCTAGGTTTAAACTTGAAACCCTAGGAGCTAGAACTTGAAATCAAGGAGAGCAAACCCTAGAATAGGAAATCGACACCTAGGAGAGGGGGTTTTACCTAGGAGGAGGAGTCGACGGCGGCGGACGGCGGCGATCGACGGAGAGATGGCCGGAAGTCGAAGGGTTTCGAGTGGGGGTTTGGGAGATATCGGGCTGGAGATGAGTTGAAGACCGACTAAATGAAAATTTAGTCGAATGAATAAGAGATTAAGTCGGTCTGGAAGCAAAAAGACACATTTGCCCTAACCCACTTAGTCGGTCACAGTTCAAGTACTGACCGACTAGATTACGATCTAGTCGGTCGGTCAATGAGCTTGAACCGACTAAGTCGAAACAGAGGCAAACAGTGAATTTCTAGGGCAAGATTTAGTCGGTCGCAGTATATTCACTGACCGACTAGTTTTAAATCTAGTCGGTCGGTAAGTGTACTATTACCGACTAACGAAAGAAAAAGATAGGAGTTATATAAAAGCTTGATCTAGTCGGTCTGAGTTTACTTGCTGACCGACTAGATGAGCATCTAGTCGGTTGACAAATGAACTTAGACCGACTAGAAGAGTTCAAAATTTGATAATTGATTTTTCTTCACAAACCACTTGGATGAAACAACTTAAAAACTCTCATTAGTCATCTAAATTACCCCATAAAACGTCGAAATCTTAAATACAACTTTCAAATACGAATTCGATCATAAATTCAAATATATCACATAAAATTCCCAAAAAATTCAATTAATCTAGCATGAACAAAATATCGCGAAATCGAATAGCATGCAAGATAATTGAATGAAATATGAATCATATATCTCGGATTCACCCATAATCCCCAATTCTCGACGCAACCGCACAAAGGAGTCCTCCTTTAGGGGTTTCGTGAAAATATCGGCGATTTGCTTTTGGGTTTCAACGTACACTAAAATGATGTCCTTCTTAGCAACATGATCATCTAAGAAATGGTGTCGGACATCTATGTGTTTTGATCGGGAATGGTGCACCGGATTCTTTGAAAGACAGATAGCACTTTGGTTATCCACCATGATAGGGCTAGTATCACAGTGAATACCAAAATCCTTCAAAGTGTGTCTCATCCAAAGAACCTGGGCACAAGCGGCACCGGCGGTAATATATTCCGCCTCGGTGGTTGAAAGTGATACGGAATTTTGCTTCTTGGAAAACCAAGAGACAAGATAATTTCCTAGAAAATGGCAAGTGCCACTAGTACTTTTCCTGTCGGATTTGCATCCCGCATAATCGGCATCGCTGTATGAGACTAACTCATACGTGCTAGATTTCGGATAAAGTAATCCAAAATCTAAAGTGTAACTTAGATAACGGAAAATACGCTTTACCGCTACTAAGTGAGACTTCTTAGGTTGAGACTGATAACGAGCACATATGCATACGGCAAACATAATATCGGGCCTACTTGCGGTAAGATAAAGTAAACTACCTATCATACCTCGATATAGACGAATGTCTACATCCTTACCGCCCGTATCCTTGTCAAGATGCGTAGTCGTGCTCATTGGAGTCTTTTTCCCGGAAGCACTTTCCATTCCAAATCGCTTAAGCAACTCCACCGTATACTTCGTTTGGTGGATGAAGATTGCATCGTTCATTTGGCGAATTTGGAGACCTAAGAAATATTTGAGTTCGCCCATGTGGCTCATCTCAAATTGTTCCTTCATAACATTAGAAAAATCTTCGCAAAGAGTGAAGTTAGTAGCACCGAAAATGATATCATCAACATAAATTTGAACTAATAAAATATCATTATTCGCATGCTTAACAAAAAGTGTAGAATCGGCTTCGCCCATTTTAAAATTCAAATCCAAAAGAAAATTCTTTAGGCGATCATACCAAGCTCGAGGAGCTTGTCTCAAACCATAAAGAGCTTTCTTTAGTTTAAAAACATGATTTGGAAATTTTTCATTTATGAAGCCCGGAGGTTGAGAAACGTAAACTTCCTCAACGACATCTCCGTTTAAAAATGCACTTTTAACATCCATTTGAAATAACTTAAAATTTTTATGGCATGCATAAGACAATAATAGTCTAATCGATTCTAATCTAGCTACCGGAGCGAAGGATTCTTCGAAATCGATACCTTCCTCTTGGCGATAGCCTTGAGCAACTAACCGAGCTTTGTTCCGGATGACGACTTGATTTTCGTCGGATTTGTTCTTGAAGATCCACTTTGTCCCTATGACGGTGTGGTGCTTCGATGGCAAAGGAACAAGCTCCCATACCTCATTCCTCTCGAATTGAATGAGTTCCTCCTCCATGGCAAGGATCCAAGCACTATCTTCGCACGCTTCAACTATATTCTTTGGCTCTATTGATGAGACAAAGGCACTATTGGCGAAGTGGTGGACTTGAGATCTCGTCTTGACACTATCATGAATATTACCAATGACTTGCTCATGGGGATGGTCGCGAACGGTATGAAGCCGCTTGGGAATACCTTGATCACTAGGCACATTCTCAACAACTTCATTAGTCGGGTTAGTCTCAATAGAATCAATTGAATCAATAGACTTAGAATTTTCAAACGAATCACATAAAACATCCATAGAATCATTATCATTTGAAATTCTAGAAGTAGTAAAATTCTCATTAAAAGAGACATGAAGTGATTCCTCGATCGTAGAGGATCTTTTGTTGTATATCCGGTAGGCTTTGCTACGTGAGGAATACCCAACAAATATCCCCTCATCCGATCTCGGATCAAACTTGTCCAAATTATCATATGTGTTTTTAATGAAACATTTTGCGCCGAAAACACGAAAATGTTTAACTTGAGGCAATCTACCAAACAACAATTCATAGCAAGTTTGTTTGGTGCCGGGCCTCAAAAGTATTCTATTAAACACATAGCAAGCGGTGTGTACCGCTTCCGCCCAAAATTGATAACCAAGTTGACTATCTTCGAGCATAGTGCGAGCACACTCCACAAGCGTTCTATTCTTCCTCTCAACAACACCATTTTGAGGAGGTGCGCGAGGGAAAGAAAACGTGTGAGTAATTCCAAGATCATCACAAAAATTTGAGAAATACTCATTCTCAAATTCACCCCCATGATCACTACGAATAGTGACAATGGTGGTTCCGATGAGATTTTGTACTTTCTTCACAAATATTGTGAAGTTTTCAAAAGCTTCATTTTTATTACATAAGAAAAATACCCATGTAAATCTTGAATAATCATCAACGATGACTAGTCCATATCTTGCATTTCCTAAGGAAGCAACCCTAGTTGGCCCAAATAAATCTAGATGTAATAGCTCTAGTGGCCGTTTCGTAGAAATGCTTTTCTTAGGTTTAAATGAAGATTTAGGAAGCTTGCCACGTTGACAAGAATCACAAAAACTTTTCTTTTTGAAAACGAGCTTCGGAAAACCTTTAATGGAATTTAATTTCGAAAGTTTATAAAGTGTTCCAAAGTTCACATGTCCAAAGCGTCGATGCCATAAGTGTTGTTCACTTGTGTTGGCAACGAGACATTGTTCATATGACTTAGGAAGATCCAAAATATAAATATCTTTATGGCGTGTGCCGGAAAATAATAATTTATTATTATCATTTGAAATATGACACAATCCTTTCGCAAAGCTAACTTTGTAACCTTTGTCACAAAGTTGGCTTATTGAAATAAGATTATGATTTAAACCATCAACTAGATAAACATCACTAATTAAGGGTTTAGAAGGGTTACCCACTTTACCAACACCGACGATGGTTCCGCTCTCGTTGCCTCCAAATACGACGCGATTTCCATTTGCAATGGGAACCACTCCGGAGAGCAATTGAGCGTCACCCGTCATGTGTTTTGAACACCCGCTATCGAGTATCCAATTCCCTTTGGAGCTAAATTTAAATTTGTTGCTCCTCTTCTTTTTCTTTTCCTTGAGTACCTAAAGATAGAAACTTTCATATCATGGTACCCAAGGTCATTGGGTCCTCAAAGGTTAGACCTTTGGAAGCCAAGTCCAATTGGACTTTGACTTCCCCACATAATTCCTACTATGCACAACATTCGAAAAATAAGCATTCATATACATTTGTTTTTCGTCCATGCTTGTGTCCTTTGGGCTCCAAATAGTGAAAATTTTGGGAGCCACCATCCTATTGGGTGCATGCATGCGACGTTGATTTCTACGTGATGCATGACGTGGATAGGCATACGGGACATGATGGAATGGTGCATGACGAGAATTATTCATACGATGAGGTGTGTGAACATATGCATGTGTGGAAACACGTGCGTGAGGGTGTCTCATATGGTGTGCACGTGCCCGTGAACATGTAGCATAGAAATCATCATATGTGTGAGATGGTGGAGTAGGACGTGTGTTCCTACGTGGCATGGTATTTGTGTACATATAAGCATGCCCCTTCTTTGGAGGTCCACCCAAAGTGGGTTTCTTTCCAAAAGAGGGTGTGGACGAGGTGGAAGCACCATTGGTAGATGAACTACCAATAAAGTGTTTGCTACCACTCGTAGAGTCACCGGAAGTTGGCCTAACAAAAGTAGTGGCCGCTTTGGATGGACATCCCATCGTATACCCCAAACCAATGTGGATTGGCCGGAAGTAAGTCACTTAGGATTTTATCCAAATGGTCCTTACCCTTATTGAATCTATTGATTCGGCCTAATGTGTTCTCATATTTCTCTTTGAGAGAACGCATAGAAGTATCTAATGTGGATACTTGCGATGTGAGCACATAAACACGAGATTTAAGATTCTCGTTCTCAATACTCAAAGTAGAGTTTTGAGAAGTTAAATCCGCTATCCTATGTTCTTCCGGATCATCAATGCTAACATGTTCAAGTTTAGATTTGAGATTAACAATCTCGTTTCTTAACTCTTCAACAACGGTGTCGTTGTTGGTGATGATAGTCTTAGGCGAGGTTTGAATGCTAGCTAGTTCATCTTTTACTTTAGTATATCGATTTACTAATTTTGTGTATTTAGACCATAAATGAGAGTTAGCATCCATAAGATCATCCATCGTTACCTCATCGCCTTCGTCGTCGCTATCATCGGAGGAGGAAGATCCTTGATCATGCTCCTCTCTTGCCATGAAGCACATGTGCGCTTGCTCCACTTTCTCATCATCCGACTCTCCGCTTGAGGAATCCTCGGAGTCGGTGAATGTTGTTCCGACAAGTCCCTTCTTGTACCCCTTTTTGTACTTCTTTTACTTGTCGAACTTCGGCGCCTTCCACTTCTCCTTTTGCTTGTTTTGAGGACAATCCGCTTTGATGTGTCCTGGCTTATTGCATTTAAAGCACAAAGGTGGAGAGGCGTTAGTAGAAGTAAACTTAGATTTTTGTTTGAAGTTACCCTTTCGGAAGAAGCGATTGAACTTCTTTGCCATGAGTGCAATGGATTCCATGTCCATTTCTTCTTCCGAGTCCTCATCATCGGTAGAGGTGGATGAAGCCGCCTTGAATGCAATTGCCTTTTTCTTAGGCGCATCTAGGTTCAAATATGACTTCATCTTTTCTTGTAACTTCACCTTGCTATCTTTGCGTACCTCGTATGACATCAAAGTATCCATTAGTTGAACAACGGTGTATTTGTTCATGTCATTACATTCCTCGATGGCAAAGGTACGTTTTTCCCAAGAAGAGGGAAGTCCTTCAATAATCTTTGAGCACTTCTCCTTTTGAGTGTAGGACTTGCCGAGGGCCTCTAACTCGTTTATTATGTCAACAAAGCGAGCGTAATATTCTTTCATCTTCTCGCCCTGTTGCATATGAAACATTTCGTAATCTTTGTTTACGACTACGAGTTTAGAGTCTCTTACCCAACTCGTCCCTTCATGAAGAATGAGGAGGGAGTTCCAAATTTGATATGCACTCTTACATGTGCATATCTTATTGAAATCCTCGGGCTCCAAAGCGCATTGCAAGGCGTTCATTGCCTTGGCATTGCTTACCTCCGCGGCGACCTCCGCGGTAGTCCATTTCTCAAAGTCTTCTTCTTTGGGTTCGATGTATTCCTTCATTGTAGTCCTCCATAAGGATGCACTCCGGAGGAAGGTTTCCATCCGGCATTTCCAATACCCATAGTTGGTACCGTTGAAGAATGGAGGCCTCGTAGAGGAATGTCCTTCCATCACCGAAGATGCTCCTTCACGGTTCCTGAAGGTGTCATAGTTGGAAGGTGGAGGCACGGTCTTGTTGTCGTTGGCAGACATAGCTGAGTATCTGGCTCTGATACCAAATGTAATGCCCTACTAGCTACTGCACAAGTACTAGAGGGGGGGGTGAATAGTACTTTAAAATAATAAGGAGTATAATTCCAAATTAAATTGCAAACAACTACCAAATCAATTTGCGGAAGCTTAAATTGAATGACAACACAAAATTAACAATGCAAACAAATGATGTTAATGGGTTCGGATCCACCCAAGTCTCCCCGACTTGTTCCCGGTGATCCTACGTCCCAACCACCCGGATCCCTTCCGGATACTTGAGTTAGAAACCCTAACTCAAGATTTCCACTATGAATATCTTGTGAAAAACCTTCACAAGATCAAATCATACATGCAATAGCAAACGTGAATCCCACAACCCGGGATCACAACCGAGAGAATCACAAAGCAATATTAAAGAGTTTAATATGAAATAAACAATCTTACCACAAAATCCTATACCTTGAGTTTTTCTTACCCAAATGGTGAAATGAAGGATTTGAGGAAGATGAAGTCACCAAGACCTAGCACCAAGGAAATGACCAGCAATCGGTGCCTAGGGATGATTTGGAGACTTGGATCAAGCAATAGCTTGAAGAGCTCACCAAGAACAACCTTCTCTCTAGATGGATTCTAGATCTAGAAATGAGAGAGAATGGGTTTCTTGTGAGGAAGAGAGCTTTTGATTTGAGTGAGAATGGCTATCTCTTTTGATCTCAATGAATCTCTGAATGGAAGCTCTAACCTAGATAGAAATGACCTAGGTTCGTATTTATAGGGTCCCATAAAAACAAGTTAGGTCATTCTCCAACGGATAGAAATCTGTGAGAATTAGTCGGTCAAAGAGCAATCACTGACCGACTAGTTCAACAACTAGTCGGTCAGTCAAACAACGTGGACCGACTAAGAGAGGATCTGAGAAGAGATAGAATTTCAGACCTAGAAATCTAGTCGGTCCAAGAAGACTGTCTGACCGACTAGTTTCACAACTAGTCGGTCAGTCAGTGAACATAGACCGACTAAGAGCAAAAAGAATTAGTCTGAGTACAAAGTGACTTAGTCGGTCCAAGAACAAAAGTTGACCGACTAAATTGTCAACTAGTCAGTCACCAAACGTTCTTAGACCGACTAACGATAAACAGTAGCTTAGGAGAATTTTAGCATGAACAGTAAGTCACAACTAGTCGGTCAAAGAAGCATCACTGACCGACTAGTTCACAAACTAGTCGGTCGGTGAGTCAACGTAGACCGACTAACTGTAAACAGTAAAGTCCAAGAAATTAAGGAATCAAACTAGTCGGTCCAAGAACAGTTGCCGACCGACTAGATCACCATCTAGTCGGTCAGTACTTGTTCTTGTACCAACTAACATGCACATACAAGTCCGAATCGAAGCGCGACGCTTCGAGGAAGTTAGAATGAACTTGTGCAAGGATCCTAGAGCTACGAAATGAGCGTAATGAAGATAGAAACGTAAGATATACTCAAGGCTTAACATTCTATATATCGAAGCTAAAAGACTATAAATAAAACCTTAATAAACGATCTTTGAGAGCTTCGATTGAATCTTCATAACTTCCAAAACGGCGCAAGAGCTTCAACGAAGCTTTAGGCATGAATACGAGCTTTGGGAAGTGTTGAGATGTCGCTTTGAATGTTCTCGTGAAATTGGCGACGATCTCCAATACTGCGCTCACAAATTGTTAGTTCATGGATTATTTATGTTTGCTCATCATCAAAACGAAATCCGGGGAGTCCAATATTCAACAACTAGTCGGTCACCAAACATTCTTAGACCGACTAACGATAAACAGTAGCTTAGGAGAAATTTGGCATGAACAGTAAATCACAACTAGTCGGTCAAAGAAGCATCACTGACCGACTAGTTCACAAACTAGTCGGTCGGTGAGTCAACGTGGACCGACTAACTGTAAACAGTACTGAACAGGAAAAGATTAACTCAAACTAGTCGGTCCAAGAAGCTCTGCTGACCGACTAGATCACCATCTAGTCGGTCACTACTTCTTCTTGTACCAACTAACATGCACAAACAAGTCCGAATCGAAGCGCGATGCTTCGAGTAAGTTAGAATGGACTTGAACTAAGATCCTAGAGTTACGATATGAGCGTTATGAAGATAGAATCGTAAGATATACTCAAGGCTTAACATTCTATAGATCGAAGCTAAAAGACTATAAATAAAACCTTAATGAATGGTCTTCGAGAGCTTCGATTAATTCTTCATGACTTCAAAAATGGTCCAAGAGCTTCAACGAAGCTTTATGCAATGAATACGATCTTTGAGAAGTCTTGAGATGTCGCTTTGATTGTTCTCGTGAATTTGGCGACGATCTCCAATACTGCACTCACAAATTGTTAGTTCATGAATTATTTATATTTGATCATCATCCAAAACCAAATCCGGGGAGTCCAATATTCAACAGAATGCACGAGATGGAGTAGTGGTTGTGGTTGGCCACCTGGCCTCTATCCCTCCGAACGCACGACGTGCTGCTTTTCGGGAAAGCGATCTGTAGCCTGGATGACATGCCTGACGAGCGATGCAAAGATCTTGGCGAAGCTTCCTCTGTTGTTTGTGTGTGTAACATTATGGGATTTGATAGCTCAAAGTCTTGGCTCCTTTGCTAACTTTCTGTCTTTTGTTGAACATGCAGGTAGTTTCGATCTGCATCATGGCTGAAAAGAGAAGAGGAAAGTCTCGTCCGACGGCCTTGCAGTGGAAAGGAGAAAGGTCGAGGCTGCAACCCCAGGGTGAAGACTGTAAGCACCCAGGCTCTGAGAGTGGGTGACCATGAAGGGATCTTAAGGCCCCAAACTATGGAAATTTCTGTTGGCTTAGCATTCGACCTATGTGGGGGCCCCCACCAGATCCTGGGAGGTGGTAGCAGCGTCAAACCAAAGAGTGAGGATGATAACACCATTCTCGAGACTAAGCAAGGAAAAGGAAAGACATGAACCGGAGGTTTTCCTGACGGTGTGAGAGGAGTCAATTCCACTGGAAGTATCTAAGATCCCATTGCGCGAGGGGCCCCCTCGAGGTTCCTGAGTCACCTAAGTAGAAAGCTAAGGAGGCTACATCCAAGCAAGTGGTTGGTCAAGCCTCGGGCTCTACCCAGGTTAAGGCAAAACTGCCAACTGACCCTGAGGGTAGCGAAGACTCGGGGAAGGATGACGTCTGTTTATATTTTATATATTCACGCACGTCTTCTTTGTGTTTTTCTGTTGTTTTCCGTCGTCCCGTATCCATTTTCTTGTGATTTTTAGTTTTCTTTCACTTCTTTGTGTTTTTGTGTATTTGCAGGAGATTGCCAGCGTAGGGGACATATAACGAAGATATCATGAGTCCCCAGAGCAACGGAAGGAGTCACACGTGATCCAGAGGGTCAAACGACGAAGATTGCTATTTTTCAGCCCTCAACTGATCGATTGGACACAGCCAACCGATCGGATGATGCACGTGTGTCTGACCTGGATGGAGGCTGGAGTGAGGAGCAGCTCAACCGACCGGTTCACCGACCGGTTCAATCCAACAGAGCTCTCGGCCATTTGGAGCTGAATTCCAACCGATCGGGTAACATCTCACCCGATCGGTTCATCTGTAGCTGATTTTTCCAACGACGACCCGGAGAGCTCAACCGAAGGTTCGCTGACTGTGCCAAATTCCAACCCGGAGAGCTCAACCGGATGCTAAACGTCGTCCTTTGGAGTTTCAGCCGGGCGACCATGTGTTCTTGAAGATTTCCCCGAATCGTGGTGTGATTCGTTTCGGGAAGCGTGGGAAGTTGAGCCCGCGATACATTGGACCATTTGATGTTTTGGAGAGGGTTGGCGAGGTAGCTTATCGCTTGGCCTTGCCGCCATCTTTGGAAGGAGTTCATAATGTTTTCCATGTGTCGCAGCTTCGTCGATACATTAGCGATCCATCTCATGCGGTGGATTTTTCGGAGATTACCGTTCGCCCAGATTTGACGTATGACCAGCATCCAGTGCAGATTCTGGACAGGCGTCAGAAATCGCTTCGGAACAAGATTGTCAATCTTGTGAGGGTGATGTGGAGACACGGCTCACCTGGAGAGTCTACTTGGGAGAATGAGGATGAGATGCGAGAGCGTTTCCCGCTTTTGTTTCCGGACTTGTGAGTATTCGGAAATTCCGAGGACGGAATTCTTCTTAAGTTGGGGAGGATGTAACGACTGCTTTTCATGTATCTGGATTTATTATAATATAATATGTGTTTTGGTGGATTTTCTCCTCATGTGTTGTTTCGTCTCCGTAGCTCTCATTTTCGATCGATTCGTCGTATTTTCTCGTTTCTTCCTTAGGATTGTCAATTTCGAAGTATGTCACTCGTGACGGACTTCATAACGGTCGTATCTAACTATTAGATCAAGCCTAGGAGTCTTAGGAATCGATCACGGGGCCCCACGCTCCGTATCGGAACTTTTTGTGCTCATTAGCCGGTATAAGAAGGGGCACCGACCAACTAGATGACGATCCAGTCGGTCGGCAATCCTTCTTGGACCGACTAGTTGGCTTTCTAAATTATTCAGGAGTTACTGTTTATCGTTAGTCGGTCTAAGAACGTTGGTTGACCGACTAGGTTGCAAACTAGTCGGTCGGCAATGCTTCTTTAACCGACTAACTCATCAACTATTTTTGACACTAGTTACTGTTTACTCTTAGTCGGTCTAAGAACGTTCATCGACCGACTAGATCTCAAACTAGTCGGTCAGTAGTTGTTCTTGGACCGACTAACTCTTAGTTCAGGTTTTCGACTGGAGTTACTGTTTACACTTAGTCGGTCTGCGTTGTTCAACCGACCGACTAGATCTCAAACTAGTCGGTCAACAGTTGTTCTTTGACCGACTAAGCAGTGCAGGAAACCCTAGTTTTGCCCTAGCCGCCACCAAACTCTATAAATACCCCTCCAAACGTTTTCTTCTCATCCCTCACGACCTAAAACCCTAATTTCTTCCCCCTTTGAGCCCCCATCTCCCTCAAACCCTATTTCCTTCATCCAAGCTCATCCTCCATCATCCAAACCCTTCCTCCACTCATTCTACCCCTCATCTTCCCCAAATCTCCATCAAACCCCCAAAAATCCCCCAAAACCCTATTTCTCCAAACTTCTCCAATCATTTCCAGATCTGAACCCTAGGTTTCCCGGAGCGTTTCTTCCGTCGCCGTGGTTGCTCGGCGTTATTCTTCCGTTCCCTACGCGGTAATACTCGATTCCTTTAATTTTAGCATAACCCACATTGACATTGTGAAACCCTAATAAAATGGATGGTTAGATGATTAGGGTTCTAATAAGAAACCTATTTAGAATCGTTGTGCTAATAATTGTTTTGCCATAACAGTGGATCATTCCGTAGTTAGCTTGTGTGACGATCTTCATTGCTCGTCAATCCCGGTATCAGGCAAGTGAAACTTGCATCTCTTGATTTGGGCCATGTCTTAGGCCATTTACCTTGCTTTAGCGTAAAAGAGACTAGACGGTGAAAGGATAGCCGTTTAGACGCCATTGACCTAGCTTGACAACGAAGCTTGGTCTGTCACCCTCATCATGCTTGTATGCCATGTTTACTTTCCAATTAACGGTACGCATAATAATTGTTCATGTCATCCATGCATCCTTAACTGCTATTGGATTTTAACTGTCATGTTTATTTTAAATAAACGGTACGCGAATATCTGTTCATGTCATTGCATTTTGCCTGTCACGTTTAAATACAATTAACGGTACGCGTATTAACTACTCATGTCATTGCATGCTTGAATACTCATCGTGATTGCGTAGCTTTGCTACATACTTGTACTATTATTCCGGCTAGGCACCCACCTTGCGTGGGCATAATCCTATGCCATTTGCACTTTCTGGCTCGTGTTCCAGAAGACGAGCTCAACACAGCCTGCGGGCAAAGGGCACTCGCTGAGTGATCCCTTGTACTTGATAACTTGAATCCAGCCTACGGGCAAAGGGCACTCGCTGAGTGATCCCTTATACTTGCACTTGTTACTTGACATTACCTGTCACAACAAACACTTGCCACTTGTACTCTCCTTACTTTACTTGTTACCACCTTACTTTACTTGCCATGCACCATACTTTAACTGATAGGTTGTTAGTTTACTTTTCTTTTCGTTTCCTTGCACAAGTCTTCCGACTTGCTGACATGTGCCCCTTTTCTCTTTTGGGTGACACATGTTAGAGCCCGAGCCTGAGTTACTTACTGAGGACGTGGTGTTTGCTGACGCTGAGTCAGGGCCCGCGTTGATCGAGGACTACATTGACACTGGGGATCAGTCTTAGTGTCGTCGCTTAGCTACTTTTGTTAGACTGCTTAGTTGTCGGTGCGTGGCACCTAGTTTGATACTCTGTTATGTTTGTGTTGTTTTGATTGGCCTTGTTTTGGGCTTTGGACTCTTTTTCTGTTAGCCTGGTGGCTTTTCTGTGATGTTGAATATTTTGTGGACAAACTTTGGGATTGGTATTTCATATCCGTCACTTTACTATTATTGTTGTTGTTCCTTTTGCGATTACAGGGACCTGCTTATTCTAAATTGACGCTTATCGGGTTTGAGGCTTCACAGCCTCTCTCTCGTGCGGACCTTTTCACGTCTCGCCTCCATTTTAGGGAAGCGGGGCGTGACAGGTTTTAGTGGTGGCCCATGCAGGTCCCTCTGTAACTGCAATTATCAGGGATAACAATAATAATACAAGATTGTCCAACAAATAAATTCGATATCCGAGTCATAAGCTATGAGTCTAATCTACTTCGTTTTCTGTGTCACTAGATGGCAGGAAGGCGATTCACCCGTGGTGGAGGCAGTGGTGCGCTCCCTCATGATGAGGAGCCCGAGCGGGAACCCACCAGCGGTGAGATGATGCGGATGATGATCCAGATGATGCAAGTGCAGCAGGGCGTGCTCCTGCACGTCCAGAATGCTCCACCTGCTCGAGCTGCCTGGGCACTTCCAGATGCCCCTCGCTCCGAGCCGGGAGCGAAGCAATTTCGGGAGCTGGGTCCCGCATATTTTGATGGATCTGAGGGTCCTCTGGCTGCCGACGAGTGGATAAGGAACGTTGAGGATAACCTGGCGATGGCACAGATTAACCCTGCTGGATGGGTTGATTTGGCTAAGAGGCAGCTGAAGGACAATGCCAGAAACTGGTGGGATGCTGAAGAGAAGATGCTGGTGGAGCCGATAGTTTGGGCTACCTTCAAGTCCAGATTTGATGGAGAGTTCTTCCCGAAGGCTGCTAGGCAGGTGATGCTGCAGCGCTTTATAGATCTGAAGCAGGGGAGCTTGTCGGTGGATCAGTACCACCAGGAGTTCACGAGGCTCAGTCGGTTTGCACCTAAGATGGTGCAAGATGCCGATGAGAAAGCTCAGCGATTTCTTCAGGGACTGGCCTTGGAGCTTCAAAGCTTTGTGACCTCTTCTGACTTGGAGACATATCAGAAGGTTCTAATTGCTACGAGGCGGCAAGAGTTGAATTTGAATCAGAGGAAGGGACATGTTTCCGGTGCTGGGAAGAGGCCTATGGAGCATGCCAGGGCGGTGGTTAGGCCTGGTTTCAAGCCTAATCATCCGGTGCAGTTCAAGAGGCCAGGAGGGCCTACTCTGAAGACTTGCCATTTCTGTGGCAAGACTGGACACCTCAGGGATCAGTGTAGGAGGTTTCTGGGACAGTGCATTGTCTGCGGAGATCCTGCCCACACCATCCGGGAGTGTCCGAAGTCGAGGCAGCCTTGGCGGGCTCCTATTGCAGCACAGCCGTTGTAGCAGCGAGCTCCTGTGCCCGTTGGACGTGGAGCGCCTCTTGTTCCATAGAGACAGGCCTTTCGGCAGGTTGTCCCGCCGAGAGGGCAGGCCTTTCTGATGACTGAGGAGGAGAGCATGGCCGTGGATGAGGTTATTGTAGGTAACGCTCATTCTCGCTATTTATCTTCCTTAGTTAGTTTGATCTTTGATTATGTTGGTTGCTTGCTCATGATTGTTTGCTAGACTAGGATTTGATTGTTAATTGCTTGTTAGGTGTGGTTTTGGTTTGCAGGTTTCCTACACGAGTCCTCTTTGACTCTGGTGCATCGATGTGCATTTTGGCCCGGAGCTTCGTGGAGAAGCATTCCTTGTCGACGTCCTCTCTTCCTAAGAGTTGGAATATCGTCACATGGAACGGTGTAGTCTCGGTGCATCGTGGGTGCAATTCTTGCCCGTTGGTGGTTTGTGGACGTGAGCTTTATGCTGATTTCATTGTCCACGACATCATCAATTACGATGCGGTCCTTGGGATGGATTGGCTTGCGAGCTTCTATGCTACGATTGACTGTCGGAGGAAGAAGGTGGTGTTCGAGATTCCCGGACACCCGGTATTTGAGTTCAGTCGTGGTAGCAGTTCGCTGGGTCCGGTCAAATTTCGGGCCAGACCAGTGGATGTCGTGGCTATGCAGATGGAGTTGGAGTGGCCAGCTGTGGTGTGTGATTTTGGTGCCGTCTTCCCCGAGGAGATGCCTGGATTGCCGCCTGATCGAGCTTTGGATTTTTCTATTGATCTTATCCTAGGTGTGCAGCCCATTTCGAAGGCACCATATCGTATGGCGTCGGCAGAGTTGGAAGAGTTGCGTAGGCAGTTGGATGAGCTTATGCAGAAGGGTTATATTAATCCTAGAGTGTCTCCGTGGGGAGCACCGGTGTTGCTGGTTAAGAAGAAGGATGGTTCGCGTCGCATGTGCGTGGACTATCGGGAGTTGAATGCGGTGACCATTAAGAATAAATACCCGTTGCCTCGCATCGATGATATTTTTGATCAGCTTGGAGGTTCGAGGGTGTTTTCCAAATTGGATTTGAGGAGTGGTTACCATCAGTTGAAGGTGAAGAAGGATGATGTTCCGAAGACAGCTTTCAGGACGAAGTATGGACACTATGAGTTCGTGGTTATGCCTTTCGGCAGAACTAACGCGCCCACAGTTTTTATGAATCTGATGAACCTGATTTTCTACGACTTTTTGGATAAGTTTGTCGTTATTTTTATTGACGACATTCTGATCTATTCGAATTCGGAGGAAGAGCATGCCTCGCACTTAAGGACGGTGTTGGAGATTTTGAGGAAGCATCGTTTGTATGCTAAGTTTTCGAAGTGCGAGTTTTGGCTGGATAGAGTTGCTTTTCTCGGGCATGTGGTGACTGGAGATGGTATTTCAGTGGATCCCGAGAAGATTCGGGCCATCAGGGAGTGGCCTGTTCCGTCGTCGGCGTCTGAGATTCGGAGTTTCCTTGGACTTGCTGGTTATTATCGGCGATTCATTAAGGACTTTTCTCGTATTGCTGAGCCGATGACCAGGTTGACGCGGAAGGATGTTGCTTATGATTGGTCGGGTGATTGTGAGAGTGCTTTTGGTATTCTGAAGGAGAGGTTGACGACTGCCCCTATTCTGGTTGTGCCTGATCGCAGCGGTGGATTTGAGGTCTTTTGCGATGCTTCTGGCAAGGGTCTGGTTGTGTGTTGCATCAGCATGGGCATGTTGTGGCGTATGCGTCTCGTCAGCTTAAGGTTCATGAGAAGAATTATCCGACGCATGATTTAGAGTTGGCTGCCGTTGTGTTTGCTCTTAAAATTTGGAGGCACTTCCTGCTGAGTGAGAAAGTGAAGATTTTCACCGATCACAAAAGCTTGAAGTATATTTTCACTCAGAAGGAGCTCAACATGCGGCAGCGTCGATGGTTGGAGCTTATGGCGGATTATGATATTGATTTGCAGTTTCACCCTGGCAAGGTGAATGTGGTTCCAGATGCTTTGAGTAGGCTTCCAGCGGTGATGATTTTGACCTCGCAGTGGAGATTGCAGCAGGATTTTTGTGGGTCTGGCGTGGAGATTGTTCTTCCTGGAGAGGCTTCGTCGTTGATGTACATGCAGGTACAGTCGACGATCGTGGATCGGATTAAGGCTGGCCAGGCTAAGGATCCGAAGCTGGTGAGGATTCGAGAGCAGGTGGAAGCCAGTCTGCGGACTGAATTTTTGATTCATGAGGATGGCTCGCTGAGGTTTGGAGCCAGGTTGTGTGTGCCGGCTCGGGATATCAGAGAGGAGTTGATGGTGGAGGCACACAGTTCGCCGTATTCTGTGCATCCTGGTGGCACCAAGATGTACCAGGATCTTCGTCTGAATTATTGGTGGCATGGTATGAAGAGGGGCGTGGCTCGGAGTGTAGCCAAGTGCTTGGTTTGCCAGCAAGTGAAGGCGGAGCATCAGCGTACGGCCGGGTTGCTACAACCGCTTCCGATTCCGGAGTGGAAGTGGCAACACATCACTATGGATTTCGTGACTGGACTACCTCGGAGTCCGAAGCAGAATGACGCGATTTGGGTGGTCGTAGATCGATTGACCAAATCTGCGTACTTTATTCCGTTCCGAGTAGGACAGTCCACTGAGGCGCTAGCGAGGAGATATATGGAGGTAAAATTCTTTTGCTCTCCGTTTTTATTTCCTTTTCCTAGTGTGGATGGTGATGTAACGTGAATCGTGCAGGAGGTCGTGCGACTTCATGGAGTCCCCATGAGTATCGTGTCGGACAGAGACACGAGGTTCACATCTCAGTTCTGACAGAGTTTGCAGAAGAGCTTGGGTACGCGTCTGAGTTTCAGCACGGCGTACCATCCGCAGACGGATGGCCAGTCCGAGAGGACGATTCGGATTTTGGAAGACATGCTGAGGGCGTGCATGTTGGATTTCAAGGGTTCGTGGGAGGACCATCTACATCTGGTAGAGTTTTCCTACAACAACAGCTTCCAGGCGAGTATTGGCATGGCGCCTTTCGCCGCACTTTATGGGAGGAAATGTCGATCGCCATTGAGTTGGGATGACGTTGGTGATCGGGAGTTGTTGGGACCTGAGATGATCGTGGAGGCCGTGGATATCGTCAGGAATATTCGGGAGAGGTTGAGAATTGCTCAGGACCGTTTTAAGCATTGGGCGGATGCTAAACGTCGTCCTTTGGAGTTTCAGCCGGGCGACCATGTGTTCTTGAAGATTTCCCCGAATCATGGTGTGATTCGTTTCGGGAAGCGTGGAAAGTTGAGCCCGTGATACATTGGACCATTTGATGTTTTGGAGAGGGTTGGCGAGGTAGCTTATCGCTTGGCCTTGCCGCCATCTTTGGAAGGAGTTCATAATGTTTTCCATGTGTCGCAGCTTCGTTGATACATTAGCGATCCATCTCATGCGGTGGATTTTTCGGAGATTACCGTTCGCCCAGATTTGACGTATGACCAGCATCCAGTGCAGATTCTGGACAGGCGTCAGAAATCGCTTCGGAACAAGATTGTCAATCTTGTGAGGGTGATGTGGCGACACGGCTCAACTGGAGAGTCTACTTGGGAGAATGAGGATGAGATGCGAGAGCGTTTCCCGCTTTTGTTTCCGGACTCGTGAGTATTCGGAAATTCCGAGGACAGAATTCTTCTTAAGTTGGGGAGGATGTAACGACTGCTTTTCATGTATCTGGATTTATTATAATATAATATGTGTTTTGGTGGATTTTCTCCTCATGTGTTGTTTTCGTCTCCGTAGCTCTCATTTTCGATCGATTCGTCGTATTTTCTCGTTTCTTCCTTAGGATTGTCGATTTCGAAGTATGTCACTCGTGACGGACTTCATAACGGTCGTATCTAACTATTAGATCAAGCCTAGGAGTCTTAGGAATCGATCACGGGGCCCCGCGCTCCGTATCGGAACTTTTTGTGCTCATTAGCCGGTATAAGAAGGGGCACCGACCAACTAGATGACGATCCAGTCGGTCGGCAATCCTTCTTGGACCGACTAGTTGGCTTTCTAAATTATTCAGGAGTTACTGTTTATCGTTAGTCGGTCTAAGAACGTTGGTTGACCGACTAGGTTGCAAACTAGTCGGTCGGCAATGCTTCTTTAACCGACTAACTCATCAACTATTTTTGACACTAGTTACTGTTTACTCTTAGTCGGTCTAAGAACGTTCATCGACCGACTAGATCTCAAACTAGTCGGTCAGTAGTTGTTCTTGGACCGACTAACTCTTAGTTCAGGTTTTCGACTGGAGTTACTGTTTACACTTAGTCGGTCTGCGTTGTTCAACCGACCGACTAGATCTCAAACTAGTCGGTCAACAGTTGTTCTTTGACCGACTAAGCAGTGCAGGAAACCCTAGTTTTGCCCTAGCCGCCACCAAACTCTATAAATACCCCTCCAAACGTTTTCTTCTCCTCCCTCACGACCTAAAACCCTAATTTCTTCCCCCTTTGAGCCCCCATCTCCCTCAAACCCTATTTCCTTCATCCAAGCTCATCCTCCATCATCCAAACCCTTCCTCCACTCATTCTACCCCTCATCTTCCCCAAATCTCCATCAAACCCCCAAAAATCCCCCAAAACCCTATTTCTCCAAACTTCTCCAATCATTTCCAGATCTGAACCCTAGGTTTCCCGGAGCGTTTCTTCCGTCGCCGTGGTTGCTTGGCGTTATTCTTCCGTTCCCTACGCGGTAATACTCGATTCCTTTAATTTTAGCATAACCCACATTGACATTGTGAAACCCTAATAAAATGGATGGTTAGATGATTAGGGTTCTAATAAGAAACCTATTTAGAATCGTTGTGCTAATAATTGTTTTGCCATAACAGTGGATCATTCCATAGTTAGCTTGTGTGACGATCTTCATTGCTCGTCAATCCCGGTATCAGGCAAGTGAAACTTGCATCTCTTGATTTGGGCCATGTCTTAGGCCATTTACCTTGCTTTAGCGTAAAAGAGACTAGACGGTGAAAGGATAGCCGTTTAGACGCCATTGACCTAGCTTGACAACGAAGCTTGGTCCGTCACCCTCATCATGCTTGTATGCCACGTTTACTTTCCAATTAACGGTACGCATAATAATTGTTCATGTCATCCATGCATCCTTAACTGCTATTGCATTTTAACTGTCATGTTTATTTTAAATAAACGGTACGCGAATATCTGTTCATGTCATTGCATTTTGCCTGTCACGTTTAAATACAATTAACAGTACGCATATTAACTGCTCATGTCATTGCATGCTTGAATACTCATCGTGATTGCGTAGCTTTGCTACATACTTGTACTATTATTCCGGCTAGGCACCCACCTTGCGTGGGCATAATCCTATGCCATTTGCACTTTCTGGCTCGTGTTCCAGAAGACGAGCTCAACACAGCCTGCGGGCAAAGGGCACTCGCTGAGTGATCCCTTGTACTTGATAACTTGAATCCAGCCTGCGGGAAAAGGGCACTCGCTGAGTGATCCCTTGTACTTGCACTTGTTACTTGACATTACCTGTCACAACACACACTTGCCACTTGTACTCTCCTTACTTTACTTGTTACCACCTTACTTTACTTGCCATGCACCATACTTTAACTGCTAGGTTGTTAGTTTACTTTTCTTTCCGTTTCCTTGCACAAGTCTTCCGGCTTGCTGACATGTGCCCCTTTTCTCTTTTGGGTGACACATGTTAGAGCCCGAGCCTGAGTTACTTGCTGAGGACGTGGTGTTCGCTGACGCTGAGTCAGGGCCCGCGTTGATCGAGGACTACATTGACATTAGGGATCAGTCTTAGTGTCGTCGCTTAGCTACTTTTGTTAGACTGCTTAGTTGTCGGTGCGTGGCACCTAGTTTGATACTCTGTTATGTTTGTGTTGTTTTGATTGGCCTTGTTTTGGGCTTTGGACTCTTTTTCTGTTAGCCTGGTGGCTTTTCTGTGATGTTGAATATTTTGTGGACAAACTTTGGGATTGGTATTTCATATCCGTCACTTTAGTATTATTGTTGTTGTTCCTTTTGCGATTACAGGGACCTGCTTATTCTAAATTGACGCTTATCGGGTTTGAGGCTTCACAGCCTCTCTCTCGTGCGGACCTTTTCACGTCTCGCCTCCATTTTAGGGAAGCGGGGCGTGACACGATGCTAAAGCGCCAAGCAGCTCACCCGATCGGTTATGCTTCAACCGATTGGGTGACGTCGATTTGTATAAATAGTTGCCCTAGGGTTCTGAAACCGGGAGTTGTTATTTTTTCTGTTTTTTTCTTGTACTGTGACGGCTGGAATTTTATTGCATTTTGTAAGTCTTCTGATTGCTTTCAAACTTTAATACTATCTTTATAGCATTGCTACTACCTCTTTTCAATCGCTTGATCATGATTTCGACTGTTGATTTTCATTTAGATTGCTTTTTAGCTTTGATTTGTGAGTAGTTCCCAAATCTGGGATTTTGGTGAAAACCCCTTCGTGGGTTCTCCCTAATGCGTCCATAGGACTAGGATTTCGATAGGGGTTAGGAATTTAGATGGTTACGCAGGGTGTTTTATTGTCATCGGTAGGAAACAGACCACCTTTGACCGTCGGCCAAGGGGGAATAAGCTTGGTGGTTGACTCCCTAGCCACAGCTCACGCCCTTAGCGTAGACATTGAATCCTAGCACGTGGGAACGGCAGGATGAGATGTTGGGAGTTATCGTTACGAGCTTAGTGCTCCCGGAATCAGTCGGTGTTAATGGACATGGGAATGCCCACCGACCGAACCCAGGTAGTCCAGCGTATCATCCTGGGCATCGACCGGAATATCGGACCCATGGGACGTTGGTATCACTCTTAGAGGCAACGTCTCATCACTAAACCCTAAATCCAATCGTATTCCTATCCATAGGTCGTAATAGCGAGAACACATGATAGGGTGGAAACCGAAGTCCTAGGTTTCCTTTTATATTGTTTATCCTCCGTATTTACATTCTGTGACAAACCATCGATCATACGGGCTAGCTCACCCATAGAGTGAACCGGTTTCTCTTTGACACAAGCACAACACACGCCTCCCTGTGTTCGACCCCCAAGCCACACTAAAACACCATGCACTTGCTGTATAAATATTTAAATCTGGTATCCCAAATCCTATTGCACTTCTATTCTCAAATATTAGGGGACGTCAAGTTTTATGGCGCCGTTGCCGGGGAGGCAACGTGCTTGTTAATTTTTGGACCATTTGAACCCTTGAGTCTAGCTCACATCTTCACCTCACGATAATTTTCGTATTCTTCATTTTCATTTTCATTTTTCTATTTTTATTTTCTGTTTTTATCTATTTCCATACCATACTTGCTTCACGGGGTGTTTGTGATTTTTCATGCGCATGAATACAAGGAGTCTCGACGACTTGATTCCTTTAGATCCGGAGATCAACGCCACCGTGAGGCGTTTGAACGCAGAGAAGAGAAGAAGAGAAGAGTCTGTAGCCATGGAGGAGAATACCCCACCGCAGAAGTCCCTGATGGAATACTCGATGCCATCCATCGGGTCCACCTCCTCCATCCAACCACCGGCTATTGCATCCCAGAGCTTCGAGCTTAAGCCCTCGTTAGTGACGTGGATCCAGCAGGATCAATTTTCTAGGGCACTCATGGAGAGCCCTATTGAACATCTGGACTCCTTCCTTAAGCAGTGTGACACATTTAGGATTAATGGTGTCACGACTGAAGCTATCCGACTGAAGCTATTCCCCTTCTCTCTGCGGGATAAAGCCAAGCAATGGCTTAGGGGAAAGGACCCGTGTTAGAACTTGGTATTTTTCATCCTCTTTTCCATAAGGTTTTTGATGTGACAAATCAATATATTTCATGTTACTAATTCTATCTATGCAGATGTGCAGATATAAAGCTTATCTCATTCACATATACGCATATGATCAAAGTACAAGGACTTTCTACATTAAAACAGCCTTGCTACTTAAAATTACGTGTGAAACACGTATCTACGGAATGATGTAATTTTTACTTTTTAGATAGCTTCAGGGCCTTGGTTATATCATATCATATATCCCTAAGCTTAAATCTACATCATCTCCTAACCCATTTGATCCTAAGTCTAAATTCCTATTTTTCAGAATTAGCCTACTAGGATTTTTCCTAGCCTACTAAAACAACTATATTTTCATTGACTTTTGACTTGATACTTTCAGACAAGGATCTATCCGTTGTCTAGTCCACGTCACCAAAATTTTATGACCGTTTGTGACCGTTTCAAAATTAGCAGGCTACGAATTTTCCTAGCCTGCCAAACCGTTTTTTGGACTGAAATTTTCCAGAACAGTTTCTGACCGTTCTCCAACGTTCCTCACAGTTTCTGAACGTTGTGCAACGTCTCTTTTAGAGCCGTTCATAACCGTTTCTAAAAACTATAAAAGGAGGGGTACCTCCTCTCATTTTTCACACACTTTCCTCTTCTTTATTCTGATTTTGTTGAAAGCAAGCTATTAATTCTCTTAAGCAATTCAGCCATTAGTTGTTCTTTTCTTATTTGTAAGAAGAAATCATTAAATTTCTTTCTTCGTTTAAGAACGGAAGAACTTGGATTTTCAACATCATTTTGGAAAGTTGTTTGTGTTCATAATTGTAAGAAAAAATCGATTGATCTCTCTCTTCTTTTATGAACCAGAGAACTTCAAGTATTGTTCTTCATTACATATCTTATACATCTTGAAGTTCATATTTTAAACACCATCCTTGAATTTATTCTCTGATATTTATACCAAGGATATAGATGTTTTTTTCTATTTCATTATTTAACAGGTTTGAATCTCTGTTTAGAGATTGTACAAAGTTTGGGACACGGGGAGTGTCGCCATTTTTGTAAGTTCATGCTTGCGGGGCAAGTGATTATAGTGGATTGAAAATCTCTACGGGGAGTAGAGGACTGGAGTAGGATCAACAGGATCCGAACCAGGATAAATCTCTGTGTTTGCGATTGGTTTAATTTTCAGCACTTGTCATTTTATTTCTGTGCCATCTTTACGAATATTAGTAACGTTTTATTTGCAACATTTTTATTATATACACTATTCACCCCCTCTAGTGTATTGATCCATACAGGCTAAAATTACATTTGGTATCAGAGCAAGGCTAAGATGGCAGCAAGCTCCTCAGCATCAAACATGAACACCGTTCCACACAACTACAATCAGCATCCTGAAGGGCACTCTCAAGTACGTCCTCCTCTATTTGATGGTTCTAATTACTCTTATTGGAAAATACGAATGGAGATTCATCTGCAAAGTATTCATTATGAGATATGGTACATCGTAGAGACAGGATACACTAAGCCAACAACTCCTGTTGATGATTGGACCGCCAACGACAAATCTACAAAGACCAACAACTTAAAGGCCATGAATGCTTTATTCTGTGCCATGGATAAACATGAGTTTAATCGAGTATCTCAGGCCAAAAGTGCAAAGGAAATTTGGCACATACTCGAGGTAACTCATGAAGAAACCAATAAAGTAAAGGAAACCAAGATTGCTTCCTTGGTTCATAAATATGAGTTGTTCAAGATGCAAGACAAAGAGACGATGGGAGAAATGAACACCATGTTCACTAACATTATTAATTCTCTTAATGCTCTTGGAAAAGTTTATTCTTCTCTTGATCAGGTACGCAAGATTCTTAAGGTACTCTCCCCAGAATGGCGTCCAAAGATCACTACTATTGAGGAAGCCAATGATCTTTCCACCTTATCAATGGAAGATCTAATTGGTAACTTAATGGCACATGAAGTCACATTACAAGATGATAAAGAGGAATCAGATCAAAAGAAGAAAGTACTCGCCTTCAACACAACATCAGATAATGAAGATTCAGATGATGACATGGCATTCTTTGCCAAAAACTTCAGAAAGTTCTTTCAAAAAGGTAAGTATAATAATAAATCTAAAAATACAGATTCTTCTCTTTGCTTCAATTGTAATAGGCCAGGACATATGAAGAAAGATTGTCCACTTCTCAAAGCAAAGTTTAAAACTTTCAACAATAACGATCAATCCAGAAGAGAAAGGAAGTTTGACAAGATGAAGAAAGCATTTGCAGCAACTTGGGATGAATCTTCAGATGATGAAGATGACCATGATGAAAGTGCTAATATGTGCTTTATGGCACAAGATAATGAAGATGAGGTAAGTTCTTTTAATAATGAAGAATTATTAGATGCATTGAACGATCTCTATTCTCGTTTCAAAAAATTAAATAGTCAACATAAATCTTTGAAACAGAATAATGATGATCTCCTTATTAAATATCAAGAATTGTCATCTTCTACATCAAATTCTATACATATTGAGAATACATCTTCTTAAGCTTCGGATCTTAGTAAAGAGAATGATATTCTCAAAACTAAGAACCTAGAATTGCACACACAAATATCCGAAATGGATAAAAATATTTCATCACTAAAGATGAAATACGACGAGATGTCTTCCAATGTTGATAAATTTAACAAAGGAAAGACTAATCTCGATGATTTGCTAAAAATTCAATATCCAGCCAATCATAGACAAGGATTGGGATATTCTCATAAGGATGCACCCAAGTCTTGTAACACTTCTTCTTCTTGTGGAAAAACTATCTTTGTTAAACCACAAAAGAAGAATCACGCATTTATTTACACGAAGAAAGTAAACATTCCTACTTCTTCTTCACAAAGAAATGTTATAAACATTTCAAAATCATCTCCTAGGAAACCTAATACAATTAGTATATGGGTTCCTAAGGATTCTTGTTTAAAAGATAGAAATGGTTATATCTCTCATTATATGCATTCTATTGTTTATTCTAGTGATTATCTTAGAAAGCCAAATTCCACTTGGGTTTGGCTTCCAAAAATCTAATCCCAAGGACCCTCAAAAAGGGGTACCAAGGCTTAATGTTTTATCTTTCAGGTACCAAAGAAAGAAAAATGGATTTTGGACAGTGGATGTTCAAAACAGATGACAGGAAATGTCAAACTGCTTTCAACCATTAAGTACAAATAAGGAGGCACAGTTACCTTTGGTGATAACAACAAAGGCAAAATCATAGGCACTGGAACAGTTGGTAATACAAATCAGCCTATCATTGAGAATGTTCTCTTGGTTGACGGTTTGAAACACAACTTGCTTTCCATTAGTCCGTTATGCGATAAAAATTACAAAATTATTTTTGAACAAAATGATTGCATCATTTATGATTCTGATATGTCATCTATCTTATTCCGTGGTAAGCGTAAGAATAACATTTATATCTTATGCATGTCTGTTACCACTTATAATCATTGTTTAATGATTACATCAGATGATACTCTTTTATGACATAAACGTTTTGGACACACCAATTTCAAAAACCCAGCACATATTTCAAAATTCAAGTTAGTTAATGGAATGCCAAATATTTCTTTCAAACACAAACATTTCTGTGATGCTTGTCAACAAGGAAAAATGCACAAATCTTCTTTTAAATCAAAGGATGTTATCTCAACAAAGAGACCATTAGAACTCCTACACCTAGATTTGTTTGGTCCTTCAAGAGTAGCTTCTTTGAATAAAAGTATATATGCATTTGTCATTGTTGATGATTATTCTAGATGCACTTGGGTTATAATTTTATAAAACAAGAATGATGCTTTTGAAGGATTTTCGGTATTTTGTAAAAAGATACAAAAGATCAAATCCTCTAACATTATCACTATTCGTAGTGATCATGGGGGAGAATTTGAAAATGAATCTTTTATCAAGTTTTGTAATGAAAATGCCATTACTCACAATTTTTCTTTTCCTCGCGCTCCTCCTCAGAATGGAGTAGTAGAAAGGAAAAATAGAACTTTACAAGAATGTGCAAGAACAATGCTTTGTGATAGTAAATTACCAAAATATTTTTGGGCAGAAGCTGTCGCAACTGCTTGTTACATTATGAAAAAAGTTCTTATTAGGCCATTGCTTAATAAAACTTGTTTTGAATTATTCTTTAATCGCATTCCTCGTGTATCATATTTTAAAGTGTTTGGATGTAAATGTTTCATTCTTAATACTAAAGATGCTCTTGACAAATTTGATTCTAAATCTGATGAAGGTATTTTTGTTGGATACTTAATACGTAGAAAAGCCTACAGAATATATAACAAAAGAACTTCAACAGTTGAAGAATCACTTCATGTCACATTTGATGAGAACCCCTCATCAAATTCTCCCATCATTGATGATGAAGAGAATATATTACCTCTTTCTAATTGTTTAGATAATATGAAACTTTATGAAATTGATGCTACTAAACATTCTGTTGAGTCTATTTCAGATAATGCAGATCTTCCTAAGGCATTTGCACAAGTTCCAAGTCATCCATCAAAATTAATCATTGGAGATATTACATATGGAGTAAGAACTCGTCGTCAAATAGAACAAATGGCACATTGTGTATTTCTCTCAACCATTGAACCAAAGAACATCAAAGATGCATGTGAAGACAGTTCATGGATTATGGCTATGCAGGAAGAACTCAACCAATTTCAACGGAATGATGTTTGGGAATTAGTTCCCAGACCATCAGATCATTCAATTATTGGTACCAAGTGGGTATTCAAAAATAAATTGGATGAATCTGGTCAGGTAATTAGAAACAAGGCACGATTGGTTGCACAAGGTTATAATCAAGAAGAATATATTGATTATGATGAAACCTATGCACCAGTTGCACGTCTTGAATCTATTAGGATGCTATTATCATTTGCATGTTTTAAAGATTTTAATCTATTTCAAATGGATATGAAAAGTGCATTTCTAAATGGTCTTCTTAAAGAAGAAGTTTATGTAGAACAACCTCCGGGTTTTATTCATGAAAATTTTGAAAATCATGTTTTCAAATTGAAAAAGGCTTTATATGGTCTCAAACAAGAACCTTGTGCTTGGTATGAAAGACTTAAAAGCTATCTTTTAAATTCAGGGGATTCAATTGGTAAAATAGATTCTACTTTGTTTATTAAAAACATAAATTCTGATATTATTATTATTCAAATATACGTTGATGATATTATTTTTGGTTCTACTAATGAATCTCTTTGTCAGGATTTTTCTAAGATTATGCAGAAAGAATTTGAGATGAGTCACATGGGTGAACTCAATTACTTCCTCGGACTTCAAATCAAACAAATGAAGGAAGGAATTTTCATTCACAAAAGCAAGTATTCTAAAGAACTCATCAAGCGTTTTGGATTAGAAAGTTCTGTAGAAAAAACATACTCCAATGAGTACATCTACTTCCCTCGACAAAGATTTAAATGGTAAGAGTGCTGATCAACGTCTTTATAGAGGTATGATTGACTCTCTACTTTATTTAACTGTAAGTAGACCAGACATTATGTTTTCAGTATGTTTATGTGCACGATTTCAGGCAGATCCTAAAGTTTCACATTTAACTGCCGTAAAACGAATTATTAATGTTAAGTATACTTCTGATTTTGGTTTATTTTATCCTAAAACAAACACATTTGATTTATTATCTTATAGTGATGCAGATTTTGCTGGTTGCAAATCAGATCGTAAAAGTACTAATGGTACATGTCACTTTTTAGGACATGCTTTAGTTTCCTGGTTTAGCAAAAAGCAAAAATTTGTTTCATTATCTACAACCGAGGCAGAATACATTGCCGCCGGTTTAGCATGTGCACAAATTTTATGGATGAAACAAACTATTTCAGACTATGGTATTAACTGTTCCACATGCCCTATTATGTGTGATAATACCAGTGCTATTAATTTATCTAAAATCATGTGCATCATTCACGTACAAAACATATTGATGTACGTCATCATTTTTTAGATGATCATGTTCAGAAAGGAGACATTGTTTTGAAATTTATTTCAACTGAACATCAAGTTGCCGATATTTTGACTAAGCCTTTGAAGGAGGACTCTTTCATTAAGCTTAGAAGAAATCTGGGTATTATTAGTGACTCGGAATTTTATTTATAAAATATTCATGTATTTTTTAGTTTTATGAATTTTTCTATAATTTTCTGGTTCCTATTTATTTTTAGCATGCTACGAAATTTTGTAGCAAGCCAATTTTAAATTTTTTTTCTGTTTTCTCTGTTTAGTGACTAAATTGACCCCTGGTTTTCGGATTCTTTTAATGAACACTTCTCATACATTTTTAATATTTCTTCTCAAAAACAAATTTCGTATCAAATTCTTACCCGTTTTCTTCCATTTTGTCTCTATCCTTGATTACTGTTAGTCTTTTTGTCTTTATCCTACCACATGCCTACTTCTCATTTGCCTTTCCCAAATATCCCCTTCCTTTTCACATTGGACAACACACTGGCATTCCTTTTTGCCTTAGAAATTCCCACTTGCATTCACTCCTTCTACCAACTGTACTTTATGTTGACTTGGAGTAAGCTTTCTCAAGAAGACAACATGTTATTAACTTCTGACTCTTTCCAAGGACAAATAAGAAGACACATGGTCTTTTCTTATTTATTTTATTTCACCAAACCCCTCTTCCTCACATTGGGAACTTCACTCATACTTATTTTATCTTAAAATAAAATTATAAATTTCCTTCACCAACCGATTCATTTTCGGCCTACCATTGTCTTGGAAATGAAGATCCCTATTCATGACAATTAAGGGCTCCTTATCTCTCTTCCACATGGTTGTCTATTATTTGTTAACCGCCCCTACCCAATTTATTTCTGCCTCTCCCCAATTTCCCATGAGTCTTGGGACTACACACTCTTTATTATTTTAAATGACATTTATCTACCATTTGTTCTTATTATAATATTTTTGTGTGCGGTTTTAATGCCAACGGGTATTTTCGAAACCACCTATTGCGTCTCTTCGTCTTCCCCTCCTTTCGGTTTCTGTCTTTTGAATTTTTCAGTTGTTCTAACTTCTTCAGTTTTTCCAACCGCTTCCACTTCTATCATGGCACCTGATCAGTTTTCCTTTCCTTCTATTTATTTCTTTCCACTTCTCCTTGATTTTTTCATTCTCTGTTTCAACTTCCTCTCCTCTCGTTTTTATCATTTCTCTCAACACCACCATGGCCGAACCCACTCCTCCTTCCGCCACCGATCGTTTTTGCTCCCAGGCTACCAAGGGTCGGTATTTATCCTTCGAGGCTACCCGATTTCATCCCGAGAGGTATCTCGACTACGGCACGCCGACGATGATGCACGTGAAGGCTATCCTCACGGTGGTCGGCCTTCATCAACTTTGGTCCCTCGCAAACAAAGTTCCCTACTACCCTACTCTTGTCCGTGAATTCTAGCTAATCGTGAAACCGTCATTCACCGTGGCCAAAAGTACTTCTCCAGTATGGTTCGGGGAGTCTCTTTCATGGTCACTAGCAACAAACTTGCAGCCATTATCAACCAACCTCCAGATTTCATTGGCCTACTTTCCTTTGCCATGGAGGATCCCGTTGTCCTCGCCAGACTCGCCCCAAAGTATACTCCTCATATGTCCGCAGCCAAGCTTCGTCCCGAGGCTCGTCTCACAACTTGTTGCCCAAGGCCGGCTCCGTGAACTACCTTAGTAATGCCCACGAGCATTGCTTGTATGCCATTATGTCCGGTTTTCCAATTCATTGGGGCCATTTGTTTCTTCGTATCCTCATGAAACCTGTTTCCACCCATTTTTACTTGCCAAGCCCTATCACGTTGATTCTTCGGGCATTCGGTGTTCCTACTGATGGTGAACTTTTGCTGCAACATGACGTCCATATTGATGAAAATATTATCCACAGCATGGGCCTTCCCGATGGTGCCTCTACTTCTTCTGACAATGACGACGACAACGATGAATCCGATGATGGCTCCACCCTGCTTACTGCCCCGACTCCTCAATCTCGTGCCCAAGCATCTTTCCCGGGCTCTTCACGCTCCAGATGCGGTAAAAAGGTCCTCGCTTCAAAGGACGACGTCTCTCCTTTGCGCGAGACCAATGCTGTGCTACTTCGCCGCCTTTCTGACCAAGTATCCGACGGATTTGCCGGCATCCAGAAACACATGAGTTCTTATGATGAGACTCTCAAACATTACGCTGAAATTCTGGATCAGATCCAGGTTAACCAATCCGAGCTTCGTTCGGACCTTGAAGCCCACAATATACTCCCAACTCGTCGCACCCGCACCCGCCGTTCATCCCCTGGCTCCTCCTCCTATCTTCCTTGACTCCCTTGCTCTTGCATACTACTGATCTTTGGTTCTATGTTCTGTTTTGTCGCATCCTATCCCTGCATGACTTGCTGCTTCCTTTGCGTTTCAGCTCCTCTTGGTTGCTTTCCATCACTTGTGACTTTGCTTCATCTTGTGTTGTGATGATGTTCTATTTTGTTTGTTTGGTTTCACTATGGTCCTTGTTGAATATCTAGCCTGGTTATATGTTGTATGGGTTCTTTAGTATGTTGGTTAATTTACTTCTGGGTTTATCCTCGTGGTTTATGTACTTGGCTGTTTTGTATGTTCGTTTCTCGTATGTTTTGGTAATGAATGATGGTTATCTGGTGTACTCCAACTATATGTTCGCTGTTTAATGACTATTAGCTCCTTTTGTTACTTCTGTGCTCTTCTTAATACTCCTTTTCTATGTTCTTTATACTCTGTCTCTGTTATTTTTCACATTGCCTCATTTTTTTTCATTTGGCATGCTACAAAATATCATAGCCTACCAAATTTCCTTTTCCACTTTTTGTGGATGACAAAGGGGGAGAATTACTGTATATATTCAGGGGGAGGCTATATTCATATAATCAGGGGGAGTAATACTCTCATTTATATTAACTTACTTTTAATAAACTCATTAAACCATGTTAACTCACATTTTATATTTAATTGTTTGTCATCATCAAAAGGGGTGAGAATGTTGGAACTTGGTATTTTCCATCCTCTTTTCCATAAGGTTTTTGATGTGACAAATCAATATATTTCATGTTACTAATTTTATCTATGCAGATGTGCAGATATAAAGCTTATCTCATTCACATATACGCATATGATCAAAGTACAAGGACTTTCTGTTTAAAACAGCCTTGCTACTCAAAATTGCGTGTGAAACACGTATCTACGGAATGATGTAATTTTTACTTTTTAGATAGCTTCAGGGCCTTGGTTATATCATATCATATATCCCTAAGCTTAAATCTATATCATCTCCTAACCCATTTGATCCTAAGTCTAAATTCCTATTTTTCAGAATTAGCCTACTAGGATTTTTCCTAGCCTACCAAAACAACAATATTTTCATTGACTTTTGACTTGATACTTTCAGACAAGGATCTATCCGTTGTCTAGTCCACGTCACCAAAATTTTGTGATCGTTTGTGACCGTTTATTAACAGGCTACGAATTTTCCTAGCCTGCCAAACCGTTTTTTGGACTGAAATTTTCCAGAACAGTTTCTGACCGTTCTCCAACGTTCCTCACAGTTTCTGAACATTGTGCAACGTCTCCTTTAGAGCCGTTCATAACCATTTCTAAAAACTATAAAAGGAGGGGTACCTCCTCTCATTTTCCACACACTTTCCTCTTCTTTATTCTGATTTTGTTGAAAGCAAGCTATTAATTCTCTTAAGCAATTCAGCCATTAGTTGTTCTTTTCTTATTTGTAAGAAGAAATCATTAGATTTCTTTCTTCGTTTAAGAACGGAAGAACTTGGATTTTCAACATCATTTTGGAAAGTTGTTTGTGATCATAATTGTAAGAAGAAATCGATTGATTTCTCTCTTCTTTTATGAACCAGAGAACTTCAAGTATTGTTTTTCATTACATATCTTATACATCTTGAAGTTCATCTTTTAAACACCATCCTTGAATTTATTCTCTGATATTTATACCAAGGATATAGGTATTTTTGTCTATTTCATTATTTAACAGGTTTGAATCTCTGTTTAGAGATTGTACAAAGTTTGGGACACGGGGAGTGTCGCCATTTTTGTAAGTTCATGCTTGCGGGGCAAGTGATTATAGTGGATTGAAAATATCTACGGGGAGTAGAGGACTGGAGTAGGATCAACAGGATCCGAACCAGGATAAATCTCTGTGTTTGCGATTGGTTTAATTTTCAGCACTTGTCATTTTATTTCTGTGCCATCTTTGCGAATATCAGTAACGTTTTATTTGCAACATTTTTATTATATACACTATTCACCCCCCTCTAGTGTATTGATCCATACAGGCTAAAATTACAATCACCTTCAATACTTGGGAGAAGCTCTCGAACGCTTTCTTGACTGAGCTCTTTCCCCCGGGAAAGACGATGAAGCTAAGGAGTGAGATCTCCTCCTTCTCCCAAGCCAGCCACGAGTCCCTGCACGAAGCTTAGATGAGATACAAAGAGATGCAGCGGAGATGCCCTCATCACGAGCTTCCAAAGTGGCAGATTATAAATCTATTCTATAATGGGTTGAGGGATGACCTGAAGTCTTCGATGGACACCGCGGCTAGGGGGTCCTTTATGTCGAGAAGTGAAGAAGATGCCGGCAACATTTTAGAAAACATGGCATCAAAAAATGTGCAGTGGTGCGATGAGCGTGCCACGCCTAGACCTGGAGGCATTCATAGAGTCGAGGACGTCGACAAGTTGTCTAGCAAATTCGATTTGCTATCGACCCAGATCTCAGCGCTTATGGTAGGAGCTGGTGGTGCCAGAACCCAACAAGTAGTAGTGGTGGAAGCAGAAGTCCTGGGAGACTTCGAGGGTGGTGATATTTCACCACCGGTGGATCAAGCTAGCGCACTTTTCTTCAACCCGACGGGTAATGCACCGTATCCACCAAGGACTAGCTCGAATCCGATTTATTCTCCCAATAACTGGAACCACCCCAATTTGAGCTATAGGGCACCGTATCAGCAGCCCCAGCAACAGCAACAACAAGTATATCAGCCGCCTCAGCAGCAGCAGTAGCAAATATATCAGCCGCCTCGGCAACAGCAGCAGTAGTATCAGCAGCAGCAGCAGCCACAACAAATGTACCAGTAGTATCTCCCCAGGAACCAGCTGCCCATGCAGCAGCAGCAGCAGCCATATGGCCAGCAACGAGTTATCTCCCTGGTCGAGACCCTCTCCCTGGTCGAGACCTTCTTGACCCAGTATATTACGAACCAGGAGAAGATCAACTTGAAGCTGGAGATGGGGCAGAGGGCCCTCACCAACCAAGTAACCCATCTAGGGTTGCAGGTTGTGAACCTTCAGAGGGCGCAAAACCAATTGCCAGGTCAACTGGAAGTAAATCCGAGGGGGGAAAATCAGACATTGGCACTAACACATGATCATGCGAATGTGTCTGCTATCGTCTTGAGAAGCGGGACATAAATTCCTACAAGAGTGCCCGCTAAGGAACCTGAAGCTCCGTTGGTCGGTTTGCGACCAATTGAAAAAGCTAATGACGACAGAGCTTCATCATCAAAGACTACGACTCCAGAGGGAGTCTCTGAAGAAGAGAGGAAGAAGGACGAGGAGGGGAACCTGAGAGTATTTAAGCCCGTTGTGTCTTTTCCACGACGACTTGCCAAAGCTAATATTGATGAAAAATACTGTAAGTTCTTTGCTATGGTCAATGATTTGAGCTTGCAGATCCCTTTCCTCGAAGCTATAGAGACAATTCATTCCTATATGAAATTCTTAAAGGATTTGGTGACAAGGGGTTCCAGAAAGAAAAAGGTCATTCTCATGGTGGAATGTAGCGCTCTCATTCAGTGAGCGAATCTGCCCAAGCTTAAGGACCCGGGAAGCTTCTCTATTCCTTGTTTGATTGGAAAAGTGAAGATCCATCAGGCGCTCGTGGATTTGGGAGCGAGCGTCAGTCTGATGCCCCTGTCACTATACAGGAGGATATGGATAGAAGACCTGGAGCCCATGGGTATGAGCCTTCAACTAGCTGATAGATCGGTCAAATATCCGGTGGGGATTGTAGACGACCTGCAAGTTAACGTCAGCAGAGTGCATGTGTCGGTAGACTTCGTGGTGATGGACATGCCCGAAGAAAGTCATACACCCATCATCCTCGGGAGGCCCTTCATGGCCACCACTGGCGTGCTGATAGATGTGAAGAAAGGGAAGCTATCCATTAATGTTGGCGACCAGAAGGTCGAATTTGACTTGGGGTTATCTATGAAGCACCCTCCGGATGAACCGGGTTGCAATATGCTGGACATTGAAGAAGAAAGAGCTGTAGAAGCTGGGGCCTGGGAAATTCTCTCAAGGAACCCCCCCGACAGCTTGGGGGACCTTGAAGAGAATGTCGGTTTGAAGAATGAAGAAGTTGCTCGGGAAGCGGGTGTCTCACATAAGAACCCTCCCGGATTCCAAAAAGCCGCTCCCACGAGGAGAAAAGGAAAAGAGCCCATGGGGCTTACCGCTGATGAGATCCGGATCTTACGAAGAGTGGCCGTCGACGCCAATGTGAGGGAGAAGCCCCCAGATACCACCAGCAGAGAGATCGTCGAGGAAGTCTACTTATCACCGCCGTCAACACCAAAGGCCATCGCTCCAACATCAGAAGGAGTGCCAAACATTGGGCATCACCCCCGTCCTCCTTGAAAATCATCTACCGGGCATCGAGCAAACGACGTTAAACAACAGCGCTTCATGGGAGGCAACCTATGTTCTAAACCCTCGTATTTAAGGATTATTTTAGGGATTATTTTTAGGCTTATTTTTCTTATTTTGGTGAATAAATTCATCGACGGGAGCTTTCGTCAAAAGACATATGCTATTTTTGAAATTGTGCAAGAAACAAGCCCCCAACCGATCGGTTGATCCCTCAACCGATCTGGTGGGACGTATCCGAAGATGGCCTATATCTGTTCTTCAGCAAACCGCTCGGGTGGAGCAAACTGAGACCAGGTGGCAGATCATGTGAGAAGAGCAAAGCTCTTGGGAAATTTGGGGATTAATTCAACCGATCAGTTGATCTGGAGCTCTGACCGGGTGGCTGTTCGGGTGAAGTCTGGGATGCTCTCGGGACAATTATGAAACGGCCAACTGATCACGCCCGGGCGTACACCCGTTAGAGCGACCGTGTAGTCTTACCGCAAGCGCACGGGGTAGCGGCGAGCGGGTATCGAACACAGGGAGGACGTATGACAGTGCCTTCTCCGAACTACCTGGCTATAGGGACAGAAAAGTAGGAAATTGCCTTTCGACGATGTTGTCACAATCGTCAAATAATGTAAAGAGATATAAAATCAAATAAAGACGCCTAGGGAATAGGGAATCCCCGCTACTCACCGTATCTCGTCATTGTGATTCATCGGTTTCATAATTGCTAGGGTAGAATGTCGGATGAACTAGTTGCAACTGAATGTAAAACCTAGCTCACACTCTCGCGCTGTTGCCGGTCTATAGCAAACCTAGGCTCGGGCCCAATCTCTTGCAAACCCTAGCCTAGGCAAGCTAGCATTAGGATCAACGTCATCGTTCAATCGCATCCCGAGCCCACTCTCGTGCAACTCAGGCTACGACCTAGGTTGGGATAGTTCCTACCCGTCCAATCTCTTGCAAACGGGTATCGGTATAGAATTGCAACCGAGAATCCTAGTATCGGTCCAATCTCTTGCAAACCGATACTTCGGAAACTCAATTTCAGCCCAATTCAGATTTCTAGGGTTTCCTATCGAATTGGGATCCAATCTCTTGCAAATCCCAATCGATATGAACACCTAGCTATCCGTATTATATCGATCCCAAACTAACCCTAATCAATTCTAGCAATAGTTCTACCAAATCATCACAAATCGGAAATTGGGCTCGTAGGGTTCATCCCCACGCCCTAAGATGTTAAGACTACTCACAAATCATATCGCAAATGGAAGAACAATCAATTGAAATAGCAATAGAATTCATGGCAATATTCAAAATAGCAATAAAAATAGGATTTTTAATAGAGAGGGAGACAAACCAATGTAGATTTCCAAGAATACAACAAAATAACACTTTTCTCTCCTCTCCAATCACAAGAAATAAAGTCTAAAAAGTCTAATCTAAAAAGGCTGCCAAAAACAATAAAAAAGCCCCCTAAACTAGGTTAGAATCTGGGGTTAAATACCCCCCAAAACTGCCCAAAAATTCGTGACCAAACTGCCCCTGCGTAGCTCCAAAATCGTGATTTCTGCTACAGGCAGCGCTGCTCACTCGGCCGAGTGACAAATGTCGCTCGGCCGAGTGAAAAACCCTGACGGATTCCAGTAAGTCTGGGGCCTTGGGGGTCGTCACTTTGGGCGTCACTCGGCCGAGTGAGTTGTCGTCACTCGGCCGATAGGCTATCTTCACTCGGGCGGTCGGCAATTGCCACTCAGCCGAGTGGGGCTTCTGATCTCAGACTGACAAAAAACAGTAACTTGGGAGTTTTTAATGGCAATCGTCTGAGTGCCACTCGGGCGGACAGGATATGTCACTCGACCGAGGTGGCTTCTGATGCTCGGCCGAGTGCACACTTGGAGCGTGTCCGATCTGGCCGGCCGAGCGGGGTCTCGCTGGTCGGCCGAGTGACTCCTTACTCGGCTGAGTGAGACACTGAAAATGCCCATTCTGAGTGTTTTTGCCTCCTCGTCGCTCCTACGACGTTCTTTCTTCTTCCGCTCCTCTCCAATCTCAAAATATCCCTCAGGGAAGTCTTTGGTGACACTCCGTAGTGGGTGTATCTCGGAATCACTCCAAATCTCCTGAAATACGAAAAAAACAACAAATTGTGAAAAGTATCGCAATATTGTCGATAAACCGTGAAAAACATGATTTGAGCGATCTAAATGGCATGCAAACATGCGGGAAAAAAGGTGTAAAATACGGAGTGATCAAAATCCCCCAAGCTTACCTCTTACTCGTCCTCGAGGAAGATAAGTAAAAGGCGAACCCGGTGAATTTAGAAAATGAAAACGATGGAAAAACGGAAAACGAAAAACGAAGAAGAAAGAAGAAAGCGAAGAGGGAAGCTGCTAGATCATTTTTCTCAGGACGTGGGTTTTGCTTACGCATATAGCATGCACCGAATGTAAAACACATGTCAAAGACTTTTATTTCGATATCATAGTATAATGGTGCAAATAGAAATAGAAAACCCAAGAATATTGATATAGCATGAAGAACGGAATAATTCTAAGATTAACATTGTCTGAATCATCTAAAGCGGTATACAATATCGCAGATCACACACTTTTCAATTGAATGCTTTTTATGAGGAGTATAAGAATATCACGCAATAAAATAGAAAGAATAGAAAAGCGTGGATTTCATGAAATGAATGCTAGGCGTAGATTTTCTGGATTTCGTGAAGCTAAAACAATCTCACCGAGTATAGAATATTACTTAGCCTAGGTTGTCATGCACCGTCAGGTAGTCACTCTCTCACACATCATTGGATTCTCTCCCCCAAGCTTATCCTTAAGCGTGGTGGCATATACAAAACTGTATTTACATTCCCAATTTCTTTTGAAGCTCCAAATGCAAAAGAATAAAAATAAAAATAAAAATAAAAACAAAAGGAGGGAAGAAAGAGAGAGTATATGAGATGGGATCGTTTATTGAGATTCTTTTCTCTTTTCTTTTTCTTTTCTTTTCTCTTTTTTTTAATAGCATATATACACAAATGATCCCAAATCAAAAGAGAGAGAATGATATACAAGAATTTTCTTTTTTTCTTTTTGGTTTTGGGAAATTTGGAGCTAGGAATTTAATAACAGGGGAAATGCCAAATACTAGAATCGCTAAGGGGAGATTCACCAATGATTTTAAAATAGAGAATTAATGTTCAAGATATGTGGAGAAAGAAATAAATATGTCTCTCAGTTCACTCTATAAGACGTGCACGACAACTTCAGCAGGGTAATCTAATCTACTCGGTTTCGATCACAAAAAAGATAACTAATCCAGATTCATCATAGCTAACATCATTCAATCATCCTGAAGTGAAGTGTACAAGTCATGCAAATAGAAGTGATATAGGAAAAGAAAATAGTACTCTAGATATAAGCATCCAATGCGTGAATCTTGGTGTGTTTTCTACGATAGCATACATATGAATATTCAGACTCAGCTAATAATAGAATTTCATCCATTTTCATACGGAAAAAGTGTGGGTTACTATCTCTGAATGCAAGGCAAATCATAGCATATGATATCGGAAATAAAAGCTAAGACATGACAAATAAAGCATACATATAGAGAAAGCTAACTCCACGTCATCATCATCACAGAAAAGTCATCTCTAGCTTGAGATGAAAGAAATAAAGATAAAGAGGGAAAAAACTATTTAAAATGCGGCACACGAAGAAAATAAGAAAAACGTGATGCATGATAAAAAAGAAAAAGTGATGAAAGTGAGTGCAAATGCGGAAAAGGGCGTGAAAAAACTAAAAAATAAAGGTGGTAAATCGAAAATCATGAGAACTCACTCCCCCAAGCTAAAGTGCACAGTGTCCTCAATGTGTGAAGTGTGGCACACCGAGAGACGTGTAATGTGAGGGGAAGGGGAGGATGCATGCATGAGGAAAAAGAAAATAAAAATAACGAAATGAAAATATGATGCGGACATGATGCATGCAGATATATGAGTGAAGCAGATATAAGAGTGTCATACCAAAAATCTCTCCCTCTCTCCCAAAAATGATATAGAAAGATATGATCAAAAAGTGGACCCAAAAACAGTGAGGGGAGGGGGTGGGCAAAAATCATCAGAACCAAGCAGAGACGGGCAGCATGACAGCAAAAAAGAGATCAATGGCATCAAGGGTGCCTAAGAGGGTGGTGCGGCGACGTCTCCGTCCTGAGGCGGAGGAGGAGGAGGTGGTGGTGGTGGCTGGGGAACAGTCTGCTGGGTGGGTGTGGGTGTGGGTGTGGGTGTAGGAGCAGGTTGGGTGGGTGTGGGAGTGGGTGTGTGTACCTGCTGGGTGGGTGTGGGGACGGTCGGTACGCGAGGAAGCCGCTCGAGAATCTGAGTGAGGCAATAGTGAATGTCCGGAAGTAGGTCGAAGCGGCTGGCCATAGCAGTGACGGTGGCAGACATGGTCCTGAGGTCACCTCTGAGGGCACTCACCGCCCCCTCAAGAGCACGAATGCTCTGAAGTATAGTGTCGGGGGGAGGTGGTGCAGAGGGACGCACGTGTCTGTGCTGTGCAGGACGGGGCTGGCAGACTCGGGTGGTGTAGTGGATGGGCTCAGCAGGCATGTGGAGGAAGGGTGCTGTGCTCACAAGTGGGGGCCCAGCCTCAGCGTGAGGCTAGGGCGCAGGCTGGTGTGAGGTGGAAGCAGCAGCAGTGGAAGTGGAGTATAAAAGTGGCAACGAGGAGGCAAGAGAGGTCGGTGACACAGACGTGGGAACAGACGTCACGACACTCTCAGAAAATACAGCTACGGTGGAGGCAGAAGTGACAACCGCTGGGGAGGCAGTGTTGGGTCCAAAAGGCGAAATCCTAGCGGAGATCATACTGGCCATGGTCTCCACGACCGCAGTGAAAGAAATCTCTCTGCTATCAACAAAAGTAGGTGGGCGCTCGGGTAGTGCGGAGAAAAGGGGCTCAACGGACAGAGGGCCAGCTGTGGATCTCGTGTACATGCACGGGAAAACAAAGTTTCAAAGAAGTGATTAGCACAATGGAAGGGTTAGATAAAAAAATAAAGAAATAAAACAAAAAGAAAGAAATAGCTAGGGTGGTAGGATCAAACACAATCGCGTCCCCGGCAACGGCACCAAAAACTTGATCGTGCCCGGGCGTACACCCGTTAGAGCGACCGTGTAGTTTTACCGCAAGCGCACGGTGTAGCGGTGAGCGGGTATCGAACACAGGGAGGACGTATGACAGTGCCTTCTCTGAATAACCTGGCTATAGGGACAGAAAAGTAGGAAATTGCCTTTCGGTGATGTTGTCACAATCGTCAAATAATGTAAAGAGATATAAAATCAAATAAAGACGCCTAGGGAATAGGGAATCCCCGCTACTCACCGTATCTCGTCATTGTGATTCATCAGTTTCATAATTGCTAGGGTAGAATGTCGGATGAACTAGTTGCAACTGAATGTAAAACCTAGTTCACGCTCTCGCGCTGTTGCCGGTCTATAGCAAACCTAGGATCGGGCCCAATCTCTTACAAACCCTAGCCTAGGCAAGCTAGCATTAGGATCAACGTCATCGTTCAATCGCATCCCGAGCCTACTCTCGTGCAAACTCGGGCTACGACCTAGGTTGGGATAGTTCCTACCCGTCCAATCTCTTGCAAACGGGTATCGGTATAGAATTGCAACCGAGAATCCTAGTATCGGTCCAATCTCTTGCAAACTGATACTTCGGAAACTCAATTTCAACCCAATTCAGATTTCTAGGGTTTCCTATCGAATTGGGATCCAATCTCTTGCAAATCCCAATCGATATGAACACCTAGCTATCCGTATTATATCGATCCCAAACTAACCCTAATCAATTCTAGCAATAGTTCTACCAAATCATCACAAATCGGAAATTGGGCTCGTAGGGTTCATCCCCACGCCCTAAGATGTTAAGACTACTCACAAATCATATCGCAAATGGAAGAACAATCAATTGAAATAGCAATAGAATTCATGGCAATATTCAAAATAGCAATAAAAATAGGATTTTTAATAGAGAGGGAGACAAACCAATGTAGCTTTGCAAGAATCCAACAAAATAACACTTTTCTCTCCTCTCCAATCACAAGAAATAAAGTCTAAAAAGTCTAATCTAAAAAGGCTGCCAAAAACAATAAAAAGCCCCCTAAACTAGGTTAGAATCTGGGGTTAAATACCCCCCAAAACTGCCCAAAAATTCGTGACCAAACTGCCCCTGCGTAGCTCCAAAATCTTGATTTCCGCTACAGGCAGCGCTGCTCACTCGGCCGAGTGACAAATGTCACTCGGCCGAGTGAAAAACCCTGACGGATTCCAGTAAGTCTGGGGCCTTGGGGGTCGTCACTTTGGGCGTCACTCGGCCGAGTGAGTTTTCGTCACTCAGCCGATGGGCTATCTTCACTCGGGCGGTCGGCAATTGCCACTCGGCCGAGTGGGGCTTCTGATCTCAAACTGACAAAAAACAGTAACTTGGGAGTTTTTGATGGCCGTTGTCTGAGTGCCACTCGGGCGGACAGGATATGTCACTCGGCCGAGGCGGCTTCTGATGCTCGACCGAGTGCACACTTGGAGCATGTCCGATCTGGCCGGTCGAGCGGGGTCTCGCTGGTCGGCCGAGTGACTCCTTCACTCGGCCGAGTGAGACACTGAAAATGCCCATTCTGAGTGTTTTTGCCTCCTCGTCGCTCCTACGATGTTCTTTCTTCTTCTGCTCCTCTCCAATCTCAAAATACCCCTCAGGGAAGTCTTTGGTGACACTCCGGAGTGGGTGTATCTCGGAATCACTCCAAATCGCTCCAAATCTCCTGAAATACGACAAAAACAACAAATCATGAAAAGTATCGCAATATTGTCGATAAACCGTGAAAAACATGATTTGAACGATCTAAATGGCATGCAAACATGCGGTAAAAAAGGTGTAAAATACGAAGTGATCACCAACCGATCGGTTGAAATCTCAACCGATCGGTTCGCCTGTAGCTACTTTTCAACAAAATTTTCGAAAATTTACCCAACCGATTGGGTGAGATCTCACCCGATCGGTTCGCCTAAAGCCATATAAATACCCCCGCCTTCACCCGATTCACTTCTCTCACCTGACTTCGATTTCTCCTCCATCGTTTCGTTTCTCCACTCCTCAACCGGCCACCTTCTTCCCCCAAACGACCCACACTGCCTCTCAACCGATCTCCCCACTTCCTCCTCCCTTCTCTTCATCAATCCCACTCTAATTCTCTCACATCCAACCCTATTCTTCGACCTAACCCTAGCCATTCTCCCCCATTTCGAAAATTTGTTGTAAAGGCATGCCGCGGCTTCACACATCTCCCAAGTGCGCTGCATTGGGTGATTTGCGAGCAAGGATTAACTTCGCTTCTGGGTAACTTCGCTCCTTAGCTCCATTTTTAATATTGCCCGTGTACTATATTTTTGCTCGATTGTCTTTTGGCCGTGTGCACCCATATAGAACCGCATTCACTTGCATCACACACTATTATGGCCAGGGAAAAAGATAAGGGTAAAGCTATCATGCATGAGGAGGAGCCGTCTCGCAAGAGATGGAAGTCCACACGTCCACCAATTTCACGTCCTCCTCCTACACTGCCTACACAACCCCCACCCCAACCTATTATCCCTCCTGAGGACCCAATGTTAGGACCGCATGGTTACCATTTTCTGAGTCTTGAACAGAAAGATTTTTATAATAGACTCGACGCACGTTCACACCTTTCAACCAAGTTTTTACATGCCCAAACTCTTATCGATCTCGAAGTTAATCTCGGAGTTTTCTCCGAGATCGAGACTCTCTTTGCTAACTTAGGATGGTTAGCTTTCTTGAACGCCTGATTCGGGATATAAATTGCATATTTTCCCCCCTAACTACTCCCATTTTGTGCCAAAGATTAGGCTTAATTGTGCTCTTTTTGGGTATATTTTCATTTCATATCAATTTTAGGGCTTATTCTCATTCTTGGTACAAAATACGGTTTTTATCGTCGTTATTGGCTTCCTATTATTTTTCCTATGCTCCTGCCATTATTTCGATCATATCTCCATTTTTTGGGAATTATTTGAGCATTGGAACATTTTATATGGATTATTGGAGGTTAATATTGCTTTCTTTTAATAGTCATTATATTAATTTTCTAATCAAATGGACTAATTTCTTCTTCCTATATTTTTCAGGTACTCCTGGGAATCTTAGGGAGTTTCCAGAATTTTCTGGGATTTTTCTGAGATTTCTAGGTATTTTTGGCGATTTAATTGGAGGAGAAATGGGGTTGAAAACCCCAGAAAAGAATTTTATTGGGGCGCCACGTGGCGCGATCCCACGACGCCACGTGGCGCCGATCCGGCCCTTGAAGCGCCGCTGGCGGGCCGCGTTTGAAAGATTAAAAAAACAAACTTTGCGGGCCGGCACGCTGGCCGGCCCGCTCGCTGTTAAAATTAAAAAAAAATTAGTTTTTTTTAAACGATCTGCGGGCCGCTGGCCCGCTCGAATTTTTCGAGCGGGCGGCCCGCTCGAAAAATTTGAGCGGGCCCCGCCCATCGCGTGCGCAAATGAAGCAGCGCCCGCTGCTTGCGGGCGCTGGGCGCAAGCGGGCGGGCGCGCGGGTCGGATCCGACCCGATCCGACCCGCAAGCCCGAATCCTGTGTTAGTATGGCCTGTGTGCGAAAATTTTGGGAGCTCTCAGTTTTTCTTGTTTTTTTGGTTTTTTTTAGGGCTTGGAAGGGGATTCTTCTTCCCCAAGAGGCTTGGAGGCCATTGATGAAGCTTGGAGCTTGGAGGAGGCATTTGGGAGTGGAAGAACTCATCTAGGAGTGACACTTGGGTGAAATTTTCCTATTCTCTTGTGTATTTTGATTTAGGGTTTTAAGTTGTAAATTGGATGTTAATTTTGAGTAAAGATTACTCCGTTTTCATCATGAATCTCTAAATTTTGCTTGTGTGGTTGTGTTTGGGGATTGTTGGTTGATTGGGTTGTGATTTCATCTCTAGCACAATTTTATCTTCAAAAATTTGTGTATGAAACTTGTGTTATTTTGTTTATTGGAACCCTAAGGGGAAATCCAAGAAGAGGATAATCCTAGCGGACCCTCTCTAATGCGCTTATTGTTAATTACTCGCATGAGTTTCATTCACTACTTATTGCACCCCACATGATCGATGAAATGCCGTATTTTCCGATTGAGCTCCCTTAGCCGGGAGATCAATTGAGTTATATATTGGGATTATTTCTTGTGCCCACGGCCTCATTCACATGCACACCACACGAGTCATCCTCATTACTTGCCGATTCGGCCCTCCACCCCTACCCATTTAGGTTAGAATTTTTAGTTTCTTCACGTTTTCACCACGCTTTTACCACTCATCCACCGTTAGCGAGTTAGTTGTAAAACACTTTAATTCTCTTTATCGATCAGATTTTGTGAAAGTAGAACGAATTGTCCCTGTGATCCGACCCGGTACTCACCGGTTATTTTTATATTGCATTGACGCTCCTACGCTTGGGAGAGGAAGGCGTGCACTTGCGCGTTTTTCTGAGTCAACCAATTGGCGCCGTTGCCGGGGACAACGGTTTCTAGTAGTAGCATTTTTTGATTGATTTTGAAACTTTTAGTGTGATACTCCTATCTCTTAGTGTGTGTCTTTCTATTTGTTTATTTTCGACTTTTTGAGTCGTTTGGTTGTTTATTTTCATTTTTTTTTTGTGAAAATTTTTTTTTAACAACATGGCATCTTCTTCAGATTTTTCGGACGTTGATTTGGAGGATATCCCACTTCCGCCATACTTTCATGGCACGGAGTGGGAGAACCCTCATTTACATATTAAAAATTTTGAAGATTGGATGCATTCATATCTTGGTGGGAATATTCATGATGATTGCATATATTTTAGATTTTTTCCCTCTTCTTTACATGACGATGCTAGACTTTGGTTTGATTCTTTGTCTCTGGACTCACATTTTACTTGGTTGTCATTTCAGGCTGAATTTCTCCGAGTATTTTTGCCTATCTTTTTGGAGCAGGTACATGGGCGGCAGGCCGTGGAGCATATAGAGAGCTTTATCCAGGCTGAGTGGGAGGCCTACCATCAGACTTGGCAGAGGTTCACAGATTTGGTGCTTGCTTGCCCACACCAGAGCTTTCACGAGGATCATCTTCTGCAGATCTTCTACACAGGATTATCGCCATCTGGGCGAGATTTGGTGCAGATGAGCTGCGGTGGGACATTCTTCGATTATTCGACCGAGGATTCGTGGTGTTAGCTGAGGGACCTTGCAGAGTGGGAGCGGACTGTGCCATCTGGAGAGCCGTCACTTGGATATGAGGATGATGGCCAGTCCCAGTTTCCACTTCAGGATGCAGAGCTGCAGGTCCAGTGTCAGCTTGAGGAGCCACCTTTGGGCTCTTTTTCTTGCGACCACATGGGATATAGAGCAGAGCAGGAGGATGGGTTGCATGACAGCCAGGTAGATGATATTGACAGAATATATTTTGATGAGTCAGAGGAGATAGATGATGGAGTGCGTGTCGACCACGACGGTGACACGATGCATTTTCATTTTGAGGTTGATGAAGAAGTGGATGTGCATGATGGCCGAGAGCATATTGAGTACACCATTGAGCCTGAGCCACAACCCACTTCAGAGTTAGCTTCACAGGTCGAGGCGGTTGAGTATTTTGGGAGGACGACTGAGCTGAGCTATTTCTGGGATGGCGAGGATGATGCGTGCTTGGATATGCCCGAGACATGTCTACCTCCAGTCATGTCACAGATGTCACTTCCCTCGCCTCAGGATGCGCACTTGCCAGTCATCGAGGAGGTTTGTGAGGAGCAGTTATCAGATGTGGGGAGTGCCGCAGAGATCGTTGATGTTGATATGGATGTCGAGGAGGATGATAGCGACGGGGATTGCGAGATGGTATATATTGAGCCCGAGCTCCCTCTTACTCCAGTTTTCTCTCTGCAGCCACTTCCACCTCCTCATGAGGCCGTGCATCATGCCACATCTAGCACCGAATTTCAGGGAAGTTTCCACCATCTCATGCCTTGCATTTCTGAAGCCCAATTTGCACTTCCACATATTTTTGCTTCAGATTGTTGTCCATTGCATTTAAATTCTTTTATTTGTTTTGACGACCCGTTTTGGAATGCTTTTGCAGGGCATGAGGACATGACTTGGATTGATGCAGCTCGTCTCTCACGTGATCCATATTATCCAAATGAGAGGCTTGGAGTTGCATTGCTAGAATCCAAGGAGGCCGGTGGTGGCCTAGCTCCAAAGCAGCTGGCGGAGGAGCAAAAGGATATGATCGAGCAGCTACCACCACCGTTATACATTCGGGATCCGCCATTTGCCACGGTGTGTTCTTTCCATGTAGTGTAAATAAATAAAAATTAAAAGTTAGTTTGCTTTTGCATTTTGCTTTCGTATGCATTTCTTTTCTTTTTTAGGATCTTTTGCCAAGATCTAGTACTCTTCCATCATTGAGGACAATGCTTATTTTAAGTTGGGGGGAGAGTGTTAGAATCTTTAGGATAGTTAGGATTTTGACCTAAATTTTTTTTTTGAGATTCCTCCATGTTTCACCTCATTCCATGAATGTCATTGCATATCATATTTTGGCCTCCTTGTCCTTACGCCATTAGCTTTGTTTAGTCCCTACTTGCTTAATGACATGCGATTTTTCGGATTATCATTTTGGTATCAATTTCTCGATGTTTGATTGGCACGTTTTCATTTCTTTTCCAATTTGGAGCCGAATGTTAATATACCATGTATGAAACTATTTAGATGTTGTGATACTCTCTTTGAGATAGTTTGGGAAAAGTTTGGTGTAAGCGATTTCATGTTTGGGATGAATGGTGTAATTTTTAATTGGATTGGGAGTGGCCAAATTGTGCATGCTTTGTTTTCCTCTTAGGAGTGGGTGGATGAGTTGCTAATTTGTGTTGGAATGAAAAAGAAAGTTAGTATAAGTGAATGTTTCTTCCTAATCAAATCGAGTAGCCAGTGCCCCATGAAACATTGGGAATGACGCCAAAGATGAGATTTAGGGGATCATTCCATCCCTTTGCCTATATAGCGTTATCGCGTGTAGGTATTGGTGGCCGTGTTTGCATTTATAGCGTTATCGCGTGAATGCAAAACATAAACATGAAAAATCCAAAAACAAAAAAAAGAAAAAAAAAGAAAAAAAATGAATGAATATGCTTCATGAATGATGCAATCTCATCTCCCACCACTTAGAAGGAATTTCTTTTTGTTTTGGCCATTTTCATGAAAATTTGAAATTTTGACATCGTGATATTTCCCGATACGTGTGATACGGGGCTTATTTCTTCACTTTTCTTTGAATTGGATTGAGGGGAGTATCATTTGTTGTTTACTTTCATACATTTGGTATATTGGTTTTGAAATCAATTGGAAATATCATTTGGGTTGTGCCATGAAGATATCGAGGATTTGGTGCATGTTTTTCAATTTAATCCGAATTTTTCGCATATTTTGCTAGGGACTAGCAAAAAGCTAGTTGGGGGGTGTGATTCGGGATATAAATTGCATATTTTCCCCCCTAACTACTCCCATTTTGTGCCAAAGATTAGGCTTAATTGTGCTCTTTTTGGGTATATTTTCATTTCATATCAATTTTAGGGCTTATTCTCATTCTTGGTACAAAATACGGTTTTTATCGTCGTTATTGGCTTCCTATTATTTTTCCTATGCTCCTGCCATTATTTCGATCATATCTCCATTTTTTGGGAATTATTTGAGCATTGGAACATTTTATATGGATTATTGGAGGTTAATATTGCTTTCTTTTAATAGTCATTATATTAATTTTCTAATCAAATGGACTAATTTCTTCTTCCTATATTTTTCAGGTACTCCTGGGAATCTTAGGGAGTTTCCAGAATTTTCTGGGATTTTTCTGAGATTTCTAGGTATTTTTGGCGATTTAATTGGAGGAGAAATGGGGTTGAAAACCCCAGAAAAGAATTTTATTGGGGCGCCACGTGGCGCGATCCCACGGGGCCACGTGGCGCCGATCCGGCCCTTGAAGCGCCGCTGGCGGGCCGCGTTTGAAAGATTAAAAAAAACAAACTTTGCGGGCCGGCCCGCTGGCCGGCCCGCTCGCTGTTAAAATTAAAAAAAAATTAGTTTTTTTTAAACGATCTGCGGGCCGCTGGCCCGCTCAAAAAATTCGAGCGGGCCCCGCCCATCGTGCGCGCAAATGAAGCAGCGCCCGCTGCTTGCGGGCGCTGGGCGCAAGCGGGCGGGCGCGCGGGTCGGATCCGACCCGATCCGACCCGCAAGCCCGAATCCTGTGTTAGTATGGCCTGTGTGCGAAAATTTTGGGAGCTCTCGGTTTTTCTTGTTTTTTTTGGTTTTTTTAGGGCTTGGAAGGGGATTCTTCTTCCCCAAGAGGCTTGGAGGCCATTGATGAAGCTTGGAGCTTGGAGGAGGCATTTGGGAGTGGAAGAACTCATCTAGGAGTGACACTTGGGTGAAATTTTCCTATTCTCTTGTGTATTTTGATTTAGGGTTTTAAGTTGTAAATTGGATGTTAATTTTGAGTAAAGATTACTCCGTTTTCATCATGAATCTCTAAATTTTGCTTGTGTGGTTGTGTTTGGGGATTGTTGGTTGATTGGGTTGTGATTTCATCTCTAGCACAATTTTATCTTCAAAAATTTGTGTATGAAACTTGTGTTATTTTGTTTATTGGAACCCTAAGGGGAAATCCAAGAAGAGGATAATCCTAGCGGACCCTCTCTAATGCGCTTATTGTTAATTACTCGCATGAGTTTCATTCACTACTTATTGCACCCCACATGTTCGATGAAATGCCGTATTTTTCGATTGAGCTCCCTTAGCCGGGAGATCAATTGAGTTATATATTGGGATGATTTCGTGTGCCCACGGCCTCATTCGCATGCACACCACACGAGTCCTCCTCGTTACTTGCCGATTCGGCCCTCCACCCCTACCCATTTAGGTTAGAATTTTTAGTTTCTTCACGTTTTCACCACGCTTTTACCACTCATCCACCGTTAGCGAGTTAGTTGTAAAACACTTTAATTCTCTTTATCGATCAGATTTTGTGAAAGTAGAACGAATTGTCCCTGTGATCCGACCCGGTACTCACCGGTTATTTTTATATTGCATTGACGCTCCTACGCTTGGGAGAGGAAGGCGTGTACTTGCGCATTTTTCTGAGTCAACCAACGCCCACACGGCGTCCTACCCCGCCCTCACACTAGAATTCCTGTCTTCTCTCTAATGTGAGTCGGGATCGATCGTCGTTTTCTGCTTCCGAAACAAAACTATCCGCACCCACCTGAAACTATCAATAACATTTTCAGTTTTCCCATTCTAGGGGGCGACGCTATCCGTCCCTACGGATATCACCGTGACTTCGACATCGATCAATTTTGGTTTCTCCTCACCCTCCACGATCATTATCCTCGAGGTAAGGCCAAGGCCTCCTCCATCATTCACCCCGTATTTCGTCTGGCCCACCGAATCATATCTAGCACATTCTTCCCCAGGGATGAGTCCGGGACCGTGACTATCCCTGACCTTTTTATTTTATGGGCCATGACATTTGATTTTATTCGCGGTGACGATGTGATCGCCTTCGAGGTCCCTTGCATTCCCATTCATACTGGTGCTTGGCTTATTCACAAGTCACTTGAGATTAGCCACGTCGGCAAGGGCAAGTATTGTTGCGGGGGCCTCATTACCATCATAGCTTCATATCAACAGTACAATATCGTCATCCCCCGAGATTTGCCTTCTGCCGCAGGACCTACACGTCTAGATCTTGATGTCCTGCGGCACACTCATATGATCAGGCCTCGCCCCAAAGGTCGTTTTACCTTCTTCTATGGTCACCCCTTCTCCTTACACCATTATGCCCAACTCAGGTCGTATTTCTATCGTTCTTGTGGCAGATTGGACATTCCCTCCTGACCCAGAGTTTCTAGGGGGTTACATCTTCCGTTCCTTATCCCGGGCGCAACCAGATCACCTTCCCCTACCGCCCACTTAGGGAGCAGGATATCCCTGCGTCCCGAGGAGACCCCGGGGTTGACCCTAGTAGTGCCACCCCGGCTTCTGGCCCTATCACTTCTGAGGCTCTGACTGAGGCTCTCTTAGGCCTAGTTTTCGGTGCCGGCATGACCACTGCCACTGGCACCACTTCCACTTCCCGTCCAGCCACTACTTCTTCCGTTCGTCGAGCCGCCTTCGCTCGCCTCGCTCTCGAGGCTGAGCTAGCTTTATTGCGTGCTGGCGCTTCATCCTCTGCCCCCTCGGACCCATCCTCTTATATCTTCTCGCACCCACCTTTCCTCGCGCTAGAGAGGAATGTGTCCACCATACTCCGCCACCTCACTCACAATTTCGGTCCTCCTCCACCCACTTCTCCCACCTCACCACCCCCTTCACCTCCTCAACAATCTTCACCTCTCCCATCACATTCATCACCACACCCATCACCCCCTAGGCGACCTTCCCCTCCCGCCACCACTGTTTCCATTCCTGCCACTTCACCTCCACTCACGATCACTGCCGTCGATCCCACAGATCCACCACCCTCCACTTCCGTCACCCCATACATGCACCGCAAGAAATTGTAGGTGCGCTCGAGATCACTTCCCATACCATCCTCTCCCATCGCCGTATCAACCCCATCTACCACCGTATTGGTCGCAATATCCCTACCACTCACCATCATCACCACCACACCACCCATTGTTCATACCTCCGCACCCATCCACACACATCCTCCACCCCTCTCCCCACTTCTCCGCACATCCCTCACCTCTCCCGTCCACACCCCTCCTTCTTCTGCCGAGGAGGACGAGGACAGTTCCTCTCCTGCATTTTGATTTCTTTTTCTTCTTCGATCTTCCCCCTAGCTTATTTTTACATCAGCATTATCATATCATATTACTAGCATTGTCATGTCCAGCTTGGGGGAATTCAAATTTTGTGTGTGATGTCGTGTTTTTCGTTGTGGTGTACGTGTTTATATGTGTCGTGATGATGTGTTTTTCTATCTCTTTTTTTGTGTGTTTCTTTTTCTTCATTTTTCCGTTTCGTTCCTGTGTTTTTCTTGTTTTTCATTCTCTTTGTGTCGGTGCATTTTCCCCCCATTTTTATTGCCCTCACGTATTTACTTTTATTGCATTGAGGGCAATGCAAGTTTCAGCTTGGGGGAGTCGCACTTCGTGCGTCATTTGTATCTTTTTCTTCGTTTTTGAGTCGTTTTAATCGTGTTTTTCTTTTTTCTTCTCATCTTTTGTTCCCTCTCTCCTAGAGATGACCCCCTATGATGAATTGCCACAGAATCACACACACCTAGCATGGCTTCGATAATCACATTCACTAACCCTATGAAGCCGAGTCCTATTGCATTTCATGCATCGTGGGTCCACTTTGCTTTTATGTGATTCGTGTGTCGTGTCTAGCTTACAGTGTGCTTCTACTTTGTGATTTTGATTTATATACCTGTCCTGGATGACCCCTAGATTATCATGCTTCGATTTGAATATGCGGTATTTGCTTCTCATGTCTGCTTCTATATGCATGAATATATTTATATCGTATACTTCAATTCGCACGTGTCAGGATTCCACAGTTAGGACTAGGATAACCCATTTAGCCTATGCTCTGATTAACGAGAAAAATCTCCTTTGCCCAAGTGTTTAGAATCTGATTTCTTTTTTATTTTACTTGGTGCAAATCCCCTCGTCGTGTACCATTCTCCCACTTAGGAGAATACACATGTATATACCCCAAAATCCCAAAAATCCAAAAAAAGAGAGAAAAGAAAAACCCAAAAAAGAAAAGAAAAGAGAAAATAAAAAAAATTTATAGCCAAAAATCCAAAAAAATACATATATCCAAAACCCAAAAAATACATATATCAAAAACCCAAAAAAAATTCCTACCGAGAATAAAGGGAATGAGAGAATTTGCACCGAGTGTTCTACTCCACATCTTCTCAACCTCCATCGTTTTCGAAAACACTTGGAATAGGAAATTTCTAGCTATTATCTAGGCGATAGTGTGGTGATTTCCTAATCCCTAGCTATGGAGTCCCTGACGCATGATACGCTTCGATTCTTGCTCTGTTCTCATGCATGCTTGAGCTATTTATTCACCGCTTATTTCAAATCGAATCGATATTTGGGTCTTTCCTTGGATATGTGTATATGGAACTTTACTGCACAATGTAGATAGCGACACCGTCTGCTAGCACACGACCAACGCTCACTCGCGCTTCACCACGTGGGCCCATGACACTTGTTTGGACTCATATTTTCTTGGTTTAGTGATGTGTTTTGTCGTATGCTTGTTTAGTGTGGCGTGTCTGATTTTGTTGGCTCTGACGGGCGATTCTCTCTCTCTCTCTCTCTCTCTCTCTCTCTCTCTCTCTCTCTCTCTCTATTTTTCCTCCGAGCTCCCACTCTCGCTCGTCTTCCTCGAGGACGAGGAAGGGTTCAGCTTGGGGGATTTTGACGTGTGTTTATATTTTATATATTCACGCACGTCTTCTTTGTGTTTTTCCGTTGTTTTCCGTCGTCCCGTATCCATTTTCTTGTGATTTCTAGTTTTCTTTCACTTCTTTGTGTTTTTGTGTATTTGCAGGAGATTGCCAGCGTAGGGGATATATAATGAAGATATCATGAGTCCCCAGAGCAACGGGAGGATTCATGCACGATCCAGAGCGTCAAACGATGAAGATTGCTATTTTTCAGCCCTCAACCGATCGGTTGGACACAGCCAACCGATCGGGTGATGCACGCGTGTCCGACCCGGACGGAGGCTGGAGTGAGGAGCAGCTCAACCGACCGGTTCGCCGACAGGTTCAATCCAACAGAGCTATCGACCATTTGGAGCTGAATTCCAACCGATCGGGTGACATCTCACCCGATCGGTTCATCTGTAGCTGATTTTTCCAACGATGACCCGGAGAGCTCAACCGACGGTTCACTGACTGTGCCAAATCGACAGAACTCTCGGCCATTTTTGGAGATAATTCCAACTGATCGGTTGAATACTCAACCGATCGGTTCACCTGATGCCGCAATTGATCACTCCTTATTTTACACCTTTTTCCCGCATGTTTGCATGCCATTTAGATTGCCCAAATCATGTTTTTCATGATATATCGACGATATTGCGATGCTTTTCACGATTTGTTGTTTTTGTCGCATTTCAGGTGATTTGGCGCGATTTGGAGTGATCTCGAGATGCACTTACTCCAGACGGTCACCGACGACCTCCCCGTGGGGTATTTTTGCTGTTGGAGAGGAGCGGAAGAAGAACGGACATCGCAGGAGCGACGAGGAGGCCAAAACAAGCAATCTGGGCATTTTTAGTGTCCCACTCGGCCGAGTGGAGGAGCCACTCGGCCGACCAGCGAGACACCGCTCGGCCGACCAGATCAGACACGATTCCTATGTGCACTCGGCCGAGCGACGGAGACCACATCGGCCGAGTGACGAGACCCCGTCCGCCCGAGTGGCGCCCAGACGAAGCCATTCAAAAATCGCCATGTTACTGTTTTTCGGCTGCCTGAGCTTCAGAAGACCCACTCGGCCGAGTGGATAATCCCGACCGCCCGAGTACCATGAAGCCATCGGCCGAGTGACGACAACGCACTCGGCCGAGCAGCCCCAGAAGTGAAGACCCCTGAAGATCGAGACTTACTTGAAATTTACAGGGTTTTCACTCGGCCGAGCGACTTTTGTCACTCGGCCGAGTGCGACGCGCTGCCTGTAGCGAAAATTGCGGAAAACAGGCTACGCAGGGGTATTTTGGTCACAGTTTTTGGACGATTTTGAGGGGTATTTAACCCCTGTTTTTAACCTAGTTTTGGAGAGCTTTTCTCTTAGATTTTTTGCAGCCTTTTAGATTAGCTTTTTAGTTTTATTCTTGAGATTGGAGAGGAGAAAAAATTGGATTTTTGTTGAACTTATTTGAAGAACTCCATTGGTTTGCTTTTCTCTTCTCTAAAAACTCTATTTTTATTGCATATCTCAATATTGTGATGAATTCTACTGCTTATTTCATTGATTATTTTTGTGATCTTGCTATGAATTGTGAGTAGTCGCCACATCTTGGGGCGTGGGGATGAACCCTACAAGCCCTATTTCATAATTGTGATGAATTGATAGGAATTTCGTTAGAATTGCTATTAGAGATTAGATTGGGATCAATTTACTACGGATGGCTAGGAATTCACATCGATTGGGATTTGCAAGAGATTGGATCCCAATTCGATAGGAAACCCTAGAAATCCGAATTGGGTTGGAATCGAATTTCCGTAGTATCGGTTTGCAAGAGATTGGACCGATACTAGGGTTTCCGGTTCCAATTCCGCGCCAATACCCATTTGCAAGAGATTGGACGGGTAGGAACTATCCCAATCTAGGTCGTGAGCCGAGTTTGCAAGAGATTGGGCTCGGTGCGCGATTGAACGATGATGTTGATCCTAATGCTAGCTTCCCTATGCTAGGGTTTGCAAGAGATTGGACCCGAGCCTAGGATAGCTATAGACCGGCAACAGCGCGAGAGCGTGAGCTTGGTTCTACATTCAGTTGCAACTAGTTCATCCAAAATCTTATTCTAGCAATATTGATACCGATGTACCACTTTTACAAAATATGGTGAGTAGCGGGAATTCCCCATTCCCTAGACGTCCTTTATTTGATTTGATATTTCTATACTTTGTCTGACGATTGTGACAGGATCGCCAAAGGCAAATTTCTCTCTTCTTAAATAGCCAGGTTGATTGGAACAAGCACGGTCATTCGTCCTCCCTGTGTTCGATAACCCGCTCGCTGCTACACCGTGCACTTGCGGTAAAACTACAATCGTTCTTTGGGGTTACATCCCGGAGCGACCAAGTTTTTGGCGCCGTTGCCGGGGATTTATCTCCGTGTATTTGCGCCATACTAGGTTGTGCTCTATGGTTGTATTTTGGAGCGATCAAGTTTTTGGCGCCGTTGCCGGGGAGGCGATTGCGTTTGATCTTACCACCCTAGCTATTTCTTTTTTTTCTATTATTATTATTATTATTATTTCCATTCCTTTATTTTTACCTAACCCTTCCACGGTGCTAATCATTTCTTTGAAACTCTGTTTTCCCCGTGCATGTACACGAGATCTACGGCGGACCCTGAAGCTATATTATTTGATCCCGAGATCGAACGTACCGCACGGAGACTTAGAGCGGAAAGGAGACAAAATCCGGAAGGGAGGTTTATGACCAACCCGGAAACTGCGGACCAATTAGCGGCAAGGATGGCGAGGATAATTTCTATTCGAGATAGGCTTCGGCCTAAGACCTCTTCTACGACCTCATCCATTGCCATGCCGGAGTTGGCGGCTGACAAGAACTTCGAGCTAAAGACTGGACTAGTGGTTCTGATGCAGCAGGATCCATTTCATGGGAATGCCCATGAAAATCCCCACTACCACATCCAACTATTCTTGTCGAAGTGCGCCACATTCCAAATGCCGGGGGTCTCCATCGATGCCATCAGACTGCGTCTCTTCCCCTTCACGCTAAAGGACAAGGCACTCTATTGGTTGAGGACGTAGGCTGAGGGAATCTTCACCTCTTGGGACGAGTTGGCGAGTGCATTCATTGACAAGTTCTATCCGCCCTCCAAGACGGTGAAGATCCGGAGCGCTCTCATGTCCTTCAAGCAAGGACCCCAAGAGACGCTCTATGAGGCTTGGGAGCGTTTTAAAGATCTGCAGCATCAATGCCCGCACCATAGCATTGAAGATTGGGAGCTAGTTCATAGCTTCTACAACGGTCTCCAACCGGGGACCAAACAAATTATTGATGCCGCGGCGAATGGTGCTATCTTGTCAAAGACTCCCGAGGAAGCTACGGCCCTAATTGAGGAGATTGCCTCAAACAATCAACAATGGGGCGATGAGCGAGGACACTCTACGTCCTCCTTGAAGCCAACTAGTATCTATGAGGCGAAGGCCGTAGCGGAGCTTACAAGCAAGTTTGATTCTCTCCACAAGGTAGTGGAGAGACTGGAGAAGTTTATCACGGAGCCCCAAGGAACCCCTTCCACCTCCGCTCCAACGAACCAAATGAGTGATTGGCAAGACCAATCTCAAGCCATGTATGCGGGAGGAGAGCAAGGAGAAGGATCCTTGGAGCAAGTACAATATGTCGCGGGGAACCAAGGATATTGGGCCAATCCAGCCGCAAGAAACCATCCCGGATTCTCTTACGCCAACAACGAAGGAGCTTTGAACCCGCCACAACAACCACCTCAACAAGTTTGACCACCACCACCCAACAACAACACTATCCGCCGAGGGGGCCTCCATAACAAAATTTCCAACCGAAGCAACAAGTCCCACCATATAGGCCGCCCGGATACAACCAAGGGTGGAGGAATCAAAATCAAAACCCTCCACAAGCTCAACAACGATCCGACTTCGAAGCTAGAGTGGAGGCGTTTATGGTCGAGCAAAATAAGGTCAATGCTACCTTGAAGGCGGGGCAAGACTCCCTTAATACCGTTGTGGCTCAAATATCGGAGCAATTGGCGTTGCTCAATCGGAACACTCAACGATTGCCGGCGCAACCCGAGCAAAACCCACGGGGCAACACCGGCCACATCAATGCCGTAGTTGTCGTTACTACTAAAGGCGGGAAGGATACCACCCCCGCCATGATTCCTACCGAGGAGCCCGTGGAGGAAAGCTTGGAGCCAATTGAGCCTGTAGTTGAAGTTGATAAGGAGAAAGAGCCACAAGAAAAGGAGAAATCTAGAGCGGAGCAATTGATTGAGGAAAGGCGCTTCATGCCACCGGTCCCATTTCCCCAAAGGCTTGCTAGAGCGAAAATGGAGAAAAGGCTAGCAAAGTTTCTCGAGTATCTTAGAGGAGTTAGCCTCAACATTCCCTTCCTCGACGCCATCGTGGAGATCCCCACATATGCTAAATTCTTAAAGGACTTGATTTCGGGGAGAAAGAGGAAGGAGAAGATTATGCTAGCCGAGGAGGGCTCTTGGTTCACCAAGAGAGAGAAGGAGCCGGCCAAATTTAAAGACCCGGGGAGTTTTCGGATTCCTTGCACTTTGGGCGGCGTCCCTCTTCAAAAGGCGTTGGTAGATCTAGGGGCTAGTGTGAGCCTCATGCCTCTCTTCATGTTCTTAAGGCTAAACACCGGGACGAAGTTGAAACCTACCGACATGCGGATACAATTGACCGATGGGCGAATAACAAGGCCGGTAGGGATCGCCGAAGACATCCCGCTACAAGTCCCGGGGGGAATATGCTTGCCAAGTGACTTCGTGATCATGGACGTTAAGGAGGATGGAGATACTTCATTGATACTTGGACGCCCGTTCCTCGCCACCGCCGGAGTCATTGTCGACGTGCGCGAAGGTACCCTAACTTTAAATGTCGGCAACATCGAGGTGGAGCTTCACATTCCTAAGGCTATGAAACACATGCCTTACCACGAGGAGCATGACTACATGGACCTCCTTGATGAGGTAATTGAGGAGGCGATCCCCCACTCGATTGGCGCTCTATTCGATGAAGATTTCGAGGAAGGCCCAGATTTAGGCCAAGATGAGAAGATAGATGATTCCCCCGACCTCTCCGCTGAAAATGATGAAGGCGACGCTGATGTCGCAAGGATTCGAGAGCTCTGCAAGCTCTCGAAATTAAAGTCTCCGAAGAAAGCTCCGTCGATACGGAAATCGACGTCACCGGTGAAGCCGTTGACCGGGGCAAACGCTAGCTTGGGGGAGCCTCCCCCCAACACTATTCGAGACAAGAGACCACCGAGGGAGAACACGCCGCCGCAACTTCCGAATCCAAGCGTTCTCCCCGGAAAGTTTGATGGGTGCATCTCATATGCACCGAACATCCCGCATTAATTGAAAATCATAGGGGGTCGAGCTCACGAACTTAAACGAGCGCTTGTCGGGAGGCAACCCGACTGTTATTGCTTTATTTTTACTTTTTCTTTATTTTTGTTTTAGAAATTTTTAGTGTTTTGAGTCGTTCGCCCAAAAATTTTGTGATAACGGGTCCTATTTTTCTTGACAGGAGAGGAGATAGGCAAATCCATCATGAGGAGGATGAACGAGACGACGAGGAGCGCCCCAGGAAGACGCTCGATGCTTAGGAGGAAGATGAAATCGACTGGAGGAAGAAAGACGGAGTTTAGAGCCCAAACGAAGACAAACAGCAGAAATTAAGGCGCACACGGCCGAGTATACTAGTCACTCGGCCGAGTACACAAGTTCGTCCGGCCGAGCCGCTCACGAACGAGGGAAGTCTGCTGTACCCAACTCTCTGTTTATTTTCCTGATTTCAGTATAAATGCTACTCGGCCGAGTATATATTTTCACTCGACCGAGTAAAACGGATACGCTCCTAGGGCGAGTCTTGTCGAGTAGCTTGAGCCACTCGGCCGAATGGACTTACTCCACTCGGCCGAGGCTGGCAAAGCCACTCGGCCGAAGCGTAAGCGGAGAGGATATTACCATTGATCCCCACTCGGCCGAGTGACCTAGTCACTCGGCCGAGTCGTAAATTTTAGTATATAAGGGGCCGAGGGGGGCACGTTTTTTGGAACGCAAAACCCCAAATCGTCCGACCCTTCTGCTCCCCTCGCCCGCTCGCCTCGCTCGCGCCCTCACTCGCCTGACCACCGGTCGCCGCGTCGCCGCTCGGCCCGCCACCACCGGCCGAGCACCGCCGCGCCTCGCCCGAGTCGCCGCCGGTGGCCTCCGCTCCGACCACCTCCGGTATCGCCTGTTTCGCCCTCTTTCTCCTCTTTTTGTGTATTTTTCGAGGATCCATGTGTTTAACGACCCCCAAACCCTAATCAATTTCTATATATATCTATCATACCCCTAATGCTCCATACGTTTTGAATAGTACCCGCTGATACCGCCATTTCATGCGCAGGTTGTTTTTGGGAGCTTAGGGGAGCCCAGGGGAGCTTCTACGGACTGATTTGGGCTTCGCGGAGGCGCTATCTTCGCACTCTTCCATTGCTTAGCACTCGCGGCATGTCGGGGTACACTCTTTCCTTTCTTTTGTACACGCCGCACTTTTTACACTTTTTCGGCGCGCGCTCGGGGCCGATATGCCGCCCCGGACACGGCCGCGGTCGAAGAGAGCTTCCGCCAAGCCGAAGTGGTCGGATGACGCCGGCCCCTCCCACGAGTTGGAGGACTCTCCTCCGCCCTCTCCCACACAGCCCATCCACCCAGCACTGCCTGCAGGCCCCGCACACCCCGCACAGCCCGCACAGCCACTCCCTGCCGCTCCACAGCCACCACCTCCGGCTCCACTGGTCGGGCCGCTCGGGATTATGTTCTGAGACGACGCACACCACGCCGTCTTCGAGCGTATCTCCCAGCGCTCGATCATACCCTCCAGGTTTGCACACCTTGCCGACCTAGGAAGCCTGGGGGTACTAGAGGGGATGATCATGTTGTACGACAACGTGGGCTGGCGAGATTTCTTTCAGGTGTCGGCGGACATGTTTACCCGCCCGACACTTGAGATTCTTAGTTCGATCGCCCGGACCGACGAGGGATGCTCGTTTCAGTTCATGGACCGGGAGTGCCAGGTCACTCTCGATATGATGAGAGCATTTTTCTCGTGGCCCGCTGTCCCCGGAGCCGATCGCGGTTACGGCCCCACCCATATCCCCCCACCTTCCTTCGACGCCGGTGCCTTCTGGGCCCGGATTACGGGTCGTCACGCTGCCTTTGACCCTAGTAGGGCCAAGGCCTCGGCCATTGTCCATCCCTGCCTCCGTATTGCTCAGCGCCTTATGGCGACGACCTTTTTGGCCAGATATGAGCCGGGCACGATGTCTACGCCAGAGCTCTACATGCTCTACGCGATGACACGTCCCAGAGCTCTATCTAGGGATGGCGATGAGCTTGTCCCCGCCGTCGTGATTGATGTCGCGGCTTGGTTTTTGGACCGCATCATTGTATCGGTAGGCGCTCGCTCACCGATATGCTGCGGCGGCCTGATCACCTTGCTTGCCCTTATGACCGGCGAGGACTTCCCTGACGACCTGCGACGAGTATCGGGCCCCACTTCTTTGTCGATCGATGTTATGGCCCGGAGATGAGCGTCACTGGGTCTGGTTGCACGGCCCTTACAGTGCCGATTACATGATTCTTCCGAGCCCAGCTCGGACTCAGATTACACCAGCCCACGTCGACTGGCTCCCTGCAATGGATGTTCTCATCCCCGCTGCTTACGTGCTTGAGGCCGAGCAGGCCGAGCAGGCCCGACCTGCCCCCGCAGACCCTGTTGCACCTGCCGAGCCTGCCGCCCCTGTTGACCCCGTGGCCCCTCAGCCTATACCTGATGTTTCTGCTGCTCCTGATACCTCTGTCCCCACCTCTGTTGGTGCCGGGAGTACCTTAGCTGAGCCCACCTCCACTGCTTCCGCGGCTGTCACCACCACCACTGGCCTACTGTCTGCTGAGCCTGTTTCTTCTGCACCACCCGAGCGCCCGCCGACCGTAGTTGAGTGCGGAGAGCCCTCTGTTTCCACTGCTGCTGTATTTTCCGAGAGTGTCGTGGCGTCTATCCACACTTCTGTGCCACTGACCTCTCTGGCTGCCTCGCTGCCACTTTTGCACTCTTCTTTCGTTGCCGCTGCCTCCACTTCTCACCAACCGGTGCCCCGGCCTCACACCGAGGCCAGGCCCACATTTGCGAGCGCAGCACCTTTTGTTCCCTTCCCCGCTGAGCCCGTCACTTACGCGACCCGAGTACGCCAGCCCCGCCCTGCACAGCCCTGCCCGGTGCGTCCCTCTGCACCACCTCCCCCTGCCACTGTACTTCAGAGCATTCGTGCTCTAGAGGGGGCGGTGAGTGGCCTCCGAGGCGACCTTAGGACCCTGTCCTCCACCGTCTCTGCGATGGCTGACCGCTTCGACCTGCTCCCGCAGATTCACTACTGTCTTACCCAGGTCTTGGAGCGTCTCCCCCACGTACCCCCACCCACCCAGCAGGTTCCCACCCACACTTCCACACACACTCAGCCTGCTTCCACTTCCACACCCACACTCGCTCAGCGGCCTTTCCAGCCACCACCACCACTTCCGCCTCAGGACGGAGACGGTGCAGCACCACCTTCTTAGGCACCCTTGATGCCATCGATTATTCCTACCGTTGTGCTGCCCGTTTCTGCTGGGTCCTGTTGCATTTTTGTCCACCCCCTCCCCTCACTTATTTTGGGTTTCTCACTCAGATCGTATCCTTATATATCTTTTTTGGGAGAGAGGGAGAGTTTTTGGTGCCCCATCTTTATATCTATACCAATCCTATCTGTGCATGCATCATGTCCGCATCATAGTTTCATTTCTTTATTTTTCTTTTTGTTTTCATTTTATCATCATGCATGCATCCTCCCTTACCCCTCACACTACTTGTCTCTCGGTGTGCCACACTTTGCACATTGAGGACACTGTGCCATTTAGCTTGGGGGAGTGAGTTCTCACGTTCTTTTTCGGTTTGCCACCTTTATTTTTAGTTTTTCACGCCATTCTTCGTTTTTGCACTTATTTTTCATCATTTTTCTTTTATTTTGCCATGCATCACGTTTTTCTTATTTTCCTGTGTGCCGCATTGTAAATAGTTCTATTTTCCCTTTATCTTTATTTCTTTCTTTTTCATCTCATGCTAGAGATGACTTTTCTGTGATGATGACGACGTGGAGTTAGTTTACTCTATTTGCATGCTATATTTGTCATGTCTTAGATTTTATTTCTGATATCATATGCTATGACTTGCCTTGCATCTAGAGATAGTAACCCACACTTTTTCCACATGAAAATGGATGAAATTTTATTATTAGCTGAGTCTGAATGTTCATATGTATGCTATCACAGAAAACACACCAAGATTCACGCATTGAATGCCTATATCTGGAGTACCGATTTCTTTTGCTATATCACTTCTATATGCATGAACTGTACATTTCACTTCAGGATGATTGAATGATGTTAGCTATGATAAATCTGGATTAGTTAGCTTTTTTGTGATCGAAACTGAGTAGATTAGATTACCCTGCTGAAGTTGTCGTGCATGTCCTATAGAGTGAACCGAGTGATATATTTATTTCTTTCTCCACAAATATTGAACATCATTTCTCTACTTTTAAAATCATTGGTAAATCTCCCCTTAGCGATTCTATTATATGGCATTTCCCCCGCTATTAATTCCTAGCTCCAAATTTCTTATTCAAAGAAAAAAAGGGGAAAAGAGAAAATATTCTTGTATATCATTATCTCTCTTTGAGTTGGGATCGTTGTGCATATATGCTATTGCTTCAAAAAAAAGAGAAAAAGAAAGGGAAAAAGAAAAAGAAAAGAGGAAAAATCCTCAATAAAAGATCACATCTCACTTTCTTTCTTTCTCTTCTCTTTTCATTGCTTTTGGAGCTTTATAAAAATAGGGATGTAAATATTTTTTTTATGCCACCATGCTTATAGATAAGCTTGGGGGAGGGGATCCATTGATGTGTGAGAGAGTGACTACTTGACGTTGCACGACAACCTAGGCTAAGTAATATTCTATACTCGGTGAGATTATTTTAGCTTTACGACATCCAGAAATCTAAACCTAGCACTCATTTCATGAAATCCATACTTTTCTATTCTCTCTATTCTATAGTGTGATACTCTTATACTCCTGATAGAAAGAATTCAATTGAAAAGTGTGTGATCTGTGATTTGTATACCGCTTTAAATGATTCAGACGATGTTAATTCTAAGATTATTCCGTTTTTCATGATTATATTGTTGTTCGTGGGTTTTCTATTTCTATTTGCACTATTATACTATGATATCAAAATAAAGTTCTTTGACATGTGTTTTTCGTTCAGTGCATGCTATATGAGTAAGCGGAACCCACGTCCTGAGGAAATGATCTAGCAGCTTACCTCTTCGCTTCTTTCTTTCTTCTTTATTTTTATTTCGTTTTTCATTCTTCTCCGTTTTTCATTCTTCATTTTTCGCCGTTTTCGTTTTCCGAATCCACCGGGTTCGCCTTTTACTCATCTTCCTCGAGGGCGAGTAAGAGGTAAGCTTGGGGGATTTTGATCACTCCTTATTTTACACCTTTTTTCCCGCATGTTTGCATGCCATTTAGATTGCCCAAATCATGTTTTTCACGATATATCGACGATATTGCGATGCTTTTCATGATTTGTTGTTTTTGTCGCATTTCAGGTGATTTGGCGCGATTTGGAGTGATCTCGAGATGCACTTACTCCAGACGGTCACCGACGACCTCCCCGTGGGGTATTTTTGCTGTTGGAGAGGAGCGGAAGAAGAACGGACGTCGCAGGAGCGACGAGGAGGCCAAAACAAGCAATCTGGGCATTTTTAGTGTCCCACTCGGCCGAGTGGAGGAGCCACTCGGCCGACCAGCGAGACACCGCTCGGCCGACCAGATCAGACACGATTCCTATGTGCACTCGGCCGAGCGACGGAGACCACATCGGCCGAGTGACGAGACCCCGTCCGCCCGAGTGGCGCCCAGACGAAGCCATTCAAAAATCGCCATGTTACTGTTTTTCGGCTGCCTGAGCTTCAGAAGACCCACTCGGCCGAGTGGATAATCCCGACCGCCCGAGTACCATGAAGCCATCGGCCGAGTGACGACAACGCACTCGGCCGAGCAGCCCCCGAAGTGAAGACCCCTGAAGATCGAGACTTACTGGAAATTTACAGGGTTTTCACTCGACCGAGCGACTTTTGTCACTCGGCCGAGTGCGACGCGCTGCCTGTAGCGAAAATTGCGGAAAACAGGCTGCGCAGGGGTATTTTGGTCACAGTTTTTGGACGATTTTGAGGGGTATTTAACCCCTGTTTTTACCCTAGTTTTGGAGAGCTTTTCTCTTAGATTTTTTGCAGCTTTTTAGATTAGCTTTTTAGTTTTATTCTTGAGATTGGAGAGGAGAAAAAATTGGATTTTTGTTGAACTTATTTGAAGAACTCCATTGGTTTGCTTTTCTCTTCTCTAAAAACTCTATTTTTATTGCATATCTCAATATTATGATGAATTCTATTGCTTATTTCATTGATTATTTTTGTGATCTTGCTATGAATTGTGAGTAGTCACCACGTCTTGGGGCGTGGGGATGAACCCTACAAGCCCTATTTCATAATTGTGATGAATTGGTAGGAATTTCGTTAGAATTGCTATTAGAGATTAGATTGGGATCAATTTACTACGGATGGCTAGGAATTCACATCGATTGGGATTTGCAAGAGATTGGATCCCAATTCGATAGGAAACCCTAGAAATCCGAATTGGGTTGGAATCGAATTTCCGTAGTATCGGTTTGCAAGAGATTGGACCGATACTAGGGTTTTCGGTTCCAATTCCGCGCCAATACCCGTTTGCAAGAGATTGGACGGGTAGGAACTATCCCAATCTAGGTCGTGAGCCGAGTTTGCAAGAGATTGGGCTCGGTGCACGATTGATCGATGATGTTGATCCTAATGCTAGCTTCCCTAGGCTAGGGTTTGCAAGAGATTGGACCCGAGCCTAGGATAGCTATAGACCGGCAACAGCGCGAGAGCGTGAGCTTGGTTCTACATTCAGTTGCAACTAGTTCATCCAAAATCTTATTCTAGAAATATTGATACCGATGAACCACTTTTACGAAATATGGTGAGTAGCGGAAATTCCCCATTCCCTAGACGTCCTTTATTTGATTTGATATTTCTATACTTTGTCTGACGATTATGACAGGATCGCCAAAGGCAAATTTCTCTCTTCTTAAATAGCCAGGTTGATTGGAAAAAGCACGGTCATTCGTCCTCCCTGTGTTCGATAACCCACTCGCTGCTACACCGTGCACTTGCGGTAAAACTACAACCATTGTTTGGGGTTACATCCCGGAGCGACCAAGTTTTTGGCAACTAGCTACTTCGGGTGATGCACGCATGTCCGACCCGGACGGAGGCTGGAGTGAGGAGCAGCTCAACCGACCGGTTCACCGACAGGTTCAATCCAACAGAGCTATCGGCCATTTGGAGCTGAATTCCAACCGATCGGGTGACATCTCACCCGATCGGTTCATCTGTAGCTGATTTTTCCAACGATGACCCGGAGAGCTCAACCGACGGTTCACTGACCGTGCCAAATCGACAGAACTCTCGGCCATTTTTGGAGATAATTCCAACTGATCGGTTGAATACTCAACCGATCGGTTCACCTGATGCCGCAATATCCAAACGACGACCCGGAGATGCCAACCAGTCGGACCAAGTGAGCGATTGAAGTTCTGAAAGTCGATGCTGAAGCACCAAGCAGCTTACCCGATCGGTTGATGCTTCAACCGATCGGGTGACATCGATTTGTATAAATAGTTGCCTTAGGGTTCTGAAACCGGGAGTTGTTATTTTTTTGTCTTTTTCTTGTACGGTGACGGCTGGAATTTTATTGCATTTTGTAAGCTTCTGATTACTTTCAAACTTTAATACTATCTTTATAGCATTGCTACTACCTCTTTTCAATCGCTTGATCATGATTTCTACTGTTGATTTTCATTTAGATTGCTTTTTAGCTATGATTTGTGAGTAGTTCCCAAATCTGGGATTTTGGTAGAAACCCCTTCGTGGGTTCTCCTTAATGCGTCCATAGGACTAGGATTTCGATAGGAGTTAGGAATTTAGATGGTTATGCGAGGTGTTTCATTGTCATCGGCGGGAAAAAGACCGCTTTGACCGTCGGGCCAAGGGGGAATAAACTTGGCGGTTGACTCCCTAGCCACAGCTCACGCCCTTAGCATAGACATTGAATCCTAGCACGTGGGAACGGCAGGATGAGATGTTCGGAGTTATCGTTGTGATCTTAGTGCTCCCGGAGTCGGTCAGTGTTAATGGACATGTGAATGCCCACCGACCGAACCCGGGTAGTCCAGCGTATCATCCTGGGCATCGACCGGAATATCTGGCCCATGGGACGCTGGTATCACTTTTAGAGGCAACGTCTCACCACTAAACTCTAAATCCAATCGTATTCCTATCCGTAGATCGTAATAGCGAGAACACATGATAGGGTGGAAACCGAAGTCCTAGGTTTCCTTTTATATTGTTATCCTTCGTATTTACATTCTGTGACAAACCATCGATCGTACGGGCTAGCTCACCCATAGGGTGAACCGGTTCCTCTTTGACACAAGCACAACACACGCCTCCTGTGTTCGACTCCCAAGCCACACTACAATACTGTGCGCTTGCGGTATAAATATTTAAATCTGGTATCCCCAATCCTATTGCACTTCTACGCTCAAAAATTAGGGAACGTCAAAGGGACGTCTTGTCTAGAAGAAACAACTCAATCTGACGGTTTTGGAGACCAGGAGGCGAAAAGGCCTGGGGTTCCGTCCCAATGAGAGTTTTTGACGCTCTCTTATGGATGATCAAAGAGAGTCCCTTCCTTTATGAAGCACTGTGAATCCTCGAGCCTTGTCTTCACTTTCTTTTTTTCCTCATGCAGGCTCAAGAGGTGATGAGTCACTTTTACCACGGCTACAATATGTGGAGTCAGCATACCCAAGTTCTCCAGAGAGATCAAATTGCTTCAAGGGCGGGATGCAGTTGATGAGAAGGTGGGGTTCATCTCCATACATGTTCGTTCCATCGAGGAAGCATTGAAGAGGTAAAAAATCAGAGGCCTAGGCGCTCCACATAGAGGCCCAGTCCAGTAGGGACAAGCTCACGAGGCAAAGGCAGAGATTGAAATGCTCCGCGTATAGAATCATTATGCTGAGGATGAGATCGCCAAACAAGGAGAAGAGCTTCAACGACTGCAGTTAATAAAGGACAAAGTGATCAGGCTGGATGAGCTGGCCAGTTCCTCGGATTTCAAACTTCAAGATGCAACGGCTCAGTTGGGGCGACCAAAGAGATGGATGCTGGGCTCAAGAAGAAGCTTAGTGAATTTGCCAAAGCCTCTAACCACCTCCGACAAGAGTGAGATGGTCAAGTTGCTGACCTAAAGAACGACTTGTAGGAACGACAGGCAGAGCTCCAACGTCTACGATGGGTGGAAGTTGACCTGAAAAAGTGGGTCGACACTGCCCGATCCTCAGAAGCCAGACTCTGGGAGGTGAAAACCGAGTTGATATGGCTAGTTAGGTTAGCCGGGTCATTGGATTCCAAGTTTCAGATAGCGAAAACTCGACTATAGGGAAAGCTGGAGGAGCAGGTGGTAAAACTCTGACAACTGTAGCAAGCAGAGTCGGGGCTACAAAAGAAGTTCGACGAGTTGTCGAGGGTCCTTGCATGTATAACACATAGGCAAGCTGTCCTGCAAGGGAAGTTGGAGAAGTCTCGGCGAGGCTCTAAGGGCAGGAAAACAAAACAGAAGACACTCCTCTAAGTAAAAGAAGAGGGGTGGAAGTTCAAGTTGGTCAGTTGCGCCAAGAGTTCCAAAACAAGCTAGCTAATGTTGAACACCGGCGGATCATTCATGTGCTGAAGGGATCAAATTCACAGGATCGTCATTGAGTAAGTGTACCTGGAACATATTAGACTTCTGGCATTTCTGGACACCACGCTTGTTGCTCCTCTGTCGACTGGTGAGATCCCAGACCCGACTTGGCCATCCACCTCAAATGTTGAAGGATCCGTCGATTAGGCTCTTCGAGAAAAAAGTGCTCATAATTAAAGAGCAGCCCAGGCAGAACGAGTAGCTTGTACTTCTCCTTTTTGTTGTTGCTTTTGTATGTTTCATTGATCGGTCGATTTCATGTATAGGTTCTTACTTGGAATGGAAAAGATGAATTTTGAAAGAAAAAAATGTTTCATCAATGTTTAACCTTTACCCTTCAACTAATCATTTTCCTTCTCTTACTTCTACATATTCTTGCTCCATTATGCTTGATGTGCTCGTCAACCTTTAACTTGAGCTTGAAAGGCTAATGCTGAAGTCACAGTGCATCAGATGTGCACTGATGTGTGTGTGTGTGTGTGTGTGTGTGTGTGTGTGTGTGTGTGTGTGTGTGTGTGTGTGTGTGTGTGTGTGTGTGTGTGTACCTTGGTCTTTTGAGCGAGGGAGAGGTTACAGTGCCAAACTCATGCATCTATGAGCTCCGGATCATGTAGTCCATTCATCGGGTCTTGCTAAGGGAAATCGACTGATTCTTGACGTGACACGACATACATTGAATCAAATTCCAGATGTCGTCACATGAACCCATGGGCCTTGCCAGTGGATGACCTGGCCTTGGCAAGGCGTTTGATTTGAACATGGCATGGCCTTAAGTCAAATACAAGATCTGAGGTATGCATTGGGACCATGGTCTTGATAGCGCGTCGGCCCCAGCTTGAGCCCCAAGCTGGGGCTCTTAAGTTTGGATGTGGCATGACCTTAAGTCGAATGACAGAGGTCATCGATGGGACCCGAGGGCCTCGATAGCAGATGGGCCCTAGCCTGAGCTGGGGGGGTCTTGAGTTTAGACGCAACATGACCTTGAGTCATGCCAGAGGTCAACGCTGGGATCCGGGGGGCCTCACCAGCAGATGGGCCCTGGCCTGAGCTCGGGGTCTTGAGTTTGGATGCGGCATGACCTTGAGTCAAATGCCAGCTGTCGATGTTGGGCCTCGCCGGTGGATGCCCCGGCCTGGGCAATGCATTTGATTTGAATGTGGCATGACCATGAGTCGAATGACAGAGGTTAACGCTGTGACCTTGGGTCTCGACAATATGTTGGCCCCAGCCTGAACTGTGGCTTGACAAAGAGGCACAAGTACTTTTCGAATAGAGAAAAAATACTTTTATTGAGCAAAAGTTTTGAATGCATTACAAAGTTACCGTGTGTGTATTTGATATTGATAGTACTTCCGGAGGTGCTCGACACTCCATGGGTGCTTAACCAGATCGCCCTCTGTCATGTCCCGCTTTCCATTATACTTGGGAGCGAGGATTCGAGCGGGTCCGCATGTGCTTAAAGCAAATAAGATGTACTTTTTTCTTTCTTTTTTGACTTAAGCACATTAAGCACTGTTTTAGCAAAGCAGGTCCCAACATGCGAATTTCTCAGAAGCAGCATAAATATATATTACACTTTTATTCCAGTGTTTTAAAAACAAAATGTTGAGTATTGGACTTCTCCCTACTTGGTGTTAATGATGAGCAAACATAAATACTTGTGACTAATTCCCTATTTTGCAGTTAATCCATTGCCTAATCTTATTATGAAGATCAACTAGCAATGGATGACTCACAAACGTAATTGAAGGCAAATGATATGAATTAGATGATCGTAGATTGATGATTGAAGCTCCGTAAAGACTTCATGCTCATACGATGGAAAGAATAGATTATTCGTCAATGTAATTTTTCTTTTATCTCTTCTAGTATGTAGCTGAGAAATAGAACTTTGATGGAGCACTCACTCACATATACTTTCTGTCATAGGACATCTCTAGACCTTTGTCCTTTGATCCCAATTCAATTCTCTTTTGTTTGTGCTAGGATTGTTCATAACAGCCGACTGCTTAACAGTTTACAGTCGCCTGTCTCAAAAACAGTCGACTGTGTTTTGTTCTACAGTCGCCTGTTATGCACAGACTATTACAATGTAGTTTTTGGGCCTTCTCTGATTATTTGGCACAGGCTACTGTTGAACGATTCATAGGCGCCTGTCCTAGTGACAGTCGACTGTGTGTTGTAAATCAGTCGCCTGTCTCTCCTTGCCCAAACTATGTGTGATCTGATTTCTACGGCCAGTTGACTTATGCTGTATATACAGTTGACTGTCTATTAGATCAGTCGACTGTCTATGATGGAATAGTCGCATGTCTGTAAGTCATTTCTTTGACTCAGCTCTCTGGAAATTTCTCTTGATATTGACAGTCGTCTGTTCAAGGTTTTACGGTGGCCTGTTCTGATAAACAGTCGACTATGTTACTTGCATCAGTCGGCTGTCCTGTATCTTGTGAGATTTCCAGTATTTTTCTAACTTACTCTTCTCTCGGCCAGTCGCCTGTCGAAGAAATTACAGTCGCCTGTTGGTTTAACAGACGATTTCCTTTGCTTCATCAGTTGACTGTCCACGTGGTAAGTTACCGTTATGAATTCTCACCTACCCTTGCTGACTGTGCAACAGTCGACTGTGGATTGTTCAGCAGTCGACTGTCGCAAGTTCAGATTATATCCGTTGAGATTTTTCTCACGGATTTCGATTGGGTTTTTGCCTAAACTGTTTTATGGATTTGAGAAAGCTATAAATAGAGCTTCTACTGTTTCATTGGAAGGTTACTCATTCATTGTAAAATACTTCAAGCTTTCATTTCCAAAGATCAAAGCTTTCAAATCCAAAGCCCTAAGTATTTCCAAATCTTGTTCTCTTGCTCTCCAACCTAGAACAAAAGATTGATCTTCTAGGCAATTGGTGCAGTCAAGAGAAAGGGCTTTCTCCTCTCTTCCAAGAGAGTTCTTCAACACAAATCACACTTCTCCTTCAAGTTCTACTTCAAGGCATAGGTGATTGTAAGTGTTGCTTTCAGATTTCATAACTTCTTTATTTGAATTGTGCTCTCGGTTGTGAGAGTGGTTTTTGCTTGCTCCCTGGTTGTGGGAGTCAAGGACATTGATTGTATTCGATTGCACTTGTAGGGTTGCTACAAGTGGGCTTTAAGGAAACCTCAAGTTAGGGTTCTAACTTGAGTATCCGGTGGTATCGGGTGGTAAGGACGTAGGATTACTGGGAACAAGTCTGGAGTTGACTTGGGTAATCCAAACCCTTGAAACATATCTGTGTTTGCTTGTGTTTCTCTTTGGGTCGTTTTTCTATTTCGCACTATTTGTTGGATTGCATTTTATTTGGCATAAATTCCTTTTAAATTTGCATAAACACTATTCAACCCCCCCTTCTAGTGTTTTCCCCATAGACAGGGTCCTTACAATTGGTATCAGAACGCAAGGTTTCATCTATGGCATCCAACAACAACAACGTTCCTCCGCCGGCTTCGTACAACAATCACGACCGTGATGGAGCGTCCACACTTTTCGAAGGTCAATCTACGGTACGTCCTCCACGTTTCAATGGTACTAATTTTGGTTATTGGAAGTGTAGGATGGAGACATTTCTTAGGAGTGCTTCTCTTTGGAGAACTCTCCACAAGGAGTACGTCGAGCCCGCCGAAGAGGACTTCGAGAAATGGACGACTTCCGAGAAGTCCGCCGAAGTCAACAACACTAAAACAATGAATACTCTTCATTGTGCATTGGACCCAAATGAGTTCAACAAGATATGTACATGTAAGAGTGCATATCAAATTTGGAACCATCTCATCGTTACCCACGAGGGAACGAATAAGGTAAAGCTTTCAAAGTTATATGTTGACGTGCAAAACTTCGACTTGTTTCACATGCAGGAAAATGAGAGCATTGCGTCGATGTACGGACGCTTTACCGACATCACAAATGAATTGGAAGCCCTTGGCCAAATCTACACCGAACCTGAAAAGGTAAGGAAGATCATCATGGGGATGACCTCCAAATGGGAAAGAAGAGCAATCGCCATTGAGGAGGTCAATGACTTGAAGAATTACACCGTGGTGAATCTCATCGGGACTCTTATGTCTTACGAAGTAAGACGGGATAACCGATTGAAGATTCGAGCCATGATGAATCCCTCGGAGGCCAAGAAGAAAGCTTTGGCATTCAACGCCAATTCGTCATCCTCCGAAAGTGATGAATCCGAGAACGAGATGGATTTGGGTGAAATGGCCCAAATGGCGAAGAAGTTCCAACGCTTCTTCCGCAAAGGTAAATTTCCCTCCAACAAATGTTTTGAGTCTACTAATGCTACTTCCTCTCTTTGTTATAAGTGTAATAAGCCAGGGCACATCAAGAGGGATTGCCCAATGCTAAACGACAAAGAAAAGTGGAAGGCACCAAAGTACCACAAGTCCGACAAGAACAAGAGAGACAAGAAGAAAGGACTCATCGGTACCTTTGATGACTCAAGCGATGACTTATCAAGCGACTCCGATGATGAGAAGGGTGAGAACGCCCACATGTGCTTCATGGCACTTGAAGACCCACTCTCGGGTGAGTGATTCCGATACGGATAACACCGAGGTAACAATGGATGAACTTCGTATAGCTAATGAAGAACTATTTTCTAAATACCAATCTTTAATGCTTAGATACACTAGCTTAAAGAAATCAAAAGTTAGCAAGTCATCCATTCCATGCATTATCAACAATGACACCATTGTTGATACTTTAACCCTTGAGAAAGCAAACTTAGCTTCTCAAAATGTCACATTGAGAGATGAGGTGAATTCCCTCAAATCTCAACTAGATCAAACACATCCCATGGATAATAGTGATCTAGTTACACGTCACACACAATTGGGGTTGGAGAATGATTCTCTTAAAACCTAAGTGCACGAGCTCAAAGCACGGGTGTCCACCATGGATACCAACATTTCTTATTTAAAGGAGAAATATGAGCTCATGTCCTCCCGTATTGTGAGATTCAATAAGGGACAAGGAAAATTGGATAATTTGCTTGCAAACCAATTTTCGGCTACACATCGTGTTGGCCTTGGATTTGTAAAAGCGAATGCATCTAATGCTCGCACCTCCTATAGTGGTGTCACTATAGATTTTGTGAGGCCTTCCTCCGGTGCATCCACAAGTGGTGTCAAAGACACTATAGGTAGCAATCCTACCAAGAATGTCACCACATCACCTTCTCTTCCTTTTGGCAAGAAACCCACTAAGGGTGGAAACCAAAAGCAAGGCCATGCTTATATGTACACTAATACTCATCCACATAGGAAACACCCTACTTCACAAGTGGATAATCATGACACATTTTATGCTCCGCACCCACGGACACGTACACAATCACACATGATAAATACTCATGTATGTGCTCCCACACACCCATATGCTCATACGCATCATTCTTTCATGTATGCTAATCCTCCACATGTCATGCATGCTCAATATGCTTCATATAATATGCATGTTCCCAAGAATACATATCATCCTAGAATGTACAATGCATATACTCCACCACATCTCTATGCTAGAAATCATGTTCCTAAGAAGCATGCACCACATAGAAATCCAACACATATGCATGCAACTAGGAATAGGACTCCCAAGATGTACACTATTTGGGGTCCTAAGAACACTGGTCTAATTGTTAGGAATGCTTATGTTGATTCCTACTTTCATGATGTAATTAGAAATAGTAACTATGTTGGGAAGCGGAAGTCCACTTGGACTTGGCTTCCAAAGGGCTAATCCCCTTGGACCCAACAAACATTGGGTACCATAAGCTTATGGTATATTATATAGGTACCCAAGAGAAAGAAGAAGAGCAATAAATGCCTTATTAGCTCTAAAGGGAAAGGATGGATTCTTGATAGCGGTTGCTCCAAACACATGACGGGAGATCCCTCATTGCTCTCCGAAGTGATTAGCATCAAGGATGGTGCAACGGTCACTTTTGGAGGTAATCAAAAGGGAACCATCATTGGAGTAGGTATCGTTGGTAATCCTTCCAAACCCATAATTACTAATGTTTATCTTGTTAGTAGTTTATGTCACAATCTCATTTCCATTAGTCAACTTTGTGACAAAGGTTACAAGGTTAACTTTGGAGAAGGATTGTGTACTATTGTAGATTGTGATTCAAATGTTTTATTTTCCGGTATTAGACGTAAAAATATTTATTATTTGAGCTTGCCTAAAACCGTAGAACATTGCTTAGTTGCTAACACAAGTGAACAACTATTATGGCATCGTCGTTTTGGTCATGTTCACTTCAAGCACTTATATAAGTTAGCTAAGCATGATCTAGTCAAAGATTTTCCTAAGATTGTTTTTAATAAGAAAAACTTTTGTGATTCATGTCAAAGAGGTAAACTAAGTAAATCTTCATTTAAGCTTAAAGAAGGGATTACTTCTAAGAGGCCCCTAGAACTTCTACATCTAGATTTATTTGGGCCAACTAGAACCGCTTCTTTAGGTAATGCTCATTATGGACTAGTTGTCGTTGACGACTTTTGTAGATTTGCTTGGGTTTAATTCTTAACTAATAAGAATGAAGCTCATAAAGATTTTACCAAATTTGCAAAGAAGATTCAGAATCTTTTAGGATCCACCATTATCACTATTCGTAGTGATCATGGAGGAGAATTTGAGAATGAATATTTTACTAAGTTTTGTGATGACTCCGGGATAATTCATAACTTTTCCTTTCCTCGTGCACCACCACAAAATGGTGTTGTAGAAAGAAAGAATAGGACTCTTATTGAGCGTGCTCGCACTATGCTCCATGATAGTCATTTAGGACTGCAATTTTAGGCAGAAGCGGTGCACACGGCATGTTATGTGCTCAATAGGATCCTAGTGAGACCCCGAACAAACAAAACTTGTTTTGAGTTGTTTTATGATAAAAAGCCTCAAGTGAATTATTTTCGTGTCTTTGGTTCGAAATGTTTTATAAAGAACACCTTTGGTAATTTAAACAAATTCGAGCCAAGATCCGATGAAGGAATTTTTGTTGGATATTCCACACGTAGCAAAGCCTACCGGATATACAACAAAACTTCTTCAACGATTGAGGAATCACTTCACGTATCTTTTTATGAAGATTTTGACTTTCCTCATATTGATGATGATAATGTAGATATTCTTTGTGATACTATTAATAATGTTAAGATTAATGATTCTATTGTTGAGACTAACACTTCTAACGAAGTTGTTGAAGTTGTTCCTAGTGATCCAGGTTTACCCAAAGCTTATCCAACCGTTCACAACCATCCCCATAACCAAATTATTGGAGATATTGGTGTGAGTGTTCGAACGAGATCAAGAATTGAAGAATTCTCCCATTGCGCATTCGTCTCTACCATTGAGCCAAAGAACATTCAAGAAGCTTATGAGGATAGCTCTTGGATAGTGGCAATGGAAGAAGAACTAGCGCAATTCGAGAGAAACGAAGTTTGGGAACTTGTACCTCTTCCAAGTGGTCACCAAGTTATTGGGACCAAATGGATCTTCAAGAACAAGACGGATGAAAACTAGGTAATCACACGGAATAAAGCAAGGTTAGTAGCTCAAGGCTACCGGCAAGAGGAAGGTATTGATTTCGAAGAATCTTTTGCCCACGTAGCTAGATTAGAAGCTATTAGGTTGCTTTTATCTTTTGCATCCCATAAGAATTTTAAAGTATTTCAAATGGATGTTAAAATGCATTTTTAAATGGGTTTATCAATGAAGAGGTCTATGTTTCTCAACCTCCCGGGTTTATTCATGAAAATTTTCCAAACCATGTTTTCAAACTTAAGAAAGCGGTGTATGGATTGAGACAAGCTCATAGAGCTTGGTATGATCGTCTTAAGACCTTTCTTTTGAATTTAGGTTTTAAAATGGGAGAAGTTGATTATACACTCTTCATTAGAGATTATGAAAATGACATTCTTTTGATTCAAGTTTATGTAGACGATATTATTTTCGGTTCTACTAACTTTAATCTTTGTCAAGAATTTTCCAAGTCTATGAAGGATGAGTTTGAGATGAGCCACATGGGAGAGCTCACCTACTTCCTTGGATTGCAAATTCGACAAATGGAGAATGGCACTTTCATTCATTAGACAAAGTACACAGGGGAGCTTATTAAGCGATTCGGGATGGAATCGTCTTCGAGCAAAAGGACTCACATGAGTACTACTACTCATCTACACAAGGATGAAAGCGGAAAAGATGTAGACGTTCGTCTATATCGAGGTATGATCGGTAGCTTACTTTACTTAACCGCTAGTAGGCCCGATATCATGTTTTCCGTATGTATTTGTGCTAGATATCAAGCAAGACCTAAGGAGTCACACTTGATTGCGGTTAAACGAATATTTCGTTATCTCAATCAATCTCTAGATTATGGGTTACTTTACCCTAAGTCTAGCACATATGAGTTAATCTCATATAGTGATGCCGACTTTGCCGGATGCAAGTCCGACAGGAAAAGTACAAGTGGCACATGCCATTTCTAAGGAAATTCCTTAGTTTCTTGGTTTTCTAAGAAACAGAATTCGGTGTCATTATCCACGACTGAAGCGGAATATATTGACGTAGGTCTTGCATGTGCACAAGTTCTTTGGATGAGACACACTCTTACTGACTATGGTGTCAATTGTGATACTTTCCCTATCATAGTTGATAACCAAAGTGCTATTTGTCTTTCCAAGAATCCGGTACACCACTCCCGTACCAAACACATAGACGTGAGACACCATTTTATAAATGATCATGTAGCTTAGAAGGACATCATCTTAGAGTACATTGAAACCTAAAAACAAATTGTCGATATCTTCACTAAACCTCTTAAAGAAGATTCATTTGTGAGGTTGCGTGGAGAATTGGGAATTATGGGTGAATCTGAAATCTAGAAGCTCAATTTTCATGATATAACTCCTATTGAGCTAATATCTTTTTTTATTGTCTTTCTTCATGTGCTCTATTGTTTTATGAGATTAAGAAAGGCTATTGTTGACTTATTTGATTTCATGAGTTTTGAGTTTGATTGGAGTAATTTGTGTTTCAATGGATTTATTGTTTTCATAATGATTTTACGATGTATTTGTGATTAGAGTATAGGTCCTAGGGTGAGTGTTCTTATTCTCTGGAATTCTATCTCACTGTGCTCTTTTGGACCAGGACAGACGACTGTCTTTCCTTCGACAGTCGACTGCCCTACTCTATCTCCTCAGTCTGAGAATTGGTATCTTTCGCACAGCCGACTGATGACGGTTTTACAGGCGACTGTTAGTTTAACAGGCGACTGCATTTTAGTTATCAAGCGACTGTACTCTCTGTCGAATTTTTACAGAGCTCTCTGTTCTTTTTAAACTGTATTAATTCTCGGCCAGCCGACTGTTGAGTATATATCAGTCGACTGTCCAATGGACAGGCGACTGCTTATTACTTGCCAGTCGACTGCCCTTCTATCTGAGCTTTAATTTTATCATTTCATCCAGTCGACTGACTGTTGTTCTACAGTCGACTGTCTCTTGTTGTGTCGGTTCATATGATTTGATCCAAGCCGTCGATTACTTGATCCAACGGCTCAGATTGATTCCCCCAATTTTATATTCAGTCTACGCGACCACTTCCCCACGTCGACTTTCTCTCTCCTCCGCTTCGACTGTTCAACTTCTCGCTCGTTTTTTCTCTACAAAAACGGTCGATTTCGCCTCTTAAACCGTCGAACTACCCCTGATCTTCGTCATCGATCGCATTCTGATGTTGCCTTCGATCTTCTTCTCCGCGATCATCTGTGCTTCCTCACTTGGTTTGCTTCTCTCACTTGCTCTTTGTCGTTTCGTTTCTTTGCTTTAGTTTCTCCTTCTCCTGTTTCCATGGCTCCTAAACCAAAGGGAAAAGAGAAGATCGATGTCCCTAAACGTTCTAGGGCACCCAAGAAACTCATTGCCAAGAGAAAGAAACCCTATAAAGCCCGAACCAAGCATGCCCTGTCACCTGTGTGTTCGTCTTCACCGGGTTACTCTCCTTCTGCTTCTTCTAGCGATGCTCAGCCTTTGATTCATCGTCAGCGCAAGCCTACTGGTGTTCACATCAGTGAGCCTATTACTGAGAACCCTCATGTATCTCCTTCTGTATCCAGTTCGTCTGAAGAGACTCCTGCCGTACCCCCCCTCTGATCCCTTGGTTCCCGTTTGCCGAGACGATCTTTGTCTGGCAAAATGTCACTCTCTCCTAGGGATCAACCTACTCAGGGAGCGGTACATTGCTTTCCCCGCCTTCACTGCTGAGAGACTATCTAACATTCTTTCCGCTATTCACCTGGCCGATCTTTTTCGCTTCTCTCAGAGCGAGTCCCCCAGAGCCTATCCATTTCTGGTGAAGCTTTTCTATGTGAACCGCGTTCGCGGTGAGTATTCGTCTACCGAGATCCTCGATACTACCGTTCAAGGAACCCACATTCAGATTACTCCCTCTCTCTTAGGGACTATTCTTAGGATTCCTTCTGTTGGTTCCCTTGCCTTTGGTATCTGCATCTCTGAGATTGACGATCTTGACAAGTCTGTCCTCCGGGATATGTTTCGAGAGGTACCTTTAGCTCTTGATTCGGGTGTCAGATCATCTATGTTCTCTGCACGAGGTTGGGCTGTTCACCTAGTGGTGAAGTCCAACATCCTGCCGAGATATGGATCGTCTGACCAGCCGTCTCAGGATATTCTAAAGTGTATGTATGCTATTTTCTCTGGCATGCCTGTGAACTGGGCCGGTGTCCTCCTTGATAGGATGGACAAGGTTGATTTCACGTCCTCCTCGTCTCACATTCCTTACGGTGGTCTTTTGACTCGTGTCTTCCGTCACTTTGGTATTGACTTGACTCGTTACGAGCCCATGCCGTTTGGTCCTCTCCTCGACGCTTCTGCAAAGTCGAAATCTTCTTCGGCTCTGCAGACTGCCTCGAAGAAGAGGAAGTCTACTTCATCTCCATCCTCATCCACTGTGCCTCCAGCTGATTTGACGTCTTCATCTGCTCCACCATCTCAGGATACTCTTTTGGCGATGGTCTCTGGTATCTACAGATTGTTGTCTCTCTCTTTCCTCCATCAGGGAATTCCCTTCCCTGAGGATTTGAGACAGTTTGTTCCCCAGCTTCATGTACCTCCTCAGCCTACTGGTGTCGTTGAGCCTCCTGGTGTTACTTCTACACAGGATGTTACTGCTGCTGCTTCTGTTGCTCCTTCTGACCCTCCTCCAGATGATACTCCTGATGCTACAGAGCCTGCTTCCTCGTCTGCAGCCCCTGGAGACGCTCACTCTTAGATAGATGTTTGAGTGATGTTATTTTGAGTGATGATATATGTTTTGTCTTTGTATGATGGATGATGCTGTCAGTGACTCTTTTATATATGTATAGTGATATACTTTGATATCGTCATGATGATGTGTTTTTGTGATCATGATGTATCTTGTTGGGATGGCCATGTAGATGACCATCCGTTGATGTACTCAGTTGCTTTATATCTATATATGATGTTGTCGTTCATCTTGTGTCACTATGTTATATTGTATATCTTATCTGTGTGATGTATGATATGTTGTCTCCATGTATGCTTCACTCCCCTTGATGTGCTTTTGAGACAATATATGGATTTGATATTGGTTAATTCATGCTCTTCCTTTGATGTTATGAATTTGTGAAAATTATTTTAATTTCGAATATCTAAAATGTTGATATTGGATTTCAATTCCATTACTCACATGTGTATATGATGAGATTTTATGAGTTTTTGATTCGATATATCTTTATCCGCCATGATTGTTGTTAGTTCGTATTTAGCACTATTATTGTTGTTGTTATTTGCTCCCACCTTTTTGAATAATGCCATAGGGGGAGAGAAATAAACATACAAGAATCATAATGGATGTGCTAAGTATATTCTAACACTTGAATCTAAGATTTTCGTTGCCTTAGATTCAGGGGGAGTAAGATTACAATGAATATGGATTTTATTTCCTAGATTTCTTGTATTGAATTCATTCATATCTCACTCATTTGCTTCAATTGTTATGTAGATGCTCTAATATTTGTTGACTAACTTGATTGGCATCTATGTAGGGGGAGTAAGTTTTCATTACACACAATTATTTATCTTTTTGTTTATGTTTGTTTGTCATCATCAAAAAGGGGGAGAATGTTGAGTATTGGACTTCTCACTACTTGGTGTTAATGATGAGTAAACATAAATACTTGTGACTAATCTCCTATTTTGCAGTTAATCCATTGTCTAAGCTTATTATGAAGATCAACTAGCAATGGATGACTCACAAACATAATTGAAGGTAAATGATATGAATTGGATGATCGTAGATTGATGATTGAAGGACCGTAAAGACTTCATGCTCATACGATGGAAAGAAGAGATTATTCGTCAATGTAATTTTTCTTTTATCTCTTCTAGTATGTAGCTGAGAAATAGAACTTTGATGGAGCACTAACACACATCTACTTTCTGTCATAGGACATCTCTAGACCTTTGTCCTTTGATCCCAATTCAATTCTCTTTTGTTTGTGCTAGGATTGTTCATAACAGCCGAATGCTTAACAGTTTACAGTCGCATGTCTCAAAAACAGTCGACTGTGTTTTGTTCTATAGTCGCCTGTTATGCACAGACTATTACAATGTAGTTTTTGGGCCTTCTCTGATTATTTCGCACAGGCTACTGTTGAACTATTCACAGGCGCATGTCCTAGTGACAGTCGACTGTGTGTTGTAAATCAGTCGCATGTCTCTCCTTGCCCAAACTATGTGTGATCTGTCTTCTACGGCCAGTCGACTTATGTTGTATATACAGTTGACTGTCTATTAGATCAGTCGACTGTCTATGCTGCAATAGTCGTCTGTCTGTAAGTCATTTCTTGGACTCAGCTCTCTGGAAATTTCTCTTGATATTGACAGTCGTCTGTTCACGGTTTTACAGTCGCCTATTCTGATAAACAGTCGACTGTGTTACTTGCATCAGTCGTATGTCCTGTATCTTGTGAGATTTTCAGTATTTGTCTAACTTACTCTTCTTTCGGCCAGTCGCCTGTTGGTTTAACAGACGACTGTCTTTGCTTCATCAGTCGACTGTCCACGTGGTAAGTTACCGTTATGAATTCTCACCTACCCTTGCTGACTGTGCAACAGTCGACTGTGGATTGTTCAACAGTCGACTGTCGCGAGTTCAGATTATATCCGTTGAGATTTTTCTCACGGATTTCGATTGGGTTTTTGCCTAAACTGTTTTGTGGATTTGAGAAAGCTATAAATAGAGCTTCTACTGTTTCATTGGAAGGTTACTCATTCATTGCAAAATCCTTCAAGCTTTAATTTCCAAAGATCAAAGCTTTCAAATCCAAAGCCCTAAGTATTTCCAAATCTTGTTCTCTTGCTCTCCAACCTAGAACCAAAGATTGATCTTCTAGGCAATTGGTGCAGTCAAGAGAACGGGCTTTCTCCTCTCTTCCAAGAGAGTTCTTCAACACACATCACACTTCTCCTTCAAGTTCTACTTCAAGGCATAGGTGATTGTAAGTGTTGCTTTCAGATTTCATAACTTCTTTATTTGAAGTGTGCTCTCGGTTGTGAGAGTGGTTTTTGCTTGCTCCCTGGTTGTGGGAGTCAAGGACATCGATTGTATTCGATTGCACTTGTAGGGTTGCTACAAGTCAGCTTTAAGGAAACCTCAAGTTAGGGTTCTAACTTGAGTATCTGGTGGTATCCGGGTGGTAGGGACGTAGGATTACCGGGAACAAGTCGGGAGTTAATTGGGTAATCCGAACCCTTGAAACATATCTGTGTTTGCTTGTGTTTCTCTTTGGGTCGTTTTTCTATTCCGCACTATTTGTTGGATTGCATTTTATTTGGCGTAAATTCCTTTTAAATTTGCATAAACACTATACAACCCCCCCTTCTAGTGTTTTCCCCATAGACAGGGTCCTTACACAAAGTACACAAGATAATTAAGCCTAGCATGGCCATACAATGTGTAGAATGTAAACACAACTGAAAAGCAACAAACACAACTTAATAAAACTGAAATGAAAACAGCTCGCTCTAGTCTTCAGCAGGGAGGATATCAACGTCCTCGTAACTCTGATCAACGAGGTCCACCTCTAAGGTAGGATCCTCAAAAGTAGGGTTACTGGTGTACTCTGTCTCTGAACCTAACATATATATCATAAATTCATTTGAAATATATGTCAGCGATTGCTCAGCAAGATTTTTAAAATAATAAAAGTATTAAACAAAAGAGAGTGTTAGAACAATTAAGTAAAACACGTGCATAGCATGTAAATATGAGCATGCTGAAAATTGACATATGATTTAAAGTTTACAAGTGTTACGTATGCGAAATAAGAAAACAAGATCAAGGCATGGACCGATAGGCTATGGATGCTACAAGGCGGACTGCAGATTTTCAGCAAGGAAAATGGATTTTTATATTTCCGATTTGAAAAAGAAGATTGTGAAACTATCCTTCATGGCGGCCCTTGGCTGTTTGATGGCCAGCTAGTTGTACTTTAGCGTTGGAGCCCTTTAGTCAAGCATGTTCGAGATTTCCTAACTGCGGTCCCGGTTTGGATTCAAATCCACAACCTACCCCTTCACATGTGGACTAAGGACATATTGAATATGGTGGCAAGCGGGGTTGGAACGCCTATTTGTCTTGACCGTGCAACGGCTAATTTGAATAGGATTATATACGCTAGATGCTTGGTGGAGGTAGAAGCTATCAAACCCTTGGCTAGAAATGTGCTTATTGAATTGGATGATGAGACAACATTTTCTGTATCCATTAAGTATGAGGGTGAGCCTCCATGTTGCACTGTTTGTTCCAGCTTTGGGCACTTGGATTCTCGATGCTCGGTCAAGAAGAAGGACATTGAGTTCTCTTCAATCCAAAGACAGACTTCCCTCTCCTCCCCTGTATCTGACAGCAATGTGGCAGTTGCGTCAACTTCTGGGGGGGTTTGGAGTCTAGTAGCAATTTGACTAATGTTGCTGAGGTCATTGAGGAGCTGGATGAGAGGGAACTGATTGTTGAATTGGCTTCTCCTCCTGTTTTTGGTATGGGTGAAGGCATTGCTATAGATCTGAGTTCTGGCGGTAACAATATTATAGAGGCTGCTTCTCTCCCTATGATAGCTCCAATTGCTGTTTGTGATGCGGCTTCGGATGGATTAGCTCCTCCCCCTGTTCATGATCCCCAACTTTTGGTGGCTCCTAGTTTAGTTTCTATTGTCACTTCTTCTCTTCCTGTGGAGATTAACAATACCATTTTACCGGCTTCTGCTGCTAGGGAAAATTTAGCTTCTGCAAATCCTTCTGTTAAGGCTTCTTCTCCTCAACAATTGCCTGACCTGCCACCAATTTGGACTTGCCCTGTACCGGATTGGGAAATTGAGCAATTAGCCCTCGCAGCGTCGGTATCTAAGCTAAAGGATAAATCTGTTCCTACTTCTGCCACATCTACCAGGAGAAGCTCTCGGATTGCAGGTAACTCCGTTGCTTGCACACTAAATCAAGATCTCTAATGTCCATTTATTTTTGGAATACTAGGGGCCTTAATAACCCCACTCGTCGTGCTGATCTTAATTTGAGATTGAGTAAGATTAGGCCAAGTATTGTTTGTTTGTTTGAAACGAAGGTGGAAACAGTAAATGAATCGAGAATCTCTAAGTGCTTTGGAGGTAACTGGCTTAGCTTGGATAATAGGACTATTTGTAATGGTGGCAGAATTATCATTTACTATAATAGTACGTCCTGGAACAGAGGGAATGTCTCTATGTCTGATCAGCGTATTACTTGCTTCTTCACCAATGCTGATGGTTTTAAAATGGCTCTCACAGCTGTATATGGGTTTAACACTCCTAACTCCAGATTACCTCTTTGGGATAATCTTGTCGCTGACTCTAGATCTATTCATTCGCTCACTTGGTTAATTGGTGGAGATTTTAACTGTGTCCGTTACTCTAGTGAGAAAATTGGGGGTCGGCCAGTTGATGCATCAGCTATGGATGCCTTCAACTACACTCTGAGCATCTGCGGGCTTACAGAGCTGAAAAGTAGGGGTGGCTGTCTTAGCTGGAACAATAAACGCATCGGATCTTCCCGTATTTCTGCCCGTCTCGATCGGACATTCTGTAACGTTCGTTGGTTACACTATTTCTCACATTCATATTGCGAATATTCATATCCGGGAACTAGTGACCATATGCCCATGACTGTGTATATTCATTCTCAGTTTAATTCCCCTCCCCCCCAAGGCTTTCAGGTTTTACAATTCATGGGCAAGTTACCCTGGATTCCATGAGTTTATTGATGCGGCCTGGAATGTTTTCTTTGAGGGTTCTCCTATGCAGCGGCTTGCTGGGAAGCTAAAGCTTCTGAAGCATGAATTAAAAATCTGGGCAGCAACTCAAAAAGAGGGATAGATATCAATCATTGTAGAGGCCAGGTTGAGGTTTTACAAAATGACCCAAGCCTTAGTACTGACCTGCGTAGACAATTAAAGGAGAAACTGGCAACTTACAAGCTGGCACATGCTATGGATGTGGAGGAATCTGACTTACGCCAAAAAAGCCGTCAGAACTGGTTAACTTTGGGAGATAGGAATTCGAAGTTCTTTTATAATGCCATGAAAGCCCGTCAATCCTACAATAGCCTCAACCATCTGGTCTCCTCAGAAGGTTCTATGAATTCTGCTAATTCGGCTCTAAAGGCTAATGCCCCACTCTTCCACAAGGACCTCTATAATCAGAGCAGCTATATGAATGTGTTTCCTATGCTCACCCCAAAGCGAAAATTGACTGATGAGGCTTCTAATTGGATGGAGCGTGATATTTCTCCAGATGAGATTAAGGAGGCTACTTTTCAAATAGGGAAAGATAAAGCACCAGGACCTGATGGGTTCAATGCCTTCTTCTATCAGACTTATTGGGGTATTATTGGAGAGGATGTTATTTCTGCTGTCATCTTTCTTTAGATCCGGTTGTATTCTCCGCCAGATCAACCATACTTTTTTAACCCTTGTTCCTAAAAATTCCAGGGCTACAGAATTGGGGGATTACAGGACGATTGCTTGCTGTAATGTTATATACAAATTATTAGCAAGGTCCTTTGTAACAGGTTGAAGATGGCTATCAGTGATTTGATCGCCCCTAATCAATCTGCATTCTTAAAGGACAGGTTACTTGCTGACTGCACTCTCATTGCACATGAGCAAATCCGTGATTTTAGCAACCCTATGGGCTCTAGGGCTTGCATTAAATTGGATATCTGCAATGCTTTTGATAGTATGAACAGAAAATTTGTCATTTACATGCTACGTCAAATGGGGTTCCAAAACAGATTTACCAACTGGATTGAAGTTTGTATATCCACCCCTTCTTTTTCAGTTTTGATTGATGGATCTTCAGAGGGGTTTTTTATGTCAAATAGGGGTCTTCGCCAAGGTGACCCGCTCTCTCCATATCTTTTTTTGGCGAGTAAAAGCTATCTATATATATATCGAAAAAAATTTACAAGAAGTCACTCAGCATATTACAAAGGTCAATTGGAAGAGGGGGGAGAGGGCACAAGCGCCGTCACCCACTACATCCTACTAACTTCAGTAATTACTAGAGACGTACAAAATTAGCCAGAATCTATAAACCCCCAATTAGAAAATGGGGTGATATCAGAAACTCCATCCAGATCCATGCCACGAAGAGAGATAAGAACGTCTGCCGATATGTCATCAAATAATTCAGTGCCCCTCATGGAGACACCCTCAAAAATCCTCTTATTTCACTGCTTCCAAATGTGCCAAACCATGGATGCAAGAGCTGCTTTCGCAAGCGTCCCTACCGGATCAGATTTGCTATATCTCTTTTGTATAAGATCGCAAACACCGGCAATGGTCTGAGGAATGACTCCCATGTAACCCAACTTTAGAAAACCCCTGGTGATGATGTATCTGGTGTAATTGCATTCGAAATACAGGTGATTGATATTCTCTGCCACATTAGTATCACATAGAATGCAGTTTTGTTCAGAAGTTATACCCCATTTGAAAAGGTGATCTCTAGTAGGCAATTTATCTTTGATAGCTCTCAATAGACTCAAGGACATTTAGGCGCTCTCTCCATATCTATTTGTTCTTGTAATGGAAGCTTTTTCTCTACTAATGGCACGTTCTGAATCTTTGCAAGCTATTCAACCACTGAGGCGTTCCGGATCTATCTCCCATCTTTTGTTTGCAGACGATCTTTTGGTTTTCTGTCGAGCAACTGCTTCTTCTTTTAAAGGGCTGAAGGATCTGCTTAATACCTTCAATCTTTACTCAAGGCTCCAGGTCAATCTTGACAAGAGTTCTGCCATTTTCAGCAAGGGCACGTGTGATCCCAGGAGCTTGGCTTCTACTCTTGGAATTAGAGTGGTATCTTCTTTCACTACTTACCTGGGTTTGCATCTATCTTCCAAATACCCTAAAGCTTCTATGTTTGCTCGTTTAATTGACAAGTGTAAGAAAAGGCTACAGGGGTGGTCTTCCTCCTCTCTGTCCATCTCTGTTAGGATTGAGTTAGTTTGATCTGTCATTTACGGTATGGTGGGTTTCTGGATGCAAGCTTATTGTCTCCCTGCCTCTATTGTACGTGCTATTAATTCGGCGTGCAGGAGATTTATATGGGGAAATCTAACTCTTGGGCCTGGAAGGACCTCTGTGTTCCGAAGAATGAGGGCGGAGTAGGTCTGAGAATGCTGAAAGATTTAAATTCTGCCTCTGGGGTTCGTTTGATATGGCGTTACCTTGCTACTAATGGAATATGGGCAAAATTTATGCGGAAAAATAATGGGCATGTCTGCGGTTTTTACAACGCAATTTCTAAACCTTCACATTCTGGTATGTGGAAATTCTTGCTCAGACATAGCCCCATCTCCCAAAAACTTATCAGGCGTATAGTGAAAGATGGTTCTACTACATTATTTTGGTACGACAACTGGCACCCTGACGGTCCCGTATACCGTTAATGTGAACCTCTCACAGGAACTGAAGATGCCCTTGTTAAAGATTTCTGGGCTAATGGCAATTGGTCTCCAGCAATTATCCCCTACTGCCTATTCTCAAAGGTTTTCAGCTTTCCGCAGGAGCTGACACTTGGCACTGGTCAACTGGGCCAAGATTTTCTTTACGGAGCGCCTGGGATGTTGGATCTGGATCCTAGCCTAGAGGGGGGTGAATAGGCTTGTAACGACTGGTTTTCATGTATCTGGATTTATTATATTATATTATATGTTCTAGTGGATTTTCTCCTTATATGTGGTTTTCGTCTCCGTAACTTTCATTTTCGATCGTTTCGTCGTGTTTTCTAGCTTCCTTCTTAGAATCGTCGATTTTGGAGCAAGTCATTCGTGACGGGCTTCGTAACGGTCATATCTTATTGTTTGATCAAGCCTATGAGTCTTAGGAATCGATCCCGGAGCTTCGCGCTCCATGTAGGAACTTTTGGTGCTCATTAGCCGGTGTAAGAAGGGGCACCGACCGACTAGATGACGATCCAGTCGGTCGGAAAACCTTCTTGAACCGACTAGTTGGCTTTCTAAATTTCTCAGGAGTTATTGTTTTTCGTTAGTCCGTCTAAGAACGTTGGTTGACCGACTAGGTTGCAAACTAGTCGGTCGGCAATGCTTCTTTAACCGACTAACTCATTAACTATTTTTGGTACCAGTTACTGTTCGTTCTTAGTCGGTCTAAGTTCATCTTTCGACCGACTAGATTCGAAACTAGTCGGTCAGAAATGTTCCTTGACTGACTAAATCTAAATCCTATTTTTGTACAGGAGTTATTGTTTGGACTTAGTCGGTCTGCGTTGGTCAACCGACTGACTAGTTCCCAAACTAGTCGGTCAGTGGTTGTTCTCTGACCGACTAATCAGTGTCGAAACCCTAATTTCTGGGCAGCCGCCAGCCCTTCCTATTTAAACCCCTCCCAAATGTTTTCTTCTCCTTCCTCATGACCTAAAACCCTAGTTTCTCTCCCATTGAGCCCCCTACTACCTAGAACCCTTATTCCTTCATCCCAAGCCCAAAATCCATCATCCAAACCCTCCCTTAACACATTCTACCTCTCATCTTCCCCAAAAATCTCATCAAACCCCCAAAATCCCCCAAAACCCTATTTCTCCAAACTTCTCCATCCATTTCCAGATCTGAACCCTAGGTTCCCCGGAGCGTTTCTTCCGTCGCCGTGGTTGCTCGGCATCATTCTTCAGTTTCCTATACGGTAATAATCGATCTCTTAATGTTTTCATGACCCGTTGTGTTTTTGTGAAACCCTAATGAAATGAATGTTGTTTTGATGGTTGTTTCTCCATAACAGCGACTTCCCCGTAGATTAGCGTCCGTGGGACGAACCCTCGTTGATCGTCATCCTCGGTGCTAGGCAAGTGAAACTTGCCACTTAGGGTTTAGGCCATGTTTTAGGCCATTTGCTTGTTGTAGGCGTAAAAGAGGCTAGGCGATGAAATGATACTCGCCTGGGCGCAAATTTAGGAACTAGCTTGACAACGAAGCTAGGTCTGACATTTATCATGTTGCACAATCACCATGTCATGTTTAATTTCCATTAACGGTACGCAAATTAAATTGTCATGTCATTGCATTCTTTAAGTGATTCCGTGATTGCGTAGCTTCGCTACAATGCTTGTGTTTCCTGGCTCGTGTTCCAGAAGCGGGCCATGTGTTGGTTGATAGCCAATGCCCGAACTACTTGTTTCCGGCTAGGTGCACCCCTACGCCAAATGCTTATGAGTCGTGAACTAGAATGTGAGCTCCTGTGCGGGGCAACCCTGGCTCATTTACTGAGCTCGTGTGCATGGACCCTGGCTCGTTTACATGTGGGTATTGGGGGTAAGAGTTAAGCGGCCAATCAACTGGGAGTCTGCCCGATCAGCAACTGCAGTGGTAAGACGTAAACTCTGGGTTTTGGGGTAGTGTTAAGCGGCCAATCAGCGTGAATGCCAAACCATTCAGCTGTAAGGCGTAAACATCTACAAACAACTTGAAGCGTGACTAGTGAATTGATTGAGATTGTTAGTAGCTTGGCTACTCTTGACTTGTCCCGTTAATTGTTCTCTTGTACTTATTGTCTCACCATGTCTTGCTTGTGCACTCATGTTATAACTGCCATGTCATGCATACTATAACTGCTAGGTTGCTAGTTGCCTTGCTTTCTGTTTCCTTGCCCAAGTCTTTTAGACTTGCTGACATGTGCTCCTTTACTCTTTTGGGTGACACATGTTAGATCCTGAGCCTGAGTACATTGTGTAGGACGAGGTGTTTGCTGACGCCGAGCCCGAGCTTGTGTTTAACGGGGAGTACGTGGACACTGGGGACCAGTCCTAGTGTCTTCGTTGTGCTTTTCCTTTTGTTTAGACTGCTTTTTTGTTGTCGGTGCGTAGCACCTATACTTTGTTACGTTGTTGGTTTTGTTGGCCTTGTTCTGGGCCTTTAGACTCTTTCTTTTAGCCTGGTGGCTTTTCTGGATGTTGAACTTAATTTTTCATGTTGGACAAATTATGATATATGAGATTTTATTTCTGTCTCTCCTTGTGTTATTATTGTTGTTCCGTTTGTGGTTACAGGGACCTGCTTATGTTTTATTGACGCTTATCGGGTTTGGGGCTTCACAGCTCCACTCTCGTGCGGACCTTTTCACGTCTCGCCTCCATTTTAGGAATGCGGGGCGTGACAGGTTTTGTTGGTGGCCCATGCAGGTCCTCTTCTGTAACTGTGATTATCGGAATAACGATAATTATATTAGAATGTCCAATAAACTAAGTTCGACGTCCGAGTCATAAGCTATGAGTCTAATCTGCTTCGTTTTCTGTGTCATTAGATGGCAGGAAGGCGATTCACCCGTGGTGGAGGTAGTGGTGCGCCCCCTCATGATGAGGAGCCTGAGCGGGAACCCACCAACGGAGAGATGATGCGGATGATGCTTCAGATGATGCAAGTGTAGCAGGGGGTGCTCCTGCAAGTCCAGAATGCTCCACTTGCTCGAGCTGCCCAGGCACTTCCGGATGTCCCTCGCTCCGAGCCGGGAGCGAAGCAATTTCGGGAGCTGGGTCCCGCATATTTTGATGGGTCTGAGGGTCCTCTGGCTGCCGATGAGTGGATTTGGAACATTGAGGATAACTTGAAGATGGCCAAGATCACCCCGGCTGGATGGGTTGATTTGGCGAAGAGGTAACTCAAGGATAATGCTCGGAACTGGTGGGATGCGAAAGAGAAGATGTTGGTGGAGCCGATAGCTTAGACTACCTTTAAGTCCAGGTTTGATGAGGAGTTCTTTCCGAAGGCTGCTAGGAAGGAGATGTTGCAGCGCTTTATTGACCTGAAGCAAGGGAGCTTGACGGTGGACCTGTACCACCAAGAGTTCACTAGGCTGAGTCAGTTCGCATCGAAGATGTTGCAGGATGCTGATGAGAGGGCTCAGAGGTTCCTACAGGGACTTGCTTTGGAGCTCCAGAGTTTTGTGTCTTCCTCTGATCTGGACTCTTATCAGAAGGTTCTGGTCGCTGCGAGGAGGCAGGAGCTGAACCTGAGTCAGAGGAGAGGACATGTTTCCGGTGCTGGGAAGAGGCCTATGGAGCAGGCCAGGGCGGTGGTTAGGCCTGGTTTCAAGCCTAATCAGCCAGCTCAGTTCAAGAGGCCTGGAGGGCCTGTTCAGAAGACTTGCCATTTCTGCGGCAAGCCTGGCCACATCAAGGATCAGTGTAGGAAGTTTATGGGCCAGTGTTTGGTTTGTGGTGATGCTTCTCATGTCGCGAAGGATTGTCGGCATGTGAATCAGCTGCGGAGTGCACCTGTTGCAGCACAGCCGTTGCAGCAGCGAGCGTCTGTTCCTGCTGGACGTGGAGCAGCTCTTGTTCAACAGAGGCAGGCTTTTCAGCAGGCTATCCCGCTGAGGAGGCAGGCTTTTCTGATGACCGCTGTGAAGAGCGAGGCTGTAGATGAGGTTATCGCAGGTAATCCTCAATCTAGATGTTACTTTCCTAGCTGGTTTTGATTGTTTGATTGTGTTGTTTGCTTGAACATGATTGTTTGCTAGACTAGGATTTGATTGTTAATTGCTTGTTAGGTGTGGTTTTGGTGTGCACGTTTCCTGCACGAGTCCTCTTTGACTCTGGTGCATCGATGCGCATTATTTCTCGGAGCTTCGTGGAGAAGCATTCCTTGTCGACGTCCCCTCTTCCCAAGAGTTGGAATATCGTTACAGGGAATGGCATGGTATCGGTGCATCTTGGTTGCAATTCTTGCTCGTTGGTGGTCTGTGGACATGAGCTTTACGCTGATTTCATTGTCCACGACATCATCAACTATGATGCAGTTCTTGGGATGGACTGGCTTGCGAGCTTCTATGCTACGATCGAAAGTCAAAGGAAGAAGGTGGTGTTCGAGATTCCCGGACATCCAGTATTTGAGTTCAGCCGTGGTAGCAGTTCGCTTGGTCCTGTCAGATTTCGGGCCAGACCGGTGGAGGTTGTGGCTATGCAGATGGAGTTGGAGAGGCCAGCGGTTGTGCGGGATTTTGATGACGTCTTCCCTGAGGAGATGTCTGGTTTGCCACCTGATCGAGCTCTAGAATTTTCTATCGATCTTATTCCAGGTGCGTAGCCCATTTCGAAGGCGACATATCGTATGGCACCCGCTGAGTTGGAGGAATTGCGGAAGCAGCTGGATGAGCTCTTACAGAAGGGTTATATCAACCCTAGTGTGTCTCCGTGGGGAGCACCGGTGCTGCTGGTGAAGAAGAAGGATGGTTCGCGTCGCATGTGCGTGGACTATCGGGAATTAAATGCGGTGACCATCAAGAATAAATACCAGTTTCCTCGCATCGATGATATTTTTGATCAACTTGGAGGTTCGAGGGTGTTTTCTAAATTGGATTTGAGGAGTGGTTACCATCAGTTGAAGGTGAAGAAGGGAGATGTTTTGAAGACAGTGTTCAGGACGAAGTATGGACACTACGAGTTTGTGGTTATGCATTTCGGTGTAACCAATGCACCCGCAGTTTTCATGAATCTGATGAACCTGATTTTCTACGACTTTTTGGATAAGTTTGTCGTTATCTTTATTGACGACATTCTGATCTATTCAAAGTCGGAGGAGGAGCATGCCTCGTACTTGAGGACGGTATTGGAGATTTTGAGGAAGCATCGGTTATATGCTAAATTTTTGAAGTGCGAGTTTTGGCTGGGTAGAGTTGCTTTTCTGGGGCATGTGGTGACTGGAGATGGTATTTCAGTGGATCCCGAGAAGATTAGGGCCATCATAGAGTGGCCTGTTCCGTCGTCTGCGTCTGAGATTCGAAGTTTCCTTGGACTTGCTGGTTACTATCGGCGTTTCATTAAGGACTTTTCCCGTATTGCTGAGCCGATGATCAGGTTGACGCGGAAGGATGTACCTTTTGTTTGGTCGGGTGATTGTGAGAATGCTTTTGGCGTTCTGAGGGAGAGATTGACGACTGCCCCCATTCTTGTTGTGCCTGATCACAGCGGTGGATTTGAGATCTTTTGTGATGCTTCTGGCAAGGGTCTCGGTTGTGTGTTGCATCAGCACGGGCACGTTGTGGCATATGCTTCTCGTCAGCTCAAGGTTCATGAGAAGAATTACCCGACACATGATTTGGAGTTGGCTGTCGTTGTGTTTGCTCTCAAGATTTGGAGGCACTTCCTGCTGAGTGAGAAAGTGAAGATTTTCACCGATCACAAAAGCTTGAAGTATATTTTTACTCAGAAGGAGCTCAACATGCGACAGCATCGATGGTTGGAGCTCATGGCGGATTATGAGATTGATTTGCAGTATCACCCTGGCAAGGTGAATGTGGTCCCTGATGCGCTGAGTAGGCTTCCAGCGGTGATGATTTTGACCTCGCAGTGGAGATTGCAGCAGGATTTTTACGAGTCTGGTGTTGAGATTGTCCTTCCTGGGAAGGTTTCTTCGTTGATGTGTATGCAGATACAGTCGACGATTGTGGATCGGATCAAGGCTGGCCAGGCTGAGGATCCGAAGCTGGTGAGAATTCGGGAGCAGGTGGAAGCCGGTCTACGGACTGAATTTTTGATTCATGAGGATGGCTCGCTGAGGTTTGGAGCCAGGTTGTGTGTGCCAGCTGGGGATATTAGAGAGGAGTTGATGGTGGAGGCACACAATTCACCGTATTCTGTGCATCCTGGTGGGACCAAGATGTACCAGGATCTTCGTCTGAACTATTGGTGGCATGGCATGAAGAGGAGTGTGGCTCGGAGTGTAGCCAAGTGCTTGGTTTGTCAACAAGTAAAGGCGGAGCATCAGCGTACGGCCGGGTTGCTACAACCGCTTCCGATTCCGGAGTGGAAATGGCAACACATCACTATGGATTTTGTGACTGGACTACCTCGGAGTCCGAAGCAGAATGACGCGATTTGGGTGATCGTAGATCGATTGACCAAATCCGCACACTTTATTCCATTCCGAGTGGGACAGTCCACTGAGGCGCTAGCGAGGAGATATATGGAGGTAAAATTCTTTTACTCTCCATTTTTATTTCCTTTTCCTAGATTGGATAGTGATGTGACATGAATCGGCAGGAGGTCGTGCGACTTCACGGAGTCCCTTTGAGTATCGTGTCGGACAGAGACACGAGGTTCACATCTCAGTTCTGGCATAGTTTGCAGAAGAGTTTGGGTACGCGTCTAAGTTTCAGCACGGCGTACCATCCGCAGACAGATGGCCAGTCCGAGAGGACGATTCAGATCTTGGAGGACATGCTGAGGGCGTGCATGTTGGATTTCAAGGGTTCGTGGGAGGACCATCTACATCTGGTGGAGTTTTCTTACAACAACAGCTTCCAGGCGAGTATTGGCATGGCGCCTTTCGCCGCTCTTTATGGGAGGAAATGTCGATCGCCATTGAGTTGGGATGACGTTGGTGATCGGGAGCTGTTGGGACCTGAGATGATTGTGGAGGCCGTGGATATTGTCAGAAACATTCGGGAGAGGTTGAGGATTGCTCAGGACCGTTTTAAGCATTGGGCGGATGTTAAACGTTGTCCTTTGGAGTTTCAGCCTGGAGATCATGTGTTTCTGAAGATTTTCCCGAATCGTGGTGTGATTCGTTTTGGGAAGCGAGGGAAGTTGAGCCTGCGATACATTGGACCGTTTGACATTCTAGAGAGAGTTGGTGAGGTAGATTATCGCTTAGCCTTGCAGCCATCTTTGGAGGGAGTTCACAATGTTTTCCATGTGTCGCAGCTTCGTCGATACATTAGCGATCCATCTCATGCTGTGGATTTCACTGAGATTACCGTTCGCCCCGATATGATGTATGACCAGCGGCCAGTGCAGATTCTGGACAGGCGTCAGAAGTCACTTCGGAACAAGGTTGTCGACCTTGTGAGTGTGATGTGGCGACACGGCTCGCCTGGAGAGTCTACTTGGGAGAATGAGGATGAGATGCGAGAGCGTTTCCCACTTTTGTTTCCGGACACGTGAGTGTTGGGAAATTCCGAGGACGGAATTATTCTTAAGTTAGGGAGGATGTAACGACTGGTTTTCATGTATCTGGATTTATTATATTATATTATATGTTCTGGTGGATTTTCTCCTTATATGTGGTTTTTGTCTCCGTAACTTTCGTTTTCGATCGTTTCGTCGTGGTTTCTAGCTTCCTTCTTAGAATCGTCGATTTTGGAGCAAGTCATTCGTGACGGGCTTCGTAACGGTCATATCTTATTATTTGATCAAGCCTAGGAGTCTTAGGAATCGATCCCGGAGCTTCGCGCTCCATGTCGGAACTTTTGGTGCTCATTAGCCGGTGTAAGAAGGGGCACCGACCGACTAGATGACAATCCAGTCGGTCGGAAAACCTTCTTGAACCGACTAGTTGGCTTTCTAAATTTCTCAGGAGTTACTGTTTGTCGTTAGTTGGTCTAAGAACGTTGGCTGACCGACTAGGTTGCAAACTAGTCGGTCGGCAATGCTTCTTTAACCGACTAACTCATTAACTATTTTTGGTACCAGTTACTGTTCGTTCTTAGTCGGTCTAAGTTCATCTTTCGACCGACTAGATTCGAAACTAGTCGGTCAGAAATGTTCCTTGACCGACTAAATCTAAATCCTATTTTTGTACAGGAGTTACTGTTTGGACTTAGTCGGTCTGCGTTGGTCAACCGACCGACTAGTTCCCAAACTAGTCTGTCAGTGGTTGTTCTCTGACCGACTAATCAGTGTCGAAACCCTAATTTCTGGGCAACCGCCAGCCCTTCCTATTTAAACCCCTCCCAAATGTTTTCTTCTCCTTCCTCATGACCTAAAACCCTAGTTTCTCTCCCATTGAGCCCCTTACTACCTAGAACCCTTATTCCTTCATCCCAAGCCCAAAATCCATCATCCAAACCCTCCCTTAACACATTCTACCTCTCATCTTCCCCAAAAATCTCATCAAACCCCCAAAATCCCCCAAAACCCTATTTCTCCAAACTTCTCCATCCATTTCCAGATCTGAACCCAAGGTTCCCCGGAGCGTTTCTTCTGTCGCCGTGGTTGCTCGGCATCATTCTTCCGCTTCCCTATACGGTAATAATCGATCTCTTAATGTTTTCATGACCCGTTGTGTTTTTGTGAAACCCTAATGAAATGAATGTTGTTTTGATGGTTGTTTCTCCATAACAGCGACTTCCCCGTAGATTAGCGTCCGTGGGACGAACCCTCGTTGATCGTCATCCTCGGTGCTAGGCAAGTGAAACTTGCCACTTAGGGTTTAGGCCATGTTTTAGGCCATTTGCTTGTTGTAGGCGTAAAAGAGGCTAGGCGACGAAATGATACTCGCCTAGGCGCAAATTTAGGAACTAGCTTGACAACGAAGCTAGGTCCGACATTTATCATGTTTCACAATTACCATGTCATGTTTAATTTCCATTAACGGTACGCAAATTAAATTGTCATGTCATTGCAACTTTAAGTGATTCCGTGATTGCGTAGCTTCGCTACAATGCTTGTGTTTCCTGGCTCGTGTTCCAAAAGCGGGCCATGTGTTGGTTGATAGCCAATGCCCGAACTACTTGTTTCCGGCTAGGTGCACCCCTACGACAAATGCTTATGAGTCGTGAACTAGAATGTGAGCTCCTGTGCGGGGCAACCCTGGCTCATTTACTGAGCTCGTGTGCATGGACCCTGGCTCGTTTACATGTGGGTATTGGGGGTAAGAGTTAAGCGGCCAATCAACTGGGAGTCTGCCCGATCAGCAACTGCAGTGGTAAGGCGTAAACTCTGGGTTTTGGGGTAGTGTTAAGCGGCCAATCAGCGTGAATGCCAAACCATTCAGCTGTAAGGCGTAAACATTTACAAACAACTTGAAGCGTGACTAGTGAATTGATTGAGATTGTTAGTAGCTTGGCTACTCTTGACTTGTCCCGTTAATTGTTCTCTTGTACTTATTGTCTCACCATGTCTTGCTTGTGCACTCATGTTATAACTGTGTAACGGCATGTTTCTATCGTACTTTCTTCGTGCACGTGCTTTTGATCGTGCACGTGTTTATTTTAGACTTTAGTTGTTTTTGAACGTTTTTGTGTGATATGTCATCGTGATCGTCTCTGAAAGTATTAGATTGTGGAACAACTTGGGAACGACATATCTCGAGTCGTTCTTCCGCGATACTAACTTATTTGATGCAACGTCGCGACTTTCTGTTTTGACGCGAGACGTTTCTATTTTTAGTTTCGTCTCTCGACGTCGAAATTTAGATCCGTCTTCTCCACTCTCTTTCTTTAGTCGTCCCGAACACCCTAAAATTATTTTACAATTTTTAGACTTAATTTGACCTATTTTCCATTTTTTGAAAGTTTTAAATAATTTTAAACCCTATTTTTATAAGTGTTTTAATTACAATAAAATTCCTATATTATAATAATGCTTTAAAGAATTTTTAGACCAAATTTCAGAATTTTTGGCCGCACCCATCTTGCGTGAGGGAGAGGAGAGTAATTTTAAATTATATAAATTATTTTTATTATTTGAATTACGTTTTTCTTAACTCAAACCCTAACCCTAGCTCTAACCTATTTATACTAGCCCTAGGATAGGTTATTTTCGCATTACAAAAACCCTAGCCGTCAAAAACACATTCCCGACGTTCGTCGCAACGTTGCGACGATCGCCCAGTGCACGACCGACGGCCGCCCCCCCGCAATTCCCAGCGCACGACCGGCGCTCCGCTCCGCATCGCCGCTTGCAACGCTCCGCTGCAACCCCCCCCCCCCCCACTGTCGCCCCGCTCCGACCGAGGCTGTCTCTCGGTCTGACCGAGAGAACAGCCCACTCCGCACCGCTCCACAGCCGCACCGCTCCGCTCCGCATCGCCAAGCGCGCCTGACCGAAGCCGCTCCCCGCACCGACCGAGAGACCGCTCCGCATCGCTCCGCAGCGCTGCAACGCCCGTACCCCCGTGTCCGACCGAGAGGACCGCTCGGTCTGACCGACGATTCCCCTCGCGCCCGCCTTGCAACGACCCTGCTGCGCTGCATCAGCGCCCGACCGAAGCCATCTCTCGGTCTGACCGAGAAAGCTCTCCGTAGCGGCAGTGCACGACCGACGGCCATTCTTCGCAAGTTGGTTTCTCCCACACCAACTCCTGTGGTGGGCCCCCCAAGTTCTCCAGAGGTGTTGTGGGCCCCCCTTGGACCCCTAGCACTGCTGTGGGCCCCACTTGGACGTGCTACTTCGCGGATTTGCCGTCTACGACGTTGCGACACGTCGTAGGCCTTCGTCGCAAGTTCTAGCTTTTGGAGGATCGTGCAAGGATCAGATCTGAAGCTGAGGAGTTCTCCGATCAGACACGACATCCAATCTACGACAAACTCCGGTTCAGGTTGGTTCCCCGAAACTCGTAGAAACCCCCACAATAGCTGACTGAACCCTAAACTAAAAACCGTCAACTTGAACTAAATTTATTTTCCAGCACCTGTAAAACGTTGAACGAACTTAGAAAATCGACGAATGGACTTTGTTGACTGTGCACATAGGATAGATCGTCGATTAGGCTGAAACATCAAAAAGTGACTTTTGACGAATGGGATAGTCCCGAAAACCTAGAAACAAAACCTAATAGGATTTGATGAATTTGAGACCTGACATCGTCGCCATGGCGATATTTCAGACGGACTTCCGCGGACGAGACGCTTGGACGAGACGCTTCGAGAGGACGACACACTCGCCATCGCAGGCAAGTGTACCCACTTGCGTTTTTGACTGTGCTTGGGTCTTAGATTGCTAGAACTGTTAGACTGTGAATGTATAGAACTGGACGTGAAATGATAGCGTCCGGGACAACTCCTGACGGCTCAGACTTGACGACGAAGTCTGAGCCTGACAACAACAACTTTAATGCTGTAGGGCTATCATGTGTGTGCGTGTGTGTGGACACCCGCTAGGCAATAGGGCACTCTTCAAGTGATCCCTTGTACAGATTCACAGCCTGCGGGCAATAGGGCACTCTCCAAGTTGAGAGAGTGATCCCGTGTACGGATACACAGCCCGAGGGCAATAGGGCACTCTCCAAGCTAGAGAGAGTGATCCCTTGTATGGATTCTCAGCCTACGGGCAATAGGGCACTTGCCAAGCTAGAGCGAGTGATCCCTTGTACTGGTGTCATGTCTTGTCTTGTCTTGGGGTTTGGGTTTGGGTTGAGCGTGCGCACAGCAAGAGGGTCTGATCCCCCTCGAACCGTAAGGCGTGAACCCTTTCGTGTCTCACTTGTCTTGTCCTGCCTTGTTTCCGTCACGTCCCGTCTTGTCTTGACACCTGTAGGCTAGTCCCGTAGTTGGTAGCACACGCTACGACTACTACTTGTCCCGTTTTACTTTCCTGCTGCGTTACTTCCTGTCGTGTTACTCTGTTATAACCACAGCATGCTAATCAACCAGTAAACTGTTGTGTAAAAGAACCTCAGCATGCTAATCAACCAGTAAACCGTTGTTTAAAGTTCGGTGCACTTGCAGTAAAGTCTAACCCTTATTGTAGACTTTACCTGACGTACAGTTCCTTTTTCTTGGGTGTTGTACGTCAGGTGTTCAGCCAGAGATCGTGAACGAGGCAGACTCGCTGGAGTACGTGGAGCCGAGGACGTCGACATCAGAGTACGTACCGGACAAGGGCCAGACCTGGAGGTCTTTTAGTCGCCACTTTCAGAGGTTACTACTTTCAGTTTTCTTTTAGATAGTTTGTTTCCACGCTTAGGCTTCTTTTTTAGACTTTATATTGTTGGATATCATATCTCTAATTTAATGAATGCAACATCTTTTCTGTACTTTCTGTTGTTTCGAACTATATTAATGCAAGAACCTGAAAATCTTTTAAAATGGTACCTCTACAGACGCTTATTGGGTCCGAGCTTCTCAGCTCTGGCCTAAGCGGTCCTTGTCACGCTTTGCCTCCGTCCATTTTGGGAAGCGGGGCGTGACAGGTTTTAGTGGTGGCCCATGCCGGTCTTGCAAAAGTTCAGAACAATAAAAGTACCACATTCATTTGATATCCACGTACAAGTCTGAATTAGTTTCCCCGTCTTAGATAGTAGGAAGACTTAGGTAGACGTCCCAGGTTGATGGTCGGACGCCTTGGTTAAGATTTAGTCGTCCTCGTCCTAGACTATCTTAGCACCCCCATTTGATTCTGATCGTATTAGATATCTAGAGTCCTTCTTTTAGTTGGCCGCTCGCCCAGCTCCATCGACTTCGGGCCCAGCAGAACGTAACCTCGATTCTCTTAGGAACCTTCTCTTTAGATCCTGATTATATTCTAGCTCATTGGAAGCCTTGAACTGAGTTATCCTAATCTTTAGACGACCCGATGATTAGAACCCTTGTCCTCCAGCATCCCTCTGATCCTTGCAAATTTTATGCTATCGACCATAGAGTCCCATCGTAGCTCTTCACGATTCATATCTTACGCGTAATCTTCATGCGATCATTTTTCCTTTCTCTTGATTCTTGTGATCGTTTCCTGACGATCATCATCAATCCTTCGAATCCCTTCCTTGACCAATTCTACCTCCTCTAAAATTATTTTCGACTTTCCTTATTAAGTTTTCGCTCTAGCTTGATTTCTTTGAAAACCCCTATATTATATATTTAAAATTTGTTGTTTTGGATCGAGTTAAAACTTTTAATTGACTTGGAACTTTCTTGGACGTAAATGTTTTAAGTCAATATCTCGCATTATTTGCCTTGTTTCCAAAATATATATATTACTTTTATAAACTACACAATTTATTTCTACTATCTTGTACTTATTTTCGAATTTTCCCCTTTTCCCAAAACCTGCTTCCTTTAAAAGTATTTTCGAAATTCATTATTAAATTCTCCGCCCAATTTGACTTCTTAGAAATCTTTTATTTCTTACTTTCGGTTGAGTTAAAATTCTTTCGCAAATTTTGAAACCTTTCGGTCGTAAAAGTTTTAAGTTACGGCCTCGTACTTATTTTCGAATCAGTATCCATCGTATTTTAGTTTTAAAACTTTGTTACCATTTCGGGAATTCAATATATCATTTTTCTACCTACGAAATTTATTTTAACCATTTACGTACGTACTTTAGAATATTTTTCTAAAACAAAGGGGGGATTTTAAATTTCTTTACATATAAACATCTCTATGTTCATCGTGCTCATACTTCAAGAACCTTTGTTTAAATTCATTTTCATTTGCAAAACAATCGCTACCTCATCCTACTTTTATTTCTTTTATTTCTTGTTTTCGAAACTCATTATTAAATTTTTTTTCGCTCGGTTTAACTCCCTTGAAAACCCTTTAGTATATATATATTTAAAATTTCTTGCTTTTCGGATGAAATTTTCCTTCTGAGATTTTGAAATCTCCTTAGTCGTCAATTTGCAAGCTACTATCTGGAAATTATTTCAAATCTGTATCTTTCATATTTTCATTTTTTTTAAACCGTGTTGACATTTTAATGATTCAAATTTATATTTTCTGAGCTACAAGATCTATTTCTAAATCACTTACTGTGCATACTTTTTAAAATATTTTCTAAACTAGGGGGACTTCAATTATTTTATTATTATTATTATATCTGTTCTATGATCCTCGTGACCACATTTCAAAATCTTTGTGTAAACTTATTTTCATGTGCAAAACAATCGTTATTCCACCCTACCCATCCTTCCTTCGTCTTACTTTTCCAAAATTTTAAAAATTCTACCATCTGCTCACTCCCTCCTACATTTATATATATATATAAGTATATGATATCATATTCTACATGTAATTCTCCTGTCATCAATCTAATTATTTTGAAGAATATTTTGTCTCATCCAACCAACTATCTCCTTACAACCGTCTTATTTGAACTCGTTCCTTCCGATCTTATTTCGTTCCGCTTTTGATTTAGTTTTCCTTCCTTCTTTTATCTAGACATTAGACCTTGTAGTTATCCATGCTATCTCCAGTTTAGGAGTAGGCCCTTTGGTAGGTGATGTCGTTGCAGTGCCTGAGTATAGGTAGAGTGTGTAGACCTGTATGAGTGTGTCATCTTTAGGATCCTGATGTTTGTTTCCTGTGTCTTGAATGTGTACTCGGCGTTAACCATGGTATGCTGGAAGTTGTCTGAATGACGGTATTCATACTTATATGAATGGCGTCATCGCAGGCAAATCCTTAGACTTAGTTTTAGTTTTAATGAATGGTTTATCTTGGTTGTATGTGACTGTATCAAAAACTTTGTTTTCTTTAAACCAAATCTTTAAAGTTTTAAAACTAGCTCACAAGATCACAAATCACTTAACCTCCCTCATCCATTACCGCAACACCACACGTTTTTCCAAATGTTTTAAAATATTTCTTTGGCCTTAAGTCCATCTTTCTCTTCTCTTCTTCTCCCTTAAAGAAAGTTTTCGTGTTTATGGTTGTTATATTAGTTGGGACTAGCTAATATCGTTATAGGATTTTTGTTTGCAGGTAGGCTTGGAGTGAGCTGAGTTTTATTATGGCAATGATTAATTGATTTTGGGAACACGAGGATGATGGATTAGAATATCTTTTGGATGAAAAGAATGAACTGTCCAAGACTTATTTATAATACCGATGTGAGACATACTCAATGGAGAATTCTGGTTAGATGAGATTATATGCGAGGAGATGAGAACTCATCATACTTGAGGCTCAGACGGGTAGTAGATAGGAGTAACTGCGGAGAATGGTATGAGTTAGGATGATCATGAGATTGAGTAGAGCTTATATTAGCATTGAGACTGATTGATGAATTGACGTGAGAAGACTTTGAGAATAACACGACGTGTGGAGATTAATGGATGTTTAGGTAGTCGGACTTAATGTTGGTTGGGATTAGTTATAGTGAATAGGATGAGGGGTAATTCTGACAGATCAAATTATTTGGTGGATGAATTTATGGGGAGATATGACGAGAATGTATTGAAGACACGACGATTGCTGATTGGTGAAGGTATTATAGGATAGACAAATGTTTTTGTCTTGGATTGGTAGTTGACTAGAATCTCATTTTTCTTGGAGATTGATTAACATTGGGAGGAGATGGAGAAATTTAAAAGATATTATGGAGAAGATGATTATTTTTTTTTGTGAGGACTTGGAGTTGGGAATTTGAGCAGTAGTGATGGGTCTATAGTTAAGTATTAGGAAGAGAGTTTAGTCGTGGCTTTGCCCAGTGAAAAGATGGACTAGGATGGATTATTGAGGAACGTTGTTCGAAGTTACGGGATTAGAAATCCTTATGGGTAGATATGATAGTTGCGAGTATAAGGTTATATGGGTAATATTATTATTAGTGTGAGTGATTTCGAGGGCGGAATCATTTCTATGGTGGGTAGAATGTAACGGCCTGTTTCTATCGTACTTTCTTCGTGCACGTGCTTTTGATCGTGCACGTGTTTATTTTAGACTTTAGTTGTTTTTGAACGTTTTTGTGTGATATGTCGTCGTGATCGTCTCTGAAAGTATTAGATTGTGGAACAACTTGGGAACGACATATCTCGAGTCGTTCTTCCGCGATACTAACTTATTTGATGCAACGTCGCGACTTTCTGTTTTGACGCGAGACGTTTCTATTTTTAGTTTCGTCTCTCGACGTCGAAATTTAGATCCGTCTTCTCCACTCTCTTTCTTTAGTTGTCCCGAACACCCTAAAATTATTTTACAATTTTTAGACTTAATTTGACCTATTTTCCATTTTTTGAAAGTTTTAAATAATTTTAAAACCTATTTTTATAAGTGTTTTAATTACAATAAAATTCCTATATTATAATAATGCTTTAAAGAATTTTTAGACCAAATTTCAGAATTTTTGGCCGCACCCATCTTGCGTGAGGGAGAGGAGAGTAATTTTAAATTATATAAATTATTTTTATTATTTTAATTACGTTTTTCTTAACTCAACCCCTAACCCTAGCTCTAACCTATTTATACTAGCCCTAGGATAGGTTATTTTCGCATTACAAAAACCCTAGCCGTCAAAAACACCTTCCCGACGTTCGTCGCCATGTTGCGACGATCGCCCAGTGCACGACCGACGGCCGCCCCCCGCAATTCCCAGCGCGCGACCGGCGCTCCGCTCCGCATCGCCGCTTGCAACGCTCCGCTGCACCCCCCCGGCTGTCGCCCCGCTCCGACTGAGGCTGTCTCTGTTGGGAATTGGCGGTCCCTTAGGGCACAAAAAACTCTAGTCCCGTCCTAAGTCGGACGGAACATAGACAGAAAAACAATAGCAGCGGAAGAAAAACTATGTTAACTAATTAACATGCAGTTAAAAACAATTTTTAACTTAGCCCTAAGGTCCAAGACCCTATGCCAAGATCTATGCCGACTTGGGATGGATCTGACCATTCCAAGAAGGATCTAGCCTACTGCGATTAAACTAAACTAATGCTAATAAAATACTTTAACCAAATACCCAGAATCTCAGCCCTGGAGCAGGCGAGATGTTCCGCGCCGTCTTCCAAGCTGCTCCCGTCCCACGCCGAGCCGCTCCTTGAACCGCTCCCCGAACCGCTCCTCGAACCGCTCCGCATCCCGAGGCGATCAATCCCCATGCCGCCGAGCCAACCACGCGCCGAAGAAAGTTTCACGCGAGTGAAACCTCCGCCAAGATTTCAGATTCAGAATCCGAACTCCTTTGTGACTTTGCTAGAGCCCGCAGGAGTAAGGCAGAAATTTAGGGAGAAGAGAAATATTAATTTAAGCTTAGATCCGAGCGTGCTCCAACATTTACGAGAGCCGCTCAGATCTAGAGCTTAGGACGAGTTTTGAGAAAGGGGGGAGACCCCTATTTATATGGGCGGCGGACTCTCCCCTTTTCTCAAAATCCGATGTGGGACTAATTATTTGGGTTAGTTAAAATCAAGTTAGTTTGCACTTCACAAAGTGCAAACTTCCGTGAATTTTAACTCACTCACCGTTGAGCTTCAAGATTGATACAACCTATCAATACGACAAGCGTTCAACGGTGAATGCATAGGAAAAAACCGTTCGTCAATCGGAGTTCGTTTGACCCTCCAATTGAGTGTCCAAAGATCAGCCCTAGGCTAGTTTTTCGCAAAAACTGAGCCGTCATTTGATTCAGCACACTTAGGGTTCAAAACCCTAGAGGTGGGGCCCATGGGTAGGCCCCACGTAACCCGCGCGTGCCAAAATCTGCCTGGGCAGAGCCCAGGCCGTGCCTGGGCTCGCCCAGGCGCCTGGGCGCGCCCAGGCCCGTGCCTGGGCTCGCCCAGGCGGCCTGGGTGAGCCCAGGCCCGCGCCTGGGCTCTGCCCAGGCCCGCGCCTGGGCTAAGCCCAGGCTTGTGCCTGGCTAGCCCAGGCCGAGCTTGGGCTTAGCCCAGGCAGCGCTTGGGCTAGCCCAGGCAGCCTGTTCTGCCTTGTATTTACTGGGCCTGGTCTGGTCTGATCCTTTGGGCTGTTTTGGCTCTAACTTGAGCATTTGGTGTCCGATTTGGACACCGTTCGAACCTGGGTCTAGACCGGGACATTCCCGTCTTACCCGTGAACTTTTCTTTGTGTTTATTTTATTAAATATTGTATTAAACAATTTAATGCACATTTAATCGCTTTTGCATCAAATGCAAAATAGTCCCTATCTAGGCTTAAATTACCATATTGCATCAAATGCAATTATTCCATCCCTTGCATCAAAAATGCAATTATTCTCCCTAACTAATTTCTACCTATTACTAGACGAAGAATCGCACTCTGTGTGAGACCCTACAGCCTGACCCTTACAACAGGTTGGGCTCAAAGCCCTATACGACAGTGACCCTGAGCAGTGGTTGCCGTCCCTGATTCAGGAATCATCATTATGTGGTTGACTCATTGACATGAGTATTGTCGGGACCACCTGACTATTTCCGTGATGAGTTCCGCAGTTATAGTCTCTTCATCTTAAATATGTCGTGTAGATCAAGTCTGGGGTACGGTCAAACTGTCAACCCCAATAACTTGACTCCGGTTAGTTTCGATCGATCTTTAGTCAATAAATGTTGGACTTCTTCCAACATACTCTGCGCAGAGTTTTTACTAAAGACCGAACTAACTCTACGACACTAACTCCCATTGACCGGGAGAGACGAATCCTCTCTTGGTCATTACTCGCCTCGTACGTTTCAAGTGACACCCAATCAAAAGACCTTTCGACAGGCCTTGCCTCAAAGCTAGGTCAGTTGATCTAAGTGGCACCGTTCACGCACAGGTCCGTCAAAATGACCTCAAGTCAAAAGACCAACTATCCTATCATCACTCAGAGTTATCACTGACAGATTGGTCAATATAACCATATGATTACTCTAGTGGATCGTTCAGTGAACTCATTCTAATGAGCACCTGTGTCTCGTCTTCGACTTCGCCAAGTCAAGCGATCATGAGATCATCGCCACCGCTAAACGGTGAAGACTAAGACACAATGGTCTATCCGATGTTTCGATATCCTTGTCTCGGAACATCTACGACCACGAACCATTTTAGACTTATGCTACAGACGGTCAAACGTTTCTCCATGATCGAGATACTCATCTCGATACCCGTTGGACCTTGCATAAAGTCTCAGGACTTTACCTAAGTTGATATCTACTGTTAACTACATTACAATATAACTTAGATAAATTATTACCAAACAGCTTACTGTTATTTCGAACAAGATGTTTGTGCTATTCACACAGGAATAAATGGCCTCGAGGGCATCATATTCCTACATCTCCCACTTGCACTCAGGCCCATTTATCTCGGTATCTTATACCGTTTTTACACATAAGTTTTCCCGACTTCATGTGGTAGAGCCTTCGTGAATGGATCTGCTAAAACCGTCTACACTATAGACTTAAGGGTTTCTATGTTTAGACCAACCATTTGAATCTCATTCAAATAATTCACTTGGTCTATCGGAATCTATAATACTTTATTTCCCTGGATCTTATCCAGTTCATCGTATCTTACGATAATAATTTCAAATTAGTTATTGGTCATTTCAAATGGTTCATATTCATTTCTGATAAATAATCAAACTCTTTGATTACTTAATCAAAATATATGTTCCATCTCTTTGATGTCTCGCAGGTAATTTATACGCTCCCACTGACCTTGAAAACTATCTGGCTAATTCATATAAGTTGGTTCGTCTAAATCATATTTAGAAAAACGAACTTATAAGTGAATGCGCAAATTTTCATGGTCAACTTAAGCATTTTACATCGGCTTTGGTCTGAGTAGATCTGTACACATCTGTTGGTGAAAGCGGTTTCATCATAATCCGGTTTAAAGAAATTAGGATGAAAACCGTTCCCGTCCAACATTATTGTACTTCACTATTTTCTTTTCTGCACCAATCTTTCAACTTAAAGATTTACTTGCAGAAAGAGAGGAAACATTTTCCTTGGGTACGTAAACTAAATTCTCAAATTTATTTACGCACACGGACCTGCATCAAGTTTTAAATCGGAGTTACTACTCCGAATTTCATCCTAGAAGTTGACTAAGTCATCATCAGTTATGATGTCTAACTCGACAATCCGTCTCACGAGATTCGAGTAATAATACAACTTCCTTACGATTGATTTATTGAATATATTATTGATAATGTCCTTATAGAACATTATCAAAACCTAGGCATTACTATCTGGGACTTAACCCAGAGGGAGGAGTTAGCTCAGAATCACTTACAATGGATCACACAAAATCTAATTAAGTGTGATTCATACCTTTTAACACACTAATGTGTTAACAGACTTGATCTGAGAGAAAATCACATTTTCTTTTAATTACACAAGATTTTATGTAGCTAAGTATTTGACCATTCGATCTAATCGAATCAGTTTAAATACTTTAGACATTTCGTTCTTTATTTTATCAGACTTGTGTTTCATCAAGAACACGTGTCTTAATAAAATATACGAATAACTTATTTTGGTTAAACTAGACTCGGGTACATCAGTATGTACTAGACTGAGTTCGACAACTCATTCTCCCACTGTCTCACAGATGGGTTTCGGCCATTGTATCTAAGAGGCTAAGACTCACAAGTGTCTGTAGACTTCATAATACGAGAGGTCAGACCCCTCTTTATGTGACTTGTGAAGCTTAATCTCTTGATACGGCCTAGTCTAATTTTACCATATAAGTTTGCTACTATCTTGTGTATTTATATATTAACATTTAATATATATAGTTATTTACAAATTACTTAACACAAAACATTACTTCAGAAGCAATGTGACGACATTCGTCAAAATGTGTTAAACTTCTTTTGTATAACAACTTATTCCGAAATGTGACATCAAAATATGTCAGGTTTTCATTTCCTCCTACTTATGCCTCTACTAATGATAAATTAAACTTACTTTCTCAATTGATTTTCCGAAGTGCCTTCTTCCTTTTCTAAATCACATTTAGATATCAACATAAATAAATAAATAGCTATGCAAGCAACTTATGTATCCAAACGCTTGAGCTTTGCAATCTTGAGTGTAGCTCAAGAAGTTGCTTGTCTCAAGATCCGGTTGGGATACATGGTCTTGCATCGCTCATGCACTCGTATTCGACTCAAACGGTTTGATCGAATTTTCGAACTTTGCGGATCAAAATTGTTTGTCCATACAACTTTGAGGGTAGCTCGACAAGTTGTAGGGAGAAACATACTTTGAATGTCCTATATGTTCAAGCTGCCTCATATAGAGACGAGTGACATGTAGCTTTAATTTATTTGTTGGACCTAGAACTTAATGAAATCATATTTCTTAAGTCTGTTCTTTAGAAGGTCATTTAATGTCAACGAGAATATAGTTTTAATTCTATCAATTAGAATTTAACTTGATATTCAATTAATCAACTTTTTGACCAATTAACTTATTAAAATATTATATTTTAATTCCTACGGTAAACATAGTCTTGCCCTAGTTTCAGCATATGTTCAATATTAAATATAGGTCTGATCCCCCTCGAACCGTAAGGCGTGAACCCTTTCGTGTCTCACTTGTCTTGTCCTGCCTTGTTTCCATCACGTCACGTCTTGTCTTGACACCTGTAGGCTAGTCCCGTAGTTGGTAGCACACGCTACGACTACTACTTGTCCCGTTTTACTTTCCTGCTGCGTTACTTCCTGTCGTGTTACTCTGTTATAACCACAGCATGCTAATCAACCAGTAAACTTTTGTGTAAAAGAACCTCAGCATGCTAATCAACCAGTAAACCGTTGTTTAAAGTTCGGTGCACTTGCAGTAAAGTCTAACCCTTATTGTAGACTTTACCTGACGTACAGTTCCTTTTTCTTGGGTGCTGTACGTCAGGTGTTTAGCCAGAGATCATGGACGAGGCAGACTCGCTGGAGTACGTGGAGCCGAGGACGTCGACATCAGAGTATGTACCTGACAAGGGCCAGACCTTGAGGTCTTTTAGTCGCCACTTTCAGAGGTTACTACTTTCAGTTTTCTTTTAGATAGTTTGTTGCCACGCTTAGGCTTCTTTTTTAGACTTTATACTGTTGGATATCATATCTCTAATTTAATGAATGCAACATCATTTCTGTACTTTCTGTTGTTTCGAACTATATTAATGCAAGAACCTGAAAATCTTTTAAAATGGTACCTCTACAGACGCTTATTGGGTCCGAGCTTCTCAGCTCTGGCCTAAGCGGTCCTTGTCACGCTTCGCCTCCGTCCATTTTGGGAAGCGGGGCGTGACAGGTTTTAGTGGTGGCCCATGCAGGTCTTGCAAAAGTTCGGAACAATAAAAGTACCACATTCATTTGATATCCACGTACAAGTCTGAATTAGTTTCCCCGTCTTAGATAGTAGGAAGACTTAGGTAGACGTCCCAGGTTGATGGTCGGAGGCCTTGGTTAAGATTTAGTCGTCCTCGTCCTAGACTATCTTAGCACCCCCATTTGATTCTGATCGTATTAGATATCTAGAGTCCTTCTTTTAGTTGGCCGCTCGCCCAGCTCCATCGACTTCGGGCCCAGCAGAACGTAACCTCGATTCTCTTAGGAACCTTCTCTTTAGATCCTGATTATATTCTAGCTCATAGGAAGCCTTGAGCTGAGTTATTTTAATCTTTAGACGACCCGATGATTAGAACCCTTGTCCTCCAGCATCCCTCTGATCCTTGCAAATTTTGTGCTATCGACCATAGAGTCCCATCGTAGCTCTTCACGATTCATATCTTACGCGTAATCTTCAAGCGATCATTTTTCCTTTCTCTCGATTCTCGTGATCGTTTCCTGACGATCATCATCAATCCTTCGTATCCCTTCCTTGACCAATTCTACCTCCTCTAAAATTATTTTCGACTTTCCTTATTAAGTTTTCGCTCTAGCTTAATTTCTTTGAAAACCCCTATATTATATATTTAAAATTTGTTGTTTTGGATCGAGTTAAAACTTTTAATTGACTTGAAGCTTTCTGGGACGTAAATGTTTTAAGTCAATATCTCGCATTATTTGCCTTGTTTCCAAAATATATACATTACTTTTATAAACTACACAATTTATTTCTACTATCTTGTACTTATTTTTGAATTTTTCCCCTTTTCCCAAAACCTGCTTCATTTAAAAGTATTTTCGAAATTCATTATTAAATTCTCAGTCCAATTTGACTTCTTAGAAAACTTTTATTTCTTACTTTCGGTTGAGTTAAAATTCTTTCGCAAATTTTGAAACCTTTCGGTCGTAAAAGTTTTAAGTTACGGCCTCGTACTTATTTTCGAATCAGTATCCATCGTATTTTAGTTTAAAACTTTGTTACCATTTCGGGAATTCAATATATCATTTTTCTACCTACGAAATTTATTTTAACCATTTACGTACGTACTTTAGAATATTTTTCTAAAACAAAGGGGGGATTTTATATTTCTTTACATATAAACATCTCTATGTTCATCGTGCTCATACTTCAAGAACCTTTGTTTAAATTCATTTTCATTTGCAAAACAATCGCTACCTCATCCTACTTTTATTTCTTTTATTTCTTGTTTTCGAAACTCATTATTAAATTTTTTTTCGCTCGGTTTAACTCCCTTGAAAACCCTTTAGTATATATATATTTAAAATTTCTTGCTTTTCGGATGAAAGTTTCCTTCTGAGATTTTGAAATCTCCTTAGTCGTCAATTTGCAAGCTACTATCTGGAAATTATTTCAAATCGGTATCTTTCATATTTTCATTTTTTTAAACCGTGTTGACATTTTAATGATTCAAATTTATATTTTCTGAGCTACAAGATCTATTTCTAAATCACTTACTGTGCATACTTTTTAAAATATTTTCTAAACTAGGGGGACTTCAATTATTTTATTATTATTATTATATCTGTTCTATGATCCTCGTGACCACATTTCAAAATCTTTGTGTAAACTTATTTTCATGTGCAAAACAATCGTTATTCCACCCTACCCATCCTTCCTTCGTCTTACTTTTCCAAAATTTTAAAAATTCTACCATCTGCTCACTCCCTTCTACATTTTTATATATATAAAAGTATATGATACCATATTCTACATGTAATTCTCCTGTCATCAATCTAATTATTTTGAAGAATATTTTGTCTCATCCAACCAACTATCTCCTTACACCCGTCTTATTTGAACTCGTTCCTTCCGATCTTATTTCGTTCCGCTTTTGATTTAGTTTTCCTTCCTTCTTTTATCTAGACATTAGACCTTGTAGTTATCCATGCTATCTCCAGTTTAGGAGTAGGCCCTTTGGTAGGTGATGTCGTTGCAGTGCCTGAGTATAGGTAGAGTGTGTAGACCTGTATGAGTGTGTCATCTTTAGGATCCTGATGTTTGTTTCATGTGTCTTGAATGTGTACTCGGCGTTAACCATGGTATGCTGGAAGTTGTCTGAATGACGGTATTCATACTTATATGAATGGCGTCATCGCAGGCAAATCCTTAGACTTAGTTTTAGTTTTAATGAATGGTTTATCTTGGTTGTATGTGACTGTATCAAAAACTTTGTTTTCTTTAAACCAAATCTTTAAAGTTTTAAAACTAGCTCACAACATCACAAATCACTTAACCTCCCTCATCCATTACCGCAACACCACACGTTTTTCCAAATGTTTTAAAATATTTCTTTGGCCTTAAGTCCCTCTTTCTCTTCTCTTCTTCTCCCTTAAAGAAAGTTTTCGTGTTTATGGTTGTTATATTAGTTGGGACTAGCTAATATCGTTATAGGATTTTTGTTTGCAGGTAGGCTTGGAGTGAGCTGAGTTTTATTATGGCAATGATTAATTGATTTTGGGAACACGAGGATGATGGATTAGAATATCTTTTGGATGAAAAGAATGAACTGTCCAAGACTTATTTATAATACCGATGTGAGATGTACTCAATGGAGAATTCTGGTTGGATGAGATTATATGCGAGGAGATGAGAACTCATCATACTTGAGGCTTAGACGGGTAGTAGATAGGATTAACTGCGGAGAATGGTATGAGTTAGGATGATCATGAGATTGAGTAAAGCTTATATTAGCATTAAGACTGATTGATGAATTGACGTGAGAAGACTTTGAGAATAACACGACGTGTGGAGATTAATGGATGTTTAGGTAGTCGGACTTAATGTTGGTTGGGATTAGTTATAGTGAGTAGGATGAGGGGTAATTCTGACAGATCAAATTATTTGGTGGATGAATTTATGGGGAGATATGACGAGAATGTATTGAAGACACGACGATTGCTGATTGGTGAAGGTATTATAGGATAGACAAATGTTTTTGTCTTGGATTGGTAGTTGACTAGAATCTCATTTTTCTTGGAGATTGATTAACATTGGGAGGAGATGGAGAAATTTAAAAGATATTATGGAGAAGATGATTATTTTTTTTTGTGAGGACTTGGAGTTGGGAATTTGAGCAGTAGTGATGGGTCTATAGTTAAGTATTAGGAAGAGAGTTTAGTCGTGGCTTTGCCCAGTGAAAAGATGGACTAGGATGGATTATTGAGGAACGTTGTTCGAAGTTACGGGATTAGAAATCCTTATGGGTAGATATAATAGTTGCGAGTATAAGGTTATATGGGTAATATTATTATTAGTGTGAGTGATTTCGAGGGCGGAATCATTTCTATGGTGGGTAGAATGTAACGGCCTGTTTCTATCGTACTTTCTTCGTGCACGTGCTTTTGATCGTGCACGTGTTTATTTTAAACTTTAGTTGTTTTTGAACGTTTTTGTGTGATATGTCGTCGTGATCGTCTCTGAAAGTATTAGATTGTGGAACAACTTGGGAACGACATATCTCGAGTCGTTCTTCCGCGATACTAACTTATTTGATGCAACGTCGCGACTTTCTGTTTTGACGCGAGACGTTTCTATTTTTAGTTTCGTCTCTCGACGTCGAAATTTAGATCCGTCTTCTCCACTCTCTTTCTTTAGTCGTCCCGAACACCCTAAAATTATTTTACAATTTTTAGACTTAATTTGACCTATTTTCCATTTTTTGAAAGTTTTAAATAATTTTAAAACCTATTTTTATAAGTGTTTTAATTACAATAAAATTCCTATATTATAATAATGCTTTAAAGAATTTTTAGACCAAATTTCAAAATTTTTGGCCGCACCCATCTTGCGTGAGGGAGAGGAGAGTAATTTTAAATTATATAAATTATTTTTATTATTTTAATTACGTTTTTCTTAACTCAAACCCTAACCCTAGCTCTAACCTATTTATACTAGCCCTAGGATAGGTTATTTTCGCATTACAAAAACCCTAGCCGTCAAAAACACATTCCCGACGTTCGTCGCAACGTTGCGACGATCGCCCAGTGCACGACCGACGGCCGCCCCCGCAATTCCCAGCGCACGACCGGCGCTCCGCTCCGCATCGCCGCTTGCAACGCTCCGCTGCACCCCCCCCCCCCCCCCCCCCCCCGCTGTCGCCCCGCTCCGACCGAGGCTGTCTCTCGGTCTGACCGAGAGAACAGCCCGCTCCGCACCGCTCCACAGCCGCACCGCACCGCTCCGCATCGCCAAGCGCCTGACCGAAGCCGCTCCCCGCACCGACCGAGAGACCGCTCCGCATCGCTCCGCAGTGCTGCAGCGCTTGTACCCCCGTGTCTGACCGAGAGGCCCGCTCGGTCTGACCAACGATTGCCCTCGCGCCAGCCTTGCAACGACCCCGCTGCGCTACATCAGCGCCCGACCGAAGCCATCTCTCGGTCTGAACGAGAAAGCTCTCCGCAGCGGCAGTGCACGACCGACGGCCATTCGTCGCAAGTTGGTTTCTCCCACACTAACTCCTGTGGTGGGCCCCCCAAGTTCTCCAGAGGTGTTGTGGGCCCCCCTTGGACCCCTAGCACTGCTGTGGGCCCCACTTGGACGTGCTACTTCGCGGATTTACCGTCTCCGACGTTGCGACACGTCGTAGGCCTTCGTCGCAAGTTCTAGCTTTTGGAGGATCGTGCAAGGATCAGATCTGAAGCTGAGGAGTTCTCCGATCAGACACGACATCCAATCTACGACAAACTCCGGTTTAGGTTGGTTCCCCGAAACTCGTAGAAACCCCCACAATAGCTGACTGAACCCTAAACTAAAAACCGTCAACTTGAACTAAATTTATTTTCCAGCACCTGTAAAACGTTGAACGAACTTAGAAAATCGACGAATGGACTTTGTTGACTGTGCACATAGGATAGATCGTCGATTAGGCTGAAACATCAAAAAGTGACTTTTGACGAATAGGATAGTCCCGAAAACCTAGAAACGAAACCTAATAGGATTTGATGAATTTGAGACCTGACATCGTCGCCGTGGCGATATTTCAGACGGACTTCCGTGGACGAGATGCTTGGACGAGACGCTTCGAGAGGACGACACACTCGCCATCGCAGGCAAGTGTACCCACTTGCGTTTTTGACCGTGCTTGGGTCTTAGATTGCTAGAACTGTTAGACTGTGAATGTATAGAACTGGACGTGAAATGATAGCGTCCGGGACAACTCCTGACGGCTCAGAATTGACGACGAAGTCTGAGCCTGACAACAACAACTTTAATGCTGTAGGGCTATCATGTGTGTGCGTGTGTGTGGACACCCTAGAATAACCCTTCATGTCTTGTCACGTCCCGTCCCGTCTTGCACAGCCCGCTGGGTAATAGGGCACTCTTCGAGTGATCCCTTGTACAGATTCACAGCCTGCGGGCAATAGGGCACTCTCCAAGTTGAGATAGTGATCCCTTGTACGGATACACAGCCCGAGGGCAATAGGGCACTCTCCAAGCTAGAGAGAGTGATCCCTTGTACGGATTCTCAGCCTGCGGGCAATAGGGCACTCGCCAAGCTTGAGCGAGTGATCCCTTGTACTGGTGTCATGTCTTGTCTTGTCTTAGGGTTTGGGGTTGGGTTGAGCATGCGCACGGCAAGAGGGTCTGATCCCCCTCGAACCGTAAGGCGTGAACCCTTTCGTGTCTCACTTGTCTTGTCCTGCCTTGTTTCCGTCACGTCCCGTCTTGTCTTGACACCTGTAGGCTAGTCCCGTAGTTGGTAGCACACGCTACGACTACTACTTGTCCCGTTTTACTTTCCTGCTGCGTTACTTCCTGTCGTGTTACTCTGTTATAACCACAGCATGCTAATCAACCAGTAAACTGTTGTGTAAAAGAACCTCAGCATGCTAATCAACCAGTAAACCGTTGTTTAAAGTTCGGTGCACTTGCAGTAAAGTCTAACCCTTATTGTAGACTTTACCTGACGTACAGTTCCTTTTTCTTGGGTGCTGTACGTCAGGTGTTCAGCCAGAGATCGTGGACGAGGCAGACTCGCTGGAGTACGTGGAGCCGAGGACGTCGACATCAGAGTACGTACCTGACAAGGGCCAGACCTTGAGGTCTTTTAGTCGCCACTTTCAGAGGTTACTACTTTCAGTTTTCATTTAGATAGTTGCTGCCACGCTTACGCTTCTTTTTTAGACTTTATACTGTAGGATATCATATCTCTAATTTAATGAATGCAACATCTTTTCTGTACTTTCTGTTGTTTCGAACTATATTAATGCAAGAACCTGAAAATCTTTTAAAATGGTACCTCTACAGACGCTTATTGGGTCCGAGCTTCTCAGCTCTGGCCTAAGCGGTCCTTGTCACGCTTCGCCTCCGTCCATTTTGGGAAGCGGGGCGTGACAAACTGCCATGTCATGCATACTATAACTGCTAGGTTGCTAGTTGCCTTGCTTTCCGTTTCCTTGCCCAAGTCTTTTAGACTTGCTGGCATGTGCCCCTTTACTCTTTTGGGTGACACATGTTAGATCCTGATCCTGCGTACATTGTGGAGGACGAGGTGTTTGCTGACGCCGAGCCCGAGCTTGCATTTGACGGGGAGTACGTGGACACTGGGGACCAGTCCGAGTGTCTTCGTTGTGCTTTCCCTTTTGTTTAGACTGTTGTTTTGTTGTCGGTGGTAGCACCTATACTTTGTTACGTTATTGGTTTTGTTGGCCTTGTTCTGGGCCTTTAGACTCTTTCTTTTAGCCTGGTGGCTTTTCTGGAAGTTGAACTTAATTTTTCATGTTGGACGAATTATGAGATATGAGATTTTATTTCTGTCTCTCCTTGTGTTATTATTGTAATGCCCTACCAGCTACTGCACAAGTACTAGAGGGGGGGTGAATAGTACTTTAAAATAATAAGGAGTATAATTCCAAATTAAATTGCAAACAACTACCAAATCAATTTGCGGAAGCTTAAATTGAATGACAACACAAAATTAACAATGCAAACAAATGATGTTAATGGGTTCGGATCCACCCAAGTCTCCCCGACTTGTTCCCGGTGATCCTACGTCCCAACCACCCGGATCCCTTCCGGATACTTGAGTTAGAAACCCTAACTCAAGATTTCCACTATGAATATCTTGTGAAAAACCTTCACAAGATCAAATCATACATGCAAAAGCAAACGTGAATCCCACAACCCGGGATCACAACCTTCTCTCACAACCGAGAGAATCACAAAGCAATATTAAAGAGTTTAATATGAAATAAACAATCTTACCACAAAATCCTATACCTTGAGTTTTTCTTACCCAAATGGTGAAATGAAGGATTTGAGGAAGATGAAGTCACCAAGACCTAGCACCAAGGAAATGACCAGCAATCGGTGCCTAGGGAAGATTTGGAGACTTGGATCAAGCAATAGCTTGAAGAGCTCACCAAGAAAAAGCTTCTCTCTAGATCTAGAAATGAGAGAGAATGGGTTTCTTGTGAGGAAGAGAGCTTTAGATTTGAGTGAGAATAGCTAACTCTTTTGATCTCAATGAATCTCTTAATGGCAGCTCTAACCTAGATAGAAATGACCTAGGTTCGAATTTATAGGGTCTCATAAAAACAAGTTAGGTCATTCACCAACGGATAGAAATCTGTGAGAATTAGTCGGTCAAAGAACAGTCACTGACCGACTAGTTCATCAACTAGTCGGTCAGTCAAACAACGTGGACCGACTAAGAGTAGATCTGAGAAGAGATAGAATTTCAGACCTAGAAATCTAGTCGGTCCAAGAAGACTGTCTGACCGACTAGTTTCACAACTAGTCGGTTAGTCAATGAACGTAGACCGACTAAGAGGCAAAATGAATTAGTCTGACTGCAATATGACTTAGTCGGTCCAAGAACAAAAGTTGACCGACTAAATTGTCAACTAGTCGGTCACCAAACGTTCTTAGACCGACTAACGATAAACAGTAGCTTAGGAGAATTTTAGCATGAACAGTAAGTCACAACTAGTCGGTCAAAGAAGCATCACTGACCGACTAGTTCACAAACTAGTCGGTCGGTGAGTCAACGTAGACCGACTAACTGTAAACAGTAAAGTCCAAGAAATTAAGGAATCAAACTAGTCGGTCCAAGAACAGTTGCCGACCGACTAGATCACCATCTAGTCGGTCAGTACTTGTTCTTGTACCAACTAACATGCACATACAAGTCCGAATCGAAGCGCGACGCTTCGAGGAAGTTAGAATGAACTTGTGCAAGAATCCTAGAGCTACGAAATGAGCGTAATGAAGATAGAAACGTAAGATATACTCAAGGCTTAACATTCTATATATCGAAGCTAAAAGACTATAAATAAAACCTTAATAAACGGTCTTTGAGAGCTTCGATTGAATCTTCATAACTTCCAAAACGGCGCAAGAGCTTCAACGAAGCTTTAGGCATGAATACGAGCTTTGGGAAGTGTTGAGATGTCGCTTTGAATGTTCTCGTGAAATTGGCGACGATCTCCAATACTGCGCTCACAAATTGTTAGTTCATGGATTATTTATGTTTGCTCATCATCAAAACCAAATCCGGGGAGTCCAATATACAACATTCTCCCCTTTTTTGGTGATGACAAACCAACATAAATAATAATCAAAAATAATGATTCAAATGTAAAATACTTACTCCCCCTGCATTGATGACACGTTAATTCCAAAATGAATATATATGAATTGCATCAAGCAGACGAGTAAGATAAATAAAGAGAATCAATTTTCGAAATATCGGATTTTGAAAATCCTTATATGTATCTTAACTCCCCCTGAATCTAACATATCAAACTAGATTCTTGGAAATTGAGTTAAATTTTCATTTGCGCTATTTATTATCATTATCTCTCCCCCTTTGGCATTATCCTAAAAATGGGGGGCATACAACGACAACAACTAGGAAATGGAAAATCCAACATCGGGAGTCGTAGACAATGACGATGGACCAAATTGACACCAAGGGAAAAAAATGTGGAAATCAAATCAAGGTGTGCCAAAATGTCCATTATCAAAAAAAAAATCAAAGATAATCTAAATCATCAAAAATATCAAATGTTTATTCATGTCTTGAATAAAGAAACATACTCTTCAATATTCAATATTCTTGGTTAATTTTGTGCATGGAAAACAATTCTATATAATTATAGAAATATAATCTATTTAACCAAGTTTTTAAACGTCGAGCGACGAAATCACATTTCAAATGCATTCAACGAATATTAAAATGTGCACGACGAATAAAAGATAAAGAGAACGACGATGTATATATATATAGAAGCAGCATGAGTACATCCCAAAAAAAATATCCAATATAAGAAGTACATCACATCAAGTGCTACATATCATCAAAAAGAAATACATCATACATCATCGACATCATCAAAGTATATCAAAATACATCAAAACATCATCAAATCATAATATCCAAAGTGTATCAAAAACAACCAACACCGAAACCCTAAAAGCTCAAAAATACATCAAAACATCTCTCAAACCCCATCCAAACCCAAAATACTCTCACTAAGATATATCATCCAAAGCGTAGTGGAGAGTCCTCGAAACAAGCGATCACGAGGAGGTGGCTGGATCTGCAGTCTCCGTGGGTCCAGTCGACGGAGTGGACTCAGGCTCTGCAGGGAGTAGAGGTGTCTCAACAGACGGGATCGTCGGGGCATGTGTGGAAGCAGCAGCAACAGGCTCAACATCAGCAGGCACATCAGCAGGGTCAGCAGGAGGCTCAGACGTCTGAAGTGCAGAAGGCTCTGGAGCACCGGAAGTGGTGCCAACACCAGGAGCAGAAGATGTAGCAGCAGCAGCAGTGGCCTCATCGCCACGGGCTAAAGAAGTGACAAGCTCGTCAAGCTCCTCATCGTCCATCTCCTCGTCCTCAGACACGGACGGAGGAAGATCAATGCCCATCTGACGAGCCATACGGCAAACTACCTCCTCGGTACGAGCCAAGCGAGACTCGTGCCGACGAAGTATCCGTACGACATCATCCAAAGTAGCAGGACGAGAGGGGGCACCAGCAGCAGAGGGAGTCGCCTGAGAAGCAGATGTGGTAGACCTCTGTACGTGACGAAGTGCCACTAGAGATTTCTTCACGGCCATCGCGTTCAGAGGAGTACCCAAGGGACGCTCATCGTCAGGAGGGAGAGGGACTCGGAAATGACGAAAGACTAGAGTCAACAGACAAGGATATGGAATATGCACAGACTTATTGGTCTTGCGTATACACTCGAAAGAGTCCATCTTATCGAGTATCACGCGAGCCCAATTAATCTCGCATCCCAAGAAAAGAGCGTAGATCAATTTCAAGAACGGCTGGGATGGGAGAGAAGAGGATCCATACTTGGGGAGGAGGCAAGACTTCAAGATCAGGTTAAGGACCCACGCATTCGGTTTGAAAGATTTCGATGGAACACCAATGAATGCGGAGGGGATAACCTGGAAGATATCTGAAAGAACAGACTGGTCCAAGGAAGAAATATCGTCGACGGAAATATCTGAAGGAAGGAGACCACACGACGAGCAACCAAGAATCACCCCCAAGATTTCTGCCGTGAGAACTATAGGAGTTCCCAAGACAGTCGTCTCAATGGAGTGGCTGGCATCGTACTGGCCTCGAATACGATTGGCATAGAACAATTTCACTAGGCGAGGATAAGGTTTGGGATTGGCCTTGGGGTCGTATCGGAGATAATCAAGAAGACCACTATAGGACAGAAGATCAGCAAGGCCGAGAAAATCAGAAAACTGAACGTAATGCTCTAACAACAGTGGACAGTGCTCTATACAGTTGTACGCTGCGAGACACTGAGGGTCATCGCGGCACAACGATATGTCTACACCGCCGACTGGCATAGGAGCTTTACCCTTAGCCTTACGGGTCTTCGGAGGAGGAGTAGGTTCCCTAGCAGGCTCATCCTCTGGAATAAATTCAGAGTCGGAATCGGGAGGAGTAGCCGGAGATTGAAGAATAGGCTTCTTGGTCTTTGATTTTCGGGGTTTAGTTGTGGCCGTCCTCGGCTTCTTAAGAGGAGGCGAAGATGGAGAGGCTTAGGTTGACTTGGCACGACGCTTAGGCTTAGGTGGATTCCTAGCGGTAGGTTGTTCTACGGTCATGGGGGAAGCCCCAGAGGGAGTGATAGGAATTCTCGTCTTTGCCATGATCGTGGCACGACGAGTACAAGCAACACAAACTACTAGCAACACAAGCCCTAGAGATCAAAAGAAATCCGAACGCACAAACCCTAGATGCACAAGCCCTAATTGAAACAATTCGGAAACCCTAGGAGCTAGATGAGATAAAATCGAACCCTAGGGTAGGAATCGACCTAGGAGAGGGAGGGAGATACCTAGGAGGAGGAGGCGACGGCGGCGGACGGCGAGGATGGCCTGAGATATGGCCGGAGTCGACGAGAATTTGAAGGGGCTCGATCGGGTTTTGGGGTTTATCGGGCTGGAGAAGATGAGAAGACCGACTAAGAATGATTTTAGTCGAACCAAAGTGAGAATAAGTCGGTCTGGAATCAAAAAGACACAAATGCCCTAACACACTTAGTCGGTCATAGTTCAAGCACTGACCGACTAGATTACGATCTAGTCGGTCGGTCAATGAGCTTGAACCGACTAAGTCGAAACAGAGGCAAACAGTGAATTTCTAGGGCAAGATTTAGTCGGTCACAGTATATTCACTGACCGACTAGTTTTCAATCTAGTCGGTCGGTACGTGTACTATGACTGACTAACGAAAGAAAATGATAGGAGATGGATGAGAGCTTGATCTAGTCGATCTGAGTTCACTTGCTGACCGACTAGATGAGCATCTAGTCGGTTGACAAATGAAATTAGACCGACTAGAAGAGTTCAAAATTTGATAATTGATTTTTCTTCACAAACCACTTGGATGAAACAACTTAAAACTCTCATTAGTCATCTAAATTACCCCATAAAACGTCGAAATCTTAAATACGACTTTCAAATACGAATTCGATCATAAATTCAAATATATCACATAAAATTCCCAAAAATTCAATTAATCTAGCATGAACAAAATATCGCGAAATCGAATAGCATGCAAGATAATTGAATGAAATATGAATCCTATATCTCGGATTCACCCATAATCCCCAATTCTCGACGCAACCGCACAAAGGAGTCCTCCTTTAGGGGTTTCATGAAAATATCGGCGATTTGCTTTTGGGTTTCAACGTACACTAATATGATGTCCTTTTTAGCAACATGATCATCTAAGAAATGGTGTCGGACATCTATGTGTTTTGATCGGGAATGGTGCACCGGATTCTTTGAAAGACAGATAGCACTTTGGTTATCCACCATGATAGGGCTAGTATCACAGTGAATACCAAAATCCTTCAATGTGTGTCTCATCCAAAGAACCTGGGCACAAGCGGCACCGGCGGCAATATATTCCGCCTCGGTGGTTGAAAGTGATACCGAATTTTGCTTCTTGGAAAACCAAGAGACAAGAAAATTTCCTAGAAAATGGCAAGTGCCACTAGTACTTTTCCTGTCAGATTTGCATCCCGCATAATCGGCATCACTGTATGAGACTAACTCATACGTGCTAGATTTCAGATAAAGTAATCCAAAATCTAAAGTGTAACTTAGATAACGGAAAATACGCTTTACCGCTACTAAGTGAGACTCCTTAGGTTGAGACTGATAACGAGCACATACGCATACGGCAAACATAATATCGGGCCTACTTGCGGTAAGATAAAGTAAGCTACCTATCATACCTCGATATAGACGAATGTCTACATCCTTACCGCCCGTATCCTTGTCAAGATGCGTAGTTGTGCTCATTGGAGTCTTTTTCCCGGAAGCACTTTCCATTCCAAATCGCTTAAGCAACTCCACCGTATACTTCGTTTGGTGGATGAAGATTGCATCGTTCATTTGGCGAATTTGGAGACCTAAGAAATATTTGAGTTCGCCCATGTGGCTCATCTCAAATTGTTCCTTCATAACATTAGAAAACTCTTCGCAAAGAGTGAAGTTAGTAGCACCGAAAATGATATCATCAACATAAATTTGAACTAATAAAATATCATTATTCGCATGCTTAACAAAAAGTGTAGAATCGGCTTCGCCCATTTTAAAATTCAAATCCAAAAGAAAATTCTTTAGGCGATCATACCAAGCTCGAGGAGCTTGTCTCAAACCATAAAGAGCTTTCTTTAGTTTAAAAACATGATTTGGAAATTTTTCATTTATGAAGCCCGGAGGTTGAGAAACGTAAACTTCCTCAACGACATCTCCGTTTAAAAATGCACTTTTAACATCCATTTGAAATAACTTAAAATTTTTATGGCATGCATAAGACAATAAGAGTCTAATGGATTCTAATCTAGCTACCTGAGCGAAGGATTCTTCGAAATCGATACCTTCCTCTTGGCGATAGCCTTGAGCAACTAACCGAGCTTTGTTCCGGATGACGACTTGATTTTCGTCGGATTTGTTCTTGAAGATCCACTTTGTCCCTATGACGGTGTGGTGCTTCGATGGCAAAGGAACAAGCTCCCATACCTCATTCCTCTCGAATTGAATGAGTTCCTCCTCCATGGCAAGGATCCAAGCACTATCTTCGCACGCTTCAACTATATTCTTTGGCTCTATTGATGAGACAAAGGCACTATTGGCGAAGTGGTGGACTTGAGATCTCGTCTTGACACTATCATTAATATTGCCAATAACTTGCTCATGGGGATGGTCGTGAACGGTATGAAGCCGCTTGGGAATACCTTGATCACTAGGCACATTCTCAACAACTTCATTAGTCGGGTTAGTCTCAATAGAATCAATTGAATCAATAGACTTAGAATTTTCAAACGAATCACACAAAACATCCATAGAATCATTATCATTTGAAATTCTAGAAGTAGTAAAATTCTCATTAAAAGAGACATGAAGTGATTCCTCGATCGTAGAGGATCTTTTGTTGTATATCCGGTAGGCTTTGCTATGTGAGGAATACCCAACAAATATCCCCTCATCCGATCTCGGATCAAACTTGTCCAAATTATCATATGTGTTTTTAATGAAACATTTTGCGCCGAAAACACGAAAATGTTTAACTTGAGGCAATCTACCAAACAACAATTCATAGCAAGTTTGTTTGGTGTCGGGCCTCAAAAGTATTCTATTAAACACATAGCAAGCGGTGTGTACCGCTTCCGCCCAAAATTGATAACCAAGTTGACTATCTTCGAGCATAGTGCGAGCACACTCCACAAGCGTTCTATTCTTCCTCTCAACAACACCATTTTGAGGAGGTGCGCGAGGGAAAGAAAACATGTGAGTAATTCCAAGATCATCACAAAAATTTGAGAAAGACTCATTCTCAAATTCACCCCCATGATCACTACGAATAGTGACAATGGTGGTTCCGATGAGATTTTGTACTTTCTTCACAAATATTGTGAAGTTTTCAAAAGCTTCATTTTTATTACATAAGAAAAATACCCATGTAAATCTTGAATAATCATCAACGATGACTAGTCCATATCTTGCATTTCCTAAGGAAGCAACCCTAGTTGGCCCAAATAAATCTAGATGTAATAGCTCTAGTGGCCGTTTCGTAGAAATGCTTTTCTTAGGTTTAAATGAAGATTTAGGAAGCTTGCCACGTTGACAAGAATCACAAAAACTTTTCTTTTCGAAAACGAGCTTCGGAAAACCTTTAATGGAATTTAATTTCGAAAGTTTATAAAGTGTTCCAAAGTTCACATGTCCAAAGCGTCGATGCCATAAGTGTTGTTCACTTGTGTTGGCAACGAGACATTGTTCATATGACTTAGGAAGATCCAAAATATAAATATCTTTATGGCGTGTGCCGGAAAATAATAATTTATTATTATCATTTGAAATATGACACAATCCTTTCGCAAAACTAACTTTGTAACCTTTGTCACAAAGTTGGCTTATTGAAATAAGATTATGATTTAAACCATCAACTAGATAAACATCGCTAATTAAGGGTTTAGAGGGGTTACCCACTTTACCAACACCGACGATGGTTCCGCTCTCGTTGCCTCCAAATACGACGCGATTTCCATTTGCAATGGGAACCACTCCGGAGAGCAATTGAGCGTCACCCGTCATGTGTTTTGAACACCCGCTATCGAGTATCCAATTCCCTTTGGAGCTAAATTTATATTTGTTGCTCCTTTTCTTTTTCTTTTCCTTGAGTACCTAAAGATAGAAACTTTCATATCATGGTACCCAAGGTCATTGGGTCCTCAAAGGTTAGACCTTTGGAAGCCAAGTCCAATTGGACTTTGACTTCCCCACATAATTCCTACTATGCACAACATTCGAAAAATAAGCATTCATATATACTTGTTTTTCATCCATGCTTGTGTCCTTCGGGCTCCAAATAGTGAAAATTTTGGGAGCCATCATCCTATTGGGTGCATGCATGCGTTGTTGGTTTCTACGTGATGCATGACGTGGATAGGCATACGGGACATGATGGAATGGTGCACGACGAGAATTATTCATATGATGCGGTGGGTGAACATATGCATGTGTGGAAACACGTGCGTGAGGGTGTCTCACATGGTGTGCACGTGCCCTAGAATGTGTTGCATAAAAATCATCATATGTGTGAGATGGTGGAGTAGGACGTGTGTTCCTACGTGGCATGGTATTTGTGTACATATAAGCATGACCCTTCTTTGGAGGTCCACCCAAAGTGGGTTTCTTTCCAAAAGAGGGTGTGGACGAGGTGGAAGCACCATTAGTAGATGAACTACCAATAGAGTGTTTACTACCACTCGTAGAGTCACCGAAAGTTGGCCTAACAAAAGTAGTGGCCGCTTTGGATGGACATCCCATCGTATACCCCAAACCAATGTGGTGATTGACCGGAAGTAAGTCACTTAGGATTTTATCCAAATGGTCCTTACCTTTGTTGAATTTGTTAATTCGGCCCAATGTGTTCTCATATTTCTCTTTGAGAGAACGCATAGAAGTATCCAAATTGGATACTTGCGACGTGAGCACAAAAACACGAGATTTAAGATTCTCGTTCTCAATACTCAAAGTAGATTTTTGAGAAGTTAAATCCGCTATCCTATGTTCTTCCGGATCATCAATGCTAACATGTTCAAGTTTAGATTTGAGATTGACAATCTCATTTCTTAACTCTTCAACAACGGTGTCGTTGTTGGTGATGATAGTCTTAGGCGAGGTTTGAATGCTAGCTAGGTCATCTTTTACTTTAGTATATCGATTTACTAATTTTGTATATTTAGACCATAAGTGAGAGTTAGCATCCCTAAGATCATCCATCGTTACCTCATCGCCTTCGTCGTCGCTATCATCGGAAGAGGAGGATCCTTGATCGTGCTCCTCTCTTGCCATGAAACACATGTGCGCTTGCTCCACGTGCTCATCGTCCGACTCTCCGCTTGAGGAATCCTCGGAGTCGGTGAATGTTGTTCCGAAAAGTCCCTTTTTGTACCCCTTTTTGTACTTCTTTGACTTGTCAAACTTCGGCGCCTTCCACTTCTCCTTTTGCTTGTTTTGAGGACAATCCGCTTTGATGTGTCCTGGCTTATTGCATTTAAAGCACAAAGGTGGAGAGGCGTTAGTAGAAGTAAACTTAGATTTTTGTTTGAAGTTACCCTTTCGGAAGAAGCGATTGAACTTCTTTGCCATGAGTGCAATGGATTCCATGTCCATTTCTTCTTCCGAGTCCTCATCATCGGTAGAGGTGGATGAAGCCGCCTTGAATGCAATCGCCTTTTTCTTAGGCGCATCTAGGTTCAAATAGGACTTCATCTTTTCTTGTAACTTCACCTTGCTATCTTTGCGTACCTCGTATGACATCAAAGTACCCATTAGTTGAACAACGGTGTATTTGTTCATGTCATTACCTTCCTCGATGGCGAAGGTACGTTTTTCCCAAGAAGAGGGAAGTCCTTCAATAATCTTTGAGCACTTCTCCTTTTGAGTGTAGGTGTAACGACCCGCTCTCGGGGGCCCGTTACTTATTTGATATTTGCAGGTTCCGCAGTTTACCAGTGAATTCAGCATAGCCACAACTCAGAGATGCATCACAATACTCAAACCAGCTTACATACGTTATTACAGTCCAAATTAAAGTACAACAACCACCAGCACACTTTCTGAAAAGAAGTGCGGAAAAGTAAATACACAGTACAACCCACACCAACAGTAAAGTAAATAAAACTCTGCGGCTTCAGGATCAAGTGTAGGCTCCACGAACTCTGGGGCAATATCCTCGATCAGATCTTCGTCTGTCGGTGCCATAAATGGAACCGAAGGTAAGTCACAACAACAATTCTAGCAATAGAAAAAGAGGAGTGCACAAATATGGAGCAGACTATGATAAACAAGTGCTGAAAGTAAAGTAAGGATAAAGTAAGGACAGACAAGCATGCAAGTGCGATAAGTAAAGTACATCAAGTCAAGCATGCAAGGGTGACAAGTAAAGTAAAGGTGACCGAGCAAGTACAACTAGTAATGACGATAGCAATGACTATAGCAATAATGAGAGTACTTGTGCCTATTCTAGTTAGTGACTTATAACGGGAAGTACAGTGAGCAACCAAGAGGCCAACTCTTGCCGCGGGTGCTACCCGGGCGAACCAATTCTCTGAGTACTGTGCAATAATCTGTGATCTGTGATCTGTGATCTGTGATGGTTGTCACCGGCACTGTTATGGGTTGCTAGAACCCGCACGGTGACAACAAAGTCTGGACTAGTCGCTCCCGCACTTTCGCAATTATAAGTTACCCCAAAACCCCAAGTGTCTGTGCAGGTTACCGTTCTTTGCAGTTTTACGAGTCATTTATTGTTCTCACATATCCAGTTACAATCTTTCTGTCAAGCATGTCAATCTGTTCAGGACAATAACTGTTCCGAGACTAGATGTTAAGTCCTAGGTTCATACGCGTTAACGATACTCTAAAGATCTTTGCTTGTTGAAAAGTCAAGGCAGAAACCTTAAGAGAGAATGTCAGTCCTGAGCAATGTGTGAAGTCCAATAACTAAGGTATCGATCCATGCTTCGAGCATGCGGTGTTTCCAATAAGTACACTATCTAGATTTCTAAAGTTAGAATTTACTGTGACTTACTATCTTCGAGATGATGGTAGTGAGCCGAGACTGGATCTAGTACTGATGCACGAGATTCGATGCCTGCAAACACAAGAACAACTAGTTAGAGATTACACTATTTCTTATTTATTTAACTTGGTCGTTTTGATTTTTAAAACTGTTGAAACGGTATCGAAAAGTGTTCTAAATTTTTATGTAGGCTATATAGGATAAAAATAGTTTTACTGCAGGAAGAAATATTTTTCTTAGGTCCATAGTAATTTTTATAATTTTTAGAAACTCAAAATAGTTTAAAAACCCAGATTATTTAAGTTACGCGTATCTTCCGTAATTTCTTACGGGAGCAATACAAGTCGGAATGACTTGAGTGAACAGTCAAAATGACAGTCTCGAAGTCTATTATCACATATAATTTTATCAAATATTAGTGTACGTAAAATCAGCGAGTTACGATTTTTAGAACGATTTATACCTATTTAATCTTTAGGTTCGAAAAATCATTCCGGAAAAAGTAGGCGTCTGATTGCAGTGAGACTAGCGCCATTGGGTCCGAAATGTCGTTTCCGATTTTCTGGAGCTATCCGCACATTTTTCTAGGCCCTGTATAATTAGTTATGGATTTTACATCATTAAACCCTATTATTAATTAATTAAAAGTCGAAAATTACGAAAGTTCGCCATATTTACAAGTTTGCCATTTCGAATTCTTACGTTGATCATTCGACAGCAGCTGATGGCGGGGCTTCGTGCTTCGTCGATCGGCGGTAGGCGGGAGTCGGCGGTGGCGGGAGCGTCGGGGAGAGGCCGGCGAGCGGCGGCTTGGGGCGGCGACGGCGAACGCGACGGCGGAAGGCAGCAGCGGCAGCGAGCAGCGAAGCTTGGCTTCGAAGCAGCACCGTCGGAAGCAGGGCGTCGTTCTCGGGGGTCGCCTCGTCGGAGCAGCGCTGCGGGCTCTCCTAACGGCGGCAAGGCATCGGAGGGTGGCGGCGAGGCGTGCAGTCAGAGAGCGGAGCTCCGGCGCCCTCGGGTTTCCGGTGATGACTCGAAGCGGAGGGGAGAGGGGTCTGTGGGGGTGCAGTCACGGCGGGGGAGCTCCGGCGTTCAGGGCGGAGGTCAGGGCGGTCTCGAAGCTCGGGGAGGCGAGCAAGGCTTCGAGCGGCGAAGTCGACGTCGGTGGGCGAAACTGCAACAACAGCAGCAGCGGGGCCTCGGGTCGCCGTGTGCGGGCGTCGGACGTCGGAGTGAAGCACCGCTCGGTGGCAGCGGGGTGTCGGAGAAAGCAGGGGATGGCGGCGTTCGACGTTGATGGGTTCGGGTGCGTGAGTTGGGTGGGTGTTGGCCCGGGCTTGGGAAAGAAGAAGAGACTGAGGAGAGGGGGAAGAGAGCTTGCGTGTGTGAGTATATGAAGTAGGTGAGATAGAGAGAGTTCACTGTGGGTTTACGGGAATTAGAGAGGGAGGTTAGGGGGTTTAAATAGGGTTTAATTTTGTATTAGTCAAAGATAATAAATTACATTAGGTAGGTAATAAATGAGATTTTTTGACTAGGCTAGAAAAGTTTTAAACGTATCCTCTAACACGTTTTAGGTATGGTTAGGTTAATCTAATAGTTAATAGGGTAATTAGTAATTAAGTAAAAAGGTTAAAACTTGATTAGTAGATAGAGTCAAAAATACAAAATTACGTTTTTGTCCCTACCAGTAAACGTGTCCGAAAAATTATGAAAACATACCCACGGGACCGTGTCGTCGCGAGGATGGCGAATACGAAGTCCGTTCTGGGATTTGAGCTACGGAAATACTAGTTTTAGGCCAAAACGTTTAGGAAGCGGGTCTGCAGGTTCTCTACTGAAAAGATATCCGAAAATTATGAAATTAATGTGGGAGGCCCTAAATGATCATAGGAGGTTACTGCAGAAGTTTGAAATCGATTTGAAGACGTTTGAATAGAAAATAAATTCGTTGAATCAAAACGGTAATTTTGGAAGATGAATTTTAACAGAAATGTTTTGGGTATTTGTTGAAATCCGATCTTACTAAAATACTCCATAACTATTCTGGTACTTCAAAATATTTTTATAAGAAATTTTTGAAATCAGTAAAACTACTAACAAACCATTATAAAATAGTTTAAAAATTGAAAAATTGGTCAAATACGTAAATAGTTTGTCTTGATCAAAACAGGCCGTTACATCCTACCCTCCTTAAAATAATTCCGTCCTCGGAATTTTAAAAATCTCTGTTGAAAATAATTGGATTTATGAAGAAGCTCAAGCAAATAAATGATAGAAAAGAAATAGTAATCAAGTAAATCAGGTGGTAAATAACACGAAATACAATGTGATATTATAGCATCAAGAAAGCAAGAGATGTTATATGTGAATACATGCTATTGACATCACCATAGCTTCCGTAACTAGTTTCGAAACAATAGTTACTCTGACTTCTCAAGTAGTCCAAAATTAACATGAGATAATAACATCACATGAAAATGAGGGCTATTATGATGACAACATCTGTTCGAACTTGGAACCTGAGGTGATAAGCCAGTAGCAAGCTATTTAAACCACATAAACCGGAAGACCATAAAGTTTATTCATGTTACTGGTAACTAATTGGGTTTAGCCACAGATGTTGTTCATAATATAGCATGTATCGACTATTCCACGGGTACCAACACCATCAATTTCCATAATGCCCAACCACATGCTAACGTCCAAATCACCGCCCAAAGGTAAGTACAAGGCCAACACTCTAAGTCAGTGCTCCCTGCTAGCATTCCTTCCGTCAATCTCCATACTATCCCACAATAAGGCAGTATCCAAGCTCTCATCCAGAGCCAAGCACAAGGCCTACATCCAACTTCAACACCTAAGGCCAATATCATGCCAATAAGCATCACCATCACTCCTTCCATAGACCAATACTCGATATTCGCAACACCCAACATTACCCAACAAATGAACAACCAAAAACACGCTTTCCCGCACACCAAAAGGAGTAGACGCAAGAGGAAGCCTAAACGGGATCTCAACCGGGGTGAGACCCAGGGCAGAGAGCTCAAGAGAAGCCCAAGGATCACGGCTTCCCAAGATCTCAGCCAAGCGACGGTAGCGAGGGTGGCGACGAGGGTTGTCGCCAAGGCCAAAAATCCCAAAACAGAACGTCGAAGGGCCATTGGTGGTTGCGGGTCCTCGGCGATGAGAGCTGCGGCTGGTTGACGATCCATGGCAGGGACTTCCGATGGAGTGGAGCAGAAGCTGGCAGGGCTTCGGGTGAAGTGGAGAGCTCGCTTGGGGAAGAGGCCGGGAGGAGGAGGGGCGATGTCTGAGCGAAAAGGGAACCACGGGGTGGCTTGGGAAGGAAGAAGAAGAGGGGTTAAAAAGAGAAGGGGGGCACCGAAAGTCGTCGGTGTTAGGCGGGAACGGGGATCGAGGTGGGGAAGCGGACAAAGGAAATAAATAGTGGGCATCGAAAGTCATGGGTAGATAGTGTAGGGTAGGCGGAAACGGGGCTCGAGGCAAGGATGAGGACAAAGGCAATAATGAGGGGAGATGGTAGGTAGGAAGGAATTCCAACACGTGGAAATATTCGGGTACAAGATGGGAACAGGGTTAGAAAAGAAATACGAGTTTCAAAAACATAACAGCCTATACGTGCACGCTACGTTTGGCTCATCTCAAAATCTCCAGCATCATCCTCGAGTACTTCTGAACGTCCTTCGATCTGCTTCTGCTGAGGAGCTCGAACTTCTGATAATCGAAAAATTCGAATGCTACCCTCCTTAGAATAAACGTGGCTAGGGTTCAAGCAAAGAAATAGAAAGATTCTAAGAATGTCAAATGAAAGGTCATCAGGCTTAAAAGGAGGTTGGTAGTGAATAAGATCGATGACGTCACATAATCATGATTCACGTCCTTGCGGTCCAGCGGACACGGCCAGGGAAGTGACTAAGCCAGGATCACTTATGCCCAGTCTAGCTAGGTCAATCCAACAGACTTTAGCCAAGCACATTGACCGATATCATGGTCCATTGAAGGAAGATCATCATTCATATGGGTGCCACCGACACAGAAGGATTTTTTTTATATAACAACTAATTAATCCTATTTAGAATTTGATAATGGCTTTTATTATGACCAGGTAGGTCAACTTCATTGGGGCTCTCCGAGATGTTCCCGTCCGTCTTTCGAGTGTCAAACCTGCATCCATAGAAATGATGTCTGCTTAGTCGAGTATTGTATACGATACATCCTGGTTTTGCTATACTGTTCACGAGGTAGTTTGCACGGACCTGCGTGGGCCACCAAACCTGTAACGACCCGCTCTCGGGGGCCCGTTACTTATTTGATATTTGCAGGTTCCGCAGTTTACCAGTGAATTCAGCATAGCCACAACTCAGAGATGCATCACAATACTCAAACCAGCTTACATACGTTATTACAGTCCAAATTAAAGTACAACAACCACCAGCACACTTTCTGAAAAGAAGTGCGGAAAAGTAAATACACAGTACAACCCACACCAACAGTAAAGTAAATAAAACTCTGCGGCTTCAGGATCAAGTGTAGGCTCCACGAACTCTGGGGCAATATCCTCGATCAGATCTTCGTCTGTCGGTGCCATAAATGGAACCGAAGGTAAGTCACAACAATTCTAGCAATAGAAAAAGAGGAGTGCACAAATATGGAGCAGACTATGATAAACAAGTGCTGAAAGTAAAGTAAGGATAAAGTAAGGACAGACAAGCATGCAAGTGCGATAAGTAAAGTACATCAAGTCAAGCATGCAAGGGTGACAAGTAAAGTAAAGGTGACCGAGCAAGTACAACTAGTAATGACGATAGCAATGACTATAGCAATAATGAGAGTACTTGTGCCTATTCTAGTTAGTGACTTATAACGGGAAGTACAGTGAGCAACCAAGAGGCCAACTCTTGCCGCGGGTGCTACCCGGGCGAACCAATTCTCTGAGTACTGTGCAATAATCTGTGATCTGTGATCTGTGATCTGTGATGGTTGTCACCGGCACTGTTATGGGTTACTAGAACCCGCACGGTGACAACAAAGTCTGGACTAGTCGCTCCCGCACTTCCGCAATTATAAGTTACCCCAAAACCCCAAGTGTCTGTGCAGGTTACCGTTCTTTGCAGTTTTACGAGTCATTTATTGTTCTCACATATCCAGTTACAATCTTTCTGTCAAGCATGTCAATCTGTTCAGGACAATAACTGTTCCGAGACTAGATGTTAAGTCCTAGGTTCATACGCGTTAACGATACTCTAAAGATCTTTGCTTGTTGAAAAGTCAAGGCAGAAACCTTAAGAGAGAATGTCAGTCCTGAGCAATGTGTGAAGTCCAATAACTAAGGTATCGATCCATGCTTCGAGCATGCGGTGTTTCCAATAAGTACACTATCTAGATTTCTAAAGTTAGAATTTACTGTGACTTACTATCTTCGAGATGATGGTAGTGAGCCGAGACTGGATCTAGTGCTGATGCACGAGATTCGATGCCTGCAAACACAAGAACAACTAGTTAGAGATTACACTATTTCTTATTTATTTAACTTGGTCGTTTTGATTTTTAAAACTGTTGAAACAGTATCGAAAAGCGTTCTAAATTTTTATGTAGGCTATATAGGATAAAAATAGTTTTACTGCAGGAAGAAATATTTTTCTTAGGTCCATAGTAATTTTTATAATTTTTAGAAACTCAAAATAGTTTAAAAACCCAGATTATTTAAGTTACGCGTATCTTCCGTAATTTCTTACGGGAGCAATACAAGTCGGAATGACTTGAGTGAACAGTCAAAATGACAGTCTCGAAGTCTATTATCACATATAATTTTATCAAATATTAGTGTACGTAAAATCAGCGAGTTACGATTTTTAGAACGATTTATACCTATTTAATCTTTAGGTTCGAAAAATCATTCCGGAAAAAGTAGGCGTCTGATTGCAGTGAGACTAGCGCCATTGGGTCCGAAATGTCGTTTCCGATTTTCTGGAGCTATCCGCACATTTTTCTAGGCCATGTATAATTAGTTATGGATTTTACATCATTAAACCCTATTATTAATTAATTAAAAGTCGAAAATTACGAAAGTTCGCCATATTTACAAGTTTGCCATTTCGAATTCTTACGTTGATCATTCGACAGCAGCTGATGGCGGGGCTTCGTGCTTCGTCGATCGGCGGTAGGCGGGAGTCGGCGGTGGCGGGAGCGTCGGGGAGAGGCCGGCGGGCGGCGGCTTGGGGCGGCGACGGCGAACGCGACGGCGGAAGGCAGCAGCGGCAGCGAGCAGCGAAGCTTGGCTTCGGAGCAGCACCGTCGGAAGCAGGGCGTCGTTCTCGGGGGTCGCCTCGTCGGAGCAGCGCTGCGGGCTCTCCTAACGGCGGCAAGGCATCGGAGGGTGGCGGCGAGGCGTGCAGTCAGAGAGCGGAGCTCCGGCGCCCTCGGGTTTCCGGTGATGACTCGAAGCGGAGGGGAGAGGGGTCTGTGGGGGTGCAGTCACGGCGGGGGAGCTCCGGCGTTCAGGGCGGAGGTCAGGGCGGTCTCGAAGCTCGGGGAGGCGAGCAAGGCTTCGAGCGGTGAAGTCGACGTCGGTGGGCGAAACTGCAACAACAGCAGCATCGGGGCCTCGGGTCGCCGTGTGCGGGCGTCGGACGTCGGAGTGAAGCGCCGCTCGGTGGCAGCGGGGTGTCGGAGAAAGCAGGGGATGGCGGCGTTCGACGTTGATGGGTTCGGGTGCGTGAGTTGGGTGGGTGTTGGCCCGGGCTTGGGAAAGAAGAAGAGACTGAGGAGAGGGGGAAGAGAGCTTGCGTGTGTGAGTATATGAAGTAGGTGAGATAGAGAGAGTTCACTGTGGGTTTACGGGAATTAGAGAGGGAGGTTAGGGGGTTTAAATAGGGTTTAATTTTGTATTAGTCAAAGATAATAAATTACATTAGGTAGGTAATAAATGAGATTTTTTGACTAGGCTAGAAAAGTTTTAAACGTATCCTCTAACACGTTTTAGGTATGGTTAGGTTAATCTAATAGTTAATAGGGTAATTAGTAATTAAGTAAAAAGGTTAAAACTTGATTAGTAGATAGAGTCAAAAATACAAAATTACGATTTTGTCCCTACCAGTAAACGTGTCTGAAAAATTATGAAAACATACCCACGGGACCGTGTCGTCGCGAGGATGGCGAATACGAAGTCCGTTCTGGGATTTGAGCTACGGAAATACTAGTTTTAGGCCAAAACGTTTAGGACGCGGGTCTGCAGGTTCTCTACTGAAAAGATATCCGAAAATTATGAAATTAATGTGGGAGGCCCTAAATGATCATAGGAGGTTACTGCAGAAGTTTGAAATCGATTTGAAGACGTTTGAATAGAAAATAAATTCGTTGAATCAAAACGGTAATTTTGGAAGATGAATTTTAACAGAAATGTTTTGGGTATTTGTTGAAATCCGATCTTACTAAAATACTCCATAACTATTCTGGTACTTCAAAATATTTTTATAAGAAATTTTTGAAATCAGTAAAACTACTAACAAACCATTATAAAATAGTTTAAAAATTGAAAAATTGGTCAAATACGTAAATAGTTTGTCTTGATCAAAACAGGCCGTTACAGTAGGACTTGCCGAGGGCCTCTAACTCGTTTATTATGTCAACAAAACGAGCGTAATATTCTTTCATCTTCTCGCCCTGTTGCATATGAAACATTTCGTAATCTTTGTTTACGACTACGAGTTTAGAGTCTCTTACCCTACTCGTCCCTTCATGAAGAATGAGGAGGGAGTTCCAAATTTGATATGCACTCTTACATGTGCATATCTTATTGAAATCCTCGGGCTCCAAAGCGCATTGCAAGGCGTTCATTGCCTTGGCATTGCTTACCTCCGCGGTGACCTCCGCGGTAGTCCATTTCTCAAAGTCTTCTTCTTTGGGTTCGATGTATTCCTTCATTGTAGTCCTCCATAAGGATGCACCCCGGAGGAAGGTTTCCATCCGGCATTTCCAATACCCATAGTTGGTACCGTGTAAGAATGGAGGCCTCGTAGAGGAATGTCCTTCCATCACCGAAGATGCTGCTTCACGGTTCCTGAAGGTGTCATAGTTGGAAGGTGGAGGCACGGTCTTGTTGTCGTTGGCAGACATAGCTGAGTATCTGGCTCTGATACCAAATGTAATGCCCTACCAGCTACTGCACAAGTACTAGAGGGGGGGTGAATAGTACTTTAAAATAATAAGGAGTATAATTCCAAATTAAATTGCAAACAACTACCAAATCAATTTGCGGAAGCTTAAATTGAATGACAACACAAAATTAACAATGCAAACAAATGATGTTAATGGGTTCGGATCCACCCAAGTCTCCCCGACTTGTTCCCGGTGATCCTACGTCCCAACCACCCGGATCCCTTCCGGATACTTGAGTTAGAAACCCTAACTCAAGATTTCCACTATGAATATCTTGTGAAAAACCTTCACAAGATCAAATCATACATGCAATAGCAAACGTGAATCCCACAACCCGGGATCACAACCTTCTCTCACAACCGAGAGAATCACAAAGCAATATTAAAGAGTTTAATATGAAATAAACAATCTTACCACAAAATCCTATACCTTGAGTTTTTCTTACCCAAATGGTGAAATGAAGGATTTGAGGAAGATGAAGTCACCAAGACCTAGCACCAAGGAAATGACCAGCAATCGGTGCCTAGGGAAGATTTGGAGACTTGGATCAAGCAATAGCTTGAAGAGCTCACCAAGAAAAAGCTTCTCTCTAGATCTAGAAATGAGAGAGAATGGGTTTCTTGTGAGGAAGAGAGCTTTAGATTTGAGTGAGAATAGCTAACTCTTTTGATCTCAATGAATCTCTTAATGGCAGCTCTAACCTAGATAGAAATGACCTAGGTTCGAATTTATAGGGTCTCATAAAAACAAGTTAGGTCATTCACCAACGGATAGAAATCTGTGAGAATTAGTCAGTCAAAGAACAGTCACTGACCGACTAGTTCATCAACTAGTCGGTCAGTCAAACAACGTGGACCGACTAAGAGTAGATCTGAGAAGAGATAGAATTTCAGACCTAGAAATCTAGTCGGTCCAAGAAGACTGTCTGACCGACTAGTTTCACAACTAGTCGGTCAGTCAATGAACGTAGACCGACTAAGAGGCAAAATGAATTAGTCTGACTGCAATATGACTTAGTCGGTCCAAGAACAAAAGTTGACCGACTAAATTGTCAACTAGTCGGTCACCAAACGTTCTTAGACCGACTAACGATAAACAGTAGCTTAGGATAATTTTAGCATGAACAGTAAGTCACAACTAGTCGGTCAAAGAAGCATCACTGACCGACTAGTTCACAAACTAGTCGGTCGGTGAGTCAACGTAGACCGACTAACTGTAAACAGTAAAGTCCAAGAAATTAAGGAATCAAACTAGTCGGTCCAAGAACAGTTGCCGACCGACTAGATCACCATCTAGTCGGTCAGTACTTGTTCTTGTACCAACTAACATGCACATACAAGTCCGAATCGAAGCGCGACGCTTCGAGGAAGTTAGAATGAACTTGTGCAAGGATCCTAGAGCTACGAAATGAGCGTAATGAAGATAGAAACGTAAGATATACTCAAGGCTTAACATTCTATATATCGAAGCTAAAAGACTATAAATAAAACCTTAATAAACGGTCTTTGAGAGCTTCGATTGAATCTTCATAACTTCCAAAACGGCGCAAGAGCTTCAACGAAGCTTTAGGCATGAATACGAGCTTTGGGAAGTGTTGAGATGTCGCTTTGAATGTTCTCGTGAAATTGGCGACGATCTCCAATACTGCGCTCACAAATTGTTAGTTCATGGATTATTTATGTTTGCTCATCATCAAAACCAAATCCGGGGAGTCCAATATACAACAATTATTGTTGTTCCATTTGTGGTTACATGGACTTGCTTATGTTTTATTGACGCTTATCGGTTTGGGGCTTCACAGCTCCACTCTCGTGCGGACCTTTTCACGTCTCGCCTCCATTTTAGGGAAGCGGGGCGTGACAAGGCTAATAAAAATAATTTGTGCAACCCACAAATAAGCACACGCAGTTATAGCAGCAGCAGGGTAAATAAAATCTTGACACAGAGAACACAGCAGATTTACCCTGGTTCAGTCGTCCCAACGACCTACTCCAGCCCCCAAAGCAGAACTAGTATTGAATAGCACAATAGGTACAAAACCTTAAGTTAGAGCACGCTCAGAGCACCCTCTACGTCTCTACACTCACCAGGCTCTCAGTACCACACACACAGTGTTTTCTCTCAATATCAATCCTAGTAAAGCTTTCTACCAGCTAGTCCCAAACTAGCTGGGTCCCACTTGTCTAGTCCCAACTAAACAAGTTCCAAAATAGTCACACAAAAGATAGGTAAAGTTTCCCCTACGAGGATCTAACACAACAACTACACAAAATAATAATAAATAGAGTTTAGAAATCTCAGTTTGTGTAGCGACGATGTCCTCGTCAATAAGCGCGGGCCAGAAATCGTCTAACGTAGATGTCGTAGTCTCCTCTCTCTTCGCAACTCAAGTTGCGACTAGCTTCTCCAATTGAATATTGTGTCAAGGCTCTCTTCAAAATTTTGCGGCTATGTCGGCTCCCCCAATTTTTTGGGCTGCTCTGTGTAGGCGTGTAAAATAATGCGCCGCTCCTTCACAATTTTTGGATCGGCCAAAACAAATCTTTCACAAGTTTCGGCTGTCCTTGTTCCATGTGTGACCTGCAAAACGAAACACAATAATATTATTCAGTGCATGCAAGTATAGGCTAAAATGAAGAGGAATTATAAATCAAAAGCAATTATTTTGGCCCACAAGAAAAAATGCACAAGAAAAAGTTGGGCTCCTGTAATCTCTTCAACAAATAAATGGAAGTTAGTTATTCCTTCAAGTATGTGCCCGCAATCAAAAAGAAATGGCCGGCCACATGTCTTTGACTTGAAGATCTAGTTGCAAACAAAATGAAAGGCCCCACTTTCATGTTACGGCCTATGCACATCCAAGTGCATGTTCCTCTCTCTTCTTCTCTCAATCTCTCTCCTTATTCTCTAAGAACCCTGCGAACAAACAACCAAAGTTACCCCTTCCAATTTTTACTTTAAAAAGGTACTAACCTTTGTGCACAAATCATCAAGGAGAAAAAAAATCCTGTTGTGCGTGGGTTCCCAGAGAATTGCAAGGGGGAGTGCATCAAATAACATGCGGCATTTGATTGGCTTTTGATAATGCAACACTCACCTGCATACAAAAAGGATGGCACTTGATTAAAAAATGTTATATATATATAATAAAAAACAAGAACCCCAACTGAGAACCGCATGTAGCCTTGCGTTTTCTTCTGCACACAAAAAAGGTTAAGCTTTAATAGATTAAAGAATCAAAGCACTATGCTATTATGAGTGCTTCCCTACTTGATGTGCTAGCATGTACAGAAGAGAAAACGAATGGGGTAATCAAATATTTCGGTGTGCGTGAAGATCAAAACATTTGTTTAAAAAAAATGTTTGAAGAGAACAAAAAGTTTTCGGCCCCCTTGAAAAATTTTGTTTAAGCCGCGCTTCTTTTCATCTTTAGAGGATGGGTTTTTATAGGGTGATGATAGGGTGATGCGGTTACGGGGAATCCTATTTTGAATAGGAGATTAGAGATTTGGTTCTATCACTTTGCACCTCAAATAGGAGATTTGATTTGATCAAATTGAGATTTGATAGCAATTCAAATTGAATATGAAATTGAAATTAATCTCTAATTGATTTGGCCTCATCCCAAATATATTCCATCTCTCTCCACATTGACCAAGTGAAATCTTCTTTGTGCACACACACTCCCTCTCTCCCAATATGATATACGAATAGCAATTCCGCCAAAAGGTGAAAATATATTGTTTCGCCAATCCTGAAACACAATAGCACACACATTAGATATCTCGATACGTTTGTCATCATCAAACAAAGAGATCCTAGATCGTTGCGTCCAACAATCTCCCCATTTTGGTGATGACAAACCCATAACAGATTTGAGCAATTAAGCATGAGTGTGTGAGGTGTGTTGAAGGGTGTGATGCAATATGAATCGTGGAATGAGATATTCAAGTATGATATTCAAGTATTACATCATAGCATGCACAACATTATACCAAATATAAAGGCATGCTCCCCCTTCTCTCAAGCTCCCCCTCCAACATATATTCAAGTATTTTCTCATTCTCCCCCTTCAACAAATAATACCACAAATAATACCAATACGGATACCGACATCAACCGACATCAAATCTTTTCTTTCTCCCCCTTTGTAATCACCAAAAGTGGATTAATGAAGTCACAAAAATATTCCACGGAAAAGTAAACCATTATTAAAAGTAGCGTGCAATTGCATGAGTTTTCCGAAGAATAGACAATTCAAGCTCATAGAATTTCATAACAAGACTTCTCCACTTTCGTGTAAGTGTAATGATATAGAAAATAAAGTACTAAGGAGATTCAATTTCAGAAAATCAACCAAATCAATACACATTTTCCAATTTTCATGAATATCACTAGGATTGATTTTTCCCACATCATCAAAGATGAGTTCAAGTTACCGAACCCCGAAACATGGCCTAAAAGGACTTTTAAATGCGGGGTGGCATTGCTTGACGAGTTATATACACCAACGCTAATGATTACCCATTTAGCACAAGTTGGATACTCGTGGGTTGTGTATTAGCCATGAAGTGTATCCATTTTTCATACGGAGCAATTTTCATATATATTTTTTCATTTGCAATTCTTTTGTGCTCAATTTTTATTCATGGCTAAACACTTCATATCCCTTATAAAATTTCAAAAATTAATCATTCCTACATTCACTTTCCATTATTCTTCAAAAGAATCTCCAAAAGTACTAAAAAGTCAAATATCGTGAAAGTGCAAATGTAGGTGTAGAAGTCAAGTTTAAAACTTATGAGACATGTCTTGGCTACTAAAAAGAATAACATCATGTTCATGTAGCTACAACAATAATGAATTGACTTCTACAAGGGATAGATTGATCATTCATACAATACCACTTAAGAGATTCATAAGAGGATAATCAACAAGCACAATTTTTTTTTATTTTTGGTTTTTTTTTTCATTTTTTTCAGAAATAAAAACATTTAAAAAATCATGCATGCAAGCACACAAATCAAAATAAATCAAGCACACAAAAAATCTATGAAGGTATGCAATGAAATGCAAAGAGGGATAAAAAGTATACCTTCTCGTCGCTATTTGACGAAGGAACTAAAAGAATGAGACATTGAATTTATCGCTCCTCCCAAAACTCCATCACACCTACATGAAAGGTGTTAAGTGTGACCTTGGAATCCAACAATGTCCACTAGTGTTAGCCAACATTGTTTTAGGAACCCACACTTGTTTAAATTTGATATTTGTGTGCCTAAATTTACAATAGTATGATGTGTGGCCTACACTATCACAAGTAAAGCACTTTGCATATAAGTTCTTTGCAATAGATGGTGCATTGTGGAATTTCTTGAATTTTGGCTTTTCGACATTTTTCAAACCAAATCCAAGTCCTCTTCTGTTATTGCCATATAGTTGATTCTCTAAAATAGTATCCAATGATTGTTTTCCCATAGAGAATTTCTTAATGGACAATTCAAGATTAGAGACTTTGGATTTCAACAATTTATTTTCTTCCACAAGCAATGTGCATTTACTTATAAAAGCTCTCTTGTTTTCCTCTTCCTTCTTTTCAAATTCAATCATTTTTCTTTTAAAATCATTATCCAACATGCAAAATTTATCATTAAGCTCTCTAATCACATAGTCTTTTTCAGTTTTGAGCTTAATCAAATCAAGTTTAAGCATGCTAATATTATTCATCAAGGAAGGGCAAAAGAGACAAGGTGCTTCATCATTAAAACTGGACTTTTCCTTTTTCAAAGTGTCAATAGTATAGTCACGAGCAACAATATCAATTTTGAGTTTTTCAATCTCTTTAGACATTTTATATTCAGATTGTTGCATTTCAAAGTTCTCATTTTGATAATCATCTATAGTGGATTCAAGCTCTACTATTTTATCTTGCATTTCTTTACAAAGAGTAAGGAGTTCAGTTTTACTACCAGAAATTACCTCATTGTGTACTCTCATCAATGCCATGCATGAGTGGGCTTCGTGTTCCTCCTCCTCACTCTCAGCTTCGCTATCCATATCCCAAGTTAGCACCTTGGATTTTCCCTTTTCTTTAGCTACATGAGCTGTCTCATGTGGGCAATCCCTCATTCGATGTCCTCTTTTCTTGCATTTAAAACAAGTCATTCTATTAGTAGCATTCTGATCATAAGTTTGCTTAGAAGACTGAAAAAAGTTAGAGCGATTTAACCTGGGTGCCATTTCTGTTCTTCCTTGCTTGGTCTGGACATATTTTCTGAAATTTCTGACCATTAGCGCTATGTCATCATCTTCTTCTTCGCTTTCATCAGCTTTCAGAGCAAGTGGCTTTATAGCGTTCTCGTTCTCCTCAGGTTTCTCCCTTTTATCCACGTTTTACAATTCAAGCTCGTGGGACATTAGATTACCTATCAAGTCCTCCACCCTCATCTGTGACAGATCTTTCGCTTCTTGGATGGCAGTAACTTTAGGCCTGAAAGAGCTTGGCAGTGCTCTTAATATCTTTCTCACCTGCTCAAGGCTAGAATATGGCTTACCGAGCGAACTAGACTTGTAGACAATGTTGGTGAACCTCGTAAACATTTCTGATATGGTCTCTGACGGCATGCAAAATCCCTCGTATTCCGTGCTCAGAAGTGCAAGTCTAGACTCCTTCACCTGTGAAGTTCCCTCATGCGTCACCTCCAAAGTAGCCATATTTCCTGCGCAGTTAGACAATGTGAGATACGATTGAATTCAGATTTATTTAATGCACAAATGAGAGCATTCATAGCTTTAGCATTCAGAGAATAAAGCTTCCAATCATTATCATCCCACTTATCATCAGGTTTAGGCATCTCAGTATTTTCAATTTTAATAACAGGTGATTTATAGCCTTTTTCAACAATTTGCCAAGCTTTATAATCAATAGAAATCAAGTAGATACTCATACGATTTTTCCAATAAGCATAGTCTACTCCATTAAATCTAGGTGGACGTGAAATAGACTGACCCTCAGCAAAAGCACTATCAATGTGGTCCATGGTCAAACTAGGCTAGATCTACTAAACTGGCTCTGATACCACCTGTTGGATATGGATCCTAGCCTAGAGGGGGGGTGAATAGGCTAATAAAAATAATTCGTGCAACCCACGAATAAGCACACGCAGTTATAGCAGCAGCAGGGTAAATAAAATCCAGACACAGAGTACACATCAGATTTACCCTGGTTCGGTCGTCCCAACGACCTACTCCAGCCCCTAAAGTAGAACTAGTATTGAATAGCGCAATAGGTACAAAACCTCAAGTTAGAGCACGCTCAGAGCACCCTCTACGTCTCTACACTTGCCAGGCTCTCAGTACCCCACACACAGTGTTTTCTCTCACTATCAATCCTAGTAAAGCTTTCTACCAGCTAGTCCCAAACTAGCTGGGTCCCACTTGTCTAGTCCCAACTAGACAAGTCCCAAAATAGTCACACAAAAGATAGGTAAAGTTTCCCCTACGAGGATCTAACACAACAACTACACAAAATAATAATAAATAGAGTTTAGGAATCTCAGTTTGTGTAGCGGCGATGTCCTCGTCAATAAGCGCGGGCCAGAAATCGTCTGACGTAGATGTCATAGTCTCCTCTCTCTTCGCAACTCAAGTTGCGACTAGCTTCTCCAATTGAATATTGCGTCAAGGCTCTCTTCAAAATTTTGCGGCTATGTCGGCTCCCCCAATTTTTTGGGCTGCTCTGTGTAGGAATGTAAAATAATGTGCCGCTCCTTCACAATTTTTGGATCGGCCAAAACAAATCTTTCACAAGTTTCGGCTGTCCTTGTTCCATGTGTGACCTACAAAACGAAACACAATAATATTATTCAGTGCATGCAAGTATAGGCTAAAATGAAGAGGAATTATAAATCAAAAGCAATTATTTTGGCCCACAAGAAAAAATGCACAAGAAAAAGGTGGGCCTCCTGTAATCTCTTCAACAAATAAATGGCAGTTGGTTATTCCTTCAAGTATGTGCCCGCAATCAAAAAGAAATGGCCAGCCACCTGTCTTTGACTTGAAGATCTAGTTGCAAACAAAATGAAAGGCCCCACTTTCATGTTACGGCCTATGCACATCCAAGTGCATGTTCCTCTCTCTTCTTCTCTCAATCTCTCTCCTTATTCTCCAAGAACCCTGCGAACAAACAACCAAAAGTTACCCCTTCCAATTTTTACTTTAAAAAAGGCACTAACCTTTGTGCACAAATCATCAAGGAGAAAAAAAATCCTGTTGTTCGTGGGTTCCCAGAGAAATGCAAGGGGGAGTGCATCAAATAACATGCGGTATTTGATTGGCTTTTGATAATGTAACACTCACCTGCATACAAAAAGGAGGGCACTTGATTAAAAAAATGTTATACATATATAATAAAAAACAAGAACCCCAACTGAGAACCGCATGTAGCCTTGCGTTTTCTTCTGCACACAAAAAAGGTTAAGCTTTAATAGATTAAAGAATCAAAGCACTATGCTATTATGAGTGCTTCCCTACTTGATGTGCTAGCATGTACAGAAGAGAAAACGAATGGGGTAATCAAATATTTCGGTGTGCGTGAAGATCAAAACATTTGTTTAAAAAAATGTTTGAAGAGAACAAAAAGTTTTCGGCCCCCTTGAAAAAATTTGTTTAAGCCGCGCGTCTTTTCATCCCTAGAGGATGGGTTTTTATAGGGTGATGATAGGGTGATGCGGTTACAGGGAATCCTATTTTGAATAGGAGATTAGAGATTTGGTTCTATCACTTTGCACCTCAAATAGGAGATTTGATTTGATCAAATTGGGATTTAATAGCAATTCAAATTGAATATGAAATTGAAATTAATCTCTAATTGATTTGGCCTCATCCCAAATAGATTCCATCTCTCTCCACATTGACCAAGTTAAATCTTCTTTGTGCACACACACTCCCTCTCTCCCAATATGATATACGAATAGCAATTCCGCCAAAAAGTGAAAATATATTGTTTCGCCAATCCTGAAACACAATAGCACACACATTAGATATCTCGATCGTTTGTCATCATCAAACAAAGAGATCCTAGATCGTTGCGTCCAACATGGGAGGGGTCACGAGTGTCTGGTCCTCCCTTCACTCACTCGTCGGTTGTCTGGCATTCCCATCAGGTGCTTAAAATGGCTCTCACGCTCTTGAGAGCTTTCCGGAATAAATTACCAACGAAAGACCGACTGTCAAAATGGGGTTCGGTTTCTGATGGTAGTTGTGTACTCTGTGATTCAAATGTTACCGAGAGCTCCAATCATCTTTTCTTTGAGTGTGACTATAGTAGATACATCCTAGTCAGAAGTCTTCTTAAGTTGGGATATACGGGGGTGGCGCCTACTTCTCTGGAGGGATTTGGTGACTTGATCCTTTCTCGATACAAGAAATCTGATTGTGTTGGGGTTTTGGCAAAAACTGTGCTTGGCTCTATAGTCTGGCATTTATGGAAGCAGTGCAACATGCGGATATTTGATGGCAAAAAGTAGGGAAGGTTGCTCTATTTGAAGATATTGCATCGGATGTTCGCATCATTCTTCGTAATGTTGAACTAGATATCCCCCAAGCTGAAAAAGCTTTCGCTAATTGGGGTATCCTGGATTATGGCTGAGCTGTATTTATTAACTACTCTTGTATTGGTTGTTTGCTAGTTGCTTCTTGGTTGGAATATAGGTTGTAGAGGGTGACGGCGCTTGTGCCCTATCCCCCCTTCTCCTATTTTCCCCCTAGTGTAATCTAGCTTGTACATTTGTACCTTTCTCTTTTATTAATAAAGACTACCACTTATCTGTCATATATTTTTTTTGAAAGGTTAGCGTGTAATCTTTATTAAACATATCAGAAACGGTTACAGAGTAAAAAGGGTAAAACAATTAATGTGGTGAGTCAGAGAGGGGATAGGGCACAAGCGACGTCACCCTCCACTGGCATACCAATTAATACTACCCAGCTGTACAATAATCCAAACCAAAGATTAGCAGAATTGTGAGTCATCCCGCATCGTGAAATTCCCATCTATCCATAGAAAGCTTAGCATCCGATGTTTCCGGCTCTAGATTCCCAAGAATTGCCCTGACATCTGCCGCTATATCCTCAAATAAGACAGTTTTAGGCCGCCTTGTAGCTTCAAATATTCTTCTGTTTCTTTCCTTCCAAATATGCCATACCATAGTCGAAAGAACAGTTTTTGCAAGCGTGCTCATTGAATCATTCTTTGCGAAATTTGCTAAGAAATAATCTCCCACCTTGGCCAGCTGAGGGGTAATATGACAAGGGTAATAGGACTTGTCACTCCCAACTTTAGAAGGCTCCTTTTTAGTAAGTAGCTAGTGTAATCACACTCAAAATATAAGTGGTCAATGTCTTCATTTGAGTTAGCATCACATAGAACACATTCTAAATTCACATCAGCACACCATTTAGCTATGAGGCATTTTGTCTGAAGTTTTCCAAGAAATTCTCTAAGAGTTGCAATTGACATTTTTGGGACATTTTTACTAAACCACACTAGCTTATAATACCGGAAATTTGTACCTCTATGCCGGATTCCTTCCCAAGCCGATGAAAATGTGAAATTAGAGCTTGCTGTCCATTCCCAGAAGTCTGCGCCTCCATCCAGTTTAATTCATTGGAGAGTAGGCCGAATGCAGTCAATAGTGGAATCTAGAGTCCAGTCCGTCCCCTCCCAATACTCAGAAACCTTCCTTCCGCTAGCCTCCTCCGGGACATCATATGAATCGCTAATTGGTCCAATAGGTAACCAATTATCATGCCAAAACAAAGTCGAGGATCCATCCCGGACTTGACGCTTGATCAAGTATTTAGAGAATCGCCTACAATTTAGCATGAATTTCCAGGTGCCTGATTGAGTAGTAAATATATATATATATATATATATATATATATATATATATATATATATATATATATATATATATATATATATATATATGGGAATGTTCCAATGAGAACTTTCCCCCGTAAGAACTCCGTGGGAACTTCCTCTCTTTGATTTTTTTCATAGATCCAAACCGTTGAATGTGTTCTAAACATGTTAATACACATTCATATCAAAAATCAAGACAATCCCCCCTATTTTCCCCTTGATCGGATCGGTACAAAATGTTCTATTGTTCTGAAACCGTTAAATTTGTAACGGCTTGATCGAGGGTCAAATCCACCTCGGGTTCACCCATTATTTTTTCTGGGGTGTATATATATATGGATTAAAGTGTGGATTAAAACTTGAAAAAAAAAATTTTAAAAAATAAAATAATTTAGTTCGCACGGGCACCCCCGTGAGAACCGTTCGCAGCCGACCACGCCCATATATTTAAAATTTTCAACTATTGGACTAGAGTTGCAGGGTTTAGAGATGTGGTAGAGACTAGCTGGTCTGGAAATATTGTTGGTAACCCACTGTTTCGCATTACTAACAAACTCAAAAGATTGAAACACTGCATTCGGAAATGGGCCGCCAATCAACATGCGTCCAAACAAGTGGCCATGCTTCGGTTGAAACTTGAAGATATTCGGCAAAGACCTGACATTCACTCTGATATCTCACTACAGCAGAGGAACAGAGGTTAATTGCTCAATTAGCGGAGGCTTTAAATCTAGAAGAAGACATGTGCAGACAAAAAAGTCGGATTAACTGGATATCATTGGGGGATAGAAACACAAAATTTTTCTACGCATCAATGAAATCAAGGGAGAGCTACAATAATCTGGGACATCTTGTGGAGGAATCTGGCAGGCAAAATAGCGTGTTTGAAGTATTAAAACATGAAGCTCCGATCTATTTTGCAAATCTTTACAATCAGACTCATTATAACACCAGCTTTCCTAGGCTTGTACCAAAGCGAATTTTAACTGGAGAAGCTTCTGTATGGCTTGACAGGAGGGTTTCAGAGGAGGAAATTAAATGTGCGGTCTTTCAGATTGGTCCTGACAAAGCTCCTGGGCCTGATGGATATAATGGGCATTTTTTCCAAAGCCACTGGGATATTCTTGGAAAGGAGGTAATCACTGCTGTTAAATCCTTCTTTGTTTCTGGTAAACTATTGCGAGAAATAAATCATACCTTCCTTACGCTCGTCCCCAAAAAAAGAAATGCCTCTTGCCTTGCTGACTATAGGCCTATTGCTTGTTGCAATTTGCTATATAAAATTATTAGTAAAATAATTTGCAATAGGTTGAAGGTGGTGATTCATGAATTAATTTCGCCAAATCAGACTGCATTTCTAAAAGGAAGGCTTTTATCTGACAGTTGTCTACTTGCCCACGAATATATTAGAGATTTCAGTAATCCTATGGGAAGTAGAGCTTGCCTAAAATTGGATCTTCGGAAGGCTTTTGATAGTGCAAATAGAGAGTTTATTTATTACTTTCTTCGTCAAATGGGGTTCTCAAATATATTTATTGGATGGATTCGGGAATGTATATCAACGGCTACCTTCTCTGTGATGGTGAATGGTTCTCCTGCGGGATTTTTTAAAGGAAACAGAGGAATTCGTCAAGGTGATCCACTATCCCCTTATCTTTTTGTTATTATTATGGAAGCCTTCTCCATTCTAGTTGTAAAATATTTATCTCGGCATGCTATAGAGCCTATGCGGCGTTCTGATACCATCACCCACTTATTATTTGCTGATGATTTACTAGTGTTTTGTCGGGCTAGTAAAAAGACTTTTCATGGGATAAAGGAAATGCTTAATGAGTTTTCTAATTATACTGGGCTCCATGTAAATTGGGATAAAAGCTCAGTGCTATTCAGTAAAGGGGTAAAGGTCAAGAATGAATTAGCTGATTATTTGGGCATTAGGCATGCAACTACAATTACCACATATTTGGGATTGCCGCTATCTTCTAAATATCCCAGGTCCCCTTTGTACAGCAGATTAGTGGATAAATGCAGGAAGAGCCTGATGGAATGGACCTCCTCCTTATTGTCTATTGCTGGGCGCATTGAGTTGGTAAGATCAGTTATATATGGAATGGTTGCATTTTGGATGCAAGCATTACGTATTCCAGCCTCTATTCTACGTACCATTACATCAGATTGCAGACGGTTCATCATGGGACCATCGAGGGCCTGGGCGTGGACAGATATTTGCAAGCCCAAATCAGAAGGAGGGGTTGGTATTAGATTGTTGGACGATCTAAATGAAGCTGCTGGTATTAGGCTCACTTGGCGATATCTTACGTCAGATACTATTTGGGCGGCACAAATGAAACGACGATATGATGAAAATGGGATTTTTTATGCAGCAAAAGGAGCCTGCGCTCATTCAGGTACTTGGAAGCGTATGCTGAACTGCAGAACCATCTCTCAGAAATTAATCAAAAGACAGGTCAGAGATGGTCAGTCAACCCTCTTTTGGCATGATAATTGGCTGAGCTGTGGCCCTTTGAATAATCTATATGACATTCCTGTAGACTCATCTTTAAAAAGGGTAAGTGAATACTGGATTGATGGGAACTGGGTTGAAGATCCGGCTATTACTCACATCAAGCCGTTGTTGCAAAATATAAAACTTACTTACGGGGCTGATAGGTGGGCCTGGATACCAGGAGATTCTTTTCAATTTCGGCAAGCTTGGGAGGGTGTTCGTACGCCAGGTACCGTATTTCCATTTCATAAATTAATTTGGTATCGTAATCATGTGCCAAAGATGTCCATTGCTCTCCTCCGAGCATTCAAGGGGAAATTGCTTACAAAAGATATGCTGAGTAAATGGGGAATTAATACTGAAGTGAATTGTGTCCTTTGTGACGGAAATCTGGAGGAAAATGTCAATCATCTTTTCTTTGACTGTACCTACTCTCGTTACATTCTAACTCGGGCATTGCTCAAGCTTAATATTAAATCCTCTATAGAGCCTACGATAATGGATGTTGGGAAATACTTCTTGGCAAACTTTAGTGGGAAAAATACGACTTGTGTTCTTGGGAAAACTGTACTAGCGGCAACAGTCTGGCATATCTGGCGTGAAAGAAATAGGAGAATTTTTGAAAACAAACACCGGTGCAAGATTGCGCTCTTTGAGGAAATTGTGTCTGATATCAAGTTTGTTATGAGAGATCAAGAGACTTCAGGTGCTGATGAAGATGAGGTTTTAAGCAATTGGATTTTCAGGGATAATGGGTGATTAGCTTGCGGAATTATTTATGTTGCGCCTATGCGGATTATTCTTCTTGCTAACTGGAAACTTTCGGCCTGTCTTTCTTCTTTTATATATGCTCCCTCCAGCCTAGCACATAATTGCAACTCGGAATTTCAAAGTTCTGTGTTTGCTGCTATTTGAAGATGTGCAGATATTAGCTCTGGGCGGAAATGCATTGTTGGTTGTTCGGTGCCCATCATTGTCACAATTTGGGCGATATCTTCAACTAGGAACTTCTGGGATTGTTGACTGGTTGTATGTGTTTAATTCTAGTTTTTAATAATTCTTGGCTGCCTATGTTTTGTGGCAGGCCTGACCCATGTATCTAACTTTGATGTGGTTTGAACTAAGGGTCTGGCAGGTAGTAGAGAGTGACGACGCCTGTGTCCGCTCCTCCCTCTATTTTGTCTAGTCCCTTTAATTCTACCACTTTGTACATGGTTGTATATTATAATATAAATCTTTTTACCTTTCAATATATATATATATATATATATATATATATATATATATATATATATATATATATATATGCGCACGTATATATACTTATAAAATACTCTCCTCCTCTCTCCTTTCTTCTTTCACGTTGATGTTGCCGTCGTTCTCCTTCTTCGTTGCGCAAGCTGCGGCAGCTGAGGGGGAAGCGGTCGGTGGCTGGGGCGGTGATGTCAAGGTGGTGGGAGCGGAGGCGGGTTAGGGGACCCCGTCGGTGACTACTGTGGCGCAGGAGGCGGTGGGTGCAGCTTGCAAATGATGGGGCTCTTGGCAGAGCTGCTGGCAGTGATGACAAGTTCGGTGGGGTGACAAGTGTCGTCGTCGATGGCGGGGTCGTGAAGGAGGGTGGAGACAACGAGCTAGGCTCGGGGAAAGCTCGTCGGAGGGCTTGAAGTGGGGGCGAGCTCGGACGGGGCTGTGTAGCAGCAAGGGCAGAGGGGCTAGGGCTAGCTGGAGGCGAGTGGTCGGGGTTCGGTGAGCATGGCTGCTGCAGCGAGCCCGTGGAGGATCAGCAAAGATGGAGACAAAGCTAGCAATTCCAGGGGAGCCTCGTGGCTGCAGGGTGGAGCACGGGTGAGGGAGCGCTCGGTGGTGAAGTGAGGCGCTTGGGGCTTCTTTACGGCGAGGGGAGCTTGGAGTAGAGGGCCTTGCGAAGCTGTGGGGTTGAGGGGGTTGTCGAGGCGGAGGAGGAGGCTATGCCAGCAGCAGAGTGGGTGCAGAGGCGACGGCAGAAGCTCGCTGGAGGAGAGCGTAGCGAGGGTTGTTGTGTTGCATGGAGATGAGGGGGAGGGCTTTGTTGGTTGGCATGTGGATTGTGGAGGAAGAATAAGGAGATGTGGAGGAGGCCCTTGTGTGAACTCGACGGAGCTTGGGACAGAGTAGAGGGAGGAGAGGGGTGGCACGCGTAGCCCAAAGGAAGGAGGCTGTGGGTTTCTTGGAGAGGGGGGAGGTAGAGAATGTGATGATGATGTTGTTGTTGTAGGGGAAAAGAGAGATATTAATAGGGGTGAGGTGCTCTGCCAATGAGAATGAGTTTTTATAACGTTAAAAGCCTCAGATACAATGAATCGTGTAAGGGGAATTAATTAGAGACATTAATTAAGTTAGATGGATATTTTGACTAACAGGGGAAAACAGCTCCAGCGAGTTCCTCGTGGGCTGCTGACGACAATTAGGGTAGGTAAGTAAAAAGTAATTAAGCTAAAACGTAATTAGTTATTGTAATTAAGTAATATAGTAAAATATTATTATTTTATATTAAATATCGTTTTCACACATGACTATGAAAAATTACAAAAAATTCCACGGGTTCGTATCGTCACGAGGATCACGAAAATGAAATCCATTTTCAGATTTGAGCAATGAAAAAAGTAGAAAAAAAATCATTTACTCTTTTTGGAAATCGTTTGAAATCATTTAAATACGGAACTACGTGTAAAACAAAAACATGCTGTTACAGTTTTTGATCTCCTTATTAGATACATATTACGAAAACATGAGAATTAATGCAGAAGAACAGATAGCTAGTTTTAAGAGTAGCTTAAGGTCCCTTTTTTTCTTTAAATGAGACACGATTTGGGAGTTCTGCACTAACCTCTTTTGTTCAAGCGTCTTCTTCTGCTCTAAGTAGGCTCTGCCAGCTTATGGGGAAGAAAAAACAAAGAACAGTAGTCACAGATAGTTCTTCTAATGAACTGTCTAAGTATTTGGCAAATGCATGTCCTTTTACTGAAGAAGAATTGAATAGTGAGCATTTTGATATTCTGTCATGGTGGAAATAATATAAAACTAGGTATCCAATTCTTTCCAGCATGGCTCGTGATTTGCTAGCTGTACCCATATTTATTGTTGCTTCGAAGTCTACTTTTAGTGCAAGTATTCGTGTTCTTAGCAACAAGAGGTCAAGGCCGAAGGAAGATATAGTCGAAGCGGTGATTTGTGCGAAGGATTGGTTTAAGGCTGAAGCGAGGACCCAACATGAAAATGACCTTTCTGAATACTCTTAAGAAGAAGCAGCAGCAGAAGAGACTTGATGCTAGATTTCTTTACTTGTATCAGCATTTTCTTATGTGTATTAGATTTCTTTTTTTGCCATTGTATGAGGAGTAAGACTGGCCAACGTATGTCCCCCCTCAAATAAATTTCAATCAATAAAATTTAAAGGTCCGTCCCGGGACCTTCGAGAATTTCGGGATTATAAAATTTTTTCCGTCACTTAACATATTACATTTACTATATAAATTTTTTATAAGTTACTTATATTTTTACAACATATATATGAATTTTTTAGATTTATTTCTTATTTATTATATTTTATATATATATATATATATATATATATATATATATATATATATATATATGTTGCTTATTTATTTTATAAGTTACTTATATTTTTCCATCACCTAACATGTTACATTTACTATATAAATTTATATGTGTTATGAGTGGGGGAGACTTATGGTCCCCCCTCCCCCTCATTTATCCACCATAAACACCCCACTACATGGTAGTGGAGTGGACCTTTGGTCTACTAGAGACCATTGGTCTCCCTCTTTAATATGTTGATATAATAAAATGGAAACATATGCTATAGCCATGGTTGATTGATCTCCAACACGTTATCAGCACGCTCTGAAGCTGAGCTGAATCCCTGCCGACGGATGAACTGCGAGGACGCGGATAGGGTTTCCTTCTTCGAACTTCGCTAGATCCAGAGGGTAGGATCTAGAGGTAAATTTTGAGAAACCCCTAGATCAAAAATCTTTACATGTGCATGTTGTTACATCTGTGATATCTATTTTCTAAGGGATCTATAGTAATATCTATATCAAGAACATCTATTTTTCCAATCAAACAAACTATATATATGCACAGATTTACTTTTTTTATTAATTAATTAAAAACGCTCCAAGCCCCCCAACAGGGGACCGCTGCCCTACACCGGCGTCAAACTGCCTGATCCACCCTGGTGGGGGGTTTCGAACTGCCGGATCGCATCGGATAGGGGGGAATCATACCGTCTCTCGGACACCCGTCCGATCTGTGTTTCCGTCGCAGTGCTGCCCCCTGTAGGGGGGCTTCTTTCTGTTGTCAGAGAGCCGCCCCCTCCCTGTTGGAGGGGGGTTCTTCTCGTTTTTTGGAGCGGCGCCCTCCCCCGTGTCTGGGAAGGCATCGATTCGTTGGCCAACCCCCACTCCCCCCCTATCGGGGGCCTTCAGATCGCATCCGCCCCCATCGATTTCAGGGGGGCCTCCCGATCGCTGCACCCCATGTCGGGGGGGCTCCCGGTTAAGCCCTGATTCCTTTACTAAAGCAGGGCGTAGCTCTCTCCTTCCTCCCGCTCTGGTTAGTACGGTCAAGCTGGTTTAAGTCTGTCTTTCCGATCTCTTCCCTACGCTGTCTGGGAGCTGTGGAAGGGCAGGAAGGCTATGAGCGCCCTCTACCCCCCCCCCCCCCCCCCCGCGTTGGGGGGTGGCTTTTTGAACCGTCGGAGTGTCGGAGCGCTGGCCACCCTCCCGTCGGTGGGGAGTTTTCGAAGCCTTGGATCGCCGGCCACTTTTTGAACCATCGGGCCCTTCGCACTATCGGGCTTTTCGAACTGTCGGCCACCCTTTTGATTTGCCCCTTTCTTTTGTACGTCAAAGCACCGCCCCCCTGTCGGGGGGCCTCCCTTCGACGACGGCCAGTACCCCCCTTCGTGGGGGGCTTTCTCTACGCCATAAGCCCCACCCCCAGTTGGGGTGGGGGTTTCGAATCACTCTGAGAAGGAATCGTGCAAAATTTAATTAATTGTCAGTGAGACTCGAGAGATTGAAAGATGAAGTTATGCGTTTATTGTGATTTTATCTGGGTAATTTAGTGTGTATATGAGTAACTAGCAGTAGGGCTGTTTCTTTGCACTAATTTCACAGCATGTGCAAATGTAGGTGTCAAAAAATTAACAATTTGCGCAAACATTTGTAGCCTGTTATGAATAGGGCCTTGAGACATTTGGTATCAAGGACCCTAGGTATCCACCATAACTATAAAGGACCTTTTATATCCTCCTTAATATATGTGATCTATGGCCTTTGCCATAGACTTGCTTCTCGTTCGGATGACCCACCGGACCCCCCCCCCCCCCCCCCCCCCCCGGAGGTGGTTTTGATTGGTCGACCACCTCCCAGTCGGAGTGAGGGGTCTCCATATACGCAGCCCCCTGGCTTGATCTGATGATGTCGGCTGCCCCTTCCCACCCTCTCTCCTTAATCCCCTAACCCTTGGGTAAGGGGGAGAAGAGGCATGGGCCTCCCCTGATGAGCCAGAAGCCCAGTAATTACCATATTTGATAAATAAAAACTGGGTATTTTTGGCAAACGGGCCTACAGCCCGTAGCCAGCCCGTAGGCCTCTGGCCTGCATGCCATTTAATTTAAATCCATATTATACCCTATTAAACCTCTGAAATTTCCAGAGAATTCTGGAAATATCGAAAAAAAATCCGAAAAAATTCTTGAAAAATCAGGAAAAATCATGGTAAGGATATTGAGTACGAATAACTCATTTTGGGGGCAAGTTATAAATTTGTTAATGAATCCTATGTGTAATTGATTTTTACTCGCCTTATTTTAAACTGGATAAAAAAGTTTATTTTACGTTTTAATAAATTACAAGGATCCTGAGACCGCTCTGCCGTTAGGTTAACCTAACGGGTAATGACGTTTCCACGTGGTCCAAGTACCTATAAAACGTAAATTTAATATATTTATCCAATAAAATTGCATGTGATGTTGCATAATTATATTATTAAAACTGCCTGGAATGTTAGTAAGACTGTGTTGTAGTTTTTTGATCGGCCGTTATTAGTTACCACCATTTATTTTTCCTCGCATTTTATTTTTTCTTTTTGAGTGAAACTGTAGTGAGGAACTTAATTTAAAAGCCAATGCCCGGAGAAACTTCGCCTGAAGACGGAGGAAAATTGCTAATGCTGGGACCCCCAAGGGTTTTCAAATTGTAATTTTTCATTTTCTCGTAATTCAAATTGTATAAGGGACTTTGGACTTTTATTATTTTTGGTGGTGACCGACCGATCCCCACAACAGTATTAATTTTACTACTATGCATGTCTTAATTTTTGAATAATATTTAATTCATGCTTATTCCATGCTTTGATAAATGGCAAAGATTGCGAGCGTCGATTTTTATGTTCTCGATGCGGCTGAAAAAAAATAACCTGAGCTGGCAGCTGGACCTGAAGTTCCATCTGCGCTCTGTAACGACTGGTTTTCTTGTATCTGGATTTATTATATTATATTATATGTTTTGGTGCATTTTCTCCTTATATGTGGTTTTCGTCTCCGTAACTTTCATTTTCGATTGTTTCCAGATCTGAACCCTAGGTTCCCCGGAGCGTTTCTTCCGTTACCGTGGTTGCTCGGCATCATTCTTCCGCTTCCCTATACGGTAATAATCGATCTCTTAATGTTTTCATGACCAGTTGTGTTTTTGTGAAACCCTAATGAAATGAATGTTGTTTTGATGGTTGTTTCTCCATAACAGCGACTTCCCCGTAGATTAGCGTCCGTGGGACGAACCCTCGTTGATCGTCATCCTCGGTGCTAGGCAAGTGAAACTTGCCACTTAGGGTTTAGACCATGTTTTAGGCCATTTGCTTGTTGTAGGCGTAAAAGAGGCTAGGCGACGAAATGATACTCGCCTAGGCGCAAATTTAGGAACTAGCTTGACAACGAAGCTAGGTCCGACATTTATCATGCTGCACAATTACCATGTCATGTTTAATTTCCATTAACGGTACGCAAATTAAATTGTCATGTCATTGCATTCGTTAAGTGATTCCGTGATTGCGTAGCTTCGCTACAATGCTTGTGTTTCCTGGCTTGTGTTCCAGAAGCGGGCCATGTGTTGGTTGATAGCCAATGCCCGAACTACTTGTTTCCGGCTAGGTGCACCCCTACGCCAAATGCTTATGAATCGTGAACTAGAATGCGAGCTCCTGTGCGGGGCAACCCTGGCTCATTTACTGAGCTCGTGTGCAGGGACCCTGGCTCGTTTACATGTGGGTATTGGGGGTAAGAGTTAAGCGGACATTCAACTGGGAGTATGCCCGATCAGCAACTTCAGTTGTAAGGCGTAAACTCTGGGTTTTGGGGTAGTTGTTAAGCAGCCACTCAGCGTGAATGCCAAACCGTTCAGCTGTAAGGCGTAAACATCTACAAACAACTTGAAACATGACTGGTGAATTGATTGAGATTGCTAGTAGCTTGGCTACTCTTGTCTTGTCCCGATAATTGTTCTCTTGTACTTATTGTTTCACCATGTCCTGCTTGTGCACTCATGTTATAACTGCCATGTCATGCATACTATAACTGCTAGGTTGCTAGTTGCCTTACTTTCAGTTTCCTTGCCCAAGTCTTTTAGACTTGCTGACATGTGCCCCTTTACTCTTTTGGGTGACACATGTTAGATCCTGAGCCTGAGTACATTGTGGAGGACGAGGAGTTTGCTGACGCCGAGCCCGAGCCTGTGCTTGGCGGGGAGTACGTGGACACTGGGGACCAGTCCTAGTGTCTTCGTTGAGCTTTTCCTTTTGTTTAGACTGCTATTTTGTTGTCGGTGCGTAGCACCTATACTTTGTTGCGTTGTTGCTTTTGTTGGCCTTGTTCTGGGCTTTTAGACTCTTTCTTTTAGCCTGGTGGCTTTTCTGGATGTTGAACTTAATTTTCATGTTGGACAAATTATGAGATACGAGATTTTATTTCTGTCTCTCCTTGTGTTATTATTGTTATTCCGTTTGTGGCTACAGGGACCTGCTTATGTTTTATTGACGCTTATCGGGTTTGGGGCTTCACAGCTCCACTCTCGTGCGGACCTTTTCACGTCTCGCCTCCATTTTAGGGAAGCGGGGCATGACAGGTTTTGTTGGTGGCCCATGCAGGTCCTCTTCTGTAACTGCGATTATCGGAACAACGATTATAATATTTGAACGTCCAATAAACTAAGTTCGACGTCCGAGTCATAAGCTATGAGTCTAATCTGCTTCGTTTTCTGTGTCATTAGATGGCAGGAAGGTGATTCACCCGTGGTGGAGGTAGTGGTGCGTCCCCTCATGATGAGGAACCTGAGCGGGAACCCACCAACGGAGAGATGATGCGGATGATGCTTCAGATAATGCAAGTGCAGCAGGGCGTGCTCCTGCAAGTCCAGAATGCTCCACTTGCTCGAGCTGCCCGGGCACTTCCTGATGTCCCCCGCTCCGAGCCGGGAGCGAAGCAATTTCGGGAGCTGGGTCCCGCATATTTTGATGGGTCTGAGGGTCCTCTGGCTGCCGATGAGTGGATTCGGAACATTGAGGATAACTTGAAGATGGCCAAGATCACCCCGGCTGGATGGGTTGATTTGGCGAAGAGGCAACTTAAGGATAATGCTCGGAACTGGTGGGATGCTGAAGAGAAGATGTTGGTGGAGACGATAGCTTGGACTACCTTCAAGTCCAGGTTTGATGAGGAGTTCTTTCCGAAGGCTGCTAGGAAGGAGATGCTGCATCGCTTTAACGATCTGAAGCAAGGGAGCTTGACGGTGGACCTGTACCACCAAGAGTTCACTAGGTTGAGTCGCTTCGTACCAAAGATGGTGCAGGATGCTAATGAGAGGGCTCAGAGGTTCCTGCAGGGACTTGCTTTGGAGCTCCAGAGTTTTGTGTCTTCCTCTGATCTGGACTCTTATCAGAAGGTTCTGGTCGCTGCGAGGAGGCAGGAGCTGAACCTGAGTCAGAGGAGAGGACATGTTTCTGGTGCTGGGAAGAGGCCTATGGAGCAGGCCAGGGCGGTGGTTAGGCCTGGTTTCAAGACTAATCAGCCAGCTCAGTTCAAGAGGCCAGGAGGGCCTGTTCAGAAGACTTGCCATTTCTGCGGTAAGTCTGGCCACATCAAGGATCAGTGTAGGAAGTTTCTGGGCCAGTGTTTGGTTTGTGGTGATGCTTCCCATGTCGCGAAGGATTGTCGGCATGCGAATCAGCTGCGGAGGGCACCTGTTGCAGCACAGCCGTTGCAGCAGCGAGCGTCTGTTCCTCCTGGACGTGGAGCGGCTCTTGTTCCACAGAGGCAGGCTTTTCAGCAGGCTATTCCGTCGAGGAGGCAGGCTTTTCTGATGACCGCTGTGGAGAGCGAGGCTGTGGATGAGGTTATCGCAGGTAATCCTCAATCTAGCTGTTACTTTCCTAGCTGGTTTTGATTGCTAGATTGTGTTGTTTGCTTGAACATGATTGTTTGCTAGACTAGGGTTTGATTGTTAATTGCTTGTTAGGTGTGGTTTTGGTGTGCACATTTCCTGCACGAGTCCTCTTTGACTCTGGTGCATCGATGTGCATTATTTCTCGGAGCTTCGTGGAGAAGCATTCCTTGTCGACGTCCCCTCTTCCCAAGAGTTGGAATATCGTTACGGGGAATGGCGTGGTCTCGGTGCATCTTGGTTGCAATTCTTGCTCGTTGGTGGTCTGTGGACATGAGCTTTACGCTGATTTCATTGTCCACAACATCATCAACTATGATGCAGTTCTTGGGATGGACTGGCTTGCGAGCTTCTATGCTACGATCGACTGTAGGAGGAAGAAGGTGGTGTTCGAGATTTCCGGACATCCAGTATTTGAGTTCAGCTGTGGTAGCAGTTCGCTTGGTCCTGTCAGATTTCGGGCCAGACCAGTGGAGGTTGTGGCTTTACAGATGGAGTTGGAGAGGCCAGCTGTGGTGCGAGATTTTGATGACGTCTTCCCTGAGGAGATGTCTGGTTTGCCACCTGATCGAGCTCTAGAATTTTCTATTGATCTTGTTCCGGGAGCGCAGCCGATTTCGAAGGCGCCTTATCGTATGGCACCCGCTGAGTTGGAGGAATTGCGGAAGCAGTTGGATGAGCTTTTGCAGAAGGGTTATATCAACCCTAGTGTGTCTCCGTGGGGAGCACCGGTGCTGCTGGTGAAGAAGAAGGATGGTTCGTGTCGCATGTGCGTGGACTATCGGGAGTTGAATGCGGTGACCATCAAGAATAAATACACGTTGCCTCGCATCGATGATATTTTTGATCAGCTTGGAGGTTCGAGGGTGTTTTCTAAATTGGATTTGAGGAGTGGTTACCATCAGTTGAAGGTGAAGAAGGGAGATGTTCCGAAGATAGCGTTCAGGACGAAGTATGGACACTATGAGTTTGTGGTTATGCCTTTCGGTGTAACCAATGCACCCGCAGTTTTCATGAATCTGATGAACCTGATTTTCTACGACTTTTTGGATAAGTTTGTCGTTATCTTTATTGACGACATTCTGATCTATTCAAAGTCGGAAGAGGAGCATGCCTCGCACTTGAGGACGGTATTGGAGATTTTGAGGAAGCATCGGTTGTATGCTAAATTTTCGAAGTGCGAGTTTTGGCTGGATAGAGTTGCTTTTCTCGGGCATGTGGTGACTGGGGAGGGTATTTCAGTGGATCCCGAGAAGATTAGGGCCATCAGAGAGTGGCCTGTCCCATCATCTGCGTCTGAGATTCGGAGTTTCCTTGGGCTTGCTGGTTACTATCGGCGTTTCATTAAGTACTTTTCCCGTATTGCTGAGTCGATGACCAGGTTGACGCAGAAGGATGTTGCTTTTGTTTGGTCGGGTGATTGTGAGAATGCTTTTGGTGTTCTGAGGGAGAGGTTGACGACTGCCCCTATTCTTGTTGTGCCTGATCGCAGCGGTGGATTTGAGATCTTTTGTGATGCTTCTGGCAAGGGTCTCGGTTGTGTGTTGCATCAGCACGGGCATGTTGTGGCGTATGCTTCTCGTCAGCTTAAGTTCATGAGAAGAATTACCCGACGCATGATTTGGAGTTGGCTGCCGTTGTGTTTGCTCTTAAGATTTGGAGGCACTTCCTGCTGAGTGAGAAAGTGAAAATCTTCACCGATCACAAAAGCTTGAAGTATATTTTTACTCAGAAGGAGCTCAACATGCGACAGCGTCAATGGTTGGAGCTCATGGCAGATTATGATATTGATTTGCAGTATCACCCTGGCAAGGTGAATGTGGTTCCTGATGCGCTGAGTAGGCTTCCAGCGGTGATGATTTTGACTTCGCAGTGGAGATTGCAGCAGGATTTTTGCGAGTCTGGTGTTGAGATTGTTTTTCCTGGGGAGGCTTCTTCGTTGATGTGTATGCAGATACAGTCGCCGATTGTGGATCGGGTTAAGGCTGGCCAGGCTGAGGATCCGAAGCTGGTGAAGATTCAGGAGCAGGTGGAAGCCGGTCTGCGGACTGACTTTTTGATTCATGAGGATGGCTCGCTGAGGTTTGGAGCCAGGTTGTGTGTGCCAGCTGGAGATATTAGAGAGGAGTTGATGGTGGAGGCACACAGTTCGCCGTATTCTGTGCATCCTGGTGGCACCAAGATGTACCAGGATCTTCGTCTGAACTATTGGTGGCATGGCATGAAGAGGAGTGTGGCTCGGAGTGTAGCCAAGTGTTTGGTTTACCAGCAAGTAAAGGCGGAGCATCAGCGTACGGCCGGGTTGCTACAACCGCTTCCGATTCTGGAGTGGAAATGGCAACACATCACTATGGATTTCGTGACTGGACTACCTCGAAGTCCGAAGCAGAATGACGTGATTTGGGTGATCGTAGACCGATTGACCAAATCCGCGCACTTTATTCCATTCCGAGTGGGACAGTCCACTGAGGCGCTAGCGAGGAGATATATGGAGGTAAAATTCTTTTACTCTCCGTTTTTATTTCCTTTTTCCTAGTTTGGATGGGATGTAACGTGAACCGTGCAGGATGTCGTGCAACTTCATGGAGTCCTCGTGAGTATCGTGTCGAACATAGACACGAGGTTCACATCTCAGTTCTGGCAGAGTATGCAAAAGAGTTTGGGTACGTGTCTGAGCTTCAGCACGGCGTACCATCCGCAGACAGATGGCCAGTCCGATAGGACGATTCAGATCTTGGAGGACATGCTGAGGGCATGCATGTTGGATTTCAAGGGTTCGTGGGAGGACCATCTACATCTGGTAGAGTTTTCTTACAACAACAGCTTCCAGGCGAGTATTGGCATGGCGCCTTTCGTCGCTCTTTATGGGAGGAAATGTCGATCGCCATTGAGTTGGGATGACGTTGGTGATCGGGAGTTGTTGGGACCTGAGATGATCGTGGAGGCCGTGGAAGTTGTCAGGAACATTCGGGAGAGGTTGAGGATTGCTCAGGACCGTTTTAAGCATTGGGCGGATGCTAAACGTCGTCCTTTGGAGTTTCAGCCTGGAGATCATGTGTTTCTGAATATTTCCCCGAATCGTGGTGTGATTCGCTTTGGGAAGCGAGGGAAGTTGAGCCCGCGATACATTGGACCTTTTCACATTCTGGAGAGAGTTGGCGAGGTAGCTTATCGCTTAGCCTTGCCGCCATCTTTGGAGGGAGTTCACAATGTTTTCCATGTGTCGCAGCTTCGTCGATACATTAGCAATCCATCTCATGCTGTGGATTTCTCGGAGATTACTGTTCGCCCCGATATGACGTATGACCAGTAGCCAGTGCAGATTCTGGACAGGCGTCAGAAGTCACTTCGGAACAAGATTGTCAATCTTGTGAGGGTGATGTGGCGACACGGCTCGCCTGGAGAGTCTACTTGGGAGAATGAGGATGAGATGCAAGAGCATTTCCCACTTTTGTTCCCGGACACGTGAGTGTTGGGAAATTCCGAGGACGGAATTTTTCTTAAGTTGGGGAGGATGTAACGACTGGTTTTCTTGTATCTGGATTTATTATATTATATTATATGTTTTGGTGGATTTTCTCCTTATATGTGGTTTTCGTCTCCGTAACTTTCATTTTCGATCGTTTCGTCTTGTTTCTTAGCTTCTTCCTTAGAATCGTCGATTTTGGAGCAAGTCATTCGTGACGGGCTTCGTATCGGTCATATCTTATTGTTAGATCAAGCCTAGGAGTCTTAGGAATCGATCCTGGAGCTTCGCGCTCCATTTCGGAACTTTTGGTGCTCATTAGCCGGTGTAAGAAGGGGCACCGACCGACTAGATGACGATCCAGTCTGTCGGCAAACCTTCTTGAACCGACTAGTTGGCTTTGTAAATTTCTCAGGAGTTACTATTTGTCGTTAGTCGGTCTAAGAACGTTGGTTGACCGACTAGGTTGCAAACTAGTCGGTCGGCAATGCTTTTTTAACCGACTAACTCATCAACTATTTTTGGTACTAGTTACTGTTCCTTCTTAGTCGGTCTAAGTTCATCTTTCGACCGACTAGTTGTTAAACTAGTCGGTTAAGTTTTGTACTTAGACCGACTAATTCTTAGTTCTTCTGAACAGTCGAGTACTGTTTACTCTTAGTCGGTCTAAGAACGTTCATCGACCGACTAGATGCCAAACTAGTCGGTCAGTAGTTGTTCTTTGACCGACTAAATCTAGATCCTATTTCTGTACAGGAGTTACTGTTTGGACTTAGTCGGTCTGCGTTGGTCAACCGACCGACTAGTTCCTAAACTAGTCGGTTAGTGGTTGTTCTCTGACCGACTAATCAATGCCAAAACCCTAATTTCTGGGCAGCCGCCAGCCCTTCCTATTTAAACCCCTCCCAAACGTTTTCTTTTCCTTCCTCACGACCTAAAACCCTAGTTTCTCCCCCATTGAGCCACCTACTACTTCAAACCCTTATTCCTTCATCCCAAGCCCAAAATCCATCATCCAAACTCTCCCTTAACACATTCTACCTCTCATCTTCCTCAAAATCTCATCAAACCCCCAAAATCCCCCAAAACCCTATTTCTCCAAACTTCTCCATCCATTTCCAGATCTGAACCCTAGGTTCCCCGGAGCGTTTCTTCCGTTACCGTGGTTGCTCGGCATCATTCTTCCGCTTCCCTATACGGTAATAATCGATCTCTTAATGTTTTCATGACCAGTTGTGTTTTTGTGAAACCCTAATGAAATGAATGTTGTTTTGATGGTTGTTTCTCCATAACAGCGACTTCCCCGTAGATTAGCGTCCGTGGGACGAACCCTCGTTGATCGTCATCCTCGGTGCTAGGCAAGTGAAACTTGCCACTTAGGGTTTAGGCCATGTTTTAGGCCATTTGCTTGTTGTAGGCGTAAAAGAGGCTAGGCGACGAAATGATACTCGCCTAGGCGCAAATTTAGGAACTAGCTTGACAACGAAGCTAGGTCCGACATTTATCATGTTGCACAATTACCATGTCATGTTTAATTTCCATTAACGATACGCAAATTAAATTGTCATGTCATTGCATTCTTTAAGTGATTCCGTGATTGCGTAGCTTCGCTACAATGCTTGTGTTTCCTGGCTCGTGTTCCAGAAGCGGGCCATGTGTTGGTTGATAGCCAATGCCCGAACTACTTGTTTCCGGCTAGGTGCACCCCGACGCCAAATGCTTATGAATCGTGAACTAGAATGCGAGCTCCTGTGCGGGGCAACCCTGGCTCATTTACTGAGCTCGTGTGCGGGGACCCTGGCTCGTTTACATGTGGGTATTGGGGGTAAGAGTTAAGCGGCCATTCAACTGGGAGTATGCCCGATCAGCAACTTCAGTTGTAAGGCGTAAACTCTGGGTTTTGGGGTAGTTGTTAAGCGGCCACTCAGTGTGAATGCCAAACCGTTCAGCTGTAAGGCGTAAACATCTACAAACAACTTGAAACGTGACTAGTGAATTGATTGAGATTGCTATAGCTTGGCTACTCTTGTATTGTCCCGATAATTGTTCTCTTGTACTTATTGTTTCACCATGTCCTGCTTGTGCACTCATGTTATAACTGCCATGTCATGCATACTATAACTGCTAGGTTGCTAGTTGCCTTACTTTCAGTTTCCTTGCCCAAGTCTTTTAGACTTGCTGACATGTGCCCCTTTACTCTTTTGGGTGATGTCACGCCCCGCTTCCCAAAAATGGAAGCAAGGACGCGACTGAGGTCCGCTTGGGCTGGAGCTGTGAAACTCGAGCCCAATACGCGTCTGTAGTGATACACCATTCGAAGTACAGGTTCTTGCTTGCGATCTCAGAGCAACACAGAATATCATTATTACACTCGGACATCCAGATTACATGTACACAAAAGAATTAAAGGCCTAGCATGGCCATTACAAACAGTTAAAAAGAATTTAAAGTACACCTGGAAGAAATACAACAACAAATAATAAAATTCTAGCAAGCTACGATGTGTCTGTCGTCTTCAGTAGTGGATCTCGTGCTCTTAGCTCTTTTGGTCTTCCTGCTCAATCCCCAAAAGAACTCTTCGGTGAACTCTGCTCAAAACCTAACGTATATTTCACAAACAAGGAAATATACGTCAGCGAGGGTCGCTCGGGAAGATTTAAAACATTAGTAATAAAATGACCCTCGGCAAGATTTAATATAGTTCACAAAGTTTAGGGAAGAGAGGCACATTATGATTTCAAAAAGATGATACATAGTAGCATGTGGAAACAAGGGGCATAACAAGGTGTAGTGTGCAAGCAGTGAGCATGTGGTGTGCACAGCAATAGTCGTGACGGTGTAGTGTGTACAGCAATAATTAATCGTGGCAATAATTTTAGCAGGTTACTCTTTAGCATCAACAGAGGTAAAAAGGGGTGCATCAATCAGTCAATCAATCTCCTATCTAGTGACAAAGCCCAGTGTCTGAGGGGGAGGTGACCAGCATCACACCCAAGTCAACGGGAGCTACCCGTGACTATACTCACCGACCCGGCCAGGTGTCGGTCAAGTTCACCAATAGAGTGCGATCCAGCTTTCCAGCCTCTACTACACTAGACTACCCCACCCAAAGTGTCCATAAGTCAATCCGTAATTCAATGTTAGCCGTATGGCTAACATTCCGTAAATGCCCAGCGGGCCCATATCCGTATTGCCCAAAGGCCCAATAGTCCGTAATTGCCCGAAGGCCCAATATCACAACTCATCAATGGTGTACATTTCGCAGTTTGAGAGCATTTCACATAATTCATTTCAATAGCAATGAAAACAACCAACCATGCCACTAGGTTCATAAAGCTTAAGTAACGTATTTAAAAGTTGTTATTTGCAATTGTTTGGTAATTTCGGTCACGAGACCGGAGCAATGCTGTTTAAAGTATTAAGTGACAAATACTCGAAACTTTGAAACTTGTAGAAAAATAATTTACTTGCAAGGGGTAAGTACTTGCGCCTTTGAAATTAAAAGTATGAAGAAAATAATATACTTGCCTGAAGCGACGCGAATTAGGTGACCACGCGATCTATAGTGAGTCACGTGAAATTATCTGCGAGATCGGATTCGTAACAACAAGCCATAAGTTCTTAATTAAGTAAAACGACATTGAACTCTTACATACTGTAATCTTTGTGTGCACCGTATATAAAATAACATGCTGCCAAACCCACTAACTGACATCATATAACCTAACTTATAAAACTAATGTTATAAACTGGTATGCGTGAAAGCAATTACTGTCAACATATTTAAGTATAAAGTGTCATTTTAAGGTATTAAACTATTAATATAATATCAAAAACCAACTTCCACCCTAGCATTATAATGATTCTGCTTAGCATTTTATACAGAAGCACCAACATGGCATAAAAATCCCAATATAACCCCAAAACTAACGTAATAACATGCTAACGTATTAATAAAACTAATGCGTATACTTGTAACCTTCATATAGGAGATAACGTACGTTGTTATTAAAAAGCAGCGGATAAAATACCTGCATGATTGGTTTCGCTTCCTTCGTGTGTCTGCAGAGAAAGCGGCGGACGGCGTTCTTCGGAGGGAGGCAAGGGGGTGGTCCGGTGGTCGGAGGAGTCGCCGCGAGGGGCTCGGTTGTCGTTGCGGGCGAACTCACTGTCGGCGATGGGAGGAGCTGCAGTCGGAGGCGAGTCTACGGGCGCGGTGTTTGGTGGCCGGGAGAGGGCACAGCGGACAGGGAGAACGGCGAGATGAAGGGCGAGGGAGGGGGAGGTGGCCGCCGGTAGCTGGACGGAGACAGGAGGCGAACGGCGGGGTGGAACTGCGGTGGTTGGAGAAGCTAACGGCGGCGGCTCCGTGGGTCCAGCGGAGAGAGGCGGCGGTCGTGCACGGCGGCGGTGAAGGGATGGCGAGGCCGAGAGCTGGTCGAAGGTGAGTCCGCGGGTGCTCGGAAGGCGGGGGTCGAACTGGAGGTCGAGTTGGCGAGGGCTCGGCGGCGAGCTGTGGGTTTGTCGTCGCTGGCTGGAGGGAGGCGCTGGCTGTAGCACGACGGTGGACTTCGAACGGAGGCGGGCTGAGCGGCGGAAAGAAGGTGGGGGCGGTGGTGGTTGTGAGGGCGTCGGCGATGTATCGGAGTGGCGTGCTGCGGGTCCGTGGCGGTGGTGTAGCTTGGGAGAGTTGAGGCGCTGGCTTCGGGCTTCGGTGGGGTTTGTCGAGAGGGGAGAGAGACTGCGGCGAGTCGGAGGCTTAGGGGAGTAATCCGTGGAATTTAAGGAGGAGAAAAATATAGGAAGAATGAGAGAGAAGCGGACGTGAGGGTTGTTGCGGCAATCATGGGGGACGTGAGATTTGCGTGGAATGATGGGTTAGGGGAGTTACGTAATGGGGGGTAGTTGTTAAGATATGGGGTTAGTGCGGTACAGATCCCCTAGGTTTGTTTTTAACAGATTTATTTAAATCAAAGAAGATTTCATTTAATGATAATAATAATAATAATAATAATAATAAACATTTAGATTTGAATTGGATTTAGGATTTTGAAATGACAATTAGTAAGGTAGAAGGTACGTTAGTTAATGACAATAGTTAGATAGTACAGTAGATTTATTAAAGAAAGAGGATTTCCTAAAGAATCTTAGTTTATTTTAAAAATTCAAATCACAGGTTATGTATACGAGAATGTACATGCCATTAACCTCTTAAAGTATTAATAAACCTATTAATAATGAAGTTATTAGGTTAAAATTTAAATAGTCAAAACCTAAGTATTTACGATTTCGCCCTACAACACGATGTCGCCCAAATATTATAAGGAAAAAAAATACTGGGACGATCGTGCCCCGAAGAGGATCATGAATACTGGGTCCAAACACGAACGCGAGTCAAAGGAATAATGGTAAAAATCGAGTGCAGAATTCACACGAGTCAACACGACAGGGAGATACATACGAAAATACGTACCACAGAAATGTGGCCGTTACAGGTGACACATGTTAGATCCTGAGCCTGAGTACATTGTGGAGGACGAGGAGTTTGCTGACGCCGAGCCCGAGCCTGTGTTTGGCGGGGAGTACGTGGACACTGGGGACCAGTCCTAGTGTCTTCGTTGAGCTTTTCCTTTTGTTTAGACTGCTATTTTGTTGTCGGTGCGTAGCACATATACTTTGTTGCGTTGTTACTTTTGTTGGCCTTGTTCTGGGCTTTTAGACTCTTTCTTTTAGCCTGGTGGCTTTTCTGGATGTTGAACTTAATTTTCATGTTGGACAAATTATGAGATACGAGATTTTATTTCTGTCTCTCCTTGTGTTATTATTGTTATTCCATTTGTGGTTACAGGGACCTGCTTATGTTTTATTGACGCTTATCGGGTTTGGGGCTTCACAGCTCCACTCTCATGCGGACCTTTTCACGTCTCGCCTCCATTTTAGGGAAGCGGGGCGTGACACGCTCACAGGGCATAAATCACACAATTCATGCTCCAGCTACGACTGTGACAACTGATGAATGGACTTCTACTGTTAGAGTCTCCGATGTAGAGAATGCAAAAGCCATTATCTATATCAGGAGACATATTGTTCGAACACTGAAGGCCGAATATCTAATAGTGGAAGACCCTCATAAACTGTGGACAGCACTTGAGGACAGACACTAACATTAGAAAGATGTTATCCTCCCTCGTGCACGTTATGATTGGAAAAATCTCCGACTTCAGGACTTCAAGTCCGTAGCTGAGTATAACTCAGCTCTCAATAACATCACCTCATGCCTGAAGTTGTGTGGTGAATAAGTCTCGGAAACCCGAATGCTTGAGAAAACATACACATCCTTCCATGAGAAGGATGCTATTCTCATGCAACAGTATCGTGAACGCAAGTTCACAAGGTACTCTGATTTACTCTCCTGCTGGCCACTCATAACCTACGCCATGTTGGCCTCTCCCTGAAGCTTACACATTTTCTTCCCAGAAGATAAAGAACAAACACAATAGCAGATTCAACAAGGGGAAAACTGTGAATAAGCAGATCAGAGCTCCTCCCCAGAACAACAATAATGAGGAGAACAAAAAGAATACGTGGAAGAGGAATATCTCTGACCAGACTTCTACTCCCAAGAAAACCTGGGATGAAAAATGCCATAGATGTGGCATGACTAAACATTGGTCCAGGGTCTGTCGTATTCCACCCACCTCCAAGATTTGTATATGTCAAGCCTGAAGCTTTCCTCTGAAACAAATCTGGTGGATATACAGCCTCCAACTCGGTTCAACACCGAGAATTTCGAGAATAACGACCTCCTTGACTAAAGCTAATTTAGTCATCTTTTCAGCCATTATCATTAATATTTTGGTTTTGTTCTTCTTTATCTTAATCGAATGTAGTTTTACTTTTCAATAAAACTTTTTACATTCTTTTCTAGAGATAGAGATGAATTGTGACTACCTAATGGATAGTGCCTCTACGCACAAGATCCTTCTTGATAGATGCTATTTTAATAGTATCTTAATTATTATGGTCCTGACACTACAATTTCGGGAATAAATTATATAATACAAGGATCATGTGAAACAATTTTATTGCTCCCAAACCAAACACAAATTATAATAAAAAATGTTTTATTTTCTCCATACTCAAACAGAAATCTATTAAATTTCAAGGACATCTGTTTAAACAGATATTACTTGGAAACTGATGATTTCAATAGTGTTGAACAATTGTATGTTATTCGTAATAAGGATGGTATTGAAACCATCCTAGAACGTTTTAAAGGACTCCCGTCGAGCCTTTATCAAACATAGATTCAACATATAGAAGCTAATCTGATAGAGCCCCAGCAGTGTTCTATATCACCAGAATTCAATCTCTGGCAATTATAGACTAGGTCAACCAGGATCGAAAATGATGTAACGCATCATAACACACTTCCGTGGAAAAAAATTGAGCAACCTGAAGATTCTTCAAAAGGGTGATTTTCCTTTTCCCCTCTGTTATAAGGGTAAAACTAATCACGAGACCGTCCCACCTGAAAGTGGGGTTTTGAATCTCATAGCTTCTTGGAGAAAATACAAGGATACATTTGTTGGCCAATTCATCCTTCAAGTTCTCCATTTCGGTACTTTATGGTAATGATAGATGCATCTTCATAAAATTATTTTCCATACTAGGCTCACAAAACAAAAGCCTGAAGCTTCTGAGACCATTTCTTTGGACACTAAGTCTTTGTCTCAATATAATCCCCGTACTAATCTCTGTGAAGATGAGATCCTGAAGATCCTTCACATTCAGAATACTCTTACTACCGGACAAATTTACTGATAACCAGATGATTATCAGATCACACGTCCATGCTGCCAATACGCTGGCTAGGATTGACATCCCCAAAGATGGGTGCAATCCACCGACAGCAGAATCAGCCGTACCTCAAATAAAAAGGGGACGACCGCCTGGCTCCAAGGATAAATTCCCTTGTAAGAGGAATATACCTAGAGAAATGAAGAATATCCAACCACAGGATGCTGAGCTCGGACCAGTAACCTATCCCCTCCTTCAGTCCCCCGAAGAGGACAATACAGTAGAAATATAATAAAAATTTGTACGTACTAGGGAGGTACTGGACAGAAAAAGCACTATCGTCGACGATGACTTCGCGTTCGATATTGCTATTCACGTCGCTAAAGGCGACGATGATATCGATCCACAATCTCTAGCTAAATACAAACGCAGAGATGATTGGCCAAAGTGGAACGAAGCAATAGAAGTAGAGCTGGACTCACTCTTGAAACGCAAAGTCTTTGGACCATTATTCCAAACACCAAGAGGTGTAAAACCTGTGGGATACAAGTGGGTATTCGTAAGAAAAATAAATAAGAATAATCAGATCGTAGGCTACAAAGCACGGCTTGGAGCTCGGTTATTTTCCCAACGGTCGGGGATAGATTATGAATATACTTCCCCGGGTTATGCATACGATCACATTCTGATAAGCTTAAATGGAAGGCCTAAAAATGTAGCTCATGGACGTTGTGACTGCATATCTAAATGACAATATAGATAAAAATATCTATGTGAACCTTCCAGATGGTTTCATAGTACCAACAGAAATAAAAGATAGACCTCGGGACGTCTATTCTGTTAAAGCTTCAAAGATATTATATGGTCTTAAACAATCGGAAAAAATGTGGTATAACAAACTGAGTGATTTCCTTGTTCAACAAGGTTTCACCAATAATGAAGTCTGCCCATGTATTTTCATTAAAACCACGGGAACATGATTCGTATTAATAACCGTCTAATTAGACAACTTAAACCTCATTAGATCTCCTACAGAGATTGACGATACATCTACAAGTCTCAAACTGACGTTTGAAATGAAAGACCTAGGCAAGACTATATATAGTATTGGCTTACAGATATAAAACCTCAGCAAAGGAATCCTGTTACACTAATCCACATCACAAGGAAATTATTTAAAAATTTGCAAATGGATAAATGCCATCCTCTAAGTACAGCAATGGTCGTTGGATCTTTGGATGTACATAAAGACCCCTTCCGGCCGCTGGAAGATGGGGAGGAAATATTAGGTCCTGAAGTACCTTAACTTAGTGCCTTTGGAGCACTACTATATCTGGCAAACTGCACACGTCCCGACATAGCGTTCGCAGTCTTCCTACTAGCCAGATACAGTTTCAGCGCCCGCAGTGCCACTGAAACGGAGTATAGCAGCTTCTGTGCTACCTCCAAGGGTCGATTGACCTAGGGATTATACATCTCGAAATGTGGATTTCCAATTTTGAGTGGTTATGCAGATACAGGTTACTGGTCTGATCCATATTCCGAGAAATCACATACTGGTGTTCATTTTCGGTGGTACGACCATCTCCTGGAAATCTTTGAAGCATACCACCACAGCAGTCTCATCCAACCACTCAGAGCTCCTGGCGATCCATGAAGCTAGCAGAGAATGTGTCTGACTTCGTTCAGTCATTCATCACATTCTAGTGACGACCAGCCTGAAGACGAACGACATTGAGCCAACCACAGTATTTGAAAATAATGCATCTTGTATATCTCAACTACAAGCTGGTTACATCACGGACGACAGGACGAATCACATCTCTCCCAAGTTCTTCTGGATGCACGAGTTACAGGAGCAGAAGCAGATTGAAGTACGACAGATTCAATCTTGTAATAATTTAGCTGATCTGTTTACTAAGGCATTGCCTAGATGTACTTTTAGAAAGCTTGTATAGGGATGAGACGGCTGAGAAACCTACAAGCCTAAAGCTTGTACGGATCAGGGGGAGTAACCTGTGGGTTGTACTCTTTTTCCTTAAGGCTGTTGGTTTTTCCCACTGGGTTTTTCACATCTAAGGTTTTAATGAGGCAAACACGTTTACTCTGGATCCAGAAGTATCCACCCTATTAGCATCATGAATCTTGAAGTATTCATATGCGAAGTCCAAAGGTAATGGATGGATAAGGAGGAGTGTTATGAGTGGTGAGACTTATGGTCTCCCCCCTCATTTATCCACCATAAACACCCTATTACATGGTAGTGGGGTGGACCTTTGATCTACTAGAGACCATTGGTCTCCCCTCTTTAATATGTTGATATAATAAAATGGCACCATGTGTTATAGCCATGGTTGATTGATCTCCAACAATAAGTTACTTATTTATTTATAAGTTACTTACTTTTTTAATAAGTTACTTATTTATTTTCTAAGTTACTTATAATTTCCAATACTTAACATGTTACATTTAATATATAAATTTTTTTAAGTTACTTATATTTTTACAACATATATATGAATTTTTTAGAGTTTTTTCTTATTTATTATTGTCACGACCCGCTTCCCTAAAATGGAGGCGAGACGTGAAAAGGTCCGCACGAGAGTGGAGCTGTGAAGCCCCAAACCCGATAAGCGTAAACAAAACATAAGCAGGTCCCTGTAACCACAACGGAACAACAATAATAATACAAGGAGAGACTGAAATAAAAACTTCACATCTCAAATATTGTCCAACATGAAAATAAGTTCAACATCCAGAAAAGCCACCAGGCTAAAGGAAAAGAGTCTAAAGGCCCAGAACAAGGCCAACAAAAGCATCAACATAACAAAGTATAGGTGCTACGCACCGATAACGAACAACTGTCTAACAAAGTAAAACACAACGAAGACACTAGGACTGGTCCCCAGTGTCCACGTACTCCCCGTCAAACACGGGCTCGGGCTCGGCGTCAGCAAACACCTCGTCCTCAACAAGGTACTCGGGCTCAGGATCTAACATGTGTCACCCAAAAGAGTAAAGGGGCACATGTCAGCAAGTCTAAAAGACTTGGGCAAGGAAACTGAAAGTAAGGCAACTAGCAACCTAGCAGTTTTAGTATGCATGACATGGCAGTTATAACATGAGTGCACAATTTAAAACATAGCAAGACAATTTGTACAAGAGAACAATTATCGGGACAAGACAAGACAAGACAAGACAAGAGTAGCCACGCTACTAGCATTCTCAATCAATTCACATTGTTGTAGGTGTTTACGCCCTTCGCTGAATGGTACAACATTCAGACCGATCGGCACTAAACACAATTCACATTTCACGGTTGTTTTGTAGATGTTTACGCCCTTCGCTGAATGGTACAACATTCAGACCGATCGGCACTAAACACTACCCCACCCCAAAGAGTTTACGCCTTACAACTGCAGTTGTTGATCAAACAGACCCCCAGTTGCCTGGCCGCTTAACCCTTACCCCATCCCGCACTAAACAAGCCAGGGTCCCTGCACATGAGCCCAGCAAGTGAGCCAGGGTTGCCCCGCACGGGAGCTTGTTTCTTAGTTCACGATTCAATATATCGAGCGTTGGGGTTAGCAACTCATTATGCTCGCTTCTGGTCACGAGCCAGGATACACAAGTATTGTAGCGATGCTACGCTATCACGGGATCACCAAAAGAATGCAATGACATGACATTTAATGTGCGTACCGTCAATGGAAAGTAAACATGACATGGTAATTGTGCAACATGCTAAATGTCGGAACTAGCTTCGTTGTCAAGCTAATTCCCCAATTTGCGCCTAGGCGAGTATCATTTCGTCGCCTAGCCTCTTTTACGCCTACAACAAGCAAATGGCCTAAAACATGGCCTAAACCCTAAGTGGCAAGTTTCACTTGCCTAGCACCGGGGATGACGACCACTTCGTCACACGGATGCCAATCTACGGGGAAATCGCTGTTTTGGGGGAACAATCAACAAACAACATGAAATTATATTAGGGTTTCATAAAAATATTAATAGGTTATGAAAACAACGGTAGATCGATTTGTTACCGAGAGGAGACGGAAGAAACACTCCGGGGAACCCTAGGATCAGATCTGGAGAAGATTGGAGAAGTTTGGGGAAACTAGGGTTTTGGGGGATTTGGGGATTTTGATGGATTTGGGTGAGATTTTGGGGAAGATGAGAGGTAGATAGAGTGGATGGATGGTTTGGATGATGGATTTAGGGCTTGGAATGAAGGATTTAAGCTTGGAGGAAGATGGGGGCTGAAGGGGGAAGATTTTAGGGTTTTGGGTCGTGTTGGAGAAGATGAAATCGATTGGGTTGGGTTTAAATAGGTTGGGCTGGCGGCTGCCCAGAAATTAGGGTTTTAACACTGGTTAGTCGGTCAAAGAGCAACCACTGACCGACTAGTTTGGCAACTAGTCGGTCGGTCGACCAACGCTGACCGACTAAGTGTAAACAGTAACTCCTGAACGAAAATAGGATTTAGAGTTAGTCGGTCCATGAACAAATACTGACCGACTAGTTTAGCATCTAGTCGGTCGATGAACGTTCTTAGACTGACTAAGAGTGAACAGTAGCTGATACAAAAATAAGATGATGAGTTAGTCGGTTAAAGAAGCATTGCCGACCGACTAGTTTGCAACCTAGTCGGTCAACCAACGTTCTTAGACCGACTAACGATAAACAGTAACTCCTGAATAATTTTAGAAATCCAACTAGTCGGTCCAAGAAGGATTGCCGACCGACTGGATCGTCATCTAGTCGGTCGGTGGCCCTTCTTACACCGGCTAATGAGCACCAAAAGTTCCGATACGGAGCGCGGGGCCCCGGGATCGATTCCTAAGACTCCTAGGCTTGATCTAATAGTTAGATACGACCGTTATGAAGCCCGTCACGAGTGACATACTTCAAAATTGACGATCCTAAGGAAGAAGCGAGAAAATACGACGAATCGATCGAAAATGAAATCTACGGAGACGAAAACCACACAAGAAGAGAAATTCCACCGAAACATATATTATATTATAATAAATCCAGATACATGCAAAGCAGTCGTTACATCCTCCCCAACTTAAGAAAAATTCCGTCCTCGGAATTTCCAAATACTCACGAGTCCGGAAACAAAAGTGGGAAACGCTCTCGCATCTCATCCTCATTCTCCCAAGTAGACTCTCCAGGTGAGCCGTGTCGCCACATCACTCTCACAAGATTGACAATCTTGTTCCGAAGCGATTTCTGACGCCTGTCCAGAATCTGCACTGGATGCTGGTCATACGTCATATCGGGGCGAACGGTAATCTCCGAAAAATCCACCGTATGAGACGGATCGCTAATGTATCGACGAAGCTGCGACACATGGAAAACATTGTGAACTCCTTCCAAAGATGGCGGCAAGGCCAAGCGATAAGCTACCTCGCCAACCCTCTCCAAAATGTCAAACGGTCCAATGTATCGCGGGCTCAACTTCCCACGCTTCCCGAAACGAATCACACCACGATTCGGGGAAATCTTCAAGAACGCATGGTCGCCCGGCTGAAACTCCAAAGGATGACGTCTAGCATCTGCCCAATGCTTAAAACGGTCCTGAGCAATCCTCAACCTCTCCCGAATATTCCTGACGATATCCACGGCCTCCACGATCATCTCAGGTCCCAACAACTCCCGATCACCAACGTCATCCCAACTCAATGGCGATCGACATTTCCTCCCATAAAGAGCGGCGAAAGGCGCCATGCCAATACTCGCCTGGAAGCTGTTGTTGTAAGAGAACTCTACCAGATGTAGATGGTCCTCCCACGAACCCTTGAAATCCAACATGCACGCCCTCAGCATGTCTTCCAAAATCTGAATCGTCCTCTCGGACTGGCCATCCGTCTGCGGATGGTACGCCGTGCTGAAACTCAGACGCGTACCCAAACTCTTCTGCAAACTCTGCCAGAACTGAGATGTGAACCTCGTGTCTCTGTCAGACACGATACTCACGGGGACTCCGTGAAGTCGCACAACCTCCTGCACGATTCACGTTACATCACTATCCAAACTAGGAAAAGGAAATAAAACGGAGAGTAAAAAGAATTTTACCTCCATATATCTCCTCGCTAGCGCCTCAGTGGACTGTCCCACTCAGAACGGAATAAAGTGCGCGGATTTGGTCAATCGATCTACGATCACCCAAATCGCGTCATTCTGCTTCGGACTCCGAGGTAGTCCAGTCACGAAATCCATAGTGATGTGTTGCCATTTCCACTCCGGAATCGGAAGCGGTTGTAGCAACCCGGCCGTACGCTGATGCTCCGCCTTCACTTGCTGGCAAACCAAGCACTTGGCTACACTCCGAGCCACGCTCCTCTTCATACCATGCCACCAATAATTCAGACGAAGATCCTGGTACATCTTGGTGCCACCAGGATGCACAGAATACGGCGAACTGTGTGCATCCACCATCAACTCCTCTCTGATATCCCCAGCTGGCACACACAGCCTGGCTCCAAACCTCAGCGAGCCATCCTCATGAATCAAAAAGTCAGTCCGCAGACCGGCTTCCACCTGCTCCCGAATCCTCACCAGCTTCGGATCCTCAGCCTGGCTAGCCTTAATCCGATCCACGATCGTCGACTGCACCTGCATGTACATCAACGACGAAGCCTCTCCAGGAAGAACAATCTCCACGCCAGACTCGCAGAAATCCTGCTGCAATCTCCACTGCGAGGTCAAAATCATCACCGCTGGAAGCCTACTCAGCGCATCTGGAACCACATTCACCTTGCCAGGGTGAAACTGCAAATCAATCTCATAATCCGCCATAAGCTCCAACCATCGACGCTGTCGCATGTTGAGCTCCTTCTGAGTGAAAATATACTTCAAGCTTTTGTGATCGGTGAAAATCTTCACTTTCTCACTCAGCAAGAAGTGCCTCCAAATCTTAAGAGCAAACACAACGGCAGCCAACTCCAAATCATGCGTCGGATAATTCTTCTCATGAACCTTAAGATGACGAGACGCATACGCCACAACATGCCCATGCTGATGCAACAAACAACCGAGACCCTTGCCAGAAGCATCGCAAAATATCTCAAATCCACCGCTGCGATCAGGCACAACAAGAACAGGGGCAGTCGTCAACCTCTCCTTCAGAATACCAAAAGCACTCTCACAATCACCCGACCAAACAAAAGCAACATCCTTCCGCGTCAACCTGGTCATCGGCTCAGCAATACGAGAAAAGTCCTTAATGAATCGCCGATAATAACCAGCAAGTCCAAGGAAACTCTGAATCTCAGACGCAGACGACGGAACAGGCCACTCCCTGATGGCCCGAATCTTCTCTGGATCCACTGAAATACCATCTCCAGTCACCACATGCCCGAGAAAAGCAACTCTATCCAGCCAAAACTCGCACTTCGAAAACTTAGCATACAACTGATGCTTCCTCAAAATCTCCAACACCGTCCTTAAGTGCGAGGCATGCTCTTCCTCCGACTTCGAATAGATCAGAATGTCGTCAATAAAGATAACGACAAACTTATCCAAAAAGTCGTAGAAAATCAGGTTCATCAGATTCATGAAGACTGCAGGCGCGTTAGTTACGCCGAAAGGCATAACCACGAACTCATAGTGTCCATACTTCGTCCTGAACGCTGTCTTCAGAACATCTCCCTTCTTCACCTTCAACTGATGGTAACCACTCCTCAAATCCAATTTAGAAAACAACCTCGAACCTCCAAGCTGATCAAAAATATCATCGATGCGAGGCAACGGGTATTTATTCTTAATGGTCACCGCATTCAACTCCCGATAGTCCACGCACATGCGACGCGAACCATCCTTCTTCTTAACCAGCAACACCGGTGCTCCCCACGGAGACACGCTAGGATTAATATAACCCTTCTGCAAAAGCTCATCCAACTGCTTCCGCAACTCTTCCAATTTTGCAGGTGCCATACGATACGGCGCCTTCGAAATCGGTTGCGCACCTGGAACAAGATCGATAGAAAATTTCAAGGCTCGATCAGGCGGCAAACCAGACATCTCCTCGGGGAAGACGTCGCCAAAATCTCGCACCACAGCTGGCCACTCCAGCTCCATCTGCATAGCCACAGCCTCCACCGGCCTGGCCCGAAATCTGACAGGACCAAGCGAACTGCTACCACGACTGAACTCAAACACTGGATGTCCGGGAATCTCGAACACCACCTTCTTTCTCCGACAGTCGATCGTAGCATAGAAGCTCGCAAGCCAGTCCATCCCAAGAACTGCATCATAGTTGATGATGTCGTGGACAATGAAATCAGCGAAAAGCTCATGTCCACAGACCACCAACGAGCAAGAATTGCAGCCACGATGCACCGAGACCACACCATTCCCTGTAACGATATTCCAACTCCTGGGAAGAGGGGACGTCGACAAGGAATGCCTCTCCACGAAGCTCCGAGAAATAATGCACATCGATGCACCAGAGTCAAAGAGGACTCGTACAGGAAATGTGCAAACCAAAACCACACCTAACAAACAATTAACAATCAAACACTAGTCTAGCAAACAACCATGTTCAAGCAAACAACACAATCTAACAACCAAAACCAGCTAGGAAAGGAACAGCTAGATTGAGGATTACCTGCGATAACCTCATCCACAGCCTCGCTCTCCGCAGCAGTCATCAGAAAAGCCTGCCTCCTCGGCGGAACAGCCTGCCGAAAAGCCTGTCCCTGCGGAACAAGAGCTGCTCCACGACCAGCAGGAACAGACGCTCGCTGCTGCAACGGATGAGCTGCAACAGGAGCCCTCCGCAACGGACCCGCATGCCGACAATCCCTCGCGACATGGGAAGCATCACCGCAAACCAGACACTGGCCCAAAAACTTCCGACACTGATCCTTAATATGGCCAGGCTTACCGCAGAAATGGCAAGACTTCAGAATAGGCCCTCCTGGCCTCTTAAACTGAGCAGACTGATTAGGCCTGAATCCAGGTCTAACCACAGCTCTCGCCTGTTCCACAGGCCTCTTCCCAGCACCAACAACAGACCCTCTCCTCTGATTCACAAGCAGCTCCTGCCTCTTGGCAGCGACCAGAACCTTCTGATAAGACTCCCGGTCAGAAGAGGTCACAAAACTCTGGAGCTCCGAAGCAAGCCCCTGCAGGAACCTCTGAGCCTTCTCCTCAGCATCCTGCACCATCTTTGGTGCAAACCGACTCAGCCTCATGAACTCTTGGTGATACATGTCCACCGACGAGTTCCCTTGCTTCAAATCGATAAAACGCTGCAGCATCTCTTCCCTGGCAGCCTTCGGAAAGAACTCACCCTCAAATCTGGCTTTGAAGGTAGCCCAAGCTATCGGCTCCACCAACATCTTCTCCTCCGCATCCCACCAATTCCGAGCATTATCCTTGAGTTGCCTCTTCGCCAAATCAACCCATCCAACCGGGGTGATCTTGGCCATCTTCAGATTGTCCTCGATGTTCCGAATCCACTCATCGGCAGCCAGAGGACCCTCAGAACCATCAAAATATGCGGGACCCAGCTCCTGAAATTGCTTCGCTCCTGGCTCAGAGCGAGGGGCATCCAGAAGAGCCCGGGCAGCTCGAGCAAGTGGAGCATTCTGGACTTGCAAAAGCACGCCCTGCTGCACTTGCATCATCTGGAGCATCATCCACATCATCTCACCGCTGGTGGGTTCCCGCTCAGGCTCCTCATCATGAGGGAGCGCACCACTGCCCCCACCACGGGTGAAACGCCTTCCTGCCATCTAATGACACAGAGAACGCATCAAATTAGACTCATAGCTTATGACATCGGACGTCGAACTTAATTTATTGGACATTCTAATATTATTATCGCTATTCCAAAAATCGCAGTTACAGAAGGACCTGCATAGGCCACCACTAAAACCTGTCACGACCCGCTTCCCTAAAATGGAGACGAGACGTGAAAAGGTCCGCACGAGAGTGGAGCTGTGAAGCCCCAAACCCGATAAGCGTAAACAAAACATAAGCAGGTCCCTGTAACCACAACGGAACAACAATAATAATACAAGGAGAGACTGAAATAAAAACTTCACATCTCAAATATTGTCCAACATGAAAATAAGTTCAACATCCAGAAAAGCCACCAGGCTAAAGGAAAAGAGTCTAAAGGCCCAGAACAAGGCCAACAAAAGCATCAACATAACAAAGTATAGGTGCTACGCACCGATAACGAACAACTGTCTAACAAAGTAAAACACAACGAAGACACTAGGACTGGTCCCCAGTGTCCACGTACTCCCCGTCAAACACGGGCTCGGGCTCGGCGTCAGCAAACACCTCGTCCTCAACAAGGTACTCGGGCTCAGGATCTAACATGTGTCACCCAAAAGAGTAAAGGGGCACATGTCAGCAAGTCTAAAAGACTTGGGCAAGGAAACTGAAAGTAAGGCAACTAGCAACCTAGCAGTTTTAGTATGCATGACATGGCAGTTATAACATGAGTGCACAATTTAAAACATGGCAAGACAATTTGTACAAGAGAACAATTATCGGGACAAGACAAGACAAGACAAGACAAGAGTAGCCACGCTACTAGCATTCTCAATCAATTCACATTGTTGTAGGTGTTTACGCCCTTCGCTGAATGGTACAACATTCAGACCGATCGGCACTAAACACAATTCACATTTCACGGTTGTTTTGTAGATGTTTACGCCCTTCGCTGAATGGTACAACATTCAGACCGATCGGCACTAAACACTACCCCACCCCAAAGAGTTTACGCCTTACAACTGCAGTTGTTGATCAAACAGACCCCCAGTTGCCTGGCCGCTTAACCCTTACCCCATCCCGCACTAAACAAGCCAGGGTCCCTGCACATGAGCCCAGCAAGTGAGCCAGGGTTGCCCCGCACGGGAGCTTGTTTCTTAGTTCACGATTCAATATATCGAGCGTTGGGGTTAGCAACTCATTATGCTCGCTTCTGGTCACGAGCCAGGATACACAAGTATTGTAGCGATGCTACGCAATCACGGGATCACCAAAAGAATGCAATGACATGACATTTAATGTGCGTACCGTCAATGGAAAGTAAACATGACATGGTAATTGTGCAACATGCTAAATGTCGGAACTAGCTTCGTTGTCAAGCTAATTCCTCAATTTGCGCCTAGGCGAGTATCATTTCGTCGCCTAGCCTCTTTTACGCCTACAACAAGCAAATGGCCTAAAACATGGCCTAAACCCTAAGTGGCAAGTTTCACTTGCCTAGTACCGGGGATGACGACCACTTCGTCACACGGATGCCAATCTACGGGGAAATCGCTGTTTTGGGGGAACAATCAACAAACAACATGAAATTATATTAGGGTTTCATAAAAATATTAATAGGTTATGAAAACAACGGTAGATCGATTTGTTACCGAGAGGAGACGGAAGAAACACTCCGGGGAACCCTAGGATCAGATCTGGAGAAGATTGGAGAAGTTTGGGGAAACTAGGGTTTTGGGGGATTTGGGGATTTTGATGGATTTGGGTGAGATTTTGGGGAAGATGAGAGGTAGATAGAGTGGATGGATGGTTTGGATGATGGATTTAGGGCTTGGAATGAAGGATTTAAGCTTGGAGGAAGATGGGGGCTGAAGGGGGAAGATTTTAGGGTTTTGGGTCGTGTTGGAGAAGATGAAATCGATTGGGTTGGGTTTAAATAGGTTGGGCTGGCGGCTGCCCAGAAATTAGGGTTTTAACACTGGTTAGTCGGTCAAAGAGCAACCACTGACCGACTAGTTTGGCAACTAGTCGGTCGGTCGACCAACGCTGACCGACTAAGTGTAAACAGTAACTCCTGAACGAAAATAGGATTTAGAGTTAGTCGGTCCATGAACAAATACTGACCGACTAGTTTAGCATCTAGTCGGTCGATGAACGTTCTTAGACCGACTAAGAGTGAACAGTAGCTGATACAAAAATAAGATGATGAGTTAGTCGGTTAAAGAAGCATTGCCGACCGACTAGTTTGCAACCTAGTCGGTCAACCAACGTTCTTAGACCGACTAACGATAAACAGTAACTCCTGAATAATTTTAGAAATCCAACTAGTCGGTCCAAGAAGGATTGCCGACCGACTGGATCGTCATCTAGTCGGTCGGTGGCCCTTCTTACACCGGCTAATGAGCACCAAAAGTTCCGATACGGAGCGCGGGGCCCCGGGATCGATTCCTAAGACTCCTAGGCTTGATCTAATAGTTAGATACGACCGTTATGAAGCCCGTCACGAGTGACATACTTTGAAATCGACGATCCTAAGGAAGAAGCGAGAAAATACGACGAATCGATCGAAAATGAAATCTACGGAGACGAAAACCACACAAGAAGAGAAATTCCACCGAAACATATATTATATTATAATAAATCCAGATACATGAAAACAGTCGTTACAATTATATATTTTTATAAAAATTTACTTTTTTTTTAATTTTTAGAATTTTTTTATACAATTACACGGGTCGGCCCGACCTAGCCCGGTCGGGCTTGGGCCGGTCGGCAGGGCTAGGCAGGGGTTTCTTCCCGCCCGGGCAGGGCCGGCCCAGCCCGGGTTTGGCCGCAGCCCGGCCCGGCCCGGGTGGGCCTTTTGGACACCATGAGATAAGGCGAAGGAGTGGCTGAGAAGCCATGATCCTGACACCTTTCTACTTGGGATGATTTATTGTGTGCTTTTCTGATTAAATTTTTCCCTCCAGGAAAGGCCGTGAATATGCGCAACAAAATAATCTCATTCTCCCAACATGACCAAGAATCATTATATGAGGCATGTGAGAGATTCAAGGATTTGCAAAGAAATTGCCTGCATCATGGAGTGCTGGATTGGCTCCCGATTCAAACATTCTACAATGGGCTTTCTAGAGAGGTGATGTAACGACCTGTTTCTATCAGTACGTATTTCGTATGTATCTTCGTTAATGTATTGATTTATTTGAATATTTGCCTTATGATTTTATTAATATTCCTTAGCTCGAACTTGTGATCGGACTCCATATTCGCCATCCTCCCGACTTCACGATCGCGCTGATATGTCATTTACGATTTTTGGATGACGTCGAGTCGAGGAGCGAAATCATAATAATCTTAATATCTTAACTAAATTGATTTTCTAAATCAAATCTTATCTTAATAAATCTTAATAAATCTAACAAATCCTAACAAATTCTAACAACTGATTCTAGCCTATCTCCAAATCTTATCTACATATCTTAACTATTTAGATTTTCTAAATTAGATTTTAAATCCAATAAATCCTCATGAATCCTAATAAGTCCTAACCCATTTTATCGTTGTCGGAGATCATATTATATCTCTACATGTTGCAACAGATTCCCATGTTTCCTCTTCCCATTTCTTCTCATCATGCTCTGTTCTTTGCTTCACAAAACACAACTCATGGCATCCATCTCTCTTTCCCTTCACTTTCTTTGCCAGCACACCCAATAACCATCTTTAATTCCCTTAGCATATCCCTAATTTCTTTATATTAAAACACAATCCCTTCATCATATCACACGTTGGGAGAGATCCACACAACACTCATTTTCAAATTTATCTCCTCTCACCTTCATCTCTCTTTCTCCCACCTTTTTGCCACCATTTAGATTATTATTTTTTCAACTTTGTGCAAACCCTTTCTCTGTAATCGCCTCTCCCATGGCCACCCCTCCGCAGCGACGAAACTCCCCTCCTGTAGCCCCTGTTTTCCCGTCGGCAACCTCCCCTCCGTCAACCTCCCCGACAGCCCTTCCGACAAGCAACGCGAAGCCTCCCCCTTCATCTCTCACACGGCTTGGGATGACGGTGATACACACGAGTTCTGGGTCCTCCTTCATCGCCACATGTCTCCTACCAAGTGTTCGACGAAATGCCCCTACGAAGTCCCAATGACCTTCTGAGCTCCAGCGAGCTTTCGACGATCCCGATTCAGTCTCCAGTGAACCCCAACGCTCGCCCTCATCCTCGGATCCACGCAATGTACAGTAAGTTCCCTAAGCTCTTTCCCTATATTTTTTGGCTTCAATTTCAATAGAAAACAACTCTTAATACATAAATAATTCACCACAATTATCTTGTATGGTTTATACTATTTGAGTTAATCAGCAATTAATCTTTAGCACTATTGTGTGCATAACTTTATTTACATGTCAACCTTACAAAATTGTTCACTAGTTCCATTAAGGAACCTGCAATGATATGCATGGTTTTTTGAGTGCTTACTTGAAAGGATTTTTAACAAAATTGTTCACCTTTATTAAATATAATTTAACATAGTTCACTTTTAATGCATTCAGGTTACGTTATTACACATATTCTTTAATGCATTCCTTAATGCCTACATCATATGATATATGTTCCTTAACAACATTTATCATGATAAAATCATGTGTAATATTGTCATATATTACAGAGGTTCCCTAATGCCTTGCAACAACATTCAAGTTCGTTGAATATTAGCATAGGTTAGCTATGATAATCACTATGCAATAACATATCACAGATAGTGCAGTAGAAATTTTGATATCAACAGTTTATGAACAATAGCAGAGAGTATAAGTAGTTAACATGCCCACTTAATCTGCTTGATTATGTGACATCATGCATAATATGATACCATAGATGATTAATGAACTTATTAATATATCATCGATTATGTGAACTGTGCATGACAAATTCTGGATACAAAAACAAACTTAAGAGAAGAGAGTTGCAGCTTGGCAAGTGTCAACCATTATAAGAAGCTCCTTGAATCTGAAGATAGAAAGGAAGAGAGAGCGTATACTTAACAAAATATTTAGTTAAATAAACATGTTTAGTGATGCTAGGTATGTACTATTACTTTTTTCAGTCAATATTATTATTTGTTGTAGCCACTAATCATACTAGTAATAATAAGTTATTAATACGTGATTGGGGATTTAAACTCAAGGTTGAATAGATGCAATATTTGTACCCGATACATGACTATATTTCTATATGGACTTGTATGCATTACAGAAAAACATATATAGTTGCAAGCAATGAGGATAATGGTAATAATGGTATTCATGCTATGATAATATTTTCGCATGTAACACATGATAATGTCTTTGTACTTGCTAATTGTATCTGAGCATGTTAAAATATACAATTGTATTGCAACTGTATGGCAATATGTAAATTTCAGAACTCATTAATTCATTATTGTAATTGATCATAAATAATCACATGATGCATTTGTTTTAATTCATTAGAACTGTTATTGCTTTTACTTCTTTTACATATTTTGTCGCTAAACGAACATAACGTTTGTCGCATGAACCTAACGACTGAATGCTACTGGTTTTCGGTGTTATAATTCATTATGTTGATATGTAAATTACATGTGAAAATTTTTTATATCTTTTAAACAATATTCATAAAGTGCCTTATTGCATGTCCATACTATTAATTGTGCCACACCATCTTGGGATGGTCCATTCATGCAAATACGTGATGTTGAGCCCACGGGACATATATGAGACCATCGAATATAGATGGAATGAAACTAGGCAATGACTAAACATTACATTTTGGGGTGGGGTTGGTTCATTGTAGTAGAGTTTGTAAGTGTAGCTTAAGCATCTTACGGCTACCTCCATATCACATTAATGGAGGTAAGCATCTTGGCCATTTTCCAGGTTAGTGATAGCAAGAAGCATCACGGTAAACCCCCTGTGATAGGTGCATTCAAGAACACTATACTTACACAGACATAAACTTATTCGCTAGAAAATATAACTGAAAGGCACTCAACTTACAACCCATCATTGCTTTAATAAGATGCAAATCATGTGATAATCGTTGTTTAATTTTATGTCTTAACTTTCAGCATGCTCGTATCTTTTTATTAATTTCCCTTCGTAACATGCTTTTATCCTGTTATTGGACTATGTTATTACACTACTAATTCCTTTTAATTATTTAAATGAAATTGATGCTTGGGAAGCTACATGAGTAACCCTCACTGACGGGCATTGTATTTCTGTTTTCAATGCAATGTCTGTCAGGTTCTGAGGGCATTTTTGCAGATCCTACTTCCAGCATAGCGTGATCCACTAGAGGCAGGATTCTTCCAGGAGACTATTTTAGGCTGCATCTCCATGTAATGTTCTTTGTATCCATTTGATGTAGTTTGTGTTGTATGAGCCATAAGGCCTCCTCTTCATTTTATGTATTGTTGTCACGCCCCCGCTTCCCATTATACTTGGGGCGAGGACGTGAACGGGCCCGCTTGGGTTGGAGCGGTGGCGCCCCAACCCAATAAGCGTCTGTGTATGACTACTTTGGTAGGTTCTTGCTTGCGAATATTCAGAACAACAAAATAATGTCATCATTATACTTTAACTTTTCCAGATTACATGTACACAAAAATTAAAAGGCCTAGCATGGCCATTACAACAGTTACAAAGAAATTACAACAACAATTATTAAAGCTTCAGCAAGCTGCGCAGTGTCCATCGTCTTCAGTAGTGGATCTCGTGCTCTTGGCTCTTTTGGTCTTCCTGCTCAATCTCCAAAAGAACTCTTCGGTGAACTCTGCTCAAAACCTAACGTATATTTCACAAACAAGGAAATATACGTTAGCGAGGGTCGCTCGACAAGATTTAAAAATGTTAGAAATAAAATGACCCTCGGCAAGATTTAATATAGTTCACAAAGTTTAGGGAAGAGAGGCACATTATGATTTCCAAAAAGATGATACATAGTAGCATGTGGAAACATGTGAGCATAACATCTGTAGTGTGTAGGGCAGTGAGCATGAGTAGTGTGGTGTGCACAGCAATACGTATAACGGGTGTAGTGTGTACAGCAATAGTTAATCGTGACAATAATTTTAGCAGGTTACTCTATAGCATCGGCAGAGGTAAAAAGGAGTGCATCAATCAGTCAATCAATTTCCTATCTAGTGACAAGCCCAGTGTCTGAGGGGGAGGTGACCAGCATCACACCCAAGTCAACGGGAGCTACCCATGACTTTATACTCACCGACCCGGCCAGGTGTCGGTCAAGTTCACCAATAGAGTGCAATCCAGCTTTCCAGCCTCTACTACACTAGACTACCCCACCCAAGTGTCCATAAGTCAAACTGTAGTTTAATGTTTGCCGAGTGGCAAACATTCCGTAAATGCCCCGCGGGCCCATATCCGTATTGCCCGAAGGCCCAATGATCCGTAATTGCCCGAGGGCCCAATAGTCCGTAATTGCCCGAAGGCCCAATATCTATAATTTGCCCGAAGGCATAAAGTTCCATAATTGTCCGAAGACGCAATATTCCATAAAATGTCCGCAGGCCCATTACCACGTTTCATTAGGGTGCACATCAAAAGTAAATAGAATGACGAGGGAAGATAGCATTTCGTGTACAAGGGTCAAGGGACTAAACAAACCAGCACATCAATGATATCCATTAAAACCATTTCGATTATAAAAGTTGTTATTTGACGTTACTGTGATGTACGTTATTTTAGAAAGTTTGAATACGATAAAAATACATGCGTCTCTGAAAAGTTTGTAGAAAGTAATTCACTTGCAATAGTAAATACTTGCCTTGAAGCGATGCGAGTTTTGGGCGTCCGAACGATCGTAAGAGAGGTGTGGGTCAATCTGCGAAATCGGGTTCCCCATATTAAGCTAAAAACTCTCTTATCTATAACATGTGATGTATGTATAATAAACTTGCATGCGCATATAACAATACTTATATCACTGTGTAAAACTTACTGGTTATATAAAATACTACACCAGCTTCATGTTTACTGTTCATATATGTAAACTTATACATGTACCTTATAGTTATAATATATAAAATAAGTTCACTAATATATAATATAAAGTAACCTACTCACACATCACAGTGTATCAACTTCAGCTCCATATATAAGCCAGTACGCATATAGTATAACATTATAATCTACTGTATATAATAACTAATATAAGATAACATATATAAACTTAAGTAATATAGTATTCTCTTATGCATTAAACTGTTCATGCAAGGAATTGATACTTACCTTTTATGTTATCCCTTCGTTGTCTTCGCTACAGGGTGGAGAGTCGTGACGACAGTGGCTGACGGTGTCGACGGGGGAGCGCCCGGCGGCGATGAGATCTGGGCGGCGTCAACGTCGTGGACGGCGGTGTGGCGAGCTCGCGCGGCGCTTAGGCGAAGGGCTGGAGACGGGCGAGCGGTGATTGGGTGCTGGGCGCCTGGGGAGTTGGGAAGAGGTGGCGGGGCATATTGTGACGACGATCGGACGTGTGGGTTGTTGGAGACGGCGAACGACGTACGGGGCGGAGATGGCTTCAGCGGACGACGAGTGGGCTGCGGGACATCGGAGGGTGGCGGTGCGGGCTCTGGTGATCTGGCGGCGCCGAGCTGCTGCTGTCCGGTGGTGGCGAAGTGAGGGAAGATCGGAGGGGAGACAGGGGACGGGCGAACAGGGTAAGGGGAGAAGGGCGGTGAGGGAGGAGATGCGAGGTCTGCGGGTGGCGGCGAGGTGCTATGAGGCAATAGAGGCGGACGACGATGGTGTTCGTCGCGGGAGGTGGAAGAGGGAGGTCCGAGCGGCGTAGAGGAGTTGTGGGCTGAGGGAAACAAAGTTGGGAGATCGGAGAGAGATGGAGGCTTCGGCTGTTTCGGTGACGGCGCGGTTGATGGACACGCGGGAAGGGCGATGGCGCTTGGGTGTAGGTAGGGTGAAGAGATCCGTGAGAGGGAGGAGATGGGTCCTCTAGTGTGGCGAATGAAGAAGGGGGCCACGGGCGTTGCGAGGTGAAGGAGAAGAAAGGTGGGCGGCAGTGTTGCATGAAGAAGAGGACTAAGGTTAGGCTAGCTGAAGGAAAAAGATACACCTAGGTTTATTTATACAAATAGCTTATATGGTGAGGGCTAAAAGTTAGGCTAGCTGTGTGTGGTAGCCATTAGGCTCCCCTAGGGTTCTTATTATATGCAAGCTGTGTGATAAATGTGGGGGAAAAGAAACGTACAGCACATGAAGAGGGTAAGCTGGGCTTAGGTTTAGCTTAGGAAAAATTATGGTTTAAGTTAAATATGGAAGGTTTTTGAATAACGAAATTAATTTGTTTTTAATGATAATTATTAGGGAGGGTTTATATATGGAAATGTTTGAAAACTTATTAATAGGTTTTATTAGGAAATGGGATTTGAATTCTTATTAATAGGATTAATAAGGGAAAATTAGAGCTAATTAATTAGGTTTAAATAGGTCTAAAAAGGAAGGCTGGTTTTGAATTTTAAAATTTTAAAGACAAAGTTGAAATTCGAAATTCGAATTTGAAAATTTCAACTAATTATAAAAAGATATTTTTAAATAATTATATGAAGAATTTATTTTAGTAATTTTAAAATATCAAGGATAATAATGAGTATGTAAAAGCAGAAGTGGATATGGATACGGGTACGAGGACAGAAATGTCAAACAACGGATACTGGGAAAAATAATACACGAGAGGAATACGGATATAACGTAACGACGGAAACTGGTCGTTACAATTGTATATTCCATTTTTGAGACGATTAGGATTGTAATAATATTATTAATTATTTATGTTGTTTTTGAGTATGCATGTAAGGATCTGCGAGGTTTCTACAGACGCTTAGTGTGCTTAGGCTAAGGAGGCACGAACGAAAAAGTAATGCCTCTTTGTCTTAAGCACACCGCGGACCCGCTCGCATCCTCGCTCCCAAGTATAATGGGAAGCGGTGTGTGACAGGTGAAGATGTCCATTGACGCTGATCATGAGCAAGACTCTAGCCAAAGCCATGAAGTTGTTGGAAGACATGGCCAACAACAATTATTTATGGAGCAACGAGAGAGCAACTTCCAAGGAGGAAGGTAAATTGAATTAGATGTTGTTACCATGCTTTCTTGAAAACTTGATGCTTTGACCAAACAACTCTCTATGCTAGGAATTGGTGCTACTAACTCGCCCACAGTGGCGATGTGTGAGTTATGTGGTGTGCAGGGATGCCCAAGCATTGAATGCACATCCACTGCTGAAGTACCACCGGGAATGACCATTAATCAGGCGAATTCTCTTTATAGAAATAAGTCAAGACCGCTTAACAATCCTTACTCTAACACATTCAACCCGAGGGGGAGGAACCAGCCAAATTTCTCCTACAGGAGTACATGATTGCAGCCACATCCACCATTCCTGCAGCAACCTCAACAACCCTATGCTCTTACCCAGAATTTTAATCAGAGGCCCCTTAATCAACTACCACCCCTCCTATTTTAAATCTAATCTGGAGAGTTTAATGGAAAATTTCATTGTTATGCAGGGGCAGAAGAATGATTTTTTCTAGTCTTCTATTCAGCAGCTTTTGTTTACCACACAACAATTGACTTCGAGCCAAAAAGCCATGGAAACCCAAGTTGCACTATTGGCACAGTAGGTGGCACAGCTCGCAAGGACACAAGGACAATTACCGGGGTAATCTGAGCCCAACCCTTGAGGCCATGTCAACGCCATTACGTTGAGAAGTGGGAGGCAAACTGAAAATCCAGCCATGCCAATTATAGAGGAAGAGGGCGGTGTTGAGAAGGAGCCTCAAGTAGTTGTTGAAGCTGAAAACGAGCATGAGGTAGCACCTCTGTTGATTGAGCCACCAAAAGAGAAGAACGATGAGAAGAGAGATAGAGACACCACTGAGGAACCCAAGAGAGTTTACATTCCTAAGGTCACTTTTCCGTTAAGGTTGGCCAAATTTGATGAGAAGTATGGAAGATTCTTGATATGCTAAAGCAATTGCACATTACCATCACGTTCCTCGCCGCCATCTCAGAGATCCCTTCTTATGCCAAATTTTTGAAGGACATCCTTACAAAAAGGAGTAGAAGGGAGAAAGTCATGTTATCAGTGGAGTGCAGTGTAATACTCCAAAGAAAGATGGTTGAGAAGTTGGAGGATTCTGGAAGTTTTTCTATCACATGCGCCATTGGAAACGTATCTATCAAAAGGGCGCTATGAGACCTCAAAGCTAGCGTAAGCTTGATGCAATTTTCCATTAGCGAGATGCTCTGGATGTGAGAGCTAAATCCCACCAGCATGTCTCTCCAACTTGTTGATATGCCAATCAAATACCCCTTGGGCATAATTGAAGACATACCAGTGAAGGTTGGGAAGATATTAGTTCCGTGTGACTTTGCCATCATGAACATGCCCGAAGATGCACAGACACCAATAATTCTTGGTAGTACATTCTTGGCCACCGCAAGGTGTTGATTGATGTTAAAGGGAGGAAAGTTATCATTGAACGTCGGTAAGGAGATGGTGGAGTTCGATTTGTAGAAATCCATGAGACAGTTCCTTGAGGATGACCACTGCCACCATTTTGACCTCCTAGAGAAAGGTATCGAAGACACCACTTTAGAGGACGTATTCTTTAGGCCTACGAAGAAATTTCTATATTGAGATTCAAGATACGAAGGACAAAAGGAAACGGTGGCCTTAGCAAGAACATTCGATAAAGCTCCACTAGAGGAGATTGAAGAAGAGACTCCAAGATCGCATCCACTGATCCCGAGGAGCTGATGATCAAAGAGTTATGCAAGGCGATGCTAGGTGAGGAGAAGAAGAAGCATGGAGAGAGACCAACTTCAACACTCTCCACCCCGAAACCACCATGATCAACTTTTAAATGGAGTCGAGCTCAAGACTATAAACGAGTGCTTCTTGGTAGGCAATCCAAGTTTTATTATTATTTTAGTCTTCATCTTCAATTTTTATATTAGTTAGGTAGTATAGTTTTGATTGAATAAAACCCTAAAAATCCCAAAATAATCCTAAGTCATTTCATTGCAGGAGAGAACAATGCGACCGCGTGGGATATCCCATGCGGTCGTGTGTTAGGGAGCCGAAGAAGGAGCCCAAGTAATCAGCAAAGCCGGTTGACGCGACCGCGTGGAAGTAGCACACGCGACTGCGTTGCAAGAGGCAAGGAGAAGAGCAAAATCAACTAAGGGAGGCAAAATTAATGTGATCGCGTGAGCCCAATGACGCGGTCGTTTAAGGGATATAGACTTACTGGACTCTGTCAGTCGAATTCGACATGGTCACGTAATTTTTGATGTGACCACGTAAATTTCCTCTTTTCCAAAGCCCAAGCCCCCAATTTTTCCTATCTAACACGACCTCGTAACCATTTTTGACACGACCGCATCAATCCCTTAAACCCAAAGCCAAATTCCATCAAAATTCCTTCCGCAACGCAGTCGTTTAAACTCAAACGACACGACCATTTAAGGTATACCAACTTACTATCTCCTAACAGGAAATTTTTAAACGGTCGCATGATTTTCAAAACGACCGCGTCGACTAAGCTTCTGGGGCATCAATCTTTCTTAACGCGTGGTCGATATGGCATCGACACGACCACGTCGAATCACCTGCGTCAATCACAAGACCCCATTGACCATTGAGCTTCGAATCGACGCGACCCCGTCGATTGACCGCATCGATTCACCTATATAAAGCCCAAGCCCTAAACGGCCGAGCCACGCTTTCTTTTCTCCGTTGTTTTGAGTTCATCTCCCCAAATTCTCCGTCTCCGACCATCCCACTCCCTCCAACCAATCCCCCCTCTTCCAAAAACATCACCCTGGCCCTCCTCCATCTCCATTCCCCTCTCATCCATCACCGACCACTCGAAACGGCCAAGCACCCAAACCATAGACACGACCGAGTAAGGGCTTTGCTGGGAATTCCATCGACGTGGGCCACTACTGAAGCTTGGGGTACTTCAATTGAGGCTTGGGGACATCATCCATCAATGAGGATCATCATCATCTTGGGTACACTCTTTCCTTGCTCTCAATTTTCAATTTTTGCCCAAGTTCTTCATCGCTTGTTGAATTCGCTGATCGTGTGGAAGTCGTTGTTTGCATACTTGTTCATACTTATACACATTGCATTCACAACCTTATCATCATCACTATGCCTCCACGAGAAGGTCGCACAAAATGTCCTGCATCAACCCCACGACGATCCCGTGGGAGAAACATATGTGCACGCACATCTACAGATGTTGCTTCCACATCTGCTGCTGCCCCACTTGCACCACCACCCATTTTACCCCCCACAGATAGACACCATGGGGATAATCTTCTTGGATGAGCGCCAACGAGATACATACATTTTCCTATTTCGACGAGTCATCATTCCCACTAAATTCCCCAGCGTCCCCACTCTCAACTCACAAGGACTCGTCGAGGGTGTCCAGAGCCTTCTTGACAATATATGGTGGAGTTATTTCATGGAGTGTGAGGCTTGCAAGTACAAGAGACTCACTCTAGAGTTTCTTAGTTCTCTTAGGCACCAGCATTCAGGGTTGAGTTTCAGGCTGATGAACAGAGATTATTTTATGTCCATTGACACCCTGAACACTCTTTTTCGATGGCCCATGGAAATTACCCACTGTGCAATCAGGCACACTACCCATTCCCCGATGCCTTTGATAGATATCTTTTGGGAGCAAATCACTGGGCTTACCCCCTTCCCTATCGAAGGCCTCTTCCATTGTCCATCCATACCTTTGCCTGGCACATCACATTATCACCAATTCCATCTTTTATATGGAAGAGATGGGACAGGTCTCACAGAATGAGTTATTCTTCCTTTGGGTTGTGACCCAACGCCGAAACGTTCACGATGACGACAACACTTCACCACGCTATCTTATCCATGCCGGTTCTTGGTTGGGTGGGCGATTCTTTCACACCCTTAGCAGTCCCACCGCTAAGATTTGTTGTAGAGGGTGCATTACGATCATTGCCAAGCTACCTCCCATTTCTCTCCAGATCCCAAACACCATGCCCCCTATTCATGGCCCCACATCTCTTGACATCTCTGTCCTTACAAACATGCATATGATCAATCCTATAGCAGTTGAGAGATTTTTATGGCTTCATGGGATTCACTACACCCCTTACACCACACGTCCCAACCCCGATCGCCGCATTGAGGGAGCCGTGTAGTGGAGCTTCCCACCTGATCCAGCTTTTCTTCCACCTGCAAAGGCACAACCCCACCTCGCTCGGGACCCTATTATTTCTGCTGCTGCATAGTTAGGCTCCGTCAAGCCACCCTTACGTCATTTCTTACGGAGATCTCGCCCACATTGAGATGGTACTAGCCACTCTGGCCCTCCACCACCACCTCGTTCCACTGACGAGCATATTGCACGAGAGGAGGAGGACATTCACGATCCTAGATCCACCATAGGCAGTGCCTTGACTACACTCCAGTCCTCCGTAGATGGCCTCAGGTCCATTATTACGACCTTGAAGTCGCAGTTTGACGCCGTCTATCATTGGCACTATTCTCAGGGCCACTAACCCATGGTTGTACCCACTCTCCTTCTCATGCCACCACCATCACAGTCATCTACTTCTATACCACCTCAACCACCTTCACCTCCACCATCATCTTCACTACCTCCATCCACCATTGCTCCTCCCACCTCACCCTACCATACCACCTGACGGGAGCACATAGTGATAAGATGACCCAAACACTCCCCCATATACACAGTACCCTCACTCTCACTCGACAATCAATTTTAGGGCATATTTTTGACCTAGCTTGGGGGAGACACACCATCTCATCCCTCACAAAACGTATTCATATTCTCACCGTATATATCGCATTGAGGACAATGCCCGGATCTCGCTTGGAGGAGGAGCATTCCATGCTCTTCATTTATATTTTTATCTCTTTATTTCCATATCCACATCCCTTCACCCATGTGCATATTCCTTTCCCCCTTTTCTTTCTTTCTCTTTTCATTTCATGCATCATTTTCCTTATATGCATTAAAAAAATGCAAAAAAAAACAAAAATCCAAAAACATTTGCATCATGCATCATGCATCATGTGTAATTATGTGTGTTTGAGAATTTTATGAAATCGAGCTTTATATGTGTGGTTTATCGAATAGAATTTCATTTTATATCTTTTACACTCCATTCCCCGATATCGATGTAAACATATGATTGGGTTATGTTTTTAGCCTCAGATCCCATTTAATATGCTAGTTATGCCCACTCTCATAGTCCCTAGGATATTAGTACCCGAAACCGACATAGGTTGGATTTTTCTCAGGGATCCACCTTATGCATAGACCGTAGAATTGATAAGTGAGAATAATGGTTTAGAACCCTTCGAGACTTGGATAACAACATACCACCTAGTACTGAGGATTGAAATTGCTAAACATATTCATGCTTTTGAAAAAAAAGGAAAAAAATATGTATATATAGAAAAAGAATAAGATATGCACCATTCTCTCAGCGAGCTAAGTAGCAGGATCCACATGCCTCATGAAGCATCGGGGCCTAGTGCCGAAAGGCTTAGCTTGAGAATAATTATTATGAGCGGTTTGAGCTTGAAGGTCTTAGGGGTCCTTCTTGGCCTGATACCCTAAGGTCGTCTGACATGAGATTCATCGACCCAACGCTTCTTACACAAACCAATTAGAATCCAACTGAGAAAAAAAGGTGAAAAACAATGAAAAAAATGGAAGCATGAATGAAATTAGTGATCTCACGAAACAAGGAACGCAGATGTGTAGTGAGAGCAACTTCCTCGGTAAACCAATAATACATTATCCAATACTTATCTTTTCCTCAGACATCGCATAACTTCAGTTCCTATTCCTTCAACCTAGGGACGGGTTAGTGGAACTATCCTAGGACTTGAGTGTGATCATGGATTAGTATATTAATTGACGATTCACGCTAGAAACGACGTCCTAGGATTATATTCTAATCGAAGGAAAGAAATTGGCGTGTTTAATTTCCACAAATCTGAAATTTCCATTCAACCCGCGTATATATGCTCGATATTGTGAAATTCTCAAAATCTCATGTCATCATTGTGTGCTTGCTTGCATGCCTCCAATCTCTACTCTTTCTATCCCAGTTGCTATGCAGTAATCTTGAAATGATTAGGAGGTAAATTCCTTAGCGTTATCGAGACGAATTTTCTTACTTTGGTTGTCTAGAAAATGCGCCACAATTTTATGATTTGCGCCAATAGCTTTGGAAAAGCTAAATTGCGGGTAGAAAGTAGACACATATACAACCAGTTTAAAGATGCATCTATCAGTACCATGAAGTACCGAAAAGGCCTGTTAGGTGCGTGGATTGGTCCACATATATCTCCTTGTATTCTTTCGAGGAATCTTGTAGATTTATTATCCACTTTTGGTCGAGATGGTCTTGTAATAAATGTTCCTTTATAATAATCGAGACAAGGAAACTCCCCCCTTTGGAGAATCTTCATGTTCTTCCCATTTTCTTGAGATGTTACATACAAGTATTATTTATTATGTTTACTCTCAGTTTCAAAATGGAATCCATTTTGGCGGATGTCCATGAAACTCAGTAAATTTCATTTTGAATTCGGAGAGAATAGTGCATCCTTTATTTTTATTCATGTATCATTTGGGAGCAACAAAGTTGCATTCTCTGATCCTTCAATTATATTGGATGGTCCTGATATAGTATTCACAAGGTTATCGTATGGTATTATGATATGGAAATAGCATTTATTTTGAAGAATTGTATGTGTAGAGGCACTGTCTACTAGGCAATCATGAGAACAATCCATCTAGTCAAAGATGAAACATATAAGAACATAGCAGTGAATGCAAAGCTAACTAGTTTATTTAATGGAAAGGAAAACATGCATAGTTATTTCATGCATTTGTTGTGCTAAAAAATGTTCTTCATCACAATATCTATTCTACTAATGATAGATAAAGGCACTCAATCAAACAAGTCTTCTTTTTCGAAATCTGTAGATGTGAACTGTATTAGAGCTTGGAAGTAATTGGTGGCTACCAGATTTGTCACGTCTTTCTTTTTTAAGCTTTCTTGGTGCAAATCCTGCAGGTGCCACAGAGTTTTGCACACTTTAGAGTAGTGTCCAGTCATGCCACAACGATGTCACTGGACTACCCAATCCTTCTTAGATGGGGGTGCTTGATTTTTGTTATTTTCGTTCCTCCACTAAGTGAACTTCTTCGTCCTTGCATTTTTGTTATTATGATGATTGTGTCCTCTGGCCTGCTTCTTTTTTGGCCCCTTTTGGGATTTCTTTTTTCGTTTATTCTTCTGCTTGGAAGATGAATTATAAGTTTCTGTGAGGGGGGCCGTACCAGGAGTGCACATGTTATGATTGGCTAAAAGAAGCTCTCTGTTTTGTTCAGCCATTTGGAGGCATGCAAGCAGTTTTGGATATTTAGTGAACTTTCGTTCAATGTATTACTGCATAATGATTGCATCTTTTTTGACGTGTAAGTCTTTTCTAGCATGCAATTATCTGAGTTTTCTTCACCGCACAACTTCAGGCGCGAGGTGATGCTGAACAGTGCTGAGTTGTACTCAGCAATGAATTTAAAATCTTGCAATCTCATATTTTCCCACTCATAACGAGCCCTTAGGGAGAATAACATCATTTTGATGTTTATATCCTTCATTAAAGGCAAGACACAGATCAAGTGAATCTTTGGACATAAGGAATTTAGCCTTTAGGGTCTTGTCCACATGGCGACGAATATACATTATTGCTTTTGCTTTATCTATATCTGTCACTTTATTTTCTTTTGTAATTGTGGCAGAGCACGCAAATGGAATTTTACATCCAATTGCCTGCTGAGATAGTTCTTCCCAAAGGCGTCCAAGATGTCAAAATCAATGCTTGCGATTTTAGCCCTCTATCTAAAAGCCATAATTGCATGAATATGAATTAGTAAATGATACTGTAAAATATTTCATGGATAAGCAATTTTAAAGGGAATAGGCTAATTGTGTGGATCGTGTAGTCACCACAAATAAATAATGGTCACTGTCTAAATAATACAGTCCCTTTTTTACATAAATGAAAAACATACAACGTTGGAAACCTCATAAGTCCAATAAAAATCTTCTTCACCAGTGGCGGCTTTCGCCTTCATGAAAGTAGCCATCGGTCTTAGGTATTACATTATATTCCTCACTACATTTTTCGCTCATAAAAAGAAAAGTGCATGAAAATAAAAGTGTGACTAAGACCGATCCAAAACCACAATGTAGATATTCATATACAAATTGTGCTCAAAGAATTTTCATCACATATCACATATCAGACATATAAAATTCATAGGATATGAAAATTCAAATATTTTATGCTTAATAATTAATTGGACCGCGAGGCAACGTTATACACAGTTAGGTTAGGTAACTAACGGCAGAGCGGTCACTAGATTATCATATTAAATGCTTACAAAAATAAGCCAAATATATCCTAGAAGCATGTCAAATAATATGTGTAACGACCTGTTTCTATCGTACGTATTTCTATTGATTGGTTTATTTGAATAGTTGTCTTATGATTTTATTACTATTTTCCATAGCTCGTGTGATCGGACCCGGTATTCGTGATCCTCACGACTTCACAATCGCGACGATATCTTCTTTATAATTTGTGGATGACATCGATTAGAAAGGCGAAATCGTAATAATTCGATTATCTTAACTAAATTGATTTCTTCTAATCTAATCTTAATTAGATTAATTTTCCTAATCTAATCTAAATCCTAATAAATCAGATATCTTAACCAAATCGATTTCTCCTAATCAAATCTTAATTAGATTGATTCTTGTAACCGAATTAAATTCCCTAATCTAATTATCATAACTAAATCGATTTCTTGAATCAAACCTTATCCTAATAAATCTTAATAACCTTATTATCCTAATCGAATTGATCCTCTTAGATCTAATTATCCTAACTAAATGATTATCCTAATCAAAACTAAACTAAATTAATTTTCTAAATCAAATTTTGATCTTAATAAATCCTAACTAATCTTAATATATCCTATCACTTAACTGGTCACATTGTGGGTAATATCATATCCCACGATTTGTGCAACAAAATTCTGTCGTTCCTCCCAACCCTATTATATTCACTGCCTTTTCTGCCTCACAAATCAAAAACGAAGAGAGGAAGTGCACTCTCCGTCTTATATATAACCCTAATCCACACACATGAGTCACACAACATTTCTTTTCAATTACTAAAACGCAGCCCGTCTTCTCCTTCCTCAGCCCTCCACGCTAGCTCGCTGGCGACCCCAAAACTCCCAAGCCACCACCTCCTTGTGCGACGCCTGCCCGCATTCCCCGGCATCACCGTTGCCACCAGCAACTCTCGATGGCCTCTCCAAACTTTGATGCCAACTCCCAAACACCGGCAACCCTACCACTTACCCCTGCCTCTTCCCGATCTCTCCCCGATCCCTCTCTCCCTCCAAACCCTAAGACGCCGCCAACTGCAAGCCCCTAATCCCGTATCCTTCTTTTCTCCCCTTCGACAACACCCAAACCTTGGCAACCTGCATCACCGCACCACCCTTCAAACTCATCTCATCCTGTCAAACCCAGCGCCAACCCTCAACTGCGGCGGCCACAACTTCCCTCCTCTGGCAGCCCTCCCATCACCAACGAGCCCCTCTCCCTATCAACTCTCAGACCCGCAACCCACCTTCAACCCCTCTCCGTGTGTGACCCCACCTCCCTCGTAGCGACCCCTTCACTAACCTAAACGGTGACTCCGCCGCCCCCCCAACTCACAGCGGCCCCCACCATCCCCTTCCGACTAGCCACGGCCCCGTCTTTCTCTCGTCGGTGACCCCGCCCTCTTTCTTTTCACCTTCAGACCCTAACCCACACACCCGCAGCCTCTATCTCTATATCTCTCTATCTTTCTCAGAACCCACGACCTCTACCTACCCTGTTCATTCTCGTTAACCCATCACGATGACTCCACCACCCCCTCAGCCTCCTGCGCCACCAACAAGCAGACGCAACCCGCCAGCACCTTAACCCACGACTGTCGCTTCTCTCTCCATCCTCCTCAAGCCATCGACGACAACCACCTCAAGCCCCGACCACCACCGGCGCCACCCCAATATCCCCGACCCCGACCTCCTTCTCCTTCAAACTACCGGCAACAATGCCGCACAGCTGTAACGACTGGTTTTCATGAAATTGGATTACCTATATTAAAAATATATGCTTGGTGGATTTTCTCCTTGGATGTGATTTTCCGTCTCCGTGGCTTTCGTTTTCATTCGTTCGTTGTGATTTTCTAGCTTCTTCCTTCGATCGTTGGGTTTGGAGTAAGTCATTCGTGACGAGCTTCAAATCGCTCATATCTTAGAGTTAGAGTGATCTTAGAAGCCATAGGAATCTTCCCGAAGCTCCGCGATTCGAATCGGCACTTATAGTGCATCTTAGTTGGTTCGAGAAGGCAGACCAACTGACTAGAATTCAATCTAGTCGGTCATGAACTCTTCTCAAACCGACTAGTTCTTTAAATCTACTGTACATGAGTTACTGTTTACTCTTAGTCGGTCTAAGAACAATCACCGACCGACTAGATGTGAAACTAGTCGGTCAGAACTTGCTCTCAGACCGACTAGTTCCTTAGATAAATTTTACCTAAGCTACTGTTCCTCGTTAGTCGGTTCATGAACACTCATCGACCGACTAGATTGTAAACTAGTCAGTCGACGGGCCTTCACAGACCCACTAATTCACTTCCCAGATTTTTCCCTTCTTTCGTTGTTTGATTATAGTCGGTCACAGTTGGTCGACCGACCGACTAGTTGCTAAACTAGTCGGTCAGTAACTCTTCTTTGACCGACTAATCAGTGTCGAAACCCTAATTTCTGGGCAGCCATCAGCTCTTCCTATTTAAACCCCCCAAATGTTTTCTTTTCTTCTTTCATTTCTCCTGAGCCTCCTTCTTCCCCAAATCACCATCCATCTTCCCCTAGCCTTCCTCCTTCATCAAGAGCCCTTCCCCCTCTCCATTTTGGCCGGCCACCACCTCTAGGTCGCCGGAAATCCCCCAACCCCATTTTCTCCAGATTTCTCCCCCTTTCTAGATCTAAAGCCTAGGTTTCTCTGGATCGTTCTTCCGTTGCCGTGCTTGCTCGGCTTCGATCTCCCGCTTCTATACGGTAGGGTTCGATCCTTTGGTTTTCTCATAACTCTCCTTGTGATTTTATTGAAACCCTAATAATAAACTAGGTTGGATGTTGTTTGATGATTGTTTCTCCGTGGTAGCGATTTCATCTCCGTAGATAACTTTTGTGGCGTGCCTCATTGATCGTCTTCCTTGGCGTGAGGCAAGTGAAACTTGCCACTTAGGATTTAGGCCATGTTTTAGGCCATTTGCTTGTTGTAGCGTAAAAGAGACTATGCGGTGAAATGATAGCCGCCTAGACGCCTATTTGATCTAGTTTGACAACTAAACTAGATCCGTCACCTCAATTGATCTAGCTTGACAACGAAGCTAGATCCAACCCTTTTAACTTGTTGTTCATGAATATTAAACTGCCATGTTTAATTCCTTATCTGTACGCCTTACTACATGCCATGCCATCCATGTTGAATGTCGCATTTGTAGCACACGCTACAATACTTGTGTTTCCTGGCCCGTGTTCCAGAAGCGGGCCATGTGTTGGTTGATAGCCAATGCCCGACCTACTAGTTTTCGGATAGGCACCCACTTTTCGTGGGCATAGCCCTATGCCATACGTGTCAATACACTTCCTGGCTTGTGTACCAGAAGCGAGCATTCCGTGTTCGGGGGTAATGCCCTGGCTCGACATCCGTGTTAAGCACATTTCCTGGCTCGTGTTCCAGAAGCGAGCATTCCGTGTTCGGGGATAATGCCCTGGCTCGACACACGTGGGAGGGGTAGAGATAAACGGTCACTTGAGCTTAGGAGTTGGCCCGATCAGCCACTCTAGCCAACAGGCGGAATCTCTGTGCACGACGTGTTTACTTGACGTGATTTACTTGACTTGTACTTGAACACAGCCTGCGGGCAATAGGGCACTCAACTGTGTGTGAGTGATCCCTTGTACTTGTTACTTGACAATACATGTCACACCTACCACTTGTTACTTGCTACTTGTACTTCACTTGTTACTTCCATGCTATACTTGCCACGCATCATGCTATAACTGCTAGGTTGTTAGTTTACATTCCTTTCAGTTTCCTTGCCCAAGTCTTTTAGACTTGCTGACATGTGCCCCTTTCTCTTTGGGTGTCGCATGTTAGTTGCCGAGCCAGAGATTGTTGTTGAGGGCGATGAGTTCGTGGAGTTCGTGCCCGATTCTGTTGTTTGACGAGGAGTTTGAGACACAGGTGATCTTTCTTAGGATCTTGTTGTTTCCTTTTGTTTTAGGATTCCTGTTAGTCGTCGGTGCGTGGCACCTTTGCTGTACCTTGTACTTTTGTTGGCCATGTTTGGGCCCTTAGATTCTTTTCCCTTTAAGCCTGGTGGCTTTTTCTGTGATGTTGGAATTTAATATGATGGATAATCTGAGATTGTCTTTTGTCTCTTTTCCTTTATTATTATCTTTGTTACGTATCGCGTTTGCAAGGACCTGCAGATTGAACGATTTATTGACGCTTATCAGGCGTGTGGCTTCACAGCTCCACGTCTGTGCGGACCTTCTCACGTCTCGCCTCCACACTTTTGGGAAGCGGGACGTGACAGGTTTTGTTGGTGGCCCATGCAGGTCAGTCTTGCAATTGCGAATTATCGGAACAACGATAATAACTATGGAATGTCCATTGAATAAATTGCAACATCCGATTCCATAGCCTTGAGTCTAGTAGTTTCCTATGTCACTAAGTGGGTAGGAAGACTTAGTTAGACGTCCGTGCTTGCTAGTTAGAGGCCCCAATTGTTAGCTAGACCCCCCTGCTAGGAATTGATTTGGTCGTCGTAGGAGTTACCTTAGTGGTTCATGTCTATCTTTGACTATGATAGGCTTCTATAATTCCTTGTCGTTCGCTGGGGTTCATCGTTTTCGGACCAAGCCGAACTCATTTCATTACCGTCTAGCTCCTTAGAGAGTCTTAGCGCTTAGTTTCCTAATCTTTAGTTGGTTGACCGTAAGAGTTTCCCATAGATTTCCTAAGTCACCTCCTAGGCATATTTACGCTTGGATCATCCGACCAAATCCCTTGCCTCGATTCCCATGACCACCACGTTTCGATAATCGTTGATCCTTTGAATGTCCCCATTCGCAAAGCTTAAATTCTTTTAAAGTTATTTTTCGATTACCCTTAAAGTTTTCGCTAAGTTTAAATTTTGTTTTAAACCCGCTACGTATATACTTAAATTTCTCACTTTTCGATTGAGTCAAAATTCCTTGTAGATTTCGAAGTCTAATGATTGTAATTATAATTGCTATCTCGAAACCATTTTTCTAACCTATATTTTCGCATTTCGGTTTAAGGACTCTATCACTATTTTGAAAATTCGATATACCATTTTCTAACTATGAGATCCATTTTAATCGCATAGCATACATACTTTAAAACCTCTTCCAAGATAAATAGAACTTCAATTATTTTCATATATCAGTACTAGGTTCATTGTACTCGTACTTTAAGATCTTGTATAAATCAGTTGTTTGGCAAATCCGGGTCCCTCTAAAAAGTATTTTAAATGTTATTTATTTGGAATTTTCTCTTCAGTTTTAAAACTTGTAAGCATTTAGCATGGGCCTAAATTTTCACACTATAGTTGATCGGATTTCATTCTTTGAATTTCGAAATTTTACCGAAATATTATATTAAGCTACTGCCGTATAATATTTTCGAACCTCTCCGTTGCAAATCTTGAACCTTCTGAAAGTACCTTTTCGACTTCCTTTTTCCTAAGTTAAATTCGTTCGGAACTTTAATATATATATATACTTATACTTATACTTAAACCTCATACTCTTTCGTTGACTTAAATTTATTTTTGAATTTCGAAAGTTTTGACGAGATTAGATTACTGTTTTATAATGTTTTCCAGCCTATACTTTTCATACCTATTTAAATATCTCGTCCCTTTTCACATATCAATTCAAATTCTGAGCTTTCAAATTTTTCCCAAATTCGATTTATAAAGTTTTCCTTTCTTATTTATGCCATTCAAACGATTCGTCACGCTCCCTTAATATACCTTCCGAGTCACACATGATTTTAGCTTTCAACAAACCAAAGATATGTTCAACATTTTCTCTATTACAATTTTTGGAAAATTACGTTTTCGTAATCATTTTCCGACCTGGACCTTCCATAATTTGGTTTTTTTAGCTTATTACGAATTTTGATAAACCTACTACTAAGTTTTCCGTTCACCATACGTGCTTTTAGAATAATTTCTAAACTAAATTGAATTTCAAATATTTTCATATATCCGTGCTAGGCTCAGTAGTCCGTATGTTAAGAGCTTTGTGTAAAACGATTTCTTTTGGCAAATCCTGGTTACATTAAAAGGTGGTTTCAATATTGATTATTTAAGCTTTTTTCCTGGCTTAAAGACTTTGAAAGTATTTAGCACGAGTTTAAAATTCTTTCGTTAATTTAATTTCGTTTCAAAAATTTTGCCAACATTATTAAATCATCGCAGTATAATATATTCTAAAACCACGTCCTTAATGTTCGTATGAACGCTTTACATCCTTTCATAATGATTTCCGTTAAGCCAATAAATCATTTCCTCTTATTATGTGTATTCAACTCAAACTTATTTCGAACAACTTATTTTATCGATCTTCAAATATCGTTTATGCGGAGGAGAACTCCAACTTTTCAAAATATGACCGTTTTATACTTTTAGTGTTTTTGACTTTCGCTATTCACGTATCATTTCCGAAAACTTATGAGAGTAATGTTTACGTCTTTCTTCCCCGCCTAAACATCCACAATTATATCTCCGTTCCACTTGATCTATTTACCTCCTTGTCCTCGCCCTACCTGAACCCATTTTTACGATCTTGTTTCGTTGCGCCATCTAATCTTGGTTTCCTTCCTTCTACTTAGTTATTCCACTAGTGTTTGCCGTTATTTACGTCGCGCCAGTTTAGTAGTGTGTCCTTAGACTTTTGGTGATGTCGTCGTAGCGCATGTACCTAAGTTGAGTATGTAGGCTTGAAGAGTGTACCCCCTATAGCATGATAATGTTTGCCTATTGTGTGATATATACATACTCAGAGTTATTCATGATGTTATGAAATTGTAAGTGTGTTAATATTTATGGATATGTGCGAGGATAGCTATACCACTCTAGGGGCGTCTATGTATATAAGATTCTATATTGGAATGTCTGAATAGAGTGTATGTAGTTGGAGATACTTATGATGGTTGAAATAATATGATTGGTGAAACTATATGTATGCTGGGTGTGATAATAATAGGTGTACGTATAGTTAAAGTGGGTAGGCATATTATGTGACCTATGTGTTGTACACGTGAGTGTGTGCTCGTACGTAGTTACGTATTGCGCTTAGACGTAAGTAGTTATGTTCTTGCTGCGTGAGTATATAGATGATATACCTGTGGTAGTAGAAATATAATTTTGATTGGTATTGCTTGCTTTTATGGATGTTGTGTGCGTGTATGCCATGAGGTATACCTGGCTATTGCATATCTTAACTAATGGATGAAGTAAGTGTATTGGTGTGCCAATTATAGATGGATGGATATGGTATGAATATATGATACATGTGTGTGACTATACGATGACTGTACTTATTAGGGGGAATAATGTAATTATAGGTGTGCTAATGTTTGTAATAATATCATGGTATATGAAGTGATTGAAATATGCGATATTACCTGATTAGATATTAAGGGTGTTGACATTTAGATATGTATGTGGTTATGATGGTAGACGTGTATGCATTAGATAGTATTGGCATATGTATGGATGCTATGTTATGTATATGGAATTATTCTGCTATGATTTTGAGTCTCACTCAAGCTTGAGTGGGTATACTCTATGTACGTTGGTGTATTTGTATGTGGTTGGTGTATAGTGATGGATGGTGTATGCATAATGTTTGGATTGTTTGTTTCCGTTGTGTTACTGTCACGCCCCGCTTCCCAAAATGGACGGAGGCGAAGCGTGACAAGGCCCGCTTAGGCCAGAGCTGAGAAGCTCGGACCCAATAAGCGTCTGTAGAGGTACCATTTTAAAAGATTTTCAGGTTCTTGCATTAATAAAGTTTAGGAACAACAAAAGTACAGAAAGGAAATGGCATTCATTTATATGGAGAAATAATATCCAACTGGTACAAAGTCTAAAAGAAGCCTAAGCATGGCGACAAAAGTTTAAAGACAACCCGAAAAGTCTGAAAATGGCGACTATAAGACCTCAAGGTTTGGTCCTTGTCAGGTACGTACTCTGATGACGACGTCCTCGGCTCCACGTACTCCAGCGAGTCTGCCTCGTCCACGATCTCTGGCTGAACACCTGACGTACAGCACCCAAGAAAAAGGAACTGTACGTCAGGTAAAGTCTACAATAAGGGTTAGACTTTACTGCAAGTGCACCGAACTTTAAACAACGGTTTACTGGTTGATTAGCATGCTGAGGTTCTTTTACACAACAGTTTACTGGTTGATTAGCATGTTGTGGTTATAACAGAGTAATACGACAGGAAGTAACGCAGCAGGAAAGTAAAACGGGACAAGTAGTAGTCGTAGCATGTGCTACCAACTACGGGACTAGCCTACGGGTGTCAAGACAAGACGTGACGTGACGGAAACAAGGCAGGACAAGACAAGTGAGACACGAAAGGGTTCACGCCTTACGGTTCGAGGGGGATCAGACACTCTTGCCGTGCGCACGCTCAACCCAACCCCAAACCCCAAGACAAGACAAGACATGACACCAGTACAAGGGATCACTCGCTTTAGCTTGGCGAGTGCCCTATTGCCTGCAGGCTAAGAATCAGTACAAGGGATCACTCTCTCTAGCTTGGAGAGTGCCCTATTGCCCTCGGGCTGTGTATCAGTACAAGGGATCACTCTCTCTAACTTGGAGAGTGCCCTATTGCCCGCAGGCTGTGAATCAGTACAAGGGATCACTCGGCGAGTGCCCTATTGCCCAGCGGGCTGTGCAAGACAGGACGTGACGTGACACGACAGGAAGGGTTATTCTAGGGTGTCCACACACACGCACACACATGATAGCCCTACAGCATCAAAAGTTGTTGTTGTCAGGCTCAGACTTCGTCGTCAAGTCTGAGCCGTCAGGAGTCGTCCCGGACGCTATCATTTCACGTCCGGTTCTATACATTCACAGTCTAATAGTTCTAGCAACCTAAGACCAAAGCACGGTCAAAAACGCAAGTGGGTACACTTGCCTGAAATGGCGAGTGTGTCGTCCTCTCGAAGCGTCTCGTCCAAGCGTCTCGTCCGCAGAAGTCCGTCTGAAATATCACCACGGCGACGGTGTCAGGCCTCGTTTTCAGAAATTCCTATTAGGGTTCGTGTCTAGGTTATCGGGACACCCTATTCGTCAAAAGTCACATTTTGATGTTCAGCCCTATTCGACGATTCTATCTTATGTGCACAGTCAAAAAGTCCAGTCGTCGAATCTACTGTTTCACATCGTTTTAAGGGTGCCGAAAATAAATTTAGTTACAGTTGTCCGATTTTAGTTAGGTTTTCAGTTCTGCTACGATGTGGGTTGTGCTACGAGTTAGGGGACCCAACCTGGTTCGACGGTCACGTGTACTTTCGGCGTCGGATCCGAAAACAACGGCTCGCTTCACCCTCGCCTTGATTCCTTGACTGCGGGTAGCGTGGAGTTATCGCTTTAGTTACGTTCCCTCGCCTTGTTTGTAGGTGGGTTCGATGCCGCTCGTCGAGGGGTTGCGCTGCACGGGGTTCGGGTCAACGGCGATCGGGGCTGGCGGGGCGATCCCGGCGTCGGGCGGCGCCAGAAGTCATGGCAGCGGCGGTTGCCGCTTGGTGCTGCGGCGGTGCGAAGAAAACATAGCCCGAACGGCTATGTTGGCGGTCGGGGCGGCTGCACGGGCCGTCGGCGGGGCTGCGGTGATCGAGGGAGCGTTGCCGGCGGCAACAGTGGCGGTCGTGGCGATCGGAAAGTGCCGGCGGCGGGGGAAAACGCAGCAGCGGTTCCTGTTGATCGCCGGGCGGTGCGAGCGAGTCACGCAGGCGGTGTCTCTGGTGATCGGGGGTCGCGGTCGGGGGTCTGTAGCAGTGTCACGGCGGTCCTCCGGTGTCAAGCGGCGCCGGCGAGTGGTTGTTCGCAGGCGGGCAGTGGTAAGGGAGGCGGGATTGGTGCTCTACTGGGCGATGAGGGCTCGAAAACGTGGGGCGCGGCTTCGAAAAAGTTGCAGTCGGAGGTGAGAGGATAGCTGCGACGTGAAAGGGGCGGGTTTTGGCGCCGTTGGTCGGAGAGAAGGGTGAGGGCTCGGTGGTGGAGGCTAGGGTTACGGGGATCTTTGTTTGAGAATGAGGGGAGAAGTCTCTCGTGCGATGGGAAGAAGCAAAGTTTTGTGGCGGCTGGCTATTTCACAGCCCAAGGGTTTGTTCACGTGGGGAAGGGAAAAGGTCAGTTGGATATGCTAAAAGAATGTGATTTGATTATATCCGGTTGATTTGATTTCTTTTTATAAAAAAAACAAAGAAAACTAAAAACCCTGCAGCATTTTGCAATAATCTTGGGTTTAAGGATATCTAAGTTGGTTTCAACGTACAGACTTCCAAATGTTGAAATTTATAAAAAAGATATTATAAAAATTAATAATGAGTTAGAGTAGATTGGTCCTCGACGTCGAAAAGTTACAAAGAAGGTACCGGGGTGATCGCGCCTTCGAGAGAGCCGTAAAATGGGGTTCAGGCGCGCGCCTGAATTACGTAAAACAGTAGTAAATCAAATACGAAGTTATGCACATGAAACAACAATTATACACCAAAATACATACGGTCGGAAAGCGGCCGTTACATTCTACCCACCTTAGAAATGATTCCGCCCTCGGAATCACTTATACTAATAATAATACTATCTACCTAATCTCATACCCGCAACTCTCATATCTACACATAAAGATCGCTAATCATATAACTTCAACAACGTTCCTCAAATAATCCATCATAATCCTTCTTTTCACTGAATAAAGCCACGGCTAATCTCACATCCTAAAACTCAACCATAGATCCATCACTGCTGTTAAATTTCCAACTCCAAGTCCTCACAAGAGAATAATAATCACCTTCTCTTACCCTACAACTCTACTAAACATCATCTCCCCATAACATCTTTAAATTTTCTCAATCTCTTCCCAATATTAATCAGTCGCTAAAATGATGTTCTAGTCGACCACCAATCCATGACGAAAACTTTGTCTATCTTATAATACCTTCACAAATCGACAATCGCCATGTCCTCAATACATTCTTGTCATATCTTCCCGTAATTTTATCTGCCAATAAATTTGGACTATCAAGATCACATCTCATCCCACTCACTATAACTAATCCCAACCAATTTAAGTCCGACTACCTAACCGTCCATTCATCTCAGCACGTCGATTACTCCCAATGTCTTCTCTCAACTCGACAACCAAGTCTTGATGCTTACAATGTTCTACTCATTCTCATGATCATCCTAACTCATACTATACTCCGCGGTTACTCCTATCTACCACCCGTCTAAGCCTCAAACCTGATAAGTTCTCATCTCCTCGCATATAATTTCATCCGACCAGAATTTCCCATTGAGTCCGCCACACTCCGATTTTATAAACAAGTCCTTGGACAGTTCATTCTTTTCATCCAAAAGATATTCTAATCCATCATCCTTGCGTTCCCAAAGTCAATCAATCATTGACATAATAAAACTCATCTCACTCCAAGCCTACCTGCAAACAAAATCCTATAACGATAATAGCTAGTCCTAATTAATATAACAACCATAAACACGAAAATTTTTGTTTAAGGGAGAAAAAGAGAAGAGAAAGAGAGACTTAAGGCCAAAGAAATATTTTAAAACATTTGGAAAAACGTGTGGTGTTGCGGTAATGGATGAGGGAGGTTAAGTGATTTGTGATCTTGTGAGCTAGTTTTAAAACTTTAAAGATTTGGTTTAAAGAAAAACAAAGTTTTGATACACTCACATACAACCAAGATAAACCATTCATTAAAACTAAAACTAAATCTAAGGATCTGCCTGCGATGACGCCATTTATATAAGTATGAATACCGTCATTCAGACAACTTCCAGCATACCATGGTTAACACTGAGTACACATTCAAGACACAAAAGGCAATCATCGGGATCCTAAAGAACACACATTCATACGGGTCTACGCACTCTACCTAAACTCAGGCACTGCAACGACATCACCTACCAAAGGGCCTACTCCTAAACTGAAGATAGCATGGATAACTACAAGGTCTAATGTCTAGATAAAAGAAGGAAGGAAAACTAAGTCAAAAGCGGAACGAAATAAGATCGGAAAGAACGAGTTCAAATAAGACGGGTGTAAGGAGATAGTTGGTTGGGTGAGACAAAATATTCTTCAAAATAATTAGATTGATGACAGGAGAATTACATGTAGAATATGGTATCATATACTTATATATATATATAAATGTAGGAGGTAGTGAGCAGATTGTAGAATTTTTAAAATTTTGGAAAAGTAAGACGAAGGAAGGATGGGTAGGGTGGAAAAACGATTGTTTTGCACATGAAAATAAGTTTACACAAAGATTTTGAAATATGGTCACGAGGAACATAGAACAGATACAATAATAATAATAAAATAATTGAAGTCCCCCTAGTTTAGAAAATATTTAAAAGTATGCAAGGTAAGTGATTTAGAAATAGATCTTGTAGCCCAGAAAATATAATTTGAATCATTAAAATGTCAACACGGTTAAAAAAATGAAAATATGAAAGATACCGATTTGAAATAATTTCCAGATAGTAACTTGCAAATTGACGACTAAGGAGATTTCAAAATCTCAGAAGGAAACTTTCATCCGAAAAGCAAGAAATTTTAAATATATATATACTAAAGGGGTTTTCAAGGGAGTTAAACCGAGCGAAGAATTTAATAATGGGTTTCGAAAACAAGAAATAAAAGGAATAAAAGTGGGATGAGATAGCGATTGTTTTGTAAATGAAAGTAAGTTTAAACAAGGATCCTTGAAGTATGAGCACGATGAACATAGGGATGTTTATACATATACGAGAAGAATTTAAAGTTCTCTTTGGTTTAGAAAATATTCTAGAAGTACGTGCAGTGAATGATTAGTAATAAAATTTTGTAGTTTAGAAAAGTAATATTTATATATATAGAATTTAAAAATTAATAACGAGGTTTAGAACTGAGACACGAAAATGTCGCTTTGATAACAGGTACGAGATAATAAAATAATTTTACGAACAGGGAGGTTTCAAGATTAGCGAAAGAATTTTAACTCAACCGAAAGTAAGAAATTTTAAATAATTAATAAAAGTTTTGAAAGAAGTCAAATTGGGCGGAGAATTTAATAATGAATTTCGAAAATACTTTTAAAGGAAGCAGGTTTTGGGAAAGGGGAAAATTTGAAAATAAGTACAAGATAGTAGAAATAAATTGTGTAGTTTATAAAAGTAATATATTTATTTTGGAAACAAGGCAAATAATGCGAGATATTGACTTAAAAAATTTACGTCCAAGAAAGCTCCAAGTCAATTAAAAGTTTTAACTCGATCCAAAACAACAAATTTTTAAATATATAATATAGGGGTTTTCAAAGAAATCAAGCTAGAGCGAAAACTTAATAAGGAAAGTCGAAATTAATAATTTTTTTTAGGAGGTAGAATTGGTCAAGGAAGGGGTTCGAAGGATCGATGATGATCGTCAGGAAACGATCACGAGAATCGAGAGAAAGGAAAAATGATCGCATGAAGATTACGCGTAAGATATGAATCGTGAAGAGCTACGATGGGACTCTATGGTCGATAGCACAAAATTTGCAAGGATCAGAGGGATGCTAGAGGACAAGGGTTCTAATCATCGGGTCGTCTAAAGATTAGGATAACTCAGCTCAAGGCTTCCTATGAGCTAGACTATACCCAGTATCTAAAGAGAAGGTTCCCTAAGAGAATCGAGGTTACGTTCTGCTGGGCCCGAAGTCGATGGAGCTGGGCGAGCGACTAACTGAAAGAAGGACTCTAGATATATAATACGATCAGAATCAAATGGGGATGCTAAAATAGTCTAGGACAAGAACGACTAAATCTTAACCAAGGCGTCCGACTATTGATCACTCCTTATTTTACACCTTTTTTCCGCATGTTTGCATGCCATTTAGATCACCCAAATCATGTTTTTTACGATATATCGACGATATTGCGATGCTTTTCACGATTTGTTGTTTTTGTCGCATTTCAGGTGATTTGGCGCGATTTGGAGTGATCTCGAGATGCGCTTACTCTAGACGGTCACCGACGACCTCCCCGAGGGGTATTTTGCTGTTGGAGAGGAGCGGAAGAAGAATGGACGTCGCAGGAGCGACGAGGAGGCCAAAACAATCAGATTGGGCATTTTTTGTGTCCCACTCGGCCGAGTGGAGGAGCTACTCGGCCGACCAGCGAGACACTGCTCGGCCGACCAGTTCAGACACGAGTTACCTGTGCACTCGGCCGAGCACCGAAGACCACATCGGCCGAGTGACGATATCGCGTCCGCCCGAGTGGCGCCCAGACGAAGCCCTTCCAAAACATCGAAGTTACTGTTTTTCGGCTGCCTGAGCTTCAGAAGACCCACTCGGCCGAGTGGTAAATCCCGTCCGCCCGAGTGCAGTGAAGCCATCGGCCGAGTGACGACAACTCACTCGGCCGAGCCGCCCCCGAACTGAAGACCCCTGAAAGCCCCGACTTACTGGAAAATTGCAGGGTTTTCACTCGGCCGAGCGACTTTTGTCACTCGGCCGAGTGCGATGCGCTGCCTGTTGCGAAAACTGCGGAAAACAGGCTGTGCAGGGGTATTTTGGTCACGATTTTTGGACGATTTTTGGGGCTATTTAAGCCCTGTTTTTACCCTAGTTTGGAGAGCTCTCTCTTAGATTTTTTGCAGCTTTTTAGATTACTTTTTAGCTTTATTATTGTGATTGGAGAAGAGGAAAAACTTGGATTTTTGTTGGATTAATTGAAGAACTACATTGGTTTGCATCTCTCTTCCCTAAAAATTCTATTTTTATTGTTTATCTCAATATTTGTGATGAATTCTATTGCTTATTTCATTGATTATTTTTGTGCTATTGCTATGATTTGTGAGTAGTCTCCACGTCTTGGGGCGTGGGGATGAACCCTACAAGCCCTATTTCCTATTTGTGTTGAATTGGTAGAAATTGAGCTAGAATTGCTATTAGGGATTAGATTGGGATCAATTTACTACGGATAGCTAGGAATTCATATCAATTGGGATTTGCAAGAGATTGGATCCCAATTTGATAGGAAGCCCTAGAAATCCGAATTGGGTTGGAGTCGGATTTTCGAAGTATCGGTTTGCAAGAGATTGGACCGATACCAGGATTTCCGATTGCAATTCCATGCCAATACCCGTTTGCAAGAGATTGGACGGGTAGGAACTATCCTAATTTAGATTGTGGACCGAGTTTGCAAGAGATTGGGCTTGGTGCGCAATTGGACGATGATGTTGATCCTAATGCTAGCTTTCCTAGGCTAGGGTTTGCAAGAGATTGGACCCAAACCTAGGATAGCTATAGACCGGCAACAGCGCGAGAGCGTGAGCTTGGTTCCACATTTAGTTGCAACTAGTTCATCCGAATTCTCATTTTAGAAATTTTGATACCGACGAACCACATTTATGAAATACGGTGAGTAGCGGGAATTCCCCATTCCCTAGACGTTCTTTATTTGATTTGATATTTCGCACATTTGTCTGACGATTGTGACAGGATCGCCCAAGGCAATTTTCTCTATTCTTAAATAGCCAGGTTGATTAGGAGCAAGCACGGTCATTCGTCCTCCCTGTGTTCGATATCCCGCTCGTCGCTACACCGTGCGCTTGCGGTAAAACTACAACCGTTCTTTGGGTGTATACTCAGGACCGACCAAGTTTTTGGCGCCGTTGCCGGGGAGGCGATTGCGTTTGATTCTTTCTCACCCTAGCTACTTCTTTCTTTTATTTTTATTTTCTTTTATTATTATCATTATTATTTCCATAACTATTCTTACCTAACCCTTCCACGGTACTAATCATCTCTTTGAAACTCTGTTTTCCCTGTGCATGTACACGAGATCTACGGCGGACCCTGCAGATATCTTATTTGATCCCGAGATCGAACGTACCGCGCGGAGACTTAGAGCGGAAAGGAGACAAAATCCGGAAGGGCGGTTCATGACCAACCCGGAAACTGCTGAACAATTGGTGGCAAGGATGGCAAGGTTGATTTCTATTCGCGATAGGCTTCGGCCTAAGACTTCTTCTACCACCTCATCCATTGCCATGCCGCAGTTGGCGGCTGACAAGAACTTCGAGCTAAAGACTGGATTGGTGGTTTTAATGCAACAAGACCCATTTCATGGGAACGCACATGAGAACCCCCACTACCACATCCAACTATTCTTGTCGAAGTGCGCCACATTTCAGATGACAGGGGTCTCCATCGATGCCATCAGACTGCGCCTCTTCCCTTTCACGCTAAAGGACAAGGCACTCTATTGGTTAAGGACGTAGGCTGACGGAGTTTTCACCACTTGGGATGAGTTGGCAAGTGCATTCATTGACAAATTCTACCCGCCATCCAAGACGGTGAAGATCCGGAGCGCTCTCATGTCCTTCAAGCAAGGACCACAGGAGACGCTCTATGAGGCTTGGGAGCGTTTTAAGGATTTGCAGCATCAATGCCCGCACCACAGCATAGAAGATTGGGAGTTAGTGCATAGCTTCTACAACGGTCTCCAACCGGGGACCAAACAAATTATTGATGCCGCAGCGAATGGTGCTATCTTGTCAAAGACTCCCGAGGAAGCTACGGCCCTAATTGAGGAGATGGCCTCAAATAATCAACAATGGGGCGATGAGCGAGGACACTCCACATCCTCCTTAAAGCCAACTAGCATCTACGAGGCAAAGGCCGTAGCGGAGCTCACGAGCAAATTCGATTCTCTCCACAAGGTGGTGGAGAGATTGGAGAAGTTTATCACGGAGCCCCAAGGAAGCCCTTCCACCTCCGCTCCAACCAACCAAATGTGTGATTGGCAAGACCAATCTCAAGCCATGTACTCGGGAGGAGAGCAAGGAGAAGGATCCTTGGAGCAAGTACAATATGTTGCGGGGAACCAAGGGTATTGGTCCAATCCGGCCGCAAGAAATCATCCGGGATTCTCCTACGCCAACAATGAAGGAGCTTTGAACCCGCCACAACCACCGCCTCAACAAGCTCGACCACCACCACCCCCAACAACAAAACTATCCACCGAGGGGGCCTACTCAACAAAACTTTCAACCGAAGCAACAAGTTCCACCATATAGGCCTCCCGGATACAACCAAGGGTGGAGGAACCAAAATCAAAATCCTCCACAAGCTCCACAACGATCCGACTTCGAAGCTAGAGTGGAGGCGTTCATGGTCGAGCAAAATAAGGTGAATGCTACTTTGAAGGCGGGGCAAGACTCTCTTAATACCGTAGTGGCTCAAATATCGGAGCAATTAGCGTTGCTCAATCGGAACACTCAACGATTGCCGGCGCAACCGGAGCAAAACCCACGGGGCAACACCGGCCACATCAACGCCATAGTTGTCGTTACTACTAGAGGCGGGAAGGACACCACCCCCGCTATGATTCCTACCGAGGAGGCCGTGGAGGAAAGCTTGGAGCCGATTGAGCCGATAGTTGAAGTTGAAAAGGAGAAGGAGCCACAAGACAAGGAGAAATCTAGGGCGGAGCAATTAATTGAGGAAAGGCGCTTCATGCCACCGGTCCCATTCCCCCAAAGGCTCGCTAGAGCGAAAATGGAGAAAAGGCTAACAAAATTTCTCGAGTACCTAAGAGGAGTTAGCCTTAACATCCCCTTCCTTGACGCCATCGTCGAGATCCCTACGTATGCTAAATTTTTGAAGGACTTGATTTCGGGGAGGAAAAGGAAGGAGAAGATCATGCTAGCCGAGGAGGGCTCTTGGTTCACCAAGAGAGAGAAGGAACCGGTAAAATTTAAAGATCCGTGGAGTTTTCGGATTCCTTGCACCTTGGGCGGCGTTCCTCTTCAAAAGGCGTTGGTTGATCTTGGGGCTAGTGTGAGCCTCATGCCCCTCTCCATGTTCTTAAGGCTAAACACCGGGACAAATTTGAAACCCACCGACATGCGCATTCAATTAGCCGATGGACGGATAACAAGGCCGGTGGGGATCGCCGAAGACATACCGCTACAAGTCCCGGGTGGAATATGCTTGCCATGTGACTTCGTGATCATGGACGTTAAGGAGGAGGGAGACACCTCATTGATACTTGGACGCCCATTCCTCGCCACCGCCAGAATCATCGTCGACGTGCGCGAAGGTACCTTAACCTTAAACGTCGGAAACATCGAGGTGGAGCTCCACATTCATAAGGCTATGAAGCACATGCCTTATCACGAGGAACTTGACTACATGGACCTCCTTGATGAGGTGATAGAGGAGGCGATTCCTCACTCAATTGGCGCTCTTTTTGATGAAGATTTCGAGGAAGGCCCGGATTTAGGCCATGAAAAGAATAAAGATGATTCCCCCGACTTCTCCGCTGAAGATGATCAAGGCGACGCTGATGTCGCAAGGATTCGAGAGCTCTGCAAGCTCTCGAAATTAAAGTCTCCGAAGAAAGCTCCGCCGGCACAGAATCCGGCATCACCGGCAAAGCCGTTGACCGGAGCAAATGCTAGCTTGGGGGAGCCTCCCCCCAACACAATTCGAGATAGGAGACCACCGAGGGAGAACGCGCCGCCGCCACATCCAAATCCAAGCGCGCTCCCCGGAAAGTTCGATGGGTGCATCTCGTATGCACCAAACATCCCGCATTGATTGAAAATTATAGGGGGTCGAGCTCATGACCTTAACCGAGCGCTTGTCGGGAGGCAACCCGACGGTTTTTGCTTTATTTTTACTTTTCCTTTATTTTCGTTTTAGAAATTTTTAGTGTTTTGAGTCATTCGCCCAAAAATTTTGTGATAACGGGTCCTATTTTTCTTGACAGGAGAGGAGATAGGTAGATCCATAATGAGGAGGATGAACGCGACGACGAGGAGCGCCCCAAGAAGGCGCTCGACGCTTAGGAGGAAGATGGAATCGACTGGAAGAAGAAAGACGGAGTTTAGAGCCCAAACGAAGACAAACAGCAGAACACAAGGCTCACTCGGCCGAGCATACTAGTCACTCGGCCGAGTACACAAGTTCGTCCGGCCGAGCCGCTCACGAACGAGGGAAGTCTGCTGTACCCAACTCTCTGTTTATTTTCCTGATTTCAATATAACTGCTACTCGGCCGAGTATATATTGTCACTCGGCCGAGTAAAACGGATACCCTCCTAGGGCGAGTCTTGCCGAGTAGCTTGAGTCACTCGGCCGAATGGACTTACTCCACTCGGCCGAGGCTGGCAAAGCCACTCGGTCGAAGCGATGGCGGGGAGGAAATTTTCATTGGTAACGCTCGGCCGAGTGCCACGTCACTCGGCCGAGTCGTAACTCTTTTATATATAAGGGGCGAGGGGGGCACAGTTTTCGAAATCTCAAATCCCCCAAACGAGCCCGACCCCTCGACTTCCCTCGCCCGATCGCTTCGCCCGGACCCTTACTCGCCCGACCGCTGCTGCCACGCCGCCGCGCGGCCCGCCACCGCCGGCCGAGCAACCGCCGACGCCTCGACCGAGTCGCCGCCGGCGGCCGCCCGTCCGATCACCTCCGGTACCCCTGTTTTCGCCGTTTTCTCCTCTTTTCGTGTATTTCTTGCGGATCCATGTGCTAAACGCCCCCCTAACCCAAATCAATTTCTATATCTATCCATTATACCCCTATTGCTCCATACATTTTGATTATTACTCGCCGATATCGCTTTTTCATGCGCAGGTTGCTTTTTGGAGCTTAGGGGAGCTCAGGGGAGCTTCTACGGGCTGTTTTGGACTTCGTGGAGGCGCGGACTTCGCACGCTTCCACTGCTTAGCACTCGCGGCGTGTTTGGGTATACTCTTTCCATTCTTTTTGCACACGCCGCACTTTTCACGTTTTTCGGCGCGCGCTCGGGGCCGATATGCCGCCCCGGACACGGCCGCGGACGAGGAGACCTTCCGCTAAGCGGAAGCGGTCGGACGATGACGGCCCCTCCCACGAGGTGGAGGACTCTCCTCCTCCTTCTCCCACACACGCCGTCCACCCAGAACAGCCTGCAGGCCCCGCACACCCCGCACAGCCTGCAGTGCACCCACAGCCCGCACAGCCACTCCCCGCCGCTGCACAGCCACCACCTCCGGCTCCACTGGTCGGGCCGCTCGGGATTACGTTCCGAGACGATGCACACCGCGCCTTCTTCGAGCGTATCTCCCAGCGCTCGATCGTACCCTCCAGGTTTGCACACCTCGCTGACCTAGGACGCCTGGGGGTATTAGAGGGGATACTCACGTTGTACGACAACGTGGGTTGGCGCGACTTCCTTCAGGTGTCGGCGAATACGTTTATCTGCCCGACACTTGAGGTTCTGAGTTCGATCGCCCGGACCGACGAGGGATGCTCGTTTCAGTTCATGGATCGAGAGTGCCAGGTCACTCTCGATATGATGAGAGCGTTCTTCTCGTGGCCCGCTGTCCCCGGTGCCGATCGCGGTTACGATCCTACCCATATCCCCCCACCTTCCTTTGACGCCGGTGCCTTCTGGGCACGTATCACGGGTCTTCACGCTGTCTTTGACCCTAGTAGGGCCAAGGCCTCGGCCATCGTACATCCCTGCCTTCGCATTGCTCAGCGCCTTATGGCGACGACATTTTTGGCCAGATATGAGCCGGGCACGATGTCTACGCCAGAGCTCTACATGCTCTACGCAATGACACGTCCCAGAGCTCTATCTAGGGATGGCGATGAGCTTGTCCCCGCCGTCGTGATCGATATCGCGGCTTGGTTTTTAGACCGCATCATTGTATCGGTGGGCGCTCGCTCACCGATATGCTGCGGCGGCCTGATTACCTTGCTTGCTCTTATGACCGGCGAGGATTTCCCCGACGACTTGCGACGCGTCCCGGGCCCCACTTCTCTTTCGATAGATGTTATGGCCCGGATGAAGATGCTTCGTCCGCACGGCGAGCGTCACTGGGTCTGGTTGCACGGCCCTTTCGGTGCCGATTACATGATTCTCCCAAGCCCTGCTCGGACTCAGATTGCACCGGCCCACGTTGACTGGCTCCCTGCGATGGATGTTCTCATCCCCGCTGCTTACGTGCTCGAGGCCGAGGAGGCTGAGCAGGCCCACGCTGCCCCTGTAGACCCTGTTGCACACCCTGCCGAGCCTGCTGCCGAGCCTGTTGACCCAGTGGCCCCTCAGCCCATACCCGATGTTTCCGCTGCTCCTGACACTTCTGTCCCCACTTCTGTCAGTGTCACGAGTACCTCAGCTGAGCCCACTTCCACCACCACTCCCGCGGCTGTCACCACTTCCACCACCTCCACACCCACTACCACCACTGGCCCTCTGTTTGCCGAGCCGATTTCCTCTGCCCCACCCGAGCGCCCGCCGACCGTAGTCGAGTGCGGAGAGCCCTCTGTCTCCACTGCCGCTGTATTTTCTGAGAGTGTCGTGGCGTCTGTCACCACTTCTGTGCCACTGACCTCTCTGGCCACCTCGTTGCCACTCTTATATTCTTCTTTCGTCGCTGCCGCTGCCTCCACTTCTCACCAGCCGGTGTCCCGGCCTCACACTGAGGCCAGGCCCACATTTGCAGGCGCGGCACCTTTTGTTCCCTTCCCTGCTGAGCCCATTACATACTCCACCCGCGTACTGTCACGCCCCGCTTCCCAAAAATATGGAGGCGGAGCGTGAGAAGGTCCGCTCAGACTTGAAGCTACAAAGCTGCAAGTCCGATAAGCGTCAATCAAATTTAAAACTGCAGGTCCTTGCAACGCGAGCGAAACAAGATAATAATAATGAAATGAGACAAAAGAATAATCTCAGAATATCCATAAATATAATTCCAACATCGCAGAAACGCCACCAGGCTAAAAGAAAAAGAGACTAAAGGCCCAAACATGGCCAACAAAAGTACAAAGTACAAAACAACGGTGCTACGCACCAACAACTAACAAAAGGCCTAAAGCAAAATAAAGCTCAACAAAGACTCAAAGAATGGTCACCGGTGTCCACCAAAATCCTCCTGGGCAATCATGGACTCAGACTCAGCGTCAGCAACACATCACGTACGCAGCAACGGTCTCGGGCTCAGGGTCTAACATGTGACACCCAAAAGAGCAAGGGGCACATGTCAGCAAGTCTATAAGAGACTTGTGCAAAGAAACTAAAAGTAGGTAAAACAACCTAGCAGTTCTAGCATGAATGCAATGACATGGCAGTTTAAAGTATGAGTGCAACAAGTAAAGTAAAGTAAAGTAAGGTAAGGTACGAGCATGGCATTTAAACATGGCATGGATGACAAGTATTGCATGAATCATTCACAAGATAAGTACAAGACAAGAAAAGTAAGCACCTCGTGCACAGAGATTCCGTCTTTTGGCTAGAGGGCGGATCAGGCCACTCCTAAGCTCAAGCAACCGTTTATCCCTACCCCTCCACGTGTATCGGGCATTGGTTTTTAGCCAACACATGAGGCCGCTTCTGGACCATGAGCCAGGAAGTGTTTAAACAAGTATGGCGTAGGGGTGCACCTAGCCGGACAAGTAGTACGAGTACAAGTATTGTAGCGTGTGCTACGAATGCGACATTCGATTTGGATGACATGTAAGATGCAATGCATGGCAGTTAAAAGTGCGTACAGGTAAGAAAAGTAAACGTGACAGTTTAGTATGCATGAACAACAAGTTTAAAGGGTTGGATCTAGCTTCGTTGTCAAGCTAGATCATTTAGGTGACGGATCTAGTTTCGTTGTCAAACTAGATCAAGTAGGCGTCTAGCCAGCTATCATTTCACTGACTAGTCTCTTTTACGCTAGGAACAAGGAAGTGGCCTAAAAACATGGCCCTACACAAGAGTTGGCAAGTTTCACTTGCCTGCAAGCACGACGTCTGAGCACACCGTCCAATGAGTCCAAAATCACAATTATCCTACGTGCACAAGTCCACCGGCCTACATCCGTTTTATTAATCTTGATTAGTGATTGATAAAACATTTAAAATACTTTAAAATACTGATTTTTAGTCTTGGTTAACATGCAATTGGGTTGGGGGTCCTAGGGGTGCAAAACGTTACCTCAACACGACGCGAAAGCTACACCGGCGTCGGGTAGCGACACCGGGGGTTGGAATAATAGAACGCGCTCCAAGTCCTGATTCCAATATATATTCCTCGCTGGAAAATTCAGAGCTTCAACCGGGGCGACGGTTCCAGATTTCAAAGCTAGCACGTGCGACGACGGGCTACGACGTGCGACGACGCCGTACGCGACGGATTCTCGAAGAGCAAGCACCTAGGTGGGGCCCACAGTAGTCCTAGGGACCTTTGGGGGACCCACAATAACTCTGGAGAACTTAGGGGGCCCACGGAGGCAAGTGGTGCGACGGATGCGGGGTTGCGACGAGTGGCTCTCGGTCGTACACAGCCGATGCGGGGAGATCCGTCGGTCGTGCGCTGAGAATGCGGGGGCTGCGACGTTTGGGCTGTGCAGCGGCTGCGGTGTGGCTGGGTGCGAGAGCTTCCGTCGGTCAGGTCGAGGGAACGGGTCGGTCGTGCGGGGTGCGGAGCGGGGCGACAAGCGGGGTCGATGCGGGCGCTGTGCGGAGCTTGGGGCCTCGGTCTGACCGAGAGCATCTCTCGGTCAGAGCGGGGGAACGGGGGCGGCTGCTGCTGCTGCGTGCGGAGCGGGGCTTGGTGCGGGCGGAAGCATCGGTCGGAGCGGGGAAAACGGCCTCGTTTCTTCGGTCGTGCGGTGGCTGAACGTCGCAACGTCCAATTTGGGTTTTGGAAGAGGCTAGGGCTAATTTCTTGCGAAAATAGGTCTTCCTAGGGGTTGTTTATATAGTATAGATGGGTTGACTTGGTCTAGGGCTAAATCTAATAGGATTAGAAGTTTAAAATAATTTAAAATTTGAAATTCAACTTCTCCAACTCACCCTAGGATTTGACTTGGTCCAAATGAGCTGGAAATTTCCTCAAAAATTCTTTAAAACGTTTAAAACTCAAATAAATTTTATTTGGCCAAAAATAATTTATAAATTAATTATTAAAAATAATATAAAACTTGTTAAAAATATAAAAGTGGTCAAATAAACTCCAAAAATTATAAAATAAATATCGGGGTGATCGTGATGACGAATGTGAGCTAATTAAGCAAACAGATCTCAAATTCGACGTCGGACGACGAAACTAAAAATAGAAACGTCTCCCGTCAAAAGTGAAAATCGTCACGTCTCATCGAGTAAGTTTAAAATGTGGAAAAACGACTCGAGAAGTGTCGTTCCAAGATAGTGCCACTATTTAATACTCTCAGAGACGTTCACAACGGCATATCACACAAAAGTATTCACTATCAAATAAAGTCTAAAATAAACACGTGCACGGACAAAAGCACGTGCACGAACAACGTACAACGAAAAGTGGTCGTTACATCCTCCCCACCTTAGAATAAAGTCCGTCCTCGGACTTTCTAATATATCTAGTCGCTCTAATAACTACCCCAATCAAGTCACATTATATTTCAAACCAGGTATAGCTATTACAAATGCTTATATACGCACTAGGTAGTCAAACATTATCACTACTAACACGCATATATATATACATTCACATACGCCATATACCTATACCCATTATAGCCAGTCAAATTCATACATGTATTGCAATCATATGTATAAACATACATCCCTTGTATAACTACTACTTACCTAAACACAAAACAATATTTCAGATACTCATATAAGGATAGTGTCACACTTATAAAATACAATCATTGCTCTACCTATAGGTAGCTACCTATGCACAAACATCAAGGGTATACTACCCTCTAACATTCATCCACTACCAAACATCTCAACACATATAGTCACACCATACCATTATTAAATCAAGTGCACTATATTCACCACTACTATAATTTCATAATATAGCTAGTCATTCAATTGTATTCAAATATTTCACCATACATTCACATACGTACGGCCCTATAACTGTATTTACGACACGCCACATATGCCATAGTCAACAATACCTATAACTAAGCACATACTTACCCGTGCATGGTGCACACCCATACACGCTAACTTTTCATTCACGTATTCCAATCATATTATTATATAACTAGCACACTTACACACCTAGTTTTAGCTAGTACACATACGTTCACACAACCAGCCCTAATAAATAACTATACCACAAGACCAACCCTATAACTATATACTGGTATAGCGACCCACAATCATGTGCGTAACACAACCAGGCACAAACACTCCTATCACTATACATACATCAAACATCGCTATATTCAAACTTCAGACATACATTCAATATACTTAGAGTATACCCACTCAAGCTTGAGTGAGACTCAATACACATATCAGAATATTCTATATACGTAACACGACATTCATACATATACCAATACCACTCCAACATATATATATATGTATATGTATATATATATATATATGTATATATATATATATATATATACCAATACAACCATATGCATACCATAGGTCAATCACACTTAATATTTAGTCAGATAACACCCACATAGTTCAATCTAATTATATACCATAATAATAACATTACAGACATCAGTACCCACATATTCATAATATACTCCCTAATACATGCATACGTACTCATCGTATAGTCACTCACATGTAACACATATATATATTCACAACATAGCCTACTACCTATAACTAGTATACTAACACATCTATACGTACATAATTAAGATGTGCAATAGTCGTGTATACCTCACGGTATGCACGCATGCAACATCCCGTAAAAGCAAGCAATACCAATCAAGATTATAATTCTACTACCATATGTATATCACCTATATACTCATGTAACAAAACATAGCTACTTACGTCTAAACACAATACATACCCACATACGAGCACATACTCGTACGTGCTAACATATAGGTCTCACAATAGGCCTACTTACTTAACTATACGTACACTTATTATTATCACACCTAACATACACATAGCTTTACCAATCATTTTATTTCAACCATTACAAGTATTTCTAATTACATACACAACTTAGATAATTCAACGCTAACTCTTATATACACAGGCATCCCTAGTATAGTATAGCTATCCACACAAAAATCTATAACTACTAACACACAACAACTTCATACTATCACGAATAACTCCGAATATATATATATATATATATATACACCACACAATAGGCAAGCATCAATATACTATGGGGGTACACTCATTCAAGCCCACGTACACAACTTAGGTACGTGCACTATGACTACCTCACAAGGTCCAAGGGCCTGCTAACAATTAAGAGTTGACACAGACATTGAAGGACCCTAAGGCCTAAGCAATAAAGAGAGATCGAGAGCGTGACGAGGGAAGGATCGATAAGCACGAGTTCAGATAGGACGAATACAAGGAGACGGCTTGGTTAGGGAAAACATTGACTCAATGGTGATGTTTAGGTTGAGGGAAAAAGGGAGACGTAGTGATGCTTATATAGGATACAGAAAGGGAAATATGGTGAGTAGAGTAAGCTAAAATACGTGGATTTTGGAAAACTGTCGTTCTTCAAAAGTTGAAATCCCAGTCTGAAAAGAAATATTTGGAGATCGATAAAACGAGTTGTTCACAATAAATTTGAGTCGAAAATTCATAATAAGGGAAAATGTTTTTAATGGCTTATCGCAAATCATTAAGAAAGGAAAGTAAATCATTCGCACGGACATTAAAGACGTAATTTTTTGAAAATATTATACGGCCGTAATTTAATATAATGTTGTCAAAAGTTTTTGAAAGTCAAAGAATGAAATCAAGTAACGGAAGGATTTAAACTCATGTTAAATGCTTTCAAAACTTTTAGGCTATGGAAAATCAATATTGAAACTTCTTTTAGAGAAATCAGGATTTGTCAAAAATAAAACTGGTTACACTAAGCTCTTAGCGTACAAGCACAACGAGCCTGATACGGGCATAAAAATAATTGAGATTCAATTTGGTTTAGAAATTTTCTAAAAGTGTGTATGGTGAGCGGAAAGAAAATTATAGTAACTTAGCATAAGAATTATCAAGATCGAATAGTAAATCTTTAAAATCAAATCAGGGAGGGTCTAAAGCAGGAAGAGGTTATGAAAATAGTAATTTTGCAAAAATCTGAAGTAGCGAAAACGAGGAGCAAGGACCAACTTGCTGAAAGCTGAAATTCCATGTGTCTTGAAAGTATATGAATGGCATAAATCAGGAGGGAAAATTACAAGTTGAATAAAAGTACGATTCAGAATAAAATTAATATATGAAGGGACGACGCATTTGCATAAGTACGAAAAACATAGGCTGGGAAAATACTATAAGCTAGTATTCAAAAATTCCGACAAACGTTTTTTTTTTAAAATTAAATCAATGAAGGAGTATGAAGTATAAGTATATTAAAATTTTGGACAAAATTAAACTTAGTGGAAGAGAAGATTGAAAAATACTTTCCGAAGATTCAAGTTTTGCAATGGCGATGTTTGAAAATTGACGACGATCGTCACGGGGCGATCTCGTGAATCGAGGCAAGGAAATTGGTCGGATGATCAAAACATTCATATGTCTAGGTTATGAATCAGGAGAATCTACGGGGAAACTCCTACGGTCGACCAACTAAAGATTTGGAACTAGGCGCTAAGACTTCTAAAGGTTAGACGGTAAAGAAATGCGTTCAGCTTGGTCCGAAATCGATGAACCCAAAAGCGAACGACCGAAGGAAATCCTAGAAGTCTAATATGGTCAGGGTTAGGCAAGGACCACTAGGGTAACTCCTACAGCGATCAATTGCTGACAGGGAGCCTAACTATCAATTAGGGGCCTCTAACTAACAAGCAAAGGCGTCTAACTAAGTCTTCTTATCACCTAGTGTCATAAGAAAACGACTAAACTCAGGGCTTATGACTCGGATGTTGCAATTTATTTGATGGACATTCTGTTATTATCGTTGTTTCGTTAATTCGCAATTGCAAGACTGGACCTGCATGGGCCACCAACAAAACCTGTCACGCCCCGCTTCCCAAAAATATGGAGGCGGAGCGTGAGAAGGTCCGCTCAGACTTGAAGCTACAAAGCTGCAAGTCCGATAAGCGTCAATCAAATTTAAAACTGCAGGTCCTTGCAACGCGAGCGAAACAAGATAATAATAATGAAATGAGACAAAAGAATAATCTCAGAATATCCATAAATATAATTCCAACATCGCAGAAACGCCACCAGGCTAAAAGAAAAAGAGACTAAAGGCCCAAACATGGCCAACAAAAGTACAAAGTACAAAACAACGGTGCTACGCACCAACAACTAACAAAAGGCCTAAAGCAAAATAAAGCTCAACAAAGACTCAAAGAATGGTCACCGGTGTCCACCAAAATCCTCCTGGGCAATCATGGACTCAGACTCAGCGTCAGCAACACATCACGTACGCAGCAACGGTCTCGGGCTCAGTGTCTAACATGTGACACCCAAAAGAGCAAGGGGCACATGTCAGCAAGTCTACAAGAGACTTGTGCAAGGAAACTGAAAGTAGGTAAAACAACCTAGCAGTTCTAGCATGAATGCAATGACATGGCAGTTTAAAGTATGAGTGCAACAAGTAAAGTAAAGTAAAGTAAGGTAAGGTACGAGCATGGCATTTAAACATGGCATGGATGACAAGTATTGCATGAATCATTCACAAGACAAGTACAAGACAAGAAAAGTAAGCACCTCGTGCACAGAGATTCCGTCTTTTGGCTAGAGGGCGGATCAGGCCACTCCTAAGCTCAAGTAACCGTTTATCCCTACCCCTCCACGTGTATCGGGCATTGGTTTTTAGCCAACACATGAGGCCGCTTCTAGACCATGAGCCAGTAAGTGTTTAAACAAGTATGGCGTAGGGGTGCACCTAGCCGGACAAGTAGTACGAGTACAAGTATTGTAGCGTGTGCTACGAATGCGACATTCGATTTGGATGACATGTAAGATGCAATGCATGGCAGTTAAAAGTGCGTACAGGTAAGAAAAGTAAACGTGACAGTTTAGTATGCATGAACAACAAGTTTAAAGGGTTGGATCTAGCTTCGTTGTCAAGCTAGATCATTTAGGTGACGGATCTAGTTTCGTTGTCAAACTAGATCAAGTAGGCGTCTAGCCAGCTATCATTTCACTGACTAGTCTCTTTTACGCTAGGAACAAGGAAGTGGCCTAAAAACATGGCCCTACACAAGAGTTGGCAAGTTTCACTTGCCTGCAAGCACGACGTCTGAGCACACCGTCTAATGAGTCCAAAATCACAATTATCCTACGTGCACAAGTCCACCGGCCTACATCCGTTTTATTAATCTTGATTAGTGATTGATAAAACATTTAAAATACTTTAAAATACTGATTTTTAGTCTTGGTTAACATGCAATTGGGTTGGGGGTCCTAGGGGTGCAAAACGTTACCTCAACACGACGCGAAAGCTACACCGGCGTCGGGTAGCGACACCGGGGGTTGGAATAATAGAACGCGCTCCAAGTCCTGATTCCAATATATATTCCTCGCTGGAAAATTCAGAGCTTCAACCGGGGCGACGGTTCCAGATTCCAAAGCTAGCACGTGCGACGACGGGCTACGACGTGCGACGACGTCGTACGCGACGGATCCTCGAAGAGCAAGCACCTAGGTGGGGCCCACAGTAGTCCTAGGGACCTTTGGGGGACCCACAATAACTCTGGAGAACTTGGGGGGCCCACGGAGGCAAGTGGTGTGACAGATGCGGGGTTGCGACGAGTGGCTCTCGGTCGTACACAGCCGATGCGGGGAGATCCGTCGGTCGTGCGCTGAGAATGCGGGGGCTGCGACGTTTGGGCTGTGCAGCGGCTGCGGTGTGGCTGGGTGCGAGAGCTTCCGTCGGTCAGGTCGAGGGAACGGGTCGGTCGTGCGGGGTGCGGAGAGGGGCAACAAGCGGGGTCGATGCGGGCGCTGTGCGGAGCTTGGGGCCTCGGTCTGACCGAGAGCCTCTCTCGGTCAGAGCGGGGGAACGGGGGCGGCTGCTGCTGCAGCGTGCGGAGCGGGGCTTGGTGCGGGCGGAAGCATCGGTCGAAGCGGGGAAAACGGCCTCGTTTCTTCGGTCGTGCGGTGGCTGAACGTCGCAACGTTGCGACGAATCGTCGCAACGTCCAATTTGGGTTTTGGAAGAGGCTAGGGCTAATTTCTTGCGAAAATAGGTCTTCCTAGGGGTTGTTTATATAGTATAGATGGGTTGACTTGGTCTAGGGCTAAATCTAATATGATTAGAAGTTTAAAATAATTTAAAATTTGAAATTCAACTTCTCCAACTCACCCTAGGATTTGACTTGGTCCAAATGAGCTGGAAATTTCCTCAAAAATTCTTTAAAACGTTTAAAACTCAAATAAATTTTATTTGGCCGAAAATAATTTATAAATTAATTATTAAAAATAATATAAAACTTTTTAAAAATATAAAAGTGGTCAAATAAACTCCAAAAATTATAAAATAAATATCGGGGTGATCGTGATGACGAATGTGAGCTAACTAAGCAGACGGATCTCAAATTCGACGTCGGACGACGAAACTAAAAATAGAAACGTCTCCCGTCAAAAGTGAAAATCGTCACGTTTCATCGAGTAAGTTTAAATTGTGGAAAAACGACTCGAGAAGTGTCGTTCCAAGATAGTGCCACTATTTAATACTCTCAGAGACATTCACAACGGCATATCACACAAAAGTATTCACTATCAAATAAAGTCTAAAATAAACACGTGCACGGACAAAAGCACGTGCACGAACAACGTACAACGAAAAGTGGTCGTTACACGTACGCCAGCCTCGCCCTGCACAGCCTCGACCGGTGCGTCCCTCTGCACCACCCCCGCCCGACACTGTACTGCAGAGCATACGTGCTCTCGAGTTGGCGGTGAGTGGTCTTAGAGGTGACCTTAGGACCCTGTCCTCCACCGTCTCTACGATGGCGGGACGCTTTGAGCTGATCCCTCAGATTCACTACTGCCTGACACAGATCTTAGAGCGTCTCCCGCGCGTACCCACCCAGCAGGTTCCCACCCCCCCACACACTCAGCCTGCTGCCACTACCACACCCACCCCTGCTCAGCAGCCCCAGCCACCACCACCTCCGCCTCGGGACGGAGACGGTGCAGCGCCACCTTCTTAGGCACCCTTGATGCCTTGGATTTTTCCTGCCGTTGCGCTGCCCGTTTCTGCTGGGTCCCGTTGCCCTTTTGTCCACCCCCCCCTCCCCTCACTTATTTTGGGATTCTCATTTTGCCGTATCTTTATATATCTATTTTGGGGATAGAGGGAGAGTTTTTGGTACCACATTTATATTCGTATCACTCCTGTCTGTGCATGCATCATATCAGCATCATATTTTCACTTCTTTATTTTTCTTTTTATTTTCCCTTTTTTTACTATCTTGCATGCATCCTCACTTGCCCCTCACATTACTTGTCTCTCGGTGTGCCACACTTTGCACATTGAGGACACTATGCCGTTTAGCTTGGGGGAGTGAGTTCTCACGTTCTTTTTCGATTTGCCACCTTTATTTTCAGTTTTTCACACCGTTTTTCACTTTTGCACTCATTTTTCATTATTTTTCTTTTATTTTACCATGCATCACGTTTTTCTTATTTTTTCTGTGTGCCGCATTGTGAATAGCTCTATTTTCCTTTATCTTTATTTCTTTTTTTTTCATCTCATGCTAGAGATGACTTTTCTGTGATGATGACTACGTGGAGTTAGCTTATCCTATATGCATGCTATATTTGTCATGTCTTAGATTTTATTTCTGATATCATATGCTATGACTTGCTTTGCATCTAGAGATAGTAACCCACACTTTTTCCACATGAAAATGGATGAAATTTTATTATTAGCTGAGCCTGAATATTCATACGTATGCTATCACAGAAAACACACCAAGATTCACGCATTGAATGCCTATATCTGGAGTACTGATTTCTTTTCCTATATCACTTCTATATGCATGAATTGTACACTTCACTTCAGGATGATTGAATGATGTTAGCTATGATAAATCTGGATTAGTTAGCTTTTTTGTGATCGAAACTGAGTAGATTAGATTACCCTGCTGAAGTTGTCGTGCATGTCTTATAGAGTGAACCGAGAGTTATATTTATTTCTTTCTCCACAAATCTTGAACATCGTTTCTCTACTTTTAAAATCATTGGTGAATCTCCCCTTAGTGATTCTATTTTATGGCATTTCCCCCGCTATTAATTCCTAGCTCCAAGTCTCTTATTCTATAAAAAAAATAAAAGAGAGAAAAACATTCTTGTATATCATTATCTCTCTCTGAGTTGGGATCGTTGTGTATATATTGCTTATTGCAAAGAAAAAAAAACAAAAGAAAAGAAAAAAAAGAGGAAAAATCCTCAATAAAAGATCTCATCTCACTTTCTTTCTTTCTTCTTTCTTTTCATTGCTTTTGGAGCTATATGTATAAAAAATGGGGATGTAAATATTTTTTATGCCACCACACTTATAGATAAGCTTGGGGGAGGGGATCCATTGATGTGTGAGAGAGTGACTACTTGACATTGCACGACGACCTAGGCTAAGTAATATTCTATACTCGGTGAGATTATTTTTAGCTTTACGAAATCCAGAAATCTAAGCCTAGCGTTCATTTCATGAAATCCATACTTTTCTATTCTCTCCATTCTATAGTGTGATACTCTTATACTCCTGATAGAAAGCGTTCAATTGAAAAGTGTGTGATATGTGATTTGTATACCGCTTTAAATGATTCAGACGACGTTAATTTTAAAATTATTCCGTTTTTCATGATTATACCATTGTTCGTGGGTTTTCTATTTCTATTTGCACTATTATACTATGATATCAAAATAAAATTCTTTGACATGTATTTCTCATTCGGTGCATGCTATAAGAGTAAGTGAAACCCACGTCCTGAGAAAATGATCTAGCATCCTACCTCTTCGTTTCTTTCTTTCTTTCTTTCTTTCTTTCTTTATTTTCATTTCGTTTTCATTCTTCTTCGTTTCTCATTCTTTCATTTTTCGCCGTTTTCGTTTTCCGAATCCACCGGGTTCGCCTTTTACTTATCTTCCTCGAGGACGAGTAAGAGGCAAGCTTGGGGGATTTTGATCACTCCTTATTTTACACCTTTTTTCCGCATGTTTGCATGCCATTTAGATCGCCCAAATCATGTTTTTCACGATATATCGACGATATTGCGATGCTTTTCACGATTTGTTGTTTTTGTCGCATTTCAGGTGATTTGGCGCGATTTGGAGTGATCTCGAGATGCGCTTACTCTAGACGGTCACCGACGACCTCCCCGAGGGGTATTTTGCTGTTGGAGAGGAGCGGAAGAAGAATGGACGTCGCAGGAGCGACGAGGAGGCCAAAACAATCAGATTGGGCATTTTTTGTGTCCCACTCGGCCGAGTGGAGGAGCTACTCGGCCGACCAGCGAGACACTGCTCGGCCGACCAGTTCAGACACGAGTTACCTGTGCACTCGGCCGAGCACCGAAGACCACATCGGCCGAGTGACGATATCACGTCCGCCCGAGTGGCGCCCAGACGAAGCCCTTCCAAAACATCGAAGTTACTGTTTTTCGGCTGCCTGAGCTTCAGAAGACCCACTCGGCCGAGTGGTAAATCCCGTCCGCCCGAGTGCAGTGAAGCCATCGGCCGAGTGACGACAACTCACTCGGCCGAGCCGCCCCCGAACTGAAGACCCCTGAAAGCCCCGACTTACTGGAAAATTGCAGGGTTTTCACTTGGCCGAGCGACTTTTGTCACTCGGCCGAGTGCGATGCGCTGCCTGTTGCGAAAACTGCGGAAAACAGGCTGTGCAGGGGTATTTTGGTCACGATTTTTGGACGATTTTTGGGGCTATTTAAGCCATGTTTTTACCCTAGTTTGGAGAGCTCTCTCTTAGATTTTTTGCAGCTTTTTAGATTACTTTTTAGCTTTATTATTGTGATTGGAGAAGAGGAAAAACTTGGATTTTTGTTGGATTAATTGAAGAACTCCATTGGTTTGCATCTCTCTTCCCTAAAAATTCTATTTTTATTGTTTATCTCAATATTTGTGATGAATTCTATTGCTTATTTCATTGATTATTTTTGTGCTATTGCTATGATTTGTGAGTAGTCTCCACGTCTTGGGGCGTGGGGATGAACCCTACAAGCCCTATTTCCTATTTGTGTTGAATTGGTAGAAATTGAGCTAGAATTGCTATTAGGGATTAGATTGGGATCAATTTACTACGGATAGTTAGGAATTCATATCAATTGGGATTTGCAAGAGATTGGATCCCAATTTGATAGGAAGCCCTAGAAATCCGAATTGGGTTGGAGTCGGATTTTCGAAGTATCGGTTTGCAAGAGATTGGACCGATACCAGGATTTCCGATTGCAATTCCATGCCAATACCCGTTTGCAAGAGATTGGATGGGTAGGAACTATCCTAATTTAGATTGTGGACCGAGTTTGCAAGAGATTGGGCTCGGTGCGCAATTGGACGATGATGTTGATCCTAATGCTAGCTTTCCTAGGCTAGGGTTTGCAAGAGATTGGACCCAAACCTAGGATAGCTATAGACCGGCAACAGCGCGAGAGCGTGAGCTTGGTTCCACATTTAGTTGCAACTAGTTCATCCGAATTCTCATTCTAGAAATTTTGATACCGACGAACCACATTTATGAAATACGGTGAGTAGCGGGAATTCCCCATTCCCTAGACGTTCTTTATTTGATTTGATATTTCGCACATTTGTCTGACGATTGTGACAGGATCGCCCAAGGAAATTTTCTCTATTTTTAAATAGCCAGGTTGATTAGGAGCAAGCACGGTCATTCGTCCTCCCTGTGTTCGATATCCCGCTCGCCGCTACACCGTGCGCTTGCGGTAAAACTATAACCGTTCTTTGGGTGTATACTCAGGACCGACCAACTATCAACCTAGGTATCTATCTAAGTCTTCCTACTATCTAAGACTGGGAAACTAATTCAGACTTGTACGTGGATATCAAATGAATGCGGTACTTTTATTGTTCCGAACTTTTGCAAGACCTGCATGGGCCACCACTAAAACCTGTCACGCCCCGCTTCCCAAAATGGACGGAGGCGAAGCGTGACAAGGCCCGCTTAGGCCAGAGCTGAGAAGCTCGGACCCAATAAGCGTCTGTAGAGGTACCATTTTAAAAGATTTTCAGGTTCTTGCATTAATAAAGTTTAGGAACAACAAAAGTACAGAAAGGAAATGGCATTCATTTATATGGAGAAATAATATCCAACTGGTACAAAGTCTAAAAGAAGCCTAAGCATGGCGACAAAAGTTTAAAGACAACCCGAAAAGTAGTAACCTCTGAAAATGGAGACTAAAAGACCTCAAGGTCTGGTCCTTGTCAGGTACGTACTCTGATGACGACGTCCTCGGCTCCACGTACTCCAGCGAGTCTGCCTCGTCCACGATCTCTGGCTGAACACCTGACGTACAGCACCCAAGAAAAAGGAACTGTACGTCAGGTAAAGTCTACAAGAAGGGTTAGACTTTACTGCAAGTGCACCGAACTTTAAACAACGGTTTACTGGTTGATTAGCATGCTGATGTTCTTTTACACAACAGTTTACTGGTTGATTAGCATGCTGTGGTTATAACAGAGTAACACGACAGGAAGTAACGCAGCAGGAAAGTAAAACGGGACAAGTAGTAGTCGTAGCGTGTGCTACCAACTACGGGACTAGCCTACGGGTGTCAAGACAAGACGTGACGTGACGGAAACAAGGCAGGACAAGACAAGTGAGACACGAAAGGGTTCACGCCTTACGGTTCGAGGGGGATCAGACCCTCTTGCCGTGCGCACGCTCAACCCAACCCCAAACCCCAAGACAAGACAAGACATGACACCAGTACAAGGGATCACTCGCTCTAGCTTGGCGAGTGCCCTATTGCCCGCAGGCTGAGAATCAGTACAAGGGATCACTCTCTCTAGCTTGGAGAGTGTCCTATTGCCCTCGGGCTGTGTATCAGTACAAGGGATCACTCTCTCTAACTTGGAGAGTGCCCTATTGCCCGCAGGTTGTGAATCAGTACAAGGGATCACTCGGCGAGTGCCCTATTGCCCAGCGGGCTGTGCAAGACGGGACGTGACGTGACACGACAGGAAGGGTTATTCTAGGGTGTCCACACACACGCACACACATGATAGCCCTACAGCATCAAAAGTTGTTGTTGTCAGGCTCAGACTTCGTCGTCAAGTCTGAGCCGTCAGGAGTCGTCCCGGACGCTATCATTTCACGTCCGGTTCTATACATTCACAGTCTAACAGTTCTAGCAACCTAAGACCAAAGCACGGTCAAAAACGCAAGTGGGTACACTTGCCTGAAATGGCGAGTGTGTCGTCCTCTCGAAGCGTCTCGTCCAAGCGTCTCGTCCGCAGAAGTCCGTCTGAAATATTGCCATGGCGACGGTGTCAGGCCTCGTTTTCAGAAATTCCTATTAGGGTTCGTGTCTAGGTTATCGGGACTACCCTATTCGTCAAAAGTCACATTTTGATGTTCAGCCCTATTCGACGATTCTATCCTATGTGCACAGTCAAAAAGTCCAGTCGTCGAATCTACGGTTTCACATCGTTTTAAGGGTGCCGAAAATAAATTTAGTTACTGTTGTCCGATTTTAGTTAGGTTTTCAGTTCTGCTACGATGTGGGTTGTGCTACGAGTTAGGGGACCCAACCTGGTTCGACGGTCACGTGTACTTTCGGCGTCGGATCCAAAAACAACGGCTCGCTTCACCCTCGCCTTGATTCCTTGACTGCGGGTAGCGTGGAGTTATCGCTTTAGTTACGTTCCCTCACCTTGTTTGCAGGTGGGTTCGATGCCGCTCGTCGAGGGGTTGCGCTGCACGGGGTTCGGGTCAATGGCGCTCGGGGCTGGCGGGGCGGCGATCCCGGCGTCGGGTGGCGCCAGAAGTCACGGCAGCGACGGTTGCCGCTTGGTGCTGTGGCGGTGCGAAGAAAACATAGCCCGAACGGCTATGTTGGCGGTCGGGGCGGCTGCACGGGCCGTCGGCGGGGCTGCGGTGATCGAGGGAGCGTTGCCGGCGGCAACAGTAACGGTCGTGGCGATCGGAAAGTGCCGGCGGCGGGGGAAAACGCAGCAACGGTTGCTGTTGATCGCCGGGCGGTGCGAGCGAGTCACGCAGGCGGTGTCTCTGGTGATCGGGGGTCGCGGTCGGGGGTCTGCAGCAGTGTCACAACGGTCCTCCGGTGTCAAGCGACGCCGGCGAGTGGTTGTTCGCAGGCGGGCAGTGGTAAGGGAGGCGGGATTGGTGCTCTACTGGGCGGTGAGGGCTCGAAAACGTGGGGCGCGGCTTCGAAAAAGTTGCAGTCGGAGGTGAGAGGATAGATGCGACGTGAAAGGGGCGAGTTTTGGCGCCGTTGGTCGGAGAGAAGGGTGAGGGCTCGGTGGTGGAGGCTAGGGTTACGGGGATCTTTGTTTGAGAATGAGGGGAGAAGTCTCTCGTGCGATGGGAAGAAGCAAAGTTTTGTGGCGGCTGGCTATTTCACAGCCCAAGGGTTTGTTCACGTGGGGAAGGGAAAAGGTCAGTTGGATATGCTAAAAGAATGTGATTTGATTATATCCGGTTAATTTGATTTCTTTTTATAAAAAAACAAAGAAAACTAAAAACCCTGCAGCATTTTGAAATAAGCTTGTGTTTAAGGAAATCTAAGTTGGTTTCAACGTACAGACTTCCAAATGTTGAAATTTATAAAAAAGATATTATAAAAATTAATAATGAGTTAGAGTAGATTGGTCCTCGACGTCGAAAAGTTACAAAGAAGGTACCGGGGTGATCGCGCCTTCGAGAGAGCCGTAAAAATGGGGTTCGGTCGCGCGCCTGAATTACGTAAAACAGTAGTAAATCAAATACGAAGTTATGCACACGAAACAACAATTATACACCAAAATACATACGGTCGGAAAGCGGCCGTTACAGTTACGCACATGATTGTGGGTCACTAACCAGTATATAACTATAGGTGTTGGTCTTGTGGTATAGATATTTACTAAGGACTTGTCCGTGTGAACGTATGTGTGCTAGCTAAACTAAGCGTGTCAATGTACTGAGTTTGTAATTGTATGATTGGTATACATGGATGAAATGTTAGCGTGTATGGGTGTGCACCATGCTAGGGTAAGTATGTGCCTAGTTATAAGTTTTGGTGACTATGATATGTTTGGCGTGTCGATGTGTTTGGTATTGGATGTATACTAGGAAATATTAGGGAGTAATGTACCCATGGTTGATTGTTGCATAGGTATCTATCTATACGTAGAGCGATGGTCGTCCTTGCTAAGTGTGAGACAAATCTTTTGTGAAAATCTGAACTATTGGTTGTGCTAGGTAAGTAGTAACTATGTAATGGATGTATATATATGATTGAAATACGAGTATGAATATGAATGACTGTGATAGGTATAAGAGTATAACGTGCATGAATGAATACGTGTTAGTAGTGATAATGTTTGACTACCTAGTGCGTATATATATATAAGCACATGTAATGACTACCTTTGGTTTAAAGTATGACGTGAATTGTTTTGGGATAGTTAATAGAGCGACTAGATATGTTAGAAAGCCCGAGGACGGACTTTATTCTAAGGTGGGTAGGATGTAACGACTAGTTTTCATGAAATTGGATTACCTATATTAAAAATATATGTTTGGTGGATTTTCTCCTTAGATGTTATTTTCCGTCTCCGTGGCTTTCGTTTTCATTCGTTCGTTGTGATTTTCTAGCTTCTTCCTTCGATCGTTGGGTTTGGAGTAAGTCATTCGTGACGAGCTTCAAATCGCTCATATCTTAGAGTTAGAGTGATCTTAGAAGCCATAGGAATCTTCCCGAAGCTCCGCGATTCGAATCGGCACTTATAGTACATCTTAGTTGGTTCGAGAAGGCGGACCAACCGAGTAGAATTCAATCTAGTCGGTCATGAACTCTTCTCAAACCGACTAGTTCTTTAAATCTACTGTACAGGAGTTACTGTTTACTCTTAGTCGGTCTAAGAACAATCACCGACCGACTAGATGTGAAACTAGTCGGTCAGAACTTGCTCTCAGACCGACTAGTTCCTTAGATAAATTTTACCTAAGCTACTGTTCCTCGTTAGTCGGTTCATGAACACTCATCGATCGACTAGATTGTAAACTAGTCGGTCAACAGGCCTTCACAGACCGACTAATTCACTTCCCAGATTTTCCCCTTCTTTCGCTGTTTGATTCTAGTTGGTCACAGTTGGTCGATCGACCGACTAGTTGCTAAACTAGTCGTTCAGTAACTCTTCTTTGACCGACTAATCAGTGTCAAAACCCTAATTTCTGGGCAGCCACCAGCTCTTCCTATTTAAACCCCCCAAACGTTTTCTTTTCTTCTTTCATTTCTCCCGAGCCTCCTTCTTCCCCAAATCACCATCCATCTTCCCCTAGCCTTCCTCCTTCATCAAGAGCCCTTCCCCCTCTCCATTTTGGCCGGCCACCACCTCTAGGTCGCCGGAAATCCCCCAACCCCATTTTCTCCAGATTTCTCCCCCTTTCTAGATCTGAACCCTAGGTTTCTCCGGATCGCTCTTCCGTTGCCGTGCTTGCTCGGCTTCGATCTCCCGCTTCTATACGGTAGGGTTCGATCCTTTGGTTTTCCCATAACTCTCCTTGGGATTTTATTGAAACCCTAATAATAAACTAGGTTGGATGTTGTTTGATGATTGTTTCTCTGTGGCAGCGATTTCATCTCCGTAGATAACTTTTGTGGCGTGCCTCATTGATCGTCTTCCTTGGCGTGAGGCAAGTGAAACTTGCCACTTAGGGTTTAGGCCATGTTTTAGGCCATTTGCTTGTTGTAGCGTAAAAGAGACTATGCGGTGAAATGATAGCCGCCTAGACGCCTATTTGATCTAGTTTGACAACGAAACTAGATCCGTCACCTCAATTGATCTAGCTTGACAACGAAGCTAGATCCAACCCTTTTAACTTGTTGTTCATGAATATTAAACTGCCATGTTTAATTCCTTATCTGTACGCCTTACTACATGCCATGCCATCCATGTTGAATGTCGCATTTGTAGCACACGCTACAATACTTATGTTTCCTGGCCCGTGTTCCAGAAGCGGGCCATGTGTTGGTTGATAGCCAATGCCCGACCTACTAGTTTTCGGATAGGCACCCACTTTTCGTGGGCATAGCCCTATGCCATACGTGTCAATACACTTCCTGGCTTGTGTACCAGAAGCGAGCATTCCGTGTTCGGGGGTAATGCCCTGGCTCGACATCCGTGTTAAGCACATTTCGTGGCTCGTGTTCCAGAAGCGAGCATTCCGTGTTCGGGGGTAATGCCCTGGCTCGACACACGTGGGAGGGGTAGAGATAAACGGTCACTTGAGCTTAGGAGTTGGCCCGATCAGCCACTCTAGCCAACAGGCGGAATCTCTGTGCACGACGTGTTTACTTGACGTGATTTACTTGACTTGTACTTGAACACAGCCTGCGGGCAATAGGGCACTCAACTGTGTGTGAGCGATCCCTTGTACTTGTTACTTGACAATACATGTCACACCTACCGCTTGTTACTTGCGACTTGTACTTCACTTGTTACTTCCATGCTATACTTGCCACGCATCATGCTATAACTGCTAGGTTGTTAGTTTACATTCCTTTCAGTTTCCTTGCCCAAGTCTTTTTAGACTTGCTGACATGTGCCCCTTTCTCTTTGGGTGTCGCATGTTAGTTGCCGAGCCAGAGATTGTTGTTGAGGGCGACGAGTTCGTGGAGTTCGTGCCCGATTCTGTTGTTTGACGAGGAGTTTGAGACACCGGTGATCTTTCTTAGGATCTTGCTGTTTCCTTTTGTTTTAGGATTCCTGTTAGTCGTCGGTGCGTGGCACCTTTGCTGTACCTTGTACTTTTGTTGGCCATGTTTGGGCCCTTAGATTCTTTTCCCTTTAAGCCTGGTGGCTTTTTCTGTGATGTTGGAATTTAATATGATGGATAATCTGAGATTGTCTTTTGTCTCTTTTCCTTTATTATTATCTTTGTTACGTATCGCGTTGCAAGGACCTGCAGATTGAACGATTTATTGACGCTTATCAGGTGTGTGGCTTCACAGCTCCACGTCTGTGCGGACCTTCTCACGTCTCGCCTCCACACTTTTGGGAAGCGGGGCGTGACAACAGCCACCACCTTCCCATTCACCGAACCCAAGCAAACTCGGCGGCAAACCCCTCACATCACTGTAGACCCATAATACCCCCTCATCGTTAAGCCAAACCTCACAACCCACAGCCTCCTATCTCCCTCTGACTTCGTTCATCCCTCAATGCCCGACAACACCCCATCAAGCTGTCGACAATCTCCTCAAACATGCACAACTGCTGCTCGCCGCCGTCCTGAGCTCGCCGCTGCCTCCACCTCGCGTCGGACTGCTACCACCCGCTTCAGGCGTCCTTGCCGTCGCCGTCAAGCTGCAGCCACCATCTCTTGCAAGCAACGCAAAGGAGCATGCAATGAGAATTGTGAGTTATACATGCATTTATAATGAACAATGTAATATATGCATTTATAATGAACAATGTAATGTATATAAGTATAGTACATGATAATACATAGATTTTAATATTATTTTATTTAGTTAAATCTTTTAACTTGATATTGCGAATCCAATCTTGTAGAAATATTCACGCCTTTCATACGATCACATGGACACCAAAATCGCTTCAATCAGGCAATTATATTATTTTCTGTGAATTTTGGAAGTTATGCGTATTTATCATCACGTGTGGAAATAACACATTTTTAGCAATTTTCACGTAAACGCCTCTCTGAAACACACGTGACCTAAAAGTACTTATCACAAGGAAAATTTTGACAGCAAATACATAAAAATCTGACGTGTGGATTGTGAGATACAAATTTTGCAATTTAGGGATTTTTGTTTTCTAATTTCTAAAAATGGTTATTATTGGTTTTAAATTCCATAAAAATTGCTATTATCGTTTCAAAAATCTAGAAAAATTATGGTTAACCTCTGAAAGTAATTCTCTCATAATAAAATTTTTGTGTCAGCTTTTTAGTGGCTTTTGGTGTTATAATTCATTATGTTGTAATGTAAACTCATATATGAAAAATGTTTCTGCCATGCTAAAACACCCATAAAATGCCTTATTGCATGTTCATAACATTATTTGTGCCACCACGTCTTTGGATGGTCTATTCATACATATGTGTGATGTTGAGCCCTTGGGGCATGTACAGAATATTGGCCCCTCGGGGCATTTACAGAATATTTGGTCATGAGGGATACATTGAACTATACAGATACACAATGACACGTTTAGGTGGGGTAGTCCATTGTAGTAAAGGTCGGGAATACGGGATTTCACCCCACGACTAAATTTGACCATCGCCCTAATGGGGTCGGTAAGTACAGAACCACGAGTAGCTTCCGATGGTTTGGGTGCAATTGTAGTTTCTTTCTGCCCTCAGACATTGAACTTGTCACTAGGTTAAGTAATTGAATGGCACACATTTTACTTTCTGCTATTTCTATCATAAATTACGTAAAACTGCTAGCCATTCTTACCCTGCTCGTATGTACTTGCCTTGCTCACTATGCCATGCTATGCTCTCTATATATTACCATGTTCACTACACTTTGCCATGCTCACCTCACTTTACTATGTTCATTACACTTTGCTATGCTCATTTCACTTTATTACGCTCATACGCTTTTTTACACTGCTCATACTTTTCTTCAATGTGATCATAATATGTTTTCTCGCCTTCAAAGCTTTGCAACACTATATATATGATTTTACATCTTACCGGGGTCCATTTTTCTAACATTTTAAATCTTGCCGAGCGACCTTCACTGACGCATATTTTCTTATCTATTATCTTGTGAAATATACGTCAAGTTTTAAGACAGAGTTCGCTGAGGAGTATACTTGAGACTGAGCAGGTTGACCATGAGTACCTTGGCGCTAAGATCCCCTGCTGAGGAACGATGTGCCTTCGCATTGCTATAATTTAATATTTGTTGTACCAATTTTATTCAGGTGTATTTCTACTTCATGCAACTGTTTATAATTTCCATGCTCGGCCTTAATTTGTGTACATGTATTCTGGACATTGAATTTATAATAATGATATTCTGCGTTGTTCTGAGTTTGCGTGCAAGAACCTGCAATGTTTTAAAACACAGACGTTTATTGTGTTTAAATCAAGGAGAAAAGAAAAATAAAAGTAGCTCCTCCTTGCTTTAAGCACATGCGGACCCGCTCGCGTCCTCGCTCCCAAGTATAATGGGAAGCGTGGCGTGACAATATGTGATATATAGCATTTGAATATGATCCTAAAATATGCATCAAAGCTAAGAATTATGCTGGAAAATAGAATTATAGGAATTGGTAATGAGTTTTGGTTCAGAAAAAATTAGAAAAACTTACCCCATTATATATTTTATTTATTTCTATCTCATCACATTGTTTTTTCTTTTTTTGTTTGGGGGACAAGGCTCGCAACAAGGGCCGTATACTTCGGACTGCCAGTCACTTTATTTGTTTGGGGGCCAAGGCCTGCAGCAAGGGTTGCGGACGTCGGGCCCACAAAAGATCTCTCTCTCTCTCTCTCTCTCTCTCTCTCTCTCTCTCTCTCTGTTGTGGGCCGAGGCCCGAATCAAAGGCTGCGGGCTTTGGCCCGCAAAAGGTTTCGCTCTCTCTTTTTTGTTGTTGTGGGGTCGAGGCCTGCATGAAGGTATGCGGGCATTTGCCCAGAAAATTTTTCCCGTTTCTTTGTTATGGGCCGAGGCCCGCAGGAAGGGGGTTGCGGGCTCAGCTCGCAAAAAAAGGAAATTTTTGTGTGTGGGCCGAGGCCCACAGCAAGGGCAGTGGGCTTCGGACCGCAGAGAGAAAAAATGTTTTTTGTAAACCCTAATTAGTGTTTTGGGCGGTGGGTGTCATCACCAGCGGTGTCAGTGCACTACTGCTGCAGGGGGGTCGACTGCCTGGAGGTCGACGCCCCCAGGGGGTTCAGCGGCCGGCCGATGAGTATGATTTTTTTTCTTTCAACATGGTTTGTAGGGATGGCGGCCGATGGCCGTCGCCCTCTCCCCTAGGTGATGTGGGTGGGGCTGGTGGCCGATTTGCCGCTGGCCCAGGGTTGACGGCCGATGGCCGCCACAGTCTGCCCCAATTTTTTTTTGATGTTGATCTTGAGTATCAATGCGCACAGAATCACAATCATGATTAAATTTACTGGGTTTTTAGATATACCTTAAGATCGATTGAGACATACGCTTGATTTCGTTGATTCTTCGCGCCTGAACAAAATCTGGTTCTTCAAAGTCCCAACGACAACGATCTATCGATCCTCTGTCGTTCGCCAAAACTGTAGCAACGTCCGGTCTCTCTCACTAAGGGAAGAGCGTGCTGATAACGTGTTGTGAAGTGCTTTCTGTAGGAGACCGCATGCCTTCATTTACAGGGGGAAGAGTTCATACAATGGTGGGATACATATCTTATGTAGGATACAAACTCTTAATCTGATACATAATGGGATAGATTCTACATGAGCCTATGATGGGCCCACATAGTCACATTCATAACATTATCGAATCATTAAGATGGATCTCCTAAAAACGAGATGATAAAAGAAGAAAATAAAGAGCATCCCTATCCATTCAGCAGGCCTGGATATCAAATGAAAGGAGCGCGATAAAATGCTAATCATAGCGGGGTTGCTCCATATCGCATTCTAGACATATCATTGGGCTTGGGCCTAGAACTATCACGTGGCCCAAGAATTTCATCTAAATAAATTGGGTCCAATTCCCGCCCGTCTCCAAGACGCAAGCCCTAACACCCCACACTCTAACGCTCCGCAGCCACCACCACCACCCCGCCCTCCCGGACTGCTTCTTCTCTCTGAAAATGGCCAGCAAAGGGAACGGATCCATGGACCCCTCAGCGTCTCCGTCGCTAGCAGGTAGCGGCGCCGCCACCGTCGACAAGGGCGTGGACTTCGCCAACTACTTCTGCACATACGCGTACCTCTACCACCAGAAGGAGATGCTATCCGATCGCGTGCGAATGGACGCTTACTACAACGCCGTCGTCCAGAACAAGCACCACTTCAAGAACAAGGTACAAAGTCCGCATTTTAAAGCTAAATTCTCTTTTGTGATTCTACGGTTTTGTTGGTATCATTTTGGCGGAAATTAGGTCGTCTTGGATGTCGGCACCGGCAGCGGGATTCTTGCTATCTGGAGCGCGCAGGCCGGAGCGAGGAAAGTGTATGCGGTCGAGGCGACGAAAATGGCCGATCACGCTAGGGCGCTCGTTAGGGCTAATGATGTTGGTGATGTGGTCGAAGTGATCGAGGGATCTATAGAGGACGTAACTTTGCCTGAGAAAGGCGAGTGCTTTGCTAGTTGAAGTTCGTTATTGGCAGTATAAATGATTGGTTTGTTAATTTCATGTTGTTGTTTTTGGTATAGTCGATGTTATAATTTCCGAGTGGATGGGGTACTTTCTTCTGCGGGAGTCGATGTTCGATTCAGTGATATGGGCTCGCGACCGGTGGTTGAAGCCAGACGGAGTGATGTTAGTTGTTGATACCTTGCTATCTCACTTAATGTTTAGTTATCTTTAATATTTATTATGCGTTTATGATTGGATATGCATTTTTCTTCCCTATTTTTGAGTAACCCGTGTGAGAGAAGTTACCCCGATTCCATCAAGAGGCTTTTAACGAAATATTCTATGAAGAGGAATAAAAACAAGTTGAGGCAACCCACGCCATCTAAATGTCATGGTAAGAGACCCCAAAAGGCAGGAACAAGCGGCCATCAACTGATATGCAAACCGCCTGCTAGTTTGTGCTGGTCTGGTTGTTAGCCATAAATGGATGAGTTTTACAACAGGAAAAGTTTGTAGATGCTTGATAGGATACTGACTCAGTATTGTTAAAAAGGTTTCTTCTTATAATTGCATATTGTTTAATCATACCATGCGTGGAAAAAAATTGATGCATGAGATATATGGCTAGAAGAAGCTCACCATAATTGATAAGCTCGAGGTATTACTTATCCAAGTATTTACAATGCTACAAAAGAATGACAGCAAGTCATGTAAATTCAGCAATTTATGTTTCATCTCCTAGCTTCATCATTTGTCTCCCCAATGTGCTGAAAATGTTAGTCTTGACTTTTACATCTTGGTGCTACCAACCATGGAAATTGAGAAGCTTAAGACCCAATCAGGTGATTGCATTGGTGGGGTTGATATATGATCTTAAGGTCCAGAACTCAAATACTTAATCTGATCAACAGGGAGTCCCATAAGTCTTTATGTTTTGCAGTAATTGTCCTTGTCCTGTACATTTCATTCAAATCTTTTTTCAAATTCAAAGTGTGATTTAGTTGAGTTCGTATGTAGGCTTAGTGATCTGCACCCCTCACACATGGTTTTTAGTCTGTAAACAATAAAAGGAGTTGATCGTGTGCTATTAGGCTAGGATACAACATTTTATTGAAAACTCATGTTCGGACTGTACATCTGATCCATGAGATGTCTACTTTTCTTGTGGTGAAACTAACAGCTTAGCAGCAGAAATAGCTTGCCGAATTGGCATGCACTATTATACCATATTTAAGATTACAATGCCATCTAACTGAGCGAGTTCTGAATGCAAATAACATTATAATAGATTGCCAAATTTAGCAGGTTCATTTTCCTGTTGCGTTATCCGAAGAAATTTATAAAATTTTCAGAGATTTGTCAGAAAACCGTTCATTGTCTAAAATATCGGCAGATAAACTTGTATAAAATACTCTTAGCTTTAAGAATTATCTTTCCAATAATAGTAATAAATTTCACCTCCAATATTGCTGTTTGTGCTTTCCCCACTCAAAATTCCAGTTACTTTCTTGTTTTTCTTATTGCATTTTATTGCAAATCTCTTCTTTTTGTGAGACCTGTTTCTTACATTTCATTCTAGCATTATGTGTAGTTGTTTTGGAAAGGGGTCACAAGGTTTTGCTATTGACGAGGCTTTTACATAATACTCCTCTACTGTTTTCATCGAGTATGCTTATTTGTCACAGTAAGGGATTTGTTTCATGTTTCTTTATAATTATGTGTGAGAAAAGGTTTCGTAACAGGAAATCAAGCCAAGGAATGTCCTTGTTGATTTTAAAGTCTTTTGCATTTGGTGAATTAAAATTGTTAATCACAGTTGCAATACAGCTCAATTTAGCGCCCTTTCCTGCAGGTATCCTAGTCATGCTCGCATGTGGGTAGGGCCTATAAGATCTGGATTAGGCGACCAGAAGAAGGATGACTTCGAGTCTGTTATGAGTGACTGGTATAATTTTGTTGCCCAGACTGAAACACACTACGGGGTTAACATGAACGTTTTAACAAAGGCATACCGAGAAGAACATGAGAAATACTATCTGAAGGTGCCTATTAAATTTTCATTTCAGTATTTTAAATATAGATAATCTTATTTGTAGACTCTTGTTAATTTTAATTTTTAAATACAGTTATGTCACTTGTATTAAATTTCAGGAGAAGTTTATGTCATTGTGCTTTATTTAATAAACAATGTTTTATTCTAATGGGGAATTGTTGCTAAATCGTCTCCAAACAACTTTGGGAGCTCAGAGCTCAGTTTCCGCAGAACATATATTTGGTACATGTGCTTTCTCTTGTATGTGAATATTTTGTCATTAGTCAACATTGACTTGATAAACAGATGCATAGTTTGGCTTTACATACATCTGAAACTTCTATATTCAGAGTTATAACGCATACAGATTTAAGGCTTTGCTTGGATTATGAATCCTTCCATCTGTCTCAGGTAACTTAGATGTTACTCAAATTATACTGAAATGAAGCCTTGGTATAGGAAATAAAGACCATACTTTGGCTCTTTTCTGATGGTTGCACTTTATGGTGTAGTCTGAAAAATCTTTTTGAATTGTGCCGGGAGATGAAATCCAACACATCAATCCCCAGAGACAATCTGAAATTTCTACCGCAACCTCAGTTCATGTACTTTTAGGCCTCCTATAAAATAATTGAAAAAAGAATAAAAATGCATTTTGGTTGAGAAGTAGTTATCTTGTATGTTCTTTGGTTTGATCCATTCTTATATTGAAAGCTTTTGTTTAGTAGGTACAGTAAGATTCAATGGTAGATAATCTCTGGTATAGTTGGACAGAACCGATTCATATCTCTACTATATAATGCGAAGCTAAGGGGGTCTCCAATATTACATCAATTTGATGGTGCCAAAATCGTTCTCACGATTTTGTTCTTTACATCTTATTTAATAAAAAATTGCTTGCATTAAGAATGAGGCAATTAATTAAAAACTTTAGTTACATGTATATATATCCAATTAATAAAATGGTACATGTAACCTGCACAAGTATAATCTATCTCTTTTTAAAAAAATTGCATCTGCATATGCACATGTCAAGAAACTTAATACTGGCTAACTTGAACATACAGAAATTGGATAAAGATAAATAAAGGTCTATTTGTGGATATTTGTTTTTAGGGCTGATTTGGACAATATTAAAGAAAACTTTATTTAGGCTTTGAGTTCTTGATCTAGGGTTTGTTGTTACGGAAAATTAAGAATAAATCTAAAGTTTTATAGAAAATGGATAAGTTTCGTGTCTCATACCCAGATTCCTCACACCCACTCTTACCTTCTTACAAGCAATAAGATTCATGAGAGATTTAGGGTTTTCTAAATAATACAATTCTTTCACCAGTTGATCTGAAATTGTTCTGTATAGATATTAGTTAAAGCCTACATTACGTGCATGATACACGCAAACCATATTATAATCGACCAGACTCAGAGAAAACTCTATAAATACTCAAAATAAGTGTGCAACACGTGCAACCATAAAATCAAAAACAAAGTCTAAAATAACTAATAAGTCTAAATTGGATCCTCATAGTGCTCTTCAGCTTTGAAATATCTTTTGGGAAATATCTTATGCAACTGAGTCGGACGACTCAAACTTGATCTACCTACTTCATGGTGGCTTAGGCGTATAATGACGAGTTAAGTCAGCAAGAATAAAATCTGGATTATGATCAAGCTGCATCAGGACCTGTTCTTCGCAAAGCTTGAAAAAGATCAGTACATTATGCATATGGTTCTTTTATAGTTTCAAAAAGGAAACTCTCTGAACAATCTCTATACAGATCATTGTTCTCAAGTGGAAGTTTTTGCAAGCTCTTATGTCACATTCTGCAACAGACTTAAGATTATTATGAGTAATTGCAGTTTTATTGCTAGTCTCGATATGTAGTCCACTCAAATAATATGAAAAAAGGCTCGGAGAATACGCTAATCTATTATCGGTGTCTAACTTTGGAGGACTCAACCAGTAAGCAACGCTGTTAGTCACCAACCCACTCTTATTTACTCTTCTGGGTTGAAAAGGAATCAACACAATTCTTTTGTTATTATATATAATCACATGTTTGTTTGCCATCCTAATGATTATTATGTCTAAGTCATAAAGTCATGACCTACCTAACAGAACATGTGCAACACACAGGTAGAACACATCAGGTGCAATCTATATAACTTGACAGCTGGATATGTATTAAATAACATTAGGTTACAATATGAGCATGCATATCAATCTAGGTAATATATGGTTGTGGATGAGGTTTAGCCTTTAGACCCAGATGTTCTAAAGCTGATTTGATAATAATATTCATACAACTATCTCCGTCAAGTATCAAATGATAACACTTGTCTCCTATCTTGAAATTGATAAAAAAAGACATTGGTTCTTTGCCAGTCTTGCTCATACCTAGGTGATACACCTAATGATTTGCAAATATACATTATATTGACGTTACTCCTTATTTGCCTTGCTAGTGTCATTTGCAACAACATGGAACTCCTTAATTATATCACAATTGTCTAAATATGCATCGGGAGTCGTAATAAGTAAAATCCTCATGGGACATTGGTATGTAAAGTGATCATACTCATAGCACTTGAAACATTGGGGTCCTTTGGAACCAGATTATGAAGATTCACCGATCACAACTTTACCTTTAGGCTACTTAGTGGCAATGTGGTTTGGTTTAATGTGTTCTTTATTTGCCGCTTATATTGTTCTTTGGCTTTAACATGATTTTTCTATCACTAGTCATTTTAAGATAAGTCTTATAATCTTAATATAAGTGGAACACCTTGTCAACAGAGCTAACAATATGTGGGAGCTTATGCGTTGCAGCTCCGATAGCCCAATGCAAAACCTAGATATTGTTCGGGGGGTCCAAATATCATGTCTAAAAACAGATTTTCAAACTAGTCATATACTTAGTGGCTGCGTGTTGTGAATGAGGGGTTGCGGCCACACCGGTGGCAAGCTTGTAATTTTGGATCCAAGTGGCAATTTTATAATTTTGGGTCATAGAGGCATTTTTTAAATATGGGCAAATTGGTCCTATATAGAGTGAGGGGTTAGGGTTAAGGTGTGGAAAATTGAAGAAGAAAATAGAGAGTAGACGAGAATATGAGTAGGTTAAGAATAGATCTTGGAGAGTTAGCTCTTTATCTTGAATCAAATGATAGGAGAGTGGTTCCCTCTCTAATTGGAACCAACTATCTTTGCATTTTGTACTTTGATCTATAAAATTCCTATTCTCCCCCAAATCTTTAAATTTCTTCCACCAAAACCCTAGCATTTCCTAGTAAATTGGTATTAGAGCTCATATCCAAAAGGCATTATTGAGAAAGATGGAAGCTTTCAAGGAAATCATGCGAGCGGAACTCGAGAGGATGGGAGACATGTTGAAGCAAGAGATGAAGCAAATCTTTACGGATATGCACTGTCCAATAACGGAGGATTTTATGGAGATCGATCGTCGCTACTCTTTCGCTGCGAAGACGAGAATAGATTTGAAGACCACTTGCCTAAATTTGTCAGATCTGAAAGGGAAGGGGGTGAACGACACATATCTGAAGACGATCGACATTGGTGACTCAGATCTGAGGCCAGCGAGGGCTGGGGTGGACTTATCGAAGGCCGACGACCACTTTCAGGGTCGCCAGGGGCACCGTTGGGGTCCGATGAGCCCCAAGGGCCAGTCGGGGTCCGACGAGCCCCGACATGGTCGCCAGGGGCCTTGCGGCCCTAGGCGATCTGCCTAGTGTCGGTGACCCTCTGACGGCCCGCTGGAGGCACATTGAACTCCCAGCGGGCCACTAGCTTTCCTGTAGGGCTAACCCGACTGGCGGAGGAGTTGTTTGACACCTGTGGGATTGTTTTTTCTGGTGGAGTGGATTTCATGCTGCTGTGGCTGAGTCTGGGCTACGACAAATGTCCGGTGGGAGGTTCGACGATGGAGTGGAGCAATTTTCGGAGCCCCACGGCCGCTGGTCTCTTGGTGATTAACCACAACGACATCTCACAGAGGACGTGGCTCTTGGGCGACCCTTTGATTCAGGAACGGATGAGCACCCCTTTGATCCAGGAGGGAACGAGCAATCCCTAGCATGTCCATGGAATTCTTGCATCACCTTCATGACAAGGTGATTTTTGGGGCGGAGTAGTGTTGGGAATGAGGAGTTGCGGCCACACCGGTGGCAAACTTGTAATTTTGGGCTCGAGTGGGCAATTTTGTAATTTTGGACCCTAGGGGCATTTTTGTAAATATGGGCAAATCGGCCCTATATATAGTGAATGAGAGATTATGGTTAAGGTGTGGAAAATTGAAGACCATAGAAAGTAGAAGACAATAGGAGTAGATTAATACTAGATCTTGAAAAGTTAGCCGTTTATTTTGAACCAAATGGTATGAGAGTGATTCCATCTCTAATTGGAACCAACTATGTTTGAATTTTGTGTTTTGATATATAAAAAATCATCTTTCCCTCTAAATCACTAAATTTCTTCTCCCAAAACCCTAGCCTTTCTAACGTTGGCAAAATACGTTGACGTAGTTTATTTAATTGGTGGAACAGATGACCCCTATTTAACTGGGTTTGCATCCTAACCTCCTAGGTTGTCGCTATACAATAGTCCAACATACTTTGACAGATCGTTGCAATTTTATTCTAGTAAATCGAAATCCTACGGGTCTCAGATATGTCATACTAGTTAAAGAAATGAGGCTTCTAGGCTAGCCAATCAGAAAATGCATGTGGATCATGTGGATCATTAAAGGCCGATGCACTTGACCCTTTATGATGGTTCATATTGGCTATTATCTACCATCACTATTCTCTGTGTCGTCCTTGGAGTCATCATGTCTCATGTTTTGTAACTCTACCTCTTTGATCTTTATCACTGTTCATCCTATTTAGCTCAAGGTATCGGTCTTATTTGCTCGCTCCAGAACTAATATTAGTGTCATCATCAAAGTGTACTCCCCAAGAGCACGTCTCCATCGCTCCAAAACATACTCCACTCTTCTCAAGTTGGCGATCTTGTTCCATTTTAAGATGTGGATCAATTTGGTTTACTCACTCATTTTATCCATTATAGTTTCATGATTTTGTTGTTCCGCCATTTGTCTCCTATAATTCTTTCATATACAAAGCATGCAACAACTAGTCTGGGTTTAATACAAGCACACAAATGAAACACAACTTCCTCGAGAACTACCATGTATGCTGCTAAAATAGGAAATAAATAAACCCTAAAGGTCAATCTCTATATGCCAAAGTGCAATCCTCATTGTAAATGCAAGTGTACAAAATAAGAGCAGCAAAAATCACAATTTATAATAATAATCATAATTTGGAACAAGAATATACAAATGGCTAGAAATCTAACAAATGAAAATCTAGATAAGTTTTGAGAATACTGGATGTCACGAAAGAATGCGTACACGATGTACGACTTGTAGGAGCATTAGCAAGAAAATCCCTTAGCTTAATACTACAAATTCCATGCGCAAAGCTTGAAAACCAGCCCAAAAATCAATAAAATATGTTTTGAATTGTGACTGGCTTAGTTTTGTCTGAGATTTAGCCGATGAGCAGTACAACTTGAGTTAGCTTGAATCAGCTTCGTTACTTGAGTTAGCGCTCGTTGGCAGGGACTGACTTCAGATTGAGTCGATGAGCAGTACAACTCGAGTTAGCTTGAATCAGCTTCGTTACTTGAGTTAGCTCCCGTTGACATGGGCTGGCTCAATCTGAGTCGGCTTGTGTGGTTTGGCTTGTCTGAGTTGGCTCATATCTGAGCCAAAGAGTTCGAAAACGGTTCATCGCCGAGCCGATCTCACACATTGACAAAACTCGTAGAAGTTTGCGATGATGAGGCCATGTTGTTGGGGTTGGGGGTTTTGTAACGATAATGAGATAATGATGAGAGTGGTCGATGACGATGGCGGCAAAGACATTTGTCAACGACAACGACAAGAAGCGAAGGTGAAAATGGCGGTGTGATCCAAACACTGAGGCATGATCGAGATGTGAGACGACGATGAGGAAGTTGAAGTCAGCAATTGTTATGAAAAAACTGGAGTTGCTTGGGATGATGGACGACATCAATGATGATTGCAGACAGTAGTGGCAACGATTTGTGGAGAAGATGGTCCTGGTTGTGGGAGTTGTTGATGATAATGATGCTAATCGTTGATATGCAATCCGGGATCTGCAATAGTGGTTGTGGTGTTGCTAATGATAAAGAGCGAACGAATTTGATGAAGATGTAGATCTGTTGGATTCAGTCGAGGGTTGCAGGAAGAACAATAATGATTTTTAAGATTGAACTTAAAGGGATTGGAGACAGAAGTTATGACTAGGAATTTTTTTTGAACACATGGAATCATCAAAAGGTGATGGAAGAAGATTGATCCATTCACCCTGGTACTAAATATGATGCAAGATAAACTAGATATAAGGTTTGTGGAAATTAGGAAAATTCTAGGGTTTTAAAAAGGAGAAGTTTCGTGCCCTCACACTCAGGTGCCTCACATGCATAATGTTAACTTCTCACAAGTAAATAGATTCACAAGAGATGTAGGGTTCCTTGCGAACCAAACTAGGGTTTCTATCAACAAAACAATCTCACTGATATGAAATTGTTCAATACAAAGATTATTTATAGCCTACACTACATGTACAATAAGTGCATATCATAAAAATCTACCAAATTAAAAGAAAAATATGAAAATAATGAAAACACGAGTGCAACACATGCAACCTTAGAATTAAAAAATAATTGTCTAACACAACTAGATCTACACTAGATCCTAATCATCACTTAGTGGGCATTGCAATGTTTTTTTCGGACTTTGGGGGGAAAGTAGCATTAATATATAGATACAGTATCTCCATTTTGATACTGAACTCTATGAGCATTCCGTGAGCGTTCATGTAAACGAGTTATAATCTTTTAAGGAACATGGACTTTTGATAATTGTCCTTCAGTCCTTCAATAGATAACATGGTCATTTGGTTCACTGCATCTCCAGCTGGAACTTGATAATTAGTCATGGCTACCAGGTTCAGCTTTTTAGTGTGCCACCATACATCTTCACTAGCCACAACTCCCATCTCTGCAGCTAGTGCTGATGTCAAATTGATTGGAGCATGAGTTAATCATATAGCCATATTGGTAAGGTGCAGCTCCGGCTGTTGTGTATAGTGACTGATACGTTAGAAGCTACCTAATCCGCGTTGCATCGCTGCTTCCACTGCTCATGAAGTGAGAATAATTATTTACAGTTACCCCAACAGACACACCATTGTTGCATTGCTGCTTTCACTGCTCATGAAGTGAGGATAATGATTTACAGTTAACCCAATAGACACAACATTATTCTTTGGATTTTTTTGTAGGAGAGAGACATGGATACATGTATGCTTCTTGAGCATCCTATGGTTTACATTAGGAGTTTAGGACTTCCGTAAAAGCCGATGAGCTTGGCATCCTCAGAACCTGTGCATCCATTCCTATTATGAGGATCCACATACTCTGTCTCAGGTGGCTTTGGGTAACACATGTTGACGTTCTTTTTGTTAAAGTTGTTCGTTAACTTTCATAACAGTTACTTGTGGACCTGACTTAGAGTGGGGTTTTCGAACCAGCTTTTCTTCTGCTGCTTCTGTTATTTGCCTTTCTAGTTTTTATTTTTGGGGTTTTGGGGATGGGGATGGGTTTGTTTTTTGTTTTGTTTTGTTTTGTTTTTTTGGGGTGTTTTTTTTGGGTGCCACGCGCCGGGGGGGGGGGGGGGGGGGGGGGGACTTGTGGTCTTCGTCAGTGTGCAAACCATCTTCTTATAGACTGTCAATGTCCAATCCATGTTCTCATAGAAGGATAGTATTGTATAGAAACAGGGATAATGTGTTTCTTTGAGCTTACATTTAGTGCATTGATCTATTTCTGGATTAACTCTGTAGGAAAGGACTATATTGGACTGTCTTTTCCCTGGGTAATCTTGGCCAATATTATGAGTGGATAAGATGGTGCAGAAACGAGATAATTGATGAAAATGGCCGTCCGTTTAATTGGCAGTCTGGTAGAAGTCGGATGAGTTGTACCGTGCAGACTCTTGCACCAAATAGCTCTAGATTTCCCTAGAAGCTAAGCAACATATTTTTGATACTATATAGTAATAGTAAATTGGGCGGTAGACAGTGAATACTAACAGTCTATTGTACATTTTCTTTGTTCATAGCTATATGGAGTCATATGTGATTGCTGTGTAGCTCGATCTGGGAACTTGTTGTTATGCAGGGAACCGAGCACAATAAACTCTCTCGGGGGCCTTTTCTTAATTGTAATTTTCAGATCTTTTTTAACGTTGAAACATTCCAGTAAACCTTGACTCTACAAATCATGATGCAGATTATTTTTAATCTTATATGTTGCAGGATCCTTGGTAATGTTTATTGGGCAGCTGTTCGTTTTCTTTTATGTGTGTGTGTGTGTGTGGGATTAATGTAGAGCAGGTGGCACCTGATCCTTTTGGATCAGATGAAAGACACAAAGGGGTGGGCTCAAATGAGTACAAGCCCATGTGGGGGCTAGTACTCTTTACCTTTTTTGTGTCTTGCCACATGATCCATTGGATCGGGTGGCAGCTTTTCTACATTAAATCATATATATATATATATATATATATATATATATATATATATATATATATATATATATATATATATATATGGTAAAGTGTTCCTAAGATGACTCCTTAGATTTCCCCTATTTTTCCACATATCCCACATTTTTTTCGAATTTGTTTTATTGGGATTGTTGTTCACCTCATGGATGATCAACATACCAAAAAACAAGTCATTCCAATACTTTTAGAGCGCCCATCTACCCCTTGTAACTTCATGGTGTTTTCAACACGTTTTCAGACTATTGAAGTTGCAAGGGGTAGATGGGGGCTTTAAAAGTATTGGAATGACTTGATTTTTGGTATGTTGATCATCCATGATGTGAACAACAACCCTATGAAAAATAAAATCCAAAACAATTGTGGGATATGTGGGAAAATGGGGCGACTCCTTAGATTTCATCTAAAGAGTCACCCTAGGAACACTTTATCCATATATATATGCAAAAAATGTACCTAAGAACATGCGCAGGTATTGTTACCTGCGCACACCCCCTCTCCGGGGGGTTTAAAGTATTAAAAAATATTTTTTTTCAGATGTTAGTTCTACATGTTAGGTAGCCCCACAAAATTTCAAGTCAAACAATCACCATTTGGGCATCACATCACAAAAAGTTGCACAAAACAGTCCAGAATTCTGGAATTTTTTGCAACTTTTTTGTAATGGATGTTTCGATGCCCAAATGGTGTTTGTTTGACTTGAAATTTTGTGGAGGGCTACCTAACATGTAGAACTACCATCTGCAAAACAAATTCAAAAAAATACTTTAAAACCCCCCAAAGAGGGGGGTGTGCGCAGGTTTGTTACCCGCGCACGTTCTCAGGCACATTTGCCTATATATATATGCAACTTTTTTGTGATGGATGTTTCGATGCTCAAATGGTGTTTGTTTGACTTGAAATTTTGTGGGGGGCTACCTAACATGTAGAACTACCTACTGGAAAAAAATTCAAAAAATATACTTTAAAACCCCCGGAGAGGGGGTGTGCACTGGTATGTTACCCGCGCACGTTCTCATGCACATTTTTTGCACGGGTTATGACTAGTATATATATATATGGATTAATATAGAGCAGGTGGCACCTGATCCAATGGATCAGTTGCAAGACACAAAAAGGTGGGACCCAGCGAGTGCAAGCCTATGTGGGGGCTGATACTTTTCACCTTTTTGTGTCTTAGCACCTGATCCATTGGATCAGGTGCCACCTTTTCTACATTAAATCCATATATATATATATATATATATATATATATATATATATATATATATATATATATATTGAAAAGTAAATCGGCCAGGGGCCACTTTATTAATAAATATACAAAACAATACATATTTGTGGTATCAATTGGGCTTTGGTTTCAAAAGAGTGGGGAGCGGACGCAAGCGTCATCACCCACCACTTTTTAGTCCAAACCCCAAGCACAACACAGAATTATAAGAAAAACTCACAAAATGTTTCAAAAAGTTTCACAGCAGGAAAGCCTACATATATCAAAGAAATCAAAACTCAAAACTTAGATCAGCCTTTATCCATTATCTCCCAGTTGGCTAAAATTTCGGCAGCCTCCTCATCATCAGCTTCCTCTCGATTCCGCCACGCAATTCTTATATCCGCTGCCATGTCACCAAAGATAACTGTTTTGCATCTGTGGACCTTGTCGAAAACACGTCTATTTCTTTCTCTCCAGAGGTGCCACACCGTTGCGGCCAGAACTGTTTTTGCCCGCCTTCCCAATGTATTATTGTTTGCAAACTGGGCAAGGATATAGTCCCCAACATCTGCCAAATCCTCACCAATTGCCGATGTAACCCCAAGTTTCAACAGGGCTCTGCGAATGATGTACTGGGAGAAGGGGCAGCAGAAAAATGTTGCCAATTGATTCAGCCGCATCCTCGTTACACAGCAAGCACCCGGTGTTTACAGGGATCCCCCATCCCGCCATGATGTCCTTTGTAAGCAGCTTACACTTGAAAGCACGCAGAAGTACCAGCGCCATCTTGGGGATGTGTCCGGCGTACCAGATCTGCTTGTAGAATGGGAAGGGGGGACTTCTGGCACGGCTATTCTCCCAAGCATCCCTGAATCTGAAGATCGGCCCGGGCTTCCATTCCCACGAATCATTGCCAGCGACCAAGGTTACTTGCTGGAGGAGAGGCCTGATGTGATCTATGGCTGGGTTGTTAATCCACGCCGAACCCCCCCAGTACTCATTGACCCGCTTATAGCTATCACCCGCAGGAACCTCATAAATGTTTTTTAGTGGCCCAAAAGGCAACCAGTTGTCGTGCCAGATAAGGTATCGTTCCCATTCTTCACTTTCTTAGTAATCAGTTTTTGCGATACATTTCTACAATGTAGGAGGAATTTCCATGTACCTGATTGAGTAGCCGCTCCTTTCGCCGCAAAGAATGAATCAACGTCCATGTATTTGGATCTCATGTAGTCCACCCATATCCCCTTCCCTGCAAGCATTCTTCATGTTAGTTTCACTCCTGAAGCCAAGTTCAATTCAGAGAGAATTCGAAGACCAACCCCCCTTCATTTTTCGGCTTGCATGCATCTTTCCAAGCCCATGTGCAAGTGGTCCCCCATATAAACTTCCTACATAAGGCAATAATCGTTCGGAGCACCGAGGATGGGATCCTATAAACGTGAGACAAGAAAGATATCATCCCATAGATTACGCTTCTTACCAGCTCTATCCGTCCAGAGATTGATAGTGAAGTAGAGATCCATCCACCTATCCTCTTCCTAATTTTGTCCACAAGTCTGCTGTACATGGTGGCCTTGGGGTATTTGTTCGATAAAGGCAATCCCAAGTAGGTGGTGAATGACGCTGCCAGCTTTACCCCCAAAATTTCAGCCAAGTCCCCTGGACTCTTTGCCCCTTTGCTGAACATAGCCACGATTTTCTCACAGTTGATATGAAGACCTGTAAAATTTGTAAACTCCTCTAGCAATGTTTTAATGCCTTGAAAGGTCTTTTGGTTCGCACGACAAAACACAAGTAGGTCATCGGCAAATAGAAGGTGCGACACAGAGCCTATGCGCCTCATAGGGTGGATGGTTCGCATGGTGATAGCCTTAGCCACTAGAAGGGAGAATGCCTCCATGATAATAACAAACAGGTATGGCGAGAGGGGGTCACCTTGTCTGAGGCCCCTGTTACCAGTGAAGAAACCCACTGGGGATCCATTTACCATCACCGAGAAAGATACCGTAGAGATGCATTCCTTTATCCAATTTAAGAAAGTATGTCCAAAACCCATCTGGTGTAGAATATAGTATACGAATTCTCTGTTCACACTGTCAAATGCCTTCCTAAGATCCAGCTTAAGACAAGCTCTTTCCCCCATGGGATTACTAAAATCTCTGATCTGCTCGTGGGCAAGCAGAGTGCAGTCGGACAGCAGTCTATCTTGGAGGAAAGCAGATTGATTTGGCGAGATAAGCTCATGAATGCCCATCTTTAGTCTGTTACATAAGATCTTACTAATTATCTTGTAAATTAAATTGCAGCAGGCAATAGGTCTGTAATCCCCCAGGGACGTTGCATTTGAGTTTTTGGGCACCAGGGTTAAGAAGGTGTGGTTGATCTGTCGCATCATGACACCAGTTCCGAAGAAGGATTTGACAGCTTCTGTCACCTCATCGCCAATCAAACCCCAGTTTTGTTGGTAGAAATATCCATTGAAACCGTCTGGTCCGGGCGCTTTATTAGGCCCTATTTGGAATACAGCCTCTTTAATCTCATCTTTGGATACTCTTCTCTCTAGCCAGGTTGCACTTTCCACAGTCACCTTCCTCCTGGGAACTAGATTCGGAAAAACTCTCCAGTAACTGGATTGGTTATATAAGCATTCATAGTAAGATACAGCTTCAGATTTGAGATCTTCATATGATTTGTTCTGTATGCTATTCACATCCACTAGATGGTGCAAATTGTTGTGGCTATGCCTCGCTCGCATGGAGTTGTAGAAAAATTTTGTGTTTCTATCTCCCAGTTCTAGCCAACCCTGCCTGCTTTTTTGTCTAAACATTTCTTCCTGCTGATCCAGTAAGGTTGCAAGCTTATTAGAGAGGCTGCGTTCCCCTACTTGGAGATCCTGGGATAAATGTAATGAGCTGTCATTCCGAATTGCTTCAAGCATGGTACGGCACTGATGAATATTGTTTTCGCTTTGTTGGATTTTTGCCCATGCCTTCAATTCTTGCTTCAGCCGGTGTAGTTTTTGAACCATGCGGAACATGCACTTGCCATTGGTGGGTTGACTCCAGCTTCTATCCAATAGTTCCTTGTATCCTGGAATATTAGACCAATGATTGAAAAATTTGAACGGCTTCGGATCCGATTGTACCTGAGCATGAAGATTGACAATCATCGGTGCATGGTCGCTAGTATGTGAGTCCAGATACTCAAAGAAAGACTCCGGTAATTTGTCGGTCAGTATGAATTACAGAGGATTCGGTCGAGTTGCGCAGCTATCCTTCTATTACCCAGTCGATTGTTGCACCAGCTCATCTTTGTGCCATTACTCTTCAGATCAAGAAGCTGACAGTAACTACAGCAGTTGTGGAAGTCATTTAACATGCTCGCCTCCAATCTCCGCCGTCCCAGCTTGTCTTTAGAGTGCAAAACACAGTTAAAATCCCCGCCCACCAACCAAGGCTCATTATTTATTCTGGTAGCATCATCTTGAAGGGATGCCCACAGCTCTCTCCTTTCAATGCTAGAATTGCTACCGTAAATCCCTGTAAGAACAAAAGTAAATCCCCCAGTATTTTTACACCTGATAGTGATGTGCTGAGAGGATTTTGAAATTACATGTGGCTGCCACACCAAGGGATTCAGGCCAACCAGTATCCGTCCACCTCTATGCAATGGGAAGTTATCAACAATATTCCAGTTTTTCGGGATACAAGATTTCTTTCCAATTGATTCGATCCTCAATTTTGTTTCCAGTAACACTACCACAGCTGGCTTCAATTTTTTAGCCTATCCCTAAGGTCACGTCGCCTCACAGAATTGTTGAGGCCCCTTGTGTTCCAAAGGAAGACGGTCATTTGGATGGGTTGGGGGTTTGACGCACCTGGCTCGCCTCCTTGGACCTAGTGCTTTTGCGCGTCGCCACTGTAGGCTTGGGAATAGCTGACTTCTTCATAGCACCCTCAACTATTTGTTGCAACTCCACATTCTCTAAGACCCATTCAGGATTGTCATAGACCATCTCCTTCGGCAGCTTATCAATGTCATCTTCAACCGGTGCATCTAATAAAGATGGCCGGTATATAGGAGAAGCAGTAGTAGTAACTGCGGGATCTGAAGTGGACTTAGCAATCCCAGGTTGCCCCTCAGCCCCATAGGTTCCTATGTGTGCAATAGGTGTGTTTGAAGCTACCATAGGTATTCCCTCTTCAGTAAATGGAACATCCTTAGCAGCAGGACTTTTTGAGCTCACCTTAGCCTCGCGGCCTCCGTAACAACCATATTCTCCTCACATAAAGTTGGATCCGATGAAGTTATGTCAGATGTGCCTGAACCTGCCGTAAGGGTTTTAGCTGGGATGAGCCTCACCTCGCAATCAGCGTTTGCAAGAGTATCTTCCGAATGTATCCTGTCACCTCCTGCATTTGGAAGCGCCCCTTCCCCTAAACTGTCCAACAGTCCATTATTATTTAAGACATTAATAGCCTTCCCAGCGTTTGTGCTTGGTATAGCCCTTTCTTCCTTCCCCTATCTTGGATTGAAGAGAGCTCAGCAAGTGCAGGACACTGCTTGTCAAAGTGTCCGAAACAGATACAGTGACTACATCTTGGTGGTTCTCCCTCGAACTTGGTGCTTATTGTGATTACCTCCCCATCATCACGCTCAACATCCACAACATTCGGTAGTGGGTTCTTCGCATCCACCTCAACTAAACATCTATAGTAAGTGATTCTTTCCAACTTCGCTGTCGCACGGTCCAGGCATAAGGGAGTTCCTACAACCGAGGCAATGATGTTGAGTGCATCCAGATTCCACATATCAAGGGGCACTTCATGTAGTTGCAGCCATACGGGAATTGTAGTCAGAATGTCGCGCTTATGGCGTATTGATGGCTTCCATTGTTTCAGCACCACCAACCGTCCATCAAAGAGCCAAGGACCCCCGCATAGAATTCTCTCGCATTCTTCCTTCAATTCGAACCTGAAATAGAAAAAGCCGTTCTCCTTGCTGTAGATTTGAACTCTCCTTCTGACCTCCTTCCATAGCCTCTCCACCCAGGCTAGAATCTGACCATAAAACGGCACTTCACCAAGAACATATCCAACCAATGTGTTACTCCACAACTCAGCCCCCTTATCCAATACAGACCTAGGTACACACGCAATAGGAACCCCATTAGCTTGAATTTTAGGTGGAACTAAAGTCATTCCTATGGACTCCTCATATTTGCGCCTATTAGCACACACCTCAGACCAAGTAGACTTTGCAACAGTAGTATCTATCTTGATTGAGACATTTGGTCTCACCCGCATTTTATCAAACACCTTACCCGCATATCCCAAGTCTGCAGTCTTCGTTGCCATCAACTTACCATTTTGATTAGTAGGACCACGCTACTGTCTCTTTCCATTAAAATCTCCTCGGTACGAGCCCAATCGTTGCTGTGGAATCCTTGCCCTACGTTCCTTCCTCCCAACATATTGCCAACCATCATCCTGCCGGTTACGATGTAGGTCCTCTTGACCCCGAACAGCATCAGGTGCGTTACCCTAGTGACCCTTGCGTTGCCGATCTCCCAAAGAAAGCCTTTCAGTACCACCGGAGTTCCCAGAGCCGTCGGCTCCGGGGTCATCCCAATCGCTCCTACGGAAAATATGCATCATATATTCCCTCCTTTACAACATATGTATATGTATATGTATATGTATATGTATATAGGAAAATTTTCAAATGAGAACATTTTCGCAACCTGCGAAAATGTTTATTTTTTTTTGAAATTTTTTTCAAAAATTCTTTTTTCCACCCTCATTATATGTTGTTATACCCCCCTCAAAAAATAATCGTTGAGAAATAATGTCATTTGGCCTTCGATCAAGGCATTTCATCAAATTCGCACGTTTTGAGACCGTTAAATTTGTAACGGGTGGATGTGTGCTCTAATCCTCAACGGGTTCACACATTATTTTTCCTGGGGTATATAATTGTATGGATTAAACATCAAAAAAAGAATTTTTGAAAAAAAATTCAAAAAAATAAAAAAAATGCTTTCGCACGGCTTTCGCACGGGGTTTTTCGCACCCGAAGATTGCCTTATATATATATGTACTAGCCATAACCTGTGCCCGTAGGGCACGGTTCATTTAAGATATCCACCTCCTCAAAAGGTTAGTTCTCCTGTAAATTTTGATCATCCCAGGAAATTTAGTTCCTCCCAAATAACTTAGTTTCTCCCAAAATTTAATACCTCCAAATTTATTCATTCACCACTTAAAATCTTGGATCTTCTAATTTTAAACAAACGACAATACTTAAAGCACAATAATTGCTATTTTGTTCTGCCAAGAATTTTAGTTTCACATAAAATTTAGGTCCCAAAGAGAATTTAGTTACACAAAAATTTTAGTTTCCACTAAAATTGAGTTCCCTTTAGATTTAATCCATGCCCTTAGGGCACAATTAGTTTAAAATATTCTCCCTCTAAATAGTTTGAAAGCCAAACAGTTTCCTCCCAAAATTTTCTCTACCCCTCGTTTACTTTCAAAGCCAAATGTTTCCCCCAAAAAAATATCCAAGTCATCAAACTTTGTCCTAGTCATATCCTAGTCAGTTTGTCCTACTGGGACAAAATTCAAAATCTTCATCAAATATAGAATAGATGTATATATATATATATATATATGTATATGTATGTATGTATATATGTATGTATGTATGTATATGTATGTATATATATATAATATAAAGGGGATGTTATCAAGAGAAATTGGATAAGAGAATTTCGACAAGAGAATTTGGACAAGAGAATTTAGATAAGAGATGATATTTGAGGGATAAGAGAGGTGGGGGAATTTTGCACGTACAACTCCGGTTTTTACATTTTTGCCCCTGATCCCTTCCCACACACACACCCACACTTTTTATTATTCCCCCCTTTCCGACCATTTTTTTTCAGTCCACTTGCACGTGTGCACGGGTTATTTGCTAGTATATATAAGATGACTGCCATTTTTTGATTCCTTTATACATCTTTGTATCTTTCCAACTTTATGTGGTATGACAGCGAATCTCTCCTGATGTAGACGTTTTAAAATTTTGCAGACTTCGTTGTGGAACAACCTTCACCCCAATCAAATACTTGGCACTCCTGCTATCATTAAGGAAATTGATTGTTTAACAGCCACAGTAGAGGATATCCGTATTGTCACCGCAAACTTCAAGTTGAGCATCAACATAGACCGCACAAGGTTGTCTGGATTTGCCGGCTGGTTTGATGTCCATTTTCGAGTATGTAACCATTATAATGTTGTGCTTTTTTCTACATCTAATTATTTGTGCTGCTATGTTCAAAAGTTATGTAATAGTGCCCATGCTTTTGTTATGATGCTCCAGGGTAGCATGCAGAACCCAGCAACAAAGGAAATCGAGTTGACTACTGCTCCTAGCACGGATGATTACACGCACTGGGGTCAACAGGTTTGCGCCCCCTGTGCAGCTTGGTGCTTCTATTTACCCTAAACACAGTTGAAGTGATACTTACAAATATTCAACTTTGATTAAGGGGGTCGCCTGGAAAATTGATCTGTTTGATTGATTCGGAGATGTGATTTTCCATAGGATGTGAATCTCTAGTATAAGTAGTCCGTTTGACAAATTAAAGGCATTAATTGGCTGGAGGACCTAATACACTGGTTTTACTTCGAATGTCAATTTATGATGGTGCTAATTTTCTGTCTATCTGCATTTCTACTGGATATTAACATAGGACTATAACTGGAGAATAGTATTCGTATACATAAAATTCCCAAGCTCTTGACTTAGTTGCTGCATTTATTCTTCAATGCTTTTGTAGTTTGTTCTTGGTAGTACTTTGATTATTGTCCTTGTAGAAATGTAATTAAATTTTCAGTAAATCTTCTCGGTCTAACACAAATGTTTCATTTGGGTTGTTGGAGCAGGTATTTTTGTTGCATCCACCGCCGAGAGTTAATGAAGGTGATGATTTAGCAATGTCTTTTTCTATGAGCCGTTCCAAAGAGAATCATCGACTGATGGACGTGGAATTCACATACGAATTGCAGCAGTCATCTGGGAAGAGGCTTCTGCCCGTGACTTTTAAGTTTTATTTAGAATGAACTGACCCTCGACAAAGCAGCGTCAGAGAGGTATGTTGCATCTTCTTGGAGTCCTCAACATTTCGTGTCTATGACCTTGCCATGAATAATTTCCATTTTTGTTTTCGATCTATCCCTTTGTTAATATTGTTTGTGATGGTTCCCTTGGTTTCCACAAGTAGTGGCATACTCTGGTTACTGTAATTATTCGATTTCAGTTATTATGTTGCATTTCTTCATATATATAAAACCAAAAACCAAAAAGAAAGCGACAAAAATCCTTAAGACCTTAAGTTTTTCCCCCCTGATGTAGGCTTGATGGATGAGAGATGCAATCGTCTGCATACTGAAGGATGGTGTGTGTCTGCATGATGATTAACACCATGAAGATGAAAAGCAGTTGCCAGCCATCTGATGAAAATGTTGGCGGTCGCTGTTGTTTGTATGCGTGTGAAACTATTTTATTTTATACTTTTCTGATGATTTGTAGGCCCTCGAATTAACTTGTTCTAATTTTTTCTTGGGTAAAAAATTTGGTTAAACATTAAATTCGATCATGAGACCATCAAAATTTGTGCTAATAGTTTACAAAACAACTTGATATCATGGATGCGAGTAGGGGTGGGCCAAAGACCCGGTTTCATACCGAATCCGGTTCCGAATTTTCTGACAGCTTGGAATCGGAACCGGTTTCAAACTTCAATCGGAGTAGAAATTGAAATTCACCATATGATCCAATTCCGAAAGACAGCCCGGCCGCATCTGCATGCGTTCTGCAAGTTCGCGAGCCTTGAGCCCAAACTACGTAATTTAACCTCACACAAGGTTTGTGAATAAGTGATTGTCTGATAATGGGCAAGGAATGTCCATCTTTCTGCTAAACAGGATCTATTGAACTCATAATTCATTAGAAACTTTTTTCTGAATGTCAACTAAGTATCGTAAGTAAATTGATCCCGGTTGTTCAATCATTTGATAACCAGAGTCATTCTTTGATAAAGGATTATTATGAGTCAGACTCAATAGAATTTGATCAATCCTTTTTTTTGTCATTAAGGTGGAGAACTGAACCAAGAATTAAGTAAGTCTATATTTCTGACTCCCATCGATGTGGGACTAAACAATGAGAACAGAGGAGATGTGCATTACATCGACTCTTCTTCCAGAATCATCTAGAAGTTTCATAACTACCAGAAGCCATCTCCGTTGTAATCGTTTGTTGTAATCGTTTGCTTCAACGTCTTCTCCTGTTTCTTCTCGTTCGTGCTTTTCTTTTTCTTCTTCATTCTGAAACCCACCTCCTTCTACTTGAGTTTAATCATCTGTAATCTGTGCCCATTGAATTACTTTCTCCCATAATTATTCAAGAATTTTATTTAGGTATTCTCTCTCAGCTTCTGTAGTTGCCAGCGGGCGGAGTGCAGAGTGGGACAAGACATTGCTGTGATACTGAGAGGGTCTGTTGCAAAAATTGATGTTAATTTTGCAAAATGAGTGATAATAATTAATATGTAATCCCAACGATTCTTCATTGCAAAAAAGGAGAAAAAACGAAAGAAATAGAAGAAGATCCAACAGGCAACAAGTCATCTGCATGGATATAAACAAGCCACATATAAACTTCGCAAATCAGGAGAATTTCGAAGTCGGTATTTCACAGTGGCCTCCATCGGACTCAGAAACAACCTAGTAAACTTCTTATTCTCAATAGTGTAATGGTATGATTTAGACATATCTCATAAAAGTTAACAGAATATCGGCTTGAGCAAGAGCAGTGATGGAGCCAAAAAGCCATATATTTAGTCCCACATCGGTGGGAGTTAACAAACATTCATGATTTAAATAACTTGGTTGTGCCCAAAGAAATCTTCATGAATACGCTGACGTCTTTCGCAGGTCCACAGCATTCGTATTTCGATTTCCGTTCTCGTGCGTAAAAACACAGCAGCGGATTTTTTGTTACCCGCTGCCCAGCAGAGTGTTGGAAATCCTGGTGGTGATAGAACCAGGCTAAATCGCTTGTCTCTCCGTGTGATTTTCTGCAATGGTCTTTGGTTATTTATTTTGTACCACCTTGTTCATTGTTTATAATACATGTCATTTATAATTCATTGTTAATTAAATTGCTATTGCAAAGATTGTATTTTTATTCCGCTGTAAGATCTTTTTTATTATTCTTTTGATCTTTGTATCGAATCTTATATTTATCTTGAGATCATCGTGTTGATTAAGGACCAAGCGTAGATCACTCTAATTGATTCCTCAGGAAACATTGGAAGGGATATTTGTTGTGTATTAATTATTGTTGAAAAAGTTTAATTCATACAACAATATTCAACCCCACTTCTAGTGTTGTTTGTCATCCACAGGATCCAACACTTGGCATCGGAGCAAGCCTAAAAGACGATGACATCAACATCTCACCACTCCGAAGGACTTAACACCATGTGACCACCTCTGTTCAATGGAACAAACTACGCAAATTGGAAGATTCGCATGAAGACTCATCTACAGTCTCTGGACATTGACGCATGGACCATCACCAAGGATTCATACAAAGCACCTACCGAAGTAGACACCGAAAAGTGGTCTACAGATGAAAAGAAGAAAGGTAACCTGAACGCTAAAGCCATGAACGCATTATTTTGTGCCGTAACAAGTAACGAGTTCAACTGTGTCTCTCAATGTGAGACCGCACACCAGATTTGGCACACTCTTCAAGTAAGTCACGAAGGAACGGAAAAGGTAAAAGAATCTCGTATAAATGTATTAACATTCAAAATTTGAAACTTTCAAAATAGAAGAAGGAGAGAGTATTACCGAAGTGAATACTCATTTTACTAATATAACAAATGAGCTTGCATGGTTAGGTAAAAAGGTATCTGAGTATGATCAGGTAATGAAGATCTAAAGATCACTCAGACCCGAAAGGAAAGGAAAGACGACATCCATTCGAGAAGCTCATAACATAAGTGACATCACCGTTGAAGAGTTGATGGGAAATCTCATGGCATATGAGATTGAACTCGAAGAAGACAAGAAGATAGAAGAGAAGCCAAAGAAAAAGACCTAGCATTCAACGTCAACGAAGAAGACTTCGACTTCACTGACAGAGAAGATCACATTGCTTTCATCTCAAAAAAATTTAAGGACTTCATGTTAAGTAAGTATAGTAAATGATCTTTTCATTCTACTAACAATATTATTTGTTTTGCCTGTAACAAACCAGGACATGTAAAAAGAGACTGTCCATTAGAGAAGAACAACAGATGTAATGGCCTGTATTTTTATACGTGTGTAGATCGTGTGTACCAGTATTTTACTTCTGTCGTCCGGATAATATTTTAGTCTGTACGTTCTCTGCTACGCGTCGACGCGAGCGCGTCTCCGATTTCGTTTTTACCGTGTCACCATTAATTGACTGTCAAGTTTAACAGATCACTTTAACTAAATTATCTCGCTAATCACAACTTCATAATCACTTTCATTATTTACTAATTACTTTAATTATTTTGATTAGGTTACTAATTACCTTATTTTAATAATTACTTTAATTCAATTATTTTACCATTCACATTTATTTTACTAATCACTTTAATTTAATTACCTTGCGAATTACAACTTACTAATCGTTTTAAATTTTCACTAATTACTTTGATTAGTTTACTAATTACATTTCAATTTCCTTAATTACTTAATTACCCTAATCTCTTACCTATCACTACAAACAACAAACACGTTTGATAAAACTAGGTTCCTTCCCCCTAAAGCAGTTAGTCAAATTAACATTGATTTCCCGACTAAACAAAACACAGACGTCTCTCTTTTAGTCAAAAGTTTTCATTAACTCAGTCTTAATCAAAATCATATCCTTTGACAAATGTTGCAACTTGTCCCCTGCTAATCCCCTTAAGAACTTGACGTCTTCCTCCCCTGCAAATCAATCTGCAAACCCACTTCAACCCAAATTCCCCGTCAGCTTCTCCCTACAACATGTTTTACATCAACCCAAATTCCAATCAACAAATCAGCCCAAATAATCAAACAAAACACCATCAGATTATTCTCCAAACAAATTTATCTCCAAAATCAAATTCCCAACAAACCCAAATCTGAAATCAAGAGGGAAGAGCAAACAAATCAAATCTGAAATCATAACTTCAGATTCAAGAAAATCAACACCCAAATTTCAAATCTGAAAACAACTTCAGCAAATCCCAAACCCTCCTTCTTCCTTCCTCCCTCCACCCTCAGCCCACAGCCGCCTGGGGAAGTGCGTGCGACGCCCTAACGCCATGACCGCCGGCCGCCGCTACCCAGAAGAACCCCCGGCTGCGCACATGTGAGACGCCGCCGCCTGCGCCAGGCCGGAGGCCGCGCCGCTCGCTGTCGCCGGAGGAGAGCCACCGGAGCCGCCTCTTTCCTCCTCCCCATCATGCGCAGGTGAGAGCCTCATTCGTCTTTGGTGCCTGCAAGTGTTAAAAACAAAAAGAAAGAAAGAAAGAGCAATAACAGAATAGAGAAGAGAGGAGGAAACGGTAATAAAGTATTGTTGGAATTAATGGCTCTTTTGGCCATTTGTTCACTCCCACTCTCTCTTTTTTAGTCCCACATTGGATAGACAATCACCCTTGTGTGGGTATATAATAGGATTCTCTCTTATGGGCTATTGGACTTGTTAATGGGCTAGGACTTGGGGGTAGCTCGCGTGCGCATGAGCCCAAGCAAGGGGTCGAGCCCAAATCGGGTTGAGCCGAATGGAAAATCTGGGCGACGGATCCGGAAACCCTTAGCGTGTCTGCGCTGGCGTCGTGCCTGCGCAGGGCGGTTCACGGGTGCGCGCGCGGAGTGCCTGAGTTTTGACTCGTGTTTTTAGCCCGTTTCATTTTTTAGAATTCATAAAGCCATGTACGTTTTTTAATTTTCCCAACGGCCATTTTTCATTAAATTGCTTTTTAATGTCTCAACAGCTATTTTTCTATTAATGGCTGTTAATGGCTGCGTTGTTAATGGTATTTATGACAGAATTTCAACAGCTATTTTTTCCCTCTTTATAAACTCTTTTGTCTAGAGTTTTTCTAGGGCACTGCGAAAAAACATTCAGCAACAAACAGCCTTTCTCTTCCATTCCTCCTCCTGGGTATCGATCTCTGTGCAAGCTCCACGCTTATGTCCGCAAGTGGACGCGTCCAGACGCGACTGCGTTAACCTTGGGGAGCAACCAGCATCATCCGATTACCACCACGGTCGGGCCGTAATTGTTTTCAAGGCAGTGGCACTGCCACAGCGCAGTTCTTCTTCTCTTTCTAAGATTTTCCCTTTCCTCCGAATTTTGTTTTTCTGATCATTTAACTCTCTGTTTTGCATCTGCAGTCATAGCTCTTCTCTTTCAGGTCTAACAATTTGAAAAACAATTACTCTTGTAGTTTGCTATGGCTATCATATACGCAGATGAAGGGACTGCACTCTTGCGATATGCACCTCTACCTAGTTCAAAACTTTCCAATTACAAGCATTGGTCATTTAATCAGGTTTTTGTTCTTGAGATTGTGAATTTCTGTACAGTAGTTTAGATTGATCATTGGACGGCTTAGATTTCAAATTCATATAGATAACATTTTTGACAAATAATGGACATACACAAAACAATCATGGAATGTTATACTGATTGTCTCATCTGGTACATTCACAGTGACATCAGCTTATAAAATTGATTGCAAATGGATAACTGACTATGCAGATTTGCTTCATCCTTATGCGTCATTCACAAATTAGTAGCATAAAGTGACAATAATGTTTATGTTTATTGTTCTGGTGGTTATAACTGGTGATATGTCGTGGGGAAAAAGGTATTACATGTGTTTACTACTGGAGTATTATTAATTATTCGAATGGCATGTGATGTCTTTTAAGTTGTGATAATAATAGAGCATACCTTATTTGGGAAATCATTCTCATTTTAAGGTCCTTTGAGTTTGTTACTAGAATTACTGAAAAATGGAATCTGTATAGCAACAACAATACGATTATATACAGGTTATTAAAAGAGGGCACATTATCCACTCATTTGCTTAGAAGCAAGTACAGATTTATTTTATGGCCGTTATTGTGTTGCTAATTTGTAGAGTATTGGTTTTTATTGTGCTTATTGTAATGAAATGGGAAATCGGGGCAAAAAGTGGTGGGAAATCGGCACTGACCCGGGGTGCGAGTATCATTGCTCTGTAAGGATAAACAAGATATGGCATCTTGAGATGTTATGGGTACTATCCTATGCTATTAATTATGATGTTTTTTGTCATTACGTCAGTAGACTAATAAGTTAAAATGGTTCTTGATATTGGAGTTCATAAATTGATCTTTGTTGAGCATTGATAAGGTTAGCCTTTTATTTCTCTCCATGATCGGATCCCAGTACCCATATCATATGATTGATTCCTTTTGCTGTAATTTGTGGGTTTCTTTGATCCGTGTCTTGAACTGCATGCTTGGTGCCATTTTCTGTCAACTAGTTGAGGCAATTCTCTGCATGGTAATTGAGTTTGCTTTTGTGTACCTCTGACAAAAATTGAAATCAAGTTGGTTGAAAAATCCAACCTGAGCATTGAATTCAACAAGGGTATTGTTGATTTTTGGAGTCCATTTTCTACTAAATAATTTATATTAAAAAAAGGCTAGAACTATCCTGCATGCTCCTTAATTCTCATTGTTATGTAATTTTGACATTTTAATTTCAATTTATGGGTTTGTCTTAAGGCTTTTTAATTATCGGTTAATTCAAGCTAGATTAGAACTCTGAACCCTTTTGAAAATCTAAGCAAATTCTGTGGGTTGGTTGCATTGTGATCTTCTAAAAGGACCGGTCACCTATATTTCTTTGTTCATTACATTCTGCTTGATAATTGGGTTAATTCTTTCGTAGTTTAAACTGGTTACTTTGAAACTGTTATTGTTTCTATGTTATAATGAACTGACTGGCGATGACCCTCAAGAGAGATGAATGAAAGCATATTCATAAAGCTGGCCCCAAAGTTTTAGGATAAAGGGTTTTTAGATACTTTGTCTATAATCTTTGAATTTAAGGCGTTTTGTTTATTCTGGAACTTTTACAAAATGAGCATAATCTTAAATACTATATACCGGTCTATGGAATGATTTCTTGAAAGTTTAAATTCTTCTTAAAGTACTGGAATGTTGTATGTTTCTTGTAATGAAAATCTCGGCAAAAATTGGTCTTGAAATGGGAAAAACATGTCTACAGTTAGTGAATTTGGCTAGAAGCAAGTTTTAATTCTCGTTATGGTCTCATGGCTGATTACATAGTGGCTTTATACTCTGCATTTAGAAAGTGAATATCCAAATACAGGCTCTATCATGGAAATTTAAGTTGTAGCATGCTAGAGCCTTTATTGGAGCAGGATCTACGCGAAGTTTGAGAACGAAATGAACAGAGTTTGAGAATAATCACAAATTGGGCCATGTGCTAATTCATGTATCTTCAAACGATGATACTTCTACTGTTTACATTTTAGCAGATATCCTGCTACTTTAGAAGGTTTTGTGATGCAACTGGGTTTCAGGGCAAGAAGCTGAATGCCTACGGAACTTGTTAGCAGACGTGCCATTGTGGGGGAGAAAATCTGCGACAGTTTTCCTTCATTGTGATTCTCAAGCAGCCATTGGAGTTGCTAAAACAGTATCTATAACGGAAAGAAAAGACACATATGTTGGATCTGGATCCTAGCCTAGAGGGGGGGGGGGGGTTGAATAGGCTAATAAAAAAAATTCTCGTGCAACCCACGAGAAATCACACGCAGTTATAGCACAACCAGAGTAACAAAATGTAGACACAGAGTACACAGCAGATTTACACTGGTTCGGTCGTCCCAACGACCTACTCCAGCCCCCAAAGCAAATACTAGATTGAATAGTGCAATAGGTACAAAGTCACAAGTTAGAGCACGCTCTGAGCACCCTCTACGTCTCTACACTCGCCAGACTCTCAGTACCCCACACACAGTGTTTCCTCTCACTATCAATCCTAGCAAAGCTTTCTACCAGCTAGTCCCAAACTAGCTGGGTCCCACTTGTCTAGTCCCAACTAGACAAGTCCCAAAATAGTCACAGAAAAATAGGTAAAGTTTCCCCTACGAAGATCTATCACAACTACACAAAATAATAAAGAACAGAGTTTAGGAGGCTCAGTTCGTGTAGCGGCGATGTCTTCGTCAATCAGCACATGCCAGATGTCGTCTGGCAAGTAGTAGTAGTCTCCCGGCAACTTACGGCAATGGATGGCTCTTCACTTTGTAGCTTGCAGCCTGTCTATTGTGATTCCTTGTTTCCTCTGCAAAATGTCAGGTTATGTAAGCAAACATGTGAGTGGAATGAATTTATAATTACAAACAAAAACATTAAGTTGATCTTCAATTTAAATCATGCAGCCTGTTACCTCATGCACACACAAATAAGAGAAAACAATTTTTTTTTCTTGTTTATTAAATACTCCCCTGACTTTTGATTGGGTGCGGCCGGCTGTCAACAAACAAACGCAACACACGTTGCGGCTTCTCCACGTGATACAAGTTGCGACTTCTTTGTTTATTAATCAAAAGCAATTGCAATCTTTTTCTCCTCCTTAATTTGATTTTGGCCCTTTCATCAAGTACGGCTGCTTGATAAAATGATGTGTTCGCCACTAAAAATTTTCTCACGGCCCTCTGAAAACAAAAGATGGCCGGCCCTTTAAAGATAGTGATGCAGCCCCACAAAAACTTGAAGGATGATGCAGCCTTGAATTAAAAAATAAAAATTGTTCTGAAACAAAGATTAGAGTTCCTGCACACACAAATAATTGCAAGCAAGCAATGATAAAAACTAAGTGGGAATTATAAATAAAAAATAAGGTGTCATGTAAACCTCCCTTTGAAACTTCGGCTACTCTTGATATTTATTTATTTTGTGTGGCCGGCATGTGCTCTTTTGATTTAATTCCCCCTTTTCCTAACGAGGTGCTGCTTAATATTTGATGGCGCTCTTCAAATATTCATGCGGCTCTCAACAAAAACAAAAACCCCAAAAATAATTTCGGCTGCTCTCTCATGTGGGTTTCTTTGTTTTGATTGGTCGCAACCTGCAAAGCACAAAAGAGTTGATGAAATAATAAACAATACTAACCTCTCATATGGCCTTTTCTCTTGGAGATGAAAGGAACGGCTGCTCCACAAGAATTTGTGCGGCTGAGCTCTTTTGAGATTTTTTTGTGTCTGCGCCTCCTCTGCTTCTTACTCTTGTGCCTGTAAAAAAAATCAAACGTCTTGCTACTATCACGTGGGCTTCCTTCACAGACTTGCTTTGACCAAAGAGAAATATTGTGCACCAAAAACTTAAGCCTGGGAACTTTGTTCTGCAAAACAAGGAATTAATCAATCAATAGAATAATTTCCGGATCCTTTTTTTTTGTTTCGGTTACCGCACAAAAACCCCCAAGAAAAGAAACAAAGCACTTAGTTTTTTTTTAAAAAAGGGGAGAGGTGATTATTTCGGCTGCCTCTAATATTGTGGCTATGGATGAACACAACAATTCCCTAGGTTTTGATTTCACACAGTCAAAAGGTGCGGCTTCAAAGAATTTTTGTGTGGAGACAAAATATATGGCTATATGGTGATTTGCCTTTTAGATTTGGAAAGAGCTTGAGTTTTTTTTTGTAGGCTTGGGAATTGACGCAAGAAGGAGAGAGCCAACACACAAAAAAATTCGGCCTTTATTATTATTCAAAAGAAAGATCAAGATGATGCGGCTCTTGGAGATTCGTTGTTGCCGCACACCTTTTCAACCCTAGAGGATGGGTTTTTTATAGGGTGATGATAGGGTGATGTGGTTTCGGGGAATCCCTTTTTGAATCGGAGTTTAGAGATTTGGTTCTATCACTTTGCACCACAAATAGGAGATTTGATTTGATCAAATTGGGATTTGATAGCAATTCAAATTGGATATGAAATTGGACTAAATCTCTAATTGATTTGACCAAATCCCAAGTAGATTCTATCTCCCTCCATGTTGACCAAGTCAAATCGCTTTGTGCACACACTACTTTCTCCCAATATGCTATACGAATAGCAATTCCGCCAAATAGTGAAAGTATATTGTTTCGCCAATCCTGAAACACACTAACACACACATTAGATATCACGACACATTTGTCATCATCAAACAAGGAGATCCTAGATCGTTGCGTCCAACAATCTCCCCCTTTTAGTGATGACAAACCCATAAAAGATTTGAGCAATGAGTATGGGTGTGTGAAGTATGTTGAAGGGTGTAATGCAATATGATGTATGGATGAGTCATTCAAACATTACAAAGCATGCACAACAAATAGTAAATATAAAAGAAGCATGCTCCCCCTTCTCTCAAGCTCCCCCTTCAACAAATAATACCGACTACCGACAAATCTTTCTTTTCTTTCTCCCCCTTTGTAATCACCAAAAGTGGATTAATGAAGTCACAAAAATATTCCATGCAAAAATAAACCATTATTAAATGTAGCGTGCAATTTGCATGAGTTTTCCAAAAAATAGACAATTCAAGCTTATAGAATTTCATAACAAGACTTCTCCACCTTTGTGTAAGTGTAGTGATATAGACAATAAAGTACAAGAGGAGATTCAATATCAGAAAATCAACCAAATCAATCCACATTTTCCAATTTTCATTAATATCACTAGGATTGATTTTTCCCACCTCATCACAGATGAGTTCAAGTTACCGAACCCCAAAACATAGCCTAAAAGGACTTTTAAATGTGGGGTGGCATTGCTTGACAAGTTATATACACCAACGCTAATGATTACCCATGTAGCACAAGTTGGATACTCGTGGGTTGTGTATTAGCCATGAAATGTATCCATTTTTCATACGGAGCAAATATAGTTTTTTTCCATTTGCACTTCTTTTTGTGCTCAATTTTAATTCATGGCTAAACACTTCATATCCCTTAGAAAATTCAGAATTAAACATTCCTACATTCACTTTCCATTATTCTTCAAAAGAATCTCCAAAAGTACTTAAGAAGTCAAATATCGTGAAAGTGCAAATGTAGGTGTAGAAGTCAAGTTTAAAACTTATGAGACATGTCATGGCTACTAAAAAGAATAACATCATGTTCATGTAGCTACAACAATAATGAATTGACTTCTATAAGGGATAGATTGATCATTCATACAATTCCACATAAGAGATTCATAAGAGGATATTCAATAAGCACATTTTTTTTTTGGATTTTTGTTTTTTTCAATTTTTTTTTCAGAAATAAAAACATTAAAAATTATCCATGCAAGCACACAAACCAAAATAAATCAAGCACAAAAAAAATCTATGAAGGTATGCAATGAAATGCAAAGAGGGATAGAAAATTATACCTTCTCGTCGCTTTTTGACGAAGGAGCTAAAAGAATGAGACATTGAGTTTATTGCTCCTTGCCAAAACTCCATCACACCTACATGAATGGTGTTAAGTGTGACCTTGGAATCCAACAAGGTCCACTAGTGTTAGCCAACATAGTTTTAGGAACCCACACTTGTTTAAACTTGATGTTTGTGTTCCTAAATTTACAATAGTATGAAGTGTGGCCCACACTATCACAAGTAAAGCACTTTGCATATAAGTTCTTTGCAATAGATGGTGCATTGTGGAATTTTTTGAATTTTGACTTTTCAACGTTTTTCGAACCAAATCCAAGTCCTCTTCTATTATTGCCATATAATTGATTCTCTAAAATAGTATACAACGATTGTTTTCCCATAGAGAATTTCTTAATGGCTAATTCAAGATTAGAGACTTTGGATTTTAACAATCTATTTTCTTCCACAAGCAATGTGCATTTACTTATAAAAGCTCTCTTGTTTTCCTCTTCCTTCTTTTCAAATTCAACCATTTTTCTTTTAAAATCATTATCCAACATGCAGAATTTATCATTAAGCTCTCTAATAACATAGTCTTTTTCAGTTTCGAGCTTAATCAAATCAAGTTTAAGCATGCTAATATTATTCATCAAGGAAGGGCAAGAGAGACAAGGTGCTTCATCATTAAAACTGGATTTTTCCTTTTTCAGAATATCAATAGTAGAGTCACGTGCAACAATATCAATTTTGAGTTTTTCAATCTCTTTAGACATTTCATATTCAGATTGTTGCATTTCAAAGTTCTCATTTTGATAATCATCTATAGTGGATTCAAGCTCTACTATTTTATCTTGCATTTCTTTACAAAGAGTAAGGAGTTCAGTTTTACTACCAGAAGTTACCTCATTGTGTATTCCCATCAATGCCATGCATGAATGGGCTTCGTGTTCCTCCTCCTCGCTCTTAGCTTCGCTATCCATGTCCCAAGTAAGCACCTTGGATTTTCCCTTTTCTTTAGCTACCTGAGCTGTCTCATGTGGGCAATCCCTCATTCGATGTCCTCTTTTCTTGCATTTAAAACAAGTCATTCTATTAGTAGTATTCTGATCATAATTTTGCTTAGAAGACTGAAAAAAGTTAGAGCGATTAAACCTGGGTGCCATTTCTGCTCTTCCTTGCTTGGTCTGCACAAACTTTCTGAAATTTCTGACCATTAGCGCTATGTCATCATCATCATCTTCACTTTCGTCAGCTTTCAGAGCAAGTGGCTTGGTAGCTTTCTCTTTTTCCTCAGGTTTCTCCCTTTTATCCACGTTTTGCAATTCAAGCTCGTGGGACATTAAATTACCTATTAAGTCCTCCACCCTCATCTGTGACAAATCTTTCGCTTCTTGGATGGCAGTGACTTTAGGCCTGAAAGAGCTTGGCAGTGCTCTTAATATCTTTCTCACCTGCTCAAGGCTAGAATATGGCTTACCGAGCGAACTAGACTTGTAGACAATGTTGGTGAACCTCGTAAACATTTCTGATATCGTCTCTGATGGTAGCATGCGAAATCCCTCGTATTCCGTGCTCAGAAGTGCAAGTCTAGACTCCTTCACCTGTGACGTTCCCTCGTGCGTCACCTCCAAAGTATGCCATATTTCCTGCGCAGTTAAACAATGTGAGATGCGATTGAATTCAGATTTATCTAATGCACAAATAAGAGCATTCATAGCTTTAGCATTTAAAGAATAAAGCTTCCAATCATTATCATCCCACTTATCATCAGGTTTAGGCATCTCAGTATTTTCAATTTTGATAACAGGTGATTTATATCCTTTTTCAACAATTTGCCAAGCTTTATAATCAATAGAAATAAGATAGATTTTCATACGATTTTTCCAGTAAGCATAATCTCCTCCATTAAATCTAGGTGGTCGGGAAATAGACTGACCCTCAGCAAAAGCACTATCAATGTGGTCCATGGTCAAACTAGGCTAGATCTACTAAACTGGCTCTGATACCACTTGTTGGATCTGGATCCTAGCCTGGGGGGGGGTGAATAGGCTAATAAAAAAAATTCTCGTGCAACCCACGAGAAATCACACGCAGTTATAGCACAACCAGAGTAACAAAATGTAGACACAGAGTACACAGCAGATTTACCCTGGTTCGGTCGTCCCAACGACCTACTCCAGCCCCCAAAGCAAATACTAGATTGAATAGTGCAATAGGTACAAAGTCACAAGTTAGAGCACGCTCTGAGCACCCTCTACGTCTCTACACTCGCCAGACTCTCAGTACCCCACGCACAGTGTTTCCTCTCACTATCAATCCTAGCAAAGCTTTCTACCAGCTAGTCCCAAACTAGCTGGGTCCCACTTGTCTAGTCCCAACTAGACAAGTCTCAAAATAGTCACAGAAAAATAGGTAAAGTTTCCCCTACGAAGATCTTTCACAACTACACAAAATAATAAAGAACAGAGTTTAGGAGGCTCAGTTCGTGTAGCGGCGATGTCTTCGTCAATCAGCACGGGCCAGATGTCGTCTGGCAAGTAGTAGTAGTCTCTCGGCAACTTACGACAATGGATGGCTCTTCACTTTGTAGCTTGCAGCCTGTCTATTGTGATTCCTTGTTTCCTCTGCAAAATGTCAGGTTATGTAAGCAAACATGTGAGTGGAATGAATTTATAATTACAAACAAAAACATTAAGTTGATCTTCAATTTAAATCATGCAGCCTGTTACGTCATGCACACACAAATAAGAGAAAACAATTTTTTTTCTTGTTTATTAAATACTCCCCTGACTTTTGATTGGGTGCGGCCGGCTGTCAACAAACAAACGCAACACACGTTGCGGCTTCTCCACGTGATACAAGTTGCGGCTTCTTTGTTTATTAATCAAAAGCAATTGCAATCTTTTTCTCCTCCTTAATTTGATTTTGGCCCTTTCATCAAGTACGGCTGCTTGATAAAATGATGCGTGCGCCACTAAAAATTTTCTCACGGCCCTCTGAAAACAAAAGATGGCCGGCCCTTTAAAGATAGTGATGCAGCCCCACAAAAACTTGAAGGATGATGCAGCCTTGAATTAAAAAATAAAAATTGTTTTGAAACAAAGATTAGAGTTCCTGCACACACAAATAATTGCAAGTAAGCAATGATAAAAACTAAGTGGGAATTATAAATCAAAAATAAGGTGTCATGTAAACCTCCCTTTGAAACTTCGGCTACTCTTGATATTTATTTATTTTGTGTGGCCGGCATGTGCTCTTTTGATTTAATTCCCCCTTTTCCTAACGAGGTGCTGCTTAAGATTTGATGGCGCTCTTCAAATATTCATGCGGCTCTCAACAAAAACAAAAACCCCAAAAATAATTTCGGCTGCTCTCTCATGTGGGTTTCTTTGTTTTGATTGGTCGCAACCTGCAAAGCACAAAAGAGTTGATGAAATAATAAACAATACTAACCTCTCATATGGCCTTTTCTCTTGGAGATGAAAGGAACGGCTGCTCCACAAGAATTTGTGCGGCTGAGCTCTTTTGAGATTTTTTTGTGTCTGCGCCTCCTCTGCTTCTTACTCTTGTGCCTGCAAAAAAAATCGAACGGCTTGCTACTATCACGTGGGCTTCCTTCACAGACTTGATTTGACCAAAGAGAAATATTGTGCACCAAAAACTTAAGCCTGGGAACTTTGTTCTGCAAAACAAGGAATTAATCAATCAATAGAATAATTTCCGGATCCTTTTTTTTGTTTCGGTTACCGCACAAAAACCCCCAAGAAAAGAAACAAAGCACTTGTTTTTTTTTAAAAAAGGGGAGAGGTGATTATTTCAGCTGCCTCTAATATTGTGGCTATGGATGAACACAACAATTCCCTAGGTTTTGATTTCACACAGTCAAAAGGTGCGGCTTCAAAGAATTTTTGTGTGGAGACAAAATATATGGCTATATGGTGATTTGCCTTTTAGATTTGGAAAGAGCTTGAGTTTTTTTTTGTAGGCTTGGGAATTGACGCAAGAAGGAGAGAGCCAACACACAAAAAAATTCGGCCTTTATTATTATTCAAAAGAAAGATCAAGATGATGCGGCTCTTGGAGATTCGTTGTTGCCGCAGACCTTTTCAACCCTAGAGGATGGGTTTTTTATAGGGTGATGATAGGGTGATGTGGTTTCGGGGAATCCCTTTTTGAATCGGAGTTTAGAGATTTGGTTCTATCACTTTGCACCACAAATAGGAGATTTGATTTGATCAAATTGGGATTTGATAGCAATTCAAATTGGATATGAAATTGGACTAAATCTCTAATTGATTTGACCAAATCCCAAGTTGATTCTATCTCCCTCCATGTTGACCAAGTCAAATCGCTTTGTGCACACACTCCCTTTCTCCCAATATGCTATACGAATAGCAATTCCGCCAAATAGTGAAAGTATATTGTTTCGCCAATCCTGAAACACACTAACACACACATTAGATATCACGACACGTTTGTCATCATCAAACAAGGAGATCCTAGATCGTTGCGTCCAACAACATATGCATCAGACACTGTGTGATTAAACAACTCTTGAAAATGGAGTAATTTCTTTGGTATATGTGAGGTCCGAAAGAAATCTTGCAGATCCACTAACCAAGGGTTGCCAAGGAAAGTGGTTCTTGATTCTTCGAGGGGATGAGACTAAAGCCCATGAGTTAAGGTTATATGGTTGATACCCAGTGTGGTCTAACAAAGCTATATGATCCTTAACAAACACTACATTTCCATCCCTATGGAGTGTGGTAGTGTGCTTTGAATCCATAGCCAAGTTTGGCGGTGCTATTGAGAAGCACTTGATGGATTCACTTTGAGACAAGTCCATAACCAGTTTTGGTGGTGCTATTGAGAAACACTTAATGGACTTAAGCAGAGGTTGAGCTGTATGCTCTTAATGGTTTCATAACCAGTTTTGGTGGTGCTATGGAGAAGCACTTGATGAACCATCTATGTGGGTGTGAGGGTTTGGCCGCCCTCTATGAAAGACAAGGGCAGTCTTTCTAGAGCACTCACGCGACCCAAGGTGTGCGCATGGCCTATAGCGCTTGTTATGTATCGCGGAGTTTGCACAAACTTAAGGAAACAATATGTGTTGTGGGGGGTTCTCAATCGAATTCTTATGAGTTCAAGAGCAATTCACTCATTGGAAAGTAAGTTGTTACCTCACTTCACTACGTATCAATTCAATCGAAAGACATTGATACTTAAGTATTCATCCCTCTTTACCCATGATCTTTCTCTTCTCTTTCTTGAGCCATTAAGTGGGGGATTGTTGGAATTAATGGCTCTTTTGGCCATTTGTTCACTCCCACTCTCTCTTTTTTAGTCTCACATTGGATAGGCAATCACCCTTGTGTGGGTATATAATAGGATTCTCTCTTATGTGCTATTGGACTTGTTAATGGGCTAGGACTTGGGGGTAGCTCGCGTGCGCATGAGCCCAAGCAAGGGGTCGAGCCCAAATCGGGTTGAGCCGAATGGAAAATCTGGGCGATGGATCCGGAAACCCTTAGCGTGTGTGCGCTGGCGTCGTGCCTGCGCAGGGGGGTTCACGGGTGCGCGCGTGGAGTGCCCGAGTTTTGACTCGTGTTTTTTAGCCTGTTTTATTTTTTAGAATTCATAAAGCCATGTACGTTTTTAATTTTCCCAACGGACATTTTTCATTAAATTGCTTTTTAATGTCTCAACAGCTATTTTTCTATTAATGGCTGTTAATGGCTGCGTTGTTAATAGTATTCATGACAGAATTCCAACAGCCATTTTTTCCCTCTTTATAAACTCTTTTGTCTAGAGTTTTTCCAGGGCACTGCGAAAAAACATTCAGCAACAAACAGCCTTTCTCTTCCATTCCTCCTCCTGGGTATCGATCTCTGTGCAAGCTCCACGCTTCTGGCCGCGAGTGGACGCGTCCAGACGTGACTGCGTTAACCTTGGGGAGCAACCGGCATCATCCGATTACCACCACGGTCGGGCCGTAATTGTTTTCAAGGCAGTGGCACTGCCACGACGCAGTTCTTCTTCTCTTTCTAAGATTTTCCCTTTCCTTCAAATTTTGTTTTTCTGATCATTTAACTCTCTGTTTTGCATCTGCAGTCATAGCTCTTCTCTTTCAGGTCTAACAAGGGGGGTTTTAATTTTGTGTAGGGATACGGAGACATGTAATTAATATAAGAGAGGGGGGAGTTGAATGAAAATGGACAGATAGGAGAAAGAAAGGGACTGTGTGCCCTTGACTTGGGTATTAAAAATTGACAGAGAAGAGAGAGAGCCTATAGAAAGTTATTAAAGATATGTATGTAATAAAGTGATGTGGGTTAATGCCTTGTTTATTAAAGGATGAATAAAAAAATAAGTGATGGAGTACAGCCTTAGTAATTTGAGAAAGAAACGGGCAGCATGCAAACGAAATAAGGGAAGGGGTCAGCCTATATTAAATGTTAGGAGTTGGAATAATAGAGTGTGTCGGCCTTATAAATAAAAAGGTTATCAATGAATGAATATGGGAAAGAGAGAGTATGTAGGATAAATTAAAGGGATATTATTGTTATATCTGTTAGAATAAGTGTGTAGTAAGTGTGCAATTAACCTTATGTTAAACCATGTAATTAACTAATACTAGATTAGTGTTAATAAGTTGTTAATATTAATTAACTGGTTAGTATTAATTTTAGCAACTTGTTGTTAGATGTATTGGAATAAAATAAGATGTACTACGTTAGTGTGACACAATATAGACATCACCCTAGCCAGAGGACCCAATAAAATTAGACAAACCCAATTTGGGGATTAACCCGATATTTTGATTATCTCGTAATATATCTAATTCAGTGATTTGTCTAACCAAAACAGAGAACCATCAGTACCGACACGTAGTACCCGTCGAGACGAACCCAACAGCACCAAAATCACCGAGATCAGGCAAGTATACGATTTATAATGAATTTACGAAGTTGGATGTTAAATTAGTCTTTTGTACGTAAATGTTGCTTGTTACTCTCGTAACCATGGAAATTGTTGTATAAAGTTAACTGGTCTTGTTATTTAATTGCTGCATGCCTTGAAATAATTAACTAGCGTGTGACATCGTGAGATCGTGCGCCTCGAAGGCGAAATCGTGACTTTCGTGATGTCATTGAGTTGACAAATTCGTGCTTGTAATTCGTGAATTAGGCTGGATCGTGTTCCAGCACAAATCTTGGGTGGGGTAAGGGTTGAGCGGCTGCTAGGCGTATGAACGAGTACTCTCTTCAAGGGCACCACCCGTATGCGGTGGGTTAGCGCCAATCACGGTAAGCCCCCGTGAGAAGAACGACTCACTCATCACGACCTAAAGGCGAGAACCCTTTTATAGACATGACACACTAACAATCGTGAAAGGCTAACATGAAACTTGCAACTTGAAATTGTTATCTCAGTTGAATTGACATGCTAATGAACCAAAGAAAAGATTTACTTTACTTGTTGAACTGCTTAGAACTGCATGATAGGATGTCTTTTACTTTATTTCAGCCTGCTTAATCTTGTTGTTGTTATCTCATTTAAACTATTAATGCCTCTTAAATTCAGTATAAATTTGTATACCTTGCCTTGGGTTCTAACCTCTACTTGCAGACCCTTGCTGACATACATTCATGTTTTTGGATGTATGTCAGATCCCGAGCTTTAGCACCAGGAGGACTAGTTGAGATAGCTGAACCAGTGGACCAAGAACTGTCAAACTAGTGAACATTCATTGCATTTCTTTTCACTTATTGTACGGGTCATAAGACACACTCTTCTTTTCTACATTGTTGTAATTCCATTGAGACATTTGAGATTGTAATAATGTTTTTTATCTGCGTTGTTTTTAAGTAATGCAAGCAAGAACATGTGGTATTTCACACAGACGCTTATTGTGTTAAGTCAAGGAGGAAAGAAAAGCAAAAGTACATCCTCCTTACTTACACAAGCGGGCCCGTTCACGTCCTCGCTCTCAAGTCTAATGGGAAGCGGGGCGTGACAGGTTTTAGTGGTGGCCCATGCAGGTCAATGCTCATGCATAATACTTTAAAATAGCATAGATAATATTACAATCTTGACTCTCAAATAACACTTTCCCTAGAATCTTCTACCCCGATCAACTTCATTAGAAAATTCCAGTCCTAAAGATTCATGACCCTTAGTCAACCAAATCAGTATATCCTTGATTTTTAATCTTCCTTCATTTTACATTCCATTTTGACATTAGGAATATATCGTAGACTTTTCACAAGTCCTTTCCTACATATACTTCCAATCGATCATCCTGTTCTAATCCTTACTTTCGACCCACATGATCTTCTTAATAGCCATCATTATCTTTTTGAAATCACCCATAATTGATTCTACTGTTGATATCCTTTTATGGAATTTCTCGCCGAGTTTAACTTCTTTAAAAATCTTTTACATAGGCCTTATATTTTTCAACTGACTTAAAAATTATTCTTTGATTTTGAGTTTCCTTCGTTGAAAATTTTTAGTCACTAAAATTTTAATGATTTCAAATCTATATCATCCTATTTTACTTTCTACATATGTAGATATTTACTGTTAAACTCTTTTGTTAAATGGCATGCATATAAATGATAAACTTCCTTCAATGGACCATGATCCGGTCAATGTGCTTGGCTAAGTTTGTTGGATCACCCTTGCTAGACTGGGGGTAAGTGATCCTGGCTTAGTCACTTCCCTGGTCGTGTCTGCTGGACCGCAAGGACGTGATTCATGGTTATGTATGGCATTACTATACTACAACAGATTTCAAAATGACCGACCATATACAAATTTGAAATACTTTTATGCTAAATAAAATTTCAACTATTTCCGTGTATTAGTTCTGTATTCATCGTATTTATACTTTAAAAATTTTTATAAAAAAAATCTATCTCCATTAGCGAAACAAACACTACATCTTTACACTCACTTCCTATCCTTATAAACGTTATTAAGACATTGTCACATTTTACACATGCCTCCCATTCTCCCATGTAATTATTCGTAACCATCTCTTTGCCACCTGATCAAGCTAACCCTGGTTTTATATCACTATCCTACAGACTAAGTCGAGACTACTTGAACGTATTAGAATGGTACAATAATGATCGGTCTTAAATTACTACCGGGTCAGTGTCTAGAAAGGAATGGGAAGGGGGTTGGTCGACTAAAGGACTTGTCCTGCGGACATAGAAGTGACATGTGCCTTCAAGCCCTGACTGCCTGGCTGGTTTAGGAGTTAAACTAGACTTCTTATTATTAGGCCAGCCTACGCTATTAGATAGTCAAGCGACGTTTGTTTACCTCATGCTCACTCATTACTTGTCCTTTTCAGTATTACTACGTCTACCTGGTTGTGTTCCTATTGTCATCACATTACCTGTAGGTGAAAACAATATATGCATATTTGTCCTTACTTCTTGAACCTGTAAGATTATCTTTCTAATCAAGCTAACACTATGCCTCACCTGAACCTATTTGTCGCAAACTTGATTTGTTACATCATACAACTCTGTATCCTGCACTATCTCTTGGTTACCACATTAGTGCGTCTAGTTACTTATTGCCACTTTAACAAGATTAGTTTTCAACTTGCGCTATAACTTTTTTTTAAAATATTTTCTTCTACCTTTATTTCTAGCATCAGCAATGTTAAATTTTGTTATGCATTATGTTGATAGAATGTTAGATATGATTATTATTAGTAAAGGATTATAAATTACAGATAAGAGTAGTTTAAGATGATGTAAGGTGTAGTTATATTGATGGTTTACAATATGATAAATACAATGATGTTTTCAGAATTATACTTCGCAATTGGTTTATACCCATTCATTATGACTGCAATAGGATTCCATACCATGAGTGGTGCACATGAAGATGAGTACATTACAGATTTGAAGTTCAGACGAGTAACGGATAAGAGTAAATATGAAACTGTAGTATGATTCTTGGTGATCGTGAGAATGAGTAGAATATTTGAAGTAAGAAGATTTCATCATATATGTCAAGTGATGGAGATGTCGAGAATAATATGACATGTTGATACACAAAGGATAGTGGCGTAAATTGGTCTAAAGTTGCTTAGGATAAATAAAAAATGGTGAGATGTGATTTTATAATTTATTAATTAGGGTGTTTAAACTTATGAGTTGTCACGATGAAAAATGAGTTGGGAGCATGATAAATGTTGATGGTGGACGATGATGTATACTAGGCGTATTTGTACTTGTCATCTTATGTTAGTAATTGGTATATCACCGATATACCAATGGATTAATTTAAGAATGAGATTAGAGTTGGGATTTGTGGATGTCACAATTAAAGTACTACAAATTAGGATACATTACGGATGGGCAACCTAAGAGAATGTACAACTTTTGGAGAACTTAGGTATAGAGAATATCATACATTATAGGCCCCCAAAAATATGTTATTGTCTTAATAACATTGATGAGCGAAGGAACAAGGAAACTTGTAAGAAGTATTGGTTGAGGATAATTTGTATTTTCTCTTCCGAGGTTGCCTTGTTTAAAAGTATTAATTGTTTAAGTCAAGAATTATGAGATAGAAATCAAAAGGAAAGTAGAAGTATTGAACTTGTATTCAAGTTCAGGATATGCTTATTTATTCGGTGACGAAACACAAAGTGATGATTTATTTTAGTAACACTTGTTTGGGTTTATGAGTTTAGCAACCTGAGTGTTAGAATATTGGGGTGGCTGCTAAGAGGACACGTATACACATTATTATTTTTCTCATCCTCATCTTTGCACATCTTGGGCAATCGTCCCTAGCCTTTTCACTTACCCAGTAACGGTTAAGGCCATCGATGGTGCTTAATCATCCGAACCTCTTTTTGCAACTCAATCACTTGTGTCTTTTCCTAACCAATTTATTTTCTTCGTCTCGAAGTATTTCGAGGCGTCATCCATACTTGTCTTCTGCTCATTAGTGGATAAGAATTCCGAGGACAGAATTTTTCTTAAGGTGGGTAGAATGTAACGGCCTATATTTTTATACGTGTGTAGAATCGTGCGTACCAGTATTTTACTTCTGTCGTCCGTATAATATTTTTAGTCTGTACGTTCTCTGCTACACGTCGACGCGAGCGCGTCTCTGATTTCGTTTTTACCATGTCTCCATTAATTGACCGTCAAGTTTAACAGATCACTTTAACTAAATTATCTCGCTAATCACAACTTTCTAATCACTTTCATTATTTACTAATTACTTTACTTATTTTTGATTAGGTTACTAATTACCTTATTTTAATAATTACTTTAATTCAATTATTTTACCATTCACATTTATTTTACTAATCACTTTAATTTAATTACCTTGCGAATTACAATTTACTAATCGTTTTAAATATTCACTAATTACTTTGATTAGTTTACTAATTGCATTTCAATTTCCTTAATTACTTAATTACCCTAATCTCTTACCTATCACTACAAACAACAAACACGTTTGATAAAACTAGGTTCCTTCCCCCTAAAGCAGTTAGTCAAATTAACATTGATTTCCTGACTAGACAAAACACAGACGTCTCTCTTTTAGTCAAAAGTTTTCATTAACTCAGTCTTAATCAAAATCCTATCCTTTGACAAATGTTGCAACTTGTCCCCTGCTAATCCCCTTAAGAACTTGACGTCTTCCTCCCCTGCAAATCAATCTGCAAACCCACTTCAACCCAAATTCCCCGTCAGCTTCTCCCTACAACCTGTTTTACATCAACCCAAATTCCAATCAACAAATCAGCCCAAATAATCAAACAAAACACCATCAGATTCTTCTCCAAACAAATTTATCTCCAAAATCAAATTCCCAACAAACCCAAATCTGAAATCAAGAGGGAAGAGCAAACAAATCAAATCTGAAATCATAACTTCAGATTCAAGAAAATCAACACCCAAATTTCAAATCTGAAAACAACTTCAGCAAATCCTAAACCCTCCCTCCTTCCTCCCTCCACCCTCAGCCCACAGCCGCCTGGGGAAGTGTGTGCGACGCCCTAACGCCATGACCGCCGGCCGCCACTACCCAGAGGAAACCCCGGCTGCGCACATGTGAGCCGCCGCCGCCTGCGCCAGGCCGGAGGCCGCACCGCCCACTGTCACCGGAGGAGAGCCGCCGGAGCCGCCTCTTTCCTCCTCCCCATCACGCGCAGGAGAGAGCCTCATTCGTCTTTGGTGCCTGCAAGTGTTAAAAAAAGAAAGAAAGAGCAATAACAGAATAGAGAAGAGAGGAGGAAACAGTAATAAAGTAAGGGGGGTTTTAATTTTGTGTAGGGATAAGGAGACAGGTAGTTAATATAAGAGAGGGGGGAGTTGAATGAAAATGGACAGATAGGAGAAAGAAAGGGACTGTGTGCCCTTGACTTGGGTATTAAAAATTGACAGAGAAGAGAGAGAGAGCCTAATAGAAAGTTATTAAAGATAGGTATGTAATAAAGTGATGTGGGTTAATGCCTTGTTTATTAAAGGATGAATAAAAAAAATAAGTGATGGAGTACCGCCTTAGTAATTTGAGAAAGAAATGGGCAGCATGCAAACGAAATAAGGGAAGGGGTCAGCCTATATTAAATGTTAAGAGTTGGAATAATAGAGTGTGTCAGCCTTATAAATAAAAAGGTTATCAATGAATGAATATGGGAAAGAGAGAGTATGTAGGATAAATTAAAGGGATATTATTGTTATATCTGTTAGAATAAGTGTGTAGTAAGTGTGTAATTAACCTTATGTTAAACCATGTAATTAACTAATACTAGATTAGTGTTAATAAGTTGTTAATATTAATTAACTGGTTAGTATTAATTTTAGCAACTTGTTGTTAGATGTATTGGAATAAAATAAGATGTACCAGGTTAGTGTGACACAATATAGACATCACCCTAGCCAGAGGACCCAATAAAATTAGACAAACCCAATTCGGGGATTAACCCAATATTTTGATTATCTCGCAATATATCTAATTCAGTGATTTGTCTAACCAAAACAGAGAACCATCAGTACCGACACGTAGTACCCGTCGAGACGAACCCAACGGAACCAAAATCACCGAGATCAGGCAAGTATACGATTTATAATGAATTTACGCAGTTGGATGTTAAATTAGTCTTTTGTACGTAAATGTTGCTTGTTACTCTCGTAACCATGGAAATTGTTGTATAAAGTTAACTGGTCTTGTTATTTAATTGCTGCATGCCTTGAAATAATTAACTAGCATGTGACATCGTGAGATCGTGCGCCTCGAAGGCGAAATCGTGACTTTCGTGATGTCATTGAGTTGACAAATTCGTGCTTGTAATTCGTGAATTAGGCTGGCTCGTGTTCCAGCACAAATCTTGGGTGGGGTAAGGGTTGAGCGGCTGCTAGGCGTATGAAAGAGTACTCTCTATTGGATATTGGACTCCCCGGATTTGGTTTTGGATGATGAACAAATATAAATATATCGTGAACTAACTCTTTGTGAGCGCAGTTATGGAGATCGTCGCCAAATTTATATGAACATCCAAAGCGACGTCTCGAGACTTCTCAATACGCATGATCGTATGCCTAAAGCTTCGTTGAAGCTCAAGGACCATTTTAGAAGTCATGAAGATTCGGATCGCAGCTTTCGAAGACGGTTCGTCAAGTTTATTTAATGTCTTTTAACTTCGTCCCGTAGAATGTTAAGCCTTGAGTAGGTCTTACGTTTTTATCTTCATAACGCTCATGTCTTAGATCTAGGATCTTAATAGAAGTCCATACGAACTTTCCCAAAGCTTCGCGCTTCGATTCGCGACTTCTTGTGCATGTTAGTTGGTTCAAGAAGAAGAACCAACCAACTAGATGGTGATCTAGTCGGTCGGCAATGCTTCTTGGACCGACTAGTTTGCCTTCTCAATTTCTAGCTCAGTTACTGTTTACAGTTAGTCGGTCAAAGAAGGTTCACCGACCGACTAGTTGTGAAACTAGTCGGTTAAGAATCCTTCTTGGACCGACTAGTTGAACTTCCATTTTTTGAGCCTGAGCTACTGTTTATCGTTAGTCGGTCTATGTACATTTGGCGACTGACTAGTTGATGAACTAGTTGGTCAACATTTATTCTTGGACCGACTAAATCAATTTGTACTCAGACTATTTGTTTTATCTCTTAGTCGGTCTAAGTTCACTCACCGACTGACTAGTTGTGAAACTAGTCGGTTGGCAAGTGTTCTTTGACCGACTAGATCTGTTAGTCTGAACTTCGACCTATTCACTGTTCACCTCTTAGTTGGTTCATGTTGATTGATCGACCGACTAGTTGATGAACTAGTCGGTCAGTGGTTGTTCTTTGACCGACTAGTTTGGTTCAGAATAGAGCCGTTGGAGCTTTAATTGAAACCTTTTTCTCTCTCTCTCTCTCCTCTAACCTATAAATACTTGATGTGCTGCATTCATTGCACTCAAGGCTGATATTAAGAGAAGTTTAGAGATCAAAGAGAAAGCATTCAATCTCATTCAAAGCTCATTCATTTCCATTCAAGAATCTCTCCCTCACTCTTATTTCAAAAGAGAGATTCATTGATTGAGAGCCTTCCAAGCCAAGTGCTTGATCCAAGGTCACCAACATCCACCTAGGACTCCATTACTGGTCATCTACTTGGAGCTAGGGTTTGGTGCCTCTTCATCTTCCCCAAAATCATCTTTGCCCTAATTCATAAGTTTACTCAAGGCATAGGTATTTTGTGGTAAGAATTTCTATTTCAATTTACTTTGATATTGTAAGTGTTTCACTCTCGATTGTGAGAGTTTGTTTGTGATCCCGGGTTATGGGAGTCACAATTTTCATTTGTGTATGATTTGACTTGTGAAGGTTTTTCACAAGTATTTCATAGTGGAAATCTTGAGTTAGGGTTTCTAACTCAAGTATCCGGAGGGGATCCGGGTGTTTGGGACGTAGGATCACCGGGAACAAGTCGGGGAGACTTGGGTGGATCCGAACCCGTTAAATTGCTTGTTTGCGATTGTTTGTTTTCGTTGTCTATTATTTACATTTCCGCATTTCCGCATTAATTGGTAGAGTTTGCAAGGTAATTAGGAATTAGCCTCTTAATTATTTTAAAGTACTATTCACCCCCCTCTAGTACTTGTGCAGTAGCTTAGCAGGGCATTACACTCTCTTCAAGGGCACCATCCGTATGCGGTGGGTTAGCGCCAATCACGGTAAGCCCCCGTGAGAAGAATGACTCACTCATCTCGACCTAAAGGCGAGAACCCTATTATAGACATGACACGCTAACAATCGTGAAAGGCTAACATGAAACTTGCAACTTGAAATTGTTATCTCAGTTGAATTGACATGCTAATGAACCAAAGAAAAGATTTACTTTACTTGTTGAACTGCTTAGAACTGCATGATAGGATGTCTTTTACTTTATTTCAGCATGCTTAATCTTGTTGTTGTTATCTCATTTAAACTATTAATGCCTCTTAAATTCAGTATAAATTTGTATACCTTGCCTTGGGTTCTAACCTCTACTTGCAGACCCTTGCTGACATACATTCATGTTTTTGGATGTATGTCAGATCCCGAGCTTTAGCACCAGGAGGACTAGTTGAGATAGCTGAACCAGTGGACCAAGAACTGTCAAACTAGTGAACATTCATTGCACTTCTTTTCACTTATTGTACGAGCCATAAGACCCACTCTTCTTTTCTACATTGTTGTAATTCCATTGAGACATTTGAGATCGTAATAATGTTTTTTTATCTGCGTTGTTTTTAAGTAATGCAAGCAAGAACCTGTGGTATTTCACACAGACGCTTATTGTGTTAAGTCAAGGAGGAAAGAAAAGCAAAAGTACATCCTCCTTACTTACACAAGCGGGCCCGTTCGCGTCCTCGCTCTCAAGTCTAATGGGAAGCGGGGCGTGACAACAGAGATACCAAAGACCGTGGCAAAAGCAAAGAAAATAATAAGAGAAAGAACGATAGAAGAAATAAGCTTCGACGACCAGGAAAGGAAGCATATGCAGCTTTCGACCAAAGTAATTACTCAACCTCCAACGAATCGTCATCGACGATAAAGGAGACAGAAGAGAATCAGCTTATATGTGCTTATTAGCTTCCACATCCTCATAGGTAAACTCACTTCATCAATCATCATTTAGCGAAGATGATACATTGTCTAGTGATGATGAAGATATGGATTATATGGGTGCATATAAGGAGCTTTGCTCACTTCATGAAAAACTAATTAGAGAACATAGAAAAACTTTGAGATTGGTTAGAAACGATGCAAAAGATAAAGAAGAACTACTCAAAGAGAACATTGCATTAAAAGAAAAAAATGAGTCGCTTGAAAATGACATTCATTCCATGAAGAAAAAGATTGAAGGTGTAGATAATCTTCTAGTGTCTATTAAAGACAAATATGATTATATTATGAAGATTTTCGAAAACTTCAATAAAGGAAAAGGGAAACTAGATAGTTTAATCGACAGTCAGAAAGCATCATCTAGTAAAACCGGACTTGGTTATGACTCCACGCATGCCAAAAAAAGGAATAAACATACTAGGATGCATCATGCTAACTCCAAATTTTGAGCATATGTATTTCCAAGCATGAGACTTATCAAAAGAAACAAAGGTACGCACTCGATTTTATTCAAAGAGTTCATTTGAATAAGAATTATAAATATGTTTTTATTGAAGGAACTAAACCGTATTGGGTTTGGCTTCCTAAAAACTAATCCTCTTGACTCAAAATTATAAGAGTACCACAATTTTTATATCTTTTCAGGTACGCTAAACAAAGGAGGAAGATAGAAACATCAGTTCAATACGTTGAACAATAATCAGCACTTTGCTGAAAGAACACGTAAAACTCGTCACTTCACAAGTGTATAAGATATATAAATGATTAAAAATTATTATTATATTTTTTAATGACTTCATATGTGTGTTTTTGTGTTTTATTACACTTACTTTTCAAAACTTTTGGCAAAACACTCAAACTAGCATGTCAAATCCCCTTGGGATGAGAAAACTCTCAAACCCAGGAGGGAGTCGACTACCAAGAGAGGGAGTCGACTCCCAGAATGCCGTCTGTCGAAATTTTGTGCTCTTTTTTGACTAACTCTTGGCGGGTTTTCAAAGCCTATTGGACTCATACCCACTAGGTAACTTATGCTCATTAAGAGAATTGATCTCAACCATTGCTCTCCTTGATCAATGGACCTCATTCTTCCCTCTCTTCATCAAGAAAAAATAAAACCCCTTCTCCCAAAAACCCTAAGGTAGCCGACTACCTCTCTTGTGTTTTCATCTTGAAATTTTTTTCTCCTCTTGCATATCTCTTCTCTTTGGAGCTCATATTCATCCAAGATCTCTCATTTCTTCAAGGTACTTTCATTCAACAAGGTAATATTCATCATCATCTTTCAATATTTCATCTCTCTTTCTTAGAAATCATGCCTAGTAAGGTTGTAGCTATCAAAAAGAGGAAAGTTGATGAAACTTCCCAATCTCTTACAGAGAAAGAAGTGATTCAACCCTATCTGGTAAATTTCACTAGCTATGCTAAATTTTTAACCATCTCAAAAAGGCAAATCCTCCATGAAAGGTTTGTCACCATTGAGTATGTTGAAAATTATGGCATAGACAGCATCTTTGAATTTCAGAACTTGTTGAACCTCTTTTCTAAAGACAACTCTTATTTGTGATATCCTAGATTAGTTCATCTATTCTATGTAAACATGGATGCTGATCACGTAAAATCTAGTTTTCGAACCAAAGTGCTTGATACCCAACTTCATATAACTGTAAAATCATTTGGTCAAGCCCTAGGAATTCCCTTTACCGGGAAACTGCTAGATGAAATCGAAATGGTTGATGATGATGTGTTAAACAAGATGTACTTGCCAGGAAAATTCTTCCTAACAAAATTGCCTATTAGTGATCTCCGATATCCTGCTAGAATTTTAGCAAACATCCTGTCATATAACATCACCCAGAAATCTGGTAGCCATGATTTCCTCTCTGAACGCCAAGCCAAGTGTATTTATGCTATGCTTGGAAATATCAAAGTCAATTGGGCTAGGATCATCATAGACTCTATTATCCATTCTGCTTTATCTGATAGAGTCACCACTCCCTTAGCCCACAGCCTTTTTCTTAACATCCTCTTCAATGCATATGACATTCATTTGGATAATGAATCTGAGGTATTGGAACCTGCTCTTGTGTTTGATGTCCATACTCTTGCTCATATGGAGACCTAAACGAGAATGTTCCAGAAGAGAAGCTAGTTGGTGACACTAGCTCCACCTCAAGGAAAGGTAAAAAAAAATTGTTGAAGAAGAAGACATCGAAGAAGAAGAAGAAGGAAGTGAAGATGAAGAAGAATACCTTGCACCTCCTGACGATGTTCCCCCATATATTCTTGAGCTTCAGGATATGCTCCTGAAGAAAATCGATAAGTTGAAGATCTCTCAAGCAAAGGGCTTTGATGGTCTCAACAAAAAGATGGAGAATCTGAAAGACCTTGTGATTAGCAGCAACCAAATGACCAAGAAGACTCTTGGCATGATCCTTGATGAGATCAAGGACTTGAAGAAAGAAAAGAAGAATGGTGGTTCCTCTTAAACATGCTTATTTGATTGCATGATTAATACAATGCTCTTAAAACTTTGGTTTGTAATATTTTCGTATACTTTGTGCTTGTGGTTGTGTGATGTTTTTTAAAAACAATTTAGTATCAACACTTGATACGTAATATGTTGAAACAATTGCTATGCCATGTTTAACTCTTGATACCCACATATCTTGCTTAATTATAAATAAGATTGCATGTAATATATGTATATACTAACTCTTCTCTGCAGATATCTTTGAGTTGGTTGATTATTTTTTGATAAGTTTATTCAAATACTTGGTTTGATTAATTTTTGTTGTTAATGCACTTGGTTATATTATTGAAATGATTGAGTTGTTTATTTTTTCAACACTTAGTTTAACTTTGTGAAATCTGTCATGAATGTTATCATATTTGTTGTATGATAACAAGAGGGGGAAATATAGAAAAGCAAAAACATGAATGAATAATATGTTGCTAACCAGCTTTGATGCAAGAGGGAGTATGATATTGCATATCTCATCTAAGCAGTGGGAGTAAATACGCTTACTCATCAGTTTTTATTTCATATTATTCATTTGTTTTTTCATTTGGGTGTCATCATCAAAAAGAGTGAGAGTGATGGGAAATCTAGTCCCATCCAAAGTGGTTTTGATGATGATCACACCAAATGTTGCTAATATATTAACCACATTATTTAAGTGTGTAGGTTGTGCAATTAAATTGATAAAAGCTCAAAGCATACTCCAAGAAGAAGAACCTCAACCACACTCATAGAAGAAGAAGACGAATCTAACTCGCATTCTATGCTAAGCACAAAAAGAGCTTAAAGATGAAGCTCAAAGATCGTGCTCAAGCTCAAGCTAAAGAGGAGCTTAAATTCAAGTGAAGCACCTGCAACTTCATCAAGATCTACATGACGTCAAAGTCTTCATTAAGTTTAGTGTGTGAGTTGTCTATTTCTTAGGACTACGTTAAAGCCAAGAAAAATTTGCGCACATACACAAAATGATTTTCGAAAGTAGTTTTTAACTTGGATTAAACTTTTTGAGAGCTTATTACTTGAGAGCTATTGATTCAATTCTCGTAGTCAACCTTCAAACACCCAGGAGTTGATTACACATCTTATAGCAGAGTTTCTCTGAAAAAACTGCTCTAGAGTTGACTACCAAAGGATGGAGTCGACTACTTACTGTAGTAGAGTTTTCACTGAAAACTCTCTGGGAGTCGACTACCTCCTCTGGGAGTTGACTACCAGCTGTGCATTTTAACTTCCTTGATTACCTCTCTAATTTACTCCTTGCTTGATTTTTGGGCTGAAGTCAAACTCAATTTGAAATCTTTTGAATTCTCTTTTGGCTCTATAAATAGAGAAGCTTTGAGAACATTTTTCTACACTATTTTTTCATTCTTGAGCTAAAGCTAAAACTCTCTCAAATTCTCAACGTTCTCATCGCTCTCAAATGTGTTCGTAGCCAAGCAGTTTTCAAAATCACTGATCTTATTGTTTCATTTCTATATCTTTTTAAGATCAATAATTTTTTTGCTATTGTTAATTGGTTTTTCAAAATCATTCTCTTTGATTTTTCATATTCTCAAAGGATGTTTGAAACAACAAGATTCTAGATCACATTGAATTATTTCATATTCTTTGTGTGATCTAAGAATGATTTAAAATTCTTTAGCCACATTAAGTACAACTGCAAATTTATCTTGGCTATAGAATTATTGGGTGTAAACCAATCTCCACTAATTTATTGTGGTGAATTGGATTTGATTTTACTTGTAGTCCCTTGGTGATAAGGATGTTGTAAATCTTATTCAAGATAGGTGGTTGGAAATCCTGGTGGTGATACTAGGTCGTTGGAAATCCTCGCGAATGAAGTTAGGTACTTGTATTGCTAAGGCAATAGTGTCTCAGACTGTCGGGGACTGGATGTACTCAGGTTGTGGGGAACAAGGATAAATCGCTTGTCTCTCTGTGTGATTTTCTGTGATTGTCTTTCATTATTTATTTTGTACTATCTTGTTCATTGTTTATAATATATGTCATTTATAATTCCTTGTTAATAAAATTGTTATTACAAAGATTGTATTTTTATTCAGCTGTGAGATCTTTTTATTATTCTTGTGATCTTTGTATCTCATCTTATATTTATCTTGAGATCATCGTGTTAATTAAGGACCAAGCGTAGATCACTCTACTTGATTCCTTAGGCAACATTGGAAGGGATATTTGTTGTGTATTAATTATTGTCGAAAAATTTTAGTTTATACAACACTATTCGACCCCACTTTCTAGTGTTGTTTGCCATCCACAGGATCCAACACAAGGTGCAAGTGGCACAAATCACAACTCGAAGTTAATAAATGAAAACAAATGCCGAGGGAATTACCACTTTCAATGGGTGATTGAATTGTTCAAAAGAGTGTTTAAACTAATGTGATTAATCTTAAAATCAATTGTGTATAGAGAAAATGGGGAGAAATTAATAATAGAGGTATGTGCGTGATGCGGGTTCATTAGGGCGTGTGCATAGCATCATTTGATTTCAAAGCTATAACTCAATGATAAATTTTGTGAATTGACATCATCAGATGATACCCTCATGGTGGTTATGCATAAAAGCTAATGGGGATAAGATCAAATAATAGATTTCATATCAAGAATGATGATCAATCATTTTGAGATGATCCAACTCTGAAATATTAGTCTTATGGATCAAAGCAAGATAGAAGTTAAGTAGAAATTTATCATCCAAGCCATAAACACATTAGATGCATCAAGAAATCACAAAACAATGCTAGGCATTAGCCCTAATTTATACCACTTCACACATCAAAATCCTTTAGCCACACATGATGATGAAGACAACAATTTCTATTATAAAAATCATCATCCAATTCAAATACAATGGAGAAAGTATCAAATGCAAGGAGAGAGTTCAGGATTTTATCACCAAACAATCAGATTACGAAGCCTCAAGCTCAAATCCACTGGCCGTACTCCTCCCCACATAGCAAGAACAAAACCTAGATAAGAAATTAATGAAAAGCCTAAACCTAGCTCTAATGACGATTCGTTTTTATAACCACAAACCCTAATCAATTCTTGACCCTTATATCTGAGATCTAGCGCCTTCAATTTGCATCATATGAAGTGGTTTTAGGTCGGGACCGCTGCAAAACTGGGCGAAAATCTCTTTAGTAATCCATAGCCTAAATCACCAGATGTTTGGTGTTAGCTGACCAGACATCTGGTTGCTTGAAAGAATTGCCATCAGACGGCTAGAATGGAGATGTCAGCTGTCTGGAGCTTCGCTTGATGGTCGATGGAAGTAGCAGCAAGCAGACGTCTGGTTCATGTTTTCAGCTGTGCAGATGCAGCCAAGCTTCTGATGCCTTCTTGCTAGATGCCCGGGGCTTGGCCTAGACATCTGGATCATGTGCTTCAGGTGTATGGAAAAATACACTGGCAAAAACAGAGAGTTCAGAAGGAATTACAAACATTGCCACAGACAGCCAAAGAAGCCTGACCAGGCGTCCGAAGTTAGGAAGTCAGACGTCTGGACTATAAGCATCAGACGTTTACATCTTACTCGTCTTTGAGGAAGACGAATAGGAGGCTCGCTGGGCGATAAAAATAAGAAATAGGAAAAGGATGAAAAATGGAGGGAGGTGCTATATTATTCGGTCAGATCTCAAGCCATAAGCTACATATCACGATACTCTGAAAATGAAACACATGCTATAGAGATTTCATATCTTATAAAAATTTCGGTACTTGCAAGCTTTTAAGAGCAAAGAAAGGGACTCTCTAAATTCATACAATCAATTCATATCCACTTCATACAATTTATAGAATTTAATATACGAATGTTGGCGATGCACTTTTCAATCAAAAGTTATAACTGAAGCATATAAGAATCACGCCAAGCATGCAATAGAGAATGGAATAGAAATCATGCATTCACATATTCACGTCAAATCATATGAAATCTCTAAGCTAAGTTATTTTGCCAAGTTTAAGCATTATCAAACATCTCCATTCATGTACAACTCCACTCTAATGTCGTACTCACTCAAAAGGTCAAAAGAATTCATCCCCCCAGCTTAGCTTGAGGCATCGCATCTAAGGGAAAAGAATAGGAAAACTGGGATTTTTGGCCTTGGTTTTTCCAAGTAATTTTTGTAGCTCCAAGTAAAGAAATATTTTTTTCCCTTTTCTTTTTGGTTTTTGAACCTTTTGAGCTTTTTGTTTCTTTTTTCTTTTTTTCTTTTTGTAGGAGCTATAGAATATGTATTTTTGGACGCTTGGCTACTTTTTGGACTTTTTGGAGCTAGCCTTTTCTTTTGCAATGGTTTTTTTTTGGGAAAAGATGCGGTATAAGTAGCTGCAAGGGGTGAACTCAAATGACAAGTAGAGAAATAAAGATATTTGTGGAGAAAGAAATAATATGACACTCGGTTCACTCTAAAGTGTGCATGAACGGTTCAATAAGATAATACTTCAACTAAAACTCATATGTAAGCATGGATATTCTTAATCATCTCAATGAATAATGAAGTCAGGCAGTAAAGATATCACTCATATTAAGCATGCAGCAGAAGGTGAAATAACACAATAATACGGATGCTTCAGATATATAAATGATGTGTGAATCTTAGTGAATTTCCAACAAAAGCATACTAAATACTAATTACATGTAGTGACCCTGTGCTTGAGGAATAAAAACTAGAGGGGGGGGGGGTGAATAGTGTTTTATAGAATTATAAGGAATTTACGCCAAATAAAACCCTAATTAACCAACAAATGCGGAATGAAAGAAGTGATCAACAACGCAAGGAAGAATGCAATGCAAACATGCAATCTATCCTGGTTCGGTGCCATCCAAGTCTCCCCGACTTGTTCCCGGTGCCCTAATCCAGCAACACCTGTATCCCCTTCGGATACTCTAGTAAAACCACTAGAGCTTTCCTTTAGCCCACTTGCGGAAACCCCACAAGTGCAATCGACCTACAATCGATGTCCATATATCCCACAACCCGGGAACACGCAAATACCTTAATCCCACAACTAGGGACTAAACACACACTCACAAACCGAGAGCAAAACCTAATCTTGACTTCCACAACTTGGGATCAAGCCAACCCTCTCAACAACCGAGAGTATACAACAATTAAGAAGTATAGAGAAAGAAATATAAAGCTCTTACCACAAAATCCTATGCCTTGAGAAATACTTACCAATTTAGGGCAAGAATGGATTTTGAGGAAGATGAGATCACAAACCCTAGCACCACCAAGATGATCAGCAAGAGATGGCTTATGGTGAAGGTGCTGGTTGTGATTCAAGCTCTTAGCTAGAGGAGTTCACAAAGATTGAAAATCTCTCTTGAGAAGTTAGGGCTTCAAAGAGAAAGAGAGAGATTTTCTTGCAAGAGAGAGAGCTTGGAAATAGAGAGTGAATTCTCTTCTATTAGGTATGAAATAACTCTGATAATGGACCTTGTTTTGTAGCTTGAAATGAATCAGGTTTATATAGAAAGAATCAAGAAACGTCGTGGTCAATAATCTCCCAACGGTCATATTTCTGAAGCTGCTTAATCAGTCTAAGAAGGATCACTGACCGATTAGTTTTGCAACTAGTCGGTCGGTGAACCTTTTTGGACCGACTAGATGGTTGACAGAGAAGATGGTGAAATCATGGGTAAGCACTAGTCGGTCTAAGAAGGATCACTGACCGATTAGTTTTGAAACTAGTCGGTCTAAGAAGGATCATCAACCGACTAGATTGACAACTAGTTTGTCGGTGAACCTTCTTGGACCGACTAGATTAGCTTTTAATCGATTAACCATCCTTCTTGAACCAACTAACTGGTCAACAATACAAAGGCTGAATTAACAAGTATGGCTAGTCGGTCTAAGAAGGATTTCCAACCGACTAGATCATCATCTAGTCGGTTGGTTCTTCTACTTGAACCAACTAAGATGCATAAGAAGCCGAGAAATGAGGCGATAAGCTTCGGAAAGGTTTCTAAGGGCTTCTAAGGCAATCCTAGATATAAGATATGATAGTTATGAAGATTTCTAGGCAAGTACTACTCAATGCTTAACATTCTACTAAACCGAAGCTAGAAGACATAAAAGTAAACACGAAAAACCGTCATCAAAGCTTCAATATGGAGAATCCGAATCCCTTGACTTCACAAATAACTGCTTGAGCTTCAATGAAGCTCCAAGCACAACGATCACGCGTTCTGAGGAAGTCTTGGGACATCGCTTGAGAAGAACAAAGTACTTTGGCGACGATCTCCATAATTCTTCATGGTCTTGAGTCTTTAGTTGAATGACTTGAATATCTCCAACGTCATAGTCTTCGAAGCTTTTGACTCAACCATTCCTATCTTCTCTTTGGATTGAATCTCCATTCATTTGTTGATGCCATTGGCTTGAGGTATGAGGTAGCCTTTGAGTTCTTCAAGCCAATGCTTCACCTTTTTTGATCTACCAAGTCCTCCACTTGAATCAACACGTGTAGTCACTTTTGATCTTCTTGAATCTAATTGGTGACTTTTTAGCTAACTACAATCACATGAGTTAGTTACAATGATTTGTGTTTGATCATCATCAAAATCAAGGTGAAGAGTCCAATACTCAACATTCTTCCCCTTTTTGATGATGACAAACCAAATATAAACAAAACAAATAATTGTGCATTAAATATACTTACTCCCCCTGCAATGATGCCAATCAAGTTAATATCAATAATCAATAGCATCATTCAGCAATTAATAGTGTGTGTATCACATGAGGTTGTGTATATATCGCATGAATGACCAGAAATAATATGCGTACACAATACAAATCATATAGGTGATACACAGCATAAACATAAACATGAGCATGATTACCAATATATATATAATGTAATCAATATAAACCAAGGTAATCACCAATGCTCCCCCTGAATCATATACATGAACGATCATCAATAAAGTCTATATGATTCAAGTTATTGTTTAACACTCAACATTTAATAAGCACATCATGTTTATTTCTCTCCCCCTTTGTCATTAACAGAAAGATATGAGGGTATAGAAACAACTAATGCAATAATAGAGTGGAAAACATAAAGGTATATCAATTGTAAAGTTCTCTAAAGTAAAGTTACCAATTGAAAACTAGATATCAAAATAAAGATATCAAATGCAAGAGCACATATCCAACAACAACTCAACTACCCTCACTTATCACAAGAAGATAAGTAATAAGCATATGTGATAAAAGATTACAGAAGATACTAATTGTAAATAGTAGTGTGAGCAGTGTTAGAAAAGTGACAATGCAAAAATCATGACATCACTTGTGAAAGAATAACAAGTGATCAAATAGTGTCAACTACAAACTCAATTATCACAAAATTTATAACATTAAGCAAAATGTGATAGACTGTCCTTGAGCAAGAGCATGACATATTATATGGACATGATTAAATACATAATGATGTAATCAAAATCATCACAATGACATAGATTAACAATTTTTAGCAAATTTAGTGCATGAAAAACAATTCTATGTTTTCATACAAGTAAATCTATTTAATCAATATAACCGTCGAGCGGCGAAGTAAACAAACATGACTATGGAAATTCTTAACCATGTGTACAAAGTCATGTTATTAAATAATAACACAAATTAAGTATAATGGCATGAGGTACTACTTGTAGTCATACCAAATCATCTCCAAAAGTATCTCCAGCCAAACACCACAAAGCATCTCCAAAAGTAAGCATACCAAATCTAAGTGAAGTGTGCGATGTGGGCATACACAAATATCCATATCATGCAAAAGTGTTATGCCAAAAAGGGATAGTAATCATCATAAAACATATAGCTTACACAATTCTAGCATACTAGAAAACTAATTGAAACAACGTTCAAAAGAACCATAGTACTAGCATGCATTCCAGAATAGATACTCACATAAAGAGTCAATGATAAGCATGGAAAGACATGAGCATAAAGAAGATAAGCACTATATCATAAGCTCAAAACTAGCATCAAGCAAGAGCATGTAAAGGTGATATCCAATATACTTAGTCTACTAATTGTAAAGATGATACCAATTGTAGTCTAACAAAATATGCAAATCAGGCAAATAATGTCAAGATCATGACATCACTTGAGAAGGAAACCAAGTGAACAAATAGAGACATGATCTCATCCTAGCTCAATTATCACAAAGGATTCAACATGAGGCATAATGTGACAAAACATCTTTTGAGCAAAGGCATGAAGATAGTCTACGTTCAAAGTCACAAGGTAGGACATAAACGAATAAAGTTATCATGAACATCGCATGCATGCATACCAATTGTGCGAATAGAATAAAAACATGTGTAAGCACAATATAATCGGAGGTAGCATCAAAGAAGTCATAGTGCATCAAGATCTATTCGTGAAAGAATATCTATGACAGAATATACACAATATAAAGCTTATATGATCGTGTATAGCACAAGTTATCTCTAACATCTCATAAAAATAGCATAAAATATGAGCATGAGATGAGAGATGACATAGTGAGAAATATAGCTTGAAGATCATTAACTAATATGAATGAGTGTTATGTCACTTGCGAAAATATCATACATTAAAGATTTAGCTATAGACATGAAAGATCTCTTGAATAAAATTATAGCTAAACATCAGTCATGAAGTAATTAAAATGACAAGTAACATACATTGATCACCGCAAATCTTATCAAAACTGCTCATAAAGATAATCATACAAACCATAAGAAAAGTATGAGATGTGTGGTGATACAATGAACAAATACGCATAAGATCCTAAATCATTAATCTTATACATGGCATGAATTATGTATAACGTGATGATGTATAGCATGCCATAAAGAAATGAAAGATTCTACTAGAATGGTATGACAGATCATGATATGGTCTAAATAATCCATGAACATAGTCATCTACGAGAATTAAGTACAAGTTGTAGAATCAAAGCAGCGATGAATCTTAAATGAAAGAATTGAAATTTTTTCAATGCAGGTTAAGATCATTATACTTAATACAATCTAATAAACGAACAAGCATGTCATACACATAAGTTATCATATCCATAATATTTAACAATCTTCACAAAGAAGCATGCATGTGAGGAATGCGATGTGTAATGACAACGTGTTCCAATGATATAAACATCAATAAATAACTAACCAATTCATTATATGAATGTTATAGCTACCATGATACATGAGTCGTAATAAGACATATATGACATACATGAACATGGCGGTTACATAAACAAACAATCTTCATGAGAGTGTGACAAGAATGAGCTAATGAAGAAGTATGATATATTACACAAATCGAATATATTAAAATACCAATTGTAAACATGGTAGTCAAAACCAATGTATTAAAATACCAATTGTACAAAACACATACTTACAACCATTTAGCTCTCCCTATATGTGTGCATCTCCAATGCACCATTCTTTCCTTTGAATTGATCCATCATTTGTAAACCAAGGAGTGTATAGGGTAGGCATCTTGCACAATAATCTGACAATTCAACAATTGGTGGCATCCAAAAACTTTTTGGATCCAATAGGTTAAGGAACAAAATCAAGTAGTCCAATAACCAATCATTTACCAATTGTAAGTAACACTCAACAATAGAAATGCATGACATGCATTAATAGGAGTTATTATAATCGCGAAAATCATACATATAAGGAATTAACAATTCTCAATCATTAGACGTTAGATACACCTATACTAATAATTCCTATGCATATGATTTAATCACAATACATCATTATGAATACACACATCTAATACAATAGTGTGTGCAAGAAAGATTCCTCGTTCAATATGCATATGTGCACAGAATAAACATTCACAGCACACCACATATTGAAGAAAGGCATGAAAAGTAATACCACAAAGAGTGTGCATGAAAAGCATAAAGTATTAATTTTCAAAAACAAATTTCTCTTTCCCTTTGGCATATCAACAAGATAGGAAGGTGCAAATTGATAATAAATCACCAAGGGTTAGATAAATCAACTAATCTATATGCACAAACATAATACGAATGAAACACAATGACATATTGATGAACATAACATGATAGCAATCAAAACATGTCATACTCCCACACAATCATACAAACTATGCAAACTTGGGAGTAGTGGACGAACTCACATATATATATATATATATATATATATATATATATATATATATATATATATATATATATATATGGGTACAAAAAGTAATCATACAAGCATGGTACCCAAGCAATTAAACGCAATATGAGTCGCATGAGAATATGTCATTCCTAATATACGATTCTATATGTGTGTTCATACCATGCCTAGAAACATTCTTAGGAATCCAACAGATAGTGATTTGGGATTCTTAAGAAGAGGTTGTGTAGTGGCATGAGTAGGAAGTTGGGATGCACGCTTGTGAAGTGGAACATAAATATAAGCGTGTCCCGTGTGTGAAACATGCAAATGAGCATTAGTTCTATCATGAAATTTTTTAAGCCACATGTTATAAATACTCATCGAATAAACATATGAGTAAGGATTATGAATACACAATGCACATCAGTCAAGTATTTGACACACATGAAATACATAGACATGAATGACATACAAGACACACAATATGCAAACATAGGATATGCATGAGATAGTCTTAAATACAAAGTGACATCTACATGCATCCAACACACATGGATACCAAATGTAAGAATATACTTACAACATTAAGCACCCCCTACTTTGGTGCATTACTAAAGCACCATCAACTCCATTTGAATGAAAATCTTTGCAAATCAAGGAGTTGGTAAGGTTGGTATCCCGATGTGGATTGAACCTAGAAAACATAAATTTGGTATCCAAAAACCTTTTTGGATCCTATGGGTTAGGCCACAAATTTAACAAACTAAATTCAAATTATTGTAACCCATATCCTAATGTAATCATACACAATATTAATGAAACATGTAATCATGTTACTAGATAAATCTATATGACCATATACATTCATGTAACAAACGTACCAAAAGTAAATATGTATATTAATCCAAAAGCATGACATGCATGACATGCAACAAAACATAAAAATGAACCAACGCATGTGTTGCATAAAAATATTAAATATTTTAAACATGAAAATCATAAACACAATGATTTACTAATAAACATGCAATGGAAATCAAATTCAATATGAATTTAAGTTTCTAACAAACATGAGGATCTAAGACCAAAATGCAAATAAAAGAGTAAATCAATTCTTAACACAAATGCTTTGGTACCCATAAAATGAAAATACACTTATGGTACCAAGCAAAGAAGGGTCAACGGAAACTAACCCTTTGGAAACCAAGTCCAAGAAGACCGTGATTTCCCAACATAATCATCATTCAAAATAATATCATGAATATAAGATTACACATACATATCCTTAGCATGAATGCTAGTGTTCCTAGGACCCCAAATAGTGTATGATTTGGGTATCCTCTTCCTAGTGGTTGCATGCACAAAAGGTTGATCTCTACGTGGTGCATGTGGCCTAGGAACATGAGATCTAGCAAGAGCATGAGGAAATGTGTATGGAACATTGTGTTGTGCTAAAGCATGATGATGGGCATATGGTCCATGGTGTGGTGTTGCATACATACGTGGATGAATATGAGATGCGTATGCATGAGGATGATCATGAGAATAAGCATGCATATGTGGATGTGATGTGTGATCATAAGCATGTGTAGGTGCATGAGCATGAGTACGTGCATGAGAGTGTCTCAAATGAGTGTTTGCACGTGCTCGTGGGTGTGGAACATAAAAACCATCATTTGTAGAAATGTGAGGAGTGGATGCATTCCTACGTGTATTGGTATACATGAAAGCATGTCCCTTCATTTGATGTCCACCCTTGGTGGGTTTCTTTCTAAAGGAGGGAGGAATAGGAGTGGTGGTTTCCTTAGTAGTAGAACTACACAAGTTGTTATAGACACCACTCGTGGATGCACCAGAGGATGGCCTCACAAAATCTATAGTTACTTCACTATAGGAGGTGCGTGCATTGGATGCACTTGCCTTAGAATAACCAAGGCCAACACGTTGGTTTGCCGGTAGTTGATTCTTTAGCAAATCATCCAAATTGTCCTTTCCCTTATAGAATCTCTCAACAATGGAGGACATGAGCTCATATTTCTTCGAAATAGAAGAATTAGTAGCATTCAAGGTGGATGCATGTGTGGTGAGCTCGTGTACTTGGGATTTGAGATCCTTATTCTCAATGCCCAAACAAGTGTTTTGAGATTGAAGATTTTCAATCTCAAGATCGTTAATATCCACAATGGAAACACGATCAAGTTGAGATTTGAGAGACTCCACCTCATTTCTCAACATGCCATTTTGAGTAAGCAAACTTGCTTTCTCAATAGCGAATGTCTCAACAATGGTGTCATTGTTAGAGGTGCCACATGTAAATGTGTTAGTGAGACTAGCAATCTTATTCTTAGCATCACAATATTTATGCATAAGCTTTTGATATTTATCAAATAATTGTTTAAGCTCAATTTTAAGATCATCCGTTGTTACCTCTTCATCGTCGCTATCACTTTCACTTGAATCACTTGATTCATCACTAAAGTCGTCCTCTCGTGCCATCAAACCCATGAATGAATCTCTTTCATCATTGGAGGAAGTACACTCCGAGGTGGACTCTTCTTGCTCCGCTAGCATGTGCCATATTTGATATGCCGTTGTTGCCTTGGACACACGCATAAGAATATCATAAGTTAAAAAATCAAGCAAGATATCCATTACCTCTTGATGTTTCTCCACCAATTCTTTTTGCTCATTTGTCCATTCATGTTCGGAAGTGGTAGGTGCACGAAGGGGCTTTTCCACAAGCTTCCAATAATCATCATCGATGGATTGAATATAGGCCTTCATCTTCACCCACCAAATTTGATAGTTGGGTCCAATGAGATATGGTGGAAAAGGACTTCGTGTGATGTTGTTGTTGGTTTCCATAGCTATTACCTCGCTCTGATACCAATTGTAGTGACCCTGTGCTTGAGGAATAAAAACTAGAGGGGGGGGGGGTGAATAGTGTTTTATAGAATTATAAGGAATTTAAGCCAAATAAAACCCTAATTAACCAACAAATGCGGAATGAAAGAAGTGATCAACAACGCAAGGAAGAATGCAATGCAAACATGCAATCTATCCTGGTTCGGTGCCATCCAAGTCTCCCCGACTTGTTCCCGGTGCCCTAATCCAGCAACACCTGGATCCCCTCCGGATACTCTAGTAAAACCACTAGAGCTTTCCTTTAGCCCACTTGCGGAAACCCCACAAGTGCAATCGACCTACAATCGATGTCCGTGTATCCCACAACCCGGGAACACGCAAATACCTTAATCCCACAACTAGGGACTAAACACACACTCACAAACCGAGAGCAAAACCTAATCTTGACTTCCACAACTTGGGATCAAGCCAACCCTCTCAACAACCGAGAGTATACAACAATTAAGAGGTATAGAGAAAGAAATATAAAGCTCTTACCACAAAATCCTATGCCTTGAGAAATACTTACCAATTTAGGGCAAGAATGGATTTTGAGGAAGATGAGATCACAAACCCTAGCACCACCAAGATGATCATCAAGAGATGGCTTATGGTGAAGGTGTTGGTTGTGATTCAAGCTCTTAGCTAGAGGAGTTCACAAAGATTGAAAATCTCTCTTGAGAAGTTAGGGCTTCAAAGAGAAAGAGAGAGATTTTCTTGCAAGAGAGAGAGCTTGGAAATAGAGAGTGAATTCTCTTCTATTAGGTCTGAAATAACTCTGATAATGGACCTTGTTTCTAGCTTGAAATGAATCAGGTTTATATAGAAAGAATCAAGAAAAGTCGTGGTCAATAATCTCCCAACGGTCATATTTCTAAAGCTGCTTAATCGGTCTAAGAAGGATCACTGACCGATTAGTTTTGCAACTAGTCGGTCGGTGAACCTTCTTGGACCGACTAGATGGTTGACAGAGAAGATGGTGAAATCATAGGTAAGCACTAGTCGGTCTAAGAAGGATCACTGACCGATTAGTTTTGAAACTAGTCAGTCTAAGAAGGATCATCAACCGACTAGATTAACAACTAGTCGGTCGGTGAACCTTCTTGGACCGACTAGATTGGCTTTTAATCGATTAACCATCCTTCTTGAACCAACTAACTGGTCAACAATACAAAGGCTGAATTAACAAGTATGGCTAGTCGGTCTAAGAAGGATTTCCAACCGACTAGATCGTCATCTAGTCGGTTGGTTCTTCTACTTGAACCAACTAAGATGCATAAGAAGACGAGAAATGAGGCGATAAGCTTCGGAAAGGTTTCTAAGGGCTTCTAAGGCAATCCTAGAGATAAGATATGATAGTTATGAAGATTTCTAGGAAAGTACTACTCAAGGCTAAACATTCTACTAAACCGAAGCTAGAAGACATAAAAGTAAACACGACAAACCGTTTTCAAAGTTTCAACATGGAGAATCCGAATCCCTTGACTTCACGAATAACTGCTTGAGCTTCAACGAAGCTCCAGGCACAACGATCACGCGTTCTGAGGAAGTCTTGGGACATCGCTTGAGAAGAACAAAGTACTTTGGCGACGATCTCCATAATTCTTCGTGTTCTTGAGTCTTTAGTTGAATGACTTGAATATCTCCAACGTCATAGTCTTCGAAGCTTTTGATTCAACCATTCCTATCTTCTCTTTGGATTGAATCTCCATTCATTTGTTGATGCCATTGGCTTGAGGTTTGAGGTAGCCTTTGAGTTCTTCAAGCCAATGCTTCACCTTTGTTGATCTACCAAGTCATCCACTTGAATCAACACGTGTAGTCACTTTTGATCTTCTTGAATCTAATTGGTGACTTTTTAGCTAACTGTAATCACAGGAATTAGTCACAATGATTTGTGTTTGATCATCATCAAAATCAAGGTGGAGAGTCCAATACTCAACATTCTATACATTCAGCTTCAATAAATTTCATGCATTTATTTAGAAAAGTCATCAAAAGAGATATATATGCAAGCACATGGATAGCAAGATACTGAAATACTCTAAATAGCATTGCAAGAGATATAAGCATCGTGAAAGCTGATAAAGCTAAAAGAGATATCATTATTCAGAATATATATAGCATAAAGGGAAAATAAAAGCATGATAATAAAATAAAAACAAGCATGCAAGCATACCAAAAGATGGAAAATATGATGCTAAAAGGAAAAAAAATAAAACGGTGTAAAAAGGGTGGAAAATAAAAATAAAAAGGGGTAAAACGAAAGGGAAAAGATCAAGATAAAAATAAAAATTGATAGAGCTCATCCCCTAGGCTAAACATAGAAGTGTCCTCACTGCTGAGAACACGCGTGCAAGGCAGGACAGTGGTGCTGGGGCGGGGTGGGTGGAAAATAAAAAATAAACTAAAAATAAGGAAACTATACAGAAGAAAGAGAAAAATGCATATGCATGTCCTAATGCCTATAATATGTACAAGTACACAGATGATGCGAATGATGCAATGATGGTATATGCACGTGGTGCAAAATGGGGTTCTCCCCCATGCTATGCACGATGAAGGCCCCAAAAAGACAGATGGGCACAAATATATGGAGGGGAAAACATGAGCAAAAATAATATAAGGATCAAACAGGGGCACCACCCTCTGGAGGTGGTGATGGTTCCCGCTACTGAGGACTAGAAGATGGAACAAATGGTGCAGGCTCGACGTGTGTGTCAGCAGGTAGGTCAACAAAAGGCACATCCGGCTCAACGGAAAGCATGACAGGCCCTGTAGAAGCCCGAGAAAGAGGCATAGTGAGCAGTGCGGGTGTGACAGAAGGAACAGGATCGGGTCTGGCTGGAGGAGCAGGTGCAAGTATAACAGCTGGTGCACACTGCGCCCTCAGAATATCAAGAATAGCAGTGCGGTCCCGCTCTACTGAATGCTGGTGGGTAGCAACCATGCACACGAGGGTGTCAAAGGCATGCCTCAAGGCAGTGACCTCGGTCTCCACCGCCGTCAAATGTGTGTCAGTGACGCGGGAGCCAGGTGGTGGTCATGCATCCCTAGGTGCACCTCTCTCGGTATGGGCTCGGGCGTGTGCACCGCGAGGCCTGAAAGCAAGATTGGGAGAGGGTGGCCTAGGGGATCTCGGCAGAAGATGAGAATGGAATGGATCCAAGATCTGGTGCAGAGTGTGAAGCAGCAGCAGCATCAGAAATGGGAGTCGTCGTGGCAACAGAAGTGGTGACAGACACCACGACGCTCTCAGTGAAGATAGCTGATGCGAGGACAGAAGTAGTGCCAGGAAGTGTAGATGTGGATGTCGAAGTGATAGGATAAAAAGTGATGGGGTCCACAGGGACAGATCGGGTGCTGGCATAGTCAAAAGTGGTGGGGATAGAAGTGGTGGGGACATGCTCTGAAATGGTGGAAATAAAAGGCTTAGGAGCAACAGAAACAGACGTGCCCTCTGGTCCGGTCACCAAAGAAAGTGAGGTAGTGACCTCAGGGATAGAGGTGTGGACAGCCCCGGAAGTAACTACGGTGGTGGTGGGTGTGGAAGTGGTGGTGGCGGGAGCACTGACAGCTGTGGGGACAGAAGTGCTCGTGGGCTGGGTGGCAAGAATGGCAGCGATATCAGGATCCTAGTCAGAGCTGAGCACCTAGTCATCTGTGTCCGCTGCGGCGACTGGTCCTCCTGGGGTCTCAAGCTCGTGGATGGGTAGGATGGAGAAAATGCTAGGTATGACTCAGTCAAGCATGACTGGGGCTACAGAAGTAAGATCAGGGCGGGGCAGATACATATGGTGCTCACGACGGGTGTCCAAGAGATAGATCTAGTGGCGCTCACCGTGCGGCCTAATGATGTGCATGCGAGCAAGCATATCTAAAGTCAGTCAGGTAGGCCCTGTGGGTGCCACTAGACCTACAGGAAGATCAATGCCCACCATGGAGGCAAAAATGGTGAAGAAGCCACCGCAACAGATATCTGTTGTGGCGGAGGCGGTCTGGAGAAGGCGGTGACACAGCCAGGCGGCTGCTTTAGAGAGTAGGAATGGGTGGATCTGACCAATAGGGTGGTAGCACAGAAGGCAGGTCATCCCCATAAGATGGGCAAGCTCAGGTAGTGAGAGGTTCCTGACCTCTGGCCTGGAGAATATGGTGGTTGTGAGGTGGCGCTGGGCATAGCGGAGGCATGGGTAGACTATGGACGAGGACTTAGTCCGGCTAGGGCTATATCCTCGAAGGCCTATGATGCGACGCCAGAACTGCTCGGCGTCGAAAGAGATAAGCTCCATGTCAGGGCCGTATGCCCTGGCGGGGTCGGGGATGGGAGGGAAACAGAAGTGGGCTCGGATCATGGCATGTGTGACCACGACATCACGATCGAGCAATCGAAAGCAGATGTCGTCACCCTCTCGGATGATGGAGCTCATCACCTCGAGGGTGAGGCGCGTATAGGTGGGTGCGTGCATGGCTAGGAGGTGATCGAAGGCAATGGTCTGATATAGCCTATGGACACCCTGAAGGATGTCAAGGCTAACGAGGGCGGAGACGGATGCGGAGCGGGTGGGGACGATGGATTGGTGGGAGATGGCAGTGAAACGCTCGCAGTGAGTCCCTGAAGACGATACCGTACATCCTCAGGGTGGATGGGGGTGGATGTGCAGGTGGTGGTGGTGGAGCAGTAGTGGGAATGGGGGTGGATTAAGTCGGGATGAAAGTGGCGGTAGTGCGTGGGGCCTCTATCACTAGAGGCATGGGGGATGTGAAGCATGAGGGTGAGGATGAGGACGTGGAGGCGTCCAAGTGCTCCTCAGGTGATGGGAACAGTGGCGACGACGTGACAGCCGAGAAGAGGAGGAATTGGGGTCACCGGCCTTCCTCTTCTTTGTTGGGGGCTTCCTAGGTCACAACCTAGGGCATCATGTGACTGGGGTGCGTCTAAGCTACAAAAACACAATATATGGTAATATAAAATAAAAGTGAAAGGGGTATACCGATATCGAGAGTCGCGGCGAAAGCGAATGTGATAGTACGTGTGCGAAGCCTCGAAGCTAAAAATCCCTCAAGCTATCCCAAACCATAGCTTCTCCTCGAAAAGCCCAATAGTACCTGCAATGAATAATGAAGATGATATTAGTAAGTAATTAAGAAAGTAAATGGGGTTTGAGGTTCTAAAATAGAAAATATTAGGAATAGGGTTCGAATTGAGGAGAAATGGGGAGAGAGAGAGAGAGAGAGAGAGAGAGAGAGAGAGAGAGAGAGAGAGAGAGAGAGAGAGGGGGTGGATAGGGGCTAGGTGGTCTGACCGAGCAAGCAGAGGGCGGCGGTGCTCGGGCGACAGCGGCGGCGGTCCGGCAAGCTGTGTGCGGGTCGAGCGGATTAGGGCGAAGGGTTTTGGGGGACTCAGCTGAGAGTTTGATTTGGGGGTGGATTTGGGATTTGGTCGAGTTGATTTGGATTTATATAATTCGAATCGATCTCGGTTTAAGTTGTGGGTCCCAACTCTGCTAATCACTACTCGATCGAGCAGCGCAGACTGCTCGATCGAGTATAAAAAGATTTAAAATTTTGAAATTTGAATCCCTAAGTTGTACCTAGCTACTCGACCGAGCTGCTTACTCAGTTCGGTTGAGTTGAATTAAAACAGAGTGGTGTTTTCTGCTCTTTTTGCTCCTACTGTAGCTCGACCAAGCAGGGTAGCTGCTCGGTCGAGTCCATTAAACTTTCTGAACGCCCTTTTCAGCATATTTGGACTCCTACTGTAGCTCGACCGAGTAGGGTAGCTACTCGGTCGAGTCCAATTGATTTCCAGAGCAACGTTTTCAGCACTTTTGGACCTATTCTATAGCTCGACCGAGCAGGGTAGCTACTCGGTCGAGTCCAATTAGAAACAGATTATTGCTTTGCCCCTTCACTCCATCTTACTGTAGCTTGACCGAGCAGGATATCTGCTCGGTTGAGTAGCCTCTCTTTGGCTCACCAAGCTTAGTGTGGATCTACGCACATCTCCTCCTAGCTCCTTCTCTTTCTTTTCATCATTTGGTATGCTCTCCCCATTGTTCAACATGTAGAAGGAAGAACACATCAGAATTTTTATATTTTTGTATTTTTATATTTTCTAAGGAATTAAAATATGTTTTTATTTTGGTTTTTGAATAAAAAGAACAAAAATCAAGAAATAAAACTAAAAAGATAAAAATTTCGGGTTGCCTCCCAATAAGCGCTTGTTTAAAGTCATAAGCTCGACTCCCTCAAGATTTTCAATTACGCTTGTCGACGTTGGGTGCATATGAAATACGCCTGTCATGCTTCCCAATGGGGCCATGCGGTGGAAGTTGGTGTGCATCTCCTCGTTGGCCGTCAGCGGCCGAAAAGGTCATAGCCTCCGGTTGTTGATCAAGCAATGGTACACCTAGTGGCTCCTTGTGGAGTGCTCGCAAGTAAACGGCCAACGCCTTGTTATGTATACGACATCACCGTCGTCATCTAAGCTCGCCCTTATGGGGTCTTTTGAGATCTCCTCCATGGTGTATTCGTCAGTAGCCTCGTCCTCTGGGAGTTCTAAGTAGATTGCATCCTCGCATGGGAAGCGCTCCTTTATTGGCCTTTGAAGGTGGAACTCGACCTCAATGTTGCCAACATTCATAGATAGCGTCCCCTAATGGACGTCGATCAAGACTCCGGTCGCCACCATGAATGGACGCCCCAAAATAATCTGAGAACTCCCCTTCTCTGACATGTCCATAATCACGAAGTCTACCGGCACGCATAGTCCTCTCGATATTTGGAGAATGATGTCGCGTGCAATACCGACTGGGTAGGTAATAGATTGATCCGCCAATTGGATGCTCATGTCTGTAGGCTCGAGTTCCGTTCATGTACTCAACCTCTTGAAGATAGAGAGCGGCATCAAACTAATGCTTGCCCTCAAATCGATCAAAGCTCTGTCAATAGGGGTGCCGCCTATGGAGCCTGGTACCGTGAAGCTTCCAGGATCTGGCAACTTCTTGGGTTAGGAATTCTTGATGACGGAGGTGCAACTATCTGCTAGCTTTACAGCTTCTTGCTTGTTCTTCCCTGCTATTAGATCTTTCAAGAATTTAGCATAAGTGTGGATCTCCGTAAGCGCATCCAAGAAGGGGATATTCAAGTGGATTCTGTAAGGACCCTCGCTATGAGGAAAACACTAGAAGGGGGGTTGAATATGTTTATACAATTTAAAAGATAGTTATACCAATTTAAATTCCTAACCAACAATTAATGTGTAATGTAAATAAACCCAAATTGAAACAATGCTAACACAAAGATGTTTCAAGGTTTCGAATTACTCCAGTACACTCCCGACTTGTTTCCGGTAATCCTACGTCCCTTCCACCCGGATACCACGGGATACTCAAGTTAGAACCCGGATACCACCGGATACTCAAGTTAGAACCCTAACTTGAGGTTTCCTTTAAACCCACTAGTAGCAACCCTACAAGTGAAATCGAAACACAATCGATGTCCTTGACTCCCACAACTTGGGAGAAAGGAAACCACTCTCACAAACCGAGTGTTAAACTAATATCGAAAGATATGAAATAATGAAATATCAACACTTACAATCACCTATGCATTGAAGTTGAACTTGAAGGAGGAAGTGTATTGTGTGTTGAGGTCTCTTTTCAAAAAGAGAAAATCCCTTTCTCTTGTCACCACCAATTGCCTAGAGGATATCACTTTGATTCTAGTTTGGAGAGAAAGAGAGAATAAGATTGGAATTCTTGGGCTTTTGGATTTGAGAGCTTTGAAAAACTAGAGATTGAAAGCTAGGGGTTTTCAAGAGTTGGTCAAGAAGATGAGTAACCCCTCAATGGAACATTAAAAGCTCTCTGTATATGTTTCCCAAATCCCTAAACAGAATCCCCAAAAATCCCTTTGAAATTCGTGGAGAAAAAGCCAACGGATAGAATTTACACAGTCGACAGTCGACTTTTGAAGAAAACACAGTCGATGGCTGCACTGTATCAGAGGGTAGGTGAGAATTCAAACGGTAACTTACCACATCGGACCGTTGACTGATGAAGAGAAGACATGCGTATGTAAAACTAACAGGCGACTGTAAATCCTTCTACAGGCGACTGGCCGCAATATGGGTAAGCTGAGAAATCTCAGAAAGTTTTGGAAAGACACGACATGCAACAAATGTGGAACACATAGGCGCATGTACCATGGGCAGGCGACAGTGAAACCAACATCAGTCGACTGTCACTAACAACTTGAAACTTTCCAGAGAGTAGAGTATGCAGAGGAATCATAGTCAGACGACAGTTGAAGCATTGACAGTCGACTGTGCCTTGGACATGCGACTGTCAATACAACATCAGTCGACTGGCCAGATGAAAAAGAAAGTGACCTTTGGGCTAAAGAGAGACATGCGACTGTTTAACAAATCACATGCGACTGTAGCTTGGACATGCGCCTGTATTTTGTGCAGTAGTTGCTCGAAGGAGTTAAAGCTTAAAATGCCTAAAAATCAATAGATTAAGTATGTGCATAATAGGCGACTGTAGAACAGATCACAGTCGACTGTTTTGCGACATGCAACTGTAAATCGTTCAGCAGTCGCTTGTTGAAATCACAAAATGCACATGCTTGAGAAATGTGAATTGGAGTCTAAGGAAATGTGATCTAATGATTTCCTAGGACAGAAATGAAGATTTGTGTGTGCTCCAACATAGTTATACTTCTAAGCTATATACTAAAAGAGAATAAAAAAATTACATTTTATAGAAGTCTCTCTTCTATCCAAAGTATTAGCTTGAAATCTTCTAGGAGCTTCAATCACCATCTTTAATCATCCAATCCACTTTTCATGCTTTCATTGATCTTTGAGTGACATCCATTGCTAATTGATCTTCATGATATGCTTATGTAATGGATTAACTACAAATAGGGGATTAGTCACAAGTATTATGTTTGCTCATCATTAACACCAAGTAGGGAGAAGTCCAATACTCAACATTCTCCCCCTTTTTGATGATGACAAACAAACATAAACAAAAATATAAATAATTGTGCTTAATGAAAACTTACTTCCCCTACATAGATGCCAATCAAGTTAGTCAATGTATATAAGGGCATCTATAGATCAATTGAAGCGAGTATGTAAGATATGTATGAATGAAATGATTTTCTTGAAATCTTGAAATCTAGGATTTTATAATCCAAGTTCATTATATCTTACTCCCTCTGAATCTAAGGCAACTTCAATCTTAGATTCAAGTTTAGAATTAGAATTTACTTAGCATAAAATTATGATATGTTTATTTCTCTCCCCCTATGGCATTATCCAAAAAGTGGGAGTTGAATAACAACAACAATATTGCTAAGTAAAACAATCACGAGAGTCTAAAGATAGGATGCATATCAAATGTGATGCCAACATAAAATCAGAGAGAAATCTTCACGAAGGTGCATCTCATTGATATATATACCAAAAGCTCATAAACACAAGAAATCTTAGTTGATTAAAGGAACGAGAATCCAATATCAACATTTCAAACCAAATGAGAAAAACGTCTCACATCACGTCATGTATATAATATAGCATACAAGGAGAGACAATTTCACAATGTGCACATAATTAACATAGAAAAATTGAGACACAGTGCGAAGCAGTATATAATAAAGTAAAAACATTGTCATATATATAATCACAGGATACATGGAGTACAAAATACACTAACAACTCCATATACATCAAAAAAATATGATCGTCATACATACATACAACATCATCCATCAGTACACAAAACAAATCAATATACAAACATACACTCAAACTCTCAACCCTAACAAAATAAATCTAGGCCTAAGGATGAGTAGTCTCCGTGAAGTGTCAATCCAAATTAGCAGCTGATGGGTGAACAGGAGTAGCCAACTCAACTTGGAACTCATGGGCCTCTGGATCAACCGTAGTATCCTCGGGAAGAGGAGCAGCAACAACATCAATGGAGACATCCTGAGGATCAATGACAACAGGATGCTTAGAAAGCTCAGTGAAGACCGGAGGAGGATGCTGAGAAGGCTGAGGAGATGGTTCAAAAGATCTAAGATGATCGGGAAAAGGAATGCCCTGATGCTGGAACAGTAGATGAAACATCTCATAGATACCAGACACCTTCTCGTCCAATAGATCACGAGAGGGTGCAGCAGAGGAAGAGGGCTGATCAGAGGGTGGAACGGTGGATGAAGACGGAGCTGAAGAAGACTGCCTCTTCTTTGATGCTGTCTACAGAGCCGAAGAGGACTTCGACTTAGCAGAAGCATCGAGAAGAGGGCCAAGGGGAATGGTCTTATATGGAGTCAGATCGATCTTGAAATGACGAAAGACTAAAGTGAGGAGTCCTCCATAAGGAATGTGGGAGGAGGCAGTAGTGAACTCAACCTTGTCCATCCGATCAAGGAGGACTCCGACCTAGTTCACAGACATACCAGAGAAAATGGCATACATACAGCGGAGGATCTCTTGAGAAGGCTGATCAGAGGATCCATATTTCGGCAAGATGTTGGACTTCACCACTAGGTGAACAACCCAACCTCTAGCAGAAAACATGGAAGCCCTGATGCCAGAAGAGAGATATGAAGGGATCACAGAGAACATGTCCTGAAGGACAGTCTGATCAAGATCGGCAACGTTTGAGAGTGAGATATCAGCATGTAAGGAGCTAGTGTAAGGAATCCTAAGAATGGTTCCTAGGTAGGGATGGCAGTAATGGCCTAACCTGACTGGCCCGACCCGGCCCGACCCGGTTTTGACCCATCCCGCCCTGGCCTGCAGACGGGTCGGGGCAAGCTTGGGCTTCGTATGCGGCCTGCCCCGCCGTGGTAAACTATAGAAGTTCTAGAAAACCTTACTATTTTGATGCGGACCATGAAGCCAGTCCATAACCCATAACTTATACTCTGTTCTAATGTTCTCCCAATTGAGCCAATTCCCAATTCCAAATTACCAAATATATCACAATTCTCCCAATTTTGAGATAAAAATTTTGTTTTGGATTCATATGGATGGTAGTAATGACCTGACCCGACCGGCCCGACCCGGCCCGACCCAGTTTTGGTAAGAAGTTACCCGCCCTGCCCCTGCCTGAGACCCGCCCTGCCCCGACCCGTAGACAGGACGAGGCAAGCTTGGGTAGTTAAATACCCGACCCGACCCGCAATATTTCCATTCCTATTCCTAGGAGAGTAGGGTCAATCTTGATACATGTCCCCTGAACAACTGTGTCAATCTCACCCGTGTTAGCATACTCACCACGAATGCGATTGGCATAAAATAGCTTGACAAGGAATGGATATGCATGAGGGGAGTCGACATGAGAGAAACGAAACAGATCACCCAAATGGGTCGACGTGAGAATCACGGATAGTCTCTCAGCGGTGAAGGCCTGAAACACAATGACTCACTCACGAAGGAGCTTGATCCCTAGCATAGCATGAAATTTTGCCAGACAAGCATCGCCTCGACAAATGGAAACAAGAGGATCCGCAGGAGGAGGCATGGAAGGATTTTGGCCTTGGGTTGATGCGGGAATAGTCTCGGGGTGGGTGTCAGTAGCCACACGAGTAGACTCAGCTTCAGCGATAGGCTCGATGTGAACACTAATTGGTCAACGCGGACGCTTCTGAATAGGCTCAACGAAGGCTTCTTCTTCGGTGGAAGAAGAAGTAGAGTCGGAAGCAGAGGCAGAAGTAGCCGAAACATCGGAGGGAGGTTCTGGATGCTTGGTGCTGGCTTTATAGGGTTTCTTGGATTTGGCAGCACTGGGCTTAGGGTTCCTAGGTCACCTAGGAACAACGGCTTTCCCTTTGGTCTTGGGAGGAGCCATCGTACGAATCAAGAGATACGATGATAAAAATAAAGCACGAACGAATGACAATCGAAGAAATATACCTAATCCACGACGATCGATGTGGAAGGAGAGAACCAAATTCTCAATCAGATGATTGGGAAGAGAGATTGATGGTTGGATCTCCAATCGACGAGGAAATCGAAGAAAACAGTTGGATTTCGAAGGAAGAAGACGAGGGAAGTCAACTCGGATGAGAGAGAAATAATCGACGGCCTCGTGAATATAAGTTGGGGTCAAATGAATCTGGGCCGTTGGATCGTCAGATCGAGTTAACGAATCGCCACTGAAGTTGACAGTCGACTGATGTACAATCAGTCGACTAGTTGATAGGGTATAGATCAGCTTAGGTTGACAGACAGTCGCCTGTTGAGTAACTCACAGTCGCCTGTCGGAGAGACAGTCGACTGTAACTTACACAACAGTCATCTGACAGAGAATCAAAAAATATGTTGATAAAACAGAGACATCTCAAGATTAGGACATGCGCCTGATGACCAACTTGCAGTCGCTTGTCGTAGAGACAGTCAACTGGAAAATGTTCATCAGTCGCTTGTGCGAAAAATTCAGTCTGCAGTAAGAAAAACTGAGTTGGGCAGGCGACTGTCGAAGAAATGACAGTCGTTTGTCCTGGCCAAAAATGCACAGAGAGGCTAAAATCCATGGATTGAGACAACTCATCCTAGGACCTATACTCTAACGCAACTTTAATCAAGAAATCAATATTAAAATATTATAGATTAACGTACAAATTATGTAAATTAATACAAACAATCAAAATCATCAAAATCTCAAATATATCTCTTTAAAAAATTATAAGAGAAACATGTATCTTATAAAAACAAGAGAAGTAAAATGATGATATAAGTTCAAGCACGATATAACATGAAAGTATGAACTCCTACAATTCAGATTCATCCTAATCCCTAATTCTCCACGCAACCTCACAAATGAATCTTCTTTAAGCAGTTTAGTGAAGATGTCGACGATATGTTTTGGGTTTCAATGTACTCTAAGATGATGATGTCCTTCTTAGCTACATGATCATTAATAAAGTGGTGTCTCACATCTATGTGTTTGGTACGGGAGTGATATACTGGATTCTTGGAAAGACAAATTACACTTTGGTTATCAACCATAATAGGGCAAGTATCACAATTGGCACCATAGTCTTTAAGTGTGTGTCTCATCCAAAAAACTTGTGCATATGCAAGACCCGCGGTGATATATTCCGCTTCAGTCGTGGATAATGATACCGAGTTCTGTTTCTTGTAAAACCAAGAAACTATGGAATTTCCTTGAAAATGACAAGTGCCACTAGTACTCTTCCTATCGAATTTGCATCTGACAAAGTCGGCATCACTATATGAGTTTAGCTCATATGTGCTAGACTTAGGGTAAAGTAGCCCATAATCTAGTGAATGATTGAGGTAACAAAAAATTCGTTAACTACAATCAAGTGTGACTCTTTAGGTCTAGCTTGATATCTAGCACAAAGACATACCGAGAACATAATATTGGGCCTACTAGCGGTTAAGTAAAGTAAGCTACGGATCATACTTCGATATAGACGCGTCAACATCTTTTTCGTTCTCACCCTTGTGTAGATGGGTTATCGTACTCATGGGAGTCCGTTTACTAGAACACGATTCCATCCCGAATCGCTTCAAAAGCTCTCTGGTGTACTTTGTTTGATGTATGAAAGCTACATCCTTCATTTGCCGAATTTGTAGTCCAAGGAAGTAGTTGAGCTCACACATATGGCTCATTTCGAATTCATCCTTCATAGACTTAGAAAATTCTTGGCAAAATATTATATCATCTACATAAACTTGAATTAATAGGATGTCATTTTCATAATCTTTAATGAAAAGAGTTGAATCAACTTCATCCATTTTAAAACCTAAATCCAAAAGAAAGATTTTGAGTCGATCATACCAAGCTCTAGGAGCATGTCTCAACCCATATAACGTTTTCTTGAGTTTGAAAACATAGTTTGGAAATTTTTCATGAATGAAACCGGGTACATAAACTTCTTCATTAACAATACCATTTAAAATTGCACTTTTAACATCCATTTGAAATAACTTAAAATTTTTATGGGATGCAAAAGATAAAATCAATCTAATATCTTCTAATCTAGCTACAGGGGTAAATGATTCTTTGAAATCAATAACTTCCTCTTGCTGATAGCCTTGAGCTACTAACCTTTCTTTATTCCTTGTGATGACCTCGTTCTCATCGGTCTTGTTCTTAAAAATCCACTTGGTCCCAATCACTTGGTGACCACTTGGAAGAGGAACGAGCTCCCAAACATCATTTCTCTCAAATTGCATGAGCTCTTCTTCCATTGGATGTTCAAGAATTGCATGAGCTCTTCTTTGGCTCAATGGTAGATACAAATGCACAGTGAGAGAATTCATTAATTCTAGACCGCGTTCATACACCTACACCAATATCTATAATAATTTGGTCATGGGGGTGATTACGAACCGTTGGATAAGCTTTGGGAATTCCAGCATCACTTGGAATATCTTCAACAATTTCATTAGTATTGTTAGTCTCAATAATAGAATCATTAATTTTAACATTACTAATGGAATCACATAAAACATCTACACTATCAACAACAACATGAGGAATATCAAAATCATCATAAAATGATACGTGTAGTGATTCCTCAATCGTTGAAGAGGTTTTGTTGTATATCCGGTAGGCTTTGCTACGTGTGGAATATCCAACAAAAATTCCTTCGTCGGATCTTGGCTCAAATTTATCTAAGTTACCAAAAGTGTTCTTTATAAAACATTTTGAACCAAAAACACAAAAATATTTAACTTAAGGCTTTTTATCATAAAATAACTCAAAAAAAGTTTTGTTCGTTCGACGTCTCACTATGATCCTATTAAGCACATAGCTTGCCGTGTGCACCGCCTCTGCCCAAAAATATAGTCCAAGATGACTATCATGGAGCATGGTACGAGCACACTCTATTAGGGTCCTATTCTTTCTCTCTACAACACCATTTTGTGGTGGTGCGCGAGGAAAAGAAAAATTGTGAGTAATCCCGTTGTCATCACATAACTTGGTGAAAGATTCATTCTCAAATTCTCCTCCATGATCACTACGAATAGTGATAATGGTGGATCCTAAGAAATTTTGAATCTTCTTTGCAAATATAGTAAACTCTTCAAAAGCTTCATTCTTATTAGTTAAAAATGAAACCCAAGTAAATCTAGAGAAGTCGTCAACGACAACTAATCCATAATGAGCATTACCTAAAGAGGCGGTTTTAATTGGCCCAAATAAATCTAGATGAAGTAATTCTAGGGGCCTCTTAGAAGTTATGCCTTCTTTAAGTTTGAAAGATGATTTACTTAGTTTACCTCTTTGACAAGAATCACAAAAGTTTTTCTTACTAAAAATAATTTTCGGAAAACCTTTTACTAGATCATGCTTAGCTAATTTATATAAGTGCTTAAAATGAACATGACCAAAACGGCGATGCCATAATAGTTGTTCATTTGTATTAGCAACTAAGCAATGTTCTATGGTTTTAGGCAAGCTCAAATAATAAATGTTTTTATACATAATACTGGTAAATAGAATATGTGAATCAATATCTATAATATTACACATGTTGGCCAATTTAGTTCACTAAATAGGTCATACGAGTTAATTTTGATGATAACAAACTAGTCGTGTGACTAACGTCTTTCATTAAGTGATTACAGGGAGCAAAGCGCAAAATAATTTTATTTGCAAGAAGAAGCATGTATGTGGACATTGGTGCAAAAAGGAAATTCAAATGATTCTACATTATCTATATTCAGATTCAAATGAAGACTTGAATTAGTGAAGTAACTGATTGGATACGCAAGGGATTTTCTACTTGAATTCAATCTCCTATTCAGTCTCATCCATAAACACTTTCAAAAGCCTCATCTCATTATCACGCAAAGATGAACAGAAGCAAAACAAAGAGGGCTCTGTTTTTTTATCTCAATCAAAAAATATTAAACTGCCGCACTCTTTTTTTTGATTCTGTTGGTTTTTTTTGATCCCATCGCATTATCAAGCTCACGCACCAGTTAAATTAATTAGTTTTTTTTGGTGGGGCTTCTGAATAACAAACGTTCAAAAAAAAATCAATTGGATTGGTGCTCCTGTCAATTTTTTGTATAACATTAGGAACACACCTTTCAAAAACAAAATCTCTAGTGCCTTTTTTAGCAGAGCTTTTCAAATAAAAAAGGGAACGCACATTATCAAATGCACTTGGCCATTCTCCTTGACAATTAATCATTCAGCGCTCTTCTCTTTCTTTTTCTTTAGGCCTGGAATTTTTAGTGCTCTTCTTTGTTTTCGGCCTGGAAATTTTGGTGCTCTTCATTGATTTCCTTTTGCGCCCGCTGTCAACAACTCACGCACAAAATGCTAATGCTGGCGAATTATTTATTGATGATATGATCAGTTTTGTTCTTTCTTTGCATGCACAGAGAAGGCTGTAAAATAGACATAGGGCTTGCGGAACATCATCACAAGAGGTGCTTACGGCAAGGGGTTCTTCAAGCAAGCTCAAGCTTTCAACGTCTACAAATCTGTTTTGATCGCGCATTCGACTTCGTACCCTCATCTCCTGATCCAGACGTCGGATCGACTCGCCGTTTATGACCACGCGACCACATCTTCATGCCCTTCGCAACAGTTATAGTCTTCTTCGCTCAGTCCTCAGGATTATCCACAGTTTGGACATTTTTCTACAGATTCATCACTGCAGATTCCAGATTCGCGCATCCGACTTCGTACACTCATATCTCATGATCCAGACGTCGGATCGACGAGCCGTTTGCACCCACACAGACACATCTTTATGCCCTTCGCAACGGTGATAGTCTCCATTGCTCAGTCCACAGGATCAAACTCAGTTCGGACGTTTTACTACAGATCAGCCACAGTAAAATTCAGATTCGCGCAGTCATCTTCCGAAGACTATATCTTCCAATCCAGACATCGGATCAGCGAACCGTTTACGCCCACGCGATCATGATCTCACAAAATTTATCACGGTGATATCCCTATGATTTTTATTGTAGTATTAAAGCTATTTGAATCTGTTTTAGTTATGATATTGTATTATGAATAGCTTTACTCTGAAGCTATCTCTGCGCTTTAACTCTTGAACTATATTTGTACGGTGAGATCACTACCCGTAAGTGTGATCAAGTTTATTGAGTGAAATCCTCATAGGTCTTGGGGTCGGAGTTTTGGCGGGGAGCCACTCCGTTAAAAATATCTGTGTCTGATTATCTCTGTGATTGTGATTGGTTTTAAAATTTGTGCTACACACCCTATTCACCCCCCTCTAGGGTGTTTTTCAATTGGTATCAGAGCGGGATTCCTTTTAGACTCAAAGTCTAGTGGAATTTCGATCCTATGGCACAAATTCTGCGCACATACTCATATGACACGCACAATCAAAGAGAAGGTCAGTCGTATCTCAGATCTCCTTTATTTGATGGTACAGACTATAGTTACTGGAAACAACGTATGTCCATACACATCAAAGGTATCGATATGTCATTATGGAAAATAATCAGTGAAGGATTTACACTATTTGATAAACCCACTCCTGAGCAGCAAAAAGAAAATGATCGGTTACAAAATCTAAACTTTAAGGCCATGAGCATCTTGTATTGTGGTCTTAGTAAAACTGAATTTAACCGCATTAGTTCTTGTTCTACTGCTAAGGATATTTGGACGAGACTTGAAGTTACTCATGAGGAAACTAGTGAAGTTAAGAAAAATCGTATTAGAATGTTATTACAGAAATATGAAAATTTTGCTATGCTGCCTAATGAGTCTATTGACGCTATGTTTTCTCGTTTTGCAGATATCGTCAATCCATTGAAATCCTTAGGGAAGGACATCCCAGAGGAAGATCTGGTTGGAAAGATTTTATACTCTTTATCTAGCGATTGGATTCAAAAGAAGACGGCGATTGAAGAAGCACATGACTTGGTGGATATCAGTTTCGAGAAGTTAATGGGAAAATTAATGGCTTATGAGGTTCAATTGAAGATGGCCAATGATAGCACACCAAAGAAGGAAGAGAAATCTAAGAAGGAGGAAGCAAAGGAAAAGAACTTAGCTTTACAAGTTTCCAAAATGCTCAAGGAGGAGATGAATGAATCAGACGATGAAAGCATGGCTCTTGTTACAAGGAAATTTGTGAAATTCATGAAAAATAACAAAATAAGGACGGGAAGCATTTGGGGAACCAAGAAAAACGAAGAGAATGATGGAGAAAGGTCTGCACCTCAGTGTTTCAGATGCAACAAGAGAGGGCACATGAAAGCTGAATGTCCACTTCTGAAAGGAAAAGGAAAGGAAAAGATTGGTGATGGAGAAAAGAGGACATCAAATCGAGGAATGGTGGCTACTTGGGGAGAAAGTGACGCAGAGGAGCTCTCCTCAGATGATGACTGGAACGACAACACTGGAACTTGCTTTATGGCTGGAAATAAAAAGGTAAAAATTAGCTCTCTTGTTCAAAACTTTGATGATGAAATGAATATTAGTGATGATATGTTTTCTAGCATGGAGGAAGCTTATGAATTTCTTGTAGAACTCCTTCAAGAAATGGGTCCTAAATTCCTTAAACTAAAAAAAGTTCATGATTCATTAAAAGAGGAACTAGGGAGCATGACGAGAGAGAGAGAGAGAGAGAGAGAGAGATGAGCTTTTTGTTAAGTGGAAAGAACAAAAGGAAATAATATACAATTTTGATGAAACCCAATTAGAAACAAAAACATTAGAGATAGAAAATACTAATAAAAAATTGGCTACATTAGAGCTTGACCACGTTAATTTAGCTAAAGAATTAAAAGAGAAAATTAGTATTCTTGGTTCTAAAGATTCTGAAATAAAATTATTGAACCTAAAAGTGGCTAGCTATGAAGAAAAATTAGAAGAGCTTGAAAAAGAAAATTCTAATTTAATAAAAGGAAAACACATAGCCAGTGATTTAGAAACTAGCGAAAAAGAAAAAGGATATGAGACTAAGATTAGTGAACTTGAGAATGAAAATCAAAGTCTTAGCTTGACATTAAAGAAATTCACAAATATCCAAGAAAGATTTAATAAGATGATAAATGGGCTAAATGAACAATCTAGTAAACATGGTCTTGGCTTTCAGAAAGAACAACCTAAGAAAAAAACTAGGAAGATCATTGAAAAGAATTTTGCAAGAGACATGAGCTTTCACCTTTGCATGCACAAAAATCATATGTCATCTACTAATAAGCATTTCAATATTACATGTTTTTATTGCAACAAAAGTGGGCATGTTATGAATGATTGCTTGGCCAAATATTATCCTGAATATTTTATATGGGTTCCAAAGCATCACACTAACAATTGTGGATCCAAAATTTGGTTACCAAAGGGTGCATCTTCTTTTGTAGGTGCATCTTCAAGTGGAAAAAGACAACATTTGTTGACTTGATAGCGGTTGCTCGAACCACATGACGGGCAACAAATCCCTCTTCACGATGCTATCAAGGAAAGATGGAGGGACGGTTATTCCTGGAGATGGAAAGTAGTGCAAAATCTTGGGTAAATGTAACATTGAATCATCAGATATTGCAGGTGGCTTGGATGGACTGGAGATAAACACTAGCAATTCCAATGAGCAAGAGAACAACAATGATGGTGTACCAAAAGAAGCAGAAGCTGCTACGTTATCACAAGATCTCCCTAAGGATTGGCGCTTCAAGAAGGATCATCCAAAGAACCAAATCCTTGGAGACACGACGGAAGGTATACACACTAGAAGTAGCTTTAATTTGATGGCCCTTAAACCAAAAACAATTTTGCTTCATTCGAAGGGAGTTGGGGATTATGTCACTAATTGAGCATTAGCACGCATATCCATGCACATACACATGCTTAAAAATTGTATCTAAGCTACACACATTGCACACTATTTCATCTTTACATGGGTTTGGTCATTCTTTGTATGTGCATGCATGATCGTTATCACTATTATTGATGTCGGTTGAGAATTTAATATGAACCTTGTTAGACATCTTAGAAACATTAAAATATTTTTGATGATGATGCACCATATTATTGTAAAATCTCCATGCTTGATTTATTTATGAAAAAGTGAAACTTGTAAGCATACCAAATTGTATGAATCAAATAAATTGATTGAGTCTTATAAACTATGGAGACAATTGGATGTGCTTAGATTCTAAAGTTTCTGAATTTATATTTTATCTATACAATTTTGTGCGCTTAAATCTCTATGGAAAATTATTTAGTAGGAGTCGAGTATGTCGATGCCTTCATGCGTCACTATTCTGAGACACCAACATTGTAAAAAAAAATTACAATGAGCATTTATTAAAAAAATAGAAAAAGAAAAAGGGAATAGCAAAACATCTTCAAATATACTACATTTGATATCGGCGGCTAGTAACCGGATTTCAGGGGTTTGTTGAGCAATGCGTATGAAATATGGTAGATGAAGTAACCACTTAGCGTACCTCAATTCCAAAGGACCCGAAATTTAACACCATGGTATCCCTTGATTGGTGTCTCTCTACACATTACTTATTGATTATTCCATAGCAACGAAGGCTCAAAAATTGTATTAGATAATCTTATATTTTCATCTCTTAGTTTCAAAGCACCCTTCATGTTGTCAAAGTGTTTCATAATACAACATCTTCCTGTTATATTTCTTACAACGACCGTATGCTTTCAATGATAACGACATTTGTTATACTTTAAGTTCGTGGGGAAAAAGCATTAATATGAGCATTGTCATCAATTTCTTGTTTCTTCGATATGCTAAACTTGTTTCATGTCTCATTCTTAATCTCTTCTATATTTGTGTGATCTTTTCGATTAATGGCAAAAGGGGGAGAGTAGAAAAATAGTGGAAAAATAATGCACAAGGGGGAGATGTGCACATTTTGAGGGGGAGCTTGTTACAACTTTTCATGAGAACACATCGATAGGGGGAGCTTTGTATGATGTTTATAGTCATATGCAATATATGACTTGCTCTTTAATATCATTTCTCAATTTTTCCAGACTTGTTTGCCATCATCAAAAAGGGGGAGATTGTTGGCCTATTTAGTTCACTAAATAGGTCATACGAGTTAATTTTGATGATAACAAACTAGTCGTGTGACTAACGTCTTTCATTAAGTGATTACAGGGAGCAAAGCGCAAAATAATTTTATTTGCAAGAAGAAGCGTGTATGTGGACATTGGTGCAAAAAGGAAATTCAAATGATTCTACATTATCTATATTCAGATTCAAATGAAGACTTGAATTGGTGAAGTAACTGATTGGATACGCAAGGGATTTTCTATTTGAATTCAATCTCTTATTCAGTCTCATCCATAAACACTTTCAAAAGCCTCATCTCATTATCACGCAAAGATGAACAGAAGCAAAACAAAGAGGGCTCTATTTTTTTATCTCAATCAAAAAATATTAAACTGCCGCACTCTTTTTTTGATTCTGTTGGTTTTTTTTGATCCCATCGCATTATCAAGCTCACGCACAAGTTAAATTAATTAGTTTTTTTGGTGGGGCTTCTGAATAACAAATGTTCAAAAAAAATCAATTTGATTGGTGCTCCTGTCAATTTTTTGTATAACATTAGGAACGCGCCTTTCAAAAACAAAATCTCTAGTGCCTTTTTTAGCAGAGCTTTTCAAATAAAAAAGGGAACGCACATTATCAATGCACTTGGCCATTCTCCTTGACAATTAATCATTCAGTGCTCTTCTCTTTCTTTTTCTTTAGGCCTGGAATTTTTAGTGCCCTTCTTTGTTTTCGGCCTGGAAATTTTGGTGCTCTTCATTGATTTTCTTTTGTACCCGCTGTCAACAACTCACGCACAAAATGCTAATGCTGGCGAATTATTTATTGATGATATGATCAGTTTTGTTCTTTCTTTGCGTGCACAGAGAAGGCCGTAAAATAGACAGAGGGCTTGTGGAACATCATCACAAGAGGTGCTTATGGCAAGGGGTTCTTCAAGCAAGTTCAAGCTTTCAACGTCTACAAATCTGTTTTGATCGCGCATTCGACTTCGTACCCTCATATCTCCTGATCCAGACGTCGGATCGACTCGCCGTTTACGACCACACGACCAAATCTTCATGCCCTTCGCAACGGTTATAGTCTTCTTCGCTCAGTCCTCAGGATTATACACAGTTTGGGCATTTTTCTACAGATTCGTCACTGCAGATTCCAGATTCGCGCATCCGACTTTGTACACTCATATCTCATGATCCAGACGTCGGATCGACGAGCCGTTTGCGCCCACATGACCACATCTTTATGCCCTTCGTAACGGTGATAGTCTCCATTGCTCAGTCAACAGGATCATACTTAGTTCGGATGTTTTACTACAAATCAGCCGCAGCAAAATTCAGATTCGCGCAGTCATCTTCCGAAGACTATATCTTCCAATCCAGACATCTGATCAGCAAACCGTTTGCGCCCACGCGATCATGATCTCACAACGGTGATATCCCTCTGATTTTTTACTGTAGTATTAAAGCTATTTGAATCTGTTTTAGTTGTGAGATTGTATTGTGAATAGCTTTACTCTGAAGCTATCTCTGCGCTTTAACTCTTGAACTATATTTGTACGGTGAGATCACTACCTGTAAGTGTGATCAGTTTTATTGAGTGAAATCCTCATAGGTCTTGGGGTCGGAGTTTTGGCGGGGAGCCACTCCGTTAAAAATATCAGTGTCTGATTATCTCTGTGATTGTGATTGGTTTTAAAATTTGTGCTACACACCCTATTCACCCCCTCTAGGGTGTTTTTCAACACATACCCTCTCCAAATTTAACCTTGTAACCCTTGTCACAAAGTTGACTAATGGAGATAAGGTTATGACATAAACCACTAACTAAATAGACATTTGTAATAAGTGGGTTGGAAGGATTACTGACTTTGCCTACTACAATGATGGTTCCCTTTTGATTACCTCCAAAAGTGACAGTTGCACCATCCTTGATGCTAATCACTTCAGAGAGCAATGTGCGATCTCCCGTCATGTGTTTGGAGCAACCATTATCGAGTATCCATCCTTTATTTTTAGAGCCAATACGACTTTTATTGCTCTCTTTCTTTTTCTTTGGTACCTAAATAATATACCATAAGCTCATGGTACCCAAGCTTTGTTGGGTCCAAGGGAATTAGCCCTTTGGAAGCCAAGTCCAAGTGGACTTTCACTTCCCAACATAATTACCACTACTTATTCCATCACTAAAATAGGAGTCAACATAAGCATTCCTATCAATTATGCTAGTGTTCTTAGGACCCCAAATTGTGTATGTTTTGGGTGTCCTTTTCATAGTTGCATGCACATTTGATTGAATTCTATGTGTTGCGTGCTTCCTAGGAGCATGAGTTCTAGCATAAGAATATGGAGGTGGATAAGCATTGGACATATATGGGTTGTATGCAAAATTAGGAGCACGCATGTTATATGCAACATATGGAGCATGCATAACATGAGGTGGATGAGCATACATGGAAGAATGATGTGTATGAACATATGAACGTGTAGGGGCACGTGCATGAGTATTTCTCATGTGTGGGTTTACCCGTGTCCGTGGGTGTAGAGCATAAAAAGTGTCATTAGTGTCCACATGTGAAGTAGGAGATTTCCTACGTGAATGAAAGTTGGTGTACATATATGCATGACCTTTCTTTTGGTTTCCACCCATAGTGGGTTTCTTGCTAAAAGGAAGAGATTTTGAAGTGGTGGCCTTCTTGGTAGGTTTACTACCAATAGTGTTTTTGACACCACTTGTGGATGCACCGGAGGATGGCCTCACAAAATCTATAGTTACACCACTATAGGAGGTGCGAGATTTGGATGCATTTGCTTCCCCATAACCAAGTCCAACACGATGTGTGACCGGAAAGTGGTTTGCAAACAATTCATCCAATTGCCCTTTCCCTTTGTTAAATGTAATGGCCCTAGTGCCATGTGCACTAGGGTACGTCTCTTTGATTGATGCACGCAGTATACGTATACTTGAACGTACTGTGCTTTGTGCCTGTGTGCCTCTGTAGTGTATGCAGAAATGATGTGTTGGATGACCTATTGGATGCTAATAGACGTATATGAGGCAGTAAAATGATGGGCATTGTTGGATTTATGAATTTGTAGCGAGATTCGAGTTAGTGGGTGTGTATAGTAAATCGTACTTTTAATATTATTTTAATGCGGATTGTTTTAAGATAATTAATGTGCGAAGATTATTTTAAGAGATGTCATGTATGAAGATACTTTAGAAGAGGGATATGTTTTAGAGTATGGCAAACTTGTTAATTGAGGGTCTTCAAGAAGGAAGCCTTTTATTTAATTTCCCCTTCACTCTTCTACAATCTTCTTCATACCTCCTTTAATTCTTTTATTTCCCCATTCTCCCTAACCCAAACACTGCCGAATTATGTCCTCAGGTGGCCGAATGACATCAGGTCAAAAAAGGGGAAAGAATTAAAAAAGAAGGGAAAAAGGAAAACAAACAAAGGGGGAAAATCCCCATCTTTCTACACTTTTACCTCTCATTCTCTCTCTCGCGTTGGCACTAGCCCAGGCCCCCTCTCTGGCCGAATTGAGCCCAGGCAAAAGCAAAAAAAAATGGAAAAAAAAAAGAAAGGGAAGAAAGAAAGAAGAGAGGAAGGAAGGAGAAAATTCAAAGCAAGGAGAAAGAGGAGGAGATTTAGGGTTTGGAGCTTGGGGTGGAGAGCTATGGTGGGATTCATGGAATTGATGGAGGGGATTGCTTCATCCTAGCTTTGAGGTAGGAATTCATACCCCAATAGTGTTATAAGTGCATGAAGCATGTTTAATTAGAAGTTGCCATCTCTTTTAAGTATGACGAACTTGTAAACTAGATGCTCTCTTTTTTTGGTAGGGTTCTCTACTAGTGCAAATAATTTGAAATTGGCTTGTTGTTCTAGTGGTAGTATTAATTTGGAGGAAAGTTGTGGTTTTAGATGTTTTTCTAATGCTAGATAACATCACTATGTCATAATTGTGCTAATGGTGATATCCTTCATGGCTTTATTAATTGAATTTAGTATCTTTGAGAGCATCTTGCTATATCTCCATGTGCCTTGGATAAAGGTTAGTAGCCTTCTTTAGTGTAGACATAAACTTGCATTTGATGTTGTGATTTCAATGTCTAATTTTAATGTTGGTAGCATTAATGTTACATTCTTCAACTTCCTCTTTGAGAATGGTCTTCAGTTTTAGTAAGAGGCATTCTTGGTTAACATTCCTATCTCTACTTGAGAAGTTCCCTCATTTGACAAGGCTTATATTGGTATAAACATTAATGAAGCTTAGCTTTTTCGTAAGGATCATAGTGGCCTTCACTAAAATACCCATTTATAACCTCCTTTAATAGTTTGCTGAAGGTAGTATTTACTTAGAGTCCCCTCATTAGCTTATCTAAAACAAGTACCTCCATTAAAGTTCCTAGGTTTAATCTATACCCCCTTGAATTTCACTAGAGCATCCATTCTTAGTATGGGTTTTTATTTAGTCTTCATGTTTAGCCTTCATAAATGTTGCATTTTAGTGTTGCTTCTGGTTTGCTATAATCTCTTGAGTAGCATGTAAGTAGGATTCTCTATTTCATGTGGTAATTATTAACTTTAGGGATGTTATGGGTGCTCATGTGTTATGTAAAATGAAAAAGGAGAAACTTTATACCTTGGAGAATTATTTGTTGTTCATTCCTTAGCAAGTAGCAACTCTCCTTAGCATACTCATTAAAGATAGCTTCTTATGTCTTAAATTGCTCTCTTTATTGTGTAAGAATTGTGTAAGAACGCTTATTTGGTGCACTTTGGCCTACTTTTTCCTAAGTTTCTCTCTTTCCTAGAGAGAATTAATAGTTAAAATGCCAATTTAGGTATTGTTCTTTCATGTGTTTATGCAAGTTGCCACCTTGAAGTTCTTACAATGAAAGTTGTTATTTTAGTGTAGGCTAATGGCTTAATGGACTCCCATGCACCAGCTCTCATGTTGATGGAACATGCTCATAAATGTTGTTCCTTAATTGAAAATGTTACCTATGTTGTTAGCCTGATCCTCTTATGGTGTGTTTGTGAGCTAGTAGAGAAATTTGGCCCTTTATAAGTGGGAATGTGTGGGATGCCTCTTGACATTTTGACCTTGGGTCTTTTGTGTGCCTTTATTGTTGTTAAATGGGAGAAGAGAAAGAGGGTGTGACCTCTGATTCCATGGTGCCAGGTTGCTTCCATTTTAATTGTAAATTGGTTGATTTGTGAATGATGTGATAATTGCTCCATGAACTTGTGGTTATGGGTTCTACTATGATGTGGGAATGAAAGGATGGTGTAATGGAAATGGGGCTGGTTGGTTTCATAAAAGGTGTTGGAAAGTGCAATGTTGTCTTGAGTATGTGAGAGTGAAATAATGTTTTAGTCCTCCCATTGGAGGGTGACACAGGTTGGGGGAAATCCGAAGTATCGGGTAGGCCTATGGGATGGACTGGTTGTGGTGTCTTTGAGGTGTTGTGTGGTGGGTACACTTGCACTCCTGACGGGCTAGCGCGGCGGGGAGTGTAGAGTGGTACCCGAGGCTCCTGACGGGCTAGCGCGGCGGGGAGTCCTCTTTGCTCTCCCACACAGTTGGGAGAGGTCCAGTCCCATATGTCGTATTCGATATTAGGATTCCAAAAGCTAACATTGTATGAAATTGATTGACTGACTTTCTTTTACGCTTTAGTCGTACTTGTCGTGATTTACTGTTACTATCGTCACCCCTCCCCTAATACCCTCTGCTATGGTTATGTTCTCTTTCTCCTGCGTGTGCTTCCTTTTGTTACGCATGCCATGTTAGACATGATACCCTTGCTCGTAGCACCTTGCACTCAGTAGTAGCATTAGAGTGTGTTGCATTTAGGGGGAGTATGGAATTCCTACTGGGTCACGTGTTGACGTGTCCCGTTGAATTTTCAGGTGTTGGAGTTAGACTGGATAGTTGGAGCGGGGGATTCAGCTGGAGTTGGTGTTCCGAGGTGTAGTTATAGGTTGGGGTGGCGAGGGGCGAGGTGAGAGCTTGTACTTTTGGGTTTCTTTTGTTCGGGATAGACCTAGACCCTTGTACTTAGGGTTGTGAGAATGGTGATCTTGATGTATAAGATGATCATTGGACTCTTGGTGTTGATAATTAATCAGATGGTTCAGTCTAGCTTCCTGTGTGATTTTAGTTCCCTATTGATTTAACTGTGTTGTTTCTCTTGTTGCGCTGTGTTGGCCTTTGCGTGTCTGTGATTCCTTGTGTTTGGTGTTTGGTGTTTCTTGTGAGCATTACAGGTACTATTCCCAGCAGCGCGCAGTGGACCTGCATGTAACAACCCGAACTCGGGGCCCGTTACTTATTTGATATTTGCGCAGGTCCTGCAGGTTACCAGTGAAATCAAAATAGCCACGATGCAGAGATGTACAAAAATACTCAAATAGTGTCCAATTATTACTATCCATACTGTACAAGATGTCCCAACAAATATACATGAAAGAGGAAAAGTACATAAGTGAAAATAACGCTGGAAGCTGCGGTCGAATCTGGCGCTATTAGCTCAGGAGCATCTACCTCCATATGTACGTCGTCTGCGGTGCCACGGAGATGGAACCGTAGGTAAGTCACAACAATTCTAAATATAGAAAAGAAGCAGTGTACAAGTATGACGAAAGTAACTACGTACAAGCATACCAGAGCGAAAAGTAAAGTACTGAGCAACAACTGTACACAACTGAGTAGTAAAAGTAAACAGAACTGAAATGAAAGAACGACTGTACTGTGGTGGTTGTCACGCCCCGCTTCCCTAAAATGGAGGCGAGACGTGAAAAGGTCCGCACGAGAGTGGAGCTGTGAAGCCCCAAACCCGATAAGCGTCAATAAAACATAAGCAGGTCCCTGTAACCACAACGGAACAACAATAATAACACAAGGAGAGACTGAAATAAAATCTCATATCTCACAAATTGTCCAACATGAAAAATAAGTTCAACATCCAGAAAAGCCACCAGGCTAAAAGAAAGAGTCTAAAGGCCCAGAACAAGGCCAACAAAAGCAACATCGCAACAAAGTATAGGTGCTATGCACCGACAACAAAATAGCAGTCTAAGCAAAAGGAAAACACAACGAAGACACTAGGACTGGTCCCCAGTGTCCACGTACTCCCCGTCAAACACAAGCTCGGGCTCGGCGTCAGCAAACACCCCGTCCTCAACAAGGTACTCAGGCTTAGGATCTAACATGTGTCACCCAAAAGAGTAAAGGGGCACATGTCAGCAAGTCTAAAAGACTTGGGCAAGGAAACTGAAAGTACGGCAACTAGCAACCTAGCAGTTATAGTATGCATGACATGGCAGTTATACATGAGTGCACAAGCAAGACATGGCGAGACAATAAGTACAAGAAAACAATTTACGGGACAAGACAAGAGTAGCCAAGCTACTAACAATCTCAATCAGTTTACTAGCCACGTTTCACGTTGTTTTGTAGATGTTTACGCCTTACAGCTGAATGGTTTCACATTCCCGCTGATTGGCCGCTTAACAACTACCCCAAACCCAGAGTTTACGCCTTACCACTGCAGTTGCTGATCGGGCAGACTCCCAGTTGATTGGCCGCTTAACTCTTACCCCCAATACCCACATGCAATCGAGCCAGGGTCCCCGCACACGAGCTCAGTAAATGAGCCAGGGTTGCCCCGCACAGGAGCTCGCATTCTAGTTCACGGTTCATAAACATTTGGCGTAGGGGTGCACCTAGCCGGAAACAAGCATTTCGGGCATTGGCTATCAACCAACACATGGCCCACTTCTGGAACACGAGCCAGGAACACAAGCATTGTAGCGAAGCTACGCAATCACGGAAATACTTAAAGGATGCAATGACATGACAATTAATTTGCGTACCGTTAATGGAAAGTAAACATGACATGGAAATTGTGCAACATGCTAAATGTCGGAACTAGCTTCGTTGTCAAGCTAGTTCCCCAATTTGCACCTAGGCGAGTATCATTTCGTCGCCTAGCCTCTTTTACGCCTACAACAAGCAAATGGCCTAAAACATGGCCTAAACCCTAAGTGGCAAGTTTCACTTGCCTAGCACCGGGGATGACGATCACGAAGGTTCGTCTCGCGGATGCTAATCTACGGGGGAGTCGCTGTTATGGAGAGACAACCATCAAAACAACATTTATTCATTAGGGTTTTATAAAAACACAATAGGTTATGAAAACATCAAGAGATCGATCTCTTACCGTGAGGAGGCGGAAGAAACACTCCGGAGAACCTAAGGAACAGATCTGGAAACGAATGGAGAAGTTTGGAGAACTAGGGTTTTTGGGGGATTTTGGGGATTTTGGGGATTTGATGTAGATTTGGGGGAGATGAGAGGTTGAATGTGTTGAGGGAGGTCTTGGATGATTGATCTTGGGCTTGGGATGAAGGAATAAGGGTTTGGGGAAGAAGGGGGCTCAATGGGGGAGAAACTAGGGTTTTTGGTCGAGTGGAGGAAGAAGAAAACGTTTGGGAGGGGTTTAAATAGGATGGACTGGCGGCTGCCCAGAAATTAGGGTTTTAACACAGATTAGTCGGTCAAAGAGCAACCACTGACCGACTAGTTTGGCAACTAGTCGGTCGGTCGACCAACGCAGACCGACTAAGTGTAAACAGTAACTCCTGTACAGAATTAGGATTTAGATTTAGTCGGTCAAAGAACAACTACTGACCGACTAGTTCGACATCTAGTCGGTCGATGAACGTTCTTAGACCGACTAAGAATGAACAGTACTGATACCAAAAATTAGTTGAAGAGTTAGTCGGTTAAAGAAGCATTGCTGACCGACTAGTTTGCAACCTAGTCGGTCAACCAACGTTCTTAGACCGACTAACGATAAACAGTAACTCCTGAATAATTTAGAAAGCCAACTAGTCGGTTCAAGAAGGATTGCCGACCGACTGGATCGTCATCTAGTCGGTCGGTGCCCCTTCTTACACCGGCTAATAAGCACCAAAAGTTCCGATACGGAGCGCGGAGCTCCGGGATCGATTCCTAAGACTCCTAGGCTTGATCTAACAGTAAGATACGACCGTTATGAAGCCCGTCACGAATGACATACTTCGAAATCGACGATCCTAAGGAAGAAACGAGAAAACACAACGAAACGATCGAAAACGAAAGTTACGGAGACGAAAACCACCCATGAGGGGAAAATCCAACAAAACATATAATATAATATAATAAATCCAGATACATGAAAACCAGTCGTTACAGTGGTACGAGTGTAAAACAGGCTAAGGAAGTGAAACATGCTACTGAGGTAGCTACAAGTGCGACAGGTAAAATACGGGTGACTGCACTGGTGTGGTAAGTAAAGTACATGTAATGCATAAAGTAAAGGTGACCGTACAAGTACAATGAGCAAAGTGTAAGAGCAATGGTGAGACTAGCAGGCATGAGCTGTAACGATATTAAACATGCAAGGTACTGAATAAGACGGGCAATCAATAGTTGTTTTGATGTTGGCATCAACGAACTAAACTATGTGCTGTGACTCACGTAGGAAAGTATGATATGCAACCATGGGTCACCTCCGTTGCCACGGGGGGCCAATCCCGGGCGTCAACCACAACATACTTTTAAAACGAGACGAGACGAGACGAGAGAGAGTGACTCCGGTCATAGCTCCCACACTTTCTCTACAATGAGTTACCCCAAACCCCAGTGTCATATGGGTTGATTACATGTTTCTTACGAGATATTCCTTTAGACATTTCACGAGATATTCCACGAGATATTCCACAAGTTGTTCCACAAGTCATTCTACGAGATATTCCACGAGATATTCCATAAGTCATTTTACGAGATATTCCACGAGATATTCCATAAGTCATTTTACGAGATATTCCACGAGACATATCACATGCTGTTATCAATTCCTTATTTACGAGGATAGCTAAACCAGGACTACTGGTTGACTTTCTTATTGAAAACCAGAAAGTAGTAACTCATTCCAAAGCAGACTGTGCAAAAGCGAACTGAGGATAAAGACAAGTCCAAAAACGGTGATACTGATCCCATGCTTTGAGCATGTAGTATTGTTGTTTAGCACACAATTTACCCAAGTTGATGATTGTGTGCTTCACCACCAAAGTTGAAAGTTGGCAAAGTAATCTGTAGTTGATTATTTCCTTATTAGATTTGGTCTCTAGTTTGGTTCAAGTCAAGTAGCCGTTCGGAGGCTATATTGGTGTCCTAAGTACATACGAGGACACTAACTAATTTTCTAATTTTTAGAATTATTCGTGACTTACATTATCGAGCTCGTCGTGGCAAGACGAGGTTGGAACGAGAAGAGCTGGTGCACGAGGATTGGTACCTGCAATCGCAAAAATACTCCGTTATTGAATATACTCATTTTCTATTTAATTAACCGATCGTTTTGATTTTCAAAACTGGTTGAAATGGTGTCGAAAAACGTTCTAAATTTTTATGTAGGCTAGATATGATAAAAATAATTTTACTGTAGGAGGAAATATTTTTCTGAGACTTATAGTAATTTTTATAATTTTTGAAAGCCCAAAAACAATTTTAAAACTATTTTTCAATTAGTAACGTATTTATTCAAACATTTATTCTGGATGCAATCTGCATCGGAATGGTTCACGTGAGCTGTCAAAATGACCGTATCGAAGAGTACTATAGCATATATTTTTATCACATACTAGTTTAACGGGAAAATAAGGAGTTATGGATTTTTAAATGAAAATAACATATTTAACTTTTAGGCTTAAAAATTAATTTTAGAAAAACTAAGTGTCAGATTGAGATGAAACTAGTGCCATTGGGTCCAGAATGTCATTTCTGATTTTCTGGAGCTAGTCTCATATTTTTCTGAGGCTTATATAATTTGTTATCAATTATATATCAAAAACCCTTATAATCTAATTATGAAAATAACGTATAAATACGAAAATACGTTAGTAAAATTACGTATTACAAATACGCTCTCACCCCGTACCCACCTTCTTCCTCTTCTTACGCGTGTATGGGGAGCAGCTTCGTCGGAGGTGGAGCTAGGCACGACGGTGGTGTCGAGCGAGGACGGCGGCGGATCCAGGCGGCGGGGCGACGCGTCAGTGGCGGCGGGGAGTCGACGTCAGGACACGGATATGGCGGCACAGGAAGTAGCAGCAGCAGTGGCTGCTTGACGTCGCAGCGGGCTCCGGCGAGGGCGCTGCTTGACGGCGAGGCGACGGAGGCCTCGGGGTGCGGCGGATTCGACGGCGGCGTTAGGCGGGGCCGGTGGCGACTCGGTGCGGGGCAGCGGACGTGGGTCAGAGGCGGTGCTGCAGCTAGGCGACGGTGAGCACGTCGTGCTGCGACGGCGTGAGCCTCTCGAGGGGCTTCGTGGTTGGACGGGGCTTCGGAGGTGACGAAATGGCGGGTTACGTACGGAGCGTTGCTCGGGGGATGGCGGAGAGCAGCGGGGCACGATGGCGGCGTCGCGGCTTCAAGGCGGAGGCGGGAGCGGAGGGTGGTGTGCTCGGAGGAAGACGGGCGGGGTCAGGCCTTCAAACGAGAGAACGAGGAAGGAGAGAGTCTGAGAGGGTGAGTGAGATAGGGAGATGGGTGAGAGGCCTTGCCGTGGGTTTGCGCGTGGGTTAGGTTTGCTGTGTGCGTGAGTTGGGTTAGGGAGAGAAAAAGATAACGCCCTGGGGAGGAGAACGAAAGGTAGGGGGGTTTAAATATTAAACGTAATTATTATAAAACTAAGTATGTATTAAATACTTAGTCAAAGATGGTTTAATGATGTTAGGTAGAGTTTAGACTAAGTGTAGAAATTAGGGTGTGGCATGAAACTCATGGTGGCATACATGTAGGGGTTAGGTAGGTGAAAGTTAATTAAAATAGTTAATAGGGTAATTAGTAATTAAGTAAAAAGGTTAAACGTAATTAGTAGATAAATACAAAATTACGATTTTGCCCATACTAGTAAACGTGTCCGAAAATTACGAAACCATACCCACAAGATCGTATCGTCGTGAGGATCGCGAATACGAAGATCGTTTCAGGGTTTGAGCTAAGGAGATACTGGTTTTAATCCAAAACGTTTAGGACGCGGGTTTGCGGGTTCTCTATCGATTTGACTTCAGAAAATTACGAAATTAATGTGGGAAGCCCTAAATGGTCATAGAATGTTACCGTAGAAGTTTGAAAACGTTTTGATGATGTTTGTATAGAAAATAAATTCATTAAGCCAAAACGGTAATAACTGAAAATGAATTTTTATCAGATCTTTTAGAGGTATTTGTTGAAATCCGATCTTACTAAAATACTTCATAACTAGTCTGGTATCTCAAAATATTTTTATAAGAAGTTTTTGAAATCGTAAATCTCCTGAGAATCCATTATAAAATAGTTTAAAAATTGAAAATACGTGAATAGTTGTATTGAAAAAATACGGACCGTTACATTCTACCTCCTTAAAATAATTCCGTCCTCAGAATTTAAAAATCTCTTTGAAACAAATAATTGATGTTATGAAGAAGCTTAAGCAAATAAATGATAGAAAAGATAGTAATCTATAGCATCAAGAAAACAAGAGATGTTATGTATGAATACATGCTATTGACATCACTATAGCTTCTGTAACTAGTCAAAATAGGCTCAGATAGAAGAAGGAAGATGAGTTCAAGAAAAGATGACGAAGTAGCGGCATCAGCTTACAAGTCTCGGTTTGATTCGTCTCAAATCCTCCAATACTTCTGAGCGTTCTTCGATTCGCTTTCGTTGTCGAAATCGAACTTCTGGTGATCGAAAAGTCGAATGCTACCCTCCTTAAAATAGACGTAGTTAGAGTCCAAGCGTACTAAAAAAATTCTAAGAGGTCAATCAAAAGGTCATCAAGCTAAAGGAAGGGTGATAGTGATGAAGGTCGATGGCGTTACATACTCATGATTCACGTCCTTGTGGTCTAGCGGAACACGGCCAGGAAAGTGACTAAGCCAGGATCACTTACCCAAAGTCTAGCAAGGGTGATCCAACAAACTTAGCCAAGCACATTGACCGGATCATGGTCCATTGAAGGAAGCTTATCATTTATACGTGTGCCATCATCAACTGAAGGAAGGGTGATGATAATGAAGTGGGTAGATAGTTCAAAAAATCACTATAACTGCTAGCAAAGAGGTTGTTAGGGAGGGTATAACCAAGAATCGAACACGAGTTCCTAAGCAAGGGTTAAGAGTTCAAAGGAAGTGATAAGGATCAAGGAAAACCTAATGAAGATGGTAATAAGGACGTTTTACCCGTATTTCCAATACAGGTGAACACTCGAGACATCCTGTACTCGAGGTTAATTTGAGTATTTTATATTGTACATCCTGATCTTGCTATATTGTTTACGAGGTAATTAGCGCGGACCTGCGTGGGCCACCAAACTGTAACAACCTGAACTCGGGACCAGTTACTCATTTGATATTTGCGTAGGTCCTGCAGGTTACCAATGAAATCAAAATAGCCACGATGCAGAGATGTACAAAAATACTCAAATAGTGTCCAATTATTACAATCCATACTGTACAAGATGTCCCAACAAATATACATGAAAGAGGAAACGTACATAAGTGAAAATAACTCTGAAAGCTGCGGTCGAATTCTGGCGCTATTAGCTCAGGAGCATCTACCTCCATATGTACGTCGTCTGCGGTGCCACAGAGATGGAACCGTAGGTAAGTCACAACAATTCTAAATATAGAAAAGAAGCAGTGTACAAGTATGACGAAAGTAACTACGTACAAGCATACCAGAGCGAAAAGTAAAGTACTGAGCAACAACTGTACACAACTGAGTAGTAAAAGTAAACAGAACTGAAAGGAAAGAACGACTGTACTGTGGTGGTACGAGTGTAAAACAGGCTAAGGAAGTGAAACATGCTACTGCTGTAGCTACAAGTGCGACAGGTAAAATACGGGTGACTGCACTGGTGTGGTAAGTAAAGTACATGTAATGCATAAAGTAAAGGTGGCCGTACAAGTACAATGAGCAAAGTGTAAGAGCAATGGTGAGACTAGCAGGCATGAGCTGTAACGATATTAAACATGCAAGGTACTGAATAATACGAGCAATCAATAGTTGTTTTGATGTTGGCAGTAACGAACTAAACTATGTGCTGTGACTCACGTAGGAAAGTATGATATGCAACCATGGGTCACCTCCGTTGCCACGGGGGGCCAATCCCGGGCGTTAACCACAACATACTTTTAGAACGAGACAAGACGAGACGAGAGAGAGTGACTCCGGTCATAGCTCCCACACTTTCTCTACAATGAGTTACCCCAAACCCCAGTGTCATATGGGTTGATTACATGTTTCTTACGAGATATTCCTTTAGACATTTCACGAGATATTCCACGAGATATTCCACAAGTTGTTCCACAAGTCATTCTACGAGATATTCCACGAGATATTCCATAAGTCATTTTACGAGATATTCCACGAGATATTCCATAAGTCATTTTACGAGATATTCCACGAGACATATCACATGCTATTATCAATTCCTTATTTACGAGGATAGCTAAACCAGGACTACTGGTTGACTTTCTTATTGAAAACCAGAAAGTAGTAACTCATTCCAAAGCAGACTGTGCAAAAGCGAACTGAGGATAAAGACAAGTCCAAAAACGGTGATACTGATCCCATGCTTTGAGCATGTAGTAGTGTTGTTTAGCACACAATTTACCCAAGTTGATGATTGTGTGCTTCAACCACCAAAGTTGAAAGTTGGCAAAGTAATCTGTAGTTGATTATTTTCTTATTAGATTTGGTCTCTAGTTTTGTTCAAGTCAAGTAGCTGTTCGGAGGCTATATTGGTGTCCTAAGTACATACGAGGATACTAACTAATTTTCTAATTTTTAGAATTAGTCGTGACTTACATTATCGAGCTCGTCGTGGCAAGACGAGGTTGGAACGAGAAGAGCTGGTGCACGAGGATTGGTACCTGCAATCGCAAAAATACTCCGTTATTGAATATACTCATTTTCTATTTAATTAACCGATCGTTTTGATTTTCAAAACTGGTTGAAATGGTGTCGAAAAACGTTCTAAATTTTTCTGTAGGCTAGATATGATAAAAATAATTTTACTGTAGGAGGAAAGATTTTTCTGAGACTTATAGTAATTTTTATAATTTTTGAAAGCCCAAAAACAATTTTAAAACTATTTTTCAATTAGTAACGTATTTATTCAAACATTTATTCTGGATGCAATCTGCATCGGAATGGTTCACGTGAGCTGTCAAAATGACCGTATCGAAGAGTACTATAGCATATATTTTTATCACATACTAGTTTAACGTGAAAATAAGGAGTTATGGATTTTTAAATGAAAATAACATATTTAACTTTTAGGCTTAAAAATTAATTTTAGAAAAACTAAGTGTCAGATTGAGATGAAACTAGTGCCATTGGGTCCAGAATGTCATTTCTGATTTTCTGGAGCTAGTCTCATATTTTTCTGAGGCTTATATAATTTGTTATCAATTATATATCAAAAACCCTTATAATCTAATTATGAAAATAACGTATAAATACGAAAATACGTTAGTAAAATTACGTATTACAAATACGCTCTCACCCCGTACCCACCTTCTTCCTCTTCTTACGCGTGTATGGGGAGCAGCTTCGTCGGAGGTGGAGCTAGGCACGACGGCGGTGTCGAGCGAGGACGGCAGCGGATCCAGGCGGCGGGGCGACGTGTCAGTGGCGGCGGGGAGTCGACGTCAGGACACGGAGACGGTGGCACACGAAGTAGCAGCAGCAGCGGCTGCTTGACGTCGCAGCGGGCTCCGACGAGGGCGCTGCTTGACGGCGAGGCGACGGAGGCCTCGGGGTGCGGCGGATTCGACGGCGGCGTTAGGCGGGGCCGGTGGCGACTCGGTGCGGGGCAGCGGACGTGGGTCAGAGGCGATGCTGTAGCTAGGCGACGGTGAGCACGTCGTGCTGCGACGGCGTGAGCCTCTCGAGGGGCTTCGTGGTTGGACGGGGCTTCGGAGGTGACGAAATGGCGGGTTACGTATGGAGCGTTGCTCGGGGGATGGCGGAGAGCAGCGGGGCACGATGGCGGCGTCGCGGCTTCAAGGCGGAGGCGGGAGCGGAGGGTGGTGTGCTCGGAGGAAGACGGGCGGGGGGTCAGGCCTTCAAACGAGAGAACGAGGAAGGAGAGAGTCTGAGAGGGTGAGTGAGATAGGGAGATGGGTGAGAGGCCTTGCCGTGGGTTTGCGCGTGGGTTAGGTTTGATGTGTGCATGTGTCACGTCCCGCTTCCCTAAAATGGAGACGAGACGTGAGAAGGTCCGCTCAGGCGTGGAGCTGTGAAGCTGCACGCCTGATAAGCGTCAATTTAGTATAAGCAGGTCCCTGTAAACGCAAACGGAACAACAATAATAATAATAGAAAAAGGAGACGGATATGAAATACCAATCCCAAAGTTTGTCCACAAAATATTCAACATCACAGAAAATGCCACCAGGCTAACAGGAAAGAGTCTAAAGGCCAGAACAAGGCCAAACAAAAGACAAACATAACAGAGTATCAAACTAGGTGCCACGCACCAACAACCTAAGCAAATCTAACAAAAACCAGACATAGACATTAAGACTGATCTCCAGTGTCTACGAAGTCCTCGATCAACACGGGTTCTGACTCAGCATCAGCGAACACCGCGTCCTCAGCAAGTATCTCAGGCTCGGGCTCTAACATGTGTCACCCAAAAGAGAAAAGGGGCACATGTCAGCAAGTCGAAAGACTTGTGCAAGGAAACTGAAAGAAAGGTATACTAACAACCTAACAGTTAAAGTATGGTGCATGGCATGGCAAGTATAGTATGGAGATAACAAGTAAAGTGAAGTACAAGTATCAAGTATCAAGTGGTAAGTGTGACAAGTATTGTCAAGTAACAAGTACAAAGGATCACCCACACATGGATGCCCTATTGCCCCCAGGCTGTGGCCATGTACAAGGGATCACTCAGAGAGTGCCCTATTGCCCGCAGGCTATGCTGAGCTCGTTTTCTGGAACACGAGCCAGAATTGTAATTGGCCTAGGGTTGTGCCCGCAGAACGGGTGCCTAGCTGGAACAAATAGTACAAGTATGTAGCGAAGCTACGCAATCACGATGAGTGTTCAAGCATGCAATGACATGAACAGATATTCGCGTACAGTTAATTGAAATTAAACGTGACAGGCAAAATGCAATGACATGAACATATTCGCGTACCGTTAATTTAAATTAAACATGGCAGTTAAAATGCAATAGCAGTTAAGGATGCATGGATGACATGAACATTTAATACGCGTACGGTTAAGGGAAAGTAAACGTGACATACAAGCATGATGAAGGTGACGGACCAAGCTTCGTTGTCAAGCTAGGTCAATGGCGTCCAGACGGCTATCCTTTCACCGTCTAGTCTCTTTTACGCTAAAGCAAGGTAATGGCCTAATACATGGCCCAAATCAAGAGATGCAAGTTTCACTTGCCTGATACCGGGATTGACGAGCAATGAAGATCGTCACACAAGCTAACTACGGAATAGATCACTGTTATAGCAAAACAATTATTAGAACAACGATTCTAAATCGATTTCTTAATAGAATCCTAATCGTCTAATAATCCATTTTATTAGGGTTTCACAAATGTCAATGTGGTTATGCTAAAACTAAATAATCGAGTATTACCGTGAAGAAGCGGAGGAACGATGCTGAGCAACCACGGCAACGGAAGAACGATCCGGCTCAAATCTGGAAATGAGGGAAAAATCTGGAGAAATAGGGTTGGATGTGGATTTTGGGGGTTTGATGAAGGTTTGGGGAAGATGGAAGGTGGGTTGTGACAAGGGAGGGTTTGGATGATGAAGGATGAGCTTGGGATGAAGGTTTGAGTGTTTGAGGAAGATGGGGGCTCAATGGGGGAGAAATTAGGGTTTGAGGTGATGAGGAAGAAGAAGAAAACGTTTGGAGGGGTATTTATAGAGTTTGGTGGCGGCTAGGGCAAAACTAGGGTTTCCTGTACTGTTTAGTTGGTCAAAGAGTAACCACTGACCGACTAGTTTGGGAACTAGTCGGTCGGTTGACCAAAGCAGACCGACTAAGTGTAAACAGTAACCCCCGACGAAAACCTGAACTAAGAGTTAGTCGGTCAAAGAACAACTACTGACCGACTAGTTTGACATCTAGTCGGTCGATGAACGTTCTTAGACCGACTAAAAGTGAACAGTAACTGGTACCAAAAATAGTTAATGAGTTAGTCGGTTAAAGAAGCATTGTTGACCGAATAGTTTGCAACCTAGTCGGTCAACCAACGTTCTTAGACCGACTAACGATAAACAGTAACTCCTGAACATTTATCAAAGCCCACTAGTCGGTTCAAGAAGGTTTGCCGACCGACTGGATCGTCATCTAGTCGGTCGGTGCCCCTTCTTATACCGGCTAATGTGCACTGAAAGTTCCGAAATGGAGCGCGAAGCTCCGTGATGGTTTCCTAAGTCTCCTAGGCTCGTTCTAACTCTAAGATATCGACGTTATGAAGCCCGTCACGAATGACTTACCTCCAACACGCCGACCGACGGAAGAATCTAGAGAAACATGACGAAACGAACGATAATGAAAACAACGAAGACGGAAAAAGGAAATCGCAACCAAGGAGAAGCAACCAAATATATATATATATATATATATATAATAAAATCCATACATGAAAAACCAGTCGTTACATCCTCCCCAACTTAAGAAAAATTCCGTCCTCGGAATTCCCAACACTCACGTGTCCGGGAACAAAAGTGGGCAGCGCTCTCGCATCTCATCTTCTCTCTCCCAAGTAGACTCTCCCAGCGAACCGTGCCGCCACATCACTCTAACAAGATCGACGACCTTGTTCCGAAGTGACTTCTGACGCCTGTCCAGAATCTGCACTGGATGCTGGTCATACGTCAAATCTGGGTGAACGTCGATCTCCGAGAAATCCACAGCATGAGATGGATCGCTGATGTATCGACGAAGCTGCGACACATGGAAAACATCGTGAACTCCTTCCAAAGATGGCGGCAAGGCTAAGCGGTAAGCTACCTCGCCAACCCTCTCCAGAATATCAAACGGTCCAATGTATCGCGGGCTCAACTTCCCTCGCTTCCCAAAACGAATCACTCCACGATTCGGGGAAATCCTCAGAAACACATGATCCCCAGGCTGAAACTCCAAAGGACGACGTTTAGCATCCGTCCAATGCTTAAAACGGTCCTGAGCAATCCTCAACCTCTCCCGAATGTTCCTGACAACCTCCACAGCCTCCACAATCATCTCAGGTCCCAACAGCTCCCTATCACCAACGTCATCCCAACTCAATGAAGATAGACATTTCCTCCAATAAAGAGCGGCGAAAGGCGCCATGCCAATACTCGCCTGGAAGCTGTTGTTGTAAGAAAACTCTACCAGATGTAGATGGTCCTCCCACGAACCCTTGAAATCCAACATGCACGCCCTCATCATGTCTTCCATAATCTGAATCGTCCTCTCGGACTGGCCATCCGTCTGCGGATGGTACGCCGTGCTGAAACTCAGACGCGTACCCAAACTCTTCTGCAAACTCTGCCAGAACTGAGACGTGAATCTCGTGTCTCTGTCCGACACGATACTCACGGGGACTCCATGAAGTCGCACGACCTCCTGCACGATTCACGTTACATCACTATCAAAACTATGAAAAGGAAATAAAACGGAGAGTAAAAGAATTTACCTCCATGTATCTCCTTGCTAGTGCCTCAGTGGACTGTCCCACTCGGAATGGAATAAAGTGCGCGGATTTGGTCAATCGATCTACGATCACCCAAATCGCGTCATTCTGCTTCGGACTCCGAGGTAGTCCAGTCACGAAATCCATAGTGATGTGTTGCCACTTTCACTCCGGAATCGGAAGCGGTTGCAGCAACCCTGCCGTACGCTGATGCTCCGCCTTCACTTGCTGGCAAACCAAACACTTGGCTACACTTCGAGCCACACTCCTCTTCATACCATGCCACCAATAGTTCAGACGAAGATCCTTGTACATCTTGGTTCCACCAGGATGCACAGAATACGGCGAACTGTGTGCCTCCACCATCAACTCCTCTCTGATATCCCCAGCTGGCACACACAACCTGGCTCCAAACCTCAGTGAGCCATCCTCATGAATCAAAAAGTCAGTCCGCAGACTGGCTTCCACCTGCTCCCGAATCTTCGCCAGCTTCGGATCCTCAGCCTAGCCAGCCTTGACCCGATCCACAATCGTCGACTGTATCTGCATACACATCAACGAAGAAGCCTCTCCAGGAAGAACAATCTCCACACCAGACTCACAAAAATCCTGCTGCAATCTCCACTGCGAAGTCAAAACCATCACCGCTGGAAGCCTACTCAGCGCATCAGGAACCACATTCACCTTGCCAGGGTGATACTGCAAATCAATCTCATAATCCGCCATGAGCTCCAACCATCGACGCTGTCGCATGTTGAGCTCCTTCTGAGTAAAAATATACTTCAAGCTTTTGTGATCGGTGAAGATCTTCACTTTTGTCACTCAACAAGAAGTGCCTCTAAATCTTAAGAGCAAAAACAACAGCAGCCAACTCCAAATCATGCGTCAGGTAATTCTTCTCATGAACCTTGAGCTGACGAGATGCATACGCCACAACGTGCCCGTGCTGATGCAACACACAACCGAGACCCTTGCCAGAAGCATCGCAAAAGATCTCAAATCCTCCACTGCGATCAGGCACAGCAAGAACAGGGGCAGTCGTCAGCCTCTCCCTCAGAACACCAAAGGAATCCTCACAATCACCCGACCAAACAAAAGCAACATCCTTCCGCGTCAACCTGGTCATCGGCTCCGCAATACGGGAAAAGTCCTTAATGAAGCGCCGATAATATCCCGCTAAACCAAGGAAACTCCGAATCTCAGACGCAGACGACGGAACAGGCCACTCCCTGATGGCACTAATCTTCTCGGGATCCACTGAAATACCATCTACAGTCACCACATGCCCGCGAATAGCAACTCTATCCAACCAAAACTCGCACTTCGAAAACTTAGCATACAATCGATGTTTCCTCAAAATCTCCAACACCGCCCTCAAGTGCGAGGCATGCTCTTCCTCCGACTTAGAATAGATCAGAATGTCGTCAATAAAGATAACGACAAACTTATCTAAAAAGTCATAGAATATAAGGTTCATCAGATTCATGAAAACTGCGGGTGCGTTAGTTACGCCGAAAGGCATAACCACAAACTTGTAGTGTCCATACTTCGTCCTGAACGCTGTCTTCGGAACATCATCCTTCTTCACCTTCAACTGATGGTAACCGCTCCTCAGATCCAACTTCAAAAACACCCTCGAACCTCCAAGCTGATCAAGAATATCATCGATGCGAGGCAACGGGTATTTATTCTTAATGGTTACCACATTCAACTCCCGATAGTCGACGCACATGCGACGCGAACCATCCTTCTTCTTCACCAACAACACCGGTGCTCCCCACGGAGACACACTAGGGTTGATGTAACCCTTCTGCATAAGCTCATCCAACTGCCTACGCAATTCCTCCAACTCTGCTGGCACCATACGATATGGTGCCTTCGAAATGGGCTGCGCACCTGGAATAAGATCAATAGAAAACTCCAGGGCTCAATCAAGTGGCAGTCCAGACATCTCCTCGGGGAAGACGTCATCAAAATCTCGCACCACAGCTGGCCTCTCCAACTCCATCTGCATAGCCACAACCTCCACTGTTCTGGCCCGAAATCTGACAGGACCAAGCGAACTGCTACCACGGCTGAACTCAAACACTGGGTGTCCGGGAATCTCGAACACGACCTTCTTCCTCCGACAGTTGATCGTAGCATAGAAGCTTGCAAGCCAATCCATCCCAAGGACCGCATCGTAGTTGATGATGTCGTGGACAATGAAATTAGCACAAAGCTCACGTCCACAAACCACCAATGGGCAAGAATTGCACCCACGATGCACCGAGACCACACCGTTCCCTGTGACGATATTCCAACTCTTAGGAAGAGAGGACGTCGACAAGGAATGCTTCTCCACGAATCTCCGGGCCAAAATGCACATCGACGCACCTGAGTCAAAGAGGACTCGTGCAGGAAATGTGCAAACCAAAACCACACCTAGCAAACAGTCTAACAATCAAATCCTATTCTAGCAACAAACATGAGCAAGTAACCAGCATAATCAACAATCAAACTAACTAAGGAAGAAAAATAGCTAGAATGAGCGTTACCTGTAATAACCTCGTCCACGGCCATGCTCTCATCCTCAGTCATCAGAAAGGCCTGCCCTCTCGGCGGAACAGCCTGCCGAAAGGCCTGTCTCTGTGGAACAAGGGGTGCTCCATGTCCAGCGGGCACAGGGGCTCTCTGCTGCAATGGCTGAGCAGCAATAGGTCCCCGCCAAGGCTGCTTCGACCTCGGGCACTCTCTGATGGTGTGGGCAGGATCTCCGCAGACAATGCACTACCCTAGGAACCTCCTACACTGATCCCTGATGTGTCCAGTCTTGCCACAGAAATGGCAAGTCTTCATAATAGGCCCTCCTGGCCTCTTGAACTGAACAGGCTGAACAGGCCTGAATCCAGGTCTAACCACAGCACGGATCGGCTCCACAGGCCTCTTCCCAGCTCCTGAAACATGTCCCTTCCTCTGGTTCAAATTCAACTCCTGCCGCCTCGCAGCAATCAGAACCTTCTGATATGTCTCCAGGTCAGAAGAGGTCACAAAACTTTGAAGCTCCAAGGCAAGTCCCTGGAGGAACCGCTGAGCTTTCTCATCGGCATCTTGCACCATCTTTGGTGCAAACCGACTGAGCCTCGTGAACTCTTGGTGGTACTGATCCACCGACAAGCTCCCCTGCTTCAGATCTATGAAGCACTGCAGCATCACCTGCCTAGCAGCCTTCGGGAAGAACTCTCCATCAAATCTGGACTTAAAAGTAGCCCAAACTATCGGCTCCACCAGCATCTTCTCTTCAGCATCCCACCAGTTTCTGGCATTATCCTTCAGCTGCCTCTTAGCCAAATCAACCCATCCAGCCGGGTTAATCTTTGCCATCGCCAGGTTATCCTCAATGTTCCAAATCCACTCATCGGCAGCCAGAGGACCCTCAGACCCATCAAAATATGCGGGACCCAGCTCCCGAAATTGCTTCGCTCCCGGCTCAGAGCGAGGGGCATCCGGAAGTGCCCGAGCAGCTCGAGCAAGTGGAGCATTCTGGACTTGCAGGAGCACGCCCTGCTGCACTTGCATCATTTGGAGCATCATCCGCATCATCTCTCCATTGGTGGGTTCCCGCTCAGGCTCCTCGTCATGAGGGGGCGCACCACTACCTCCACCACGGGTGAATCGCCTTCCTGCCATCTAGTGACACAGAAAACGAAGCAGATTAGACTCATAGCTTATGACTCGGATGTCGAATTTATTTGTTGGACAATATTATATTATTATCGTTATCCCGATAATTGCAGTTACAGAGTGATCTGCATGGGCCACCACTAAAACCTGTCACGTCCCGCTTCCCTAAAATGGAGACGAGATGTGAGAAGGTCCGCTCAGGCGTGGAGCTGTGAAGCTGCACGCCTGATAAGCGTCAATTTAGTATAAGCAGGTCCCTGTAAACGCAAACGGAATAACAACAATAATAATAGAAAAAGGAGACGGATATGAAATACCAATCCCAAAGTTTGTCCACAAAATATTCAACATCACAGAAAATGCCACCAGGCTAACAGGAAAGAGTCTAAAGGCCCAGAACAAGGCCAAACAAAAGACAAACATAACAGAGTATCAAACTAGGTGCCACGCACCGACAACCTAAGCAAATCTAACAAAAACCAGACATAGACATTAAGACTGATCTCCAGTGTCTACGAAGTCCTCGATCAACGCGGGTTCTGACTCAGCGTCAGCGAACACCGCGTCCTCAGCAAGTATCTCAGGCTCGGGCTCTAACATGTGTCACCCAAAAGAGAAAAGGGGCACATGTCAGCAAGTCGAAAGACTTGTGTAAGGAAACTGAAAGAAAGGTATACTAACAACCTAACAGTTAAAGTATGGTGCATGGCATGGCAAGTATAGTATGGAGATAACAAGTAAAGTGAAGTACAAGTATCAAGTATCAAGTGGTAAGTGTGACAAGTATTGTCAAGTAACAAGTACAAAGGATCACCCACACATGGATGCCATATTGCCCGCAGGCTGTGGCCATGTACAAGGGATCACTCAGAGAGTGCCCTATTGCCCGCAGGCTATGCTGAGCTCGTTTTCTGGAACACGAGCCAGAATTGTAATTGGCCTAGGGTTGTGCCCGCAGAACGGGTGCCTAGCCGGAACAAATAGTACAAGTATGTAGCGAAGCTACGCAATCACGATGAGTGTTCAAGCATGCAATGACATGAACAGATATTCGCGTACAGTTAATTGAAATTAAACGTGACAGGCAAAATGCAATGACATGAACATATTCGCGTACCGTTAATTTAAATTAAACATGGCAGTTAAAATGCAATAGCAGTTAAGGATGCATGGATGACATGAACAGTTAATACGCGTACGGTTAAGGGAAAGTAAACGTGACATACAAGCATGATGAAGGTGACGGACCAAGCTTCGTTGTCAAGCTAGGTCAATGGCATCCAGACGGCTATCCTTTCACCGTCTAGTCTCTTTTACGCTAAAGCAAGGTAATGGCCTAAGACATGGCCCAAATCAAGAGATGCAAGTTTCACTTGCCTGATACCGGGATTGACGAGCAATGAAGATCGTCACACAAGCTAACTACGGAATAGATCACTGTTATAGCAAAACAATTATTAGAACAACGATTCTAAATCGATTTCTTAATAGAATCCTAATCGTCTAATAATCCATTTTATTAGGGTTTCACAAATGTCAATGTGGGTTATGCTAAAACTAAAGAATCGAGTATTACCGTGAAGAAGCGGAGGAACGATGCCGAGCAACCACGGCAACGGAAGAACGATCCGGCTCAAATCTGGAAATGAGGGAAAAATCTGGAGAAATTGGTTTGGATGTGGATTTTGGGGGTTTGATGAAGGTTTGGGGAAGATGGAAGGTGGGTTGTGACAAGGGAGGGTTTGGATGATGGAGGATGAGCTTGGGATGAAGGTTTGAGTATTTGAGGAAGATGGGGGCTCAATGGGGGAGAAATTAGGGTTTGAGGTGATGAGGAAGAAGAAGAAAACGTTTGGAGGGGTATTTATAGAGTTTGGTGGTGGCTAGGGCAAAACTAGGGTTTCCTGTACTGTTTAGTCGGTCAAAGAGCAACCACTGACCGACTAGTTTGGGAACTAGTCGGTCGGTTGACCAACACAGACCGACTAAGTGTAAACGGTAACCCCTGACGAAAACCTGAACTAAGAGTTAGTCGGTCAAAGAACAACTACTGACCGACTAGTTTGACATCTAGTCGGTCGATGAACGTTCTTAGACCGACTAAAAGTGAACAGTAACTGGTACCAAAAATAGTTAATGAGTTAGTCGGTTAAAGAAGCATTGCTGACAGACTAGTTTGCAACCTAGTCGGTCAACCAACGTTCTTAGACCGACTAACGATAAACAGTAACTCCTGAACATTTATCAAAGCCCACTACTCGGTTCAAGAAGGTTTGCCGACCGACTGGATCGTCATCTAGTCGGTCGGTGCCCCTTCTTATACCGGCTAATGTGCACTGAAAGTTCCGAAATGGAGCGCGAAGCTCCGGGATGGTTTCCTAAGTCTCCTAGGCTCGTTGTAACTCTAAGATATCGACTTTATGAAGCCCGTCAAGAATGACTTACTTCCAACACGCCGACCGACGGAAGAATCTAGAGAAACACGACGAAACGAACGATAATGAAAACAACGGAGACGGAAAAAGGAAATCGCAACCAAGGAGAAACAACCATATATATATATATATATATATATATATATATATATATATATATATATATATATAAAATAAAATCCATACATGAAAAACCAGTCGTTACAGCGTGAGTTGGGTTAGGGAGAGAAAAATAGAACGCCCTGGGGAGGAGAACGAAAGGTAGGGGGGTTTAAATATTAAACGTAATTATTATAAAACTAAGTATGTATTAAATACTTAGTCAAAGATGGTTTAATGATGTTAGGTAGAGTTTAGACTGAGTGTAGAAATTAGGGTGTGGCATGAAACTCATGGTGGCATACGTGTAGGGGTTAGGTAGGTGAAAGTTAATTAAAATAGTTAATAGGGTAATTAGTAATTAAGTAAAAAGGTTAAACGTAATTAGTAGATAAATACAAAATTACGATTTTGCTCCTACTAGTAAACGTGTCCGAAAAATTACGAAAACATACCCACGGGATCGTATCGTCGCGAGGATCGCGAATACGAAGACTGTTTCAGGGTTTGAGCTACGGAGATACTGGTTTTAATCCAAAACGTTTAGGACGCGGGTTTGCGGGTTCTCTATCGATTTGACTTCAGAAAATTACGAAATTAATGTGGGAAGCCCTAAATGGTCATAGAATGTTACCGTAGAAGTTTGAAAACGTTTTGATGATGTTTGTATAGAAAATAAATTCATTAAGCCAAAACGGTAATAACTGAAAATGAATTTTTATCAGATCTTTTAGAGGTATTTGATGAAATCCGATCTTACTAAAATACTTCATAACTAGTCTGGTATCTCAAAATATTTTTATAAGAAGTTTTTGAAATCGTAAATCTCCTGACAATCCATTATAAAATAGTTTAAAAATTGAAAATACGTGAATAGTTGTATTGAAAAAATACGGACCGTTACACTGCAGATACGTTTTTAGTTCTCGTCATGTACCTTGTCTTTCGGTGTATTCCTGAGATCTGGGCGTTACATTAAATCTCTTAACTTGGGAGGACATGAGCTCATATTTCTTCTTAAGAGAAGAAATATTGGAATCCAAGGTGGACACACATGTTTTGAGCTCGTGCACTTGGGTTTTAAGAGAATCATTCTCTATACCCAATTGTGTGTTATGTGAAGCTAGATCAGTACTATCTTTAGGATAAGTTTGATCTAGTTGAGATAAGAGGGAATTCACCTCATTTCTCAAGATGTCATTTTGAGAAACCAAAGTGGCTTTCTCAAGTGTAAGTGTATCAAGAATGGTGTTATTGTTGATAATGCATGGCATGGATGATTTGCTAATACTAGATTTCTTTAAAATAGTATATCTAAGCATAAGAGATTGATACTTAGAAAATAATTCTTCATTAGCAATACGAAGTTCATCCATGGTTACCTCGGGTTCATCGATGTCACTGTCACTTTTATCGGAGAGTGGATCTTCTCGGGCCATGAAACACATATGGGCACTCTCACCCTTTTCATCCTCGGATTCACTTGAGGAATCTCCGCTTGAATCATCGAACTTCGCAACAAGTCATTTCTTCTTATCCTTCTTGTATTTTTCGGACTTGTGGTATTTTGGAGCTCTCCACTTTTCTTTGTTTCTAAGCATTGGGCAATCCTTCTTGATGTGCCCCGGCTTGTTACACTTAAAGCAAAGAGATGAAGTATTGTTAGTGGAATAAAATTTATTTTTGGAAGGAAATTTACCTTTGCGAAAGAAGCGTTGGAACTTCTTCGCCATTTGTGCCATTTCTTCCAAGTCCATTTTGTTCTCCGATTCTTCACTATCAGATGATGAAGAAGTAGCATTGAATGCTAACGCTTTATTCTTGGCCTCCATTGGGTTCTTTATTGCCCTAATCTTCAGTCGGTTCTCCCTTCTTACTTCGTAAGACATGAGAGTATCGATGAGATTCACATGGTGTAGTTCTTCATGTCATTGACCTCCTCAATGGCGATTGCTCTTCTTTCCTATTTTGAGGTCATTCCCATGATTATCTTTCTCACCTTTTCTTCTTGGGTGTAGACTTGTCCAAGAGCTTCAAGTTCATTGGTGATGTCGATGAAACGTCCGTACATCGTTGCAATGCTATCATTATCCTGCATATGAAACATATCGAAGTTTTGTATTGCAACATATAATTTAGACAACTTTACCTTGTTCGTTCCCGCGTGGGTAACAACTAGATGGTTCCATATTTAATATGCACTCTTACATGTGCATATCTTATTGAACTCATCCGGATCCAATGCACAATGAAGAGCGTTCATTGCCTTGGCGTTGTTCACTTCTGCGGACTTCTCAGAGGGTGTCCATTTGTCAAAATCCTCTTCTGAGGGTTCAACGTATTCCTTGTGGAGGGTTCTCCAAAGAGAAGCACTCCTAAGAAACGTCTCCATCTGGCATTTCCAATAGCCGAAATTCATGCCATTGAAACGCCGAGGACGAACCGTTGATTGTCCTTCGAAGACGGTAGACGCACCATCACGGTCGTGATTGTTATACAAATCGGTGGAGGAACATTGTTGTTGTTGGATGCCATATCTATAAACCAATGCTCTGACACCAATTGTAAGGACCCTGGCTATGAGGAAAGCACTAGAAGGGTGGTTGAATAGTGTTTATACAATTTAAATGATAGTTATACCAATTTAAATGCCTAACCAACAATTAATGCGGAATGTAAATAAACCCAAATTGAAACAATACTAACACAAAGATGTTTCAAGTGTTTGGATTACCCAAGTCAACTCCCGACTTGTTTCCGGTAATCCTACGTCCCTTCCACCCGGATACCACCAGATTCTCAAGTTAGAACCCTAACTTGGTTTCCTTTAAACCCACTTGTAGCAACCCTACAAGTGAAATTGAAACATAATCGATGTCCTTGACTCCCACAACTTGGGAGCAAGTAAACCACTCTCACAAACCGAGAGTTAAACTAATATCGAAAGATATGAAATAATGATATAGCAACACTTACAATCACATATGCCTTGAAGTAGAACTTGAAGGAGCAAGTGTGTTTTCTATTGAGGTCTCTTTTGAAAGAGAGAAAAGCCCTTCCTTCTGATCGCTCCGTATTTTACACCTTTTTTCTGCATGTTTGCATGCCATTTAGATCGCTCAAATCATGTTTTTCACGTTTATTCGACAATATTGCGATGCTTTTCACGATTTGTTGTTTTTGTCATATTTCAGGAGATTTGGAGTGATTTGAAGTGATTCTGAGATGCACCCACTCTGGAGTGTCACCGACGACTCTCTTGAGGGGTATTCTGCGATTGGAGAGGAGTGGAAGAAGAAAGAACGTCGTAGGAGCGACGAGGAGGCAAAAATACGAAGAATGGGCACTTTCAGCATGCCACTCGGCCAAGTGAAGGAGTCACTCGGCCGAGCATAGACAGCCCGCTCGGTCGGCCAGATCGGACACGCAACAGAGCTAATTTCAGTGTGTACTTGGCCGAGCATCGCCATACCACTCGGCCGAGCACCGAGTCATCCCTCGCCCGAGTGGAGCCAAGACGACGGCAACAAAAAATGTTGAACTCTTTGGAATCCGTCAGTCAGCCCCAAAGACCGACTCGACCGAGTGATGAACTACCGTCCGCCCGAGTGAAGAACGCCCACCGGCCGAGTGAAGAAAAGTCACTCGGCCGAGTGACTCCCGAGGAGACGACCCCCAAGACCCCCAACTCTCTGGAATCCGTCAGGGTCTCTCACTCGACCGAGTGACATTTGTCACTCGGCCGAGAGAGCCACGCTGCCTGTAGCGTAAACTGCGACTTTGAGGCTGCGCAGGGGCATTTTCGTCAGGATTTTTTGGGCGATTTTGGGGGGTATTTAACCCCAGTTTTAACCTAGTTTAGAGGGCCTTTCCAGAACTTTTTGCAGCCTTTTTTAGATTATTCTTAGGAGATTAGATTTAGCTTTTAGGGAGGAGAGAAAAGTGTTAGTTTGTTGGATGCTATCTTGTTCTTCATTGGTTTGTTTCTCTCTCCCTCAAAAACTCCATTTTTATTGATATTTTGAATATTGCTATGAATTCTATTGATTTTGATTATGAATTTCTATTGCATTTTATTATGAATTATGAGTAGTCTTATCGTCTTAGGGCGTAGGGATGAACCCTACGAACCCTATTTCTAATTTGTGATGAATTGGTGAAATTCTTGCTAGGATTGATTAGGGTTAGTTTGGGATTGATTTAATACGAATAGCTGGGGATTCATACCGATTGGGATTTGCAAGAGATTGGATCCCAAATTCGATAGGAAGCCCTAGAAATTCGAATTGGGTTGCAATTGAATTTCTCCGGAATCGGTTTGCAAGAGATTGGACCGAAACTAGGGGTTTCGATTGCAATTCTATACCAATACCCGTTTGAAAGAGATTGGACGGGTAGGAACTATCCCAACCTTGGTCGCAGCTCGATTTTGCACGAGAGTGGGTTCGAGATACGATTGAACGATGACGTTGTTCTTCACGCTAGTTTGCCTAGGTTAGGGTTTGCAAGAGATTGGACCCTACCCTAGGTTTGCTATAGACCGGCAATAGCACGAGAGCGTGAGCTTGGTTCTACATTTAGTTGCAACTAGTTCACCCGAATTTCAAGTCTAGCAATTGTTAAACCTACGAATCACAATGATGAGATACGGCGAGTAGCGGGGATTCCCTACCCCTAGGCGTCTCTATTAATTTGTTATTTATTTTATACAATTGAACGACTGTGACCGCATATTTGCGAACATTTCTCGACTATTCTTATAGCCAGGTGATTGAAGAAGACACTGTTATTAGGCCTCCCTGTGTTCGATACCCGCTCGCCGCTACACCGTGCGCTTGCGGTAAGACTACAGTGTCGCCGTCCCGGGACGTGTATCCGGGGCGCGATCAAGTTTTTGGCGCCGTTGCCGGGGAGGCAATAGTGTTTGATTCTACCTACCTAGCTATTTTTCTTTTTTGTTCTATCATTTCTATTTTTATTTTTCCCTTCCGTTGTGCTAACTATTTCTTTGAAACTCTGTTTTCCCTTGCATGTACACGAGATCCTCGGCGAACCCCGAAGAAATACTATACGATCCGGAGATCGAGCGTACATTGAGGAGGATCCGAGCTGAGAGGAGGCCCGTTACGGAAGGAAATTTTATGACCCATCCTGAGACACCCGAAGAATTGGTAGAGCGAATAGCGAGGATTATTTCCATAAGAGATAGGCTTCGGCCCAAGACTTCTTCCACGACCTCGTCCATAGCCATGCCGGAGTTGGCGGCCGACAAAAATTTCGAGTTGAAGACCGGATTGGTGGTTCTTATGCAACAAGATCCTTTTCATGGGAACTCCCATGAAAACCCTCATTACCACATCCAGCTCTTCCTATCAAAGTGTGCCACCTTCCAAATGCCGGGCTTCTCCGTAGATGCTATCAGACTGCGCCTCTTCCCTTTCACACTCAAGGACAAGGCATTATATTGGTTGAGGATGCAAGCTGAAGGAATCTTCACCACTTGGGATGAATTGGCGAGTGCCTTCGTCGACAAATTTTACCCGCCCTCCAAGACGGTGAAGATAAGAAGTGCTCTCTGATCGCTCCGGGATGTGACCCAAAGAACGGTTGTAGTTTTACCACAAGCGCACGGTATAGCGGCAAGCGGGTTATCGAACACAGGGAGGACGAGTGACCGTGCTTGTTCAAATCAACCTGGCTATTTAAGAGAGAAATTTGCCTTTGGCGATCATGTCACAATCGTCAGACAAAAATGCGGAAATATCAAATCAAATAAAGAACGTCTAGGGAATGGGGAATCCCCGCTACTCACCGTATTTCATAAATGCGGTTTATCGGTATCAAAATTGCTTGAATGAGAATTTGGATGAACTAGTTGCAACTGAATGTAGAACCAAGCTCACGCTCTCGCGCTGTTGCCGGTCTATAGCTATCCTAGGTTTGGGTCCAATCTCTTGCAAACCCTAGCCTATGAAAGCTAGCATTAGGATCAACATCATCGTCCAATCGCGCACCGAGCCCAATCTCTTGCAAACTCGGTCCACGACCTAGATTGGGATAGTTCCTACCCGTCCAATCTCTTGCAAACGAGTATCGGCATGGAATTGCAACCGGAAATCCTAGTATCGGTCCAATCTCTTGCAAACCGATACTTCGAAAATCCGACTCCAACCCAATTCGGATTTCTAGGGTTTCCTATCAAATTGGGATCCAATCTCTTACAAATCCCAATTGATATGAATACCTAGCCATCCGTAGTAAATTGATCCCAATCTAATCCTTAATAACAATTCTAGCACAATTTCTACCAATTCATCACAAATATGAAGATGGGCTTGTAGGGTTCATCCCCACGCCCCAAGACGTGGAGACTACTCACAAATCATAGCAAGATCACAAAAATAATCGTTGAAATAAGCAATGGAATTCATCACAATATTGAGATAAGTAATAAAAATAGAATTTTTAAGGAAAAGAGATGCAAACCAATGGAGTTCTTCAATTTAATCCAACAAAATTCCAATCTTTGTCTCCTTTCCAATCACAAGAATAAAGCTAAAAGCTAATCTAAAAAGCCGCAAAAAATCTAAGAGAGAGGCTCTCTAAACTAGGGTAAAAACAGGGTTTAAATAGCCCTCAAAATCGTCCAAAAACTGTGACCAAAATACCCCTGCACAGCCTGTTTTCCGCAGTTTTCACTACAGGCAGCGCATCGCACTCGGCCGAGTGACAAAAGTCGCTCGGCCGAGTGAAAACCCTGTAATTTTCCAGTAAGTCGGGGCTTTCAGGGGTCTCTACTTCGGGGGCGGCTCGGCCGAGTGAGTTGTCGTCACTCGGCCGATGGCTTCATAGTGCTCGGGCGGACGGGATTAACCACTCGGCCGAGTGGGTCTTCTGAAGTTCAGGCAGCCGAAAAACAGTAACTTGGATGTTTTGGAAGGGCTTCGTCTGGGCGCCACTCGGGCGGTCGTGATGTCGTCACTCGGCCGATGTGGTCTTCGGTGCTCGGCCGAGTGCACAGGTAAATCGTGTCTGTTCTGGTCGGCCGAGCAGTGTCTCGCTGGTCGGCCGAGTGGCTCCTCCACTCGGCCGAGTGGGACACAAAAAATGCCCAATCTGCTTGTTTTGGCCTCCTCGTCGCTCCTGCGACGTCCGTTCTTCTTCTGCTCCTCTTCAACAGCAAAATACCCCTAGGGGAGGTCTTCGGTGACCCTCTAGAGTAAGCGCATCTCGAGATCACTCCAAATCGCGCCAAATCACCTGAAATGCGACAAAAACAACAAATCGTGAAAAGCATCGCAATATCGTCGATATATCGTGAAAAACATGATTTGGGCGATCTGAATGGCATGCAAACATGCGGGAAAAAGGTGTAAAATAAGGAGTGATCAAAATCCCCCAAGCTTGCCTCTTACTCGTCCTCGAGGAAGATAAGTAAATGGCGATCCCGGTGGATTCGGAAAACGAAAATGGCGAAAAGACGAAAAAATGAAAAACGAAGAAGAGTGAAATCGAAATAGAATAAAGAAGAAAGAAAGAAGCGAAGAGGTAGGATACTAGATCATTTTCTCAGGACGTGGGTTTCACTTACTCATATAGCATGCACTGAATGAAAAATACATGTCAAAGGATTTTATTTTGATATCATAGTATAATAGTGCAAATAGAAACGGAAAACCCACGAACAACGATATAATCATGAAAAACGGAATAATTTTAAAATTAACATCGTCTGAATCATTTAAAGCGGTATACGAATCACAGATCACACACTTTTCAATTGAATGCTTTCTATCAGGAGTATAAGAGTATCACATTATAGAATAGAGGGAATAGAAAGTATGGATTTCATGAAATAAACGCTAGGCTTAGATCTCTGGATTTCGTAAAGCTAGAAATAATCTCACCGAGTATAGAATATTACTTAGCCTAGGTTGTCATGCAACGTCAAGTAGTCACTCTCTCACACATCAATGGATCCCCTCCCCCAAGCTTATCTATAAGCATGGTGGCATAAAAAAAATATTCACATCCCCATTTTTATATAGTTCCAAATGTAATAAGAGGAAAGAAGAAAGAAAGAAAGTGAGATGGGATCTTTTATTGAGGATTTTTCCTCTTTTCTCCTTTTTTTTTGTTTATAGCATATATACACAACGATCCCAACTCAAAGAGAGATAATGATATACAAGAATATTCTTCTCTCTTATATATATTTATATATATATTTATATATATATATATATATATATATATATATATATATATATATATATATATATTGAATAAGAAAATTGGAGCTAGGAATTAATAGCGGGGGAAATGCCATAAAATAGAATCGCTAAGGGGAGATTCACCAATGATTATAAAAGTAGAGAAATGATGTTCAAGATTTGTGGAGAAAGAAATAGATATAACTCTCGGTTCACTTTATAAGACATGCACGACAACTTCAGCAGGGTAATCTAATCTACTCAGTTTCGATCACAAAAAAGCTAACTAATCCAGATATACCATAGCTAACATCATTTAATCATCCTGAAGTGAAGTGTACAATTCATGCATATAGAAGTGATATAGGAAAAGAAATCAGTACTCCAGATATAGGCATTCAATGTGTGAATCTTGGTGTGTTTTCTGTGATAGCATACATATGAATATTCAGACTCAGCTAATAATAAAATTTCATCCATTTTCATGTGGCAAAAGTGTGGGTTACTATCTCTAAATGCAAGGAAAGTCATAGCATATGATATCAGGAATAAAATCTAAGACATGACAAATAAAGCATGCATATAGAGTAAGCTAAATCCAACGTAATCATCATCACAGAAAAGTCATCTCTAGCATGAGATGAGAAAAAAAGGAATAAAGATAAAGGGAAAATAGAACTATTTATAATGCGGCACACAGAAAAAGAATAAGAAAAACGTGATGCATGGCAAAATAAAAGAAAAATAATGAAAATAAGTGCAAAAGCGAAGAATGGTGTGAAAAGCTAAAAATAAAGGTGGCAAATCGAAAAAGAACATGAGAACTCACTCCCCCAAGCTAAATGGCACAGTGTCCCCAATGTGCAAAGTGTGGCACACCGAGAGACAAGTGATGGGAGGGGCAAGTGAGGATGCATGCATGATGAAAATAAAAATAAAAATAAAGAAATGAAAATATGATGCGGACATGATGCATGCACAGATAGGAGTGATACAGATATATAAGTGGCACCAAAAACTCTCCCTCTCTCCCAAAAAAGATATATAAAGATATGATCAAAAAGAGAATCCCAAAATAAGTGAGGGGAGGGGGGGTGGACAAAAATTGCAACAGGACCCAGCGGAAACGGGCAGCACAACGGCAAAAGGAATCGATGGCATCAAGGGTGCCTAGGAAGGTGGTGCTGCACCGTCTCCGTCCTGAGGCGGAGGTGGTGGTGGCTGGACAGGCCGCTGAGCGGGTGTGGGTGTGGAAGTGGTAGCAGGTCGGGTGTGTGTGGAAGTGTGGGCGGGAACCTGCTGGGTGGGTGGGGGTACGCGCGGGAGACGCTCCAGAACCTGGGTGAGACAGTAATGGATCTGGGGGATCAGGTCAAAGCGACCAGCCATCGCAGAGACGGTGGCGGACAGGGTCCTAAGGTCGCCTCGGAGGCCACTCACCACCCCCTCTAGAGCACAAATGCTCTGAAGTACAGTGTCGGGGGGAGGTGGTGCAGAGGGACGCACCGGTCGGGGCTGTGCAGGGCGTGGCTGGCGAACTCAGGTCGCGTATGTGACTGGCTCAGCGGGGAAGGGAACAAAAGGTGCTGCGCCTGCGAATGTGGGCCTGGCCTCAGTGTGAGGCCGGGGCACCGACTGGTGGGAAGTGGAGGCAGCAGCAGCGAAAGAAGAGTGCAAAAATGGCAGCGAGGCGGCCAGAGAGGTCGGTGGCACAGAAGTATGGACAGACGCCACGACGCTCTCGGAAAATACAGCAGGGGTGGAGACAGAGGTGACTACCGCTGGGGTGGAAGTGTGAGGACCAAAAGGCGCAACACCAGCGGAGATCATGCTAGCCATGGTCTCCACGACCGCGGCAAACGAGGGCTCTCCACTCTCAACAAAGGTCGGTGGGCGCTCGGGGAGTGCGGAGCAAAGAGGCTCGACGGACAGAGGGCCAGTGGTGGTGGCGGGAGTGGTGGTGACAGCCTCGGAAGTGGTGGAAGTGGGCTCAGCTGAGGTGCTCTCGACACCGACAGAGGTGTCAAGAGCAGCGGAAACGTCAGGTATGGGCTGAGGGGCCACAGGGTCAACAGGCTCGGCAGCAGGCTCGGCAGGGTGTGCAACAGGGTCTACAGGGGCAGCGTGGGCCTGCTCGGCCTCCTCAGCCTCGAGCACGTAAGCAGCGGGGATGAGAACATCCATCGCAGGGAGCCAGTCAACGTGGGCTGGTGCAATCAGAGTCCGAGCAGGGCTCGGGAGAATCATGTAATCGGCCCCGTAAGGGCCGTGCAACCAGACCCAGTGACGCTCACCGTGCGGACGAAGCATCTTCATCCGGGCCATAACATCTATCGACAGAGAAGTGGGGCCCGGGACACGTCGCAAGTCGTCGGGGAAGTCCTCGCCGGTCATAAGAGCAAGCAAGGTGATCAGGCCGCCGCAGCATATCGGTGAGCGAGCGCCCACCGATACGATGATGCGGTCCAAAAACCAAGCCGCGATATCGATCACGACGGCAGGGACAAGCTCATCGCCATCCCTAGATAGAGCTCTGGGACGTGTCATCGCGTAGAGCATGTAGAGCTCTGGCGTAGACATCGTGCCCGGCTCATATCTGGCCAAGAAGGTCGTCGCCATAAGGCGCTGAGAAATGCGGAGGCAGGGATGGACAATGGCCGAGGCCTTGGCCCTACTAGGGTCAAAGGCAGCGTGGAGACCTGTAATCCGGGCCCAGAAGGCACCGGCGTCGAAGGAAGGTGGGGGGATATGGGTGGGGCCGTAACCGCGATCGGCACCGGGGACAGCGGGCCACGAGAAAAACGCTCTCATCATATCGAGAGTGACCTGGCACTCTCGATCCATGAACCGAAACGAGCATCCCTCGTCGGTCCGGGCGATCGAACTCAGAACCTCAAGTGTCGGGCGGGTAAACGTATCCGCCGACACCTGGAAGAAATCTCGCCAGCCCACGTTGTCGTACAACGTGAGCATCCCCTCTAGTACCCCCAGGCGTCCTAGGTCAGCGAGGTGTGCAAACCTGGAGGGTACGATCGAGCGCTGGGAGATACGGTCGAAGACGGCGCGGTGTGCGTCGTCTCGGAACGTAATCCCGAGCGGCCCGACCAGTGGAGCCGGAGGTGGTGGCTGTGCAGCGGCAGGGAGAGGCTGTGCGGGCTGTGGGTGCACTGCAGGCTGTGCGGGGTGTGCGGGGCCTGCAGGCTGTGCTGGGTGGACGGCGTGTGTGGGAGATGGTGGAGGAGAGTCCTCCAACTCGTGGGAGGGGCCGGCATCATCCGACCGCTTCTGCTTGGCGGAAGCTCTCTTCGACCGCGGCCGTGTCCGGGGCGGCATATCGGCCCCGAGCGCGCCGAAAGTGTAAAAAGTGCGGTGTGTGAAAAAGAGTGGAAGGAGTATACCCAGACACGCCGCAAGTGCTCAGCAATGGAAGCGTGCGAAGTCAGCGCCTCCACGAAGCTCAAATTAGTCCCGAGAAGCTCCCCTGGGCTCCCCTAAGCTCCCAAAAACAACCTGCGCGTGAAATGGAGATATCAGCGGGTAATAATCAAATCGTATGGAGCATTAGGGGTATCATAGATAGATATAGGAATTGATTTGGGTTTGGGGGTCGTTTAACACATGGATCCTCAAAAAAATACTCAAAAAGAGGAGAAAAAGGCAATAAAGGCGATACCGGAGGTGGTCGGAGCGGCGGCCGCCGGCGGTGACTCGGGCGAGTCACGGCGGGGGTCGGCCGGTGATGGCTGGTCGAGCGGCGGCTCGACGACGGCGGTCGGGCGAGTTAGGGGTGCGAGCGGGCGAGGGAAGCTGAAAGGTCGGGGGGCACGATCGGTTTCAGCGTTTCGAAAAATGTGCCCCCCCTCGACCCCTTATATAGCAGAAGTTACGACTCGGCCGAGTGACTAGGTCACTCGGCCGAGTGGAATCAATGGAAATTCCTCCCCGCTTACGCATCGGCCGAGTGGCCTTGCCAGCCTCGGCTGAGTGGAGTAAGTCCATTCGGCCGAGTGGCTCAAGCTACTCGGCAAGTCTCGCCCTAGGAGCGTATCCGATTTACTCGGCCGAGTGAATATATATACTCGGCCGAGTAGCAGTTATATTGGAATCAGGAAAATACACAGAGAGTTGGGTACAGCAGACTTCCCTCGTTCGTGAGCGGCTCGGCCGGACGAACTTGTGTACTCGGCCGAGTGACTAGTATACTCGGTCGAGTGAGCCTTGTGTTCTGCTGTTTGTCTTCGTTTGGGCTCTAAACTCCGTCTTTCTTCCTCCTGTCTATTCCATCTTCCTCCTAAGCGTCGAGCGCCTTCTTGGGGCGCTCCTCGTCGTCTCGTTCATCCTCCTTATGATGGATCTACCTATCTCCTCTCCTGTCAAGAAAAATAGGACCCGTTATCACAAAATTTTTGGGCGAACGACTCAAAACACTAAAAATTTCTAAAACGAAAATAAAGAAAAAGTGAAAATAAAGCAAAAACCGTCGGGTTGCCTCCCGACAAGCGCTCGTTTAAGGTCGTGAGCTCGACCCCCTATAATTTTCAATCAATGCGGGATGTTTGGTGCATATGAGATGCACCCATCAAACTTTCGGGGGAGCGCGCTTGGATTTGGACGTGGCGGCGTGTTCTCCCGCGGTGGTCTCCCGTCTCGAATAATGTTGGGGGGAGGCTCCCCCAAGCTAGCATTTGCTCCGGTCAACGGCTTCACCGGTGATGCCGATTTCCGTACCGGAGGAGCTTTCCTTGGAGACTTTAATTTCGAGAGCTTGCAGAGCTCTCGAATCCTTGCGACATCAGCGTCGCCTTCATCAATTTCAGCGGAGAAGTCGGGGGAATCATCTATCTTCTCATCTTGGCCTAAATCCGGGCCTTCCTCTAAATCTTCATCTAAAAGAGCGCCAATTGAGTGGGGGATCGCCTCCTCTATCACCTCATCAAGGAGGTCCATGTAGTCAAGTTCCTTGTGGTAAGGCATGTGCTTCATAGCCTTAGGAATGTGGAGCTCCACCTCGATGTTGCCGACGTTTAAAGTTAGGGTACCTTCGCGCACGTCAACAATTACTCCGGCGGTGGCGAGGAACGGAAGTCCAAGTATCAATGACGTATCTCCCTCCTCCTTAACGTCCATGATCACGAAGTCACATGGCAAGCATATTCCACCCGGGACTTGTAGCGGGATGTCTTCGGCGATCCCCACCGGCCTTGTTATCCGTCCATCGGCTAATTGAATGCGCATGTCGGTGGGTTTCAACTTTGTCCCGGTGTTTAGCCTTAAGAATATGGAGAGAGGCATGAGGCTCACACTAGCCCCTAGATCAACCAACGCCTTTTGAAGAGGGACGCTGCCCAAGGTGCAAGGAATCCGAAAACTCCCCGGATCTTTAAATTTGGCCGGCTCTTTTTCTCTCTTAGTAAACCAAGACCCCTCCTTGGCTAGCATAATCTTCTCCTTCCTCTTTCTCCCCGAAATCAAATCCTTTAAGAATTTAGCATATGTGGGGATTTCCACGATGGCGTCGAGGAAGGGAATATTAAGGCTAACTCCTCTAAGATACTCGAGAAACTTCACTAGCCTTTTCTCCATTTTCGCTCTAGCAAGCCTTTGGGGAAATGGGACCGGTGGCATGAAGCGTCTTTCCTCGATCAATTGTTCCGCTTTAGATTTCTCCTTGTCTTGTGGCTCCTTCTCCTTTTCAACTTCGACTATCGGCTCAATTGGCTCCAAGCTTTCCTCCACGGGCTCCTCGGTAGGAATCATGGCGGGGGTGGTGTCCTTCCCGCCTCTAGTAGTAACGGCAACTACGGCATTGATGTGACCGGTGTTGCCCCATGGGTTTTGCTCGGGTTGCGCCGGCAATCGTTGAGTGTTCCGATTGAGCAACGCCAATTGCTCCGATATTTGAGCCACAACGGTATTAAGGGAGTCTTGCCCCACCTTCAAGGTAGCATTTACCTTATTTTGCTCGACCATGAACGCCTCCACTCTAGCTTCGAAGTCGGATCGTTGTTGAGCTTGTGGAGGGTTTTGATTTTGATTCCTCCACCCTTGATTGTATCCGGGCGGCCTATATGGTGGAACTTGTTGCTTTGGTTGAAAATTTTGTTGAGTAGGCCCCCTCGGTGGATAGTTTTGTTGTTGGGGTGGTAGTGGTGGTCGGGCTTGTTGAGGTGACGGTTGTGGCGGGTTCAAAGCTCCTTCATTGTTGGCGTAAGAGAATCCGGGATGATTTCTTGCGGCCGGATTGGCCCAATATCCTTGGTTCCCCGCAACATATTGTACTTGCTCCAAGGATCCTTCTCCTTGCTCTCCTCCCGAGTACATGGCTTGAGATTGGTCTTGCCAATCACACATTTGGTTCGTTGGAGCGGAGGTAGAAGGGGCTCCTTGGGGCTCCGTGATAAACTTCTCCAATCTCTCCACCACCTTGTGGAGAGAATCAAACTTGCTCGTAAGCTCCGCTACGGCCTTCGCCTCGTAGATGCTAGTTGGCTTTAAGGAGGACGTAGAGTGTCCTCGCTCATCGCCCCATTGTTGATTATTTGAGGCCATCTCCTCAATTAGGGCCGTAGCTTCCTCGGGACTCTTTGACAAGATAGCACCATTCGCCGCGGCATCAATAATTTGTTTGGTCCTCGGTTGGAGACCGTTGTAGAAGCTATGAACTAGCTCCCAATCTTCTATGCTGTGGTGCGGGCATTGATGCTGCAAATCCTTAAAACGCTCCCAAGCCTCATAGAGCGTCTCATGTGGTCCTTGCTTGAAGGACATGAGAGCGCTCCGGATCTTCACCGTCTTGGATGGCGGATAGAACTTGTCAATAAATGCACTCGCCAACTCGTCCCAAGAGGTGAAAACTCCGTCAGCCTGCGTCCTCAACCAATAGAGTGCCTTGTCCTTTAGCGTGAAGGGGACGAGACACAGTCTGATGGCATCGATGGAGACCCCCGGCATCTGAAATGTGGCGCACTTGGACAAGAATAATTGGATGTGGTAGTGGGGGTTCTCATGGGCGTTCCCATGAAATGGGTCTTGTTGCATCAAAACCACCAATCCAGTCTTTAGCTCGAAGTTCTTGTCAGCCGCCAACTCCGGCACGGCAATGGATGAGGTAGTAGAAGAGGTCTTAGGCCGAAGCCTATCTCGAATAGAAATTAGCCTCGCCATCCTTGCCGCCAATTGTTCAGGAGTTTCCGGGTTGGTCATAAACCGCCCTTCCGGATTTTGTCTCCTTTCCGCTCTAAGTCTCCGCGCGGTACGTTCGATCTCGGGATCAAATAAGATAGCTGCAGGGTCCGCCGTAGATCTCGTGTACATGCACAGGGGAAACAGAGTTTCAAAGAAATGATTAGTACCGTGGAAGGGTTAGGTAAGAAATAAGAAATAAAAATAATGATAATAATAATAATAAAAAGAAATAGCTAGGGTGAGAAAGAATCAAACGCAATCGCCTCCCCGGCAACGGCGCCAAAAACTTGATCGCTCCGGGATGTGACCCAAAGAACGGTTGTAGTTTTACCGCAAGCGCATGGTATAGCGGCAAGCGGGTTATCGAACACAGGGAGGACGAGTGACCGTGCTTGTTCAAATCAACCTGGCTATTTAAGAGAGAAATTTGCCTTTGGCGATCCTGTCACAATCGTCAGACAAAAATGCGGAAATATCAAATCAAATAAAGAACGTCTAGGGAATGGGGAATCCCCGCTACTCACCGTATTTCATAAATGCGGTTTATCGGTATCAAAATTGCTTGAATGAGAATTTGGATGAACTAGTTGCAACTGAATGTAGAACCAAGCTCACGCTCTCACGCTGTTGCCGGTCTATAGCTATCCTAGGTTTGGGTCCAATCTCTTGCAAACCCTAGCATAGGAAAGCTAGCATTAGGATCAACATCATCGTCCAATCGCGCACCGAGCCCAATCTCTTGCAAACTCGGTCCACGACCTAGATTGGGATAGTTCCTACCCGTCCAATCTCTTGCAAACGAGTATCGGCATGGAATTGCAACCGGAAATCCTAGTATCGGTCCAATCTCTTGCAAACCGATACTTCGAAAATCCGACTCCAACCCAATTCGGATTTCTAGGGTTTCCTACCAAATTGGGATCCAATCTCTTGCAAATCCCAATTGATATGAATACCTAGCCATCCGTATTAAATTGATCCCAATCTAATCCCTAATAACAATTCTAGCACAATTTCTACCAATTCATCACAAATATGAAGATGGGCTTGTAGGGTTCATCCCCACGCCCCAAGACGTGGAGACTACTCACAAATCATAGCAAGATCACAAAAATAATCGTTGAAATAAGCAATGGAATTCATCACAATATTGAGATAAGCAATAAAAATAGAATTTTTAAGGAAAAGAGATGCAAACCAATGGAGTTCTTCAATTTAATCCAACAAAATTCCAATCTTTGTCTCCTTTCCAATCACAAGAATAAAGCTAAAAGCTAATCTAAAAAGCCGCAAAAAATCTAAGAGAGAGGCTCTCTAAACTAGGGTAAAACATGGTTTAAATAGCCCTCAAAATCGTCCAAAAACTGTGACCAAAATACCCCTGCACAGCGTGTTTTCCGCAGTTTTCGCTACAGGCAGCGCATCGCACTCGGCCGAGTGACAAAAGTCGCTCGGCCGAGTGAACACCCTGTAATTTTCCAGTAAGTCGGGGCTTTCAGGGGTCTCTACTTCGGGGGCGGCTCGGCCGAGTGAGTTGTCGTCACTCAGCCGATGGCTTTATAGTACTCAGGCGGACGGGATTAACCACTCGGCCGAGTGGGTCTTATGAAGTTCAGGCAGCCGAAAAACAGTAACTTGGATGTTTTGGAAGGGCTTCGTCTGGGCGCCACTCGGGCGGTCGTGATGTCGTCACTCGGCCGATGTGGTCTTCGGTGCTCGGCCGAGTGCACAGGTAAATCGTGTCTGTTCTGGTCGGCCGAGCAGTGTCTCGCTGGTCGGCCGAGTGGCTCCTCCACTCGGCCGAGTGGGACACAAAAAATGCCCAATCTGCTTGTTTTGGCCTCCTCGTCCCTCCTGCGACGTCCGTTCTTCTTCCGCTCCTCTTCAACAGCAAAATACCCCTCGGGGAGGTCTTCGGTGACCCTCTAGAGTAAGCGCATCTCGAGATCACTTCAAATCGCGCCAAATCACCTGAAATGCGACAAAAACAACAAATCGTGAAAAGCATCGCAATATCGTCGATATATCGTGAAAAACATGATTTGGGCGATCTAAATGGCATGCAAACATGCGGGAAAAAGGTGTAAAATAAGGAGTGATCACTCTCATGTCCTTCAAGCAAGGACCACAAGAGACTCTCTATGGGCATGGGAGCGCTTCAAGGACTTGCAACATCAATGCCCACATCATAGCATTGAGGATTGGGAGCTTGTCCACAGTTTCTACAATGGACTCCAACCGGGAACGAAGTAGATTATCGATGCCACCGCAAATGGAGCCATTTTATCAAAGACTCCCGATGAAGCTACGACCTTGCTTGAGGAGATGGCCTCGAACAACCAACAGTGGGGCGATGAGCGAGGACACTCTTCGTCCTCCTTGAAGCCGTCTAGCATTTACGAGGCCAAGGCCGTCGGGAGCTAGCCAACAAATTTGATTCTCTCCACAAGGTAGTGGAGAGATTGGAGAAGTACATTACTGAGCCTCAAGGAGCCCCTTCTACATCCACGCCGACGAATCATATGAGCGATTGGCAAGACCAATCCCAAGCCATGTATGTAGGAGGAGAGCAAGGAGAAGGAGCTTTGGAGCAAATTCAATATGTTGCGGGGAATTCCGGATATTAAGCCAACCCGGTCGCTAGAAACCATCCGGGTTTTTCTTATGCTAATAATGATGGTGCCTTGAACCCGCCGCCTCAACAACCTCCTCAAGCTCAGGCTCCACCACCACAACCAAATTATCCACCAAGGGGGCCACTGCAACAAAACTTCCCACCAAGGCAACAAGTGGGACCTTATAGGCCACCCGGGTATAATCAAGGGTGGAGAAATCCCAACCCTCCACAAGCTCAACAACGTTCGGATTTTGAAGCTAAGGTGGATGAGTTTACGACGGAACAAAGAAAGATTAACGCCACGTTGAAGGCGGGCCAAGACTCTCTCGCCACCGTCGTCGCTCAAATTGGGGAGCAACTTGCTTTGCTCAATAGAAATAACCAACAATTGCCGGCTCAACCCGAGCTGAATCCACGGGGCAACACCGGCCATATCAATGCGGTCGTTGCGGTTACAACAAGAGGAGGGAAGGATACCACTCCCCCCATGACCCAAATCAAGGAACCCGTGGTGGAGAATCTACAAGAGAGCGAGCCGACAATTGAAGTTGAAAAGGAGAAGGAGCCGCATGGAGAAGTGAAATCTAGAATGGAGGAGCTTATTGATGAGTGCCGATTTATGCCACCGGTGCCCTTCCCTCAACGGCTAGCTAGAGCCAAGATGGAGAAACGACTAGCCAAGTTTTTCGAGTATTTGAGAGGGGTGAGCCTCAATATCCCCTTCCTCGACGCTATAGTGGAAATCCCATCTTACGCCAAGTTCTTAAAGGACTTGATAACGGGAAGGAAGAGGAAGGAGAAGATCATGCTCGTGGCGGAAGGGACTTGGTTCACAAAGAGGGAAAAGGAGCCCGCCAAATTCAAAGATCCAGGGAGTTTCCGGATCCTTGCACTCTAGGCGGCGTCCCCCTACAAAAAGCATTGGTAGATTTGGGGGCTAGTGTTAGCCTCATGCCTCTCTCCATGTTCCGGAAGTTGAATACCGGCACGGATTTAAAGCCTACCGACATGCGGATTCAACTAGCGGACGGTCGGATTACGAGACCGGTTGGGATCGCAGAGGACATCCCACTCCAAGTTCCGGGAGGCATATGTTTGCCATGCGATTTCGTGATAATGGACATCAAGGAGGAGGGTGACACATCGCTCATACTTGGACGCCCATTCCTCGCCACCGCCGGTGTCATCGTCAATGTGCGGGAGGGGACTCTTACCTTGAACATCGGCAACATCGAAGTGGAGCTCCATATACCGAAGGCAATGAAGCACATGCTGTATCATGAGGATCTAGATTACATGGACCTCCTCGATGAGGTCATTGAAGAGGCGATCCCCCACTCCATCGGCGCACCCCACGAAGATAGCTTCGAAGAAGGCCTAGATTTGGCCGAGGAAGAGAAGATGGAGCACTCCCCCGATATCTCCATGGCGATTGATGATGGCGACGCTAATGTCGCAAGAATACGGGAGCTCTGCAAGCTCTCGAAGTTGAGGACTCCGAAGAAAGCTCCATCGTTACGACGATTGTCACGACCCGCTTCCCTAAAATGGAGGCGAGACGTGAAAAGGTCCGCACGAGAGTGGAGCTGTGAAGCCCCAAAACCCGATAAGCGTCAATAAAACATAAGCAGGTCCCTGTAACCACAACGGAACAACAATAATAACACAAGGAGAGACTGAAATAAAAACCTCACATCTCATAAATTGTCCAACATGAAAATAAGTCCAACATCCAGAAAAGCCACCAGGCTAAAAGAAAAGAGTCTCAATGCCCAGAACAAGGCCAACAAAAGCAACGGCATAACAAAGTATAGGTGCTACGCACCGATAACGAAACAACTGTCTAAACAAAAGTAAAACGCTACGAAGACACTAGGACTGGTCCCCAGTGTCCACGTACTCCCCGCCAAACACGGGCTCGGGCTCGGCGACAGCAAACACCTCGTCCTCAACAAGGTACTCAGGCTCGGGGTCTAACATGTGTCACCCAAAAGAGTAAAGGGGCACATGTCAGCAAGTCTAAAATACTTGGGCAAGGAAACTGAAAGGAAGGTAAACTAGCAACCTAGCAGTTATAGTATGCATGACATGGCAGTTATAACATGAGTGCACAAGCAAGACATGGCGAGACAATAAGTACAAGAGAACAATTATCGGGACAAGACAAGAGTAGCCAAGCTACTAACAATCTCAATCATTTAACTAGTCACGTTGTTTGTAGATGTTTACGCCTTACAGCTGAATGGTTTCACATTCGCTGAGTGGCCGCTTAACAACTACCCCAAACCCAGAGTTTACGCCTTACCACTGCAGTTGCTGATCGGGCAGACTCCCAGTTGATTGGTCGCTTAACTCTTACCCCCAATACCCACACGTAATGGAGCCAGGGTCCCCGCACAATGAGCTCAGCTAGTGAGCCTGGGGTTGTCCCGCACATGAGCTCGCATTCTTAGTTCACAATTCAATATATCGAGCGTTGGGGTTAGCAACTCATTATGCTCGCTTCTGGTCACGAGCCAGGAAACACAAGTATTGTAGCGATGCTACGCAATCACGGGATCACTTAAAGAATGCAATGACATGACATTTAATTTGCGTACCGTTAATGAAAAGTAAACATGACATGGTAATTGTGCAACATGCTAAATGTCGGGACTAGCTTCGTTGTCAAGCTAGTTCCCCAATTTGCGCCTAGGCGAGTATCATTTCGTCGCCTAGTCTCTTTTACGCCTAAAACAAGCAAATGGCCTAAAACATGGCCTAAACCCTAAGTGGCAAGTTTCACTTGCCTAGCACCGGGGATGACGACCACTTCGTCACACGGATGCCAATCTACGGGGAATTCGCTGTTATGGGGGAACAATCATCAAACAACATGAAATTATATTAGGGTTTCATAAAAATACCAATAGGCTATGAAAACATAGAGGAATCGATTTCTTACCGAGAGGAAGCGGAAGAAACACTCCGGAGAACCCTAGGATCATATCTGGAAAAGATTGGAGAAGTTTGGGTGAATTAGGGTTTTGGGGGAATTGGGGATTTTGATGGATTTGGTGAGATTTTGGGGAAGATGAGAGGTAGATAGAGTGGATGGAGGGTTTGGATGATGGATTTAGGGCTTGGAATGAAGGACTGAAGCTTGGAGGAAGATGGGGGCTTAAAGGGGGGGGGGGGGGAATTTAGGGTTTTAGGTCGTGAGGGAGGAAGAAGAAATGTTTGGGAGGGGTATAAATAGGTTGGGCTGGCGGCTGCCCAGAAATTAGGGTTTTAACACAGACTAGTCGGTCAAAGAGCAACCACTGACCGACTAGTTTGGCAACTAGTCGGTCGGTCGTCCAACGCAGACCGACTAAGTGTAAACAGTAACTCCTGAACGAAAATAGGATTTAGAGTTAGTCGGTCCATGAACAAATACTGACCGACTAGTTTAGCATCTAGTCGGTCGATGAACGTTCTTAGACCGACTAAGAGTGAACAGTAACTCGGCTGTACAGGAGAACTAGAAATTAGTCGGTCTGAGTACAAAACTTAACCGACTAGTTTGACAACTAGTCGGTCGAAAGATGAACTTAGACCGACTAAACAGATACAGTAACTTAGGTAAAATTAATCCAAGAAACTAGTCGGTTTGAGTTGAGTTGTCGACCGACTAGATCTCAATCTAGTCGGTTGGTTCCCCTTCTTGAACCAACTAATGAGCACGAAAAGTGTCGATTCGAAGCGCGAAGCTTCGGGAAGATTTCTATGGCTTCTAGGATCGATTTATACTCTAAGATATGAGCGATTTGAAGCTCGTCACGAAGGACTTACTCCGAAATCGACGATCGAAGGAAGAAGATAGAAAAATCACGACGAAACGATCGAAAGTGAAAGTTATGGCGACGAAAACCACACATCCAAGGAGAAAATCCACCAAGCATATATTATAATATAAATAATCCAATTACACGAAAACCAGTCGTTACATCCTACCCACCTTAGAATAAAGTCCGTCCTCGGACTTTCTAACTATAGCTATATCTAGTCACCCTAGTAACTACCCTCAATCGATATCACATCAAAATTTCAACCAAGTACATTCATTTCAAGTGCTTATATATATATATGTACTCTAGGTAGTCAATTATTAACACCACGGGAGTAAATATATATTCACGCACACAGTACACTTATACTTATTATAATCAAACAACTCCATTCACGTATTCAAATCATTCATATAGGCAAGTTTATTCCATATAGCTATACAACACTTATTACACACTATGTGAAAATAACCAAGTCTCTTACTTATTTGAAAATAATTTCACACTAGAAAATACCATCGGAAACTACACGTATAAGTAACTATCTATGGACATGACAATAAGAATACTCTAATCCCTATACCTCCTAGTATACGCCAAAACAACCAACATGCGAAATCACACCATACAATTGTTAAAACAAGTTCACTATATCTAACATACATTCACCATCGTTATGATTCCACCATTTATAATCATTCAAATACATGCACACATTTCACCGTATTACCACTTCATATATATATATAGTCCTATAGCTATAATTACGACACGCCATACATACCATAGTCACCAATTCCTATAACTATCACATCCTTACCCGTGCATGGTGCACACCCACACACGCTAATATTTCATTCATATATACACCAATCACACCACTATATGCTTAGCACATCTACGCACCTAGTTTAGCTAGCACACATATATTCACGCAACCAAGTCCTTAGTGAATAACTATACCACAAGACCAACTCACATAACTATATATTGGTATAGCCACCCACAATCGTGTGCGTAACACAACCAGGCACAAACAATCCAAACATTATACATATATCATCCATCACTATACACCAACCACATACAATACACCAATGTACATAGAGTGTACCCACTCAAGCTTGAGTGAGACTCAAAATCATAGCGGAATAATTCCATATACGTAACATAGCATCCATACATATGCCAATACTAGCTAATGCATACACGTCTATCAACATAACCACATACATATTTAAATGTCAAACACCCTTAATATCTAACCAGGTAATATCACATATTTCAATCACTTCATATACCATGATATTATTACAAACATCAACACACCTATAATTACAACACTCTCCCTAATAAAAGTATTTACCTATAGTCACACCCAAGCATCGTATATATTCATACCATATCCATCCACCTATAATTGGTACATCAATACACATTCACTTCATACATAAGTTAAGATATGCAGTAGTCGGGTATACCTCATGGTATACATGCATACGACAGCCACGATAGTAAGCAATACCAATCAAAATTATATTCCTACTACCATATATATATCACCTATATACTCACGCAGCAATTTCATAACTACACGCGTCTACGCACAATACGTAACTACGTACGAGCACACACTCACACGTACAACACATAGGTCACATAATAGGCCTACCCACTTTAACTATACGTACACCCATTATTATCACACCCAGCATACATATAGTTTCACCAATCATATTATTTCAACCATCATAAGTATCTCCAACTACGTACACCCCATTCAGACATTCCAATACATAATCTTATATACATAGACGCCCCTAGAGTGGCATAGCTATCCTCACACATATCCATAAATATTAACACACTTACAATTTCATAATATCACGAATAACTCTGAGTATGTATATATCACACAATAGACAACATCACCAAAAACACTAGAAGTATAAAACGGTCATATTTTGAAAAGTTGGGGTTCCCCTTCGTATAAACGATATTTGAGGATCAATAAAACCACTTGTTCGAAATAAGTTTGAGTTGAATGCTCATAACAAGAGGAAACGATTTATTGGCTTAACGGAAATCATTATGAAGGGAAGTAAAGCGTTCATACGCACATTAAGGACGTAGTTTCAGAAAATATTATACGGCAGCGATTTAACAATGTTGGCAAAAGTCTTGAACGAAATTTAATTAACGAAAGAATTCTAAATTCATGCCAAATACTTTCAAAATCTTTAAGCCAGGAAAAGCTCAAATAATCAATATTGAAACCACCTTTTAGTGCAACCGAGATTTGCCAAAAGAAATCGTTTTACACAAAGCTCTTAATATACGGGCTAATGAGCCTAATGCGGATATAAAAATAATTGAAATTCCATCTAGGTTAGAAATTCTTCTAAGGGCATGTATGGTGAACGGAAAGATAACTCTAGCTATTAGTAGTATTATCAAAACTTGTAGTGAAACTTTAAAATCAAATTTATGGAGGGTCTAGATCAGAAAAGGTTATGAAATAATGATTTTTTTACAAAAATCAGTAATGGGGAAACGAGGGGCATAACGGTCGTAGTTCCCATATATAAAAATTAGTTGAAGTTCTACTTTAGAAATCATTTTTGGAAATATGTATGGCGAATGGAAAGATAATAACATCTTAGTGGTATGGAAGTAAGTGGGGGAAATATATACATATATAGAACTATTAAACCGGTAATAAGCTTTAGAACCGAATTTTGGAGGTCTAAATCAGGAAAGGGTCTCGAAAAGTAATTTTACAAAAATCTGATCTAGGGAAAAGTTGAGCATAAAATTGACTCGCTGGAAGCTGAAGTCCCATGTGACTTGGAAGGTATGTAAGAAGCAAACATGATGCGGTATTCGAATAAGTTTTAATGGCATAAGGAAAGAAATTTATAATTCAGGTTAGGAAAAACAAAAGCATGGTTCGGAAGAAAATTGGTATATGAAAAGAGGCAAGTCATTTATATTGATATGAAAATATAGGCTGAAGAATATTATAAACCAATAATAAAAATCTCGACAAAAGTTTCAATGTTCGGAAAAGAACAAATAAATTTAAGTCGCAAAAAAGTACGTAACCTAATATATATATTAAAAGTTCACGAACAAATTCAAACTTAGTGAAAGAGGAACATCGAAAATACTTTTAGGGGAAATAAGGATTTGCCGCAAGAATAGGTTGGTAAAAGACTTGAAGTACGGGTACGACAAACTTGTAATTAGTATATATTCGTAAATTAATTGGAGTTCTATTTATCTTGGAAGACATTCTAAAGTAATCAAAATAGTAGTAAAGCTCTTAAAACCAAAATACGAGAGATATCGGTTAGCAGAAGCTACGAGATTAAAAATTTCAACCAATAGACTTCAAAATCTACGAAGAGATTTTAACTCGATCGAATAGAAAGGAATTAAATATTTAAGAAAGAAAGGGGCCATCAAGAATTGCTTCTACACGAAGCATCAGGATGCATTGCACATTGACGCACCAGAGTCAAGAGGACTCGTGCCAGAAACGTGCAACCCAAATCACACTCAACAACCAACCCAGCAATCAAACTCCATTCTAGCAAACATAAAATATCCAAGCAACCAAACATAGTCTAACAAACAGGACTGTCAAAAGGAAGAAGGCAACCAGACTGAGGGTTACCTGCAATAACCCCAGCCACAGTCTCAGCCTCAACTACGGCCATCGGGGAAGCCTGCCTCCTCAGCGGAAAAGCCCGCCGAAAATCCTGCTTCTGTGGAACAAGGGCTGCCCCACGTCTAACAGCCACGGGTGCCTTCCGTAGTTGAGCTCCGACTGGCGCCTTCTCCAGACGCTTAACCCTCGGACAGTCCTTTAAGGTATGCGCCGCGACGCCACAAATCAAGCACTGGCCCAGCCTCCGCCTGCATTGTTCCTTCTTATGGCTAATCTTGCCACAATGGTGGCATAACTTCTGACTCGGCCCAGCTTCCGGTGCTTGCTGCTGCGGAACTCCATCCGACGCCTTCCGCAGCCAATTTGCATGCCGACAATCCTTCGCCGAATGAGTAGCACCACCACAAACCAAACACTGACCTAGAAAGCTTCTGCATGACCCCTTGAGGTGCCCGGCCTTGCCGCAGAAATAGCAAGCCTTCAGAGCAGATCCACCACCAGCTCGGGTCTGACGTATTCTAGTCATCTAGCGCCAGAGAAACGGGCCAAAATTAGACTCACAGCTTAATGACTCGGAGGTCGAACTTAGTTCATTGGACATTCTAATATTATTATCGTTATTCCGATAATAGCAGTTACAGAAGGACCTGCATGGGCCACCAACAAAACCTGTCACGACCCGCTTCCCTAAAATGGAGGCGAGACGTGAAAAGGTCCGCACGAGAGTGGAGCTGTGAAGCCCCAAAACCCGATAAGCGTCAATAAAACATAAGCAGGTCCCTGTAACCACAACGGAACAACAATAATAACACAAGGAGAGACTGAAATAAAAACCTCACATCTCATAAATTGTCCAACATGAAAATAAGTCCAACATCCAGAAAAGCCACCAGGCTAAAAGAAAAGAGTCTCAATGCCCAGAACAAGGCCAACAAAAGCAACGGCATAACAAAGTATAGGTGCTACGCACCGATAACGAAACAACTGTCTAAACAAAAGTAAAACGCTACGAAGACACTAGGACTGGTCCCCAGTGTCCACGTACTCCCCGCCAAACACGGGCTCGGGCTCGGCGACAGCAAACACCTCGTCCTCAACAAGGTACTCAGGCTCGGGGTCTAACATGTGTCACCCAAAAGAGTAAAGGGGCACATGTCAGCAAGTCTAAAATACTTGGGCAAGGAAACTGAAAGGAAGGTAAACTAGCAACCTAGCAGTTATAGTATGCATGACATGGCAGTTATAACATGAGTGCACAAGCAAGACATGGCGAGACAATAAGTACAAGAGAACAATTATCGGGACAAGACAAGAGTAGCCAAGCTACTAACAATCTCAATCATTTAACTAGTCACGTTGTTTGTAGATGTTTACGCCTTACAGCTGAATGGTTTCACATTCGCTGAGTGGCCGCTTAACAACTACCCCAAACCCAGAGTTTACGCCTTACCACTGCAGTTGCTGATCGGGCAGACTCCCAGTTGATTGGTCGCTTAACTCTTACCCCCAATACCCACACGTAATGGAGCCAGGGTCCCCGCACAATGAGCTCAGCTAGTGAGCCTGGGGTTGCCCCGCACATGAGCTCGCATTCTTAGTTCACAATTCAATATATCAAGCGTTGGGGTTAGCAACTCATTATGCTCGCTTCTGGTCACGAGCCAGGAAACACAAGTATTGTAGCGATGCTACGCAATCACGGGATCACTTAAAGAATGCAATGCCATGACATTTAATTTGCGTACCGTTAATGGAAAGTAAACATGACATGGTAATTGTGCAACATGCTAAATGTCGGGACTAGCTTCGTTGTCAAGCTAGTTCCCCAATTTGCACCTAGGCGAGTATCATTTCGTCGCCTAGTCTCTTTTACGCCTACAACAAGCAAATGGCCTAAAACATGGCCTAAACCCTAAGTGGCAAGTTTCACTTGCCTAGCACCGGGGATGACGACCACTTCGTCACACGGATGCCAATCTACGGGGAAATCGCTGTTATGGGGGAACAATCATCAAACAACATGAAATTATATTAGGGTTTCATAAAAATACCAATAGGCTATGAAAACATAGAGGAATCGATTTCTTACCGAGAGGAAGCGGAAGAAACACTCCGGAGAACCCTAGGATCAGATCTGGAAAAGATTGGAGAAGTTTGGGAGAATTAGGGTTTTGGGGGATTTGGGGATTTTGATGGATTTGGTGAGATTTTGGGGAAGATGAGAGGTAGATAGAGTGGATGGAGGGTTTGGATGATGGATTTAGGGCTTGGAATGAAGGATTGAAGCTTGGAGGAAGATGGGGGCTCAAAGGGGGCGATTTTAGGGTTTTAGGCCGTGAGGGAGGAAGAAGAAACATTTGGGAGGGGTATAAATAGGTTGGGCTGGCGGCTGCCCAGAAATTAGGGTTTTAACACAGACTAGTCGGTCAAAGAGCAACCACTGACCGACTAGTTTGGCAACTAGTCGGTCGGTCGTCCAACGCAGACCGACTAAGTGTAAACAGTAACTCCTGAACGAAAATAGGATTTAGAGTTAGTCGGTCCATGAACAAATACTGACCGACTAGTTTAGCATCTAGTCGGTCGATGAACGTTCTTAGACCGACCAAGAGTGAACAGTAACTCGGCTGTACAGGAGAACTAGAAATTAGTCGGTCTGAGTACAAAACTTAACCGACTAGTTTGACAACTAGTCGGTCGAAAGATGAACTTAGACCGACTAAACAGATACAGTAACTTAGGTAAAATTAATCCAAGAAACTAGTCGGTTTGAGTTGAGTTGCCGACCGACTAGATCTCAATCTAGTCGGTTGGTTCCCCTTCTTGAACCAACTAATGAGCACGAAAAGTGTCGATTCGAAGCGCGCGAAGCTTCGGGAAGATTTCTATGGCTTCTAGGATCGATTTATACTCTAAGATATGAGCGATTTGAAGCTCGTCACGAAGGACTTACTCCAAAATCGACGATCGAAGGAAGAAGATAGAAAAATCACGACGAAACGATCGAAAGTGAAAGCTATGGAGACGAAAACCACACATCCAAGGAGAAAATCCACCAAGCATATATTATAATATAAATAATCCAATTACACGAAAACCAGTCGTTACAACGATCGGTGTCACTGGCAAAGTCGAAGACCGGAACAAGCTCTAGCTTGGGGGAGCCACCCCCCAGCATTGCCCTTGACGAAGGGGCGCTGAGGAAGACCACACACCACCATGATCCAAATCCGAGCGGTCTTCCCGGCAAATTCGACGGGTGCATCCCATATGCACCCAACATCCCGCACTAAATTGAAAATTTAAAGGGGGTTGAGCTCAAGACCTTAAACGAGCGCTTGTCGGGAGGCAACCCGACGGTTATCGCATTATTTCTATTTTAGTTTTTATTTTTGTTTTAGACTTTATTAGTGTTTTTGAGTCGTTTGCCCGAAAAATTGTGACAACGGGTCCTATTTTCTTTGGCAGGAAGAGGAGGAAAGGATATCTATCATATGGAGGATGACCGAGGCGAAGAAGAGCGCTCCAGGAATGCGCTCGAGGCTTAGGAGGAGGAAGAAACCACCTGGAGGAAGAAAAACAGAGAGTAGAGCCAAAACGGCCCGAAGCTGGAAACAGAGCCTCACTCGGCCGAGTACCATAGTCACTCGGTCGAGCAAAGAAAGCCGTCCGCCTGAGTGGCGCACCAACGAGGGAAGTCTGATGTACCCAACTCTCTGTATTTTTTGTGATTTCAGTATAAACTGCCACTCGGCCGAGTATATTTCTTCACTCGGCCGAGTGAAACTGATACCCTCCTAGGGCGAAAATTTCCGAGTAGCTTGTGCCACTCGGTCGAATGGAATTTTTCCACTTGGCCAAGGGTGGCAAAGCCACTCGGCCGAGTCGTAAGTGGCGGAGAGAAATTTAAACTCATTTTTCGTTACGTCACTCGGCCGAGCAACATAGTCACTCGGCCGAGTCGTAACTACCCATATATAATTAGCAGCGGGCTCAGCGCGACTTCCAACGCACCTATTCCCAAATCTCCGCCCGAGTTCCCGCGACCCTTCGTCTCCTCGCCCGCGACAGCCACTCCCTCGCCCGATTCACCTCGCCGCCACCACCGCTCGCCGCGCCACCGCTGGCGACGCATTGCCTGACCGCCGCCGACCTCCGGCGACCCTCCTTGCAGCCGGCCGAGCTCCGGTGATCCCCCATTTAGCGCAAAATTCATTTTTCTCCTCATTTTTGACGATCCGTAGACCCGTAGCACCCAAAAATCAAATTAAATTGTTTATCTATCTATTATACCCCCTCTCCCCCATGTATTTTGAATATTAACCGCTGATATCATTGTTTGATTTGCAGGCTATCTTGGGGGAGCTTAGGGGAGCTTTCGGACGCGCTATTGGCTTCGTGGAGGCGGCGTCTTCGCACCTACCTGCTGTTTTGCTCTCGCGGCGTGTTCAGGTACCTTCGTTCCATTTTTTTAGCACGCCGCATTTTTCATTTAGTTGTGTGAGCACTCGGGGCACACATGTCGCCCCGTACACGGCCACGCACTCGGGGAACTTCCGCTAAGCGGAAGCGGACGGATGAGCCTGGCCCCTCCCACGCCAGGGAGGACTCCCCTCCACCTTCACCACCTCACCCCACACAGCCACTTCCAGCTGACCCCATCCACCCGCAGCCACTTCCAGTCAATCCCATTCATGCACAGCCACCACCGGCTCCAGCCGTCGGGCCGCTGGGCATCACGTTCAGAGACGACGCACAGCACGTCCGATTTGAGCGTATCGCCCAGCGCCGAATAGTACCATCCAGGTTCGCTCATTTAGCAGACCTAGACCGTCTGGGGGTACTTGAGGGGATGCTCACGTTGTATGACAACGTGGGCTGGCGAGATTTTCTGTCTGTGTCGACGGACACCTACGTCCGTCCGACACTCGAGGTACTTAGCTCGATCGCAGACCGATGAGGGATGCTCCTTTAGACTCATGGATCGAGAGTGTCGGATCACTCTCGATATGCTTAGAGCATTCTTTCAGTGGCCCACAGTCCCCGCGCCCGACCGAGCCTACGCCCCCACACACATCCCTCCCCCATCTTTCGATTCCCACGCCTTTTGGGCCAAGATCACGGGTTTACCACACGCCTTTGACCCTAGTAGGGCCAAGGCCTCAGCCATAGTCCACCCCTACCTCCGCATAGCACATCGCCTTATGGCGACCACCTTTCTAGCGAGGTACGAGCCTGGGACGATGTCTACGACTGAGCTCTATATGCTCTACGCGATGACTCGCCCCAGAGTTCTGGATAGGGATGGTGTTACGATGGTCCCCACCGTTGAGATTGACGTCGCTAGCTGGTTTTAGACCGCATCATCGTATCGGTGGGCGCTCGCTCCCCGATATGTTGCGACGGCCTGATCACCCTGCTAGCCCTGATGATCGGTGAGGACCTTCCGGCCGACCTGCGTCGACCTTCGGGCCCCACTTCACTTTCGATAGACGTCATGGCCCGGATGAAGATGCTTCGTCCACACGGCCAGTGGCACTGGGTATGGTTGCACGGTCCCTTCGGTGCTGACTACATGATCCTCCCGATCCCCGCTCGGACACACATAGGACCGGCACACGGGGACTGGCTTCCGGCGATGGATCTCCTGATCCCCACCGCCTACGTGCTTGAGGCCGAGGAGGCTGAGCAGGCACCCCCTGCACCTGTAGACCCTGTGATCCCTCAGCCTAAGCCTGCACTTTCTGCCGCTCCCGACACCTCTGTCCACACTTCTGCCGGTGTCGGGAGTACACTTGCTGAGTCGTCCTCCATTGCCACCACGTCTAACACCACCCCCACCACTGCTGTGCCCCTGTTGGTTGAGCCCCTCACCTCTTTGCTACCCGAGCGTCCACCTTCTATTGTTAAGAGCGGCGAGTCTTCCTTCGCCTCTGTCGTGGAGACCCTATCCACTTTGATCTCCACTGGGGTTTCACCTTTTGGACCCCACACTTCCTCCCCAGCGGTCGACCTTTCTGTCTCTACGGCATCCATCCTATCCGAGAGTGTCGTGACATCTGTTCCCACGTCTGTGTCACTGACCTCTCTTACTGCCTCGTCACCGATTTTGTCTTCCACTTCCACTGCTGCTGCTTCCACCTCACACCAGCCTGCATCCCAACCTCGCACTGAGGCTGGGCATCCACTAGTGAGCACAGCCCCCTTTCCACACATTCCTGCTGGCCCGATTGTTTACACCGCTCGTGTCCGACAGCCCCGACCTGGTCAGCCTAGACCTGTCCGTCCCTCCGCTCCACCACCCCCTGATGCCTTAGTTCAGAGCGTTCGTGCTCTTGAGGGGGCGATAAGTGGACTCAGGGGCGATTTTAGGGCTCTGTCTTCCACAGTCACCGCCATGCAGCACCGCCTCAAGTTACTTCCCGGCATTCACTTTTGCCTGACCCAGATTCTCGAGCGACTGCCACGACCACCACCACCCACCCAGCAGACACGTCCACCACCACCACCCTCCCCACCTCTGCCTCAGGACGGAGATGGCGCAGCACCACCAGCTTAGGCACACCCTTGATGCCATTGATCTTTTTTGTCGTTATGCTGCCCATTCTCTGCTTGGTCCTGATGATTTTTGCCCACCCCTCCTCCCCGCACTATTTTTGTCCCCGTTTTGATCATATCATTGTCTACCCTTTTTCAGGAGTGAGGGAGAGTATTTTTGGTGACACACACATATCTGCATCACTCTTATCCTTGCATGCATCACATCCACATCATATTCTCATTTTGTTATTTTTATTTCTTTTTATCATGCATGCATACCCACCCCCCCATTACACGTCTCTCGGTGTGCCACACTTCGCACATTGAGGACACTGTGCACTTTAGCTTGGGGGAGTGAGTCCTCACACTTTTTGCTTTTATCACCTTTATTTTTAGTTTTTCCACGTTTTTTCCACTTTTGCACCCATTTTTCATCACGTTTTTTCTTTTTTACCATGCATCACATTTTTTTTCTTATTTTCTTTGTGTGCTGCATTGTAAATAGTTTTTATTTTCTTTTGTCTTTATTTCTTTCATCTCCTGCTAGAGATGACTTTTCTGTGATGACGACGACGTGGTGTTAGCTTTTCTCTATATGCATGCTAAATTTGTCGTGTCATAGCTTTTTATTTCTGATATCATATGCTATGCTCTACTTTGCATTTAGAAATAGTAACCCACTCTCTTTTGCTGTATGAAAATGGATGAAATTCTATTATTAGCTGATGTCTGATGATTCATATGTATGCTATCGTAGAAAACACACCAAGATTCACGCATTGATGCTTATATCTGGAGTACTGCTTTCTTTTCTCATATCACTTCTTATTGCATGCTTGGTACGCTTCACTTCAGGTTGATTGAATGTTTGCTAGCATTGATAAATCTGGATTAGTTTACTTTTTGAGATCAAACTGAGTAGATTATATTACCCTGCTGAAGTTGTCATGCACTTCCTATAGAGTGAGCTGAGAGATACATTTATTTCTTTCTCCACATATCTTGAACATAATTTCTCTATTTTATATTCATTGGTGAATCTCCTCTTAACAATTCTATTATTGGCATCCCCCGTTATTATATCACATGCTCCAAATTCCCCGAAACCCAAAGAAAAAATACTTGTATATCATTCTCTTTGATTTGGGATCCTTTGTGTATATTTATTATGAAAATAAAATTAAAAAAAGAGAAAAATAAAAAGAAAAAGAAAATAAAAAGGAAAAAGATTTGAGAATAAGAGAAGAAAAGAGAAAAGAAGTTCGAAAACGATCCCATCTCATATCCTTTCTCTCTTTCTTCCCTCTTTTGCTTTTATTTTTGTTTTCTTTGACTTTTGGAGCTTCATAAGAAACGTGGATGTAAATATTGTTTTGTATATGCCACCACGCTTATAGATAAGCTTGGGGGAGAGAATCCAATGATGTGTGAGAGAGTGACTACCTGACGGTGCATGACAACCTAGGCTAAGTAATATTTTATACTCGGTGAGATTGCTAAAGTTTCACGAAATCCAGAAATCTACGCTTAGCATTCATTTCATGAAAACCACATTTTTTCTATTCTTTCTACCCTATCGTGTGATATCTCTTATACTACTTATAGAAAGCATTCAATTGAAAAGTGTGTGATCTACGATATTGTATACCGCTTTAGATGCCTCAGACGATGTTAATCTTAGAATTATTCCATTTTTCATGCTATATTGATATTCTTGGGTTTTCTATTTCAAATGCACCATTATACTTTGATATCAAGATAAAAGTCTTTGACATGTGTTATATATTCGATGCATGCTATATGAGTAAGCAAAACCCACGTCCTGAGAAAAATGATCTAGCAACTTCCCTCTTCGTTTTCTGCTTTGTTTTGCATTTTCTATTTTCCATTTCTCCATCGTTTTCTTTATCTTTATCCACCGGGTTCGCTTTTTACTCATCTTCCTCGAGGACGAGTAAGAGGTAAGCTTGGGGGATTTTGATCGCTCCGTATTTTACACCTTTTTTCTGCATGTTTGCATGCCATTTAGATCGCTCAAATCGTGTTTTTCACGTTTATTCGACAATATTGCGATGCTTTTCACGATTTGTTGTTTTTGTCGTATTTCAGGAGATTTGGAGCGATTTGGAGTGATTCTGAGATGCACCCACTCCGGAGTGTCACCGACGACTCTCTTGAGGGGTATTCTACGATTGGAGAGTAGTGGAAGAAGAAAGAACGTCGTAGGATCGACAAGGAGGCAAACATACGAAGAATGGGTATTTTCAGCATGCCACTCGGCCGAGTGAAGGAGTCACTCGGCCGAGCATAGACAGCCCGCTCGGCCGGCCAGATCGGACACACAACAGAGCTAATTTCAGCGTGTACTCGGCCGAGCATCGCCATACCACTCGGCCGAGCACCGAGTCATCCCTCGCCCGAGTGGAGCCAAGACGACGGCAACAAAAAATGTTGAACTCTCTGGAATCCGTCAGTCAGCCCTAAAGACCGACTCGGCCGAGTGACGAACTACCGTCCGCCCGAGTGAAGAACGCCCATTGGCCGAGTGAAGAAAAGTCACTCGGCCGAGTGACTCCCGAGGAGACGACCCCCAAGACCCCCAACTCTCTGGAATCCGTCAGGGTCTCTCACTCGACCGAGTGACATTTGTCACTCGGCCGAGTGAGCCGCGCTGCCTGTAGCGTAAACTGCGATTTTGAGGCTGCGCTGGGGCATTTTCGTCAGGATTTTTTGGGCGATTTTGGGGGGTATTTAACCCCAGTTTTTAACCTAGTTTAGAGGGCCTTTCTAGAACTTTTTGCAGCCTTTTTTAGATTATTCTTAGGAGATTAGATTTAGCTTTTAGGGAGGAGAGAAAAGTGTTAGTTTGTTGGATGCTATCTCGTTCTTCATTGGTTTGTTTCTCTCTCCCTCAAAAACTCCATTTTTATTGATATTTTGAATATTGCTATGAATTCTATTGATTTTGATTGTGAATTTCTATTGCATTTTATTATGAATTGTGAGTAGTCTTATCGTCTTAGGGCGTAGGGATGAACCCTACGAACCCTATTTCTAATTTATGATGAATTGGTGAAATTCTTGCTGGGATTGATTAGGGTTAGTTTGGGATTGATTTAATACGAATAGCTGGGGATTCATACCGATTGGGATTTGCAAGAGATTGGATCCCAAATTCGATAGGAAGCCCTAGAAATTCGAATTGGGTTGCAATTGAATTTCTCCGGAATCGGTTTACAAGAGAGTGGACCGAAACTAGGGTTTTCGATTGTAATTCTATACCAATACCCATTTGCAAGAGATTGGACGGGTAAGAACTATCCCAACCTTGGTCGTAGCTCGAGTTTGCACGAGAGTGGGCTCGAGATACGATTGAACGATGACGTTGTTCTTCACGCTAGTTTGCCTAGGTTAGGGTTTGCAAGAGATTGGACCCTACCCTAGATTTGCTATAGACCGACAATAGCGCGAGAGCGTGAGCTTGGTTCTACATTTAGTTGCAACTAGTTCACCCGAATTTCAAGTCTAGCAATTGTTAAACCTACGAATCACAATGATGAGATACGGCGAGTAGCGGGGATTCCCTACCCCTAGGCGTCTCTATTAATTTGTTATTTATTTTATACAATTGAACGACTGTGGCCACATATTTGCGAACATTTCTCGACTATTCTTATAGCCAGGTGATTGAAGAAGACACTGTTATTAGGCCTCCCTGTGTTCGATACCCGCTCGCCGCTACACCGTGCGCTTGCAGTAAGACTACAGTGTCGCCGTCCCGGGACGTGTATCCGGGGCGCGATCACCTTCTCACCACCAATTGCCTAGAGGATATCACTTTGATTCTAGGTTGGAGAGCAAGAGAGAATGAGATTGGAATTCTTGGGCTTTTGGATTTAAGAGCTTTAAAAAACTAGAGATTGAAAGCTAGGGGTTTTTAAGAGTTGATCAAGAAGATGAGTAACCCCTCAATAGAACAGTAGAAGCTCTCTTTATAGGTTCTCCAAAACCCCCAAACTGAATCCCCAAAACCCCCTTTAAAATCCGTGGAGAAAAATCTAACGGATAGAATTTACATAGTCGACTGTTGCACTGTGTCAGATGGTAGGTGAGAATTCAAATGGTAATTTACCACGTCAGACAGTCGACTGATGAAGAGAAGACATGCGCCTATAAAACTAACATGCACCTGTAAATCCTTCTACAGGTGACCGGTCACAATATGGATAAGCTGAGAAATCTCAGAAAGTTTTGGAAAGACACGACAGTCGACTGATGTAGAACACACAAGCGCCTGTGCCATGGGCAGGCGACTGTGAAACCAACATCAGTCGACTGTCATTAAAAATTTGAAACTTTCCAGAGAGCAGAGTCTACAGAGGAATCATAGACAGACGACTATGCCTTGGACAAGCGACTGTCAATATAACATCAGTCGACTGGCCAGATGAAAAAGAAAGTGACCTTTGGGCTGAAGAGAAACATGCAACTGTTTAACAAATCACAGGAGATTGTAGCTTGGACATGCGCTTGTATTTTGTACAGCAGTCGCCTGAAGGAGTTAAAGCTTAAAAGGCCCAAAAATCAATAGATTAAGTATGTGCATAACAAGCGACTGTAGAATAGATCACAGTCGACTGTTTTGCGACATGCGAAAGAAATGTGAATTGGAGTCTAAGGAAATGTGATCTAATGATTTTCTAGGACAGAAATGAAGATGTGTATATGCTTCAACATAGTTCTACTTCTAAGCTGCATACTAGAAGAGAATAAAAAGATTACAGTTTGTAGAAGTCTCTCTTCTATCCAAAGTATGAGCTTGAAATCTTCTAGGAGCTTCAATCACCATCTTTAATCATACAATCTACTTTTCATGCTTTCATTGATCTTTGAGTGACTTCCATTGCTAATTGATCTACGTGATATGCTTATACAATGGATTAACTGCAAATAGGGGATTAGTCACAAGTATTTATGTTTGCTCATCATTAACACCAAGTAGGGAGAAGTCCAATACTCAACAGATTCCCTTGAGGAGCTCTATGAACTTAGCATACTTTTTCTCTAGCTTGGCCACGGATAACCTCTGATGATAAGGAGGTGGAGGTCGGCTTCCCTCGTCCTTTCGACATCCTTTGGAATAGACTTTTCAAGAATAATAGCATCTGCCAGTGCCGTGGCGATAGGAATAGACAATATGGGAGGTGAAGCTTCCTTCTCTCTAATGACACATGGCTCCTCTGTAGTTTTCTCCTCGTTCTCAGCCACAATAGGCTCTAAAATAGGAATCTCCTCCTCTTGAGTAGGAATAGATGATCTTTGGCCCACATTCCTAGAAATTGGCACCATCACAGTGTCGGTACTCTTTCCTCCTCTAGTAGTGACCGCTACCACCGCGTTGGCTTGGCCCATTGGATTTGGGTTAGGCTAAGATGGCAATCTCCCCGGAGTCTCCAGAAGTTGAGTCATTTGGGTGTTCAAACTGTCAACGGTAGCTTGAAGATTTCTAAAGTAGGCTGAAAAATCTGCATTGATCTTCATTTGGCCGCTGATAAAAGCATCCAAGGTCACCTCCAGGTTTGGTTTGTGCTCCGCCGGTTGCTGATACTATTGGTGTTGCTAATAAGGCTGGCAATTATTGTAACCTGACGGTTTATAAGGCCCAGATGGCCTGAAACCAAATTGTTGTTGCTGTGGAGGTGGCCCTTGCTGCTGAGGGGGTTATGGTGGCCTCTGTTGGGTTGGGGGTTGTAATGCTCCATTGGGGTTGCTATAAGAAAATCCGGGATGATTTCTCACCGCTGGATTCTGCCACTGATTTCTCGCTTCTCCTGCTATAAAATTGACTTTCTCCACCGGTAGGCATGTCCCTTCGCACGACACTTCTATTGGGGCATACCCTTGCTCGGTGTAGTCTTCATGTGTAGTATATATCGGAGCTCTAGAAGCGGTTGGAATAGTATCCAACCTCTGATCTATCCTCACAACCTGTTTGCATAGAGTCTCCAGTTGACCATCTAGATGTGCAGCTATCTTCACCTCAGGGGCCGTGATTATCGATCGTTCGTCGCTCCTCTGTTGGTTGTTGGAGGCCATTTGTTCCAACAATGATGTGGCATCCTCAGGTAGCTTGGACAATAGAGCGCCTTGAGCTGAGGCGCCAATAATCATTTTGGTATTCAACTGGAGGCCATTGTAAAAGCTCTGAATAAGGTCCCAATCTGGGACACCATAGTGGGGACACTGATGCTGCAGATCTTTAAATCTCTCCCAAGCTTCACATAGAGACTCTCGAGGAAACTGCTTAAAGTTGGTGATTGCCCCTCTGATCATCACCGTTTTGGACGGTGGATAGAGCTTGTTGATGAAGGCCAAGGCCAACTGCTCCCAAGTTGTGAAATTATTCGTAGGGTAGGCTCTCAACCAATAAGTGGCATTGTCCCGCAGAGTGAACAGAAATAATCTGAGCTTTATAGCGTCGCCGCTCACATCCTTTACCTGGAAAGTGTCGCACTTTGCCAAGAATAGGTCTATATGATGGTTGTGGTTCTCTTGCGTATGCCCATGAAAGGATCCTGCTGCATAAGATTGATCAACCCCGTCTTTAATTCAAAACTCCCGGCTGCTAGTTGCGGTCTCAAAATAAAAGAGAAGCTGTGTAAATTGCGTTGCAAATGATCTCTAATATTGTCAGAACGTGGAGGAGTATTAGTGTTGCCCTCTGCCATTGGTTCTAAAAGGATATGATTCCTCTCTTCAGCTCTGAGTCTTCTTGTTGTCCTTGCAATCTTGGGGTCAAATAATAATGGATCTTCAGAACCCTCGAGGCGAGTGTTCATGCACAAGCAAAGACTCAGAGAAAAACCGTCAATAGCAAATGAATAAAAAGAATAAAAATATGGAAAGATGCGAGATGGTAAGAGTTGCTAACAAATTCCTCAATAAAGAAATAAACCCGAGTAATAACCGTTACCTCCCGGCAACGGCGCCAAAAGCTTAATGCACCTATAATTAACCTCAAACCCCACCTAGTTATAACACGAATCATACGGATATAAATCCCCGCTAACAGTGCCAAGGGCTAGATGCATTCCTAAATTAACCCCAGAAATTACCGCAAGTGCACGGTGTCAGGCTTTGAAGTATAGAAAGATGTAGAACCCACAGGGAGGTGATGTTAATTGGCTTGGGTATTTTTTAGATCTCAGGACAATGTCAGCAGGTGTATTCAAATTGCTTGTCACAAAATATCTCTTATCAAGATTATCAACAATATAAACAGACTAGGGCAATAAGACTCACCGCTAGGATCGTCGAATGTCGATGCTAGTTTAGGATTCTTAGGTTGGATTGGCTTTATTAAGGGGAGATTGTCACATCTAAGATGTAGAACTCATGACCAACTCTCGTTGTATCACTTGTCTAACGTATCCTATGTAGTCCCACCTCGTGGATGACTTCACACGATGCGTGCATTAAGGACAACAACTATACTCAATCTCTGCTCATGCCACCTCGTGGATTAGAGCTTCGATTTGTGAATTGGTGGCTCTTCATTGATGCTACTATCGTAGTCATCAATTAGTAATATAGGATGTCGGTAGATCCCGTCAAAGTGCGCACCACTATCGTGGTCACGAATCCTAATTGGATTCACTAACATACTAATTAAGTTCATAGGATATCCTTGCAAGATATGCACCATCTCGTGGATCTCAAACCCTATATGGAATCTCCTACAAACTTGGCTAGATCAACCAAATCACACCCGGCTAGATCAACCAAATCACACCCTTTTACACCAAAACAACCTAGAAATCCTAACTTCACATCTAATTCCTAAAACCCTAGGGCTAATACATTAGCCCTAGATAGGACTACTTATGGATCATAGAGATGACAATAGAAAATTCGATAAAGACTAGAGAGATCAATATCGCAATAGAAGACAATAAATAAAGCATATAAAGAGAGAAGGTAGTTACCGAAACATCGTAGATCAACAAGCAAATGCAGAGAATTAAGGGCACAAGATTCCAAGCAAAGGCGACTAATAAAAATATGAACTTTGTCTTCTACAAAATAGCGACGATTAAGAACTCTCTTCAAGAAAACTCAACTAAAACCAAACTAAAGAAAATAATCTCCTCTCTGAAAATAGGGTTAAAATTGTGCTTATATACAAGGGGCATGTGCCCCACAAAAATCAGAAAATATGGGCACTTGGGCCCACTAACTAGTCTAGCCGCGGTGCCCTACTCGGTCGAGTAGCGGCGCTGCTCGGTCGAGCTGACATGCGGCTCCGCTTTATTGCTTATTTGGCTCTGGGCTGTGACGTGCGTTTATATTTCATATATTCACGCACGTTTTCTTTTGTGTTTCTCCGTATTTTCCGCCGTCTTTTATTCGTTTTCTCGTATTTTCTCGTTTTCTTTCACTTTTCTTTGTTTCTCCATGTTTTCAGGAGATTGACCACGTAGGGGACGTTTAACGATGATATCCCAAGTCCCCGGAGCAACGGGAGAAGTCACGCGTGATCCAGGGGGTCAAACGTCGAAGAATTCATCTTTCAGCCCCTCACCCGGTCGGTTGGTCATCTCCAACCGATCAGGTGATGCACGCGTGCACCACCCGGTCTCTGCCGCAGCTCACAAAGAAGTCACCCGACCGGTTCGCAGACCGGTTCTGCGGGCGGCTGTTCTCTGTTTTTCCGAGCAGAATTCCAACCGATCGGGTGACTCTCACTCGATCGGTTCATCTGTAGCTGATGTTGAAGAGCTGAAGACACGGGCGTCCAACCGATCGCTTCACCCGACGGCTCCAAGATCCAACCGGTCACTCAAGAACTCACCCGACCGGTTCATCTGACCGGGTGAAGCGCCGCAGTTTTCTGTTTACTATTTGTAACAGATCACCCGATCGGTTGACTTGTCAACCGATCGGGTGACGATTTTCCTGCGGGTTTGGACCCGAACCACTAGGGTTTCGAAGTGGGGCTATAAATACACGAGGCTGGCCGACTGAAGGGGGATCTCTTCTCAGTTTTTTAGGGCTTTTGCCCCCCTTCTCTTGGGAGTTCTAGGTTAGTTTTAGATTAGGTATTTTGTCCAATAAGTCTTGTATGGGATCAACGATTCACTCAAGATAAGTATTTCTTTCTCTTGTTCTCCATTTTTTGTATTGTATTTCTTTTGCTTCATGATGAATGTTTGTTTGTGTTTTATGTTGTTTGTTTATATGTCTTTCATCATGGAGTAGTATTGATGAACCCTAATACGGGTTAGGGTAGGATTGTTGCTTGGGGATTTACATTAGACTTGGTTGCATGGCACGTGTTCGATGAAATGTGTCAATGGGGATTTCTAGCAATCTGGGTCCAATTCGTACGGCAACACACTAGATGTGTTGGGGATTGGGGTCCGGTGCTTGTCCTGTCAAGATCCGCTTCGATGTATTGCTAGAAATCACATTTGACCTATTTGGCCATTAGGGTTACGCGGGGGTGTTTCATTGTCATCGGCGGGAAAAAGACCGCCTTTGACCGTCGGGCCGAGGGGGAATAAACTTGGCGGTTGACTCCCTAGCCATAGCTCACGCCCCCAGCGTTGACATCGAGTCCTCACGCGCGGGAGCGGCTTGGACGAAGTGTTGGGAGATATCATTGTGGCCTTAATGCTCCCGGTTGCGGAAGGTGTTTATGGACACGGGAGTGCCCACCGTCCGGAACCGGGTAGGCCTAGCGTGCTTGGCACCGACCGGAATATCAGGCCATGGACGCTAGGTACCACCTTTTAGGGCAATGTCTCACCTTGGATCAAGTCAAATGCCAAGTGTCATGAGTGCTCTAGCCCGTGTTAGCGGGGATTCACGTCGTGTCTTTCTCATTTATTTCTTTTATTTCTACACTTCACCCATATTATCCGCGTAGCTAGCACGCGACCTAGGCGAGGCTAGTAGCCACTCAAGCCATCCACCTCCCTGTGTTCGATATACCCGCACCCTACACTAACCGTGCACTTGCGGTAAAACGACACCGCGCCCAAGCCGTAAATGGGGCGCCGGTCAAGTTTTTGGCGCCGTTGCCGGGGAGGCGTTCGGTTTGATATTAGCTTAGCTTGGGTTCGTTAGTCTACGCATAAAAACACAAAAATTTCTTTTTCTTTTTTTTTATAAAAAAAAAATATATTCAATAACCAAGAAATTTTTCCCCCACTGTTATATTATCTTTTTGTTATTTTCTTGTGCTATTGACGCTCCTCTCTAGTTTTCTTATTTTTGTTGTCCAGGTATCTTTGGTGTAACCATGTGGAGATCAAATTTCGATGCTCAGATGAGAGGCTACAATCCCTATTCATTTTTGGTTTGTGAGACTTGTGGGATGGCAGGGCACGTGTATTATGATTGCCTTGAGAGCCTCCCCCCACTCCAAGGCCAAATATTTTCCCACAACCTTAGCCCAAACACCTCCCATCTATTTCCTCAACCTTATACCCCTCCACAAATACAAGAAGAATCAAGCCTCGTGTCTCTCCTTGAAAGTGCCATGTTTAACCAAGGCCAAATGTTACAAAACTTGATGGTACCAATCACCGAGCCTACACCGAGGAGAGGGGCTGAAGGAGAGGATATACCTACTTTCATGGTTGAGACTACCATGCCGTCGGCCACCATAGACACATCTCATGCCGATCCCCCATTTTTCCATCACTACCACTTGGATGACGAAGCATTTTTTGATGATGATAGTGAGGATGGGGAGATTTACCTAGGATCTGTGGGAGAGACTTCTTGTCTTGATTTAGATACCCCACATGAGTCCTATGAGAGGACCGAGGAGTTTACAAAGCTTATGCAAAAGGGCGAGGAGGATGTGCGTGAGGACGAGGACACCACGACCACATATGAGGGGTCCCCTCCACATCCACCTCCACAGCCATCTCTGTCACAACTTCCTCCTTGGTCGGTGGTCAACCATGAGGATGTCATTCAGGACATCGAGCAGATGGAGGAGCATGAGCATATCGTCGAGGAGGATGTGCATGAGGGCTTGGATACGATCGTCCACTTCATGGAGCCTGAGCCACATCTACCTCTACCGTCACGCTCCACTTCTTTTGCGGCTGAGCATCTACTTGAGCATATTGCCCCTATTCAGGGAGATTTTCATACTCACTCTCACTCCACATTTGAGTCTCGCTTTTCACGTCCTATTTCTTTAGACTCATATATATTTGACACACCATATCTCTCACATGACACATGATCGACTTCCCTTGAGGTATGCTGCGGTGTGTCACCACCTGGAGAGCAACTTCACATGGAGAGCGGGGATTTGATCGTCGCTAGCACAGAGGATAGCATACCATTTCCAGGGAGTGTTCGCCACATTTCATATATTTTACCATCATTTATCGGCGACTATCTCTGGGATACATTTATTTTGGGAAATAATTTCTTGCCATGGACTAATGCACCTCGTCCTTTGCAGGTCACAGGTGGACACCTACTAAGGATGCTTGGAGGTGCATTGCTTGGGTCCATTGGCACACGTGGCACAGCGCTTCTAGCGGAGCCACAGAAGGAGCAGTTAGAGCAGCTACCTGCCCCACTTCAAATCTTGGATCCGCCTATGCTCAGGTGTATCCTAATCCAGTAGTGTAAAAATTTACCGCTTTCTAGTTTAGATTTGAATAATCTCGCCTCCTCTCATTAGCGAGGGGAGCGTATCTAGGATTTGCTTTTGCATCTTAATAACCCTTCATGTCGTGCCCTTCTATCATTTCACCCCACATCCTCTTCCGAGGAGAACGAGCAGACTGTCTCTCCTACATTCTGATTTCTTTCTTTTCCGATTTTCCCCTAGCATATTTCTGCATCACATTGATCATATCATTTTGCTAACATTGTCATGTTCAGCTTGGGGGAAATCGACTTTTGTGTGCATGTTTTCGTATGTCGTTGTTGTGTGTTTGTGTCTAGGTGTTCTTTTGTCGTGTTTTATACCTTTTATTTGAGTGTTTCTTTTTCTTTATTTTCTTTAGTTTCGCTCATGTGTTTTTCGTGTTTTTCGTGTTTTTCATTTTTTGTGTCGGTGCGTAACCCCCCCCCCCATTTTCATTGCTCTCCCGTATTCACTACTATTGCATTGAGGACAATGCAAGTTTCAGCTTGGGGGAGTCGCACTTCGTGCGTCATTTGTGTCGTTTTTCTTCGTTTTTGAGTCGTTTTCCATCGTGTTTTTCTTTTTCTTCTCTTCTTTTGTCCTCCCTCCTAGAGATGACCCTATATGATGAATTGCCACAAACTGCACACACACCTAGTATGGCCTAGATAATCACACTCACTAACTCTTGGAAGCCGAATCCCATTGCATTTCACGCTTCGTGGGTCCACTTTGCTTTTATGTGAGTCGTGTATCGTATCTAGCTTATAGTGTGCTTCTACTTTGTGATGTTGATTTATATACCTACCCTTGGTTAACCCCTAGATTATCATGCTTCGATGTTGAATATGCGGTATTTGCTTCTAATGTCTGCTTCTATATGCATGCTATATATATCGTATACTTCATTTCGCATGTGTCGGGATTCCACAATTAAGGACTAGGATAACCCATTTAGCCCATGCTATAATTAGCGAGAATAGTTTCCTTTGCCCAAGTGTTTAGATTCCGATTTCTTTTTTGTTTTACTTGGTGCAAATCCCCTCGTCGTGTACCGTTCTCCCACTTGGGAGAGTACACATGTATATATCCCAATATCCAAAAATCCAAAAAAAAAGGAGAAAAGAAAAGAAAAACACAAAGAGAAAAGAAAAAAATATATGTATAGCCAAAAAATCCAAAAAAAATACAAATACCCAAAACAAAAAAGAAAATTCCCGTGTGAATATTTTCCTACTTGCCGAGAATAAAGGGAAGGCGAGAATTTGCACCGAGTGTCCTACTCCACATCATCTCAACCCTCATCGTTTTCGAAAACACTTGGCTTAGGAACTTTTTAGCTATTATCTAGGCTTTAGTGAGGTGATTTCCTTAACCCTAGTTGTGGAGTCCCTGACACATGATATGTTTCGATTCTCTCTCTATTCTCATGCATGCTTGAACTATATATTCACCGCTTTATTCAATTCGAATCGATATTTGGGTCATATCTTGGATTTGTGTATATCGAGCTTTATTGCACAATGTAGATAGTGACACCGTTTGCTATCACACGACCACGCTCACTTGCGCTTCACCGCGTGGGCCCACGACACTTGTTTGGACTCACATTCCTTGGTTTAGTGTTGTGTTTTGTCGTATGCTTGCTTCGTGTGGTGTGTTTGATTTTGTTGGCCCTTACGGGCGATCTAGGATATAGAATTCTCTTTTTCCCTCCTTCTCTCTATTTTCTCCCTCCGAGCTCCTACTCTCACTCGTCTTCCTCGAGGACGAGGAAGAGTTCAGCTTGGGGGATTTTGACGTGCGTTTATATTTCATATATTCACGCACGTTTTCTTTTGTGTTTCTCCGTATTTTCCGCCGTCTTTTATTCGTTTTCTCGTATTTTCTCGTTTTCTTTCACTTTTCTTTGTTTCTCCATGTTTGCAGGAGATTGATCACGTAGGGGACGTTTAACGATGATATCCCAAGTCCCCGGAGCAACGGGAGAAGTCACGCATGATCCAGGGGGTCAAACTTCGAAGAATTCATCTTTCAGCCCCTCACCCGGTCGGTTGGTCATCTCCAACCGATCGGGTGATGCACGCGTGCACCACCCGGTCTCTGCCGCAGCTCACAAAGAAGTCACCCGACCGGTTCGCAGACCGGTTCTGCGGACGGCTGTTCTCTGTTTTTCCGAGCAGAATTCCAACCGATCAGGTGACTCTCACCCGATCGGTTCATCTGTAGCTGATGTTGAAGAGCTGAAGACACGGGCGTCCAACCGATCGCTTCACCCGACGGCTCCAAGATCCAACCGGTCACTCAAGAACTCACCCGACCGGTTCATCTGACCGGGTGAAGCGCCGCCGTTTTCTGTTTACTATTTGTAACAGATCACCCGATCGGTTGACTTGTCAACCGATCGGGTGACGCTTTTCCTGTGGGTTTGGACCCGAACCACTAGGGTTTCGAAGTGGGGCTATAAATACACGAGGCTGGCCGACTGAAGGGGGATCTCTTCTCAGTTTTTAGGGCTTTTGCCCCCCTTCTCTTGGGAGTTCTAGGTTAGTTTTAGATTAGGTATTTTGTTCAATAAGTCTTGTATGGGATCAACGATTCACTCAAGATAAGTATTTCTTTCTCTTGTTCTCCATTTTTTGTATTGTATTTCTTTTGCTTCATGATGAATGTTTGTGTGTGTTTTATGCTGTTTGTTTATATGTCTTTCAACATGGAGTAGTATTGATGAACCCTAATACGGGTTAGGGTAGGATTGTTGCTTGGGGATTTACATTAGACTTGGTTGCATGGCATGTGTTCGATGAAATGTGTCAATGGGGATTTCTAGCAATCTGGGTCCAATTCGTATGGCAACACACTAGATGTGTTGGGGATTGGGGTCCGGTGCTTGTCCTGTCAAGATCCGCTTCGATGTATTGCTAGAAATCACATTTGACCTATTTGGCCATTAGGGTTACGCGGGGGTGTTTCATTGTCATCGGTGGGAAAAAGACCGCCTTTGACCGTCGGGCCGAGGGGGAATAAACTTGGCGGTTGACTCCCTAGCCATAGCTCACGCCCCCAGCGTTGACATCGAGTCCTCGCGCGCGGGAGCGGCTTGGACGAAGTGTTGGGAGATATCATTGTGGCCTTAATGCTCCCGGTTGCGGAAGGTGTTTATGGACACGGGAGTGCCCACCGTCCGGAACCGGGTAGGCCTAGCGTGCTTGGCACCGACCGGAATATCGGGCCATGGACGCTAGGTACCACCTTTTGGGGCAATGTCTCACCCTGGATCAAGTCAAATGCCAAGTGTCATGAGTGCTCTAGCCCGTGTTAGCGGGGATTCACGTCGTGTCTTTCTCATTTATTTCTTTTATTTCTACACTTCACCCATATTATCCGCGTAGCTAGCACGCGACCTAGGCGAGGCTAGTAGCCACTCAAGCCATCCACCTCCCTGTGTTCGATATACCCGCACCCTACACTAACCGTGCACTTGCGGTAAAACGACACCGCGCCCAAGCCGTAAACGGGGCGCCGGTCAGGCTGATCCGGGATATCGGTCGAGTAGCCTCTCCACTCGGTCGAGCTACAGTAGTCCTGAACTCTCCTCAAAACGCTGTTCTGTTTAGTGGCGACTCTGGTCGAGTAGATGATCTGCTCGGTCGAGTATGCTTAGTTGCTCGGTCGAGCTATAGTGCTTGGAGAATGGCTCAGAATAGTCGCTCTATTTGGATGCAGCTCGGTCGAGCTTGCTGTTTACTCGGTCGAGTGGGGCGTGTCCATTCTCGCTAGAGTTTCTTCGTGTTAGCTCGGTCGAGTGCGGATCGACTCGACCGAGTGGCCTGGAAAATAGACTCCAATTGCCTCTAGAGCTCTCAACTCTCGCTCTCTTCTCCTCATGTCCTCCAATCTTCTTCCTTGCCTTACCGAACACCTATGGAACCTGGCCAATGATGCTCCGGACCTCGGATGTGTCCGTGTCCTATAATTACTCCGATTCGCTCCAAAGTTCCTGAAAATCCACAAATATATACGAAACTTGAATATAGCATTGGAAGTGCGATAATATATGAAAATATGAACTTTGGATGGCGAATATGATATGAAATGATGTAGTAAATGTATGGAAAATATGGACACATCAAACGTCTGGTGTAGCTGAACCTTGCGTATCAGAGTATCAGCTATTTCTAGACATTTGGAAGCGTAAGTCCATACGCCTGGTCCTATCTTACCTGCCAAACTCAATTGTTTTCACTTGGGATATGAGCATTGTAAAAATCTTATTAAATTCTTATAAATTTCGTATAATATGATGAACTCTAAGATATATTGGATGTCCAGAAAATACAATATTCAAAGCTCATTTACACATGAAAGCACAAGGAAACCATATAAAACCAAGGGTATAAAATGTAATATTCAAGTCTAATCACTTGGCTCAAATCTACTATTTTCCAAATAGTACAATGCCTCTTCCCAAGAGGTGTTGCTTACAACAATTTCCTTCTCATGAAAATAAACTTATCACCTTAACACTTTGAGGATTTTCACTTACTCTTTTGGATGAATACCACTTTTACCCATCCCTGGCTTTGAAGCTGTGGATGTGTGATGGCTAGAGTGTAGATCTTTAAAGGATGAGAGAATATGGCTTTGGGAGATCTAAAAATCTTTGGCTAATGAAATTTGAGAAGTCTTTAAAACATAGGCAAAGAAAAGAGACTTGAAGGATTTTAGGAGAGCTTTAGAAAATCTTTTCAAACCTTAATTTTTACTCATTAATTTCATAGTAAAAGCCTCAGAAACAACAGCTTAAATAGGGGTGGAAACCCCATTGAAAACTATTCCAAAATCACCCCTCTAACAAATTGAAAAAACATCTTTTCAAAAACCGCAGAACTGTGTTTTCTGGCCGTTGAAGCTGTCGGTAGTCGACTACAATACAACTAGTAATCGACTATCCAGACAACTGTGATCAACTCCCAAAACAACTATCGTCAACTACTTCATATGATAAAAAATCCCAATGAAAGTAGTCGACTCATATATAAGGAATAGTCGACTACAAAGCTGATACATAGGATACTATGTTGAAAAAACTTTTTAAAAAATTTTAAAATATTTTTAAATCATTTTTAAAGTGATCATGTGGCTTTAACAAGCTAAGACAAAAATAAAAAAAAGTACATCAATAATATTTTTACATTGAAATTCGTTAATGCATTCTTGATTCTTCAAGCTCATTGTCTCGCTCCATTGTTTAGCTCATCACTAATCCACTTAAGTGATTTATATAATTTTTCTTAAGCTCCTGCACTCAAATATTTTAGATGCAACATTTGTTCACTATCAAAACCACACAGGGTGGACTCTATATCTCATCATTCTACCATTTTTATGATGACAAACATTGCCTGCATAAAAATAAAAATTACCTACTATTGTGTTGCAAATTTATGCAATTATGCATGGTATCTAATGTAACCCCATGTTTTTAATATACGATGTCTTGTGCTATGTATTTTTGATTGTATTTAATACACATACATTTTTCATGGATTTGGGGATTTTTCCATAAATTTTAAAAATTGTAATCTATTTTATACACTTAAACTATATTTTAAATAAACACATTAGGTAGTGTTCTTTAGAATACATGGTATATTGTATGGCATAAAGTTTTATTAGGTGTATTTATATTTTTCTAAATAAAGAAAATCCCAATTTTCCAAAGCATGACACATCATCTCACATGTATCTCTTTTTAGTTAACTCTCATCCTAAACTTGCCACCTAACACCCCACTTGTCATCCTTGTGTTAATTGCATGGCTATTAAGGGATGAGAAAATACAAAAGAGGACATTAAGGAAAAAGAGAAAAGGGAAGAAAGAAAAAAAAGCAAGTTATCATCTTCCTCTCTCCATCTCCATCTCTTGCCTAGGCTTGGACGACACCCCCTCCTCTTTTCTCCTCCTTTGAGCCAAACCACCACCACCATCACCACCCCTCTCTCCTCCTCCCCTTAGCCAAATCATATCACACGATCCACTTGTTTTGAGGAAGAATAAGCTCAATGAGAAGGAAGCAAGATTAGAATAGAAGAGGCTTCATTAAGGTAAGAATTATCAACTTTGGTTAGAAATAACATGCTTAGAATTTTTTTTAGGATGATGTACTCCCATTCATATCATGTTAAAATTTATGCAATGCTTATTATGTTACATGCTTTTATATGCTTTCATAATTAGTATGTTCCATGCTTTCATATTTAGTATATACTATGTTAAGAAAATTACTCCATGCTCCATGATTCTATGTTTATGTACTTCATGCCATAAGGTTTACCATGCTACTAGCTCTCATTGGAAGAATCCATGTTGTTATATTTACGTTTATACCAAGATATTATGATGATATGTGTATGTCTACACACTCTAAGTCATGGTGCTATTTGTATGAATCTTATGCCACAAAGTTCACCATGTTACTAGACGTCATGTTAGAATGGTCATTTGTGTTATGTCAACATTTTGTTATGTTATGTCTTCATACTATGCTACCATGATGCTATGCCATGATGTTATGTTATGACTCTTATACCAAGGAACTCACCATGATATTAGACCTTATGTTATAATGGTCATTTCTGTTATTTTTATGTCTACATTATGATGCCATGATGATGATACTTTACTTCAAGCCAATATCATGATATTCCTTTACATAATGGCGTATCGTGATGAGATTTTGTTATGCGATGATGGTCGCCTAATCATCACATTAATGTAATGATGGTTGTAATGAAGTATCGTGATGTTCTTTACATGAGATTTTATGATGCGATGATGGTCGCTTAATCATGACATTAATGTAATGATGGTTGTAATGAAACAATGATTAGCGGTAGACGTGACTGTGCAAATGTTGAGATAGTGTACATTGCCACATTTGAGAGAGTGAGTGCTTGAGAGTATCAAATAACCTGGATGCCTCGATCTACCCCAATGTAAGTAAGAATTCCAAACACTGGGTTTTGGGGAAACCCGAGTGCTAGAATTGATTGTGTCTCACTCGCACTTCGACAGCCTGCATGGGGAGTTGGGCAGAGTTGGAGAGGCCCATAGGTGTACTCGTAATGCACCATGAGGTATATGATATCTATGATATGGTATTCTCACTTTCGAAACTGGGGAGTTACATGAGGCCCCGTTTCACAGTGCTCGTGTTCCACCAGCGGGGTACCATTTTTCACCCACCCTGGGTGAGGTCCAGAGCCTTATGTTTTACTTTCTACCCGAGTTCACAAATAGTAACCATAACAAGAATAACTATGCAAAATGTTGTTTAATAAACCCCCTTCATTTAATTGTAGTAGTTAATTACTTCTCTACCTAAGTTTCATCATGTATTCCATTTCTGCTTTATTTGCTTTTATAATCAAGAACATTGCATGCTTCCATTTTTTGCTTTAAATTATGAAGTTAGTTATATTGTCTCTTTATCACCACATGTTACCTGATACGTAGTTGGATAGAACAATTTAAAGAATGGTATTCCCTACCTAGAGTTGTTTAGTTCCTACTGGGCATGCGTTGACGTGGCCATCCCCCTTTCCCCATGTCTAGTGCCTGAGACTGTACAGCAGGTTCTCCCCCAGGAGACTGTCAAGAGCTTCGAGCTAGAGGTCGCGCCCTCTGAGGGCGATTTTGTGGAGTTTGCTACTCGGGGCTAGAATAGCGAGTGAGTTGTACTTGTGTTGTGGACACTGTTTTGAGGGTCTGGGAGTCTTACATATTCTGTCCCCTCATGTACCTTTGTATAATTATCGTATGTACCTAAGTATCGTTGAGACATAATATGTAAATATTTTCTTTTGGTGTCTCTATGATGTGAGCATGCAGTCTTTCTGTATTGGAGCATATGTATTAATTCTTTTATCTGTCATCTGTACTGTTCTAGCATTCGCAGTGGCCTGTGGGAATTAGGTTATTATATACTTTGGGTAGTATTTAGTGTCAAGGGGTCAAATCCTTAGGTCTAAATATTTCTGCGGCCTTGTCATTTTCCATTCTCTATATAGTCTTGGGAAAGTTTCGTATTTCCCAGATATTTTGGAGAATGGTGTGTGACATCTAATATCTCTCCCCCTTTTGTTATCAACAATAGATATTCCATAAAATTGTGATCTCTCTCCCTTTTTGAAAAACATATAATCATTTAAAATTCTCCCCCACATGCAAGTCTCTTTCCCTAGACATAACATTAGTCTAAAGGGTGGCTCAATATCTAAAAGAGAATGCATGTACAAACCCTGTGCTTAGCATGAAAAATAATTTTATAAGCTACTTAACAAAATCTTAACTCACCTGTAAATAAGATCACTAATTTTAATTCTCTCCCTGCAAATATACAAAAATATTCTTTTGGAAGCAAGCAAGAAATCTTCAAATCACCAAATATACTTGAGTACTTGAAAATCAAAATTTTGTGTTACTCTTTGCTTTCGAGTCCATGGGGCTAGCAATCAAAAATGATATCAAACATCAGGAAACCAAACCCAAATGGGTTTAGATTTCATATCATATGAAAATCTATAATCATTTTTATAATGAACATTGTTCATAAATCCATAAACATGTTCATCCTTCATTTGGATGGTCCCTCTCTTGGGTATCCAAGCTTTGACGAATCTATTTGTAATTTTACGAACCCTAAAATGATGTGTAACCTTAATATTTTAATGTTTCTTATATCATAGGCCATGCTTTCTACTAGAGGGTATTTGTGAGCTAATTAGATCATCTAATTTTTCTTTAACCTTATTAAATCTAGCATCATTCCTACACAAATCTTCATGTTTGGCCCTTATGGCGGTTAATGTATTTTCTAAGTCACTAAACCTATCACTAAGGTCTTTATATTCTAAACTAAGCTTCCTATTCATTTCATCTAATTCTTTATTATTGCTAGCCAATTTTATATTTTCTTCCCAAATCTTTTCTAAATCAAGATTAGAAGAACTAGTATTACAATCTTTATGCTTTTTTCTTAAGAGTAAGAAGTTCTCTTAGTTTGCTCTCATACTCGATGTAAAGTTAAAGATGCTCTCCCTCCCAAGCACATTCATCAGCACCACTATCACTAGAATTAGAGTGTGAGTCATAATAGTTTACCTCTTTATCATCCTTGTCCATGAAACACATGTATGTTCTCTCTTCCTTTTCTTCTTCGAATGAGTATGATGATGATGATGATGATGATGATGATGAGACATTCGTTTCCCCCGAACTCATATCACATGCGGCAAAGGCTTTTCTCTTCTACTTTTTGAACTCCTTTTTATCCGTTTCTTTCCTCTCTGCAAGTGGACAATCTCTTTTCAAATGCCTTGGCTTGTTGCATTCAAAACAAATAGGGTCGTTAATTAATCTATATTTTAGGTTTCGAGACTTGTGTGCATTGAGAATTTTCTTGAAACCCTTGGAAATAAGAGCTAGTTGCTCCTCGATCTTATCTCCAGACTTCTCTATTTCCGATGTAGCTTTGAGGGCGATGCTCTTCTTCTTCTTCTTAGTTTCTTCCTTATCTTTTCTCTGTTGGAGGCAGTTCACGTATGCCATGAGGTTGGTGATCAATTCTTCCAAAACGAGCTTTGAAGTATCATTCCCTTCTTCTATGGATGTGGCCTTCCTTCACACTCGGTTGTGAGACATTCAAGTATCTTGGTCACGTGGTCTTCTTAAGTGTCGTTCTTGCTAAGACTTGCAATGGTGTTGATTACCTCGGTGAAGCTGGTAAACATGTCCGAAATTAATTCTCACTGCTTCATCTCACAATTTTCATACCTACTAATATTGATAGCAACTTTAGAAGATTTAACTTTGGAATTATCTTCATGCATTACCTCAAGGATTTTCCAAATTTCATGAGCAGATGTTGCACGTGCGACTCGTTTGGATTCCATGTTGTTGAGTGAGCAAAGAATTGTATGCATCACCTTAAAGCTCAACGCATCTTTCTCTTTCTTGGCCTTTATACATTCATTTGGTGGCTTCGTTGGCTCTACATATTCTTTCTCCACCATGGTCCAAATGTCATAGGAGATGGATCTAAAATAGATGTAGATGTGATTCTTTCAAGTGTCATAGTTCGATCCGGTAAGGAGAGGTGTACAATTTGTTGATTGGCCTTCAGGGTATATGTTATTGTTGCTTGTTGACGTCATCCTTTAACTTGACTCTGTTACCACGTGTTGGGACCTCTTCCTTTCTGAGGAAAATGGCAAGTATACACTAGAGGGGGTGATTAGTGTCTAAAAGTTTCTCTAGCTAATCTACCTAAGTTAATAAACGGAGTTACCCAATTTAACTTAATCAAAAAAATATCTTAAGCAATTAGCGTATACAATGAATTAAAACATGCAATAGATAAATAATTGCAACAATCACAGAAAAGTAGAAACAAATGCAAACATGAGTATTACCCTAGTTTATATACCCAAGTCTTACTAGGTTCCCGTATCTTACTCCAGCCACCCGAGTCCCACTCTGCTCAAATCCACCATTTTCCAAATAGTACAATTGCCTCTTCCCAAATGGTCTTGCTTACAACAATTTTCTCTTCGCGAAAATAAACTCACCGCATCAACACTTTGAGGATTTTCACTTACACTTTTGGATGAATAACACTTTTACATATGGACTTGCTTTGCAGCTTGTGGATGTGTGATGGTTATAGTGTAGATCTCTAAAGATGAGAGAATATGTATTTAGAAGATCTAGAAATCTTTGGCTAAAGAAATTTGAGAAGTCTTTAAAACATGGGTTATTTAGTACTGACCCCCTGTGTTTTCTCGAAAATTAGTAGTACCCCCATACGGTTTCAATAATTAGTAAGACCCCCCTCCACAATTAGTATCACCCCCCCAGGGTTTCTCAAAAATTAGTATCACCCCCCTATGGCAGGGGGGTCTTACTAATTATTGAAACCATAGGGGGGTACTACTAATTTCCGAGAAAACACAGGGGGTCAGTACTAAATAACCCTTAAAACATAGGCCAAAGAAAAGAGACTTGAAGGCTTTTAAGAGAGCTTTAGAACATATTTCCACGTCTAATTTTTTACTCATTAATTTCATGGTAAAAGCCTCAGCACCAACAGCATAAATAGGGATGGAAATCCCGTTGAAAACTATTCCAAAGACACGCCTCAAATGGATTGAAAAAATAGCTTTCCGAAAAATCACATAACTGTGTTTTCTGGTCGTTGAAGCTGTCGGTAGTCGACTACAATACAACTAGTAGTCGACTATCCTGACAACTACAGTCAACTACTAGAATAACTGTAGTCGACTACATCATGGGACAGAGAAATCCCAAAAGTAGTAGACTCCTATATAGACTACAAAGTAGATACATATGATACTATGTTGAAAAATCTTTTAAAAAAATTTTAAAATATTTTTACAGTGATCATGTGTATGTGAGCTTCTAACAAGGCTTTAACAAACTAAGACAAAATATAGAAAAATACATCAATAATATTTTTATATTGATGCATTCTTGATTCTTCAATCTCATTGTCTTCCTCCATTTGGCCTATGGCCTTGGTTAGCTCATCACTAATCCACTTTGGTGCTTTATATGATTTTCCTTAAGCTCATGCACTCAAAAATATTGGATGCAACATCTGTTCATCATCAAAACAACACGAGGTGAAACTCAATATCTCATCACCATACTCCATTGGGAGTTTGGTTAATAGAAAGTCAAGCTTTGCTTGGTACTGGACATAGCCCAATGGAGGGTAAACCAGTATACTTATTTGTATTTGTGATTTCTCTCTTTTCTCTCTATTTGCAAAGGTGTATTTACATTTCGTTGCTTATTGTAACGGTCGCTTTTCGATCGTGTGTATTTCAGCGCGTATTTTATTTTTCGTACACGTATTTATTATGACCTCCTCTTGTATCCCAAAGGCACGATGTTATATGTTGTTGTGACCCTTAGAGAGAGTAGTTAATTGTGGAAATTTTTATGAACATCATTTCACGGGTCATTCTTCCACAAATCAGCTTTGAATGAAGAGGTGTATTAACTTTTAGACTTCGACGTTTGGCTTTTTATTTTTAGTATCGTTTTTCGTGAACCTAGCATGTGACCGGTCATCGTACTCTCAATACTCTCGTCGCCACGGTTGTCCCGATATTTTTCTTGTATTTTTCGGACACCGTTAGACTGACCTTTCACCTTAATTATTTGTAATCTATAATTAGCCCTAAGATTATTTTGAAATTCAAATTCTAATCACCAAATCAAATCAAATCCTATTTGGATCACACATATCATGCTTTATTCTCCTAGTCTATTTGCACCCTAAGTCTACACTCCCCCTCTCACTCACTCTCTCTCACCAATCTATTATTAAACCCACCCCTTTTCTTCCCTATTTAGCTATTTCTCCTGTTATAACGCAACAACCCCAACCTAGGGTTTTTCAATAAACGCAGCCGACATCACATCTTTCTCCCCTCGTCAACCCATGCAACAAGTCCTCGTCAGACTTCCCTTTGCTCCGGCCATCACCCCCGCACAAGAGCTCTACTCCCTCCGGCCATCACCCCTCACAACACAGGTCTCCCCATTGCTCTGGCTGCCTCTCCCCTCTCCCTTGCATAGCAGGCCGCACCCCCCTTCAACAATAGGCCCCCACGGTAGCCTTCTCTCCCAGCCGTCAGCCAGCAGCCCCCGGCCTCACCTCGCTTCACCCAGCAGCCACACAATCCGGCCATCTTCCCCTTGCTTCCGGCCACCACCCTCGCACAGATCTCCCTCTCCCCTCTTCCTTGCATCGGCCTCCCCCTTACCCACAACCACCTGCTGGAAACCTCCGAGATACCCTCTGTCGGCCACCACTCCAGGCCGGATCCGACAGGCGGTGACCCCTAAACACGACAGCCCTCTTCCTTTGAGAACCTCAGATCTGTCATCTTCACCCACGCAGCACGCAAGCCGGCCTCCCCCTAGGCCACGACAGCCCTTCGGCCTTGCCCATGCACAAACCCCATCCCGATCTGCCTATACTGTCCCAGCAGCCCCCTTGTATCCCTAGGAGCCCACGCACGCCGCAGATCTCGTAGCCTCCCGACGTCGCTACCGTTACCATTGTCATAGCCATTTTGTTGCGCTACTCGCAACCGAGGCGACCCCGACGCCGTTACTGTTTCGCTACCTTACCTGCAGCTGAGACGATTCTGAGGCGACTTCTTTACTGCGCTACCCGCAGTCGAGGAACCAGAGACGACGAGATCCAGCACCGTTTCAGATCCGACGTCGGACTCGTGCGCGTTCGTCGCACTAGGTTGGTTCCCTTCACTCGTAGTAACCCACACCGTAAGACATCAAAACCTAAATAAAAATTGGTAATTTAACTCACTAAATTTATTTTACGCTCCTTTAAAATGATGTGAAACCGTAGATCGACGATCTGACATTTTAACTGTACACATAGGGTAGAATCATCGGATAGGCTGAACATTCAAATTTGACTCGAACTGATAGGATAGCCCCAGTCAACTTAGAAACAACTTAATAGGGTTTGCTAAACAGGTCCTGACACCCGCCGTTGACTTGTGACAGCGGACTTTGACCGACGCGTTGCCAGAGACGAGACGCTTCCGACGGACGTTCTTCTCGCCACTGTAGCAAGTGTACCCACTTGCGTAGTTACGGCCACGTTTAGGCCATCCCTCTTTAAACTGTAAATTATTGAACAAGAGAACCGGATGTGAAATGATAGCGTCCGGAACCCCCTCACGATAGCCTAGACTTGACAACAAAGTCTAGGTATAAATTGCTATAACTGTCATGCTAGGAAATATCTGTGTGTGTTTGTGTGTGTGAAAACCCTAGAACATACTATACTTATGTCATGCAATGTAACATCTTGCAGGAAATGTCTTGCACAGCCTGCAGGCAATATGGCACTCTCCGAGACAGAGAGAGTGATCCCTTGTACAGATACACGACTTGCAGGAAGCCTGACACTCATCGAGTGAGTGAGTGACCCTTGGCAACCCGCTGGGATTGAGATACCCACCTAGCAGAGTGGGCGATCCTTGTTACAGAACACCCTACTGGACACTCGGCACTCACCTAGCAGAGCAGGTGTCCCTGCAACCTGTGGGGATTTAGATGCACTCACCTAGCAGAGTGAGTGGTCCTCATCCAGTCTTGTCTTGAGTTCTTGGGTGGGGTAGGGTTGAGTAGCCACCAGGTTAGAGAGTTTGGCCACTTTCTAAGCTGAAGGCGTGAACCCTCTTGGTGTCGAGTCGATTGGTGTCACACAGTTTTGGTGTCGAGTCGCTTGGTGTCACGTAGTCTTGTCTAGTCTTGTCATTTCTTATAGCTGGTAGCTAACGCTATGACTTTTGCCTGGCACGTTTACTTTCTGCACAGTCTTTACTTTCCTTGCATAAATGTATAAATGTCATGATGTTGCATCTCTCATGTAATCAACATTAAAATGTCGTCTTTAAATTTCCTTTACACTTGCAGTAGAGTCTCCTCACCTTTCCCTTGTAGACTTTACCTGGCGTACAGCTCCTTTTCTCTTGGGTGTTGTACGTCAGGTACTGAGATGGAGTACACAGACGAGCCGGCCTTACTCGGGGACTTGGAGCCGGAGGTCGTTGACCCGGAGTACGTTCCAAATGAGGACCAGACCTAGAGGTTCCTCACCGTTGCTGTCATACGGAGGTTTACTACTTTTTAGTTTGGGTGTGTGGCACCACTTTACTTTTTGTCTAGGTTGAGTGCGTCGTACCATTAGTTTCCTTTTCCGCAATTGTAGCCATGCTTGGGCTTCTTTTATTAGACTTGATATATGTGGGATATTATCTCTATAAATGAATGCAAATTTCCTTTCGAGTACCCTTATTCTTGTTGTTATGAACTTTTATATGCAAGAACCAATGATTTTAAATGGTATCTCTACAGACGTTTATTGGGCCCGATCCTCACAGCTCCGGCCCATGCGGACATTCGTCTCGTCCTCACACTCGTTTTGAAAAGCAATGGGTGACAGGTTTTAGTGGTGGCCCATGCAGGTCTTGCGAAAGGTTAAGAACAATAATAGTAGTCGCATTCATTTAATATCCGGTTAACATGTGCAAAGTCTAATAATCCCCTAGTTAGATTAGTGACCCTTGTGTGACCTTAGCTTTATCTTTCTGTACCTTAGACACCATTTTAGTGTTATCTCAACCAGCATTAACCTTGTTCGACTCCGGTGCATCTATGTGCATCATAATCTGGAGATTCATAACAGATCACTCCATTCCCACCCATACACTTCCAAGTTGTTGGGATATCACTACAGGGAACAGAGTGGTGACGGTTAATTAGGGATGTCGATCGATTCCATTGGTTGGGATGCCGATCGATTCCATTGTGATCAGTGGACACGAGCTATATGCCGACTTCATCATTCATGATCTACCACGTTTCGATGTTGTTCTTGACATCGGTTGGTTGGAAGATTTCCATGCTTCGATCGATTGCCGCAGCAAGAAAGTGGTGTTCAGGATTCCAGGCCACCTGGAGTTAGAGTTCCTTAGCAGAGAGCGATCACTTGGGCCCGTTAGATTCCGGGCCAAGCCAGAGGAGTCGATCGTTGTCGCCATGCAGATGGAGACCAGTAGACCAGCAGTCATCAGAGACTTCGACGACGTCTTTTCGGATGATATTTCTGGGTTGCCACCCGACAGAGCTTTGGAGTTCAATATATATCTGATGCCAAAAGCACAACCTATTTCGAAGGCACCGTATCGGATGGCTCCTGCGGAGCTTGAGGAGTTGTAGAAACAGTTGGACGAACTATTACATAACGGCTTCATACATCCTAGTGTGTCACCTTGGGATGCACCTGTTCTATTGGTGAAGAAGAAGGATGGATCCCGCCAGATTTGTGTGGACTACAGAGGGCTGAACGCAGTGACCGTGAAGAATAAGTATCCGCTGCCTCGGATTGATGATATTTTTGATCAGCTTGGAGATTTGAGAGTCTTTTCGAAACTGGATTTAAGGAGCGGTGACCATCAGCTGAAGGTGAAGATGGTCGATATTCCGAAGACGGCCTTCAGGACAAAGTACGAACACTATGAGTTCGTAGTCATGCCGTTTGGTGTAACCAACGCTCCAGCAGTGTTTATGAACTTGATGAATTTGATTTTCTACGACTTCCTGGATAAGTTCGTCGTCATCTTCATCGATGACATTCTTATTTACTTAAAGTTTGAAGAGGAGCACAGCCGTCATCTAAGGACAGTGTTGGAGACACTTAGACGTCATAAGCTGTATGCAAAGTATAGCAAGTGCATGTTCTGATTGGACAGAGTCGCATTCCAGGGACACGTAGTGTCCGGTGATGGCATATCTGTAGATCCGGAGAAAGTCAGAGCAAGCAGAGAGTGTCCGACCCCGCAGTCAGCATCAGATATCAGGAGCTTTCTTTATTTAGCTGGCTACTACCGTCGGTTCATTAAGGATTTTTCGAGGATTGCAGAGCCGATGACGAAGCTGACGAGGAAGGATATGGAGTTCTGTTGGTCAGAGGATTGTGAGAAGGCCTTCAGTATTTTGAAGGAGAAATTGACCACATCGCCTGTTTTGGTGGTACCGGATCGAAGTGGAGGCTTCGAGATTTACTGTGATGCATCTGGCAAGGGCCTCAAATGTGTCTTGCATCAGCACGGTCACGTGGTCGCGGTCGTTTCTCGACAGTTGAGGAATCATGAGAAGAACTACCCGACGCATGACCTGGAGTTAGAAGCGATGATATTTACGTTGAAGATCTGGAGACACTTCCTATTGAGTGAGAGTGTGAAAATTTTCACCGATCACAAAAGCTTGAAGTACATATTTACGCAGAAGGAGCTCAACATGCGACAAAGAGGATGGTTGGAGCTGATGACAGCCTATGAGATAGATCTGTAGTATCACCCAGGGAAGGTGAATGTAGTGCCAGATGCTTTGAGCAGACTCTCCGCAGTGATGATGCATACTACCGACTGAAGAGTACAACAGGAGCTGAGAGTGATGAAGATTGAGGTTGTCCTACCAGGAGTGATCGTTTCATTGATGAACTTGCAGATTCAGTCAATGATCATGGATCATATTAAGACAGCTCAGGCAGGAGATCCGAAACTGCAGAGGATCAGAAGACATGTAGAAGTAGGACTTTGGACAGAGTTCATCATTCATGAGGATGGATCACTGAGGTACGACACTAGACTCTATGTACCTGTAGGTGACATTAAATAGGAGCTGTTGAGTGAGGCTCATAGCTCACCTTATTCCATACATCCTGGAGGCACGAAGATGTATAAGGACCTCCGTCTGAACTATTGGTGGATTGGTATGAAGAGGAGTGTGGCACGGAGCATTGCCAAGTGTTTGGTATGCCAGCAGGTGAAAGCAAAACACCATCGGACATCAGGATTGCTACAACCGCTTCCTATTCCGAAGTGGAAGTGGCACCACATCACGATGGATTTTGTGACAGGCCTACCTCGGAGCCTGAAGCAAAACGACGCAATCTGGGTGATCCTTGATCGATTGACCAAGTCTGTGTATTTCATACCTTTCCGAGTGGGACAGTCCATGGAAGTCTTGGCGAGGAAGTATCTAGAGGTAAATATTATTTTACTTCTCTATTATAGTTCCTCTTTGAGTTTAGTCCGTGATGTAGACCATGTGCGTGCAGGAGATTGTGCGCTTATATGGAGTTCCGGTGAGCATCGTATCTAACAGAGACTCGAGATTTACATCTCAGTTCTGGAAGAGTCTGCAGGAGAATCTTGGTACGAGTCTGAGTTTCAGCACAGCGTACCACCCGCAGACCGATGGCCAGTCAGAGAGGACGATTCAGATTCTAGAGGATATGCTGAGAGCTTGTACACTCGATCTGAAGGGTTCATGGGAAGATTATCTCCATCTAGTGGAATTCTCATATAACAATAGCTACCAGGCGAGCATTGGCATGGCGCCGTTTGTTGCCCTATATGGAAGGAAATGTCGATCGCCACTGAGCTGGGATGACATCAGAGACCGAGAGTTGTTGAGTCTGGAGATGATTTTAGAAGCTGTGGATGTCGTGAGATACATCAGGGATAAGCTTCAGGTTGTGCAAGATGTTACAAGCATTGGGCAGACACCAAGAGACGACCTTTGGAAGTTCAGCCGGGAGATCATGTCTTCCTGAAGATTTCTCCGAACCGCGGATTCATTCGTTTCGGGAAGAAGGGAAAGCTGAGTCCGAGGTATATTGGACCGTTTGATGTGCTAGAGCGTGTGGGAGCAGTGGCTTATCGCATTGCTCTACCACCATCTTTGGAGGGAGTTCACGACGTTTTTCATGTATCTCAGCTACGTCGATACGCCAGTGACCCATCACACACTGTAGATTTTTCAGAGATCACGGTTCGACTGGACCTACTTAAAAGCAGCATCCCGTGCAGATTTTGGACCGTCGACAGAAGCAGTTGAGGAACAAGTTAGTCGACTTGGTGAGAGTGATGAGGCGTCACGGATCACCTGGAGAGTCCAAGTGGGAGCGCGAGAAAGAGATGAGAAAGCACTACCTACATTTATTTCCTGAGCAGTAGTTGATGTAGATTCCGAGGGTGGAATCATTCCTTAAGGTGGTAGGATGTAACGGTCGCTTTTCGATCGTGTGTATTTCAGCGCGTATTTTCTTTTTTGTATGCGTATTTATTGTGACCTCCTCTTGTATCCCAAACGCACGAAGTTATATATCGTTGTGACCCTCAGAGAGAGTAGTTAATTGTGGAAATTTTTATAACCGTCATTTCACAGGTCATTCTTCCACAAATCAGCTTTGAATGAAGAGGTGTCTTAACTTTTAGACTTTGACGTTTGGCTTTTTATTTTAGTATCGTTTTTCGTGAACCTAGCATGTGACCGATCACCGTACCCTCGATCCTCTCGTCGTCACTGTCGTCCTGATATTTTTCTTATATTTTTCGGACACCGTTAAATTGACTTTTCACCTTAATTATTTGTAATCTATAATTGGCCCTAAGATTAATTCGAAATTCAAATTCTAATCACCAAATCAAATCAAATCCTATTTGGATCATATGTATCATGCTTTATTCTCCTAGTGTATTTGCACCCTAAGTTTACCCTCCCTCTCTCACTCTTTCTCTCCAGTCTATTATTAAACACACCCCTTTCCTTCCCTATTTAGCTATTTCTCATGTTATAATGCAACAAACCCAACCTAGGGTTTTTCAATAAACGCAGCCGACATCACATCTTTCTCCCCTCGTCAACCCATGCACCAAGTCGTCGTCGGACTTCCCTTTGCTCCGGCCATCACCCCCCGCGCAAGAGATCTACTCCATTCGGCCATCACCCCTCACAACTCTGGTCTCCCCATTGCCCCGGCTGCCTCTCCCCTCTCCCTTGCATAGCAGGCCGCACCCCCTTCAACAGCAGGCCCCCACGGCAACCTTCTCTCCCAGCCACCAGCCAACAGCCCCCGGCCTCCCCTCGCTTCACCCAGCAGCTGCACAGTTCGGCCATCTTCCCCTTGCTTCCGGCCACCACCCCCGCACAGATCTCCCTCTCCCCTCTTCCTTGCGTCGGCCTCCCACCTACCCACAATTACCTGTCAGCAACCCTCGAGACACCCTCTGTCGGCCACCACTCTAAGCCGGATCCGACAACCGACTACCCCTAAACACGACAGCCCCTCTTCCCTTGAGAACCTCAGATCTGTCATCTTCACCCACGCAGCACGCAAGCCGGCCTCCCCCTAGGCCGCGACAGCCCTCCGGCCTCGCCCGCACGCAAACCCCATCCCGATCTGCCTCTACTGTCTTGGCAGCCCCCTTGCATCCCTAGGAGCCCACGCACGACGCAGATCTCGCGGCCTCCCGATGTCGCTATTGTTACCGTGGCCTAGCCGTTTTATTACGCTACTCGCAATCGAGGCGACCCCGATGTCGTTACCGTTTCACTGCGCTACCCGCAGTCGAGACGATCCCGAGGCGACTTCCTTACTGTGCTACCCGTAGTCGAGGAACCAGAGACGACGAGATCCAGCACCGTTTCAGATCTGACGTCGGATTCGTGCGCATTCGTCACACTAGGTTGGTTCCCCTCACTCGTAGTTACCCACACCGTAAGACATCAAAACCTAAATAAAAATTGGTAATATAACTCACTAAATTTATTTTACGCTCCTTTAAAATGATGTGAACCCGTAGATCGACGATTAGACATTTTAACTGTGCACATAGGGTAGAATCGTCGGATAGGCTGAACATTCAAATTTGACTTGAACTGATAGGATAGCCCCAGTCAACTTAGAAACAACTTAATAGGGTTTGCTAAACCGGTCCTGACACCCGTCGTTGACTTGTGACAGCGGACTTTGACCGACGCGCTGCCAGAGACGGGACGCTTCCGACGGACGTTCCTCTCGCCACCGCAGGCAAGTGGACCCACTTGCGTAGTTACGGCCACGTTTAGGCCATCCCTCTTTAAACTATAAATTATCGAACAAGAGAACCGGACGTGAAATGATAGCGTCCGGGACCCCCTCACGATAGCTTAGACTTGACAACGAAGTCTAGGTATAAATTGCTATAACTGTCATGCGAGGAAATTCTGTGTGTGTGTGCGTGCGTGTGGACACCCTAGAACATACTATACTCATGTCATGCCATGTAACATCTTGCACGAAATGTCTTGCACAGCCTGCAGGCAATAGGGCACTCTCCGAGATAGAGAGAGTGATCCCTTGTACAGATACACGACTTGCAGGAAGCCCGGCACTCATCGAGTGAGTGAGTGACCCTTGGCAACCCGCTGGGATTGAGACACCCACCTAGCAGAGTGGGTGATCCTTGTTACAGAACACCCTACGGGACGTGCAACACTCACCTTGCAGAGCAAGTGTCCCTGCAACCGGTGGGGATTTAGATACACTCAGCTAGCAGAGTGAGTGGTCATCGTCCAGTCTTGTCTTGAGTTCTTGGGTGGGGTAGGGTTGAGCAGTCACCAGGTTAGAGAGTTTAGCCACTTTCTAAGCTAAAGGCGTGAACCCTCTTGGTGTCGAGTCGATTAGTGTCACACAGTCTTGGTGTCGAGTCGCTTGGTGTCACGCAGTCTTGTCTTGTCTTATCATTTCTTGTAGCTGGTAGCTTACGCTACGACTTTTGCCTGCCACATTTACTTTCTGTTTACTTTCTGTTTACTTTCCTTGCATAAATGTATAAATGTCATGATGTTGCATCTCTCATGTAATCAACATTAAAATGTCGTCTTTAAATTTCCTTTACACTTGTAGTAGAGTCTTCTCACCTTTCCCTTGTAGACTTTACCTGACGTACAGCTCCTTTTCTCTTGGGTGTTGTACGTCAGGTACTGAGACGGAGTACACAGACGAGCCGGCCTTACTCGAGGACTTGGAGCCGGAGGACGTTGACCCGGAGTACATTCCAGACGAGGACCAGACCTAGAGGTTCCTCACCGTTGCTGTCATACGGAGGTTTACTACTTTCTAGTTTGGGTGCGTAGCACCACTTTACTTTTTGTCTAGGTTGGGTGCATCGCATTATTATTTTCATTTTCTGCAGTTGTAGCCATGCTTGGGCTTCTTTTATTAGACTTGATATATGTGGGATATTATCTCTTTAAATGAATGCAAATTTCCTTTCGAGTACCCTTATTCTTATTGTTATGAACTTTTATATGCAAGAACCTGTAAATTTAAATGGTATCTTTACAAACGCTTATTGGGCCCGAGCCTCACATCTCCGGCCCATGCGGACCTTCGTCTCGTCCTCGTACCCGTTTTGGGAAGCGGGGCGTGACACTTATATCTTTGTGCAAATATTGAGATTAGCTAATTAATAATCAAGTTAGGCAACACTAATTGATTTCTTAAGTAAACATAGATGTGAAATTTTTGATTTAGTATTTTTATTAGATAACACTATTCACCACTCTTAGTGTTTACTTGTCATCTCAGGATCCCAACACATGGTATCAGAGTGATGCTATCTAGATGGCATCAACAATGACAGAACCAATGTTTAGATCCAGTCTTAGTCTGAGCAATCCAACTATGTTTTCAGGGGCCGACTATCAAATTTGGAGGATAAGAATGGAAATCTTCCTTGAAGCTAAGAACATTGAGTATGGATTCTTATTGCTAGAGCGTATGAAGAACCAACCACACTCAGAGTGACTAGGATGTTCGACCAAAAGAAATCTAACTATATGAACCATAAGGTAATGAACATACTGTGTGCTGGTATTACTAACGAAAATTTTAATGATGTAATAGATGCAACCACTGCACACCGAATATGAAGGATTTTGGAAGAAAAGTATAAAGAACAAACAATGGAGACATAACTATCGGAGGACAACAAATAAGAAGACAACAATAATGATGTGTGCTTGATGGCATATATTGATGATGAGGTAAAAGATTCTGACTCTTTTGATAGTGATGATGACAGTGCGTTAAAAAAAGCTTTTAATATGTTATATAGAAAGCACGAAAAACTTGTTTGTGAACACTCTAAATTAAAGAAAGATCATAAGAATTTAGAAGAAATAGTCATAGTGCTTTCCTTATCGATCATTGCAAGCTAAAATTAAGTATGATGCTTTATTACATGATCATGAATGTTTGAAGAATAAGCATGCTATCTCTATTTCTGAATTGAATGAATGTAGTGATAGAATTGTCATGCATGCTAGTGATATTTCAGTGAGTAAGCTTAAGCATGAAGAATTAGTTCTTAAACTTGATAAGTTTAAGAACAATGCTAATGCTAGAGCCACTCCCCATACAAACAGGATTCCATATCTAGAAATGTTCTTAGACTAATTATGTACATGCTAATTTTATTAAGAAGAATTATTCGTTTATGTATGGCAGATTTGCAAGCATAAAGATAGTAGATCCCATGCTTATAATCTTCATCATAAGCATTTGGATAAATCTTGTGTTGCATGTTAGATTTGTGATAAGATATGGGTTCCTAAGAATTTAAGCATATGTGATAGAAATGCATATATAGACAATGTTGTGAAAGATATGCGGAAATTTTATTATTAGTCTTATATGCATACTATGAAATCAATTCCTAATCGGATTTGGGTTCCTAATGATTGATTGTGTTTGAACTCATGTTGTTAGGGTGTCTAAGCTTTCATGAATATCTTGTCGATATCCTAGATCAAATAGAATGTAATTAAAAATTATTTTGACCGTCTTTGATAAGATTAAAATGATTATGTGTGCATTGATCACTATTTCTACATTCTGTTGTGCGTAGTCAACTAGATTTCGTACTATAGTTGATCATTTTTCATATACTGTCTCTATACATTCAAGTTCTTGAAGAGTAGTAGACCGCTATAAATTTACTAGACTACCTACTCAACCAGTAAACCTACTGTAGTTGACTAGTTTAGGAAATTTTAGACAATAATTTAAATTTCATTTTGTTTTGCATATATTTTAGTTTTTTGATTATTTTAAGTTTCTACTTTTGTGAAGAACTCGTTAAGCTAATATTATGGACCCAACTTTTGTGGGTACTAAGCGCTTAAGAGATTTTATTTTAGGTGCTTTTAAAAGGAGACTTGGATATTAGATAGTGGGTGTTTTGCACATATAACCGGTAACCCCAAACTTTTGAGCTCGATTCAAATGAAGAATAAGGGAACTGTAATATTTGGAGATAACAAAAGAGGAAAGTGTAACACCCCGCTCTCCAGGATACCCGGGAAGTACGAATCTGTCCCATGTGATCCCAGAGCAACGAGTGTTATGAATGGAGAAGAGAAAGAAATACAATAGTACCAGCAGGTCCACTACGCACTGCTGGGTTAGTACATGTAATGTTCCCAAGCCGGAAGCAACCAACAACCAACACATAAAACAAAACAACACAGAGACAAAGACCAACACTGAAGGACAGAAGAAACACTAACTATATTACTCATATCCAATATACATCATCAATCATACATCAGCCCCCAAGACTAAAAGGAACCCCAAGAGTACAATTTTCTCTCTCTCTCCTTTTAGCTCACCACCCAACCCTACAACTCCACAAGCCTAGCTCTTCGCCAACTCCATCAGCTACCAACTCTAACACCTGAATACCTGAAAAGTCAACGGTGGGGCACGTCAATGCGTGACCCAGTAGGAAATCCAACTTCACCTCAAATGCCACTGCCTACTATGCATCTACATGCATGATAATGCAATAAACAAGGCATTGCAAGACAATGATAACAAGAGTATATAAAACTGGAAACGGGTACGATGGAAGGGGTACAATAATAACCGAACAACAATAATTGCAAGCTGAGGAATTAAACAATTAAATTACAAGTATGAATACACTTAAGAGCATAGAAGAGCAAATCAAGCAAGTCATTGGTTAGCGTTTTGAAACCTAGGTACTGGGTAGGACCCTTTTAGGAATGGACCTCCCCCTCCCCCCAAGTTGGGGTGGAACTGGAACTCCCCCAGACATGTTATGGAATGAGCCAAGCATGCAATACTGTTAACAAAGGAGCCCTTTCCCCATTCCTCCTTATATCCACCACTCCCCGCCTCATGGGCTACGTCAGGAGTGCAAATCACAAACGGTCCATCCCTCATAGCCACATACTACTTTGGTTCCCCCAAACCCCGTGTCACCCTCCTTTAAGAGGACTGGGTCATAAATTTTTACTTTTATTACGTATAAAACAACATGAAGCACACGTTCATTAATTATAGGGAAAAACTGAAACAAAAAGCACATATAAAATGCAACTTGAAAACCATAACCACAAACACAATATTCCATTAAAGTGCAATTCACATGCCATTCTTTTTCTCCCTCTTTCTTCCTTCTCTTTTCCACCCTTTTCCATCAACATTTCACAAAATCCCAACAAGGCCTCATGGCCGAAATTACATGTGGGTCATCCCCACTCCATTCTCACATAGAAGCAACAATTCTATCATTGCAATATAACACAACAACAAGCAAAATGGAATAAGTTGCTAAAGCATTGATAAGGGATTCAAACTATACATGCAAACAACATAAAAATGAAACATGCAATCACTTACTGCAATTAACCACATGCAAAGCTAGCATCCTAGATCAACATATGGGGTCATGCACTTCATGATACAACAGCCCAACAACATATAAATAGCCACTGCATTATGAATCAAAGGCCATCTTATAAAGCAAGTGCAAGGAATTAAAGGAAGGCTAGAAGAAAGGCGTTTATCAAGAATTATGGTGTGAATCTCACAAAAGTCACAACTGCAAAGTTGTAAAGAGGTTTTACATTCACCTACCAATTTTCAGAAAATTATGTGCAGTATCCGATTTATGGTGTCAGTTTTGCCAACAGATAGCAGTTCTGAAAACTGATACAGAAAGTTCAGCAACTCCAACTGCAAATTACTCAAAGCTACTAGCAGATCTGGATAAAATTTTCAACACCAAAGTTGTAGATCTACGAGTTGACTTTCCAATGAGACTAAGAACACCTAATTCCATTAACTGAGCAGGGAGATGGGGATGTTTTACTGAAAGATGTCCTGAGAGGGTGAAATCCGACGTGCTGCAAAGAAAACCATTTTTCTCCTAATTCTTGAACTGAACATATGTCATATTTTATATGATTATGGGGTATAATTTCGTGAACTACACCACCATATTTTTTCAGAATTTTTCTTCGTCTAGTTTGGACAGAAATCACAACTAAACAGATGGCAGATTCTGTAGAAATTTCAGAATTATAAACATGCATAATTGCACAAGGAACTACATGATGTGGTAGGGCAAATGAGGGGGAGAGGATTCCTACCTCCATAAAGCTCTATTTCTTCTTAAAAATCCCTTCTTGCAATCACCCAAGAACTCCCTCAAGCTCCTCTTCAAAAGCACCCAACTTTGCCCTTAAAACTCCTCTTTCTAAGCTCCAAACAATCCTCATGTGCCTCTACTAGCTCAAGGGTGATTAAAGGAGGGTGGAAGAGAGATTTTTTTCTTGAAAAAGGGAAGAAATGAGCATGGGGAGGGAGAAAACGAATATGAAAAGGGAAAAAAATTGGAAAACAATGAAAAATGGAAGAGATGAGAAGAAAGGACTTTCTAGAAACCATTCTCCCTTCTTTTTCATTCTACTCTCTTCTTTTCTTTTCTCCTTCTAGATATCCCTCATCTTATATCTAAGATAGCCATCCACTTAGGAAATTAATAAACTACCCTCATTAAAATGCCCTCCAACTTTTATAGCTATTCACAATAATGCCATAAAATGAGATTACCCCTCCTCTTGGGGAGAGAATTACAAACATGCCATTAGTTCATACATTCAAGGCATACACAAATACATACACATACATGGAATGCATGCATACAAACATAGATTGCACACACTACACCTATCTCCCTACACATACTCATATAAAATACATGATACACTTCATACAAGACAATATTCAAATATGCATCCATGCACATACACTTACCTACACACAATACACACATACTAATACATCCATACATATACATTAAAATACACTTACGCGCGTACAAATTCACACACTTATATCTACTAATTCACACATACACACACACACATAATTCTCACACACACACTTGGGCACATACTCATTCACGCATATGTAAGGATCGTCTTACCCTTGCAATACTAACAACAACACACTAGAGGGGGAGTGAATAGTGTAATGGCAATAAATTGTGCAATTAAAATAAAACTTGCAAATGCGGAATAAAAAATGCAAGAGGAATAAAACAACACAATCAAACCAAACGCAAACACAAGATATTACCATGGTTTCCCAAAACTTGCATACGTCCAGCCACACCAATATTCACTATAATTCCCACAAAGAGAAGTGAATACAATCTGATGCGTCCAAAATGTAACCCCGAACGATGTCGTTTACCGCAAGCGCACGGTATAGTGGCAAGCGGGTTTCGAACACGGGGAAGCGGTGTTATAATACCTATCTACTCCTAGGTTGACTGAGACTTGCGGGTTTATTGATGGATGTGGAGTATGGAGAGTTATGATGGTGGTGGATGCGAAGGTTGTGTCACTCAATGTCGCATAAAAAGAGCAAGGGCGTTAGGGATCACCGCTAAGATCGTCGGGGGTCAATATTGGAATAGGATCCTTGCATTGCATTGGGACTAGGGGATAAATCCCCCAATTCGTACCACTCTCGTGGGTTAGAATTGCGGGGTATTTCGGTGGCTCTCGTTGACGCAATGGCAGTAGCCGTCAACGTAGCGGTATAGTTCGTCGATGGATCCCCTCAAAACGCGAGCCGGGCATGGTCACGTGCCTTGATTGGATCCAATGATTTCCCTATTCGAATCCCTAGATACCTCTTAAGCACATCAATTCCACAGACCGTGGGCAAGATCTCAGTTCGGGTTATCTACGGATTCGGTAGGATCTACCGAAATACAACCATAATTCCCCAATTCAACGTAGGGATCCAGATCTACATTTTCCCCTAGAATCCTAGGGTTAACCCATCAACCCTAAAATAAATCTACTCACTCATTGCAATAGCAGCAGATAAAAAACATTAATTTCACAGAAGAAATCATCTCAGCAAATTAATAGAATAAAGGTTAAAAACTTACAGCGAGATGAAGAAAATAGAGAGCAATAGATCCAAAGAAGAATTGGAATTCCCAATATGTAATAGCAATAGAGTTCCCAAAATAATAATCCAACAGTCTTCGATCCAAAAATCTCCAATGAAAATTAATCTAAAAACTAGCAATAAATTCTCTACTTTTCGCTCTCCAAAAACGTCTCCCCAAAACTCCCTACCGAACTCCCCCTGGAAGCTGCCCAGAATCCCCCAAAAAAACCTCACAATCGTCCCAAAAATCCGGGCACAGATCAGAAAATGGGCCCACAGTGACTCGGTCCGAGCACAAAGCTGCTCGGTCGAGTCGTTCGGCTGCTCGGTCGAGTTGTACAGAGAATCCACATCTTCCAAAATATATCGCTCTGCCAACCCGGGCTGATTCAGCGATGTTCGGTCGAGTAAAAGGTTGCTCGGACCGAGCAGGAGGTTGCTCGGTCGAGTCGAAGGTTGCTCGGCTCATTGGGGACTAAAAAACGCACATCAGCCTCATTTGCATATGACTCGGTCCGAGTAGGAGGTTGCTCGGACCGAGTAGGAGGTTGCTCGGTCGAGTCGGACATCAAAAACAGCATTTCGGTCGAGTAGTGCACAGCTCGGACCGAGTAGAATACTGCTCGACCGAGTAGGCTGCTGAGAACAGTTTCAGCTCTGCACCATCAACTTGCAGAAATTCTCCAGGGCTCATCCGACCTCCGATTTGCACTTTCTTGGTGGCGTTGGAACCTTCTTGAAGTCTATTATCTGGAAACAATATCAGAAAAATAGTGAAAAATTCCAGTGATAGCAGAGTTAGAAATAGTGGACGGATGTCCTGTTTTCAGCACTTCGGGTCGCTCGATTCCTTCGTCGCATCATAGCTCGATCGCGCGAACTTCTCTCTTGCCCCTTCCTTGCTCCAGTATTCTTATTTGGCACCTTGAGCATGTCATCATGAGTCTCATTGGTGCTCTCACATTGTCGATCGTCTTATCGACTCCATATTGCTCCAATATCGCCCAAATCCCTGAAATGGACATAAACGCTCCAAAAGTCATATTATTCCAAACAATAGCCCAAAAGCGTATAAAATATGTAAATGAGCAATCATTTTGACATGTAATCTTATAGATAAAATGTGAAATATAATGACACATCAAAATCCCCCAAGCTTACCTCTTACTCGTCCTCGAGGAAGACTAGTAAGAAGCTAAAATGGGAGATGGATACAATGGAGATGTGAGGCGGTGATGTATAAATGGAGACAAGGGGTTCAATCTTAAATTCCATATATATATATATATATATATATATATATATATATATATATATATATATATATATATATATATATCTATCTATCTATCTATATATCTATATATCTATATATCTATATTATAAAAGAGGGATGTTATCAAGAGAAATTGGACAAGAGATATTGGACAAGAGAAATTGGATAAGAGATATCTATATTATAAAAGAGGGATGTTATCAAGAGAAATTGGACAAGAGATATTGGACAAGAGAAATTGGATAAGAGATATCTATATTATAAAAGAGGGATGTTATCAAGAGAAATTGGACAAGAGATATTGGACAAGAGAAATTGGATAAGAGATATCTATATTATAAAAGAGGGATGTTATCAAGAGAAATTGGATAAGAGATATTGGACAAGAGAAATTGGATAAGAGATATCTATATTACAATTGAGGGCAGATTTTGAATTTGTCCTATGTGGCAATGTCACATCAAGTTTTGGAGGGAAATTTTTGGGTTGAAGAGAAATTTGTTGGGAATACACAAAAACATTGAAATTATGGATAGCCTTTTAATATTAGTTATGAAAAAAATGTTGTGCACATACACAATCTCATCTTGGGAATGAACGCGAGCTGTGGGGGAATGAACGCGGGAGATGCTGCCAACTCATTGATCCGCGTTGCAAAACCCTGTAAAATTTCGATCACATCTACTGATATTTCAGGGAAAACTAATAATTATTGATGTTTGTTTAAAATTAGTGGGTCTAAGATTTTTAAATGAACAGTTTCCCCACGGGCACGTGTTATATGTATATGAAGCCCGCGCCGAAGGCGCCTGCTAAATATTTTTACGCTGATTTGTTGTTCCGTGCCTAAGGCACCCGCCCGCATCGAAATTGTTGTTTTACGTCGAATTTGTTGTTCTGCGCCGAAGGCACCCACGCCAAAGGCGCCTGTGCCGCTAAGTATTGTAAGTTAATTTGTTTTTCTTTTAAATTTTGGCTTTGAAAAAAAATTCGGGGAACATAGATTTCGCAAGGAAAAATCTTAAATGAACCGTGCCCGCGGGCACGGGTTATGACTAGTATATATATATAAGAACCCAAGACGCAATATCTTGTGAACACATGTCAATATAAAATTAGAACGCATATACACAACAAATACTTAAGTCTCGTTCAAATTAAAATAACGTGGATTTCAATAAATTTAATGAACTTGATAAGCAATAAAAAGATATTAGAGTTATATCATATCATAGTTTATCATGCAATATACTAAGTTCACAGAAATGAAACCAAAGTTCACAACTCATTCTCTAAGCAGTATAATATGTCATGATCAAACTTTTTCAAGCATGCGCGGTATTTTGTTATACTTCATGGAACGAATTTAGCAAATCCAATCAAGGTAAGGCATCACCACACTACGACCATTTCAAAACTCCTAGGGCCCATCAACGTTGCCATGTCTTAGTTCTATAAAGAGATGGTGATAAGGATATGGAATTTTGTAGTTTTATATTGTGTTTGGCTATATGAAAATTTCATATGCATTTTTCTTTCTTTGTATACACGAGATAACTCAATATATACAAAAAGCGGCCTATGCATCCCAGACCAGATGGTCTTAGGGCATTGGGTTACGAAGAATCCCTAGGGCCTTTTATTCAGGATTTTTTTTTATTTTTGCATTATTGGGATTTTTGCAAACTCACGTAAAAGCGATGGAATGCAAAGTATGATCAAAGATCATTTATTGGCTATTTTCAAAAGAAAAAAGAAAAAAAAAGCATAGAATCTAGACATGGCTCGGTTTCAGGAATCCTAATCATCACTACTTTGGTTGTCGTGGAGTTATCCTATATTTTTTGAATCACTAAACATCTATGAAGCAATATAATTATCAATCAAAACACACAGAAGTCAAATAATTTTCAAATTTGATTCATTCATTTTTAGCTTAACTGTTTCGAGAATGTGGTTATGAAACTTTGGTACTACTATGAAAAAGCATATTAATAAAGATACACTAATCAATGAATAGAACTCTAATCTAATAGATATCAGAGTTCATTAAAAAATCCACGATATTTCCAAAAAAAATAAAGCATATGAGACATAAATATAGAAGTGGACATGGTTCACATGTAGATTTCAAGGTGTATTTCACAATGAAGCAAAGTGCGTGCACTATGCACTCCCCAAGCTTAAACATCATATTGTCCTCAATGTGTGTATGATATAAATAGAGGACAATGACAACATAGGGGGGCCACTCAACAAAATAGTTTCTCTCCCCCAAGCTTAAACATCACATAAAAATTGGGGAGAGATGCAAAATAAGCGCCAAAAATAAGGGTGGGCATGGATAATAGATAGTGGTTTGGGTGCAAAAGATGAGCCAGCAAATGGGGTGGATTTATTAAACATAATATATATATATATATATATATATATATATATATATATATATATATATATATATATATATATATATATATATATATATATAATCATATACGGTCCTCTCGCTGCCAAGAGGATTCGAGATTATTTAAAGCATAAAATACTACACTACTAGATTGGTACCACCTGTAGCAAAAGACGGGTCCAATATCTTTGTCGGTGCAAGCAGATGCTCTATATGCACTTTTTGTTATTCCGCTGGGTGCGTATCTCCACGGGCTCCATCAGATTCTAGCAATGCGGCTCCCAGCATCTCTCCAAGGACTCAACCCGTACCCTGCAAGAGACAAGCCGCATCAATCTGATGTGGAATATTTTCCCCTAAAATAAAATTTTTCCAAAGAAGATCGTCAAAAGAAATATGTAAAGGAAAAATAGGTAGACGATACTTCCCTGAAAATACATCTCCGCTCTCATGTACCACGACAGGCAGTTCTTTGTCGTTCATCTTAGGCTTTTCAGGCAGCTCTGGAATATGAGTATGGGTCTCATCAGGCAACTCCTCATTCTCAGATTCTTCAAGCACAGTCACATCCAAGCATACCTCTGGTCCAAAATTGTAAGTGTCCTAAGTGGGAGCAATAAGCTCTGGTGGGTGGTCCTCGGCGTCAGTGGAAGGATGAGATGGCTATATGTGCTCAGGCATCTCCCCCACAGGCTCAAGAGATGAGAGATACTCGTTGATTTCGTCCTTATCCTTCTGCCATCGATCATGTGACTCATTCAGCATAGCGCTGACAGCCGTGCTCTCCTCTACCGATGCCATGAATGCATTAAGTGTCAAATTGAGAGGGTGGTCAGGACTCAAGAGACAGACACGGCTATCGTAAGGCATGTGTCCCTCCATGTCACAAGACTCGCAGTAGGCATAGAACTCTGAATATTGATCGTATCCTTCCATCTGATAGTATGGGTCCTGTGAATAATATTCGCATTCTTCCATTGGAGCCCCATACTGTGCTGAATAATCATTGCCTGAACAATTCCAAGATTGATCCATTGTACCTGAATAGTCAAAAACAACACCCTGGAAAAGATATCAGTGGTACAAGAAAAAGAGATAATAATAAAGCAGGTGGTGGGAAAAATCTCTCTATGGTTTTATTTATTTATTTATTTATTTATTTATTTTTAATTTTTTTGGTTTTTTTTTGTTTTTTTCGCAATCTAATCAACCTAATTATGGTAAAATAGATAGTATGGCGGAACGCCTCCTCGGCAACGGCGCCATAGACTTGACGCGTCCGGAATGTAACCCCGAACGATGTCGTTTACCGCAAGCGCACGGTATAGTGGCAAGCATGTATCGAACACGGGGAAGCGATGCTATACTACCCATCTACTCCTAGGTTGAGTTAGACTTGCGGGTTTATTGATGGATGTGGAGTATGGAGAGTTATGATGGCGGTGGATGCGAAGGTTGTGTCACTCAACGTCGCATAAAAAGAGCTAGGGCGTTAGGGATCGCCGCTAAGATCGTCGGGGGTCAATGTTGGAATAGGATCCTTGAATTGCATTGGGAATAGGGGATAAATCCCCCAATTCGTACCACTCTCGTGGGTTAGAATTGCGAGGTATTTCGGTGGCTCTCGTTGACGCAATGGCGGTAGCCGTCAACGTAGCGGTATAGTTCGTCGATGGATCCCCTCAAAGCGTGAGCCGGGCATGGTCACGTGCCTTGGTTGGATCCAACGATTTCCCTATTCGAATCCCTAGATACCCCTTAAGCACATCAATTCCACAGACCATGGGCATGATCTCAGTACGGGTTATCTACGGATTCGGTAGGATCTACCGAAATACAACCCTAAATCCCCAATTCAACATAGGGATCCAGATCTACATTTTCCCCAGAGAATCCTAGGGCTAACCCATCAACCCTAAAATAATCTACTCACACATTGCAATAGCAGCAGATAAAAACATTAATTTCACAGAAATCATCTCGGCAAATTAATAGAATAAAGGTTAAAAACTTACAGCGAGATGAAGAAAATAGAGAGCAATAGATCCAAAGAAGAATTGGAATTCCCAATATGCAATAGCAATAGAGTTCCCAAAATAATAATCCAACAGTCTTCGATCCAAAAATCTCCAATGAAAATTAATCTAAAAACTAACAATAAATTCTCCACTTTTCGCTCTCCAAAAACGTCTCCCCAAAACTCCCTACCGAACTCCCCCTGGCGGCTGCCCAGAATCCCCCCAAAAAAACCTCACAATCGTCCCAAAAATCCGGGCGCAGATCAGAAAATGGGCCCACAGTGACTCGGTCAGAGCATAAAGCTGCTCGGTCGAGTCGTTCGGCAGCTCGGTCGAGTCGTTCGGCTGCTTGGTCGAGTTGTACAGGGAATCCATATCTTCCAAAATATATCGCTCTACCAACCCGGGCTGATTCGGTGCTGCTCGTTCGAGTAGAAGGTTGCTCGGACCGAGCAGGAGGTTGCTCGGTCGAGTCAAAGGTTGCTCGGCTCATTGGGGACTAAAAAACGCACATCATCCTCATTTGCACATGACTCGGTCCGAGTAGGAGGTTGATCGGACCAAGTAGGAGGTTGCTCGGTCGAGTCGGACATCAAAAACAGCATTTCGGTCGAGTAGTGCACAGCTTGGACCGAGTAGAATACTGCTCGACCGAGTAGGCTGCTGAGAACAGTTTCAGATCTACACCATCAACTTGCAGAAATTCTCCAGGGCTCATCCGACCTCCGATTTGCACGTTCTTGGTGGCGTTGGAACCGTCTTGAAGTCTATTATCTGGAAACAATATCAGAAAAATAGTGAAAAATCCCAGGTGATATCAGAGTTAGAAATAGTGGACGGATGTCCTGTTTTCAGCACTTCGGGTCGCTCGATTCCTTCGCCGCATCATAGCTCGATCGCGCGACCTTCTCTCTTGCCCATTCCTTGCTCTAGTATTCTTCTTTGGCACCTTGAGCATATCATCATGAGTCTCTTTGGTGCTCTCACATCGTCGATCGTCTTATCGACTCCAAATTGCTCCAATATCGTCCAAATCCCTGAAATGGACATAAACGCTCCGAAAGTCATATTATTCCAAACAATAGCACAAAAGCGTATAAAATATGTAAATGAGCAATCATTTTGACGTGTAATCTTATAGATAAAATGTGGAATATAATGACACATCACAATCCCACAAAGAGATACCTCACCTAGAGGATTTTGTCCTACACAAGAACCAAACCAACCCTACACGAGGGACAAACTCCCACACAGAGAATTACTAAGTCCCACTCAGAGAACTAGGACACCAAACTGCCACAAAGTGAGTTACTCCCACAAAGAGAGTTATTCCAACAAAGAGAAGATCTAATTCCCACAAATAGAATTAGGGTGTCAAAGAAACACAAAGTAAAACAAATACTCTTACATATGCCCTGAGATGAACTTACTCATTAATGAATGCAAGGCATGGAAGAGGATCTCCAAGTGATGAGATTAGCTTGAAAGCACTTGGATTATTTCCCTTGAGCTTGACTTCAGTGCATGAAGGAGAGAATGAGCTCTAAGAGGGAAATGATAGAGTTTGAGAGTGGCTTAATTAAACTCTAAATATTTGCAATAGCATCAAGAAGTTCTAATGAACTCAGCCCTCTTATATATATAGGAACCCTATGGGAACTCTCAAAATTCAAGGAAACAGCCAAAAACAAAAAGCTGCAACGGCTAGAATCTGGGCAAAATCGTCATCGATAGTCGACTGATGAACAAATGATAGTCGACTGGCCAACGACTAAATAATTTTCAACGGTTATAATCTGAGCCACGACAGTCGACTGATGAAGACAATACAGTCGACTGTATACAGGACAGGCGCCTGTAAATCCTTCAGCAGGCAACTGCTGCAGGGGATGGAATAAAACAGAGAGATGCACCCTTTCGCACTGTATGCAGACATGTGATTGTCAAATGGACAGGCGACTGTAAATACTGAACCAGTCGACTGGCTAGCAAATTAGGATGAAACCCAGACAATGCAAGTTGCGCACAGTCGACTGTTGAACAATTCGTAGGCGACTGTTGGAAGACAGGCGACTGTAATTGACCATAAATCGACTGTTCCAAAAGCTCAAGTATGAGTCAATAAAAGGTTGACTTGAGCAGTGCCCAACAGTCGACTGTAGAAGGCTCGACAGGCGACTGGAATCACCCAGTCGACTGTAAAACCTTCATCAGGCGACTGTTGGAGAGCCAGAGACTCCAAATGAGTCTTTGGGCAAGATGAGCCTAATGGGTTGAATTCTATGATAATCCTAAGGCTCACTAAGATGGTTAAATGCATATGCATAAATGAGTAGACCATCTATCAAGGCATTACATTAAACCTAGACTCAAAAAGAGAACATCAATAAATGAAATAATACATGGATTACATTGCATTTCTTAGAGTCTATGACTTCAATCTTGAAAGCCTTGATGCTCCACATCATCTCCAAGCTTTGGCACCCCTTGAGTCCAAGCTTTGGCCTAGCTCCTCTTGATGTCCATCCTTACATGAAGTGTTTAGTCTCCAAAAATGATAATCTTGAAATGGTAACTATGAGACTAAACAAGAGAGTCATTAGCAACAATATACTGTTATGAACATCATCAAAATAACATTGGTATGAAACACCAATACACAACAATCTCCCCCTTTTTTGATGATGACACACATTATGTAAACATAAAGAAAATAAAGCACAATGCTAATGAGCTCCTCCTACTTATATGCACCAATAGAAAAATGAAATACGCAATTGTAAATATTCAGTATTCCAAATGAAAATAATGAGAGACAATGGTAACATATAATAGGCATGGATTACATAAACCAATTGCAATAAGAAAATATGATGCACACATGAAAGGTTTATATAATCCCACATATTTCTTCCCATAGATATATCTCTCTCCCCATAGATATTGTAGGAATATGATGCCCTCGAGGCCATTTATTCCTGTGTGAATAGCACAAACATCTTGTTCGAAATAACAGTAAGCTGTTTGGTAATAATTTATCTAAGTCATATTGTAATGTAGTCAACATTAGATATCAACGTAGGTAAAGTCCTGAGACTTTATGCAAGGTCAAACGGGTATCGAGATGAGTATCTCGATCATGGAGAAATGTTTGACCGTCTGTAGCATAAGTCTAAAATGGTTCGTGGTCGTAGATGTTTCGAGACAAGGATATCGAAACATCGGATAGACCATTGTGTCTTAGTCTTCACCGTTTAGCGGTGGCGATGATCTCATGATCGCTTGACTTGGCGAAGTCGAAGATGAGACACATGTGCTCATTAGAATGAGTTCACTGAACGATCCACTAGAGTTATCATATGGTTACATTGACCAATCTGTCAGTGATAACTCTGAGTGATGATAGGATAGTTGGTCTTTTAACTTGAGGTCATTTTGACGGACCTGTGCGTGAACGGTACCACTTAGATCAACTGACCTAGCTTCGAGGCAAGGCCTGTCGAAAGGTCTTTTTGATTGGGTGTCACTTGAAACGTACGATGCGAGTAATGACCAAGAGAGGATTCGTCTCTCCCGGTCAATGGGAGTTAGTGTCGTAGAGTTAGTTCGGTCTTTAGTAAAAACTCTGCGCAGAGTATGTTGGAAGACGTCCAACATTAGTTGACTAAAGATCGATCGAAACTAACCGGAGTCAAGTTATTGGGGTTGACAGTTTAACCGTACCCCAGACTTGATCTACACGACACAATTTAGACGAAGAGACTATAACTGCGGAAATCATCACGGAAACAGTCAGGTGGTCCCGACAATACTCATGTCAATGAGTCAACCACATAATGATGATTCCTGAAGCAGGGACGGCAACCACTGCTCGTGGTCACTGCCGTATAGGGCTTCGAGCCCAACCTGTTGTAAGGGTCAGGCTGTAGGGTCTGACACAGAGTGCAACGCTTCGTCTAGTAAAAGGTAGAAATTAGTTAGGGAGAATAATTGCATTTTTGATGCAAGGGATGAAATAATTGCATTTGATGCAATATGGTAATTTAAGCCTAGTTAGGGACTATTTTGCATTTGATGCAAAAGCGATTAAATGTGTATTAAATTGTTTAATACAATATTTAATAAAATAAACACAAGGAAAAGTTCACGGGTAAGACGGGAATGTCCCGGTCTAGACCCAGGTTCGAACGACGTCCAAATCGGACACCAAATGCTCAAGTTAGAGCCAAAACAGCCCAAAGGATCAGACCAGACCAGGCCCAGTAAATACAAGGCAGAACAGGCTGCCTGGGCTAGCCCAAGCGCTGCCTGGGCTAAGCCCAAGCTCGGCCTGGGCTAGCCAGGCACAAGCCTGGGCAAAGCCCAGGCTGCCCATGGGCCCCACCTCTAGGGTTTTGAACCCTAAGTGTGCTGAATCAAATGACGGCTCAGTTTTTGCGAAAAACTAGCCTAGGGCTGATCTTTGGACACTCAATTGGAGGGTCAAACGAACTCCGATTGACGAACGGTTTTTTCCTATGCGTTCACCGTTGAACGCTTGTCGTATTGATAGGTTGTATCAATCCTGAAGCTCAACGGTGAGTGAGTTAAAATTCACGGAAGTTTGCACTTTGTGAAGTGCAAACTAACTTGATTTTAAATTAACTCATTGTTTAGTCCCACATCAGATTTTGAGAAAAGGGGAGAGTCCGCCGCCTATATAAATAGGGGTCTCCCCCCTTTCTCAAAACTCGTCCCAAGCTCTAGATGTGAGCGGCTCTCGTAAATGTTGGAGCACGCTCGGATCTAGGCTTAAAATTAATATTTCTCTTCTCCCTAAATTTCTGCCTTACTCCTGCGGGCTCTAGCAAAGCCACAAAGGAGTTCGGATTCTGGATCTGAAATCTTGGCGGAGGTTTCACTCGCGTGAAACTTTCTTCGGCGCGTGGTTGGCTCGGCGGCACGGGGATTGATCGCCTCGGGATGCGGAGCGGTTCGAGGAGCGGTTCAAGGAGCGGCTCGGCGTGGGACGGGAGCAGCTCGGAAGACGGCGCGGAACATCTCGCCTGCTCCAGGGCTGAGATTCCGGGTATGTGGTTAAAGTATTTTATTAGCATTAGTTTAGTTTAATCGCAGTAGGCTAGATCCTTCTTGGGATGGCCAGATCCATTCCAAGTCGGCATAGATCTTGGCATAGGGTCTTGGACCTTAGGGCTAAGTTAAAAATGTTTTAACTGCATGTTAATTAGTTAACATAGTTTTTCTTCCGCTGCTTTTGTTTTTCCTGTCTATGTTCCGTCCGACTTAGGACGGGACTAGAGTTTTTGTGCCTTAAGGTACCGCCAATTCCCTACAGTGGTATCGGAGCCTAGGTTTGCGTATTTGATCTAGGTACTGCGATTTCATTAAACTTATTAATGCCTTTTAAATACATTTAAATTTTTTAAAGTTATTAGATAATTTTAAAAATGTTTTTGAAGTTCAAAATTCTACGTGATAAATTTTTTTTTGAACATGAAAATTTTTAAAATGACGTTTTAAAATTTATGTGATAATTTTAAAACTAATTTTAAATATTTAAAAGTTTAAATTTATTTTGGATGCCTAAAAATTTTTATATGATAAATTTTTTTTAAGCATGGAAATTTTAATATGGTGTTTTTAAATTTATGTGATAAATTTTAAAATTGATTTTAAGGCTTTAAATTTATGTGATAAGTTTAAAATGTTTTAGATGTTTAAAAATTGTATATGATAAATTTTTGAACATGGAAAATTTTTAAAAGTAATGTTTTAAATTTATAAAATATTTTTTAAAACTGATTTTAAAAGTTTAAAAATTGTTTATGCGATAAACTTAGTTTATTTAATTGTTAAATAGATATACACTTTCATTTTATGTTGATAAAATTAGTGTAGCTTTATTTTAATGGCTTGTTAATCTTGTCCCTTATTTGATAACACAAGACAACCCTTTAGGTTAGCCATTAAAAATGATTAAAATTATTACTTGAATTTTAATGACATGCTATGTTTTAATAAATCATTAACAACAATATTAAGACCTAATTCCTGATTAGGGTAGTCCTTTAAATGAATTTTCAATTCTAATTGTTATAATTAATTTTCATTAAAGGACTTCGCTTCTAGCGTTGTTAATAAAATTTATTAAAATCCTAATAACGATTAGGGTAGCACGTGAACCTTATAGTTGATAAGGACTTAATAAAAGTTATTAAACAAATCCTAAAATTTTGAATTTAAGGATTCAACTAGTTGATATGATTAATTAGTTGTTAATAAAAGATGTTTAGTCTATGGCATACATACAAAAATGACAAGCTTCATTCAATGGACCATGATCCAGTCAATGTGCTTGGCTAAGAGTTCTGGGTCAACCCTTGCTAGTCCAAGGGGTAGTGATCCTGGCTTAGTCAATTCCCTGGCTGAGTTCCGCTGGACCGCAATGTCGCGAATCATGATTGTATGACACCCTGGACTATATCTAAGTCAAATACGTTAATGATCTTTTTCAAGATTAGCCGTAGCCCTCCTTGTTTTAGGGGTTAGTAACTATAGGGCCAGTGTTACAGTTGTTGAGATACACTCAAGCTGTGACATGGCAACCTTGTAGAAACCAACTTCTTAAATACATAAGATGTAGTCTAAGACCTGACCCAAACCGACGTGTCGTGCATACACCGAGCTGAGGGGCAAGTCAGGCTAGACATGAAAACAAGGGTCCGACTAGACTAGACATTGTGATTTGGATGAGCACACTCATGATCACGAATGGCTAGGGGCAAAAACCGATTAAGAGAGTCATATCCGATATGATCGATGAAGAGTCATCTTCCGATCGCAGAGTCAATCAACTTGTTGAGCTACACTCAAGGTTGTTTAGACTCAAGGTGATTGGAACTCTTACCCATTAATTTTTAATTCGATTAAATCGTGCGTTATTAAGCTTTAAAACGTTCGTAAAAATAGTGAGAGGATATAGATAGATAAAAGCCAATCTACCTATATTTAATATTGAACATATGCTAAAACTAGGGCAAGACTATGTTTACCGTAGGAATTAAAATATAATATTTTAATAAGTTAATTGGTCAAAAAGTTGATTAATTGAATATCAAGTTAAATTCTAATTGATAGAATTAAAACTATATTCTCGTTGACATTAAATGACCTTCTAAAGAACAGACTTAAGAAATATGATTTCATTAAGTTCTGGGTCCAATAAATAAATTAAAGCTACATGTCACTCGTCTCTATATGAGGCAGCTTGAACATATAGGACATTCAAAGTATGTTTCTCCCTACAACTTGTCGAGCTACCCTCAAGGTTGTATGGACGAACAATTTTGATCCGCAAAGTTCGAAAATTCGATCAAACCGTTTGAGTCGAATACGAGTGCATGAGCGATGCAAGACTATGTATCCCAACCGGATCTTGAGACAAGCAACTTCTTGAGCTACACTCAAGATTGCAAAGCTCAAGCGTTTGGATACATAAGTTGCTTGCATAGCTATTTATTTATGTTGATATCTAAATGTGATTTAGAAAAGGAAGAAGGCACTTGGGAAAGTCAATTGAGAAAGTTAGTTTAATATATCATTAGTAAAGGCATAAGTAGGAGGAAATGAAAATGTGACATATTTTGATGTCACGATTTCAGAATAAATTGTTATACAAAAGACGTTTAACACATTTTGACGAATGTCGTCACATTGCTTCTGAAGTAATGCTTTGTGTTAAGTAATTTGTAAATAACTATATATATATTAAATGTTAATATATAAATACACAAGATAGTAGCAAACTTATATGGTAAAATTAGACTAGGCCGTATCAAGAGATTAAGCTTCACAAGTCACATAAAGAGGGGTCTGACCTCTCGTATTATGAAGTCTACGGACACTTGTGAGTCTTAGCCTCTTAGACACAATGGCCGAAACCCATCTGTAAGACAGTGGGAGAATGAGTTGTCGAACTCAGTCTTGTACATACTGATGTACCCGAGTCTAGATTAACCAAAAATAAGTTATTCGTATGTTTTATTAAGACACGTGTTCTTGATGAAACACAAGTCTGATAAAATAAAGAACGAAATAACTAAAGTATTTAAACTGATTCGATTAGATCGAATGGTCAAATACTTAGCTAAATAAAATCTTGTGTAATTAAAAGAAAATGTGATTTTCTCTCAGATCAAGTCTGTTAACACATCAGTGTGTTAAAAGGTATGAATCACACTTAATTAGATTTAGTGTGATCCATTGTAAGTGACTCTGAGTTAAGTCCTCCCTCTGGGTTAAGTCCCAGATAGTAATGCCTAGGCTTTGATAAAGTTCTATGAGAACATTATCAATAATATATTCAATAAATCAATCGTAAGGAAGTTGTATTATTACTCGAATCTCGTGAGACGGATTGTCGAGTTAGACATCATAACTGATGATGACTTAGTCAACTTCTAGGATGAAATTCGGAGTAGTAACTCCGATTTAAAACTTGATGAAGGTCCGTGTGCGTAAATAAATTTGAGAATTTAGTTTACGTGCCCAAGGAAAATGTTTCCTCACTTTCTGCAAGTAAATCTTTAAGTTGAAAGATTGGTGCAGAAAAGAAAATAGTGAAGTACAATAATGTTGGACGGGAACGGTTTTCATCCTAATTTCTTTAAAACGGATTATGATGAAACCGGTTTCGCCAACAGATGTGTACAGATCTACTCGGACCAAAGCTCGATGTAAACGCTCAAGTTGACCACGAAAATTGGAGCATTCACTTATAAATTCGTTTTTCTAAATATGATTTAGACGAACCAACTTATATGAATTAGCCAGATAGTTTTCAAGGTCAGTGAGAGCGTGTAAATTACATGCGAGACATCAAAGAGATGGAACATATATTTTGAATAAGTAATCAAAAGAGTTTGATACTTTATCAGAAATGGATATAAACCATTTGAAACGACCAGTAACTAATTTAAAATCATTATCGTAAGGTACGATGAACTGGATAAGATCCAGGGAAATAAAATATTATAGATTCCGATAGACCAAATGAATTATTTGAATGAGATTCAAATGGTTGGTCTAACACAAACATAAAAACCCCTTAAGTCTATAGAGTAGATGGTTTTAGCAGATCCACTCACGAAGGCTCTATCACATGAAGTCGGGAAAACTTATGTGTAAAAACGATATTAGATATCGAGATAAATGGGCCTGAGTGCAAGTGGGAGATGTAGGAATATGATGCCCTCGAGGCCATTTATTCCTGTGTGAATAGCACAAACATCTTGTTCGAAATAACAGTAAGCTGTTTGGTAATAATTTATCTAAGTCATATTGTAATGTAGTCAACATTAGATATCAACGTAGGTAAAGTCCTGAGACTTTATGCAAGGTCAAACGGGTATCGAGATGAGTATCTCGATCATGGAGAAACGTTTGACTGTCTGTAGCATAAGTCTAAAATGGTTCGTGGTCGTAGATGTTTCGAGACAAGGATATCGAAACATCGGATAGACCATTGTGTCTTAGTCTTCACCGTTTAGCGGTGGCGATGATCTCATGATCGCTTGACTTGGCGAAGTCGAAGACGAGACACATGTGCTCATTAGAATGAGTTCACTGAACGATCCACTAGAGTTATCATATGGTTACATTGACCAATCTGTCAGTGATAACTCTGAGTGATGATAGGATAGTTGGTCTTTTGACTTGAGGTCATTTTGACGGACCTGTGCGTGAACGGTACCACTTAGATCAACTGACCTAGCTTTGAGGCAAGGCCTGTCAAAAGGTCTTTTTGATTGGGTGTCACTTGAAACGTACAAGGCGAGTAATGACCAAGAGAGGATTCGTCTCTCCCGGTCAATGGGAGTTAGTGTCGTAGAGTTAGTTCAGTCTTTAGTAAAAACTCTGCGCAGAGTATGTTGGAAGACGTCCAACATTAGTTGACTAAAGATCAATCGAAACTAACCGGAGTCAAGTTATTGGGGTTGACAGTTTAACCGTACCCCAGACTTGATCTACACGACACAATTTAGACGAAGAGACTATAACTGCGGAAATCATCACGGAAACAGCCAGGTGGTCCCGACAATACTCATGTCAATGAGTCAACCACATAATGATGATTCCTGAAGCAGGGACGGCAACCACTGCTCGTGGTCACTGCCGTATAGGGCTTCGAGCCCAACCTGTTGTAAGGGTCAGGCTGTAGGGTCTGACACAGAGTGCAACGCTTCGTCTAGTAAAAGGTAGAAATTAGTTAGGGAGAATAATTGCATTTTTGATGCAAGGGATGAAATAATTGCATTTGATGCAATATGGTAATTTAAGCCTAGTTAGGGACTATTTTGCATTTGATGCAAAAGCGATTAAATGTGTATTAAATTGTTTAATACAATATTTAATAAAATAAACGCAAGGAAAAGTTCACGGGTAAGACGGGAATGTCCCGGTCTAGACCCAGGTTCGAACGGCGTCCAAATCGGACACCAAATGCTCAAGTTAGAGCCAAAACAGCCCAAAGGATCAGACCAGACCAGGCCCAGTAAATACAAGGCAGAACAGGCTGCCTGGGCTAGCCCAGTCGCTGCCTGGGCTAAGCCCAAGCTCGGCCTGGGCTAGCCAGGCACAAGCCTGGGCTTAGCCCAGGCTCGGCCTGGGCAAGCCCAGGCGCAAGCCTGGGCAAAGCCCAGGCTGCCCATGGGCCCCACCTCTAGGGTTTTGAACCCTAAGTGTGCTGAATCAAATGACGGCTCAGTTTTTGCGAAAAACTAGCCTAGGGCTGATCTTTGGACACTCAATTGGAGGGTCAAACGAACTCCGATTGACGAACGGTTTTTTCCTATGCGTTCACCGTTGAACGCTTGTCGTATTGATAGGTTGTATCAATCCTGAAGCTCAACGGTGAGTGAGTTAAAATTCACGGAAGTTTGCACTTTGTGAAGTGCAAACTAACTTGATTTTAAATTAACTCATTGTTTAGTCCCACATCGGATTTTGAGAAAAGGGGAGAGTCCGCCGCCTATATAAATAGGGGTCTCCCCCCTTTCTCAAAACTCGTCCCAAGCTCTAGATCTGAGCGGCTCTCGTAAATGTTGGAGCACGCTCGGATCTAGGCTTAAAATTAATATTTCTCTTCTCCCTAAATTTCTGCCTTACTCCTGCGGGCTCTAGCAAAGCCACAAAGGAGTTCGGATTCTGGATCTGAAATCTTGGCGGAGGTTTCACTCACGTGAAACTTTCTTCGGCGCGTGGTTGGCTCGGCGGCACGGGGATTGATCGCCTCGGGATGCGGAGCGGTTCGAGGAGCGGTTCGGGGAGCGGTTCGGGGAGCGGTTCGGCGTGGGACGAGAGCAGCTTGGAAGACGGCGCGGAACATCTCGCCTGCTCCAGGGCTGAGATTCCGGGTATGTGGTTAAAGTATTTTATTAGCATTAGTTTAGTTTAATCGCGGTAGGCTAGATCCTTCTTGGGATGGTCAGATCCATCCCAAGTCGGCATAGATCTTGGCATAGTGTCTTGGACCTTAGGGCTAAGTTAAAAATGTTTTAACTGCATGTTAATTAGTTAACATAGTTTTTCTTCCGCTGCTTTTGTTTTTCCTGTCTATGTTCCGTCCGACTTAGGACGGGACTAGAGTTTTTGTGCCCTAAGGGACCGCCAATTCCCTACAGATATATCTCTCTCCCCTAATGCATATGTATGAAATACAAGTTTTACATAATGCATATATCTCTCCCATTGACATCGTCAAAAAGGTGGACATCAAAAATATCCCCTTGTCATCTTAATTAAAGATCTGACAATATGCAAGAGTAAACAAATGTATGATACTGACCGGCGCCCCGTTTACGGTTTGGGCGCGGTGTCGTTTTACCGCAAGTGCACGGTTAGTGTAGGGTGCGGGTTTATCGAACACAGGGAGGTGGATGGCTTGAGTGGCTACTAGCCTCGCCTGGGTTGTGTGCTAGCTACGCGGATGATGTGGGTGGAAGTGTAGAAATAAGAGAAGAAATAAAAAGACACGAAATGAATCCCCGCTAACACGGGCTAGAGCATTCATGACACTTGGCATTTGACTTGATCCAGGGTGAGACATTGCCCCAAAAGGTGGTACCTAGCGTCCATGGCCCGATATTTCGGTCGGTGCCAAGCACGCTAGGCCTACCCGGTTCCGGACGGTGGGCACTCCCGTGTCCATTAACACCTTCCGCAAACGGGAGCATTAAGGCCACAATGATATCTCCCAACACTTCGTCCAAGCCGCTCCCGCGCGCAAGGACTCGATGTCAACGCTCGGGGCGTGAGCTATGGCTAGGGAGTCAACCGCCAAGTTTATTCCCCCTCGGCCCGACGGTCAAAGGCGGTCTTTTTCCCGCCGATGACAATGAAACACCCCCGCGTAACCCTAAGGCCAAATAGGTCAAATGTGATTTCTAGCAATACATCGAAGCGGATCTTGACAGGACAAGCACCGGACCCCAATCCCCAACACATCTAGTGTGTTGCCGTACGAATTGGACCCAGATTGCTAGAAATCCCCATTGACACATTTCATCGAACACGTGCCATGCAATCAAGTCTAATGTAAATTTCCAAGCAACAATCCTACCCTAACCCGTATTAGGGTTCATCAATACTACTCCATGATGAAAAACATATAGACAAACAACTCAAAACACACACAAACATTCATCATGGAGCAAAAGAAATGCAACACAAAAAATGGAGAACAGGAGAAAGAAATACTTATCTTGAGTGAATCGTTGATCCCATACAAGACTTATTGAACAAATACCTAATCTAAAACTAACCTAGAACTCCCAAGAAAAGGGGGGCAAAAGCCCTAAAAAACTGAGAAGAGATGTCCCTTCAGTCGGCCAGCCTCGTGTATTTATAGCCCCACTCCGAAACCCTAATGGTTCGGGTCCAAACCCGCAGAAAAAGCGTCACCCGATCGGTTGACAAGTCAACCGATCGGGTGATCTGTTACAAATAGTAAACAGAAAACGGCGGCCCCTCACCCGGTCAGATGAACCGGTCGGGTGAGTTCTTGAGTGACCGGTTGGATCTTGGAGCCGTCGGGTGAAGCGATCGGTTGGACGCCCGTGTCTTCAGCTCTTCAACATCAGCTACAGATGAACCGATCGGGTGAGAGTCACCCGATCGGTTGGAATTCTGCTCGAAAAAACAGAGAACAGCCGCCCGCAGAACCGGTCTGTGAACCGGTCGGGTGACTTCTTTATGAGCTGCGGCAGAGACCGGGTGGTGCACGCGTGCATCACCCGATCGGTTGGAGATGGCCAACCGACCGGGTGAGGGGCTGAAAGATGAATTCTTTGACGTTTGACCCCCTGGATCACGCGTGACTCCTCCCGTTGCTCCGGGGACTTGGGATATCGTCATTAAACGTCCCCTACACGGTCAATCTCCTGTAAACATGGGCAAACAAGGAAAAGTGAAGGAAAACGAGAAAATACGAGAAAACGAATAAAAGACGGCGGAAAAACACGGGGAAACACGGAAGAAAACGTGCGCAAATATATGAAATATAAACGCACGTCAAAATCCCCCAAGCTGAACTCTTCCTCGTCCTCGAGGAAGATGAGTGAGAGTAGGAGCTCGGAGAGAGAGAAAGAGAGAAAAAGAAAACTCTATATCCTAGATCACCCGTTAGGGCCAACAAAATCAAAAATGACACACCAAGCAAGCGAACGCCAAATCACATCAATAAACCAAGGAATACGAGTCCAGACGAGTGCCGTGGGCCCACGCGGTGAAGCGCGAGTGAGCGCGGTCGTGTGCTAGCAGACGGTGTCACTATCTACGATGTGCAATAAAGCCCCATATACACGTACCCAAAGAAAGACCCAAATATCGATTCGATTCGAATAAAGCGGTGAATATATAGTTTAAGCATGCATGAGAATAGAGAGAGAATCGAAACATATCATGCGTTAGGGACTCCACAACTAGGGTTAAGGAATTCACCACACTATAGCCTAGATAATAGCTAAAAAGTTCCTAAGCCAAGTATTTTCGAAAACGATGGGGGTTGAGATGATGTGGAGAAGAACACTCGGTGCAAATTCTCGCCTTCCCTTTATTCTCGGCAAGTAGGAAAATATTCACACGGGAATTTTTTTGGGTTTTGGGTATTTGCATATTTTTTTGGCTTTTTGGCTATACAATCTTTTTCTTTTCTTTTCTTTTTGGGTTTTTCATTTCTTTTCTCCCATTTTTTTGGATTTTTGGGTTTTTGGCTATACACTTGTGTACTCTCCCAAGTGGGAGAACGGTACATGACGAGGGGATTTGCACCAAGTAAAACAAAAAAGAAATGGGAATCTAAACACTTGGGCAAAGGATACTATTCTCGCTAATTGGAGCATAGGCTAAATGGGTTATCCTAGTCCTTAATTGTGGAATCCCGACACATGCGAAATGAAGTATACGATATATATAGCATGCATATAGAAGCAGACATTAGAAGCAAATACCGCATATTCAATATCGAAGCATGATAATCTAGGGGTCAACCAAGGGTAGGTATATAAATCAACATCAGAAAGTAGAAGCACACCCCTAGCTAGTCACGACAAACAACTCACACCAAAGCAAGGTGAACCCACGAAGCATGAAATGCAATGGACTCGGCTTCCTAGGGTTAGTGAATGTGATTATCGAAGCTATGCTAAGTGTGCGTGTGATTTTCGTGGCAATTCATCATAGGGTTCATCTCTAGGAGAAAGAGATAAAAAGAAGAAAAGAAAAAGAAAAAAAAGAAAAACACGGAGAAAAACGACTCAAATAACGAAGAAAAAGAGACAAATGACGCACGAAGTGCGACTCCCCCAAGCTGAAACTTGCATTGCCCTCAATGCAATAATAGTTTTAATGGGAGGGCAAAGAAAATGGGGGGGGGGGGTGCGCACCGACATAAAAAGTGAAAAACATGAAAAACACATGAACGAAACTAAAAAATAAAGAAAAAGAAACACTCAAATAAAATATATAAAACACGACGAAGGACTCAAAGACACAAACACACAACAACGACACACGAAAACATGCACACAAAAGTCGATTTCCCCCAAGCTGAACATGACAATGCTAGCAAAATGATATGATCAATGTGATGCAGAAATATGCTAGGGGAAAATCGGAAAAGAAAGAAATCAGAATGCAGGAGAGACAGTCTGCTCGTTCTCCTCTGAAGAGGATGTGGGGTGAAATGATAGAAGGGCACGACATGAAGGGTTATTAAGATGCAAAAGCAAATCCTAGATACGCTCCCCTCGCTAATGAGAGGAGACGAGATTATTCAAATCTAAACTAGAAAGCGGTAAATTTTTACACTACTGGATTAGGATACACCTGAGCATAGGCGGATCCAAGATCTGAAGTGGGGCAGGTAGCTGCTCTAACTGCTCCTTCTGTGGCTCCGCCAGAAGCGCTGTGCCACGTGTGCCAATGGACCCAAGCAATGCACCTCCAAGCATCCCTCGTAGGTGTCCACCTGCGACCTGCAAAGGACGAGGTGCATTAGTCCATGGCAAAAAATCTTTCCCCAAAATAAAAGTATCCCAGAGATAGTCGCCGGTAAATGATGGTAAAATATATGAAATGTGGCGAACACTCCCTGGAAATGGTATGCTATCCTCTGTGCTAGCGACGATCAAATCCCCGCTCTCCATGTGAAGTTGCTCTCCAGGTGGTGACACACCGCAGCATACCTCAAGGGAAGTCGATCCTGTGTCCTGTGAGAGATATGGTGTGTCAAATATATATGAGTCTAAGGAAATATGACGTGAAAAGCGAGACTCAAATGTGGAGTGAGAGTGAGTATGAAAATCTCCCTGAATAGGGGCAATATGCTCAAGTAGATGCTCAGCCGCAGAAGAAGTGGAGCGTGACGGTAGAGGTAGATGTGGCTCGGGCTCCATGAAGTGGACGATCGTATCCAAGCCCTCATGCACATCCTCCTCGATGATATGCTCATGCTCCTCTATCTGCCCGATGTCCTGAATGACATCCTCATGGTTGACCACCGACCAAAGAGGAAGCTGTGACAGAGATGGCTCTGGAGGTGGATGTGGAGCGGACCCCTCATATGTGGTCGTGGTGTCCTCGTCCTCACGCACATCCTCCTCGCCCTTTTGCATAAGCTCTGTAAACTCCTCGGTCCTCTCATAGGACTCATGTGGGGTATCTAAATCAAGACAAGAAGTCTCTCCCACAGATCCTAGGTAAATCTCCCCATCCTCACTATCATCATCAAAAAATGCTTCGTCATCCAAGTGGTAGTGATGGAAAAATGGGGTATCGGCTTGAGATGTGTCTATGGTGGCCGATGGTATGGTGGTCTCAACCATGAAAGTGGATATATCCTCTCCTTCATCCCCTCTCCTCGGTGTCGGCTCGGTGATCGGTACCATCAAGTTTTGTAATATTTGGCCTTGGTTAAACACGGCACTTTCAAGGAGAGACACGAGGCTTGATTCTTCTTGTATTTGTGGAGGGGTATAAGGTTGAGGAAATAGATGGGAGGTGTTTGGGCTAAGGTTGTGGGAAAATGTTTGGCCTTGGAGTGGGGGGAGGATCTCAAGGCAATCAGAATACACGTGCCCCGCCATCCCACAAGTCTCACAAACCAAAAATGAATAGGGATTGTAGCCTCTCATCTGAGCATCGAAATTTGATCTCCACATGGTTACACCAAAGACACCTGGACAACAAAAATAAGAAAACTAGAGAGGAGCGTCAACAGCACAAGAAAATAACAAAGAGATAATATAATGGTGGGGGAAAAATTTCTTGGTTATTGAAAAAAAAAGAAAAAGAAATTTTTTTGTGTTTTTATGCGTAGTCTAACGAACCCAAGCTAAGCTAATATCAAACCGAGCGCCTCCCCAGCAACGGCGCCAAAAACTTGACCGGCGCCCCGTTTACGGTTTGGGCGCGGTGTCGTTTTACCGCAAGTGCACGGTTAGTGTAGGGTGCGGGTTTATCGAACACAGGGAAGTGGATGGCTTGAGTGGCTACTAGCCTCGCCTGGGTTGTGTGCTAGCTACGCGGATGATGTGGGTGGAAGTGTAGAAATAAGAGAAGAAATAAAAAGACACGAAATGAATCCCCGCTAACACGGGCTAGAGCATTCATGACACTTGGCATTTGACTTGATCCAGGGTGAGACATTGCCCCAAAAGGTGGTACCTAGCGTCCATGGCCCGATATTCCGGTCGGTGCCAAGCACGCTAGGCCTACCCGGTTCCGGACGGTGGGCACTCCCGTGTCCATTAACACCTTCCGCAACCGGGAGCATTAAGGCCACAATGATATCTCCCAACACTTCGTCCAAGCCGCTCCCGCGCGCAAGGACTCGATGTCAACGCTCGGGGCGTGAGCTATGGCTAGGGAGTCAACCGCCAAGTTTATTCCCCCTCGACCCGACGGTCAAAGGCGGTCTTTTTCCCGCCGATGACAATGAAACACCCCTGCGTAACCCTAATGGCCAAATAGGTCAAATGTGATTTCTAGCAATACATCGAAGCGGATCTTGACAGGACAAGCACCGGACCCCAATCCCCAACACATCTAGTGTGTTGCCGTACGAATTGGACCCAGATTGCTAGAAATCCCCATTGACACATTTCATCGAACACGTGCCATGCAATCAAGTCTAATGTAAATTTCCAAGCAACAATCCTACCCTAACCCGTATTAGGGTTCATCAATACTACTCCATGATGAAAAACATATAGACAAACAACTCAAAACACACACAAACATTCATCATGGAGCAAAAGAAATACAACACAAAAAATGGAGAACAGGAGAAAGAAATACTTATCTTGAGTGAATCGTTGATCCCATACAAGACTTATTGAAAAAATACCTAATCTAAAACTAACCTAGAACTCCCAAGAAAAGGGGGGCAAAAGCCCTAAAAAACTGAGAAGAGATGTCCCTTCAGTCGGCCAGCCTCGTGTATTTATAGCCCCACTCCGAAACCCTAATGGTTCGGGTCCAAACCCGCAGAAAAAGCGTCACCCGATCGGTTGACAAGTCAACCGATCGGGTGATCTGTTACAAATAGTAAACAGAAAACGGCGGCCCCTCACCCGGTCAGATGAACCGGTCGGGTGAGTTCTTGAGTGACCGGTTGGATCTTGGAGCCGTCGGGTGAAGCGATCGGTTGGACGCCCGTGTCTTCAGCTCTTCAACATCAGCTACAGATGAACCGATCAGGTGAGAGTCACCCGATCGGTTGGAATTCTGCTCGAAAAAACAGAGAACAGCCGCCCGCAGAACCGGTCTGTGAACCGGTTGGGTGACTTCTTTATGAGCTGCGGCAGAGACCGGGTGGTGCACGCGTGCATCACCCGATCGGTTGGAGATGGCCAACTGACCGGGTGAGGGGCTAAAAGATGAATTCTTTGACGTTTGAACCCCTGGATCACGCGTGACTCCTCCCGTTGCTCCGGGGACTTGGGATATCGTCATTAAACGTCCCCTACACGGTCAATCTCCTGCAAACATGGGCAAACAAGGAAAAGTGAAGGAAAACGAGAAAATACGAGAAAACGAATAAAAGACGGCGGAAAAACACGGGGAAACACGGAAGAAAACGTGCGCAAATATATGAAATATAAACGCACGTCAGATACCAAATTGTAAAAATTTAGTGGGTATCAATCACTCTCCCATGCTCCCCCTAGATCATAGAAATAGTCAAATTGTTGACTTCTAGGATCTAATACCAATTGTAAAGAAGGAGATAATTAATCTCTAACAATTGAGATAATACCAATTTTAGAAAAAGAATCTTGAAAGATAATCCTCTTTACCAATTGTTAATCATAATTGGAGCCATGTGCATAAAGTGTATCAAAGCAATAGATATGGAAAAATCAAGCTTCATTGCTACACAATGACATTGCCAAAACAAAGTATAACATGAAACATATTGGCAATATCCAATGGGTTGAGTTTGAGACCAAAACTAACAAATTGAAAAATTACACCAATTGCGAAGCAATGATCCCAAAGACACCCTGAAATGAGAGTCAAAATATGTTTTAAAATTATTTTAACATACAACATATTAACTCCCCCATTATCATACATATGGATCAATGAATGCGTGCATGACAATATTCCCCAAGGTCCCCCTCTTCATGAAAAATAAATTTGAAAATATTTTCAAAATCATGAAACACACATAAACAATGGGTATGCTAAAAATAAATTATAACGACCCGCAGGCCGTTACATAAATATTTAAGCACAATACTCATGCAATATGCATATGTATGAGGAACCTAAACATCAGGGAACCAAACCCAAGAAGAGTTTGATTTCCTAACGTAATCACATGAGGTGATCACATCCCTAACTAGAGAGTTGATGTAACTATCCCTATCTTGCACACTAACCTTAGTGAAAATCCATAAACTCAAGGATTTCCTAGGCAAGGGTTTTGCATTTGCAAGAGGGGTGGATGTGGCATGCTTAGGTGTAGAAAATACTTTCTTAGCATGCATAAAGTGAGGATTTTGCTTCTTAGCATAAAATGAAGATTTTTCATTTTTCCTCACCGCCTTGTGATTTACTTGCTTCTTGTTGGTGTTATTGTTATACAAGAAAGCATGGTGATTCTTCTTAGGTACTTTTGCAATATTTCTTGTATTTGCACCAAAAGACGAATTAGAGGTGGGTTTGGATACCACATTTTGAATATACCCCAAACCTCCTCTATGTTTTACCGGATGTTGTTTTTCAAGCTAACTATGGAGTGAATCCCTAGAATAAACAAAGCTTTCGGGATTTCGGGATTTCTCTTTGTATTTCAATATAAGTTGTTGAATGCGAGTTTCTAAGCTAAGGTTTTGAGTTACTAAATATCATTGGACATGCTCAATTTCTTAACTTGAGAGAGAAGTGTGTTGATCGCTCCTTATTTTACACCTTTTTTCTGCATGTTTTCATGTCATTTCGATCGCCTATATTGTGTTTTTCATGATTATTCGACGATATCGCGTTGCTTTTCACTATTTCTTGTTTTTGTCGTATTTCAGGGAATATGGAGCGATCTGGAGCGAAAATGAGATGAAGGGACTTTCATGCGCACCGGAGCGTTGCCCACGTCCTTTTGGGGAGCTAGCAGCGCTAGATGATGGGTGGAAGAGGAAGAAGCTCGATAGAATCGACAAGGGAGCGAGGAGGAGAAGAAAAGAGCCCAGAAACAGTTCACTCGGTCGACCAAGAAAACCCACTCGGCCGAATGGAGAAGCCCACTCGCCCGAGTATGACAGGTATTTTCTCCCGAAAATCATCCGACTCACTGGAATTTGGAGAAGACCCACTCGGCCGAGCAAGAAAGCTCATTCAGCCAAATGAAGATGTCCACTCGCCCGAGTGTGACAGGGTGACAGACCCCCGAAACCCCTTATTTCTATGTTTTTCTTTGGGTTTGTCACTCGGCCGAGTGACATGTTCCACTCGGCCGAGTAGCGCAGTCCGACTGTGTCGTGAACTAGGGTTTTTGGCTGTGTCAGGGGCAAATCTGTCAGGAATTTCTGGACGATTTTGACTTGTACTTAAGGCTAGTTTTATTCCTAGTTTTAGGAGAGACTTGAAGTTAATTTTGACAGCTATTCTTATTGTAATTCTCAGCTGGAGATCAAAGAGGCGCAATTTGGTTTGTTCTTTCTATCTAAATTTCTAGTTTTTATGAATTGTTTTCTCTCTACAATGGATTGTGCTATGATCTTGTTCTTTATTTCTGAGATTACTACGATGAATTGTGAGTAGTTTCGTTGTTCTAGGGCATGGGGATGAACCCTATGGATCCGATCTTAAGATTGTGATGAATGAATTGAATTGTTGTTAGGATTGATAAACGGTTAGGTTGTGATTGATTTATTACGGATAGCTAGGAATTTCCATCGATTTGGGGTTTGCAAGAGATTGGATTTTAATCGATGGGATGGCCTAGATATTCGATTTAGGTTTATAATCGAGATTCTCTAGACTTGGTTTGCAAGAGATTGGATCAAAGCTATGATTTTTATTAAAAATCTATATCCATATTCGTTTGCAAGAGATTGGACGAATACGAACTATCAAAACCTAGATCGTAACTCGAGTTTGCACGAGAGTGGGCTCGAGGTGCGATTGGGTGATGATGTCGATCTTCATGCTAGTGGCTTAGGTTAGGGTTTGCACGAGAGTGAGCCCTAATCTAGGTTGCTATAGACCGGAAATAGCACTAGAGCGTGAGCCTGGTTCTATATTCAGTTACGACTAGTTCACCTTAATTCAAGCCTTGCAACATTGAGATTCATGATCCACAAGAATAAGTGACGATCCATAGTGGGGATTTCCTAGCCCTAGATGCTTTTATTATATAGAATTCTATTTGTTATTTGAACGACAGTGACATTATTATCCAAACCATTCCTTTCTACCATCAATAGCTAGGTGATCAAAATAGAGTACTGTCATTTTTCCTCCCTGTGTTCGATACCCGCTCGCCACTACACCGTGCACTTGCAGTAAAAACTACAATCGTTTTCCGGGTGTATACCCGGGAGCGATCATGTGTCTCTCCCACTAGTATCACAAATATGCATATCATTATTGTTTACAATAGCAGATTCTAGTTCATGCAATCTACTCTTAGCATCCTTATATTTTGCTCTTAATTTATTGTAAGAGTTGATGCACTTACTAGCCCCTTCAGAGACCACGTCGAAACGATATTCGAGCTCCTCGTATGAGATCTTTTCCGCCTAGATTTCTTCATCGTCTTCTTCCTCGCTAGAGCTTGACGATGACTCTTCTCCGTTTTCCATGAAGCACAATTCCTCATAGGAGTTGAGCCACGCTTCTACCTCTCTTTCATTTGAGCTAGATGGGATTGGCTAAGAGACATCAATTGACGCAAAGCACACGTGAGCTTTCTCCTTGTCATCCTCTTCTTCGTCACTTGATGTATCATCACTTGAGTCATCAAATGTCCCGATAAGTCCCTTCTTTTGGTTCTTGAACTTGGACTTGCCTTTACCATTGTAAGTCTCTTTGTTGGGTTTGGAAGGGCATTCGGTGGATAGATGGCCTTTTCCACTGCAAGTGTAACAAGTAGGAACCTTGTTAGAATTGGAGGCAAACTTTGACAAAGATTTACCTTGCTTGTCCTTGAGAAATGCCTTGAATTGGTTGGCAAGATCCCCGATTTCATCTCCACTAGTCTCATCTTGTTCATCTTCTTCACTAGGAGCTTCTTGGTGGAATTTCTTCCTCTACTTGATTTCTCCTCCTTGGCATGGAATGCAACCCCCTTTTGCTTCTCGAGCTTAGTTGGTTGAATCTCATTCTTGTGTTGAAGCTTCACTATGTATGCCATGAGACTCCTAATGCACTCCTCAACGGTGTATTTGGACGTGTCATTTGACTCCAAAATCCCGTTGGCCTTTGACTCCCATTGAGATGTAAGTGAGTCAAGGATCTTCTCTACATGATCCTCTTGGGAAATCACCTTCCCAAGTCATTCCAAAGCGTTCACGATGTCTGTGAACCTTGTGAACATTTCTAAAATGCTTTCTCCTTCCTTCTTCTTAAAAATTTCATATTTAGATCTAAACACAGTTTGTTTAGATTACTTTACCTTTGAAGTTCCTTCATGACATATCTCCAAAGTATGCCAAATTTCGTTGGCCGTTTTGCACATGGAGATGCGGTTGAACTCATTTGCAGTGAGGGTGCAATGGAATGCATTCATAACCCTCACATTGAATTTGATCGAATCCTTCTCCGCTTTTGTTCTTGAAGCCGCAAGAGTAAAAGGCTTCTTAAATGACAACTCCGTGATGTCCCATAGGTCTTGACCCTTCATGTAGATCATCATCCTGATCTTCCAACTAGTGTAGTTTGTTCCGTTGAAGAGCGGGGTCGAACGGTAGAGTGACATTCTTCATGAGATGCGGATGTAGCATTGAATGCCATCTTTGCAGTATGCTATAACCTCGCTCTGATACCAATTGTAAGGATCGTCTTACCATTGCAATACTAACAACAACATACTATAGGGGGTGAATAGTGAAATGGCAATAAATTGTGCAATTAAAATAAAACTTGCAAATGCGGATTAATAAATGCAAGAGGATTAAAACAACACAATCAAACCAAACGTAAACACAAGATATTACCCTGGTTCCCCAAAACTTGGGTACGTCCAGCCACACCAATATTCACTATAATTCCCACAAAGAGAAGTGAATACAATCCCACAAAGAGATACCTCACCTAGAGGATTTTGTCCTAATCAAGAACCAAACCAACCCTACACAAGGGTCAAACTCCCACACAGAGAATTACCAACTCCCACTCAGAGAATTAGGGTTACCCTTACACTAGGACACCAAACACCCACAAAGAGAGTTACTCCCACAAAGAGAATATCTAATTCCCACAAAGAGAATTAGGGTGTCAAATAAATACAAAGTAAATCAAATACTCTTACCTATGACTTGAGATGAACTTACTCATTAATGAATGCAAGGCATGGAAGAGGATCTCCAAGTGATGAGATTAGCTTGAAAGCACTTGGATGATTTTCCTTGAGCTTGACTTCAATGCATGAAGGAGAGAATGAGCTCTAAGAGGAAAATGAGAGAGTTTGAGAGTGGCTTAATTAAACTCTAAATATTTGCAATATCTTACACAGATTTTGGATTATTTTATCCAAAAGATAGCACATTTGATTAATATCTTACATTGATTCAAACTCTGCTGGTTGCAAAATAACTAGAAAGAGTACAAGTGGAACATGCCACTTTCTTGGACATTCTCTTGTTTTCTGGTTTAGCAGACTTGCATGTGCTCAAGTCTTATGGATGAGACATGCCTTAGCTGATTTTGGGATTAAGTGTCTTACGTCTGTAATTTACGGTGATTATAAGAGTACTATTAATTTGACTAATAATCATGTATTGCATCATAGAACCAAGCACATTGATATTAGACACCGTGTTATTGATGATCACTGCACCAAGAAAGATGTAGGATTAACGTATATTCCTACTGAGCATCATGTTGTAGATATCCTCGGTAAAGCACTCACGATTGACACCTTCATTGACTTAAGAATAGATTTAGATATTGTTAGTGGGAAAGAAATTTAGTTTTGGATATTGTTCAAAATATACTTGCTTATGCTTATCGAGTCACTTTAATTGCTTATTGTTATACCACCCTTTTTTATTATGTCAAATTGAGAAATTTAAGTAACCTAAAATATGACATGTTGACATGCTTATGTTGTACACTTACTTATGCACACTGTTGATACATATTTGTGATACATGCTTTGGACTTGTTTATTTCTAACATGCATTGATCCACGAGGAGTTCAGAAGTTACTATGCATCAATGTAGCAGGAGTAAGTATTTAATTTTTATAATTTCATATTTATGTATCAAATTGTTTGGCATCATCAAAAAGGGGAGGAATGTTGGTTATTGAGTCACCCTAGGTATATTTTGATGATGAGCAAACATCTTGTGTTGCTAATATGATTTGTGAGTGTATGTCAACATGGTCAACAAAGCCATGGAAAGCAATTCAAGCTCACAAGAACTGGAGATATGGAGTTAAAGCTTGAAATTAAAGATTCAAAGGATGTGGATTTCAATATGAAGACTAGAAGCTCAACCATTGACTCATGGTGTGCAAAGACATCAAAAGACAAGTTGAAGGACCTAAAAATATATCAATACTCCAAGTTTAATATGAATGATGTGTATATTTTATAAATTGTCTTAAATTGTCAAATTCATATAATTGAAGCTTGCACACACCTAGAAAAATAGTTTTAAATGTTTTAAAATGATTTAAAGGTTTTCAAAACTCATTTTCCTAGATTTTATGTCAAACCCTTGTTGTATCAGGCAAACTAGTCGATCTGGCTGATACATTAGTCGACTAGTTGCTAACGAAGAACTAGGCTAAGGCAATGTCAGAAAATTAGTCGACTGAGTTATGAGACTAGTCGGCCAGAGTTTGAGACTAATCGACTAATGGTTATACTATGGTCGACTAGTCCAAGAACTATGGTCGACCAGTAAATATAAAGGCAACAACTTCTTCTAACCGTGCCAAACTAGTCGACCACTGTTCTATAACTAGTCGATTAGCTACTTACCAGTAAACTTGTGGTTGAACTATGGTCGGTTATTACTAGCCATCTGGCCACCAACGATCACATTTTGACTAGCATTTTGTAGCCATTAAAGGGCAATTTTGTCAATCTGTTTTATACAGATTAAAGACCTATTTAAGAGGATTTGATCTAAGATTTTGCAATACGATTTTTAGCAAGATTTTCACCAAATTTTCAAGAGAAATTTTCAAAGTGAAAAGTAATCTCCTATTCCCTTGTGACCAAAATTTTCAAAAGCATCATCCTTTAGGCCAATTCTTTCAAAAAGCTTTTAAGCAATTCTTATACTAGATTTCATTTGATCTCCTTAGAGCTTTCATATCTATTTTTCCTGAGATCAAAGAACATTTCCTTAGTCACACACATACACAATTTAAGATTGGAATTTGTGGCTATATGTGCATTGTAATCTCTACAAAAGTGTAAGGGGAAATCTACACAAGATGCAGTGGTAAGTGCTTGCAGAATTCTCATGTTTGATGTCTCCTTGTTGACGAAGTTGGTTAGTTGGCTAAGTCCTCTAGTGTGAGAGGCAAGTGGTGAAATCCTCTTAGTTGAGAAAAGGCAAGTGCACTCTACTACTTTGGAAGTTTGATTAGTGGAAAGCCAAGTGTTGCTTGGTACTTGATGTTGCCCAAGGGAGGGTGAACCATTATGCTCCTTTGTATTTGCGATTGCTCCCTTATCTCTCTATTTGCATAACTGTATTTACATTCCGTTGCTTATATTCTTATGCAAATATTGAGATTAGTTGATTAAGAATCAAGTTAGGTAATTTTAATTGATATCTTAGGTAAACATAGAGGTAAAATTTTAATTTAGTATTTTTGTTAGATAACACTATTCACCCCCTCTATAGTGCTCACTTGACATCTTAGGATCCCAATAATTGTGACTATGTTAAGCCTTCCATTATGCCCAACCTCACGTATTCTATTAGACTATGGGTCAACTCACTATCGGCCTATTAGCATCTCAAGAGCAAGTGTTGTGAAGCTTCAATAAAAACTTCTAACATGCATACCTCGTGCCCCACGCATGGTAGACTCCCGTCCATTGCACCCAAGCCTAAGAGGTGATTCCAGTAATTAATGTGACTGCACAGGGGCTTTCCTGTAAAACATTAACAATTTAATAAGGGATATGACCAGGTAATTCTATACACAGAGACCTAATTATTGTACCAAACACTTTACAAACACCCAAAAATTTTAAAAATTAAATTTTACTTTACATACACAGCCACATATCCTCAAATTACCACTCTTCTCTTCATCCTCCCCCACTTTTACTGTTGCCGCCGACATATCCCTGTAGCTCTCTCTATGGCACCCACTTGCTGCATACGATAGCGACAATGGCACATGAGTGGAGGGGAGGAGGAAGGAAGAGTGTAGAGCCGGAAGAGGAAGGAGAGGTGATGGATAAGGAAGGGGAGTCATCGATGGCCCAATGGGTTCTGTTTTTGGAGTGGGGGCTGTGGGGCGACGATGACGGAGAAGAAGAGGAAGAGGAGGGAGGAGTAAGAGAGGTGGTGGGTAAAAGCAGGGGTGAGGAAAAACCGACCAAACTAAAAAACCAAACCGAACAGAGCATTTTGGTTCATTTTTCTAATCAAAATCTGTGATACCATGTTTCCATATGTACATGTATTATACTAGGTATTGCCGGTCGTATTTAATACGAGTATATTTTCACATATTTTAGGGATTTTTCCTAAATTTTTCTAAAATTATTATTATAATAAAACTATCTTTTAAATATTTTGTAAACACTAATACCTAAGATAATATGTGATGTATTTGGTGTAATATAATACATGGTATATGGTATGTATGTGGTATTAATAAATGTATTCATATTTTCTAAAAAAATCAAAAATTGCAAAAATACCCTAAGGAGACACTTTACCCTACCATGTGTCTCAAGCCCAAACACTCTTACTCTCTTCATGCCACATACCCACACGCTTGGCATGCTCTTGACTGGAAGGGACACCCATGGATAGATAGGGAAGGGTAGTTGATTTTTTTCATGTTGTGAAACAGTTGAACAATGAAAATAGATGGCGAGTGTCTGATTGAATGGATCAGGTTGTGCAGGAACAAGGTTCAAATCTCTCGGTATGATGGGATGAATTTTAAAAAGAGGAAAAGGAAGAAGAAAGAAAAACAAAAACAAAAGAAGAAAAGAAAAGAACCAAGATTGTTTTCATCCTCTCATCTCCCCTCTCCAGTGAAGCCTAACACCTCCCTCCTCATATTCCACCACCACAACCTCCTCCTCCACCAAGGCCAAGAAAAAAATCATTCACTATCATCCAATAAATTGAGGAAGAAGGAGAAGTTTGGATGAAGGAAAAGGAGATTTGGGGAAAAATAAGAATATGAATGTAACGACCCGCTCTCGGGGTCCATTACTATTCGGTACATGTGCAAGTCCTGATAGGCACCAATGAAGTCAATACAGGCTCCGTCGTAGAAATATGCCAAATACGCATACATGAGAATGAAATACGACCTTATTACAACCCAGAATCATACAGACAATGACAAAATACAGCCCGAAACAAATGCACACCAAGCCACACTCTGGAAATAAAATACATAAAATAACATAACACTCTCACACTCACTCTCAGTAACCAGCCTCCTCCTGGTCAAACTCAACCACGAGCTCGACGGCTGCTAATTCAGGTGTCACCTCGTCCACCTGTAAGGTATCCGACAGGTCCACCACAAAAAGAAGGGTCGTCGGGATCGGACGTAACTCAAAGTACTCAAGCATGGAAAATAAAACAATATACAAGTATGGCAAACTAGCAGAGACTAGAGGTAAAAGTGCTTACAATAATGGTATAGAAATAGAACAGAAAGGTACCTTTGCAGATTTACAACTTCACAATTTATCAGCAATTAAAAGAAAACATTATTAAAGATGACAAGGTTACGAGAGTATAATTGTGCCTGAACCTAGTTCGTGACTTATAACGTGTAGTACAGTAAGCAACCAAGAGTTCATCTCATACCACGGGTGCGCGTACCAGGGTTAAACTAAAACTGTGCAACAAATACGATACTGTTCAATAATCTGTGATTCATGTCTGTGAATTTGTCACCGACGAGCGGGACAACAACAACAAAGCCTGAACTTGTTGCTCCCGCACATTCGCTATTATAAGTTGCCCCAAAACCCCCAAGTGTCTATGATGTTACCAGATTTGTAATTTACGAGTCATTTACTAGATTGTCACATTTTCCAGTCAACCATGGCACGTAGTCTGATCGATTCTTTTACCATACTGTACAATTTAGCTTATCTAGCTGTTCAATTGAAATACTTTGAAAATGAAATGAAACTAGTTTTAACATGCATTTATTATTGTTTTTAAACCCATATCAAGGGTTGTTGGATATTGGACTCCCCGGATTTGGTTTTGGATGATGAACAAACATAAATATATCGTGAACTAACACTTTGTGAGCGCAATTATGGAGATCGTCGCCAAATTCATATGAACATCCAAAGCGACGTCTCAAGACTTCTCAAAGCGTGTGTTCGCATGCCTAAAGCTTCGTTGAAGCTTTTGGACAATTTTAGAAGTCATGAAGATTCGGATCGAAGCTTTCGAAGACGGTTCATCTAGTTTAATTTATAGTCTTTTAGCTTCGTTCCGTAGAATGTTAAGCCTTGAGTAGGTCTTGCGTTTTAATCTTCATTACGCTCCTATCTTAGAGCTAGGAACTAGTAAGAAGTCCATACGAACTTTCCCGAAGCATCGCGCTTCGATTCGTGACTTCTTGTGCATGTTAGTTGGTTCAAGAAGAAGAACCAACCGACTAGATGGTGATCTAGTCGGTCGGCAATGCTTCTTGGACCGACTAGTTTGGCTCCTTCAATTCTAGCTCAGTTACTGTTTACAGTTAGTCGGTCAAAGAAGGTTCACCGATCGACTAGTTTGTGAACTAGTCGGTCAGTGTTTCTTCTTGGACCGACTAGTTGAGCTTCTACTGTACATGCCTAGTTACTGTTTATCGTTAGTCGGTCAAAGAATGTTTGGCGACCGACTAGTTGATGAACTAGTCGGTCAACATTTGTTCTTGGACCGACTAATTCAATTTGTACTCAGACTATTTGTTTTATCTCTTAGTCGGTCTGAGTTGAGTCTCTGACCGACTAGTTGTGAAACTAGTCAGTCAGCCACTCTTCTTTGACCGACTAGTTCTGTTAGTCTGAACTTTGACATATTTCCTGTTCACCACTTAGTCGGTTCATGTTGATTGACCGACCGACTAGTTGATGAACTAGTCGGTCAGTGGTCGTTCTTTGACCAACTAGTTTGGTTCAGAATAGAGCCGTTCGAGCTTTAATTGAAACGTTTTTATCTCTCTCTCTCCTCTAACCTATATATACTTGATGAGCTGCATTCATTGCACTTAAGGCTGATTATAAGAGAAGTTTAGAGATCAAAGAGAAATCATTCCATCTCATTAAAGCTCATTCATTTCCTTTCAAGAATCTCTCCCTCACTCTTATTTCAAAAGAGAGATTCATTGATTGTGAGCCTTCCAAGCCAAGTGCTTGATCCTAGGTCACCATCAACCTCATAGCTCTCCATAGCTGATCTTTATCTTGGAGCTAGGGTTTGGTGCCTCTTCATCTTCCCCAAAATCCGTTTTGCCCTAAATCGTAAGTTTACTCAAGGCATAGGTATTTTGTGGTAAGAACTTTCATTTCAATTTACTTTGTTATTGTAAGTGATTCACTCTCGGTTGAGAGTGTGTGTTTGTGATCCCGGGTTGTGGGAGTCACAATTTTCATTTGTGTATGATTTGACTTGTGACGGTTTTTCACAAGTATTTCATAGTGGAAATCTTGAGTTAGGGTTTCTAACTCAAGTATCCGGAAGTGATCCGGGTAGTTGGGACGTAGGATCACCGGGAACAAGTCGGGGAGACTTGGGTGGATCCGAACCCAGTAATATCGTTTGTTTGCGATTGTTTATTTGTTGTCGATTATTTACTATTCCGCATTTCCGCATTAATTGGTAGAGTTTGCAAGGTAATTAGGAATTAGCCTCTTAATTATTTTAAAGTACTATTCACCCCCCCTCTAGTACTTGTGATGTAGCTTAGCAGGGCATTACATTTGGTATCGGAGCCAAGTCTATAGCTATGTCTACCAACGACAACAAAAACGTTCGTCCACCTTCCGACTATAGCACCTTCAAGAATCGTGAAGGAGAGTCTTCGGTGATGGAAGGACACTCTTCGACGAGGCATCCCTTCTTCAACGGTACCAACTACGGGTACTGGAAATGCCGGATGGAAACTTTCCTCCGAAGCGCTTCACTATGGAGGACCACGATGAAGGAGTACGTTGAGCCCGCCGAAGAAGATTTCGAGAAGTGGACTCCCGCAGAGGTCGCCGTGGAGGTAAGCAATGCCAAGGCAATGAACGCCTTGCAATGTGCCTTGGAGCCCGAGGATTTCAACACGATATGCACATGTAAGAGTGCATATCAAATATGGAACTCCCTCCTCATATTGCATGAAGGGACAAGTAGGGTGAGAGACTCTAAACTCGTTGTAGTTAATAAAGATTACGAGTTATTTCATATGCTACAGGGTGAGAAGATGAAGGAGTACTATGCTCGCTTCGTCGACATCACAAACGAGTTGGAAGCTCTCGGTAAGACCTACACCCAAAAGGAGAAAGTCTCGAAGATTATCGATGGAATTCCTTCTTGTTGGGAGAAACGGACCTTCGCCATCGAGGAAGGTAATGACATGAAAACTTATACCGTTGTTCAACTAATGGGTACCTTAATGTCATACGAGGTATGCAAAGATAGCAAGTTGAAGTTGCAGGCCAAGATGAAGTCCTACCTAAAGCAAGACGAGCCAAAGAAGAAGGCTATTGCTTTCAAGGCCGCTCCATCCACATCCACATCGACCGATGATGAAGACTTGGAAGACGAGTTGGACTTGGAGTCCATGGCACTCATGGCAAAGAAGTTCAACCGGTTCTTCCGGAAAGGTAACTTCAAAAATAAATCGAAGATTAGTTCTACTAACGCCTCCTCTCCATTGTGCTTTAAATGCAACAAGCCAGGACACATGAAAGCGGAGTGTCCTCAAAATAAGCAAAAGGAGAAGTGGAAGGCGCCGAAGTTCGATAAATCCAAGAAATACAAGAAAGGGTACAAAAAGGGACTTGTCGGGGCAACCTTCACCGACTCCGAGGATTTCTCTAGCGGAGAGTCGGACAATGAGCAAGTGGAGCAAGCATACATGTGCTTCATGGCAAGAGAGGAGCAAGATAAAGATTCCTCTTCTGATGATAGCGACAACGAAGGCGATGAGGTAACCATGGATGACCTTAGAAATGCTAATGAGCAATTATGGTCTAAATACACTAAATTAGTAAATAGGTATACTAAAGTAAAAGATGATTTAGCTAGCATCCAAACCTCGCCTAAAACTATCATCACCAACAACAACACCGTTGTTGAAGAGTTGAAGAATGAGATTGTTAATCTCAAGACTCAACTTGAACATGTTAGCAGTGAGGATCCGGAAGAACACAAGATAGCGGATTTGACTTAGTATTGAGAATGAAAATCTCAAATCTCGTGTTTATGTGCTCACATCGCAAGTATCCACTTTGGATGCTTCTATGCGTTCTCTCATCGAGAAATATGAGAACACATTAGGCCGAATTAATAAATTCAATAAGGGTAAGGACCATTTGGATAAAATCCTAAATGACTTATTCCCGGCCAATCACCACATTGGCTTGGGGTATACGATGGGAAATTCATCTAAAGCGGCCACTACCTTTGTTAGGCCAACTTCCGATGCCTCAACGAGTGGGAGCAAACACTCTATTGGTAGTTCATCTACCAATGGTGCTTCCACCTCGTACACACCGTCCTTTGGAAAGAAACCCACTTTGGGTGGACCTCCAAGGAAGGGCCATGCTTACATGTACATGAATACCATGCCACGTAGGAACACACGTCCTACTCCACCGGCTCACACATATGATGATTTTTATGCTACACGTTCACGGGCACGTACACACCATGTGAGACACCCTCACGCACGTGTTCCCCCACATGCATATGTTCACCCACATCATTGTATGAATAATTATCCACATGCACCATTTCATCATGTTCCTTATGCCTATCCACGTCATGCATCACGTAGAAATCAACAACGCATGCATGCTCCCAATAGGCTTAAGGCTCCCAAAATTTTCAAGATTTGGAGCCCAAAGGACACAAGCATGGATGAAAAACAAATCTACATGAATGATTATTTTATGAATGTAGTGTATAATGATAATTATGTGGGGAAGTCTAAGTCCAATTGGACTTGGCTTCCAAAGGTCTAATCTTTTGGACCCAATGACCTTGGGTACCATGATACGATATTTTCTATCTTTAGGTACTCAAGAAAAAGAAATGGAGCAACAAATTTAAATTTAGCTCCAAGAGGAATTGGATACTCGATAGCGGTTGTTTAAAACACATGACGGGTGACGCTCAATTGCTCTCCGGAGTGGTGCCCATTGCAAATGGAAACCGCGTCTTCTTTGGAGGCAACGAGAGCGGAACCATCATAGGTGTTGGTAAAGTGGGTAATCCTTCTAAACCTCTTATAAATGATGTTTACCTTGTTAAAGGATTAAACCACAATCTCATTTCAATAAGCCAACTTTGTGACAAAGGTTACAAAGTTAGCTTTGCGAAAGGAATGTGCCATATTTTAAGAAAAGATAATAATGAATTATTGTTTTCCGGCACACGCCATAAGGATATATACATCCTAGATCTTTCAAGATCACATGAACAATGTCTCATTGCCAACACAAGTGAACAACACTTATGGCATCGATGTTTTGGTCATGTGAACTTTGGAACACTATTTAAGCTTTCCAAGTTAAATTCTATTAGAGGCTTCCCTAAGCTTGTCTTTCAAAAGAAAAGCTTTTGTGACTCGTGTCAACGAGGCAAGCTGCCAAAATCGTCTTTTAAACCTAAGAAAAGCATTTCTTCTAAGCGACCACTAGAGCTATTACATCTAGATTTATTTGGGCCAACTAGAGTTGCTTCATTAGGAAATGCATGATATGGACTTGTCATCATTGATGACTTTTCTAGGTTTACTTGGGTATTTTCATTGAGTAATAAAAATGATGCTTTTGAAAACTTCACAATTTTTGTTAAGAAAGTACAAAATCTCATTGGAACCACCATTGTCACTATTCGTAGTGATCATGGAGGGGAATTTGAGAATGAGTCTTTTGAGACATTTTGTGATGAAGTTGGTATTACACACACCTTTTCATTCCCTCGCGCACCTCCTCAAAATGGTGTTGTTGAGAGAAAGAATAGGACGCTAGTGGAGTGTGCTCGCACTATGCTTGATGATAGCCAACTTGGCCATCAATTTTGGGCGGAAGCGGTACACACCGCTTGCTATGTGTTTAATAGAATACTTTTGAGGCCCGACACTAAACAAACTTGTTATGAATTGTTGTTTGGTAGATTGCCTCAAGTTAAACATTTTCGTGTTTTTGGTTCAAAATGTTTTATTAAAAACATGTATGGTAGTTTGGACAAATTCGATCCAAGATCCGATGAGGGGATTTTTGTTGGGTATTCCTCACGTAGCAAAGCCTACCGGATATATAACAAACGAACCTCAACGATCGAGGAATCGCTTCATGTTTCATTTAATGAAGGATTTGTTCCAACTAGACTTACTAATGATGATGACTCTATGGATGTCTTATGTGATTCAATTGGTAATTCTAATTCTAATAATTCTATTGATTCTATTGAGACTAACCCTACTAATGAAGTTTTTGAGAATGTTCCTAGTGATCAAGGAATTCCCAAACGGCTTCATACCGTTCGTGACCATCCTCATGAGCAAGTCATTGGCAATATCCATGATAGTGTCAAGACGAGATCGCAAGTCAACCACTTCGCTCATTGTGCCTTTGCCTCCTCGATAGAGCCAAAGAATGTTAATGAAGCATGCGAAGATAGCGCTTGGATCCTTGCCATGGAAGAGGAACTCATTCAATTCGAGAGGAATGAGGTTTGGGAGCTTGTTCCATTGCCATCGAAGAACCACACCGTCATAGGGACAAAGTGGATCTTCAAGAACAAGACCGACGAAAACCAAGTCGTCGTCCGGAACAAAGCTTGATTAGTAGCTCAAGGCTATCGGTAAGAGGAAGGTATCGATTTCAAAGAATCCTTTGCTCCGGTAGCTAGATTAGAATCAATTAGATTATTGTTATCTTTTGCATGCCATAAGGATTTTAAATTATTTCAAATGGATGTAAAAAGTGCGTTTTTAAACGGAGATGTTGTTGAGGAAGTTTATGTTTCTCAACCTCCGGGTTTTATAAATGAAAAATTTCCAAATCATGTTTTTAAACTTAAGAAAGCACTTTACGGTTTGAGACAAGCTCCTCGAGCTTGGTATGACCGTTTAAAGAATTTTCTTTTGGATTTGGGTTTTAAAATGGGAGAAGTTGATTCCACATTATTTGTTAAGTATTCGAATAATGATATAATTTTAGTTCAAATTTATGTTGATGATATCATTTTCGGTGCTACTAAATTTGCTCTTTGCGAAGAGTTTTCTAATGTGATGAAGGATCAATTTGAGATGAGCCACATGGGTGAGCTCAAATATTTCTTAGGTCTCCAAATTCGCCAAATGAACGATGCAATCTTCATCCACCAAACGAAGTACACGGTGGAGTTGCTAAAGCGATTTGGAATGGAGAATGCCTCCAGGAAAAAGACTCCAATGAGCACGACTACACATCTTGATAAAGATGCGGGCGGAAAAGATGTAGACATTCGTCTATATCGAGGTATGATAGGTAGTTTACTATATCTTACCGCAAGTAGGCCCGATATTATGTTTGTCGTATGTGTATGTGCTCGTTATCAGTCTCAACCTAAGGAGTCACACTTAGTAGCGGTAAAACGTATTTTCCGTTATTTAAGTTACACACTTGATTTTGGATTACTTTATCCAAAATCTAGCACGTATGAGTTAATCTCATATAGTGACGCAGATTATGCGGGATGCAAATCCGACAGGAAAAGTACTAGTGGCACTTGCCATTTTATAGGAAATTCTCTTGTCTCTTGGTTTTCCAAGAAGCAGAATTCCATATCACTTTCAACCACCGAGGCGGAATACATTGCCGCCGGTGTCGCGTGTGCTCAAGTTCTTTGGATGAGACACACACTTAAAGACTTTGGTATAAACTGTGATACTTGCCCTATCATGGTGGACAACCAAAGTGCAATTTGTCTCTCTAAGAACCCGGTACACCATTCCCGTTCTAAACACATAGATGTCCGTCATCATTTCTTAGATGATCATGTTGCTAAAAAGGACATCATATTAGTGTACGTTGAAACCCAGAAGCAAATCACCGATATTTTCACGAAACCCCTAAAGGAAGACTCCTTTGTGAGGTCACGTCGAGAATTGGGGATTATGGGTGAATCCGAGATTTAGGATTCATTTTTATTCAATAATCTTGCATGTTATTCAAGTTCATTATATTTGCACATGCTTGATTAATTGGAATTTTCTGGATTTTTGTTGAATTTTCGGAATTTATGCTCGATTTGTACGTAAACGTCAAATTTTAGATTTTCGATGTTTAATGGGGTAGTATAATGATTAATGAGAGTATTTCGATGTTTCGTCCTAGTGCGATTAGGAGAGAAATCAAATTTTCAAAATTTTCAATTTTTGGACTCTCTTAGTCGGTCCAAGTTCATTGGCCGACCGACTAGATTCAGTTCTAATCGGTCAGTGAATGAGCTTAGACCGACTAACTCATGCCCTAAAATTTGGCTTCAGTTATTGTTTACAACTAGTCGGTTCAAGCTCATTGGCCGACCGACTAGATCGTGATCTAGTCGGTCAGTGCTTGAACTGTGACCGACTAGTTGTGACGGGGGCTGTCTTGTCTTTTCGCATTCCGATCGATTAAAACTCCATCCTGACCAACTTCTTTCTTCTTTAGTCGGTTCAAAATCTCTCTCCAGCTTGATACCCCCCGTGCCGTTTGGTCTCCCTCCTCCCTCTCCGCCGTTTTCCGACCATATCTCCGGCCGATCTCCCCTAGGGTTTGTTCTCACTGCTCTCCTAGCTCACTAGGGTTCTTTTTCTAGCTGTCTAGGGTTAGGGTTCCTCTAGTTTCATTTGATTTCGGCTAGGGTTTCTAGGGGGTTGTTTAGGGTTTCTTCGATTCAATCTCTTGTGCATCGTGTCTTGCTTCGATTATGGCAAGAACACAAATCCCGATCCGTCTTACCAGCCCTTCGCCTATGACCGTAGAGCCATCCCCTACGGATCCCAATCAACCTACGCAAACCCCTCCTAAACGCCGATCGAAGCATACACAACCTTCTTCGTCTTCGCCTCCTCTTAAGCGTAAGAGGACGACGACAGCGAAGCCACGTGCCCAACCCAAGCAAAAACCCAAACCTATGAAGCAACTTGCGTCTCCCTCCTCTTTCCATACACCTACGGATTCTGACACCGAGTATAGACCCGAGAACGAGACCCATAGGGAACCCTCACCCCCTCCTAGGCAACCTGAGTCTAGCTCTCGACCCCATACACGTCAGCCTAAGGGAAAGGCTCCGATGCCGGTTGGCGGTGTCAATATCTCGTTGTGTCGTGATGACCCTATGTGTCTCGCAGCTTACAACCGTATCGAACACTGCCCACTGCTTCTGAAGCATTTCATTCAGTTCTCAGACTTCCCAGGCCTCGTAGATCTTCTGTCGTCTTCCGGTCTTATCGATTACCTTCGATATGACCCTAAGGCGAATCCTCACCCCTACCCTCGCCTGGTGAAGCTTTTCTACGCCAATAGGATCTGGGGTCAGTACGACGAGACTCACTCGATTGAGACTACTTCTTGGGGACTCTGATAGTCCTCACGGCAGAAATCTTAGGCGAGTTGATAGGTTGCTCGTCGTCTGGCCTCCTCCCTTCAGATATTTCCGTTGATGACATCTCTTCTCTCGATCAGGTCATTCTTTCTGACATCTTTCATGAGATTTCCCCTGCCATGATTGGCGTCCCCTCTAAGTCATTCAAGCTCAATGGCTGGGTCCTAAATTTGATTCTGAAGTCGTGCTTACTTCCTAAGTACGGCTCCTCCTCTTTGCCATCCCAGCCATTCCTGAAGTTGATCTATGCCATCTTCATGGGTAGCGAGATTAACTGGGCCCGGATCATACTCGATAAGATGGATTCTTTCGAGTGTATCCGAAAGTCCACGAAGTCTGCGCATATCCCATATCCGTGCTTGTTGACTCTAGTTTTTCGCCACTTCCGTGTCACCTGCCTCGTGACGATGAGCATCCACTCGGTCCCCCTCTGAATGCGACGGTCGTCAAGAAGCTCTTACGGCACTCCGTCACGTTCAGAGGACGACCCCCTCTGCTTCAGCGTCTGCTTCTGCCTCAGCTGCTCCCTCTACCACTCTTGACGAGCTCGCACGTTCAGTGAGACGTGTGGAGTCTCGTTATGCTCGTACTGAGGAGATTCTTGCTCGCATCGATCGTCACCTTGGTATTGAGATCCCTCTGTCAGTCTCTGACGAGGAGGAATTGGACGAGGATGAGATTGAGGAGCTTGTTCGTGTTTCTACTCGTGCCCCTGAGGGCACTTCTGGTGCTGCTGTTGCCTCTTCTGCTGGTGACCCCGAGAGCACACCTGTTGCCACCGTTCCTGCGGTGGATACTACGACTGGTGCTCCCGAGGCCACTACTGTTGCTGCTCCAGAGATTTCCACTATCGTCGCTCCCGTGGACACTTCAGCTGATACGGTGACCACCTCCACTCCTGTAGAGCCTGTTGCTGCTGCAGATCCTTCCACTGCCTCTTAAGCTTCTTTGAGGCCTCTCCCGATGCACATTGGATGATTTATCTAGTTGTGAGAGAGCTTGGGTAGGATAGAGTGTGGTTATGTTTTGGGATCATTTTGATGTATCTCTGATGTATTTTGGTGATATTTTGGATTTTTTTGATGTTGTGTGATACTCTGATGTCCGGTGTGACATATGTTATATGTTGTGATATTTTGATGTATTTTGTGCCCCGATCGTTGGATCGCTCATATGTAAGTTGACGGATGTATCATTTTGTTGTACTCATGCTTCATTTATATATATACATCGATGTTGACTCTTACATTATGTTGTGCACATTTTATATTTTATATGTCTCTAATGTTTTGATTCCGTCGCTCGACGATAATACTTGGTTAAATAGAATTCATTTTATGAAAACATAGAATTGTTTTCCATGCACTAAATTAACCAAGAATGTTGATATTGGAGAGTATATTCCATAACTAAAATTCGTAAAATTAATTTGAGTTTTGATGATTTTATTTATCGATTTTCGACTTTGGTCTCATTGACACGCCTTGATTTAATTCGTATTTTCCTTTGGTGTCATTTGGACCGTGGTCGTATTCTACGACTCCCGTGCTTACATTTGAAGCCATTGTTGTTGTCGTTGATCTCCTCCCACATTTTTTTTGCTAATGCCAAAGGGGGAGAGATATAATAATGACATGGCTAAATGATAAGTTAAAGCATTATTCCAAGAATCTAATTTGATGTGTTAGATTCAGGGGGAGTTAAGATATATAAATGGAATTTCAATTCCTAAATTTCAATATTTGATTCTCATTTTATATACTTCACTCATCTGCTTGATGCGTATTATTATTGTTTAATTTGGAATTAACGCGTCATCAATGCAGGGGGAGTAAGTAAATTACATTTGAATCATTATTTTTGATTATTATTTATGTTGGTTTGTCATCACCAAAAAGGGGGAGAATGTTGGATATTGGACTCCCCGGATTTGGTTTTGGATGATGAACAAACATAAATATATCGTGAACTAACACTTTGTGAGCGCAGTTATGGAGATCGTCGCCAAATTCATATGAACATCCAAAGCGACGTCTCAAGACTTCTCAAAGCGTGTGATCGCATGCCTAAAGCTTCGTTGAAGCTTTTGGACCATTTTAGAAGTCATGAAGATTCGGATCAAAGCTTTCGAAGACGGTTCGTCTAGTTTAATTTATAGTCTTTTAGCTTCGTTCCGTAGAATGTTAAGCCTTGAGTAGGTCTTACGTTTTAATCTTCATTACGCTCCTATCATAGATCTAGGAACTAGTAAGAAGTCCATACGAACTTTCCCGAAGCATCGCGCTTCGATTCGCGACTTCTTATGCATGTTAGTTGGTTCAAGAAGAAGAACCAACCGACTAGATGGTGATCTAGTCGGTCGGAAATGCTTCTTGGACCGACTAGTTTGGCTCCTTCAATTCTAGCTCAGTTACTGTTTACAGTTAGTCGGTCAAAGAAGGTTCACCGACCGACTAGTTTGTGAACTAGTCGGTCAGTGTTTCTTCTTGGACCGACTAGTTGAGCTTCTACTGTACATGCCTAGTTATTGTTTATCGTTAGTCGGTTAAAGAACGTTTGGCGACCGACTAGTTGATGAACTAGTCGGTCAACATTTGTTCTTGGACCGACTAATTCAATTTGCACTCAGACTATTTGTTTTATCTCTTAGTCGGTCTGAGTTGAGTCTCCGACCGACTAGTTGTGAAACTAGTCAGTCAGCAACTCTTCTTTGACCGACTAGTTCTGTTAGTCTGAACTTCGACCTATTCCATGTTCACCACTTAGTCGGTTCATGTTGGTTGACCGACCGACTAGTTGATGAACTAGTCGGTCAGTGGTTGTTCTTTGACCGACTAGTTTGGTTCAGAATAGAGTCGTTCGAGCTTTAATTGAAACGTTTCTCTCTCTCTCTCTCTCTCTCTCTCTCTCTCTCTCTCTCTCTCTCTCTCTCTCTCTCTCTCTCTCTCTCTCTCCTCTCTAACCTATATATACTTGATGAGCTGCATTCATTGCACTTAAGGCTGATTATAAGAGAAGTTTAGAGATCAAAGAGAAATCATTCCATCTCATTAAAGCTCATTCATTTCCTTTCAAGAATCTCTCCCTCACTCTTATTTCAAAAGAGAGATTCATTGATTGTGAGCCTTCCAAGCCAAGTGCTTGATCCTAGGTCACCATCAACCTCATAGCTCTCCATAGCTGATCTTCATCTTGGAGCTAGGGTTTGGTGCCTCTTCATCTTCCCCAAAATCCGTTTTGCCCTAAATCGTAAGTTTACTCAAGGCATAGGTATTTTGTGGTAAGAACTTTCATTTCAATTTACTTTGTTATTGTAAGTGATTCACTCTCGGTTGAGAGAGTGTGTTTGTGATCCCGGGTTGTGGGAGTCACAATTTTCATTTGTGTATGATTTGACTTTTGACTGTTTTTCACAAGTATTTCATAGTGGAAATCTTGAGTTAGGGTTTCTAACTCAAGTATCCGGAAGTGATCCGGGTGGTTGGGACGTAGGATCACCGGGAACAAGTCGGGGAGACTTGGGTGGATCCGAACCCAGTAATATCGTTTGTTTGCGATTGTTTATTTGTTGTCGATTATTTACTATTCCGCATTTCCGCATTAATTGGTAGAGTTTGCAAGGTAATTAGGAATTAGCCTCTTAATTATTTTAAAGTACTATTCACCCCCCCTCTAGTACTTATGATGTAGCTTAGCAGGGCATTACAAGGGTGCGATGAGTTATCGATACGCTGTGTCATGAAAAGCGCGGTTCGATCCGCGGTGGAGATACCTGGTTCACATGTGTTACAAAGCAAGTTAGTTACACAACTTTATAAAGACAACTTGTATATAAAAGAAACCTTATATAATACATAGCTTTTAACTGAAAATAATTTATATAAAAATAAAACTAACTTTATATGTAGTAATTTAAACTAACATATATTAACTTAAACTAATAATTCTTAGCTTAAATAAAACTTTATAGCTAACATGTTATATTGAAATTAATTTATATAAACAACAAAAACTTATAAAATAACTTGTTATAACTATCATAATTCTGAAAATAATTTATAATATAACTTAATCATAATGATAAAACTAACACTATATATTAATACCTTATACAATAAATTACTAACCTTATTCTAATATATAAATATTACTATTATAAATAACTTATATAATAAAATTCTCTTCTTACCTATGCTCTCACCCTCTGTCTTCTTCTTCTCTTCTTTCTTTTCTTTTTTTTTACTTTCTTTAGTTGCAGGAAGGTCAAGGGGCGGCCAAGGGGGATCCGGGTGGCGGCGTGTGCGGAGGTCTGCGACGGTCAGGCGCACGCGAGCGGCTACGCAGGTGACGTGGGCCTTGGTCGGAGGCACGTGCGGCGGCCTTGGGAGGAGGCACACGTACAGCAGTAGTGAAGCAAGGTTCTAGGCGGCGGCATGTGCACAGCGGTAGCGGCAGGGCGGGCTGGGGGACGTGCAAGGGCAGAGCATGCGGCGCACGCGGGCAGGGTGGCTGCGGGCTGTTAGGGGGAAGAATGAAAGAGGGGGAGGGGATTAGATTATTTCAGATCTGATTCCCACTTTCAATTTCTGTTTCTCCCTTTCTCAATTTGATTTTTATGATTGATTTTTGGGTTGATTGATTGACGAAGAGGGGAGGAGGATGAGGTTGATGATTGACGAAGGGGGGATGAGGAAATCGACGGTCGTTGCCAAAGGAGGTGGGTGTGGCTTCGTCTGCATGCGAGATGGAGATAAATAGAGTGATATGCAATTAAGTTTGAGATCTGAATAATTCGGATCTCATCTGCCAAAGGAGGCGTTAAAGAGTATGGGGTTGGTTAACTAAGTAGCAATTAGGGTAATTAGTTTAATGGTAATGGTAATTAATTTAAGCTAGGTGAAAAAATTCCAAAAACAGAGACGTGTTCGCGTCGACGCACAGAAGGAATGAACATACGTACGAAAAACACTCGGACGATCGAAGTAACATACAGCCACATACGCAATCAAACACACCTAAAATACAGGCCATTATATCCTACCCTCCTTAGAATAATTCCATTCTCGGAATTCTCTACAGGGCAGGAAAAAGATAGGAGTACCATCCTCGCATCCTGTCCTCTCACTCCCAGGTAGACTCTCCTGGCAAGTCGTGATGCCACATTGAAGGGTTTTGGCTGACCCTAGAGCTTAGATCTGTGCCCGCCTAATCGGACGGAACACAGATGCAGAAAAGAGCAGCAGAAAAATAAGCAAGCTAGCTAAACATTTTAGCTAGGCTCTGAGAAAGTCAGAACCTAGCCCAATCTATGCCAACTTGGGGTGGTCTGACCACCCCAAGAGGGATCTATACTACTGCGACGAAATTAAATTTACGCTAAAGTTACTTAGAGAACATACCTGGAATCTTAACCCTGGGACGGGCAAGATGTATTGCACCAGCTTCTTGTGCTCCTCGTAGCCGAGCCGCCTTGCCCCCTTGACTCGATCCACCTGAGCTGCCTCGCGCCTTCAAACTGATCCACCCGCGCCGACACCCGCCTCCGAGCCGATCACTTGCGATAGAAGGTTTCACTTGAGCAGAGCTGCATCTTAGATGTCTGGATCCGAATCCAAACCCCTTTTCGTATCCTTGCTAGGACCCGACGGGAGAATAGGAAGATGAGAGGAGAAAAGTTTAAGTCGTAGATCGAGCTTGCTCAATTATTTGGAGCTACTCGTTCGAGGACTTGGTGCACCGTACATTGGAGGGGGGCACCCCTATTTATATAGGGAGTCGACCTTCCCTCGTTTTGCACGAGCAATATGGGACTAAACATAATGAGAGTATTTTTAACTTAATTAATAAAGTTTAGACAGCCTTTCACAAAGGCCCAACTTTAACTAACTAGATCTCTCTCATCCTTGAACACCAGACACCAAATAAGCTATCATTTCGAAGAGCTTCGAATGGTGAACGCGTAGGAACAAACGGCGACTAATTCAGACTTCGTTTGACCCCTCAAAAAATTTCCCAAAGATGGGCAAGAAGTTGGTTTCGTAGCCGTCATATAGGGTTTCAAAAAACCCTAAGTCAGATTCGCAGGCGCGCCCGCTAGGCAAGCGGGCACGCCGGCTCCCCTTGCGGGCGTGCACCCTCAAGGGGCGCTGCAATTACCCCCGGCCCGCTGAAGCGGGCCGGGTCTGTGAGGCAGGGCGGGGCTACCCGCCCGCTCAGCGAGCGGTGCCCTGCCCCTTAACGGGTGCGGTCCGCATAGCGGGCCACCCCGTTTTGTGGAGCGTGGCCCGCACAGCGAGCCGCCCACTGATAATGCGGGCACGGTGGATCAGTTTGAAGGCAAGCAGGGGTGCGCCCGCTAGGCAAGCAGGGTCAGATTTGCCTAGCAGGTGCGCCTGGCCCCTTTTGCCGCTTGCCTTGGCCCCTTAGTGGGTCTGGCCCACTTGGCCTGTTTCTGACTTTCTGGGCTCGTTTGAGCTCCGATTTGGACGCGGTTTGAACCAGTGTTAAGACCGGGACGATCCCGTCAACTAGGTAACCTTTCCAATTCTTTTGTTCCTACAAATTTTGTCGTAAACAATTTACGACACGTTCAATCTTGTTTGCATCAAATGCAACATTGTCCCTATCTACGACTTAGTCTCACAACTGGCTTGTGGACTTAACCATTTCATCATATGAATTCCTATTAACAATCTTTCTATTACTAAGATACGAATGCTACTCGGTGTGAGACCATATAGCCTGACCTTACTACAGGTTGGGGCTCAAAACCCTTAGACGACGGTCACCACGAGCAGCAGTTGTCGTCCCTGTTTCAAAATCATCATAACGTTATCGACCCATTGACAAAAGTATCGTTGGATTCACTTTGACTGTGTAAGTGATGAATACTGTTAGTTATAGTCCCTTCGTCAAGACTGTGTCTCTGTTGGCCTAGGGTACTATTTTAGACAACATTGGTCAGTATACGTCAGTCTTTGTTGTATTCACGGTGTACATCTTACAACGTACCCGGCCGAGGATTAACACAAAGACCGTAATGAGCCTATGACACTAACTTCCCTTTAACAGAAGAGACAAATCTCATCTTAGTCATCTACTCGCCTCGAGAGCTTCAGGTGTAACCCAACCTAAGATCTTTTAGCAGGCCTAGCCTCGAAGCTAGATCATAGGTCTAAGCAACAATGTTCACTCACAGGTTCGTACATATGACTTCAGGTCTAAAGGACCAGCTTGCCTATCATCACCCTAGAGTTATTATAGACAGTATAGTTAAAGTTAACCATTTCAATAACTCTAAGTTGGTCATTCAGTGAACTCATTCTCCAATGAGCACTTGTGTCTCGTCTCCGACTTCACCAAGTCGAATGACTATGAGATCGTCATTATCCTAAGGTAAGACAAAGACATAGTGGTCTGCCTGATGTGCCGATATCAAGTTCTCAACACATTTATGACCACGAAACGTTTAAAACTTAAGTTTCTATTCGGTCACTTACTACTCATAATCGAGATCTTATCTGTATACGTCAGGACCTAACTATAAGTCTATGGACATTATCTAAGTATATTATTCATTCGAATTTATACTTAGGATAATGGATACCATATTATATCTTAACAAGACGTATACTTAGGATAAATCGCCTTATGGGCATATATCCTCCTACATCTCCCACTTGCACTTAGGCTATTTATCACGGTATCTCATACCGTTGTAGCATATCAGTCACATTGGACAGCACATGCCAATTCTAAGAGTGGATTTACTAACGAGTATCTATAATACGTTTTAATGTATTTTTATTGATATATCTTTTGATCACACAAGGTTGATCCTCGAAAACTGATTTGGATCAATTTTCCTTTCTTTGTATGGCTAACTATTAGCTCATACAATCTTGATGTAGGGTCTAACTTTTCTATAAGTCAGTCTTGGCTCATTCCAATTATTTTGTGTCAATATGTCAAGTACATAAGTGACACCTTAAATCTCTACATATTCGATTAAATCAAAACTAGTTTGATATAATGTCACATATAGATGATTCAAATATGTTGGAAACCTTTTTACTTAGTCCGAGAAATCTGGAGATAAGTATATGAGTTATCTCCCACTGACTTTAAGAATTAATTGATTAAATACTTCTACTATATATCTAAATCATATTTAGAATATATATGATAAGCCTAACCAATTGAGAAGTGCTTAGATGGAACGTACTAGTGTCAGTTGGGTTTGACGAATGAGTCAAGGAATCTTGATATTCACTTACTCAGTCAAATGTCCTACTTAGTACTATTTCATTAACTACATTTAATAATAACTCTTAAGAATCAAATGTAGTTTGAATTAAGAAAAAATCTTAATATGCATATAATTGTGATCATACACAATTTATACGCTCCTGGAACTTATATTTAACTATTGACTGGCTATAAAATTAAGCCATCACCAAACAATTAAATTATTCGGATGCTCTGCTTGTCATCTCGAGCATTAATGCAACTAGCTCAGACAACCACATTCACAGAAATTTAAGCCATTCGCAACAAATCACAATTTCAAAAAGAAGCACATTTCCCGAGACATTTTATTAAAGCAATGGATTCATAAAAATGAATCATAATGTGTTTTTCATAATAAACCTTGAGCGTTAAACACTCAATCATTGTTTTAACTTAAGCAACGATACATTTTATTCATAAAATGAAATAAGTATCAGTTTCTTCTTCTTCACATCTCTTGAAGTCCTCGCACAGCCCCAGCAGCAAAGATTGCTCAGATGCCGACTGTCCTCGGAACTTCTTCCATCCTCTGCTTCATATCAGCCACCTGTATACATTACACAGATGTCTTAGTATCTCATACTATGTGATAAAGAATTTATGAAAATAATTATGCTTTATTAAATTGAATTTGTTGTACTTGAGGTAGAGGCATCGGTATGCCCCTTCTTCTTTTCTGCAAGGTAAACCTTGCAGTTCCTCTTCCAATGGCATATCTTATGGCAGTGAAAGCATTCGGATTTGGACGGAGCCACATTTGCCTTCTTCTTCCCCTTCTTCACATTGGCTGGTTGTGGGAACTGCCTCTTCTTACCCTTGCCTTTCCGCTGGTCTGAAGAAGCAGAGCCAACTACCAACACAGTCGGTTTCTTCTCGATCTCCTCAAACTACCTAAGCTTGTTGAGGAGACCGGAAAGATCCGTTGCAATATTGTTCATAATGAAACTAGTAATGAATGGTTTGAAGTCTGGGATCAAAAACTTAAGGATGATGTCCACTGACATCTCATTGTCCAGGACAAAACCCAACTGGGCGGCGTCTTTCACGTACCCGATCATCTTAATCACATGATCTTGCACGGGGCACGTTTCCATCCTAGCTCCCCAGAGGTTGTTTGTGGCTTCAAATTTGGCAGCTCTTGACCGCTTGCCAAACAATTCCTCTGCAGATTGTTATTCATTGAAGCCAGATTAAGGCACCTGACCTTCTCGACATCTCTCTGGTACTCCTTGTAGGCTTTCTTCTCCTCAAGCATTGCATCTTCATCCGGATTTTCCAGAGGATCCTCGAACAGCATGTATCCAATCGCGGCTAGAGAAAGGACTAACTTAATGTTTCTAAGCCAATCATTATAGTTTGTTCCATCGAGCACAGTCCTCTCTATCATATACTTTAGACCTGAATCCATTCTACAATTTAGTAGATACTTAGTCAGTATATGTTCGTTGTATAGTTTCAATGGTTTTTAATAAAACTATATTCTCCTACTAAATTTATTAAAGCCATAATAATAAACAGTTTATTATACAATAACATTTGTGGGAGAGGGATCCGACTACCTTGAGTCTGACAACCTTTAAGTGTGTCTCAATAAGTTGTCCGACTCTGCAGTCGGTAGACGAACTCATCGTCAATCATATTAAATATGATTCCCTTTCGATTTTTACCCCTAGTCATTTGTGATCATGAGTGTGCTCATCCAAATCACAATGGCTAACCTAGTCGGAACCTTGTTTTCGCGTCTAGCTTGACTTGACCCGACGCTCGGTGTATGCACGACACGTCGGTTTGGGTCAGGTCTTAGACTACATCTTTGGTTAGACTTACGTCGATGCTCGGTGTATGCACGACACGATGGTTTAGGTCAAGTCAAGATGTTATCAAGAAATCGGTTTCAATAAGATTGCCATGTCACAGCTTGAGTGTAGCTCAACAACTATAACATGGGTCTTACACTTGCCAACTCCAAAAACAAGGAGGGCTACGATTTATCTTGAACAAGATTATTATCGTATTTGACGTAGGTATAGTCGATGGACTTACACAGTCATGATTCAACTCATTGCGGTCCAGCGGACGCGGCCAGGGAATTGACTAAGCCAGGACCACTTAACCCCTAGTCTAGCTAGGGTGGTCCAGCAAACTTAGCCAAGCACATTGACCTACATCATGATCCATTGAAGGAGGTTCATCAATTCTATGTTCGTCCATCAACTAAATAGCTTTTAATTAATACTGGTTAATCCTTATCAACTAGTTGATCCTTAAAATTCGAAATTTTTATTGATTTGTTTGATGACTTTTATTAGATCCTTATCAACTATAAGGTTCGTTTTGTTCATCGTGCTACCCCAATTTTTATTAGGATTTTAATAAAACAATTACAACATTTTACAAAATTAGTCTTATAATGATAATCATTATTTAAACAATTTATGATAATGATTGTCAATTAAAAGGGACTACCCTAATCCAGAATTAGGTTTTGATGTTGTATTTGTTCATTTAAAACGTAGCATGTCACTTGTCATTAAAAATTTATCATATAAACTTTTAATCAATTAATGGCTAACCTAAAGGGTTCATGAATAATTTATTCATCATGTCCATTAAACACTAACCAACTAATTTAATCACATTAGAATTAGGATTCAATCATATGACATATTATGAGAACATGCAAGTTAAAATAATCTACAACATAAATGAATAACTTGCATACCAAAAAATTTAACGCATAAATTTAAAGATCCACAATTTTAAAACTTCAACCATTTTATCACATAAAATTTGGTTCATAAGATTATCTAATAATTTCAAATACAACCCTAAGATTTTAAAATTAATTAAACAATTTTAGGATTACATTATCACATAAAATAATCTTTTAAAACTTGGTGTAATAATAAGAAATTAAAATTTAACAACATCTTATGGAATTAAAATTTATTAAGATTATATAGATCTTAAAATATTTTTAAAATATTTTATCTCATAAAATGATTTTAAAAGGAATTTTATCATAAGAGGCTTATTAAAATTTTATCACATAAAATTAGAAATCTCTCTAAATAATTGTCCATGTTATAAAAAACAATTTTTAAAAACATTTAATAAAAGATCTGAATTTTAAAGCCTTGTATTATTATATTTTATAAAATCATAGGTTTCACAAAATTATCAAATAATTTTTAGAATTAAACCTAGGCTTCAAAATATCAATAAAACATTTCAAGACTTATGTTATCTCATAAAATAATCTTAAATGTTTATGTAACTATAAGAAACGAATTTCAATATCATCGGATGGAAAAAAAATTTCTCAAAGTTACATCCTATTTTTAAAACAATTTTAAAATGTCGAATATAATTTTTAACATTATCAGATAAGGTTAAAATTTACATGTTCAAAGAAAGCAACTTCTTAAAATTTAATATCGTCGCAAAATCAGATCAACATGCACAACCATGGCTCTGATACCACCGAAGGGTTTTGGCTAACCCCAGAGCTCAGATCTGTGCCCGCCCTAATCGAACGGAACACAGATGCAGAAAAGAGCAGCGGAAAAATAAGCAAGCTAGCTAAACATTTTAACTAGGCTCTGAGAAAGCCAGAACCTAGCCCGATCTATGCCAACTTGGGGTGGTCTGACCACCCCAAGAGGGATCTATACTACTGCGACGAAATTAAATTTACACTAAAGTTACTTAGAGAACATACCCGGAATCTCAACCCTGGGACGGGCAAGATGTACCGCACCAGCTTCTTGTGCTCCTCGTAGCCGAGCCGCCTTGCCCCCTTGACTCGATCCACCCGAGCCGCCTCACGCCTTCGAACTGATCCACCCGCACCGACACCCGCCTCCGAGTCGATCACTTGCGGTAGAAGGTTTCACTTGAGCATACCCGCGCCTTAGACGTCTGGATCCAAATCCAAACCCTCTTTCGTAGCTTTGCTAGGACCCAACGGGAGAATAGGAAGATGAGAGGAGAAAAGTTTAAGTCGTAGATCGAGCTTGCTCAATTATTTGGAGCTACTAGATCGAGGATTTGGTGCACTGTACAATGGAGGGGGGCACCCCTGTTCATATAGGGAGTCGACCTTCCCGTTTTGCACGAGCAATGTGGGACTAAACATAATGAGAGTATTTTTAACTTAATTAATAAAGTTTAGAAAGCCTTTCACAAAGGCCCAACTTTAACTAATTAGATCTCTCTCATCCTTGAACATCAGACATCAAACAAGTTATCATTTCGAAGAGCTTCGAATGGTGAATGCGTAGGAACAAACGGCGATGAATTTTGACTTCGTTTGATCCCTTAAACAATTGTCCAAAGATGGGCAAGAAGTTGGATTTCGTAGCCGTCATATAGGGTTTCAAAAAACCCTAACTTAAGTCAGATTCGCGGGCGCGCCCGCTAGGCAAGTAGGGGCGCCCGCTCGCCTTGCGGGCGCGCGCCCGCAAGGGGTGCTACAATTACCCCCAGCCCGCTGAAGCGGGCCGAGTCTGTGAGGCAGGGCGGGGCCGCCTGCCTGCTCAGCGAGCGGGTGCCCCGCCCCTTAACTGGTGCGGTCCACATAGCGGGCCGCCCCGTTTTGTGGAGCATGGCCTGCACATCGGGCCGCCTGCTGCTAATGTGGGAGCGGCCCGCAGAGCGGGCTGGCCTGATTAGAAAAGCGGGCCCGCCCGGCCCCTTTTGGCGCTTGCCTTGGCCCCTTAGTGGGTCTGACCCACTTGGCCTGTTTCTGACTTTCTGGGCTTGTTTGAGCTCCTATTTGGACGCGGTTTGAACCTGTGTTTATACTGGGACGATCCCGTCAACCAGGTAACCTTTCCAATTCTTTTGTTCCTACAAATTTTTTCGTAAACAATTTACGACACGTTCAATCTTGTTTGCATCAAATGAAACATTGTCCCTATCTACGACTTAGTCTCACAACTGGCTTGTGGACTTAACCATTTCATCATATGAATTCCTCTTAACAATCTTCCTATTACTAAGACACGAATGCTACTCGGTGTGAGACCCTACAGCCTGACCTTACTACAGGTTGGGGCTCGAAACCCCTAGACGACGGTCACCATGAGCAGCAATTGTCGTCCCTGTTTCAGAATCATCATAACGTGATCGACCCATTAACAAAAGTATCGTTGGGTTCACTTTGACTGTGTCAGTGATGAATATCGTTAGCTATAGTCTCTTCGTCAAGGCTGTGTCTCTGTTGGCCTAGGGTACGGTTTTAAACAACATTGGTCAGTATACGGCGGTCTTTGTTGTATTCACGTTGTACATCTTACAACGTACTCTGGCCGAGGATTAACACAAAGACCGTAATGAGCCTGTGACACTAACTTCCCTTTAACAGAAGAGACGAATCCCATCTTAGTCAGCTACTCGTCTCGAGAGCTTCAGGTGTAACCCAACCTAAGATCTTTCAACAGGCCTAGCCTCGAAGCTAGATCATAGGTCTAAGTGACACTGTTCACTCACAGGTTCGTACATATGACTTCAGGTCTAAAGGACCAGCTTACCTATTATCACCCTAGAGTTATTATAGACAGTATAGTTAAAGTTAACCATTTTAATAACTCTAAGTTGGTCGTTCAGTGAACTCGTTCTCCAATGAGCACCTGTGTCTCGTCTCCGACTTCACTAAGTCGAATGACTATGAGATCGTTATTACCATAAGGTAAGACAAAGACACAGTGGTCTGCCCGATGTGTCGACATCCAGTTCTCGACACATCTATGACCACGAACCGTTTAAGACTTAAGTTTCTATTCGGTCAGTTACTACTCATAATCGAGATCTTATCTGGATACATAAGGACCTAACTATAAATCTATGAACATTATCTAAGTATATTATTCATTCGAATTTATACTTAGGATAATGGATACCATATTATATCTTAACAAGCTGTATACTTAGGATAAATCGCCTTATGGACATATATCCTCCTACACACATCACCCTAACTATATCAATAGTCTTGTTCTTGGAGACTTTCTGGCGTCGATCTAAGATCTCCATTGGTTGCTGCTCGTATGTCAAGTCCGGACGAACTGCAATCTCTGAGTAGTCCACGACATGACTAGGGTCGCTCACATAGCGACGCCACTGCGAGATGTGGAATACATTGTGCACTCCCTCCAAGGCAGGGGGCAGTGCAAGCTTGTAGGCCACCTCTCCTACTCGCTCCAAAATATCGAAAGGCCCAATGAATCGAGGACTAAGCTTTCCTCTCCGACCAAAACGAATCAATCCTCGGTTGGGCGAGATCTTCAGAAAAACATGATCACCGGGCTGATACTCCAGGTATCGACGTTTTGCATCTGCCCAATGCTTGTACACGTCCTGAGACAACTGCATCTTCTCTCTGATGGTCTGAACCACATCCACGGATTATGTGATTAGCTCAAGACCAACCAACTCTCGATCTCCTACATCATCCCTGCTCAAGGGGGATCGGCACTTCCTCCCATACAGTGCCGCAAAAGGCGCCATGCCAATGCTAGACTGGTATCTATTGGTGTCGTAAACTCCACCAAATGTAGATGCTCTTCCCAAGATCCTTTGAAGTCCAGCATACATGCACGTATCATGTCTTTAAGTATCTGTATAGTATGCTTTGACTGACGATCTGTCTGTGGATGGTAAGCTGTACTAAAGCTCAAGTGGGTCCCCAAGCTCTCCTGAAGGCTCCTCTAGAAATGAGATGTGAACCTGGTGTCTCTGTTTAAGACAATGCTGATAGGAACTCCATGCAGCTTCACAATCTCATCCATGTACTTCTTGGCCAACACTTCTGTAGACTGGCATACTCTGAAAGGAATGAAGTGCTTTGTCTTGGTCAATGATCCACGATCACTGAGACAGCATCATTTTTCTTTGTACTCTTGGGTAGTCCAGTCACGAAGTCCATCGTGATATGTTGCCACTTCCAATCCGATATGGGCAAGGGCTGTAACAAGTCGGCAGTCCTCTAATGTTCAGCATTCACATGTTGGCACACAATACACGTCGCCACGCTCCGTGCGACGCTTCTCTTCATGCCATGCCACCAGTAATGTCGTCGTAGATCCTGATACATCTTGGTACCTCCAGGATGTATAGAGTAAGGAGAGCTATGAGCTGTTGGGGGATGTATGCCCTCAGATCATTTGTATCTGATGTAAATGATATTTTAAGCTTAGATAGGGGACTATTTTACATGTGATGCAAAAGGAGTTAAATGTATCTTAAATTGTTTAAGACCATATTTAATATAATAAACGCATTGAAAAGGTTACCTGGATGAAGGGATCGTCCCGCTCTAAACGCAGGTTCAAACCGCGTCAAAAACGGAGTCCAAATGCACAAGTTAAAGCCAAAACAAGTCAGCCCAAACTGCTGGGCTGAACCCAACGAAAATGGAGGCCCACCAAGACCGAATTTTCTGGTTAGGGATATTGAAACCCGTGATTTTTTTACGGCTGGATTTTCCATCTTTGAATGGTTTTTGGCTAACTTCGAGACGATGTTTGAGGGGGTCAAACGATGTCAGATTGACACGCCGTTTTTTCCTACGCGTTCACCGTTCAACCCTCTTCGATTTGATAGGTTGCATCAAGATTGAAGCTCAACGGTGAGGGAGTTAAAATTCATGGATGTTTGGCCCATATGAAAGGCAAACTAACTTGTATTATTAAACTCTCAAATCATAGTCCGACATCGGAAGTGGAGTAAAGGGCAGGGGTCAACCGCTTATATAAATAGGGGCCTACCCCCTCCTCTAAACTTGTCTCAAGCTCTAAATCTGAGCAGCTCCCAAAAATGTTGGAGCATGCTCGGGCTAAGCTTAAAATTAATATTCTCTTCTCCCTAAATTTCTGTCTTGCTCCTGAAGGGCTCTAGCAAAGCCACGAAGGGGTTCTGATCCGATACGGAGTCTTGGCGAAGGTTCACACTCAGGTGAAACTTTCTTTGGTGCGTGGTTGGCTCAGGGACAAGGGGATTGTTCGCCTCAGGACGTGGAGCGGTTCGAGGAGCAGTTCGGCGCGAGACGCGGAGCGGCTCGGAAGACAGTGCGGTACACCTTGCCTGTACTAAGGCAAGGTTCCGGGTATGTAATTTAGAAGCTTTCTTTAATTATGTCGTAGTAGCTTAGATCATTCTTGGGGTGGTTAGATCCACCTTAAGTTGGCATAGATCCTGGCTAAGGGTCTTGATTTTCTTTAGGGCTTCGTTAAAAAGTTTAACGATTTTCTTCCGATGTGCTTTCTTTTGCCTCTATTGTTCGTCTAACTTAGGACGGGCATAGAGATTTGTGCCCTTAGGGTCCATCAAAACCCAACATTGGTATCAGAGCTTAGTCTGCATGATGATCTTGGACTGCGACATTTTTAAAATGATGAATGCTTTTAAATGCATGCTAAAATTTTTAACTTTATGTAATATTGTTAAAAATGAAACCGTTTTTCATTTGAAATGTTTTTTAAAATTCTTTTATGTGATAAAATTATTTTTTAAAACATGGAAATTTTATGATGATTTTAAAACATAGTTTATGTAATGAAAATTATATGATAGTTTTTATGAAACTGTTTTAAGTTTTAAAATCATGCTTTTAAATTTAAGTGTTAAATTTAGTTGCACATTAATTATTTATAGGATAAATTTTTTAATGTGTTGATGCATGTTTAATAACTAGTCTATAACCCGTGCCCGCGGGCACGGTTCAATTTAGATATTTCCCCCTCAAAATCTTAGTTTCCCCGAAAATGTGGGCACGAGTCATTTTAGATATTCCCCCCTCAAAATCTTAGTTCCCCTGAAATTGTGTACATGATTCATTTTATAAATCCCCCCCGTAAAATCTAAGTTCCACAATCAAAGTCTTAGTTCCCCAAAATTTAGGTCACCTCAAGAGACTTTAGTTCTCACATTGTTTAATTGCTCACAAAATTTTTAGTCACTGACAAAAATGTTAGTCCCTCAATTTGTATTTCGTTTCTAAATTTTTTTTGTAAAGTTAGTTGCATTTCCCCTACATTTTTTAGACAAAATATTCTATAAAGATGGGAGCTAAAAAACATGTTACAGTATTAAGATACATGAACAAACAGAAAAATAGAGATGGACGTAAAAATTAGCCATGTCACCAAAACATAGGAGTGCGGAAGTTAGCAGCATTGATCAGATTATGTGCATTAGCCATGTCACCACGTTCCCCCCAATCACATCCAACCATGAAAACAATTGAAATTGGTGAAGTAAAAACACCATGCAAGCAACTATTGAAATTTACATGTCTAACATCAAAAATAAGCACCTTAATAATGTTACACAAAAGTAATGTAGATCTAGTTCTATTAGTCTAAGCCAAGTAGCACCATAATAATATTTACATTTGTTACATCAAAAATACATCTGTTACATCAAAGCTGTTAATACGCAGTCCATCATGGTTCAACAGGAAACTTCCTCTTCATTACATTATAAAAGGAATGCGTGTCAATCTCTACCTAACATCGTGTGTCATCTGGATGCACAATAACCTAGGTAAATTACAAACATAAATTGGTTAGAGAAATAAAGAAATATGTGATAACATTAATAATTTAAACTTAAAACGTTTTTACCTTATGCGGGGGGAGCATAGGTGGACGTGCTTTATGGACCCAATCAAGCTCCTTAAGAACTAACTTCCAATTCTATAACACAAACGATATTATGTTGATATTCAATGAAAATGATATTGTGGGAATAAAATTCTAATATTTTTTTACATTACCTCCATAACACATGTTTCGGGTGCATCAATATTCCCTGTCACCTGTGCATCTACAATTCTTTTTGCTTCTTGTTGAAAATAATAATATAATAATAATAATTTACTAACTTAAAAAGTTTTAATATGAAAATGATAACTTATTTATTGGTCAGCATACCTTGTCCCACCAAATTCTTGTATAATCACGCAACTTGACAGCTATATTATTTTGAGCAAGTAACACAACCTATAAGAACAAAAAATATAAAAAAATCAAATGAAATGAAATAAAATATATATTAAAAAGGTATGATTAAAGACTTACAGTTTTATACAAATCTGCATCCACCTGTATATAAAAATACAAACAAATATTTTAGCTAACCATTCATATTGAAAGATTCATAATGAAATAAATAATAAGGCAAAAAATGATTTTTACTGAATTTAAAAATTTCTTACATTGCCATATATAGTGATGCCAATCCACATTATGCAGCTGGGGGTTGTATGATAATGGTGTATATGTATGGTAGACAACAGTCGATAAATAATTTTTTTAAAGAATGACTAAATGAATAAAATAAATAGAATTATTTACAGAAAAAATTTAAACAACTAACTTACAATATTAATCATATATTGGAATTCATAGCAAAACATCTGGATAAACGATGTTTAATGTGTTATTTGAATCGGACGGAAGAAGGACACTAACACGATCAAAAGATGTGCACCTAGAAAGTGCCACATACAGATGTCCATGACTGAAAACTGGGTCTGCAAATCAACTCCAACGAACTTTACAGATTGTCCTTGAGATTTATTAATTGTCATGGCATATGTTACACGAACAGGAAACTGACGTCTAGTCATATAGAAAGGTAATTCTGTAGATGATGGTGACAAAGATATCCTTGGAATAAAAACAAAATTGCCAGATTTATCCCCGTTTAAAATTTGAGCTTCAATCACGCGCGGGGCACATCTAACAATCATCAATCGAGTGCCATTACAAAGACCATCCTTAGGTGCAATATTTCTTAGTAATATAATTGGACAACCAATCTTCAGGTCAAGTTTAAATTGTGGCAACCCAGGAGGATCCAAAGAGTTTAAATACTCAGTAGGATAACGATTTATGATTGCAGGATCAGTTTCTTCATTTTCAGAAAGTTTGTCTACAGCTAGATAAGTAATCTGTTGTCCAGGAAAAATTTGTAATGCAGTAGCATTTATAAAATTAACATCATCATTGCGAGCAGAAAGAATTATTCGTTCAGTTAGGTATGCTGGAGTCACTGCACCCTCAACATCTAGTTGCGGATAAATTCTTAGTAGTAACTCATTTAAATCCTTGCACTTGAATATATGAGAAGGAAGTTCCACCACTTCTTTATGATTTGTCCCAACCTAATGCATAAAGGAAATAATTTAAGTTAAGAAATCATTAAGATATAAATAGTAATTAAAATCAAATAAGCCCTAAAATAAAATACATCCATAATAAATTTTGCAAAATTTGTATTTTCAACAGATGGGTTATCCAACCGCATATTTTGATCCAAAGTCAAAACTTGTATGGAACACCATAATACAGATCGTCTCAATGAGGCTCCAACAATTTCTTCTCGAACTGCCTTTGGTATGACTGGCAAGATTTGTCGAAAGTCACCACCAAGAACAACAGTAATACCACCAAATGATTTATTGTTATCACAAATATCTGTTAAAGATCTATCCACTACCTCAACACAATGTCGATGCTGCATATCATCCCATATTATCAATTTTGCATTTCTGAATAATTCAGCATGTATTGATTGCTTGCTAAAATTACAAATTGAATTATCATGCACATCTAACGGGATACGAAATGTTGAATGTGCAGTACGACCGCCAGGAAGTAGCAATGATGCAATACCAGATGACGCAACAGTGATGACTATATTTCCAAGACTACACAACATTGTTGCTATTGCATTGTATAAAAAAGTCTTTCTGGTTCCAACACCTCCACTCAAGAAGAATGTAGTACCTTTATTTTCAAATACAGATGAAGTAATTGCTGAATAAGCATTGCATTGTGCATCGTTTAGGCAATCAACTTCTTTTTGTGCATCCAATTGCTTTGCTTTATTTATGAGTTCCTGATGTTCATATAAAAGTCTATTGCCAATAATTGAATTCCAATTGCCCGTAGGAAGAGGCATTGGTGGAAAGTCAGCTAGACACTTGCCAGACTCTTTAAGCAATTCATTGATAAGGAATAAGCCATAATCTTCAACTTGCCATTGAGTTGGGGATGAAATTGCAAATAAAGCATGAATTTTATGTTCAAGATCATCACAAATTTGCATTGAGAATTCGTTCCATAATGCAAGGGGGTCGATCGGCAAACATTCGATAAGAATAATACAAAATAGTCTTCTTAATTGATAACCTATTTTCATAATTGAAGCCTCGTAAAGACATTGTTTCCATTCAGAATCATCTTCAAGAAGACCTCTTGCAACACATGTTGCTTTGAATGTAGGGTATTCGAAAGTATTGAATGTGCGTAAATTTTCCCATGATGTTGGCCCTTTAACAACTGTTAGTAGCAACCGTAGATAAAATCGCTCACCTGAATTAGGGGATGCAAAATACATTCTGCCAATAGAATATCCTGATTGTCTTGGAGTCCAGACTTTGGTTGATGAATGCCACACAAATTTTTGAGGAAATTCCTGATATGTGAGATTATGTGCAGACTCATGTAAAGTGCAACATGTAAAAAATTCAGTCAAAGTTGTCTTCTCATTTTCAGCTCTAGACATTATTGCATCGGGATTTTCAGCTGGATCAAAAATAACACGGTGTTGCCCTGGTAAATGAAGTACCAATCTTTGAACTGACGAAATTTCTTGATGTAAAGGAGCTCAAATATACGCCAAGCTGCCTCAGGGGGTCCAATATATCTTGCAACAAGGTATTGTTGGATCTCATCTACTGCACCCAGCACCATTGTGGTCCGATCATGACATTTATAAATGTACTTATGAATGTACTTGACACATCTTAAACCAGCACAAACTTCGACATTAATATGACAATTAAAGCGTCTTGAGAGATGCATGTTATATGGAACAACATCTCGGTTATCAACCTGATGCCCCCTGACAGTATGTAGAAATCCATTGTTACGACGACGATATATAGGATATCCATCACGATCCATGGATGTTGAATCTGTATAAGTTCTAGGGTACTTCTTAGTACATTTACCATTTTCCATACATGAAGCATTTGGATTTCGAGCACCACATGGTCCATGTACCATACATTTTGACACAGTATCGAATAATGCAGGATCTTGTTTAGGATCAGGAAATTCAGCACAAACAATGCTATCCACCTGATCACATGTGTGAATCTTATCTAGACCATGAAGAAAAAAGAGCATGCATATGTGGAAGACCTCGTTTCTGAAATTCAATTATGAAGACATGTGCTACTTTCTTTCCAAATACATTATGAACATCAATCTCCTTCATCAAAGCCTTTCTTTTTAACTCAAGGACACGTGCAACTAAATCTGGACGATCAGTAGCATTTTGATTGGGCAGTAAAGCCAAAGTAATTTCAGGCCACTTCGGATTTGCAGTTATGGTAAGAAAAATATCCGGATGATGGTTAAACCGTGTGATAGCCATTGAGTCTTGAAAGATTTTAAACATGTGCCGTGCACTTCCAGTGAAAGATGATGGAAGTATCATGCGCTGGCCAATTTGGTCACCTCTGACATATGCATCGATATCTGCAAGACCTTGATATAGTTCTGAACGAAGTTTTCACTGATTAAGTTTAATGAATGTCAAACGATTTTGCTCAGTAGCTGCCCAAGCATCAACTATGAACTCTTGGAATAATTTTCCAGCTCTCAAAATTGAAGAATACTCATTATGTCTTTCAAACAGACGGTAGATATAAAACTCACACATGGTAAGGCGTCTACTTGTTGATTTATTTTGAACTGGATCCCACTGCTTTAACTCAGGTTCCCATCCAAGCTGACCATGCGGAAATAATAAGACGTAGTGTAATGGCAAGTATGCAGGATGAGCCTCATTGATTTGCATTAGTTGATTATTTCCTCGTAGATGTAAAATAATATCTCGCATCCCAGAAGGTCGATAGCCATCTTCAGGCAAAATAACTGCAATCTCATCTATGGTTGGAAGGTTATAACGACGTCGATCCTTGTTTGAATTGTAATGAAGGTATACAGGAAGATCATGACCACCTAAATCTGATTGAGTTAAAATAGAATAAGCCTGAAAATATAACTGGATGAATGGGTTTATGCCTGATAAACAATGTTGAATAATTTGCAAGACATCCCTTCGCAAATGAGGATTTCTATTACTTCTTAACTCTATAGTAGAATCCGGATCATATATGTAAAGTTGAGAATAACTTGCTGTCTGATTCAGTTGTGGCAGAAGTGATCCTGTGCGATGGCGTAATTCTCCATGGATAGTAAATGTTGTCGGACCTCTCCCAGCAATCAATCTTTGATCTAATGTAGCACCAAGACTGGTAAATGCATTAGCTGAATTATACTCCCGAGTATACTTTTGAAATGATTTTGATTTCTCAATGTCACCATCATATAATTCTCGAAGTGCCGGAGGGGGTTCGATAAGTTTATCCAATTTTATTTTTCCTTGCAAACAGCATGTTCCAAAAAGATGTCTTGTCAAAGTTGACTTCGACAACTGTTCATCCAACCAGTGTAAGGCTGAACAATGATGACATAGAATGTTCATTAATCCAAGATAGTGTCGACAAAACTCCTCTTGCGTTGGCGGTCCAACCCCATGGTGAGTTGTCTGACATAGTAACATCGATCTTGAGCCCGCATCTGGTTGTTCAGTTGTCGAAGATGTCAATGCAGGTGTTATTTGAGGTATGTCAAGTACAATGTTAGGAGTTATAGCTTGAGATATGTTTCTTTGTTCTATTTCACGTTGTCTCCTTCTGCGTTGAGCTAATGATCTATCCAGATTATAACAGAAAGCTAAGTACAATTAAAGAAAGTGTAAACTATATTTATGTACATTCAGGTGGATAATAACCTGGCAGATGGTTCAGCATCTTCAGTATGTATCATATCAGTGTGAGACCTTTTATCTTGCCATCGTTGCAAGGATGCAATGCGACGATGATTTGGTGGTAAAGACCCAGACATATGATCTCCTCTTTGCTGCTAATATTCTTTTGGGTACCTCACTATCAACAAATGCCCAATTTGAGTATATAGTTTAAATTTAAATCAAGAACATAATACAAAGATTTTTGTTCATAAAATGGAATGATAATATCATTAGGCTGGTCAAATAGGAAAAACAATGTTCCATATTTACATGTCATAGGTTGTATTATAGGTGACAGATTTGCCATATTAATTATTGCGACATGCATAAATCGAAAAGTCATACCATCGAACTTATGTTTTCCGAAGAATTACTCCAAGGTCAATGTCTAGTTGGCTTAAACTACAGTTGAACATATGCTTACGTTATTATTATGAATAGATTACCATAACCAATTTAAAATGGCAATATTTGTCTGTCTTCTTTATCGCTTATGTTTGATTAGTGGGTAAAGGCATCACCATCCCCTCTCCATAAAATTGCCTACTAAGATGATCCCTATATTCTAAAGTTTGAAGAGGATCGTTATATTCTAAAGGCTTGGTGCAGCATCAGTTGGAAACTATGAAGAAAAATATAACTGTCACAAATGTTTTGTGTGTAAGAGTTAAACTGCATGTGGAGCAACTGGCACAACTGTTTTATATCTGGATAATGCACATGTCCTGAATTTAGGATTTTTTTTGTTATTTAGAGCTTTTAATGAATGTTAGAATTCAATAATCTTTTAGTTTTATTTCACCTTTAGTTGTTCTTATACTAATGGTTTTTAGGAGAGCACCCGAGTTTTCTGGAAGACAATCAACTATAACATAGTCTCATAATTATCACAAATACTAAATGGAAGATAAAGCTACAAATGTACGGTTGTAATATGTTATACTCCCCGCAATCACAGTATAGTCAATTATACTCAATTATACTCAATTAAATACCATTAAATACTCAATTACTTTGTTATTTAATTGCAATATATTCACATCAATCACATTCAAACAAAGGAAGATAAAGGAACAATTTCACAAAAATGACGATATAAACTAAATGCAATTAAATAACAAAGGCAACATGAGTACATTGCATATATAAGCTCTGCATAGTGAAAATGTATAAATATTTGAAACATACACAACAATAAAAGCCATTTCAAAAAAGAATGCTCACAAATAAAGCCATAAACAAAACTTTAGACAACCAGCATTATTCAAAAGCTCAAAGGACAACTTTCTTTCTCAAAGTACATGCCTGAACTCACTGCCTTTGGTATCGAAATCAGGATCCCAAGCTACTTCAAGCCCTGGCCAAAGAATCACAACGCATCAAAAACTCAACCAATACAATAAGACATATTTTTCGGGAGGTCTGTCACTTACTGTTTTATCGGGAGGGCTGATCCTGGCAGCTAGGGCGGCAGAGATCAAATAGCCGACGACGAAGGGATCTGAACAATCAGCAGCCTGTCATCTCGAATGGTGTTTGTCACGACCCGCTTCCCTAAAATGGAGGCGAGACGTGAGAAGGTCCGCTCAAGCGTGGAGCTGTGAAGCTGCACACCTGATAAGCGTAAATTTAGTATAAGCAGGTCCCTGTAATTGCAAACGAAACAACAACAACAATAATAATATGAGACGGATATGAAATACCAATCCCACAGTTTGTCCACAAAATATCCAACATCACAGAAAAGCCACCAGGCTAAAAGAAAGAGTCTAAAGGCCCAGAACAAGGCCAAACAAAAGACGAATATAACAGAGTATCAAACTAGGTGCCACGCACCGACAACCCAAAAGATCTAACAAAACTATACGTAGACACTAAGACTGATCTCCAGTGCCTACGAAGTCCTCGTCCAACACGGGCGCAAGCTCGGCGTCCGCAAACACCTCACCCTCAGCAAGTAACTCGGGCTCAAGGTCTAACATGCGTCACCCAAAAGAGAAAGGGGCACATGTCAGCAAGTCTGAAAGACTTGAGCAAGGAAACTGAAAGTGACTAACAACCTAGCACTTGTAATGTTAAGTAATGACATGGCAGTTAAGTATGATGCGATAGTTTAAAGGAAGAGGCAAGCACGCATGATGTAGCCAAAGCTACCAAATCACTAATCACTTATCATTTATCACTTATCACTTATCACTTATCACTTAGTGCATAGAGAGTCCACCTGCTGGCCAGCTCGTGGCTCAGGCCGCTTATCTCTATCACTATTAATCACTTGAACACTAGAGATTTCGCCTGCTGGCCGGAGTGGCGGATCAGGCCAACTCGGGGCTCAGGTGGCCGCTTATCTCTTACCCCACCCATATGTGTCGAGCGTTGGGGTTTCCAACTACAGGGCCCGCTTCTGGAACACGAGCCAGGAAAATAATAGTATTGTAGCGTGTGCTACGCAATCACGATGATAAATCAATATGCAATGCCAGGAACAGATAATTGCGTACCGTTAATTGAACTTAAACGTGACAGGCAAAATGCAATGACATGAACATATTCGCGTACCGTTAATTTAAAGTAAATGTGACATACAAGCATGATGAGGGTGACGGACCAAGCTTCGTTGTCAAGCTAGGTCAAGGCGTCTAGACGGCTATCCTTTCACCGTCTAGTCTCTTTTACGCTAAAGCAATGGAAATGGCCTAAGACATGGCCCAATTCAAGAGTTGCAAGTTTCACTTGCCTGATACCGGGGTTGACGAGCAATGAAGATCGTCACAAGCTAACTACGGAATAGATCGCTGTTATGGAAAAACAATCATTAGAACAATGATTCTAAATCGTTTTCTTATTAGAATCCTAACTTTCTAATAATCCATTTTATTAGGGTTTCACACATGTCAATGGGGGTTATGCTAAAACTAAAGGAATCGAGTATTACCGTGAAGAGGCGGAGGAGCGATGCCGAGCAACCACGGCAACGGAAGAACGATCCGGCTCAGATCTGGAAATGAGGGAAAAATCTGGAGAAATGGGTTTGGGGGTGGATTTTGGGGGTTTGATGAGGGTTTGGGGAAGATGAGAGATGGGTTGTGACAAGGGAGGGTTTTGATGATGGAGGATGAGCTTGGGATGAAGGATTAATGGCTTGAGGAAGATGGGGGCTCAATGGGGGAGAAATTAGGGTTTTAGGTCGTGAGGGAGAAGAGGAAAACGTTTGGAGGGGTATTTATAGAGTTTGGTGGTGGCTAGGGCAAAACTAGGGTTTACAGCACTGGTTAGTCGGTCAAAGAACAACCACTGACCGACTAGTTTGGGAACTAGTCGGTCGGTCGACCAACGTAGACCGACTAGGTGTAAACAGTAGCTTCAGTCGAAAACCTGAACTAAGAGTTAGTCGGTCAAAGAACAACCACTGACCGACTAGTTTGGCATCTAGTCGGTCGACGAACCTTCATGGACCGACTAAGAGTGAACAGTATTGATACCAAAAATAAGTTGAAGAGTTAGTCGGTTAAAGAAGCATTGCTGACCGACTAGTTTGCAACCTAGTCGGTCAACCAACCTTCTTAGACCGACTAACGATAAACAGTAACTCCTGAATAATTTAGAAAGCCAACTAGTCGGTTCAAGAAGGTTTGCCGACCGATTGGATCGTCATCTAGTCGGTCGGTGCCCCTTCTTACACCGGCTAATAAGCACCAAAAGTTCCGATACGGAGCGCGGAGCTCCCGGATCGATTCCTAAGACTCCTAGGCTTGATCTAACAGTAAGACACGACCGTTATGAAGCCCGTCACAAATGACTTACTCCGAAATCGACGATCCTAAGGAAGAAACGAGAAAACACGACGAAACGATCGAAAATGAAAGTTACGGAGACGAAAACCACACATGAGAAGAAATTCTACCAAAACATATATTATAATATAATAAATCCAGATACATGAAAACCAGCCGTTACATCCTCCCCAACTTAAGAAAAATTCCGTCCTCGGAATTTCCAAACACTCACGTGTCCGGAAACAAAAGTGGGAAATGCTCTCGCATCTCATCTTCTCTCTCCCAAGTGGACTCTCCCGGCGAATCGTGCTGCCACATCACTCTAACAAGATCGACGACCTTGTTTCGAAGTGACTTCTGACGCCTGTCCAGAATCTGCACTGGATGCTGGTCATACGTCAAATCTGGGTGAACGGCGATCTCCAAAAAATCCACCGCATGAGATGGATCGCCAATGTATCGACGAAGCTGCGACACATGAAAAACATTGTGAACTCCTTCCAAAGATGGCGGCAAGGCCAAGCGATAAGCTACCTCGCCAACTTTCTCCAGAATGTCAAACGGTCCAATGTATCGCGGGCTCAACTTCCCTCGCTTCCCAAAATGAATCACACCACGATTCGGGGAAATCTTCAAGAACGCATGGTCGCCCGGCTGAAACTCCAAAGGACGACGTTTAGCATCCGCCCAATGCTTAAAACGGTCCTGAGCAATCCTCAACCTCTCCCGAATATTCCTGACGATATCCACGGCCTCCACGATCATCTCAGGTCCCAACAGCTCCCGATCACCAACGTCATCCCAACTCAATGGCGATTGACATTTCCTCCCATACAAAGCGGTGAAGGGCGCCATGCCAATACTCGCCTGGAAGCTGTTGTTGTAAGAAAACTCCACCAAATGTAGATGGTCCTCCCACGAACCCTTGAAATCCAACATGCACGCTCTCAGCATGTCCTCCAAAATCTGAATCGTCCTCTCGGACTGGCCATCCGTCTACGGATGGTACGCCGTGCTGAAACTCAGACGCGTACCCAAGCTCTTCTGCAAACTCTGCCAGAACTGAGATGTGAACCTCGTGTCCCTGTCTGACACGATACTCACGGGGACTCCATGAAGTCGCACGACCTCCTCCATATATCTCCTTGCTAGCGCCTCAGTGGACTGTCCCACTCGGAATGGAATAAAGTGCGCGGATTTGGTCAATCGATCTACGATCACCCAAATCGCATCATTCTGCTTCGGACTACGAGGTAGTCCAGTCACGAAATCCATAGTGATGTGTTGCCACTTCCATTCCGGAATCGGAAGCGGTTGCAGCAACCCGGCCGAACGCTGATGCTCCGCCTTCACTTGCTGGCAAACTAAACACTTGGCTACACTCTGAGCCACACTCCTCTTCATGCCATGCCACCAATAATTCAGACGAAGATCCTGGTACATCTTGGTGCCACCAGGATGCACAGAATACGGCGAACTGTGTGCCTCCACCATCAACTCCTCTCTAATATCCCCAGTTGGCACACACAACCTGGCTCCAAGCCTCAGCGAGCCATCCTCATGAATCAAAAAGTCAGTCCGCAGACCGGCTTCCACCTGCTCCCGAATCTTCACCAGCTTCGGATCCTCAGCCTGGTCAGCCTTAATCCGATCCACGATCGTCGACTGTACATGCATGTACATCAACGACGAATCCTTCCCAGGAAGGACAATCTCCACGCCAGACTCGCAAAAATCCTGCTGCAATCTCCACTGCGAAGTCAACATCATCACCGCGGGAAGCCTACTCAAAGCATCAGGGACCACATTCACCTTGCCAGGGTGAAACTGCAAATCAATCTCATAATCTGCCATAAGCTCCAACCATCGACGCTGTCGCATGTTGAGCTCCTTCTGAGTGAAAATATACTTCAAGCTTTTGTGATCGGTGAAAATCTTCACTTTCTCACTCAGCAGGAAGTGCCTCCAAATCTTAAGAGCAAACACCACGGCAGCCAACTCCAAATCATGCGTCGGGTAATTCTTCTCATGAACCTTGAGCTGACGAGACGCATAAGCCACAACATGCCCGTGCTGATGCAACACACAACCGAGACCCTTGCCAGAAGCATCGCAAAAGACCTCAAATCCACCGCTGCGATCAGGCACAACAAGAACAGGGGCAGTCGTCAGTCTCTCCCTCAGAACACCAAAAGCATCCCCACAATCACCCGACCAAACAAAATGTATATCCTTCCGCGTCAATCTGGTCATCGGCTCGGCAATACGGGAAAAGTCCTTAATGAATCACCGATAATATCCCGCCAAACCAAGGAAACTCCAGATCTCAGACGCAGACGACGGAACAGACCACTCTCTGATGACCCTAATCTTCTCGAGATCCACAGAAATACCATCCCCAGTCACCACATGCCCGAGAAAAGCAACTCTATCCAGCCAGAACTCGCACTTCGAAAACTTAGCATACAACTGATGCTTCCTCAGAATCTCCAATACCATCCTCAAGTGTGAGGCATGCTATTCCTCCGACTTCGAGTAGATCAGAATGTCGTCAATAAAGATAACGACAAACTTATCTAAAAAGTCGTAGAAAATCAGGTTCATCAGATTCATGAAAACTCCGGGTGCGTTTGTTACGCCGATAGGCATAACCACAAACTCATAGTGTCCATACTTCGTCCTGAACGCTGTCTTCGGAACATCTCCCTTCTTCACCTTCAACTGATGGTAACCACTCCTTAAATCCAATTTAGAAAACATCCTCGAACCTCCAAGCTGATCAAAAATATCATCGATGCGAGGCAACGGGTATTTATTCTTGATGGTCACCGCATTCAACTCCCGATAGTCCACGCACATACGACGCGAACCATCCTTCTTCTTCACCAACAACACCGGTGCTCCCCACGGAGACACACTAGGATTGATATAACCCTTCTGCAAAAGCTCATCCAACTGCTTCCGCAACTCTTCCAACTCTGCAGGTGCCATACGATACGGCGCCTTCGAAATCGGCTGCGCTCCCGGAACAAGATCAATAGAAAATTCTAGGGCTCGATCAGGTGGCAACCCAGACATCTCCTCGGGGAAGACGTCGCCAAAATCTCGCACCACAGCTGGCCACTCCATCTCCATCTGCATAGCCACAACCCCCACCGGCTTGGCCCAAAATCTGACAGGACCAAGCGAACTGCTACCACGACTGAACTCAAATACTGGATGTTCGGGAATCTCGAACACCACCTTCTTCCTCCTGCAGTCGATCGTAGCATAGAAGCTCGCAAGCCAATCCATCCCAAAGACCGCATCGTAGTTGGTGATGTTGTGGACAATAAAATCAGCATAAAGCTCATGTCCACAAACCACCACAGAGCAAGGACCGCACCCACGATGCACCGTGACTACTCCATTCCCTGTAACGATGTCCCAACTCTTGGAGAGAGGGGACGTCGACAAGGAATGCTTCTCCACGAAGCTCTGGGCCAAAATACACATCGACGCACCTGAGTCAAAGAGGACTCGGGCAGGGAACGTGCAAACCAAAACCACACCTAACAAACAGTCTAATCAATCAAATCTTACTCTAGCAACATTCATACACAAGCATCCAACATAATTTAACAATCAATTATTTAAGGAAGGAACAACTAGATTGAAAGTTACCTGCAATGACCTCATCCATGGCCAAAACCTCCTCCTCGGTCATCAGAAATGCCTGCCTCCTTGGCAGAACCGCCTGCCGAAAGGCATGCCCTTGCGGAACAAGGGGTACCCCACGACCAGCGGGCACCGGGGCTCTCTGCTGCGACGGCGGGGCAGCAATAGGTGCCTTCCAAGGCTGCTTCAACATCGGGCACTCCCTGAGAGCATGGGCGGGATCTCCACAGGCAATACATTGCCCCAAGAACTTCCTACACGATTCCTTGATATGGCCCTCCTTGCCACAAAAATGGCAAGTCCTCCGAACGGGCCCTCCTGGCCTCTTAAACTGAGCAGGCTGGTTTGGCCTGAATCCAGGTCTAACCACAGCTCTCGCCTGTTCCACAGGCCTCTTCCCAGCACCAACAACAGACCCCCTCCTCTGGTTCACGAGCAGCTCCTGCCTCTTGGCTGCTACTAAAACCTTCTGATAAGATTCCCGGTCAGAAGAGGTCACAAAACTCTGGAGCTCTGAAGCAAGTCCCTGCAGGAACCTCTGAGCTCTCTCCTCAGCGTCCTGCACCATCTTTGGTGCAAACCGACTCAGCCTCATGAACTCTTGGTGATATCGGTCCACCGACGAGCTTCCTTGCTTCAAATCGATAAAACGCTGCAGCATCTCTTCCCTGGCAACTTTCGGGAAGAACTCACCATCAAATCTGGCCTTGAAGGTAGCCCAGACGATCGGCTCCTCCAACATCTTCTCTTCAGCATCCCACCAATTCCTGGCGTTATCCCTCAGCTGGCGCTTCGCCAAGTCAACCCAACTAACTTCGTTGACCTTGGACATCTTCAGATTGTCCTCGATATTCCTCATCCATTCATCAGCAGCTAGTGGACCTTCGGTTCCATCAAAATATGCAGGACCCAGCTCTCTGAACTGCTTCGCCCCGGGCTCAGGGTGAGGGGCTTCCACCACCCGAGCAGCTCGAGCCACCGGAGCATTCTGCACCTGCAGAAGCACACCCTGCTGAACCTGCATCATCTGCAACATCATCCGCATCATCTCTCCGTTAGTGGGCTCCCGCTCAGGCTCCTCGTCATGAGGGGGCGCACCACTACCACCACCACGGGTGATTCGCCTTCCTGCCATCTAATGACACAGAAAACGAAACAATTAGACTCATAGCTTAGGGCTCAGATGTCGAACTTATTTGTTGGACAATCTTGTATTATTATCGTTATCCCGATAATTGCAGTTACAGAAGGACCTGCATGGGCCACCACTAAAACCTGTCACGACCCGCTTCCCTAAAATGGAGGCGAGACGTGAGAAGGTCCGCTCAAGCGTGGAGCTGTGAAGCTGCACGCCTGATAAGCGTAAATTTAGTATAAGCAGGTCCCTGTAATTGCAAACGAAACAACAAAAATAATAATAATATGAGACGGATATGAAATACCAATCCCACAGTTTGTCCACAAAATATCCAACATCACAGAAAAGCCACCAGGCTAAAAGAAAGAGTCTAAAGGCCCAGAACAAGGCCAAACAAAAGACGAATATAACAGAGTATCAAACTAGGTGCCACGCACCGACAACCCAAAAGATCTAACAAACTATACGTAGACACTAAGACTGATCTCCAGTGCCTACGAAGTCCTCGTCCAACACGGGCGCAAGCTCGGCGTCCGCAAACACCTCACCCTCAGCAAGTAACTCGGGCTCAAGGTCTAACATGCGTCACCCAAAAGAGAAAGGGGCACATGTTAGCAAGTCTGAAAGACTTGAGCAAGGAAACTGAAAGTGACTAACAACCTAGCACTTGTAATGTTAAGTAATGACATGGCAGTTAAGTATGATGCGATAGTTTAAAGGAAGAGGCAAGCACGCATGATGTAGCCAAAGCTACCAAATCACTAATCACTTATCATTTATCACTTATCACTTATCACTTATCACTTATCACTTAGTGCATAGAGAGTCCACCTGCTGGTCAGCTCGTGGCTCAGGCCGCTTATCTCTATCACTATTAATCACTTGAACACTAGAGATTTCGCCTGCTGGCCGGAGTGGCGGATCAGGCCAACTCGGGGCTCAGGTGGCCGCTTATCTCTTACCCCACCCATATGTGTCGAGCGTTGGGGTTTCCAACTACAGGGCCCGCTTCTGGAACACGAGCCAGGAAAATAATAGTATTGTAGCGTGTGCTACGCAATCACGATGACAAATCAATATGCAATGCCAGGAACAGATAATTGTGTACCGTTAATTGAACTTAAACGTGACAGGCAAAATGCAATGACATGAACATATTCGCGTACCGTTAATTTAAAGTAAATGTGACATACAAGCATGATGAGGGTGACGGACCAAGCTTCGTTTTCAAGCTAGGTCAAGGCGTCTAGACGGCTATCCTTTCACCGTCTAGTCTCTTTTACGCTAAAGCAATGAAAATGGCCTAAGACATGGCCCAATTCAAGAGTTGCAAGTTTCACTTGCCTGATACCGGGGTTGACGAGCAATGAAGATCGTCACAAGCTAACTACGGAATAGATCGCTGTTATGGAAAAACAATCATTAGAACAATGATTCTAAATCGTTTTCTTATTAGAATCCTAACTTTCTAATAATCCATTTTATTAGGGTTTCACACATGTCAATGGGGGTTATGCTAAAACTAAAGGAATCGAGTATTACCGTGAAGAGGCGGAGGAGCGATGCCGAGCAACCACGGCAACGGAAGAACGATCCGGCTCAGATCTGGAAATGAGGGAAAAATCTGGAGAAATGGGTTTGGGGGTGGATTTTGGGGTTTTGATGAGGGTTTGGGGAAGATGAGAGATGGGTTGTGACAAGGGAGGGTTTGGATGATGGAGGATGAGCTTGGGATGAAGGATTAATGGCTTGAGGAAGATGGGGGCTCAATGGGGGAGAAATTAGGGTTTTAGGTCGTGAGGGAGAAGAGGAAAACGTTTGGAGGGGTATTTATAGAGTTTGGTGGCGGCTAGGGCAAAACTAGGGTTTACAGCACTGGTTAGTCGGTCAAAGAACAACCACTGACCGACTAGTTTGGGAACTAGTCGGTCGGTCGACCAACGTAGACCGACTAGGTGTAAACAGTAGCTTCAGTCGAAAACCTGAACTAAGAGTTAGTCGGTCAAAGAACAACTACTGACCGACTAGTTTGGCATCTAGTCGGTCGACGAACGTTCATGGACCGACTAAGAGTGAACAGTATTGATACCAAAAATAAGTTGAAGAGTTAGTCGGTTAAAGAAGCATTGCTGACCGACTAGTTTGCAACCTAGTCGGTCAACCAACCTTCTTAGACCGACTAACGATAAACAGTAACTCCTGAATAATTTAGAAAGCCAACTAGTCGGTTCAAGAAGGTTTGCCGACCGACTGGATCGTCATCTAGTCGGTCGGTGCCCCTTCTTACACCGGCTAATAAGCACCAAAAGTTCCGATACGGAGCGCGGAGCTCCGGGATCGATTCCTAAGACTCCTAGGCTTGATCTAACAGTAAGACACGACCGTTATGAAGCCCGTCACAAATGACTTACTCCGAAATCGACGATCCTAAGGAAGAAACGAGAAAACACGACGAAACGATCGAAAATGAAAGTTACGGAGACGAAAACCACACATGAGAAGAAATTCTACCAAAACATATATTATAATATAATAAATCCAGATACATGAAAACCAGTCGTTACAGTGTTTATAACATGAATAACATGGACTTACAAAGTAAAACAACACTAATGCATGCATCAAGGTCTACATCAACGTAAAAATTATCAATAGAATAAGAAACCCTGAAAGATAGAAGGTCTACATTTTTGATAACAACTTTGCAAGTATGCAAAAAAAATTATCAATAGAATAAGAATATATAGGGTTATAATTTTTTTTGATATTTTTTGTGCTACCAACTATGCAGTTGTATAATTTTTGTGCGCCAAGAATGACATGAGCATAAGAGACGGAATGAATAACACAAAATAATTAACAACTTATCAGATGACATGGAGAATGGAGAAAAATAATTTATGCATCAGACAAAAAATAATTCAGATGATAAAGATGGTTGTTGGAGACGTTGTTATAGCCCAATGTTCACCAATTCATCAAACTAACAGCCAACTAACAATGAATAGTTGTTGCATATATGTTAAACACTAAGTACAAAGTCCCATGGTTGATTTCGAGCATTGTTGTTAATATTTTGGGTGCAATGGTTGAGGAAAATAGTATAAGAGTAAATCATTAGCATTGTCCATGTCTGCTTAATTGCAGAAAAAACTAAGGAAGAGGAACAGATAGTTAGATTAGAAGCAAAAACCATGCATGAAAACCATACGCGAATTACTATTACTGATCATCGTGGAATGCTTCTCTCTTTCAGCATATATCAACCATGCATAGAAGCAAAAACCATGCATTGAGGCCAGGCCTATACAAAAAACATAAAACAAAAGTCTCAATGTTCATGTGCTTCTCTGTTTCAGCATACAGCAACCTTGCATAGAGTTTAACACAGATTTTTTATTTCTACTTAACTGCTACGCGAATTAAAACACCAAAAATAGCTGACCTCTTTATCTCAACATTAAAACTTCTACGCGCATGAAAACCCTACGCGCATATTTGTGTTCATACAAAAGGTCTTGATCTAATGAGATATGTGCTCATACATTCAGGATTTGAAAACCACAGACTTTGGATACATGCACTTTTTAAATGCTAACATTCATTAAAAGGCATGCATATATAACCACAGACTTTTTCCAATAGAATACATGCACAAATTTTTACTTCTACTTAACCCCAAACGAAGGCAAAACAGCTGACCTCTTTATCTCGCTACAATGTCTTGATGTGATCGAAATATTGAGCGAGAACTAAACCTTCATGGCAGGGATCTGAAAACAGGTTGGAAGTTCAATTAGAAGAGTGGGAGTACATGGAATAATCATGACTTGACATGCAGAATTATTATTAATAAAAACTCAAATAAGTATGAATAATCAAATATGCATGAAAACTCAAATATGCATGAATAATCAGGCACACTGCACAACTATAGCACGTCCAAAAAGATCAGGCCCAAAATGCTGATTAAGCTCAGCCCGTAAGCTCCCTATCATAGGTTAACTAATACACATTATATTTTTATCTAAAAAGCTTATATGAATAATAATAAGTGTGTGTATTAGTCATATGATATTCTATACTGTCATAAGTGTGTGCACATAAAGAGAATATGATACTTCAAGTAGAAATTTTCAACATTATGATTTAAAGTGATTTCCATTTTGAACATTATGCACTTATTCCAATAACCACTAAGAAAATATCATGGGTTAACTACCAAACTGTTTAGATTTTGTTGGACATCCGAATTTACACTGTCTAGATTCACCTAAAATAACAAATAGATGTGATTTTGTTAGACATCTAAATGCACACTCTCTAGATTTACAGCTCATTCAATGTGTAGAAGATATCACGCACACTCTCTAGTACTGTTAACAGAAAACACTGTAGCATCATGTTGTTTCCAGTTGTTCAATAATTGGGCCTTTAGCTTTCTACTCCATTTTGTGATCATTTTTTTCTTTAAGATGAAAACCGTTTGAAGCAATGCAACAAACAGATTGAGCGCATCAGGAGAGGGAGACGAATAAGCAATGCTGTCTTCGTGCACAGCTTAAGGAGAAGAGCACATACCTAGCATGCGCGAGGGAGACGAAGAGAGAGTGACTGCAGATTGAAAGGCAGAGGGAGAGGGAGACGAAGATACGAAGAGGAGTGAACACAGCTTCAGTACATTGCCCTACTGAAGTACAGACGAAGAGCCAAAGAGGAGTAAAAAAAACTCAGTAGGGCAGAAGAAGAGTGACTGCAGCTTCAGTACCAGATGGGTAGTAGTTGTGTTCGTGGGCCCCGCAAGAATTGGAAGAGACGCAAGAATTGGAAGAGACGCCTGCATGCGCCTTTTGATGCTTTTATCGAATGAAGTGCAGTCGCCAGTCTTTAAAGAATGATCAATTGTTAATTGTTAATCGAAAATTCACATTATAAGCATATAGAAGTGCAGGCGCCAGTGCTTTGACTGACCCACTTTTTGATGTAAAACCCATGCCCAGTGCGTTAATGTCCTGATGATGACCAGTGCTTTGACACAGAAAAAGCTTTCCAAAAAAATTAATCAGCATATCCAAAAAAATTATTAATGTAAAAAATTCTTAAGAATTGGTAGCTCGTAGCCTCTTGTGTTGGCAGCTTAAGGAGGAGCATTGGGCACTAATGTCTACGTTTTTTTGGAATAGAACTAATGCTTCAGGCGCTGGTTTTTTTGGAAGAGCACTAATGTCAACGTTTTTTTAAAAAATGCTTATGCTGATGGGTATTTAAAAAATGCTGATAATGCTGAATTAATTTTGGAAGAGCATTAACGTATTAATGTATGGCCAATGTTTTTTTGGCTGATGGCCATGCTGACCCGAAATTAGTGCTGACCCGAAATTAGTGCTGACCCGAAATGAGACGAAGGGGGACGAATAAGCAATGCTGATGGCCAATGTTTTTTTGGCAGAGCACTAAAGTATAATTTCGGCTGACTCGAAATACTACCAACATGTATTAATTATGGGTCAGTCAAAGTTTCAATTTAAGGGATGATGTGAATTTCAAAAAGTGGGTCAGTCAAAGTTTCTACCAACAAATTTTTACCCAGCCCAAAAATTTTCCCCCCAAAACTTGATGTGACATTGCCACATAGGATAAGTTCAAAAACAGCTCTCAATTGTAATATAGATTATGTGATGATTGTTAAAAAGTTACATGCGATATTTAGGTTAATAACTGCATGCTAATTTTATAGTTGATAAAGTTAGATTATGTTTTAATGGACATGCTTCATTATGTGATAATTGTTGAAACCTTTTAGGTTAGCCATTAAAACCTATTTGAAATTTATAAGATAAATTTTAAATGACATGCTGTGTTTTAATAATCATAACAACCTTTTAAAACCTAATTTTTGATGAGGGTAGTCCTTTAACGACGATTATTATTTTAATCGTTATTATAATATTCTCATTAAAAGACTACACTTTAAAAGTGTTGTAAATGATTTAATAAAATCCTAATATCGATTAGGATAGCAAGTGAACCTTATAGTTGATAAGGACTTAATAAATGTTATTAACAAATCCTAAAATTTTGAATTTTAAGGATTCAACTAGTTGATAGAATTAATTAGCTGTTAATAAAATCCTTTTAGTCTATGGCACGCATATAAAAATGACAAGCTTTATTCAATGGACTATGATCTGGTCAATGTGCTTGGCTAAGTTTGTTGGATCACCCAAGCTAGTCTAAGGGATAAGTGATCCTGGCTTAATCAATTCCCTGGCCGTATTCCGTTGGACCGCAATGAGGCGAATCATGACTATATGACACCCTGGACTATATCTAAGTCAAATACGTTAATAATCTTCTTCAAGATTAGCCATAGCCCTCCTTGTTTTAGGAGTTGGCAACTATAGGACCGTGTTCCAGTTGTTGAGCTACACTCAAGCTGTGACATGGCAACCTTGTAGAAACCAACTTCTTAAATACATATGATGTAATCTTAATTTGACCCAACCCGTCGTGTCATGAATACACCGAGCGCCTGCGTAAGTTAATCTAATGATGTAGTCTAGACTTGACCCAAACCGCTGTGTCGTGAATAAACCGAGCACCGGCGTAAATTAGGCTAGACACGAAAACAAGGGTCCGACTAGACTAGTCATTGTGATTTGGATGAGCATACTCATGATCACAAATGTCTAGAGGTAAAACACAATAAGAGAATCATGTATGATATGATTGATGAAGAGTCATCTACCAATCGCAGAGTCAAGCAATTTGTTGAGATACGCTCAAGGTTGTAAGACTTAGGGTGGTTAGATCTCTTTCCCATTAATTTAATTTTAATTAAATCGTTCATTGATTGGCTTAAAATGATCACGAAAATAGTAAGAGGATATAGTTAGATAAAAGCCATTCTATCTATTTTTAAACTAGGGTAAGTTCTAAGTTTACCAATGGAATCAAAATTTAATATTCGAACAGAATAAGTTAAATGGTCAAATAGGTTAGTTAATGGAATATCAAGTTAAATTCTAATTGATAGAATAAATTATATTCTCGTTGACATTAAAATGACCTTCTTGAGGACACACAAGGAATATGATTTCATTAAGTTCTGAGTCCAACAAAATAAATTCACGCTACATGTCACTGGCCTCTATATGAGGCAGCCGGAACATATTGATGTTCAAAAGCGTGTTTCTCGTATAATTTGTTGAGCGACACTCAAGATTGTATGGAAAGCAGGTTCTATTTGCATGGTTCTAAAAGTTCGATCAAACTGTTTGAATCGAATGTGAGTACATGAGCGGTGCAAGACTATGTATCCTAACCGGATCTTGAGACGAGCAACTTGTTGAGCGACACTCAAGGTTTCAAAGCTCAGGCGTTTGGATACATGAGATGATTGCACAGCTATTTAAATTTTTGTTAAGATGTTTAATATCTAAATGAGATTTAGAAAAGGAAGAAGGCACTCAGGAAAGTCAATTGAGAAAGATAGTTTTATTTATCATTAGTAAAGGTATGAGTAGGAGGAACTAAAAATGTGACATATTTGATGTCACGATTTTAGAATAATTGTTATACAAAAGGAAAACACATTTTGGCGAATGTCGTCACATTGCTTCTGAAGCAATGAGTAATATGTATACCATAATATAGTAAATGTTAATATATGAATTCGCGAGATAGTAATTAACTTATATGGCAAAATAGACTAAGCCGTATCAAAGAGACAAATCTTCACTAGTCACGTAAAGAGGGGTCTGACCTCTCGTATTATGAAGTCTACGGACACTTGTGAATCTTATTCTCAAAGGTATGATGGCCAAAACTCCTTCTCTAAGACAGTGGGAGCGCGAGTTGTTGAACTCGGAGTCTCGTACACACTGATGTACCCGGACCCAAGTCTAAGCTAGCCAGGATAAGTTGTTCTTATTTTATTAAGACACGTGTTCTTGATGAAACACAAGTCTGATAAAATAGAAAACAAAATGACAGAAGTATTTGAACTGATTCAATCAGATCGAAGAGGAGAATACTTAGATGTATAGATCTTGCATAATTAAAAGAAAATGTGATTTCCTCTGAGGTCAAGTCTCTTAACATATTGGATGTGTTGGAGAGCATAAATCCCACTTTGTTAGACATAATGCGATTCATGGCAAAGTGATTGTGTTACAATCCTCCCTCTGGGTTAAGTCCCAGATAGAAATGCATAGGTTTTGATAAGGTTCTATGAGGACCTTATCAGTATGATATTCATTAAATCAATCATTAGGAAGTTAAAGGATTACTTGAGTCTCGTAAGACGAAGAGTCGAGTTAGACATCATAATCGATGATGGTCTAAGATAACTTCCAGGATGAAATTCAGAGTAGAGATTATGATTAACAACTTGATGCAATAGGTCCATGCACATGAATAAAGTATGGACTTTAGTTTACGTGCCCAAAGAAAGAGTTTCTTTGACTGCAAGTGAATCTTCGAGTCTAAAAGATTGGTGCAGAAAGAAAATAGTGAAGTACAATTATGTTGGTAGAGAATGGTTTTCATCCTAACTCCTATAAACAGATTATGATGAAACTGTCTCGCCAGCAGATGCGTACAGATCTACTCGGCCCGAACTCGTTGTAAATGCTCATGATAACCAAGAAAACTGGTGCATTCATTTAAAGTTCGTTTTCTAAATATGATTTAGAAGAACAAACGTTTATAAATTGACCAGAGAGTTTTCAAGGTCAGCGGGAGAGAATAAAACACATGCGAGGCATCAAAGGGATGTAACATATTTGATAAAGTGGTCAAAAGAGTTTGACACTTTTAAATATAAACCATCTAAAATGACCATTAACTATTTAAAATTATTACCGTAAGGTACGATGAGCTGGATGAGATCCAGGGAAATTAAATATTATGGATTCCAAAGGACAAATGGAATTATTTGAAGGAGATCGTAACGCACCGCTCCCCAGGATACCCGATAAGTATGAATCCGTATCAGGTATTCCCAAAGAGGCGGGTGCTACGAAGGAAATACAAAATGACAAAGACAAGCAGCTCCACTGCGCACTGCTGGATAGTACATGTAGCATTCCAGACAATCCAAAACACAAGAGAACCAACAACTCAAACATTGATGTATATAAATATAACTGTTCATATACAACTGCCTTATACAAATCCATATACAACATTACCCACATCTCAATAAGGTAAAAAAACTCACATCTCACCCAATTACAACAACACTCACAAGTCATCCACACTTTTCACAACCTGCAACTCCAACCAACTGAGTCAAGGAGCCTCCAACTCAAAGAACCAACCTGAAAAATCAACGGGGACACGTCACAGTGTGACCCAGTAAGAATTTCCCATCTCCATATAGCATGTTATCCAATGTACGATGACATGATATTCAACGACATATTATCCAACTACCATGTGACATGTTATACTATGATGTAATGTAAGTAACGTTAAGTGACATGTCATGACATTAAGAGATGAGCTATAAGAGAGGACATGAATCTACAAAGGTGGCATGGCATGGCATGTTGCAAGTAATATAACAGTAAACGTAAAGCAATGCATGCAAAAACAACTACAAATGTGACATATTTTTCAATGATGGCACAAGCATACACATATCATAAAAGGAAGGAACTACAAGTGCAACTACTATAACATATTGTTCAATGATATAATGCAAGCAACGATGAATGGCATGTCATGACATTATAAAATGAACCATAAGAATAAACATATAGCTTCAAGGATGGCATAACATGGCATATTACAAAGTGACAAAAAGTAGGCATAAAACAATGTATGCAATAGCTTCTACAAATGACATATTGCATTAAGACATAAGAATTCACAGGTTATAAGAAAAGAACTACAACAAACCAACATTTCATACATTGCTTTATATTATCACAATTAGCATTAGGTATAGAGATAGGCTAATAGTGACATACATAGATGGAGCATATGGTCATCATGGCATGGCTTCATTTTGGGTCATTCTTTCATATCATAATTCTCAAGCAAGGGTCATGCACCTTGTGCCATACCCATCAACATAACCACATTATTCCAACATACCAACTAACCACGTAAATAAAACAAGTCTCCATAAATCCATGCCATGGGTACCACCATAACGGAATTATACAAGCAGCAACATTTACCAAGACTACAAAATTAATGAGGGTTATCAGTTTATACATTGGTTAGCGTTTTGGAAACCGAGTAAATCGTAGGATGCTAAGGAGTCAGACTTCACCCAAGATGGGTGAAAAATGGTACCTCGACCAGCAACACAGGCACTGGAGGGGCCTCTCGTAACTCCCTATCCAAACGGAGCAAGGTAGGGGAGTGTGACAAATCTCGGTTTTTCTGTGGAAAACGGAGAAAACCATCAGTTACCAGTCATGGTGCAACACGAGCACACCACCAGCCTCTCCAACCCTCTCAAACTCCCCTTTCCGAGAGTGACATGTCAGGTGAGATATAAAACTGATGCCTGCTCCTTAACTCATATAATTTCCCATGTTTTTCCCAAACCCCATGTCACCCTCCTTTAAGAGGACTTAACCATTTATTAGCATTTAAGTAAGTAAACTGACATACAAAGAGACTTGCATGTTGTAATGCATTAAAGATGTCACAAGAGACCTGCAAGAGGTTAAAGATGTCACATAAACATAACTTTATTGATATTTCCTTACAACATGAACCATTTCCACAAGCACATGGAAGGCATGATACTACAATACATAGCAATTGAATTCAATTGAAACAACATAAACCAATAGGCTACATGTAAGAATTACTACAAACACATAGTAGGCATATTAACATTCACCTTAACATAAAACTAATAACAATTTCACCTCATAACCATATTAAGCAAGAATAATGATGGCCAATTAACCACAATTAATGAGTAAGCGTAGCACTTAATGAATTCAGCTTGCTGAAATTGCAGGACAGTCAGATTGAGGGTGGTTTTTGAGGCAATTGTAGTTGGAATTTGGAAAAACTTAAAACTACAAAGTTGTATATATGGGTGTTTTCCTTTTACGAACCAATTTTCATAAGTTCAGTCGACTTATGTGTTTTATGGTGAATTTTCTCCTAACAGGTATAATTTCAGCATACTGAACCAGAAACTGAGTTATGTTCAAGTCCATTTTGCTACCAGTTACAGGCAGGTATAGGACTTCTAAAAGTAACAAAATTTAAGAGCTTGAAGTCAGCTTTCCAACGGCACCAAGAGCATCGCATTTCATTAAATGTGCAGGAAACTGTAATCATTTCACTAAGACGTGTACAGATTAGATAAAATCAGACCAGTTTAAAAACTGAATTTTTAACCCAACTTCCAGTTAGAATTAGAAAAAGTTTTGAACACGAAAGTTGTTAAGGACATCTAGATGCATAACATAAATGATTTCAAAGGAATTTCATGGAGTCAATTAAGAGCGGGTCATCACTAAAGTTTCAGTTAAACAGTACAAATTTTCCAGCAACAAATATGAAGACCATTCATGATGTTAAACATGAAATTAAATAACAAGCTATATGGAGATGGATTCCTACCTCATCTTGGGATGAAATACTCCTTCAATTTCATGAAATTCCCCAGGAATCTCCTCTTCAAGCTTCAAAATCCAAATTCCTCATCTTCCCCCAAATCTCCTTGGATTTCCCCTTTCTTTCTTCCATTTCTTTCTTTTCTTTTCTTTTTCTCTAAATTCTCATACTAACCCTAATCATCATGGCAATAATAAGAGAGTGCCAAGTGTGTAGCTAGGTGGCATGCTTAGAATAAGTTGGCTAATAAGGTGACACATAAGGGGGGTAAGTGGCATGCTATAAAATTTAGGTTTTTCTAATTTTTGATAAAAAGAAATACACTCATTATACCATACACCAAACCTAATACATGGTATTCCAATAAATACATGCCACATTATCATGCCTAATAATATTTAAAAATAGTTTTTATAATAATAATAATTTAGAAAATTTGGGAAAAATTCTCAGAAATACACAAAAATTATACGCGTACAAATACGGCCAGAAATACTTAACATATAACCTACACATGAATACAGTGTATTACATTCTACTCACCTTAAAAATAAAGTCTGTCATCGTACTTCCTTAACTAAGGATCAACTTGAGGATGGACAGACCTAGGCATTAAGGTCACTCTACCCCAAGCATACATGCACTATAACAAAAGCACGGCGCACTCATATGCATACACTTACACATATATCAAATAGTTACACACATACAAATACTCATACATGTATACACATTTATACACATATTCATTCTCACTCTAATACACACCTACCTACCTCATATATACACAAAAACATAGACATGCATACTATATGTACACGCAAGCATACACAACCATGGTACTTCAAATAAGGCTAATACATTGTTACGTATACACAACTATACATAAACATAGGCATACAACCATGTATGTCTCCTAGGATACATCCAAACATACACATATCTATTCTATAAAATAGGGATGTTATCAAGAGAAATGGGATAAGGGAAATTGGACAAGAGAAATTAGATAAGAGAATTTGGACAAGAGAAATTGGATAAGTGATGAGATTTTGAGAGATAAGAGAAGAGGTGGGGAATTTTGCACATACAACCCCGGATTTTGCAATTTTGCCCCTGGACCCTCCCTACACATACACCCACACATTTTATTCGTCCCTCCTTCCCAACCATTTTTTTTCAGTCCACGTGCACGTGTGCACGGATTATTTGCTAGTATATATATATCATCATATAAGGTCATGTAACACAATACAACACTATACCCTTACTACTAATGATAAGGCACCCATATCCATACTATGTAAGCGGATATATATAACCAAGCACATACCTACTCATGCATGGGCACACACCCATACACGCTAATATACAATCATGTTACACAACATGGCATACCCAAATCATATCAACACACATGTTGTGTAAAAACGTAAACATGTCATTACAAATGTTATGACATGAACCATAACATGAAGCATACACATGACATAACCAATGTTATGATATGAAACATAACATGAAACACACACATGTCATACAAAAACAAGCACAATCAGTACCTTCAAATATACACCCACATCATTACACACATATACCCATACAACAGCATATGTACATGTAAACATGTACACCTGTACATGCTCGCAACTATACATCTAATCATATATATAGCCCATAGATCACTACATACACACATAGATCACTATAGACAAACATAACCACTACGCTTACTTTAGCGTGCACACTCATACCAGAGTAGTGCGCTGAGGCTCATACACGTAATATACCTATAACACACGCTAGGTGTATACATGCTACATAGCCTTATTATACATACAGCTATAGGTCCACCCTCTACAATTACATACACTACACAATATCAACATACCGATCAATATTCATACAACTATCTAGAATAGCACATATAGCTATAAACTTAGCGGCAACTGCACATACATGCATATCACAGAGATTTACTCGATGATAGATATGGTAGATCTATCGATAAACACATAAGCATACATACATACATACATACATTACATACACATATGTGTCGTCACATAATACACACATATCAATATACACAAGTATCCATATGATGGTACATCCATCCATTCACGGGTAAGCGCACCCGCTTACGACCAGACAAGAAACCATATACATCTTCCAAATATATATCAAACACACAACTCTAATACACCTAGGGCATGCCCACTCATACTTGGGTGGGACACAAGGATCCGCATATGGATCTACAAAATCAGCAGCTATATATATACCACTAACTACAAATATAGACGGCACACCATATTTATACATCCCCTAGAGCTCAATCAACTATATTGTTCTATTATACACACTACTCTGTAATGGCCCTAGTGCCATATACATTAATGTATGTATTTTTGTTTGATATGTAGTGTACACTTGCTTCTGTGCCTTTGTATGGGGTATATAGTAAGGTATGTGTGCATACTAACTTTGTTGTGTGCATGGTAATTTCCTACGTGAATGGCTATATGGTTGAATATGTCATGACTTGGATGTATAAGTGAATACATATAGATGTACCAGTCATAACCCATGCCCGCGGGCATGGTTCTTTTAAGATTTTCCCCGCGAAATCTTTGATCCCCAAAATATTATTTCCACCGTCAAAATTTAAAAAACAACAAATTAGCGTAAAAATATTTAGCGGCACGGGTGCCGTCGGTGCGGAACAACAAATTCAGCGCAGGCGCATTCGGTGCGGAACAACAAATTCGGCGCATGCGCCTTCGACATGGAACAACAAATTAGGCGAGAAACAACGAATTACGAAAAATAAATTTAGCGCGTCGGCGCGGGCGCCCAATTTGTTTTCCCCCCAAACCATTAAAAATTTAGATGCATTTTATCTTAATTTAACTTCTTTCACATGAATGATTAAGATTATTCCAAATAAGCACCGACCAATGTAAGTAAGAGCTTAGAAACGACATCTACTTTTTGAAAGTAGCAAATGATACCCAGTTTGAGGCCGTAGCACAACAGAAATGCAACAAAGGCCGTAAACAATCTGCACAGTATCAATTTGAGAGAAACAAAAAGTCTAGAGTCATATGAAACACTTAGTGTATCGCACACCATTCTCTGAATAGAGCTATGAGTTTGGCTTCAATGTGCTGTGAAGAATTTCAATGAATAACCATACCTCGTGCACCCATTTACAAACACATCTTCCCACACATCAAGCATATGATTAAAGGACTTGTAACCTATATATTTAGCAATTAAGATGTTTATCCAATGTTTTCAAGATAGATCAATAACATCCACAACTCCTACAGTGTTTACATTAATGTTAAGGGCTCGACGAACATGAAAACCAGGGCCAACGTCTAAAGTTCGCTGAGTCCTTCAAAAAGAACTTGAGCTCTGCCACCCTTCTCGCAAACCTGATGGCCAAAGCCCTCGTCATTGCATCCCTCATCACAATGCTCATTGCCCCCACCAGACTCTCCGATGGCCTTGCACCCTCTATAAAGAGTATGAAATTAGTTGTGATAAAGAGAATATATTACATATGTTAACAGTATGATATTAGTTGTAAATGGATTTGAAAAAGTTCATTGTTAACATATGTAAATCCATTTACAACTAATTTCACATATGTAATGCGAATGGCAAAACAATTTATTGTTACTTTCAAGCAGCAAATAGAGTGTAAACTATTCTGTGAACTGCGTAGAATTTCTTTTTGTGCTGTTATGCAAGGATCTCATGTCAACTACAACTTTCTAATTTATGTTTGATCTTACTTAAATCCAAGTTGATGTCTTAACCAAATCAAATTGCAACTGATCAAGAGTACTTAAACTTTGTAAAAACTAAATTCCATTTAAAAAACTTAACAAACCAGCAAAGTAGAAAACATACTACTTAATGAACTAATTAACTTAACTATCGAAGCAATGCCAAAAAATTAATTTAAAAAAGGTTTCTTGTGAAGAACAGTTAACAAAAAATAGTAACCATCTCTAACCCACAAAATATACAAAGCCAACACCACCAAAATAACCCGTGCATATTAACCCTTTTAGCCATGTTTAAGCTGTACCAATGGCAATGTCTTTATGGCAATTGTTACTCAGCAGAAGTATGCTCAAAGTAGTTGTTCTATGCTGACCTCCATGGCAGTATTGGTGTAACACAACTGTATAACCTTAAAATTTGAACATTGAGGACATCAATGAAACTTAACAGTAGCCATCTTACCCACTTGAATTTGGCCATAGATCCAGCCTTCCAATAATAACAGCTAGTGACAACATTCATCCAATTCCCAACATGGACTGATTCTCATCATGTAAATACATAACATCAAGGTAGGAATAGAAGCATCCATATTTTCCACATTGAACGTGATCATCTTGAGATCAAGAAGCAACACATTTTATCTACCATTTAACTTTAACATGATAAGATACAATAATCATCTTCTGTATATACTCCAATCTCATGTATCTACTCCAATCTCAGTATCAAGCTTTCTTCTTGTACAATTCCATAATGAATTAGCTACACTGATGCTCACCAAAAACACTTTTATTCAAATTCGATGAAACTGTAAAATAGGCAGATTCTACGCTGATTTGGTACTTTAAAAATTAGAAAAAGAATTGTATTTTTTTTTCACCGGAGATATCACCAAGCTGAGATTTTGAAGGTCTTCATGGACTATGAAAGGAATATCGAAGATAGTTACAGCTAAATTAAACACAGAAAATACATGTGCTAAATTAAACCCAGAAAGGAATATCGAAGGCTTCATTGGCTGTGTATATTCAAACCCAGAAAATGAAATATAAGTGTGACAAAATAAATTTGTAGAATAAGACCATGCAGGGGGAGCAGGATGTCCTGCAGCTCGGCCACCTCCTCGTTGCCCGCGGCTTTCGCCAGCAGGGGGAGCAGCCGCTCGACGATCTCGTGGCGAACTCGTGGCTGGCGGTCTTGCGCTGGTGCCTCCAGTGGTCACCGTCGTAGTTGAAGATGTCGTGGCTGAGGAAGTCTCGGAGGAGGGCAAGGGTTCTTTGGCCATTGGGGAAGTTGGGGAAGTTGTTCTTGAGGATGTGCTCGACGTTTCGGGGGTTGGCAGTGATGATGCCTTTGACTGTGGTTGGGCTCTTGATGGTTCTGAAGGAAAAGAGCCAAGGCTGAGGATTTTGGGGAAGAGACATGAAGTTCGGTTCGGGGAGGTAGAACGGGTGGTTGCCGAGGTAGAGTGGGTGACCAAACGTCGACGGAGTACTCCCTCTGAGTCCCACCTGTCGTCATCACAGGCTCGCAATTGCAGTACACCTTGGCATCCTCGTAGAACTCGGGGTGGATCCCTTGCTTCCGGCACGACCATCGTCCAAAATTATTGTTCTGCAATAACAAAAACAATCAAAAACTGGGGGAAAAATTTTGGATAATTGAAGGGGATTTAGAGATGGTATTTGTTTGAATACCTGTAATTTGGCGTAGGATTTGGCTGTGGAGTTGGATGGAGTGAGCGAGGGGATGAAAGAGGATTTCAAAGGTAACACCATTTTTTATCTTCCCTCTCTCAGCTTGCCATCTTTAACGGGTTATTTATCTGAAATCGTTGGTCGATGAAGTGTTGGAAGCTCTGTAGATTAAGTGTTGGGATTCCTCCACCTCATTTAACCCTCAAAATTCAAACACCAAAATTCAAACACCAAAATTTTCCCCCCGTTTTGTTTCCCCCCAGGTTTGTTTCCCCCCAAGTTTTATTTCCCCCTCCAAATTTTGAGTTAACATTTGAGTTTTCAAAGTTTTGTGTTTTACAAATAAAATTCCCTCTAAAACACTTGTCCTAGTCATCAATTTTGTTTGTCCCAGTCATCATTTCTTTGTCCACGTAGGATAAACCCCTGCCACGTAGGACAAAATTCAAAATCTTCATCCTTTATAGAATAGACTAGTCATAACCCATGCCCGCGGGCATGGTTCTTTTAAGATTTTCCCCGCGAAATCTTTGATCCCCAAAATATTATTTCCACCGTCAAAATTTAAAAAACAACAAATTAGCGTAAAAATATTTAGCGGCACGGGTGCCGTCGGTGCGGAACAACTAATTCAGCGCAGGCGCATTCGGTGCGGAACAACAAATTCGGCGCATGCGCCTTCGACATGGAACAACAAATTAGGCGAGAAACAACGAATTACGAAAAATAAATTTAGCGCGTCGGCGCGGGCGCCCAATTTGTTTTCCCCCCAAACCATTAAAAATTTAGATGCATTTTATCTTAATTTAACTTCTTTCACATGAATGATTAAGATTATTCCAAATAAGCACCGACCAATGTAAGTAAGAGCTTAGAAACGACATCTACTTTTTGAAAGTAGCAAATGATACCCAGTTTGAGGCCGTAGCACAACAGAAATGCAACAAAGGCCGTAAACAATCTGCACAGTATCCATTTGAGAGAAACAAAAAGTCTAGAGTCATATGAAACACTTAGTGTATCGCACACCATTCTCTGAATAGAGCTATGAGTTTGGCTTCAATGTGCTGTGAAGAATTTCAATGAATAACCATACCTCGTGCACCCATTTACAAACACATCTTCCCGCACATCAAGCATATGATTAAAGGACTTGTAACCTATATATTTAGCAATTAAGATGTTTATCCAATGTTTTCAAGATAGATCAATAACATCCACAACTCCTACAGTGTTTACATTAATGTTAAGGGCTCGACGAACATGAAAACCAGGGCCAACGTCTAAAGTTCGCTGAGTCCTTCAAAAAGAACTTGAGCTCTGCCACCCTTCTCGCAAACCTGATGGCCAAAGCCCTCGTCATTGCATCCCTCATCACAATGCTCATTGCCCCCACCAGACTCTCCGATGGCCTTCCACCCTCTATAAAGAGTATGAAATTAGTTGTGATAAAGAGAATATATTACATATGTTAACAGTATGATATTAGTTGTAAATGGATTTGAAAAAGTTCACTGTTAACATATGTAAATCCATTTACAACTAATTTCACATATGTAATGCGAATGGCAAAACAATTTATTGTTACTTTCAAGCAGCAAATAGAGTGTAAACTATTCTGTGAACTGCGTAGAATTTCTTTTTGTGCTGTTATGCAAGGATCTCATGTCAACTACAACTTTCTAACTTTATGTTTGATCTTACTTAAATCCAAGTTGATGTCTTAACCAAATCAAATTGCAACTGATCAAGAGTACTTAAACTTTGTAAAAACTAAATTCCATTTAAAAAACTTAACAAACCAGCAAAGTAGAAAACATACTACTTAATGAACTAATTAACTTAACTATCGAAGCAATGCCAAAAAATTAATTTAAAAAAGGTTTCTTGTGAAGAACAGTTAACAAAAAATAGTAACCATCTCTAACCCACAAAATATACAAAGCCAACACCACCAAAATAACCCGTGCATATTAACCCTTTTAGCCATGTTTAAGCTGTACCAATGGCAATGTCTTTATGGCAATTGTTACTCAGCAGAAGTATGCTCAAAGTAGTTGTTCTATGCTGACCTCCATGGCAGTATTGGTGTAACACAACTGTATAACCTTAAAATTTGAACATTGAGGACATCAATGAAACTTAACAGTAGCCATCTTACCCACTTGAATTTGGCCATAGATCCAGCCTTCCAATAATAACAGCTAGTGACAACATTCATCCAATTCCCAACATGGACTGATTCTCATCATGTAAATACATAACATCAAGGTAGGAATAGAAGCATCCATATTTTCCACATTGAACGTGATCATCTTGAGATCAAGAAGCAACACATTTTATCTACCATTTAACTTTAACATGATAAGATACAATAATCATCTTCTGTATATACTCCAATCTCATGTATCTACTCCAATCTCAGTATCAAGCTTTCTTCTTGTACAATTCCATAATGAATTAGCTACACTGATGCTCACCAAAAACACTTTTATTCAAATTCGATGAAACTGTAAAATAGGCAGATTCTACGCTGATTTGGTACTTTAAAAATTAGAAAAAGAATTGTATTTTTTTTTCACCGGAGATATCACCAAGCTGAGATTTTGAAGGTCTTCATGGACTATGAAAGGAATATCGAAGATAGTTACAGCTAAATTAAACACAGAAAATACATGTGCTAAATTAAACCCAGAAAGGAATATCGAAGGCTTCATTGGCTGTGTATATTCAAACCCAGAAAATGAAATATAAGTGTGACAAAATAAATTTGTAGAATAAGACCATGCAGGGGGAGCAGGATGTCCTGCAGCTCGGCCACCTCCTCGTTGCCCGCGGCTTTCGCCAGCAGTGGGAGCAGCCGCTCGACGATCTCGTGGCGAACTCGTGGCTGGCGGTCTTGCGCTGGTGCCTCCAGTGGTCACCGTCGTAGTTGAAGATGTCGTGGCTGAGGAAGTCTCGGAGGAGGGCAAGGGTTCTTTGGCCATTGGGGAAGTTGGGGAAGTTGTTCTTGAGGATGTGCTCGACGTTTCGGGGGTTGGCAGTGATGATGCCTTTGACTGTGGTTGGGCTCTTGATGGTTCTGAAGGAAAAGAGCCAAGGCTGAGGATTTTGAGGAAGAGACATGAAGTTCGGTTCGGGGAGGTAGAACGGGTGGTTGCCGAGGTAGAGTGGGTGACCAAACGTCGACGGAGTACTCCCTCTGAGTCCCACCTGTCGTCATCACAGGCTCGCAATTGCAGTACACCTTGGCATCCTCGTAGAACTCGGGGTGGATCCCTTGCTTCCGGCACGACCACCGTCCAAAATTATTGTTCTGCAACAACAAAAACAATCAAAAACTGGGGGAAAAATTTTGGATAATTGAAGGGGATTTAGAGATGGTATTTGTTTGAATACCTGTAATTTGGCGTAGGATTTGGCTGTGGAGTTGGATGGAGTGAGCGAGGGGATGAAAGAGGATTTCAAAGGTAACGCCATTTTTTATCTTCCCTCTCTCAGCTTGCCATCTTTAACGGGTTATTTATCTGAAATCGTTGGTCGATGAAGTGTTGGAAGCTCCGTAGATTAAGTGTTGGGATTCCTCCACCTCATTTAACCCTCAAAATTCAAACACCAAAATTCAAACACCAAAATTTTCCCCCCGTTTTGTTTTCCCCCCAGGTTTGTTTCCCCCCAAGTTTTATTTCCCCCTCCAAATTTTGAGTTAACATTTGAGTTTTCAAAGTTTTGTGTTTTACAAATAAAATTCCCTCTAAAACACTTGTCCTAGTCATCAATTTTGTTTGTCCCAGTCATCATTTCTTTGTCCACGTAGGATAAACCCCTGCCACGTAGGACAAAATTCAAAATCTTCATCATTTATAGAATAGACTAGTCATAACCCATGCCCGCGGGCATGGTTCTTTTAAGATTTTCCCCGCGAAATCTTTGATCCCCAAAATATTATTTCCACCGTCAAAATTTAAAAAACAACAAATTAGCGTAAAAATATTTAGCGGCACGGGTGCCGTCGGTGCGGAACAACAAATTCAGCGCAGGCGCATTCGGTGCGGAACAACAAATTCGGCGCATGCGCCTTCGACATGGAACAACAAATTAGGCGAGAAACAACGAATTACGAAAAATAAATTTAGCGCGTCGGCGCGGGCGCCCAATTTGTTTTCCCCCCCAAACCATTAAAAATTTAGATGCATTTTATCTTAATTTAACTTCTTTCACATGAATGATTAAGATTATTCCAAATAAGCACCGACCAATGTAAGTAAGAGCTTAGAAACGACATCTACTTTTTGAAAGTAGCAAATGATACCCAGTTTGATGCCGTAGCACAACAGAAATGCAACAAAGGCCGTAAACAATCTGCACAGTATCCATTTGAGAGAAACAAAAAGTCTAGAGTCATATGAAACACTTAGTGTATCGCACACCATTCTCTGAATAGAGCTATGAGTTTGGCTTCAATGTGCTGTGAAGAATTTCAATGAATAACCATACCTCGTGCACCCATTTACAAACACATCTTCCCACACATCAAGCATATGATTAAAGGACTTGTAACCTATATATTTAGCAATTAAGATGTTTATCCAATGTTTTCAAGATAGATCAATAACATCCACAACTCCTACAGTGTTTACATTAATGTTAAGGGCTCGACGAACATGAAAACCAGGGCCAACGTCTAAAGTTCGCTGAGTCCTTCAAAAAGAACTTGAGCTCTGCCACCCTTCTCGCAAACCTGATGGCCAAAGCCCTCGTCATTGCATCCCTCATCACAATGCTCATTGCCCCCACCAGACTCTCCGATGGCCTTGCACCCTCTATAAAGAGTATGAAATTAGTTGTGATAAAGAGAATATATTACATATGTTAACAGTATGATATTAGTTGTAAATGGATTTGAAAAAGTTCACTGTTAACATATGTAAATCCATTTACAACTAATTTCACATATGTAATGCGAATGGCAAAACAATTTATTGTTACTTTCAAGCAGCAAATAGAGTGTAAACTATTCTGTGAACTGCGTAGAATTTCTTTTTGTGCTGTTATGCAAGGATCTCATGTCAACTACAACTTTCTAACTTTATGTTTGATCTTACTTAAATCCAAGTTGATGTCTTAACCAAATCAAATTGCAACTGATCAAGAGTACTTAAACTTTGTAAAAACTAAATTCCATTTAAAAAACTTAACAAACCAGCAAAGTAGAAAACATACTACTTAATGAACTAATTAACTTAACTATCGAAGCAATGCCAAAAAATTAATTTAAAAAAGGTTTCTTGTGAAGAACAGTTAACAAAAAATAGTAACCATCTCTAACCCACAAAATATACAAAGCCAACACCACCAAAATAACCCGTGCATATTAACCCTTTTAGCCATGTTTAAGCTGTACCAATGGCAATGTCTTTATGGCAATTGTTACTCAGCAGAAGTATGCTCAAAGTAGTTGTTCTATGCTGACCTCCATGGCAGTATTGGTGTAACACAACTGTATAACCTTAAAATTTGAACATTGATGGCATCAATGAAACTTAACAGTAGCCATCTTACCCACTTGAATTTGGCCATAGATCCAGCCTTCCAATAATAACAGCTAGTGACAACATTCATCCAATTCCCAACATGGACTGATTCTCATCATGTAAATACATAACATCAAGGTAGGAATAGAAGCATCCATATTTTCCACATTGAACGTGATCATCTTGAGATCAAGAAGCAACACATTTTATCTACCATTTAACTTTAACATGATAAGATACAATAATCATCTTCTGTATATACTCCAATCTCATGTATCTACTCCAATCTCAGTATCAAGCTTTCTTCTTGTACAATTCCATAATGAATTAGCTACACTGATGCTCACCAAAAACACTTTTATTCAAATTCGATGAAACTGTAAAATAGGCAGATTCTACGCTGATTTGGTACTTTAAAAATTAGAAAAAGAATTGTATTTTTTTTTCACCGGAGATATCACCAAGCTGAGATTTTGAAGGTCTTCATGGACTATGAAAGGAATATCAAAGATAGTTACAGCTAAATTAAACACAGAAAATACATGTGCTAAATTAAACCCAGAAAGGAATATCGAAGGCTTCATTGGCTGTGTATATTCAACCCCAGAAAATGAAATATAAGTGTGACAAAATAAATTTGTAGAATAAGACCATGCAGGGGGAGCAGGATGTCTTGCAGCTCGGCCACCTCCTCATTGCCCGCGGCTTTCGCCAGCAGGGGGAGCAGCCGCTCGACGATCTCGTGGCGAACTCGTGGCTGGCGGTCTTGCGCTGGTGCCTCCAGTGGTCACCGTCGTAGTTGAAGATGTCGTGGCTGAGGAAGTCTCGGAGGAGGGCAGGGGTTCTTTGGCCATTGGGGAAGTTGGGGAAGTTGTTCTTGAGGATGTGCTCGACGTTTCGGGGGTTGGCAGTGATGATGCCTTTGACTGTGGTTGGGCTCTTGATGGTTCTGAAGGAAAAGAGCCAAGGCTGAGGATTTTGGGGAAGAGACATGAAGTTCGGTTCGGGGAGGTAGAACGGGTGGTTGCCGAGGTAGAGTGGGTGACCAAACGTCGACGGAGTACTCCCTCTGAGTCCCACCTGTCGTCATCACAGGCTCGCAATTGCAGTACACCTTGGCATCCTCGTAGAACTCGGGGTGGATCCCTTGCTTCCGGCACGACCACCGTCCAAAATTATTGTTCTGCAACAACAAAAACAATCAAAAAGTGGGGGAAAAATTTTGGATAATTGAAGGGGTTTTAGAGATGGTATTTGTTTGAATACCTGTAATTTGGCGTAGGATTTGGCTGTGGAGTTGGATGGAGTGAGCGAGGGGATGAAAGAGGATTTCAAAGGTAACGCCATTTTTTATCTTCCCTCTCTCAGCTTGCCATCTTTAACGGGTTATTTATCTGAAATCGTTGTTCGATGAAGTGTTGGAAGCTCCGTAGATTAAGTGTTGGGATTCCTCCACCTCATTTAACCCTCAAAATTCAAACACCAAAATTCAAACACCAAAATTTTCCCCCCGTTTTGTTTTCCCCCCAGGTTTGTTTCCCCCCAAGTTTTATTTCCCCCTCCAAATTTTGAGTTAACATTTGAGTTTTCAAAGTTTTGTGTTTTACAAATAAAACTCCCTCTAAAACACTTGTCCTAGTCATCAATTTTGTTTGTCCCAGTCATCATTTCTTTGTCCACGTAGGATAAACCCCTGCCACGTAGGACAAAATTCAAAATCTTCATCCTTTATAGAATAGATTGGATGTGATGTAGTGAGTGATATTATTGTTATTAGTGTGATTAGTGATGTTTGGTTGGTAGGTGTGTATAGTAAAATGGTCTTTTCATGATACTTATTTTGTTATGTTCTAAAGAGATTATTATTATTGTTGTTGTTATTGATATTAAGGAATGTCATTGTGATTAGTAGTACATCCCTTGTGATTAGTAGTATTAGCATTTTTCATATTGTTGTTATTGTTGATGTTGATTATTAGTATTACTATTGGTTGGGCCTTTGGTTGATTTTTGTATCTAAGAGTTAGTTGGGCTTTGATGTTAGGCTTGAATTATTAGAGATGAGAAGAGAGGAGAGATTTTTATTAGAATGGCAAACTTGTAAATAGGGGGTTCCCAAGTGTATTTTATTCATTTTCTTCTTCTTTCTACAAACTTCTTCAATCTTCCCCCAAATTCTTTTATTTTCTTTCTCTTTTCTCCCCCCAAAACCTGTCAACTTTCCCTATGGCCGAAATTTGTGGCAGCCAAAAAAAGGAAAAAAGAAGAAGAAAGAAATAGAGAAAGAATGGATGGAAAAAAGAGGAGGAGAAGGAAGCAAGGGAAATCAAGGAAAGGGGTAGAAGGAGAAGGAGGAGGGAAGCTCACATCTTCTTGAGAGAGGGAGTAATCCAATTTTCCCTAGTATGCTACTTGATTGTCATTTGGAATTGATACATATTTAATTTTGAGCTTAATACAAGATTAATTTTTGTGGATCACTTGTGTTCTTGATGCTGAAAGTTTTATCCTGAAAAGCTGAAACTTTGACTAAGTGCTGGGCTTAATTGACTATTAGGGATGCTTTGGAAATTTTATATATTGTGTATATTGATGTTCTTAATAACTTTCATGTTCACAACTTTTTCCAATTCAAACTGGAAGTTAGGTTAAAAATTCGATTTTTACAACATGTCTGGAATTCTGTCACACTGAACATATGTTAGAAAAACGGAGCTTATTACCTGCACACTCTATGGAATTTTCTGTTCTTGGTCTTGTTGAAAAGTTAATAAGTTTATCTACAAATTCATCACAGTGCATAAATTTCGAATTTTTGGCTGCAACATGTCCAAAATTTCATGCTTGATTAGTTAATAATCATATCTTAATTTGTTACCCTAATCTAAATTCTAAAAATTAATTTAAACCTCCTAATTACATCATAATTCTGATCTTAAATATCTAAATTAGTTAATAATGTTAGCTAAGTCATACTGGGATCCTAACTAACTCTGTATCCTAACTAACGAATTTAATGCGCATCTCCCCATGGGCCACGTTCTCATCCTTATATCCCAACAACCCAACCCTGCAAGTCATCCCTCTCCCCACGCAATCTCTCCTCATGCATTAAGATCGGATCCATGCCCCACGTACCTCCCTTCTTCTTCTTCATAAACCCCCACAAACCCCGCCTTCAGTCGAAACAACCCTCGTCTGCCCTTCTCCTCTCAGTCGACCACACACCGCCCTCGCTTCCTTCCTCCGACCCAGTCTACGGTGACCCCCCCTTCTCCCTCCGAACAAGTCCCATTTATTTCTCTCCCCTGCTTCACAAAATAAAGGAATCCCCAGGCTCCCATCACCGCACCTCCGTTCCGTCTGCTCCTCAGACCACCGAGCCCCTCTCCGAACAGCCCTCAGCCCCTCTCCGAACAGCCCTCAGCCCCTCCTCTCGTCGTCCCTGAATTCTTTTCGACCTCTCGCCTCATCCACGCCCCTCCCGCCCTCACCAACGTAGCCCCACCAGAGACCCGCCTCCCCTGCCTCATCCCGATCTGCTCCAGCCCTCAACCTCGCCCAGTCACCATCTTCTGCACGGCCACCTTCCTCTCCAACCCACACGCGCCTCAGCCACCGCCGTACTACCATCACCTGACGAACCCCCTCAAACCCCAACTCCCCTCGATCAGCCCCGTTCCTCCTCCCACGAACTTCCGACAGACCTCATTCCTCCTTCAACCCACAACCCACAGACCTCCATTAACTCCAAAAATAACCCCTCATGTCACCGCCACCCCTCCATTCTACCAAGCCAGCAACGGCCCCTCGCCAGGCCTGCTCACAAACGCCCAATCCCCAGCCCCCCCCCCCCCCCCCCCCCCCCCCCCCCCCGATCGCAAGCCTCCCGCGGTAGCTCTCTCCTTGCTCCTCTGCCGATCCCGCAATATCAGCCCCTATTCGACAGCACCCCAGGCCACCCAATGCCTCAATGCCCTCCAGTGCCTCCCCGACCTCATCGCGACCCACCCCTGATCGTTTGATACACTAGAAATCTGTCAGGAAAACAGTCTGTACAGGTTCTACCAAATAATTCACTATAAATCACCTACTGAATATTTTTACCTGAAATTTTATCTGTAAATCCGAAACTACCATACCTACAACTATCATTTACATTGCATTGTTATGTTTCATACAAAAATATGGAGTAAACTGCCATTCAACCCGACTGTTGTGCAATTTCCAGCAAGCTGAAGTGTTTTCTAGTGTATCAAACGACGTGTTATGGTTAGTTCTGTTTCTATCATCAATGAATGATGTCATTAACACTAAGGAAGCTTCATGATGCTATTTGGTAAAGATATTATAGAATGTTAATAATCATGTTAATAATACCCCTCAGTTGTTTGTGGAAATGTTGAGGTGAAATGTTGAAGTTGTAAACTCATATGTATTGAAAAGAGAACCATGGGTGAAATGCATTTAATTTCATGCTTGAAATTAATCAACTCCCTTTCAAGTTATATCATGCTATTAGTGGCCTTATGTCGTGTTGGTGGAAATACTTGTATGTAGTCAGGTATGAAATTAATCATTCCACTAAAAAGTTGCTATCTTACTATTAGTCTTATGTTGGTTTCAATTGAACGATGGATTGTGTTTATTATACTCTCCCAGTATTTGTGGAAAGGCTATTGCATACTTGGGCTATGTTGGAATGTTGTGGATGGAAAATTATATGTGTTGGAATTGTATGGGTTGGAAATGAAACTTTGGGCCACATGTTGTGGTTGGAAAAGTTATATGTGTTGGAATGCGAGAAGGTGAAAATGGTGGTTGTTATGTGATTTCTTTTGTTACACATTAATTTTTAATTGAAATGCTGATAAATGATTAAGTCTTCTTCAAGGAGTGTGGCATGGGGAATGGGGGACACTAATTGTGTGGAAAACATGAGGGGCTGGTGGTCGGCCCCGGATATACACCCGAAGAGCAATTGTAGTTTTACCGCAAGCGCACGGTCAAGTGGCTAGTGGGCATCGAACACAAGGAGGTGGTGTTGGTTCCAATCTATCCTAGGTTGGCTCGACTACAAATGTTTTATTGGTGGAGATGGTTATGGAATGATATAATGGAAATGGTGGTGGATGTCGGTGTCGGTGATAAAGAATTCGGTCAAATATCAATACAAACCAATATAATAAAAGTGTCTAGGGTTAGGGAATCCCCACTACGGATCGTCATTCATCTTTATGAACCGTGAATCTCAATGTTGCAAGACTTGCATTGAGGTGAACTAGTCGTAACTAAATAGAGAACCAAGCTCACGCTCTCTCGCTATTGCCGGTCTATAGTAACCTAGATTAGGGCCCACTCTCGTGCAAACCTAATCTAAACCACTAGCATTAAGATCGACATCATCGTTCAATCGCCCCTCGAGCCCACTCTCGTGCAAACTCGAGTTACGACCTATGTTGTGATAGCTCGTATTCGTCCAATCTCTTGCAAACGAATATGTGTATAGATTTATAATAAAAATCATAGCTTTGGTCCAATCTCTTGCAAACCAAATCTAGAGAATTTCGATTATAAATCTAAATCGATTATCTAGGCCTTCCCATCAATTGGGATCCAATCTCTTGCAAATCCCAATCGATGGAAATTCCTAGCTACTCGTAATAAATCAATCACAACCTAACCTTTCTTGCAATTCTAGCAACATATGAATTCATTTATCACAAGTCTGAAATCAAATCCATAGGGTTCATCCACATGCCCTAGAACATCAAATCTACTCAAGCATAGCAACAACAATATAGGAATCAATAAAAACCATTGCTTGCATATGAAAAGCTAGCAAATCAAAGATTCAAATAATCAGAACAAAGATACTTAGCTTTGATGAAGAACTTCAATCCAATTACAAGCTTTTAGATCCAAGAGGAGGCCTAGGGCATGGCCTAACCTCTAAAAAAGTCTCTAAGAAAACATATGGGAACCCCCCCTCCAATGACGGCTACAACCCTCTTATATAGCCCCCAAAAACCCTAGCAAAACCCCCTAAAACCCCTCCGAACCCCGCGCCCAAAATCAGATCTGCGTGTAATTTAAGTTCTGGGCTGGCAGCGACTCGGCCGAGTGGAAAGCTCACTCGGCCGAGTGAGAATTCCTGCAGAAACTCCAGAAAACAGCAATCTGTCAAAAACTGTCAAAAACTGGTCACTCGGCCGGCTCAAAAGATCACTCGGCCGGCTCAAAAGATCACTCGGCCGACTCAAAGTGTCACTCGGCCGAGTGACACTGATACGCGAATTCCAGCACTGCAGCATCAACTTGCAGAAATTCTCCAGATTTCATCCGACCTCCAATTGGTGCGTTCTTGGTGGCGTTGGAACTGCCATGAAGTCTACTATCCATTAAAAAATGAGAAAAATATTTTGACCATTGGAATGATAGCAGATTTCAAAAGAGTGGGAGGCTGTCTGAAAATCTGGGCGCTCGTGTCATCGGCATCACTCGGCCGAGTGGGATTCTTCACTCGGTCGAGTGAACTTCTTTACTCGGCCGAGTAGGGTCTCTAATGTTCTCCCCAAAATTCCAGAGAGTCGGCTTTGATTTCTTTCAGAAGTCATGACTCACTCGGGCGAGTGGCGATCTCTACTCGGCCGAGTGGATGTAACCACTCGGCTGAGTGCATTACGGCACATGACATCTTCGTATCAGTCATACTCAACCGAGTACGCTTCTTCACTCGGCCGAGTGGGCTGTGTTACTCGGCCGAGTAGGCTGTAATTGGAATCCTTTCCTCTCCTCTTCACCTCCTTGTCGCTTCTATCGATCTTTTTCCTATCCCGCTCATCTTCCAACGCTGTTAGCTCCTCAATAAGTCCATGAGCGATGCTATGGCACGCGTGCAAGTCCCTTTAGCTCATTTTTGCTCCCGATCGCTCCATATTTCCTGAAATCCGACAAAAACAAGAAATAGTGAAAAGTAACGCAATATCGTCGAATAATCGTGAAAAGTACGATATGGGCGATCAAAATAGTATGCAAATATGCAGAAAAAAGGTGTAAAATATGGACCGATCAAAATCCCCCAAGCTTACGTCTTACTCGTCCTCGAGGAAGATAAGTAGAGAGACGAACTCGGGAGATGAAAACAAAGGAAATGAAAAAGAAAGAACGTGAGGTGGAAATGATCGCTAGATTATTCTCTCAGATGTCAAGCCATAAACTACACATCACGATAACTTGGAAAATACGAATCACATGCTATAAAGATTTCATATCTTACTTAAACATGGTACTTGCAAGCTTTTAAGGACAACAAAAGAGACTTTCTAAATTCATACAATCAATTCATATCCACATCACGCATTTCATAGAATTTAATATACAAATGTTGGCGAAGCACTTTTCAATCAAGAGTTATAACAGAAGCATATAAGAATCATACCAAGCATGCAATAGAGAATGGAATAAATCATGGCATTCACATATTTATATCGACTCATACGAAATCTCCATAACTAAAGTAATTTGCTAAGTCTCAATATTATCAAACTTTCCCATTCGTGCACCTCTCCACTCTAATGTCGTACTCACTCATATGGTCAAACGAATTCACCCCCCTCCCCCCAAAGCTTAGCTTGAGGCGTCGCATCGAAAGGAATATAATAATGGAAAATGGGATTTTTGCCTTGGTTTTTCCAAGCATTTTTGTGGCTCCAATAATGAGATAGAGAAATATATTTTTTCTTTGGACTTTGTTTCTCATTTTTCTTCTTGGATTTTTGTAGGAGCAATTTGATTAGTATTTTTGATTTTTGGCTCCTTTTTGGCTTTTTGGACTTTTTGGACTTTTTGGAGCAACCTTATTCTTTTGTATGGATTTTTGGAAAATAGATGCGATATAAGTAGCTTTAGGAGGTGAACTCAAGTGACATGTAGAGAATAAAAAGATATATGTGGAGAAAGAAATAATGTAACACTCGGTTCACTCTAAGATGTGCACAAACGGTTCAATAAAATAATACTTCAACTAAAACTCATATGTAAGAATGGATATTCTCAATCATTTCAATAAATAGTGAAGTCAAGCAGTAAAGTTTACAACCATATCAGGCATGCAAGAGAAGGTGAATAAGACAATAAAACTGATGCTTCAGATATACTAATGATGCGTGAATCTTGGTGCATTTCCAACAAAAGCATACTTAACACTAATCAATACATTCAGCTTCAATTAATATCATGCATTCATATAGAGGAATCATCAAAATAATATATAAGTAAGCACATGGATAGCAAGACTATGGAATACTCAAAGTAGCATGGTAAGGAATAATAAGCATCGTGATGGTTGCTAAAGCAATAAGAGATATCATCATACGAAATTCATCTAGCAAAAGGAGGAAAAGAAAATAAAGATATAAAAATAAAAGAGAGGAAAGAAAAGAAAAAAACAAGCACACAATATGATGCATGAACACACATAAAAGGAAAATAAGATGGGAAAATCAAAAAGATGATGCAAAAATTTTGAAAAAATTTTAAAAACCCTTAAATATAGTAAAAATGCAACTAATGCATCTAAATGGCATGGAAATGCACTCCCCCAAGCTTAAACTTCACATTGTCCTCAATGTGATCATAGTGGAAGAATATGAGGAACAACGATAATAATAAGGGGGTGAAAGAAAAATGATGAAATGAATGACATGAAATCCTAATGCAACTACATGCAAATACAATGATGCAAGAGAGCACTTTCCCCCAAGCTTATGCCAAACAATCCTATTCAAATGACTCGATCAAAATGTCACGGCTTTGCTTAGCGAGATTGAGTCAAACGAATAAGAATGTGAGTATTCACTTGAAAGAAATGCTCGATTGACACATCAAAATAAAAAGAGGGCAATTAATATATATAATGTGTTTGGGGTGTAAAAATTTTTGTTGCCGTCATATGAGGTGATATTTATTCAAGCAAATCTATACGGTCATCTTGCTGTCGAGAGGATTCGTGTTTATTTAAAGCATAAAATACTACACTACTGGATTGATATCACCTATAGCAAAAGGCGGATCCAGTATCTTTGCCAATGCAGGCAATTGCTCCAATTGTTCCTTCCGTGGCTCTGCTAGGCGCGTATGTCCACGAACACCAACGAACTCCAACAATGCATCCTCTAGAATTCCTACAAGGACTCCACCTGTACCCTGCAGAGAATAGAATGCATCAGTTCGCTGCAAAAAATTAACCCTCGTAATAAAAGTATTCCAAAGAGGATCGTCTATAGAAATATATGAAATAAATAATGGTGGACGATACTTCCCTGGAAATAATCCAATATCCTCTCGTGATGTGATAGTTGTCTCTGTGGTGTCCTCTCTCAGCTGCTCAGGTAAATCTGGATCATAGGTGTGGATCTCCTCGGCAGGCTCGTCAAACTGTGACACGTCCAAGCATACCTCCAATCCATAATCGTATGTGCACTGCAAAAGGTACGACGTGTCAAAAATATCTGAATCAAAGTAAATATCAAATGGAATACATGATTCAGAAATGGGATGTGTAAAAATATCTCCCTGAGTGGGAGCAGTAAGCTCTGTGGGATAGTCCTCGACATCAGTGGAAGAATGAGGTGGCTGCGGGAGCTCTAATGGAGGAGGGTAGTGCTCGGGATCCTCATGAATGGTTGTGTCCTCGTCCTGATACACGACCTCCTCGACGATAAGTTCTGGCTCCGTGTGTAAGGCCTCCTCATAAGCATGCTCTGGCTACGCATGTGAGGCCTCCTTGTCAATATGCTCTGGCTCGACAATGTGCTCTTTTGTCTTCTTATCAACTATCAATGTAGGCTCTCTCTGGAATGGTGATGATGGCTGCTCATGTGTGTCAACTTGTGGGGATGTATCATGTGGAGGGGAATGCCCGCAAGCAATCCAAAAATATAGTCTATCCCCCTCAAGACTGACATGGATGTCCTCCTCAATTATTCCTGTAGCTGAAACACGGTTCATTTCAAAATCTGCAAATCGTAGCTCAAATGCATCACCTGTTGTAATGCTCTCTGAACCGGCGAACCTCACTGACTCCAAGAGGCCCTCCAATAATTTCTGAAATGCGTACTCCTCTGGCTGCGCATATGACTCAATCACTGCTTACTCCACGGCCTCTTCATCCATCCATTCTTTTTATGCAATAGTTGTATCGTAGGATATGGGATCGACGACGGCACATTCTGGCTCTGGCAATATGATTGGCGATGCTTCTTGCCCATAAAATGAAGAAGCAGAACTAATATCTTTGTAAATCTCTACAACCTTAAGCATGAGCGCATTCATTTTAAGTTCCCTCTTCACCCATTCCAATTGAAGATCGCCCTTATCAAGCCAGGCTTGTATTTCAATCTGGTGTGCATGCATCTCATCAAAAAAGTTTTCTCCCGTCTGAGCTCTCTGATCATAATAGTATTCTTCCATCTGAGAACTCTGATCAAAATCTGTGGTCCTTATAGTATAATCCATAGCACCTGATCAACAAAGATAAATACCTGGAGAAAAATATCAGTTGCACAAAAGAATATAGAAATGATAATAATGGTGGCGGGGTGAAAATTCCCTTTTGTTAAAAAAAATTTCGTAGTCTAATCAACCTAATTGTGACAAATTGGCACCCATCGGGAAACACCTCCCTGGCAATAGCGCCAAAAACTTGGTCGGCCCCGGGTATACACCCGAAGAACGATTGTAGTTTTACCACAAGCGCACGGTCAAGTGGCAAGCGGGTAACGAACACGAGGAGGTGGTGTTGGTTCCAATCTATCCTAGGTTGGCTCGACTACAAATGTTTTATTGGTGGAGATGGTTATGGAATGATATAATGGAAATGGTGGTGGATGTCGGTGTCGGTGATAAAGAATTCGGTCAAATATAAATACAAACCAATATAATAAAAGTGTCTAGGGTTAGGGAATCCCCACTACGGATCGTCATTCATCTTTATGAAACGTGAATCTCAATGTTGCAAGACTTGCATTGAGGTGAACTAGTCGTAACTTAATAGAGAACCATGCTCACGCTCTCTCGCTATTACCGGTCTATAGTAACCTAGATTAGGGCCCACTCTCGTGCAAACCCTAATCTAAACCACTAGCATTAAGATCGACATCATCGTTCAATCGCCCCTCGAGCCCACTCTCGTGCAAACTCGAGTTACGACCCATATTGTGATAGCTCGTATTCGTCCAATCTCTTGCAAACGATATGTGTATAGATTTATAATAAAAATCATAGCTTTGGTCCAATCTCTTGCAAACCAAATCTAGAGAATTTCGATTATAAATCTAAATCGATTATCTAGGCCTTCCCATCAATTGGGATCCAATCTCTTGCAAATCCCAATCGATGGAAATTCCTAACTACTTGTAATAAATCAATCACTACCTAACCTTTCTTGCAATTCTAGCAACATATGAATTCATTTATCACAAGTCTGAAATCAAATCCATAGGGTTCATCCACATGCCCTAGAACATCAAATATACTCAAGCATAGCAACAACGATATAGGAATCAATAAAAACCATTGCTTGCATATGAAAAGATAGCAAATCAAAGATTCAAATAATAAGAACAAAGATACTTAGCTTTGATGAAGAACTTCAATCCAATTACAAGCTTTTAGATCCAAGAGGGGCCTAGGGCATGGCCTAACCTCTAAAAAGTCTCTAAGAAAACATATGGGAATCCTCTCCAATGACGGCTACAACCCTCTTATATAGCCCCCAAAAAACCCTAGCAAAACCCCCTAAAACCCCTCCGAAACCCGCGCCTAAAATCAGATCCGCATGTAATTTAAGTTCTGGGCTGGCAGCGACTTGGCCGAGTAAGAATTCCTGCAAAAACTCCAAAAAACAGCACTCTGTCAAAAACTGTCAAACACTGGTCACTCGGCTGAGTCAAAAGATCACTCGGCCGAGTGAAAGTGTCACTCGGCCGAGTGACACTGATACGCGAATTCCAGCACTGCAGCATCAACTTGTAGAAATTCTCCAGATTTCATCCGATTTCCGATTGGCGCGTTCTTGGCGGCGTTGGAACTTTCATGAAGTCTACTATCCATACAAAATATGAGAAAAATACTTTAACCACTGGAATGATAGCAGATTTCAAAAGAGTGGGAGGCTGTTTGAAAATCTGGGCGCTCGTGTCATCGGCATCACTCGGCCGAGTGGGATTCTTCACTCGGTCGAGTGAACTTCTCTACTCGGCCGAGTAGGGTCTCTAATGTTCTCCCCAGAATTCCAGAGAGTCGGTTTTGATTTCTTTCAGAAGTCCTGACTCACTCGGGCGAGTGGCGATCTCTACTCGGCCGAGTGGATGTAACCACTCGGCCGAGTGCATTACGGCACATGACATCTTCGTATCAGTCGTACTCGACTGAGTACGCTTCTTCACTCGACCGAGTGAGCTGTGTTACTCGGCCGAGTAGGCTATAATTGGAATCCTTTCCTCTCATCTTCACCTCCTTGTCGCTTCTATCGATCTTTTTCCTATCCCGCTCATCTTCCAACGCCGTTAGCTTCTTAATAAGGCCATGAGCGATGCTATGGCACGCGTGCAAGTCCCTTTAGCTCATTTTTGCTCCCGATTGCTCCATTTTTCCTGAAATCCGACAAAAACAAGAAATAGTGGAAAGTAACGCAATATCGTCGAATAATCGTGAAAAGTACGATATGGGCCATCAAAATGGTATGCAAATATGCAGAAAAAAGGTGTAAAATATGGACCGATCAGCTGGACAGTTGTGGTGGTTGGTGGCCCTCATGTTTTTACCCGAATGGCGGGGAGTGGCAGAAATGAGGAGAATTAGAGAAAATGTGAAGGGGAAATAAGGAGAAAACAGGCTTCTTTAGTAAGAGCGCGTCTCGGGGAGTTTGCCTGTTCCACCCCAACTGGGGGTGAGGTCTAGTCCCAAGATGGTCTACCCACCACATAGTGTCTAAAACACTTCAGATAACTTTCATTACTTTTGTAGTTATATACACCTTCTACTGTAGTTATTGCCGCTCGCATTTATTTTACTTATGTTGTCTCCATCTCTTACTGTTGTACCTTCTTTTATGTAAGCAATCATTGCTTTATGTAATACACGTGTTCCCTTTAGCTCATTATATATTTCATTTGCACCCTGCTATGAATGCATGTAAAATAGCTGCATTTTCATAATAGCATACTAGAGGGAGTTGGCAATTCCTACTGGGTCACGATGTGACGTGCCCCTGTTGACTTTTTTAGGTGTGGTTCTTGGAGTTGGCAGTTTGAACTGGAGGTTGAGTTGGAGTTCTGTTGTTGGGAGTTGGAGCTTAGATTAGGTGGTGAGGGTTGAGGGGAGAGCTATGTGTAGTTTGGGTTTTCTTTTGGGGTGAGAGATGCTTGTACTATCGAAATTGAGGCAATGAGATGTTTGAGATGTATATGAAATTGTTCAGTGTTTGGATTCCAGTATTTCTCTGTGAATTTTTGTCGTCTGTATTTGTTGGTTAGTTGTTTGTTGAATGCTACATGTACTATTCCCAGCAATGCGCAGTGGACCTGCAGATACGTTTTAGTTCTCATCATGTACCCTGCTTCCCTGCGTATCTCATGGAGGGGGTCGTGACAGGTGGTGGCCCACGCAGGTCCCCTCACTGCAGTTGTATACGGAATAGTACGTGTAGTGTTCGTGTGTTTGTGGGTAGTTGAGTCCTAAGGTGGATAGAGTCCAGCCTTAGGATGGGCCGGATATTAGAAGCTTGAGGTATAGAACCCTGGGGGTTGAGATTCGAGTGTTGATTCAATATGAATGTATGTACATCTTTATGTTTGTAGGTATGTGTACATATACATATCTATAGTTCTATAAGTGTTGAATATGGCTTGTCGAGTATATTGAGATGATATACTCATGTGCATATGACTATGATATATGTGCGAAAGCTTATGTGGCTCTGTGATTGTATTTGAAGTATATGTGTTAATAAATATTTGCCTTATGAGTAGTGTGCAAAATTGAGTTGTATACTTGATTGAGTGCAGGTAGTGTATAGATGTACTGTGTAGTGGCTATATATTGTATGTGATATATGAACATGTAGAGTGTGCAAATGCATGTGTGGATTCTTGAGTTCCACCCATGTATGTGTGGATGTGTCTTAAGAGTATTAGTGTCATGTGTTGATATATGTGATGAATATATGATACATGAATGGCTGTAAGCTGGTATGCTTACACCTGTGTATGGATGAATATATTTTTGTATGTTTATCTATTTGTATTGATATTGATATAGTAGATCTTATGTTCTGATACGTCTGTGAACGTTGGATGGATGCTAGGAGACATACCTAATTGTATGTCTGAGTCTAGCGGTGCATGTGTATATGTGTTACTGTATGCTAACCTATGAGTAGTATGTATCATAGAACTATATGGTTGATTGAGCACTAGGCAATGTATAAATATAGCTTGTCGTCTGTGTTTGTAGTATGCGGTGTGTATGTACATGCTGATTGTGCAGATCCATGTATGGATCGTTGTGTTCCACTAAAGTATGAGTGGGTATGCCCTAGGTGTGTTAGAATTGTGTGTTTGATATATATGTGGAAGATGAGTATGGTTGCCTGCTTGGTTGTAAGCGGGTACGCTTACGCCGGAGCTGAATAGATGTATCATTATGTGAATATCTGCGTGTGTTGGTCTTGTTATATGAGACTTTATGTGATGACGTGTGTGTATATGCTTGGGATAGATTGACCATACAGTATATATCTGATCCCCCTAGGCTTTGTCCTCGGTTGGAAAGTCCGAGAACGGACTTTATTTTAAGGTGGGTAGAATGTAATGGCCCTAGTGCCATATACAGTAATGTATGTATTTTTGTTTGATATGTAGTGTATACTTGCTTGTGTGCCTTCGTAGGGGGTATATAGTAAGGTATGTGCGCATGGTAACTTTGTTGTGTGCATGGTAATTTCCTACGTGAATGGCTATATGGTTGAATATGTCATGACTTGGATGTATAAGTGAATACGTAAAGATGTATTGGATGTGATGTAGTGAGTGATATTATTGTTATTAGTGTGCTTAGTGACTGTCACGCCCCGCTTCCCAAACGACGGAGGCGAAGCGTGACTAAGGCCCGCTTAGGCCGGAGCTGAGAAGCTCGGACCCAATAAGCGTCTGTGTGGTACTCCAAGACGAAGGAACAGGTCCCTGCATGTTAGTACAGAACAATAAAAGTACTGAAAAGAAAGGCATTCATTTTATTCCAAATTTATCAATCCAGAGTACTGAGAGTCCAACAAAGCCTGACTCGGCTACAACAACTGAAAGTAAACTACCGGTGCAAGCACCCAACCTAGACAGAAAATAGACGGTGCTACGCACCCAACTAATCAGCAGTGAGGAATCTGGAACAGCAATGTGAGGACCTCTAGCTCTGGTCCTCCTCGGGCACGTACTCGGGATCGACGTCCTCTGGCTCTACGTACTCTGGCAGGTCCGCCTCGTCAACGTACTCTGGCTAGACACCTGACATACAGCACCAAAAAAGAGGAACTGTACGTCAGGTAAAGTCTACAAAAGAGGTCAGACTCTACTGCAAGTGTACCGAACTATTAAACAACAGTTTACTGGTTGATTAGCATGATGGGGTTATAACAGTGTAACAAAAGAAGTAACGCAGCAGGAATGTAAAGCGTAGCACGCAGTAGTCGTAGCATGTGCTATCGACTACGGGACTAACCTAAGAGTGACGGGATAAGACGGGACAAGTCAAGACGGGACAAGACACGTATGACATGAAGGGTTCACGCCTTACGGTTCGAGGGGGATCAGACCCTCTCCCTGTGCGCACGCTCAACTCTACCCCAACCTAGGAACTCAGGACAAGAAGATACAGGGATCACTTCTGCTAGGGAAGCATCCGAACCGCCTGGAGGATTTTTGTATAACAGGGATCACCTCTGCTAGGGAAGCATCCGAAACGCCCGGAGGCTTTTTGTGTAACAGAGATCACTCTCGCGTGGAGAGCATCCGAAATGCCCGGAGGCTTTTTGTGTAACAGGGATCACTCTCGCATGGAGAGCATCCGAAACACCCGGAGGCTTTTTTGTGTAACAGGGATCACTCTCGCGTGGAGAGCATCCGAAACGCCCGGAGGCTTTTTGTGTAACAGGGATCACTCTCGCGTGGAGAGCATCCGAAACGCCCGGAGGCTTTTTGTGTAACAGGACATGACACGCAGGGAATTGTTATTCTAGGGGGTCCACACGCACGCACACACAAGATAACCCTACGGTGTCAAAAGTTGTTGTTGTCGAGCTTAGACTTCGTCGTCAAGTCTAAGCCGTCGAGGGTGACCCGGACGCTATCATTTCACGTCCGGTTTTCTTTGTTCATAGTTTAACAGTTCTAGCAGTCTAAGGCCTAGGCACGACCGAAAGAGCAAGTGAATGCACTTGCCTATGATGGCGAGCGTGTCATCCGTCCGGGGCGTCTCGTCCAGGCATCGCATCCACGGTAGTCCGTCTGAAATAGGGTAACGGCGACGGTGTCAAGTTGTGTTTTTCAATAAGTCCTATTTAGGGTTTGTTTCTAGATTGTCGGGACTACCCTATTCGTCAAAGTCACGTTTTTGGTGTTTTGTTCAACCTAGAACGACTTCTACCCTATGTGCACAGAAAGTTTGTCCGATTGTCGATCTTTCTACGGTGAGCAGCGTTTTACAAGAACTGAAAGTAAATTTAGTTATAGTTGTCAAGTTTTAGTTTGGGTTTGATTTTGCTACGGTGTGGGTTTGCTACGAGTTCGTGGGACCAACCTGGTCTGACGGTCGCGTGTGAGTTCAACGTCGAAACTGGTAACGGCGATGGATCGCGGTGGGAGACGTGGTTATCGTATAGCGTTTCCCAACGCTCGTAGGCGATGTTCGTGGCGACCCGCGAAGTAGTGGCGGCAGCTCCGCGCGTGGGTGATCGGACGGCGGCTGTGCGGCGATCAGAACGGTGGCAGCGGCGGAAAATGCACCGTCGCGGGCTGTGCTTGCTGCAGCGGCAAAAAGCGGCCGCCGGCGGTGGAGGCGGCAACGCAGGCGGCGGCGGACGGTTCAGGGGAGCACCGGCGGTCGGGGGTCGACGAGGGAGGCCGCGGGGATCGTCGGCCTGTGTTGCGATTCGTTCGCAGCAGCAGCTTGCTGCTGTTGCCGCTGTTGCTGCGTGAGAGGTCACCGGGCGGTCAGCGTGGACGGTAGCGTCGACTGTGGGGGGTGCCCGGCGGTCTAGGCCGGAGACAGGAGCAGCGGTGTGGGGTCAGGCGCAAGGGAGGGGGGCGGCCGCGAGTAGCTCGGGGGAGAAAAAGAGAAATGACGGCTGTAAAATTTTCAGCCCTAGGGTGAACGTGATCAAGGGTAGGGTTAGACTTAGGGTTATAAAAAGATTTTAGTTTGATATATAGCAATAGGATTTATTAATATTTGGGGAGAGAGAGAGAGATAGGGAAGTGCAAGTAAGGGGAAAAGGAGGGTGCAAACAGACAGAATCAAATCCCCTTGATACGTATGATATAACTTAGGGATATTATTAGATCTGATAATCAATTCGAAATTTGAACTTGATCAGGGCAAATCAACGGTCGAGATTTAACCGGAAGATATCTCTCGCTACGGGCGTCCGAAAAATAAACCGAAAATACCAGGGCGATCGTGGAGACGAGACGCACAGGGCTACGGAGTCTGATCGTGCGTTACGCCTACCAAGAATTTACGTAAAATCGGAAACTGCGTTTTAAGACAAAAGACTAAAACGCCCCTACCACTCCAAGTCGTTTTGCGAGAAAACGAGCCATGAAATGACGTTCCCAAAAATTACCATAAAATTCTACACTCCCATACGATCATAACGGCATATCACATCGCATATTTCGGAGTTCAGAAAGTGCCAAATAAAATACGTGCACGATAAAGCACATGCACACAGAAAATCCATAAGGTCGAAAAGTGACCGTTACATTCTACCCCACTAAAATAAAGATTCCGCCCTCGGAATCAACAACACTAATCAGTAAACAAGAATGGAAAATGCTCCCTCATCTCCTCCTCGCGCTCCCAAGTGGACTCTCCAGGTGATTCGTGACGCCACATCACTCTTACCAGGTCGACTACCTTATTCCTCAATTGCTTCTGTCGATGGTCCAAAATCTGCACAGGCTGCTGGTCATATGTCAGGTCCGGGCGGACCGTAATCTCCGAGAAATCCACAGTATGCGACGGATCACTGACGTACCGACGTAACTGAGATACGTGGAATACGTCGTGAACACCCTCCAAAGATGGTGGCAGAGCAAGGCGGTAGGCCACTGCTCCCACGCGCTCCAGCACATCGAATGGTCCAATATACCTCGGACTCAGCTTTCCCTTCTTCCCGAAACGAATAACCCCGCGGTTCGGAGAAATCTTCAGGAAGACGTGATCTCCTGGCTGGAACTCCAACGGTCTCCTCTTGGCATCTGCCCAATGCTTAAAGCGGTCCTGCGCAACTCTGAGCTTCTCCCTGATGTCTCTCACAACATCCACAGCTTCCACTATCATCTCTGGACCCAATAGCTCCCGATCTCCGATGTCATCCCAGCGCAGTGGCGATCGACATTTCCTCCCATATAAGGCAGCAAACAGTGCCATGCCAATGGTCGTCTGGTAGCTGTTGTTATAAGAAAACTCCACCAAGTGAAGATGATCCTCCTAAGATCCCTTCAAATCAAGCGTACAAGGTCGCAGCATATCCTCCAGTATCTGAATAGTCCTCTCGGACTGGCCATAGGTCTGCTGGTGGTACACCGTACTGAAACTCAGACTCGTACCCAAATTCTCCTGCAGACTTCTCTAGAACTGAGATGTGAACCTCGAGTCTCTGTCAGACACGATGCTCACGGAGACTCCGTATAAGCGTACGATCTCCTGTATATACACGGTCTACGTCACAACTATCTCCAAGAGGAAAAATTTAAAAGAGGAGTAAAACGAAATTTTACCTCTAGATATTTTCTCGCCAAGACTTCCGTAGACTGCCCCACTCGAAAGGGGATGAAATGCGTAGACTTAATTAACCGATCAACGATCACCCAGACTGCGTCGTTCTGCTTCGGGGTCCGAGGCAAACCAGTCACGAAATCCATCGTAATATGTTGCCACTTCCACTCCGGAATAGGAAGCGGTTGTAGCAAACCAGCCGTACGATGGTGCTCAGCCTTCACCTGTTGGCATATCAAACACTTGGCAACGCTCCGTGCCACGCTCCTCTTCATGCCAATCCACCAGTAATTCAGATGGAGGTCCTTATACATCTTGGTCCCTCCAGGATGTATAGAATATGGCGAGCTATGAGCCTCGCTCAAAAGCTCCTCCCGAACATCACCTGCAGGTACGCAGAGTCTGCTGCCGTACCGTAGCGAACCATCCTCATGAATCACGAACTCCGTCCGTAGTCCAGCTTCAACCTGCCTCCTGATCCTCTGTAGCTTCGGATCTCCTGCCTGTGCTGCCTTGATCCGATCCACGATCGTGGACTGAATCTGCAAATTCATGAATGAATGAACCACACCAGGTAGGACGACCTCTAAATCCATCTCTCTCAGCTCCTGCTGTATCCTCCAGTCGGCAGTATGCATCATCGTAGTAGGAAGCCTACTCAACGCATCAGGCACTATGTTCACCTTCCCTGGGTGATACTGCAAGTCTATCTCATAGTCAGCCATGAGCTCTAACCATCGTCTTTGACGCATGTTGAGCTCCTTCTACGTAAAGATGTACTTCAAGCTCTTGTGATCGGTGAAAATCTTCACGCTCTTACTTAGCAAGATGTGCCTCCAGATCTTCAGTGCAAATATCACCGCTGCCAACTCCAGATCGTACGTCGGGTAATTCTTCTCATGAGTCCTCAACTGACGAGAAGCGTGCGTGACCACATGGCCATGCTGATGCAAAACGCACCCTAGGCCCTTCCCTGATGCATCACAGTATACCTCGAAGCCTCCGCTCCGATCCGGTACAGCCAAATCCGGTGTTGTGGTCAATCTCGCCTTCAAGATACTGAAGGCCTCCTCACAATCATCTGACCAATGAAACTCCACATCCTTCCTCGTCAACCTCGTCATCAGCTCTGCAATCTTCGAGAAATCCTTGATGAACCGCCGATAATAACCTGCTAAGCCAAGAAAGCTCCTGATATCTGTCGCCGACTGTGGAGTCGGCCAATCTCTGACTTCTCTGACCTTCTCTGGATCTACAGATATGCCATCACCGGACACCACGTGTCCCAGGAACGGGACTCTGTCCAGCCAAAACTCGCACTTACTGTACTTGGCATATAGCTTATGTCGCCTCAGCGTCTCCAGCATTGTCCTCAGATGATAGCTGTGCTCTTCCTCAGACTTTGAGTAAATAAGAATGTCGTCTATAAAGATGACGACAAACTTATCCAGAAAGTCGTAGAAAATTAAATTCATCAAATTCATAAACACAGCTGGAGCATTGGTCACGCCGAAAGGCATAACCACGAACTCATAATGTCCGTACTTCATCCGGAAGGCTGTCTTCGGAATATTGTCTTTCTTCACCTTCAGCTGATGATATCCTCTCCTCAAGTCCAACTTCGAGAAGACTCTCGAACCTCCCAGCTAATCAAAAATATCGTCGATACGCGGCAGCGGATACTTATTCTTCACTGTGACAGCATTCAGCCCTCGATAGTCCACGCACATCCTGCGGGACCCATCTTTCTTCTTCACGAGCAAAACTGGTGCACCCCACGGTGACACACTATGGTGGATGAAACCCTTCTGCAGTAACTCATCTAATTGCTTCCGCGGCTCCTCAAGCTCAACAGGAGCCATCCGATGCGGTGCCTTCGATATCGGCTGCGCTCCCGACATAAGATCAATACCAAATTCTAGAGCTCGGTCGGGTGGCAGACCCGAGATATCCTCCGAGAAGACGTCGTCGAAGTCTCTGACGACTGCTGGTCGGTCGATCTCTATCTGCATAGCTGCTACAATCGGCACCTCTGGCTTGGCCCTAAATCTGATGGGCCCAAGCGACTCGTCTCTGCTACGAAACTCGAACTCCGGATGGCCTGGAATCCAGAATACCACCCTCTTGCTGTGGCATTCGATCGATGCGTGGAAGTCTCCCAGCCAATCGATGCCAAGGACGACATCGAAATGCGGTAGATCGTGGACGATGAAATCTGCAAATAATTCGTGTCCACTGACCACCAAGGGGATCGATCGACAACCCAAATTCACAGTCACCACTCTGTTCCCCGTGGTGATGTCCCAAAACTTAGGAAGTGTATGGGTGGGAATGGAGTGCCTTGTTACAAATCTCCGGGATAAGATGCACATGGATGCACCGGAGTCGAACAAGGCCAAGGCCGGATGAGAGAACACTAAGATGGTGCCTAGGATACGAAAGAACTACGGTCAAACCAAGCTACTCTAATAAACAAGACAAACAAACGTAGCTAACATTAAGATCTACACTACGAAATGAAAGTCTAGATTCGAAGTATACCTGCAATAACTCCATCCAGCTCCTCAGTCTCAACAGCGGTCATGGTGTAAGCCGGCCTCTGTGGTTGCACTGCCCGCTGAAACATCTGCCTCTGTGGTGCCAAGGGTGGTCCACATACAGCAGCTCCTCTCTGAACCGGGGCAGGCGCTCTACTCTGTAGTGGGGCTGGTGCTCCGACTATGGCATGACGCGCTCTCGGACAATCCTTAGCAGCGTGCGAGGCATCTCCACAAACAAAGCACAATCACAGCTTCTTCCTGCAGTCATTCTGAATGTGCCCTAGCTTCCCGCAGTAGTGACATGGTCCCTTGCTCTGACTCTGCATAGGTGCCCCAGGCCTCTTGAAAGGCACTGTCTGAACTGGCCTCAGCGCCGGCCTAGCAGGTGGCCGGTACTGCTCCATGGGACGCTTCCCTCTATCAGCTGGAGGGTCAGGTAGACGCGATATGGTCTCATGGTTCCTCGCGGCATTCAGCACCGCTCCCATGGTCGTGAAATCGGCCGAAGATATAGAAGCATGAATCTTCGGACGCAGTCCCTGATGGAAACGATCAGCTCGTTTCTCCTCCTTCCTCACCATATGTGGGGCAAACCGACTCAGCATCTCGAACTCCGCCTCATACTCGTCGACGGTCATATCCCCCTGCTTCAGATCTACAAATCTGCTCAACAGCTCCCTCCTAGCAGCCTTGGTGAAGTACTTCTCCTTGAACATCGATTGGAAGGTCCTCCACTCCACTGGCTTCTACAGGCGCCTCTCCTCAATGCGCCACCAGTTCCTAGCATTCTCTATCAGCTGCATCTTCGCTATCTCAACTTGGGTATCATCAGGAATCTTCGCAGCAATCAGCTTCTCCTCAGTACTCAGAATCCACTCATCAGCAGCCAACGGTCCTTCCTTCCCAGAAAATGTCTTCGACTGAAGCTCATTGAACTGCTTCACTCCTGGAGTAGCTCGAGGAGCAAGCGGAGGCGGTGGTGGTGCAACTGGAGGAGCATGGGCAGCACGGTGGGACTACTGAACCAACTGGTACTACACGTCCAGCATCTCTTTCATCACACCCAGAAACTGGCAAAACTCTCTGCCCTGGTCTACCGGAACTCCATCGCCTGAGTTCCCGGATCGGGTGACGCGTCGTCCTGCCATCCTATTGACAAGAAAGGCACAGATTAGACTCGTACAAATTACTGGATCACAATAAAATGAATGTCAATACTCCTATTGTTCCGAACTTGCAGAAAGAATGGGACCTGCATGGGCCACCACTAAAACCTGTCACACCCCGCTTCCCAAACGACGGAGGCGAAGCGTGACTAAGGCCCGCTTAGGCCGGAGCTGAGAAGCTTGGACCTAATAAGCGTCTGTGTGGTACTCCAAGACGAAGGAACAGGTCCCTGCATGTTAGTACAGAACAATAAAAGTACTGAAAAGAAAGGCATTCATTTTATTCAAAATTTAACAATCCAGCGTACTGAGAGTCCAACAAAGCCTGACTCGGCTACAACAACTGAAAGTAAACTACCGGTGCAAGCACCCAACCTAGACAGAAAATAGACGGTGCTACGCACCCAACTAATCAGCAGTGAGGAATCTGGAACAGTAATGTGAGGACCTCTAGCTCTGGTCCTCCTCGGGCACATACTCGGGATCGATGTCCTCTAGCTCTACGTACTCTGGCAGGTCCGCCTCGTCAACGTACTCTGGCTAGACACCTGACGTACAGCACCAAAAGAGAGGAAATGTACGTCAGGTAAAGTCTACAAAAGAGGTCAGACTCTACTGCAAGTGTACCGAACATTTAAACAACAGTTTACTGGTTGATTAGCATGATGGGGTTATAATAGTGTAACAAAAGAAGTAATGCAGCAGGAAAGTAAAGCGTAGCACGCAGTAGTCGTAGCGTGTGCTATCGACTATGGGACTAACCTAAGAGTGACGGGACAAGACGGGACAAGACACGTGTGACACGAAGGGTTCACGCCTTACGGTTCGAGGGGGATCAGACCCTCTCCCCGTGCGCATGCTCAACCCTACCCCAACCCAGGAACTCAGGACAAGAAGATACAGGGATCACTTCCGCTAGGGAAGCATCCGAAATGCCTGGAGGCTTTTTGTATAACAGGGATCACCTCCGCTAGGGAAGCATCCGAAACGCCCGGAGGCTTTTTGTGTAACAGGGATCACTCTCGTGTGGAGAGCATCCGAAACGCCTGGAGGCTTTTTGTGTAACAGGGATCACTCTCGCGTGGAGAGCATCTGAAACGCCCGGAGGCTTTTTTGTGTAACAGGGATCACTCTCGCGTGGAGAGCATCCGAAACGCCCGGAGGCTTTTTGTGTAATAGGGATCACTCTCGCGTGGAGAGCATCTGAAACGCCCGGAGGCTTTTTGTGTAACAAGACATGACACGCAGGGAATTGTTATTCTAGGGGGTCCACACGCACGCACACACAAGATAACCCTACGGTGTCAAAAGTTGTTATTGTCGAGCTTAGACTTCGTCGTCAAGTCTAAGCCGTCGAGGGTGACCCGGATGCTATCATTTCACGTCCGGTTTTCTTTGTTCACAGTTTAACAGTTCTAGCAGTCTAAGGCCTAGGCACGACTGAAAGAGCAAGTGAATGCACTTGCCTGTGGTGGCGAGCGTGTCATCCGTCCGGGGCGTCTCGTCCAGGCATCGCATCCGCGGTAGTCCGTCTGAAATAGGGTAATGGTGCGGTGTCAAGTCGCGTTTTTTCAATAAGTCCTATTTAGGGTTTGTTTCTAGATTGTCGGGACTACCCTATTCGTCAAAGTCACGTTTTTGGTGTTTTGTTCAACCTAGATCGACTTCTACCCTATGTGCACAGAAAGTTTGTCCGATTGTCGATCTTTCTACGGTGAGCAGCGTTTTACAAGAACTGAAAGTAAATTTAGTTATAGTTGTCAAGTTTTAGTTTAGGGTTTGATTTTGCTACGGTGTGGGTTTGCTACGAGTTCGTGGGACCAACCTGGTCTGACGGTCGCGTGTGAGTTCAACGTCGGAACTGGTAACGACGATGGATCGCGGTGGGAGACGTGGTTATCGTATAGCGTTTCCCAACGCTCACAGGCGATGTTCGTGGCGGCCCGCGAAGTAGTGGCGGCAGCTCCGCGCGTGGGTGATCGGACGGCGACTGTGCGGTGATCAGAACGGTGGCGGCGGCAGAAAATGCACCGTCGCAGGCTGTGCTTGCTGCAGCGGCAAAAAGCGGCCGCCGGCGGTGGTGGCGGCAACGCAGGCGGCGGCGGACGGTTCAGGGGAGCATCGGCGATTGGGGGTCGACGAGGGAGGCCGCGGAGGATCGTCGGCCTGTGTTGCGATCCGTTCGCAGCAGCAGCTTGCTGCTGCAGCCACTGCCGCTACGTGCGAGGTCACCGGGCGGCCGGCGTGGACTGTGGCGGCGACTGTGGGGGGTGCCCGGCGGTCTAGGCCGGAGACAGGAGCGACGGCGTGGAGTCAGGCGCAAGGGAGGGGGGCGGCCACGAGTAGCTCGGGGGAGAAAAAGAGAAATGACGGCTGTAAAATTTTCAGCCCTAGGGTGAACATGATCAAGGGTAGGGTTAGACTTAGGGTTATAAAAAGATTTTAGTTTGATATATAGCAATATGATTTATTAATATTTGGGAGGAGAGAGGGAGATAAGGAAGTGCAAGTAAGGGGAAAAGGAGGGTGCAAACAGACAGAATCAAATCCCCTTGATACGTATGATATAACTTAGGGATATTATTAGATCTGATAATTAATTCAAAATTTGAACTTGATCAGGGCAAATCAACGGTCGAGATTTAACCGGAAGATATCTCTCGCTATGGGCGTCCGAAAAATAAACCGAAAATACCGGGGCGATCGTGGAGACGAGACGCACAGGGCTACGGGGTCTGATCGTGCGTTACGCCTACCAAGAATTTACGTAAAATCAGAAACTGCGTTTTAAGACAAAAGACTAAAACGCCCCTACCACTCCAATTCGTTTTGCGAAAAAACGAGCCGTGAAATGACGTTCCCAAAAATTACCATAAAATTCTACACTCCAATATGATCACAACGGCATATCACATCGCATATTTCGGAGTTCATAAAGTGCCAAATAAAATACGTGCACGATAAAGCACGTGCACGCAGAAAATCCATAAGGTCGGAAAGCGACCGTTACAGTGATGTTTGGTTGGTAGGTGTGTATAGTAAAAAGGTCTTTTCATGATACTTATTTTGTTATGTTCTAAAGAGATTATTATTGTTGTTGTTATTGGTATTAAGGAATGTCATTGTGATTAGTAGTACATCCCTTGTGATTAGTAGTATTAGCATTTTTCATATTGTTGTTATTGTTGATGTTGATTATTAGTATTACTATTGGTTGGGCCTTGGTTGATTTTTGTAGCTAAGAGTTAGTTGGGCTTTGATGTTGGGCTTGAATTATTAGAGATGAGAAGAGAGGAGAGAATTTTATTAGAATGGCAAAGTTGTAAATAGGGGGTTCCCAAGTGTTTCATTCATTTTCTTCTTCTTTCTACAAACTTCTTCAATCTTCCAACAAATTCTTTTATTTTCTTTCTCTTTTCTCCCCCCAAAACCTGTCAACTTTCCCCATGGCTGAAATTTGTGGCAGCCAAAAAAAGGAAAAAAAGAAGAAAGAAAGAGAGAAAGAATAGAAGAAAAAAGAGATGGAGAAGGAAGCAAGGGAAATCAAGGAAAGCGAAAGAAGGAGAAGGAGGAGGGAAGCTCACATCATCTTGAGAGAGGTAGGAATCCAATTTCCCCTAGTATGCTACTTGATTGTCATTTGGAATTGATACATGTTTAATTTTGAGCGTAATACAAGATTAATTTTCATGGATCACTTGTGTTCTTGATGCTGAAAGTTTTATCCTGAAAAGCTAAAATTTTGATTAAGTGCTAGGCTTAATTGGCTATTAGGGATGCTTTGTAAATTTTATATGTTGTGTACATTGATGTTCTTAATAACTTTCATATTCGTGACTTTTCCCAATTCAAACTGGAAGTTAGGTTAAAAATTCGATTTTTACAACATGTCTGGAATTCTGTCACACTGAACATATGTTAGAAAAACGGAGCTTATTACATGCACACTCTATGGAATTTTCTGTTCTTGGTCTTGTTGGAAAGTTAATAAGTTTATCAACAAATTCATCACAGTGCATATATTTCGATTTTCTGGCTGCAACATGTCCAAAATTAGCTTCTAATACCGGCCCTGAAATCTGTCAGGAAAACAGTCTGTACAGGTTCTACCAAATAATTCACTATAAATCGTCTACTGAATAGTTTTACCTGAAATTTTATCTGTAAATCCAAAACTGACATACCTACAACTTTCATTTACATTGCATTGTTATGTTCCATACAAAAATATGGAGTAAACTGCCATTCAACCCGACTGTTGTGCAATTTCCAGTAAGCTGAAGTGTTTTCTAATGTATCAAACGATGTGTTATGGTTAGTTCTGTTTCTATCATCAATGAATGGTGTCATTAACACTAAGGAAGCTTCATGATGCTATTTGGTAAAGTATTATAGAATGTTAATAATCATGTTAATAATATCCCTCAGTTGTTTGTGGAAATGTTGAGGTGAAATGTTGAAGTTGTAAACTCATATGTATTGAAAAGAGAACCATGGGTGAAATGCATTTAATTTCATGCTTGAAATTAATCAACTCCCTTTCAAGTTATATCATGCTATTAGTGGCCTTATGTCGTGTTAGTGGAAATACTTGTATGTAGTCAGGTATGAAATTAATCATTCCACTAAAAAGTTGCTATCTTACTATTGGTCTTATGTTGGTTTCAATTGAACGATGGATTGTGTTTATTATACTCTCCCAGTATTTGTGGAAAGGCTATTGCATATTTGGGCTATGTTGGAATGTTGTGGATGGAAAATTATATGTGTTGGAATTGTATGTGTTGGAAATGAAACTTTGTGCCATATGTTGTGGTTGGAAAAGTTATATGTGTTGGAATGCGAGAAGGTGAAAATGGTGGTTGTTATGTGATTTCTTTTGTTACACGTTAATTTTTAATTGAAATGCCGATAAATGATTAAGTCCTCTTAAAGGAGTGTGACATGGGAATTGGGGGACACTAAGTTGTGGGGAAAACATGAGGGGCTGGACAGTTGTGGTGGTTGGTGGCCCTCCTGTTTTTGCCTGAGTGGCGGGGAGTGGCAGAAATGAGGAGAATTGGAGAAAATTTGAAGGGGAAATAAGGAGAAAACATGCTCCTTTAGTAAGAGCCCGTCTCGGGGAGTTTGCCTGTTCCACCCCAACTAGGGGTGAGGTCCAGTCCCAAGATGGTCTACCCACCACATATGGTCCAAAACACTTCAGATAACTTTCATTACTTTTGTAGTTATATACACCTTCTACTGTAGTTATTGCCGATCGTGTTTATTTTACTTATGTTGTCTCCATCTCTTACTGGTGTACCTTTTTTATGCATGCAATCATTGCTTTATGTCATACATGTGTTCCCTTTAGCTCATTACATACTTCATTTGCACCCTGCTATGAATGCATATAAAATAGCCACATTTTCACAATAGCATACTAGAGGGAGTTGGCAATTCCTACTGGGTCACATTGTGACGTGCCCCCATTGAATTTTTCAGGTGTGGTTCTTGAAGTTGGCAGTTTGAACTGGAGGTTGAGTTGGAATTCTGTTGTTGGGAGTTGGAACTTAGATTAGGTGTTGAGGGGTGAGGGGAGAGCTATGTGTACTTTGGGTTTTCTTTTGGGGTGAGAGATGCTTGTACTATTGGAATTGAGGCAATGGGATGTTTGAGATGTATATGAAATTGTTCAGTGTTTGGCTTTCAGTATTTGTTGGTTGGTTGTTTGTTGAATACTACATGTACTATTCCTAGCAATGCACAGTGGACCTGCAGATACGTTTTAGTTCTCGTCATGTACCCTGCCTCCCTGTGTATCCCATGGAGGGGGTCGTGACATGATCATAGGTTACTGTATATTAACATATATACACATGCACCACTTTACTCAGATATACAATCAGGTATGTCTCCTAATCTCCGTCCAACATTCACAGATGTGTCATCACACAAGGTCTACTATATCAATATTAATACACATAGATAAATATACAAAAATATATTATTCCATACACAGAAGTAAGTGTACCAGCTTACAGCATGCATGTATCATATACTCATCACATATATCAACACATGACACTAATACTCTTAAGACATCCACACATACATGCGTGGTACTTAAGGGCCCACACATACATCTGCACACTCTACATGTGCATACATCACATACAGTATATAGCCACTACACAGTACATCTATACACTACATGCACCTCAATCAAGTATATAACTCAATTCTACACACTACTCATAAGTTAACAAATTTTTAACACATATACTTCAAATATAATCACATAGCCATATGGCCCATATAATCATTCATACACATACCATGGTCATATGCACATGAGTATATCATCTCAATATGCTCGACAAGCCATATTCAACACTTATAAAGCTATAGACGCATAGGTACACATACATACACACATAGATATGTACACACATTCTTATTCAATCAACAATCTAGTGTCTACCCGCAGGGCTCTATACATCAAGCTCCTGATATCAGGGCTCTATCTTAAGGCAGAACTCCTACCCACCTTAAGACTAAACTACCTCTTGAACCCTACACGCACAACCCTTACACAGTCACAATGCGGTGACCTGCATGGGCCACCAAAATATAACTCCTCGCTCCCCAGGATACCCAATAAGTACGAATCCGTATCAGATATTCCCAAAGAGGCGGGTGCTACGAAGGAAATACAAAATTACAAACACAAACAGGTCCACTGCGCACTGCTGGGATAGTACATGTAGCATTCCAGACAACCCAAAACACTAGAGAACCAACAACTCAAACACTGATGTATATAAATATAACTGTTCATATACAACTGCCTTATACAAATCCATATACAACATTACCCACATCTCAATAAGGTACAAAAACTCACATCTCACCCAATTACAACAACACTCCCAAGTCATCCACACTTTTCACAACCTGCAACTCCAACCAACTGAGTCAATGAGCCTCCAACTCAAAGAACCAACCTGAAAAATCAACGGGGACACGTCACAGCGAGACCCAGTAGGAATTTCCCATCTCCATATAGCATGTTATCCAATGTATGATGACATGATATTCAACGGCATATTATCCAACTACCATGTGACATGTTATACTATGATGTAATGCAAGTAACGTTAAGTGATATGTCATGACATTATGCGATGAGCTATAAGAGAGGACATGAATCTACAAAGGTGGCATGGCATGGCATGTTGCAAGTAATATAAAAGTAAATGTAAAGCAATGCATGCAAAAACAACTACAAAAGTGACATATTTTTCAATGATGGCACAAGCATACACATATCATAAAAGGAAGGAACTACAACTGCAACTACCATGAGATAGTGTTCAATGATATAATGCAAGCAACGATGAATGGCATGTCATGACATTATAAAATGAACCATAAGAATAAACATATAGCTTCAGGGGTGGCATGACATGGCATATTACAAAGTGACATAAAAGTATGCATAAAGCAATGTATGCAATAGCTTCTACAAATGACATATTGCATTAAGGCATAAGAATTTGCAGGTTATAAGAAAAGAACTACAACAAACCAATATTTCATACATTGCTTTATATTATCACAATTAGCATTAGGCATAGAGATAGGCTAATAGTGTCATACATAGATGGAGCATATGGTCATCATGGCATGGCTTCATTTTGGGTCTTTCTTTCATATCATAATTATCAAACAAGAGTCATGCACCTTGTGCCATGCCCATCAACATAACCACATTATTCCAACATACCAACTAACCACGTAAATAAAACAAGTCTCCATAAATCCATGCCATGGGTACCACCATAATAGAATTATACAAGCAGCAACATTTACCAAGACTACAAAATTAATGAGGGTTATCAGTTTATACATTGGTTAGCGTTTTGGAACCCGGGTAAATCGTTGGACGCTAAGGAGTCAGACTTCACCCAAGGTGGGTGAAAAATGGTACCTCGACCAGCAACATAGGGACAGGAGGGGCCTCTTGTAACTCCCTACCCAAACGGAGTAAGGTACGGGAGTGAGACAAATCTCGGTTTTTCTGTGGAAAACGGAGAAAACCATCAGTTACAAGTTATGGTGCAATACGAGCACACCACCGGCCTCTCCAGCCCTCTGAAACTCCTCCTTCCGGGAGTGACACGTCGAGTGAGATATAAAACTGATGTCTGCTCCTTAACTCTTATAATTTACCGGTGTTTTTTCCAAACCCCGTGTCACCCTCCTTTAAGAGGACTTAACCATTTATTAGCATTTAAGTAAGTAAACTGACATACAAAGAGACTTGCATGTTGTAATGCATTAAAGATGTCACAAGAGACTTGCAAGAGGTTAAAGATGTCACAAGAGACTTGCAAGAGGTTAAAGATGTCACAAGAGACTTACAAGAGGTTAAAGATGTCACATAAACATAACTTCATTGATATTTCCTTACAACATGAACCATTTCCACAAGCACTTGGAAGGCATGATACTACAATACATAGCAATTGAATTCAATTGAAACAACATAAACCAATAGGCTACATGTAAGCATTACTATAAACACATAGTAGGCATAATAACATCATCATCAATTCAATAAAATGCAACATGCAATTAATAGCAGGTGTCATCCTCTTCTAGCAACATGAAACTATTAGCATGAAATTAATAGCATGAACCTAATAGCAATATGAGACCAATAGCAACATGAAACATATTAATTAACATTCACCTCAACATAAAAATAATAACCATTTCACCTCAGAACAATATTAAGCAAGAATAATGATAGCCGATTAACCACAATTAATGAGTAAGAACAGTACTTAATGAATTCAGTTTGCTGAAATTGCAGGACAGTCAGATTGAGGATGGTTTTTGAGGCAATTGTAGTTAGAATTTGGAAAAACTTAAAACTGTTATAAACGGGCTTTGGAGGCCCAACCCGTTAGTGGGTATCCACCCATTATGTAACCCTATTACTATAAATACAGAGCTACGGGGTTTTGTAGCTGCGATGGTTTACAACACGTTATCAGCACGCTCGAAGCTAAGTTGAACCCCTACCGACGGATGAACGCGACGCGAACGGGTTTCCTTCACCGAACGTCGCTAGATCCGGCGGGTAGGATCTAGAGGTAATCCTGAAACCCTAGATCTAAAATTTCATATGCGCATATGTTGAGATCCAATTTCCTGGATCAATCAATGAAATTCTCATCGTTTTTATTGCTAAAAATCAACCTTTTACAATAAAAAACGATTTTTTGGAGATAAAAACACTTTTTTCTACTAAAAATTGGATTTTTATCCCCAAAAACCATGAAACCCTAGGGGATCTTCTCGTCAGAACGTGAATCCCCCCCCCCCAAAACTCGCGCGAAAACCCCCCGCCCGTCGCCTGAAGCGGCGGCCACCAACCCCCCCCCCCCCCCCCCCCCCCCCCCCCGCCGCTGCGACGGCGGGCGGCCCCGCCGCTGCCGGCGGCGGGTTGGCGGGCGACCCCGCCGCTGCGACGGCGGGCTCGACCCGCCGCCTGCGGCGGCGGGAGCCACCCCGCCGCCCACAGCAGTGGCCATCCACTATCCCCCCCTGCCGCCCGTAGCGGCGGGCGGCCCCGCCACTACGACGGCGGGCTCGACCCGCCGCCTGCAGCGGCGGGCGGCCCCGTCGCTGCGACGGCGGGCTCGACCCACCGCCAGCGGCGGGCCAAACACGCCACCTGCAGCGGCGGGAGCCACCCCGCCGCCTGCAGCGGCGGCCATCCACTATCCCCCCCCCCCCCCCCCCCCCCCCCCCCGCCGCCCGCAGCGGCGGCCATCCACTATCCCCCCCCCCCCCCCCCCCCCCCCGCCGGCAGCGGCGGGCCCCCAACCACCCCCGGCAGCCGCTCGTATCGGGCCCCCCCGGTGCGCGCTCATGTCCGGAAACCCTAGCCTCCTGAAGCGGCAATCCGCGCGACCTAAAACCCTAACTAGGGTTTCACCCCCGAAAATTCACTATTTTCAAACGATTTTCAGATTTAAACTCGATTTTCCTTCGCTATAATCTGATTAATGCTTTATAAATCATCGTAATTTTTTCTTGGATTATTTGATTATTACACGTTTAATAATTAGGAAGATCCTGCGACCACTCTGCCGTTAGTTAACTAACCTAACGGTGTATGACGTTGCCCAGTGGTCCAATAATTATTAAACAAAAAATTTTCATTTCCATTATAAAATTTCTATGATGATTAAATGCATGTGTAGAAATTTATATGCCTGCCGCATATTTAATGATTCTGTGATGTACATTTTTATTTAACATGCTAAAATCACTATGACATAGTTTAATGCTTGTAGCAAAACTGTATGTCTGCGATGAGATTATTTAAATGCCGGCAGCGTATAAATAGCATGTGTATACATCATACTTGTTTCAATTTTGGTTAATTGAGCACAACTTTTTAGTTTACTAGATTTATATTATATGTATGATGTGCTCATGATATGACAACATTTTATGTCAACAAACCAATAATGATTTCAAAAAGTTTAACACCATATCCTAGTTAACAAAATGAACCTGGAGTTCAAAACCAAAATGAACCTGAAGTTCAAAATCAAATCAAAAGTCAACACCCTTTGACGCTAATAAAAATTAACAAGTACGATGGCTTATACGAAAAACATTTATGCGATTTCTTTTAGAAATACGCATTTCGCGGTAAATAGATCTCTCAGATCTACGGTCTGTATAAACCAATATTGACACCAGCCGTTGTCATAACACCGCCAAACTCTTTTGAGTAATCTCACTTTACAAGCTATGATTCTTGAATCTAACCTTATTTTTTAAGCGTGCGCCCAAAGTCGTGGCTTAATAGATAAGTGAGAAATTATAAAATTTGTACCCACGTAATTGTTTCCCCTAGAGTATGATTCTATATCCACACAATACTTGAATGACTCAATAAAAATGGCCTGAAGACCATACTTGAGTTTTCAAATAGACTTTTAAAGTCTCTCATAAACTAGAAAAGTGGAAATATAGAAACTAACTCATTTCCCTTGTATATGTCTACTTTGTAAGACCAATAAACATTCTTCCTTATAAACGACAATAAGGACGACTGAAAACAGGGGAAGTCTTGAATAAAAATGAGAAAGGGAAGATATGATGTACCTCGATATGGAGTATGCAATGGCAACCCAATATCAGACCAGAAGTTCTGACAAGACCCATAATGCTTTTTTGCAGAATGAATGGGTATTAACGTATGCCATATAAAAATATATACATATCTAGTCTAAATGACGAAAGTCAAATTGACTGTATGTATATTTCGCTACTCCCCGAGGACAAATAAATTTTGAAAATAAATTTGACATGTTGTCATAATATGAGTCTAAAATGAGCACAATTGTGGACGTATATTTTATAGAACCCACATTATACTATGAAACTTGTTGCTCTAACACAATTATTAGTAGTATTCTCTTGCAGTATATATGTGCTTTTTACGCATTTTATTTTACTGTAAATGATTTGTCATCCTGAATACTCCTAAAACGAGGATGCCATGTACTCTCTGAAACTTATAAAGTTTCAAAGGATATTCATCAAAATGAAATCCCTAATGACTCAAGAAACCAATAAAGCCTGAAGCTTTATCCAACTATGATCCGCATAATAGTCATTGTGAAGATGTAATCCTTCACAGTTTGAACAGAGTTCACCTATTACCGGACAAAAATTAACTCGAGCATTTTAATGGACGTTCAAAAGTCCCACATAAATTCGAACAGAGGCATTAATTTGGAACACCAGAAGTGTCCAGAATCGACCAACTTTGGATCGATGTCACCCTGGATTGATGATGCAAGACATCATTAACCAGACGAACCCGAAGATTCTTCAAAAAAAGGGTGAAACTCTCATTATCCTATTCAAAAGGGAAAAATGATTACGAGATCATCTCCATTCACGTGGACATTGACTCTCCTCACTTCCTCAAACGAATTTAAGATGGTATACTATCATTAGAAAAATGAGACCTTTAGGCCTCTTGAGAGTATTTGAGGGATAAAAGTGGACTCACACACTCCCTTCATATGGCTGATGATGTACCTTAGAGTACTCATCTATATATCCTCTTTAAATGGTCATAATCAAAACCTTGTTATCCAACCGCAGTCCAGATTATTATTAATCAACGGACATATTACATTACTGGGATATTGGTTGGGCTTTTACTTACCCTTATACCACCCTCAAAAATGCCGCAGTGGAACTTATTCATCGGGACTAACCCTCCTAGATGAATATGTTCCGAGATCCCCAAACGGGGGAGGCATTAAAGCACATCTTATAGATGGAGCCTTGACGGGTTCATATCCATAGTTCTATGCTCAACTTCATTGAAGTCGAACTTATTGCGGATTTTTTGGTATAACACTGGGAAATCAATTTAACAACTGGAAGAAAATTGAACACCCTGAAGCTTTGTGTTCACACCCAGAAATGGGTTATATGTAAATCATTAAAATGATTTAAACGGATTACTTGTCCACTAGAAATCCAGTTGTAGGTGACCACGTGGGAGCATGCAAACCTTCAGAACGCCTCCTTAGAAACTATTTATATGAGCCTGATCACCTCATATAAACAGTTTCCGAGAACCCCTAACGGGGGAAGCGTTTAGTGCACATCTTATCGATGGAACCATGATGAGTATACATCCCCATATCACCACTATGGACCATTTAGAACATTAATACCTATGATCTGATTATCATGAATAGTGATGAGATCCTGAAGATCCACACTTATGAAACTGTTAAACAGTTATCAGACATAGCTACTGACAATATAAATATTGTCAAATTCACACATCCCTGCTACTAAAAATCCAGCTAGGATTGACATACCAACTATAATGGATGCAATCTACCAGTAGCAGAAGTGGATATCCTCAATGGATGAGAGGACATACCACGAGACCCTAAAACAATACCACCACAGGAAAGTGAGCTCATCTCCATATCCTCTCCCTTTCCAGAACCTCCAGAAGAGATAACTCTGGAATAAATTGAATAATGTACGTACACGGAGAGGTATTTGGATAAAACACACTTGTCGACAATTACTCACATTTCATTTTACCATTGATATCGTTCACAATCTCCGTTTCCTGAAGCAAACGCAGAAATTTGGCCAAATTATGTGGAACGAGGCAATAATAAGTTGAGCTGGACTCACTTATGAAATGTGAAGTGTTTGGACCTGAAGTCCTGATAGCAAAAGATATCAAACCTGTGGGCTACCGAGTATTGTATAAATAAATAAAATCGTATGCTATAAGCAAAATGCTATAGGCTTAGAGGTTTATTTCGCAGAAACCAGGAAGTAACCATGTAAGATGAGTTTAACTCACTTACAAACTTAATTAACCTGATGCATCAGGCTCCCTGGTCATGATTGCAAAAACCACACGATTGGCAAAGATAATTTTAGGCTATGTTGCTATGGATGATGTGACAACATACCCTCATAAACCATCATCCCGAAGATGAATAATCATCCCGAAGATGAAACCAGCATCCTGAAGATGAATAATCATCCTGAAGATGAATTATCATCCCGAAGATGAAACAATCATCCTAAAGATGAACTATCATCCTGAAGATGAAACTTTCATCCTGAAGATGAAACCATCATCCCGAAGATGAATAATCATCCCGAAGATGAAACCTTCATCCTAAAGATGAATAATCATCCTGAAGATGAAACCATCATCCCGAAGATGAATAATCATCCCGAAGATGAAACCATCATCCTGAAGATGAATAATCATCCAGAAGATGAATAATCATCCAGCAGATGAATTACCATCCAGAAGATGAAATTATCATCCAGTCGATGAAGAAACTTGGAAAATTGCAATCCACCAATACACCTACTGGTTGTATGGATCCACATTAAAGACCCCTTCCGTTCGCTGGAAGAGGGGAAGGATATCCTAGGTCCTGAAGTGCCTTACTCAAGTGTCTTTTGTACACTCCTTTATCTGGCAGTAAACCCTTTAACCAGATACAGTGCAGCGCCTGCAGCGCACCACTGGACCAATGATATGTAGCTTCTGCGCTACCTCCAAGGGTCAAGTATCATCCAACATGTTAAATGTATTTGCAGATACAGGTTACAGATCATCGCGATGACTGCAACAAAGAAGCGACCAACTCCTGGAGACCAGCAAAGCATGCTTCCAAGGCAACATCAATCCCACCATCCTGAGAGGCTCATCAATCCAAGAAGAAAATCATAAGTACACACAGCCAGGTCCTGCAGTACCTCGCAGACACAGTGACGACTGGGTCAGAGACGTGGTGCTACCTACCGAGTCTGCAGACCACTCCTCTTCAGAAGAGATCCCTCGGATTCAATAGAAGCCATAGATGAGCGATACTTGTATATATGAGCGATGTCTTGTATAGGTGAGTGATGCCTTGTACTTTGTACTTATTATCGGAACACTGTAAGAGATTGATGTATAGTTGCCTAGGAGATCTGCAAGCCTGCAGCTTGTACAGATCAGGGGGAGTCAAATGTAGTGTTGTACTCTTTTCCCTTGGCTATTGGTTTTTCCCACTGGGTTATCCATAGCTAAAGGTTTTAACGAGGTAACCTCATTGACTCTAGATCCAGAAGTATCCACCCCCTAAATACTTCCACTAATCAGGGGAAGTTACGGAAACTGTACTCTTTTTCCTTGGCTATTGGTTTTTCCCACTGGGTTTTCCATAACTAAAGGTTTTAACGAGGCAGTTATCCCTAAATTAGGATCCAGAAGTATCCACCTCTAGTGATATCCATCGATCAGGGGAAGTTACAGAGACTTGTACTCTTTTCCCCTAGCCATTGGTTTTTCCCACTGGGTTTTCCTTGGCAAAGGTTTTAACAAGGCAAGTACTCTTAAACTTGGGATCCAGAAGTATTCATAGACCCATAATCAGATAAGCTCTATGAACCCTGAAGCGTTCATCACGGCTTACAACAATGGATGGATAAGGGGAAGTGTTATAAACGGGCTTTGGAGGCCCAACCCGTTAGTGGGTATCCACCCATTATGTAACCCTATTACTATAAATACAGGGCTACGGGGTTCCGTAGCCGCGATGGTTTACAACAAAAACTACAAAGTTGTAGATATGGATGTTTTCCTTTTACTAACCAATTTTAATAATTTCTGTCGACTTATGTGTTTTATGGTGAATTTTATCCTGATAGGTATAATTTCAGCATACTAAACCAGAAACTGAGTCATGTTCAAGTCCATTTTGCTACCAGTTACAGGCAGATATAGGATTTTTCAAAAGTTACAAAGTTGAAGATCTTGAAGTCAGCTTTCCAATGGCACCAAGAGCATCGCATTTCATTAAATGTGCAGGAAACTGTAACAATTTCACTAAAACGTGTATAGATTAGATAAAATCAGACCAGTTTTAAAGACTGGATTTTTAACCCAACTTCCGAATTAGGAAAAGTTGTGAACACGAAATTTGTTAAGGACATCCAGATGCATAACATAAATTTTTTCCAAGCAATTTTATGGAGTCAATTAAGAGCAGGTCGTCACTAAAGTTTTAGTTAAACAGTACAAATTTTCCAGCAACAACTATGAAGACCATTCATGATGTTAAACATGAAATTAAATAACAAGCTATAGGGAGATGGATTCCTACCTCATCTTGGGATGAAATCATCCTTCAATTTCATGAAATTCCCCAAGAATATCCTCTTCAAGCTTCAAAATCCAAATTCCTCATCTTCCCCCAAATCTCCTTGGATTTCCCCTTTCTTTCTTCCATTTCTTTCTTTTCTTTTTTTCTCTAAATTCTCATACTAACCCTAATCATCATGGCAATAACTAAGAGAGTGCCAAGTGTGTAGCTAGGTGGCATGCTTAGAATAAGTTGGCTAATAAGGTGACACATAAGGGGGGTAGGTGGCATGCTATAAAAATTAGGTTTTTCTAATTTTTGATAAAAAGAAATACACTCATTATACTATACACCAAACCTAATACAAGGTATTCCAATAAATACATGCCACATTATCATGCTTAATAATATTTAAAAGTAGTTTATATTATAATAATAATTTAGAAAAATTGGAAAAAATTCTCAAAAATACACAAAAATTATACGCATACAAATACGGCCAGTAATACTTAACATATAACCCGTACACATGAATACAGGATATTACAGAGATTCAAATAGTTGGCTAATATGAACATAGCAACCCCTTAAGTCTATATAGTAGACGGTTTAGCAGATCCACTCACAAAGGCTTTATTACTTGAAGTCAAGAAAGACTTATGTGTAAAATACGGTATGAGATACCGGGATCAATGGGACTAAGTGCAAGTGGGAGATGTAGCTAGGTAGGTATGCCCTCGAGGCAATTATCTCTGTGTAATTGTACAAACATCTTGTTCGAAATAACAGTAAGCTGTTTGGTATAAATTTATCTAAGTTAATCATAATGTAGTTATCTTTAGATATTAACGTAGGTAAAGTCCTGAGAGACTTAATGCATGGTCAAACATGTATCGAGATGAGTATCTCGATCATGGAGAAGTGCTTGACCGTTAGTAGCTTAAGTCTAAAAGGGTTCATGGTTGTAGATGTTTCGAGAAAAGAATATCAAAACATCGGATAGACCATTATGTCTTAGTCTTCACCGTATAGCGGTGACGATGATCTCATGGTCGTTTGACTTGGCAAATTCGAAGACGAGACACATGTGCTCATTGGAGAATGAGTTCACTGAACGACCCATCAAAAGTTGTCATATGGTTATGATTGACAAATCTGTCAAAGATAACTCTTAGTGATGATAGGCAAGTTGGTCTTTTGACTTGAGGTTATTGTAAGAACCTGTGCGTGAACATGTCACTTAGACCCCTGACCTAGCTTCGAGGCAAGGCCTATCGAAAGGTCTTTGGTCAGGTGACATTTGAAGCGTACGAGGAGAGTAATGACCAAGATAGGATTCGTCTCTCCTGGTCAATGGAAGTTAGTGTCGTAGTGTTAGTTCGGTCTTTAGTGAAACTCTGGCCAGAGTATGTTGGAAGAAGTCCAACATTATTTGACTAAAGATCGATGGAGACTAACTGGATTCGAGCTATTGGGCTTGACAGTTTGACCGTACCCTAGGCTTGAACTAAACGACATAGTTTAGACGAATAGACTATAACTGTGGAATTCATCACGGACACAGTCAGGGTGGTCCCGACAATACTCATGTCGATGAGTTAACCACATAAGTATGATACTGAAACAGGGACGACAACTGCTGCTCGTGGTCACTGCCATCTGGGTCTTTGAGCCCCACTTGTAGTAGGATCAGACTGTAGGGTCTCACACAGAGTGCGACCTTCGTCTAGTAACAGGTAGAAACATTAGGGAGAATATGCATTTGATGCAAAGGATAGAACACTGCAAAGAGTTTGCAGTTATCTTCTGCATTCGGGATAAATGATCCGGAGTGCAAGTGGGAGATGTTGGAGATGTATGCCCTCAGATCATTTGTATCTGATGCAAATGATATTTTAAGCTTAGATAGGGGACTATTTTGCATGTGATGCAAAAGGAGTTAAATGTGTCTTAAATTGTTTAAGACCATATTTAATATAATAAACACATTGAAAACTTTACATGGACGACGGGATCGTCCCGCTCTAAACGTAGGTTCAAACCGCGTCAAAAACGGAGCCCAAATGCACAAGTTAAAGCTAAAACAAGTCAGCCCAAACTGTTGGGCTGAACCCAACGAAAATGGTGACCCACCAAGCCCAAATTTTCTGGTTAGGGTTTTTGAACCCCGGGATTTTTTTGACAGCTGGACTTTCCATGTTTGAATGGTTTTTGGCTAACTTTGAGACGACGTTTGAGGGGTCAAACGACGTCGGATTGACTCGCCGTTTTTTCCTACACGTTCACTGTTCAACTCTCTTTGATTTGATAGGTTGTATCAAGATTGAAGATCAACGGTGAGGGAGTTAAAATTCATGGAAGTTTGGCCGTTATGAAAGGCAAACTAACTTGAATTATTAAACTCAAAACATAGTCCCACATCGGAAGTGGAGTAAAGGGGAGGGGTCAGCCGCCTATATAAATATAGGCCTACCCCCTCCTCTAAACTCGTCCCAAGCTCTAGATCTAAGCAGCTCCCAAAAATGTTGGAGCACGCTCGGATCTAAGCTTAAAATTAATCTTCTCTTCTCCCTAAATTCTGCATTGCTCCTGAAGGGCTCTAGCAAAGCAACGAATGGGTTCGGATCCGATCCGGAGTCTTGGCGAAGGTTCACACTCAGGTGAAACTTTCTTCGGCACGTGGTTGGCTCGGTGACAAGGGGATTGTTTGCCTCGGGACGTGGAGCGGTTCGGCACGGGACGTGGAGCAGCTCGGAAGACGGTGCGGTACACCTTGCCTGGACCAAGGCAAGGTTCTGGGTATGTAATTTAGAAGCTTTCTTTTAATTATGTCGCAGTAGCTTAGATCCTTCTTGAGGTGGTCAGATCCACCTCAAGTTTGCATAGATCCTGGCTACAGGTCTTGATTTTCCTTGGGACTTCGTTAAAAAGTTTAACGATTTTCTTCCACTGTGTTTTCTTTTGCCTCTATTGTTCGTCTAACTTAGGACGGGCATAGAGATTTGTGCCCTGAGGGTCCATCAAAACCCAACATGAGCTTCATCCAACAGATCCTCTCTGATGGCGCCAGATGGTACACAAATCCGGTCTTCAAACCTCAGGGATCCATCTGCATGAATCTTAAACTCTGGCCTCTGGCCTGTTATTACTAGGTCTTTGATCTTCCGCAGCTTCTCATCGTCCATCTGAGCTGTCTTGATCCTCTCCACCAATGTCGACTGGATGTGCATGCCCATTAAAGATGCAGTCATCCCTGGTAGAATCACTTCTATACCCATGTCCCGGATCTCTTGCTGCAACCTCCACTGAGTCGTGAGCGGCATCACCGCTGGTAGACGACTCAACGCATCAGGTACGACATTGACCTTCCCAGGATGGTACTGAAGGTCAATATCATAATCTGCTATGAGCTCGACCCATCGTCTCTGACGCATGTTGAGCTCCTTCTGAGTGAAGAGATACTTCATACTCTAATGATCCGAGAACTCCTTCATGTGCTCCCCCAATAGGAAGTGCCTCCAAATCTTCAATGCAAAAATCACTGCTACCAACTCAAGATCATGGGTGGGGCAGTTCTTCTCATGGATCTTTAACTGCGTGGATGTGATGTCCCCCGCGTTTACGCGCGTCAGATGTGTGCAATATATGATTAGGGGCGTGAGATTTAAATATTTATAACCGCAAGCGCACTGTGTGTAGTGTGGCTTGGGGGTCGAACTCAGGGAGGCATGGTTGTGCTTGTGTCAAGAAGGATCGGATTCACCCCATGGGCGAGCTAGCCCGAATCGAATGATGGGTTGTCACAGAAAATGGAATGCGAGGGATAAACAATATGAAGGGAAACCCGGGACTTCAGTTTCCACCCTATCGTGCGATTCTCGCCGATACGGCCTACGGGTAGGATAACGATCGGAATTAGGGTCTAAAGGTGAGACGTTGCCTCTAAGAGTGATACCAGCATCCCATGGGCCCGATATTCCGGTCGGTGCCTAGGATGATACGCCGGACTTCCCGGGTTCGGTCAGTGGGCATTCCCATGTCCATTAACACTGACCGACTTCGGGAGCACTAAGCTCGCAACGATAACTCCCAACGTCTCGTCCTGCCGCTCCCGCGCGCTAGGATTCGACGTCTACGCTAAGGGTGTGAGCTATGGCTAGGGGGTCAACTGCCAAGTTTATTCCTCCTTGGCCCAACGGTCAAAGGTGGTCTTTTTCCCGCCGATGACAATAAAACACCCCGCGTAACCGATAGATTCCTAATCCCTATCGATTTCCTAGTCCTATGGACGCATCGGGGAGAACCCACGAAGGGGTTTCCACCAAAATCCCAGATTTGGGAACTACTCACATATATTTACTTAAAAGCAATCTAAACCAAAATCGACCGTTAAAACATGATCAAGCGATTGAAAAGCAGTAAGAGCAATGCTAATAACACTATATTAAAGTTTGGTAAAGATTGGAAAACTTACAAATATCTGAAACATTACAGCCATCAAGAGAGAGAAAAACAGCAAAAAATAACCACTCCTGTTTCTGGAAAACCCAGGGGTCCTATATATAGAATACGATATCACCCGATCGGTTGAAAAGTCAACCGATCGGGTGACCTGCTTCGTTCTTCGACAGCTCAGCATGGGACTTCACCCGGTCATACAACACGGACGGTTGAGGGTTGAAGCTGACCGGTTGGATCTTCGTGCCGTCGGGTGAACCGGTCGGTTGATCTCTCCGTGTCTTGGCTTCGGAGAATTGGCTACAAGTGAACCGATCGGGTGAAGGTCACCCGATCGGTTGGCATTCAGCATCAAATTCAAGAGAGTTGGGGCGTGTGAACCGGTCTCTGAACCGACCGGGTGACTTTCTGACCGCTCCAGCTTGTGTCTGGGTGGTGCACGTGTGCATCACCCGATCGGTTGGAAGTGACCAACCGGTCGGGTGAGGGGCTGAAAGATACTATCTTCATCGTTTGACCCCCTGGATCACGCGTGACTCCTCCCGTTGCTCCGGGGACTCACGATATCTTCGTTATATGTCCCCCACTCAGGTGTCACGCCCCGGAGACGTGAGAAGGTCCGCTCAGACTTGGAGCTGTGAGGCTCCAGTCTGTAAAGCGTCTGGATTTAAACCGAGTAGAGGTCCCTGCAAGTGCGATACAGAACAAAAATAATAATAAGGAGAGAGACATAAAATAATCAATCTCGGAATGTCCAAAATAAGTTTCAACATCACAGACAAGCCACCAGACTAAAAAGAAGAGTCTAAAAGAGAAGTACAAGAGTTTGAAAGGAGGCCTAAGGCATGGCCGACATAATACATAGAATCAACAAGAAAAAAGAGGTGCTACGCACCGACAGCCTAACAACGACTAAGCAGAAAACAACAGCAAAAAGGAGCTCTAGGACTGGTCCCCAATTTCCTCGAACTCGACACCTGCAACCTGTTCGTCCTCGACGACCAACTCTGGCTCACAATCTAACATGTGACACCCAAAAGAGAAAAGGGGTACATGTCAGCAAGTCTACTAGAGACTTGTGCAAGGAAACTGAAGGTAAAGCAAAGCAACCTAGCAGTTCTAGCATGATGCAATGATATGGCAGTTAAAGTATGAGTGCAACAGGTAAAGTAAAGTACAACAACAAGTACAAGAGGACACTGGCATGGCATGGCAAGAGTATAAAACTACTAACAATCACAAGTCACGTTTTCATGTCGTGCACAGAGTTCACGCATTACAGCTGAAGTGGTTGTACGGGCACACTTCTACGCTGAGTGGTCGCTCAACCCTACCACTTCTATGCTGAGTGGTCGCTCAACCCTACCCCTCCACGTGTATCGAGACAGGGCCTTACCCCCGAACATGAATGCTCGCTTCTAGATCACGAGCCAGGAAGTGTTTTTCAATATGGCATAGGGGTGCACCTAGCCTCAACAAGCAAGTACAAGTATAGTAGCGTGTGCTCCGAATGCAACAATCAGACATGGATGGCATGACATGGCAAGATGTAATTTAAATGCGTACAGTAAAAGAATTTAGACATGGCAGTTACGACTGCATGGGTGACATGGCAGCAAAAACAAAATAGATAAAAGGGGTTGGATCTAGCTCCGTTGTCAAGCTAGATCAAATGAGGTGACGGACCTAGTTTCGTTGTCAAACTAGATCAAATAGGTGTCTAGGCAGCTATCATTTTACTGCCTAGTCTCTTTTACCCTACGGTACAAAAGTGGCCTAAGACACGGCCTAAACAAGCAACGGGCAAGTTTCACTTGCTTGAAATACGTGTTGATATCACAATTCTCAAAGTCCAAATCAAAGATTCACAACGTCCAGAGCTCCCACGTTCAGTCCAACAATCAGCCTACAGTCCCGTATTGTTAAGTTGGATTATTGAGTTACAAAGCAGTAAAATAATTGTTTTTAATCTTGAATTAACATGCGGTTGTTGGGGTTCCTACGGTGCAGATCTTACCTCAACACGACGCCAGAGCTACCCTGGCGTCGGGTAGCGACGCCAGGGGGGTTGGATTCCGGTATCGTGTAAGGTAACGGCGACGGCTCGAAAACGGTAATTGGTCACGAAGAAGAATGTATTATGTCTGCGACATGGATTTATAAAACATCAAGGTAAGTAATTAACTAAGTACGCTAATATTACCCTAACTTATACTACAATACTTATGTATTATAAGGTATGTATAAGTATACAGCTTATGTGTTCTTAGGGTATGGTCATACATCTAAACTAAATATTAACATGATAAAGAAAAATATGTGAAATACTGTTACCATGGTGAGTTCATTATACCGTTCACCCATTGATGTTACTGTTATAACATTATATACAATAATAGAAACATTAACTTGGTATAATAGAATATTGCAGAGTACGGTTACTACAATAACATATATATATATATATAATTACCCTATTGTACTAGTCACTCATTTCATACTGCCAAGTACTAACCATTTCGAAATAAACCCTCAAAAGAGAAACTTACCCAGATAAGCTCTGTCCCTTCCTACTCTTCTTCTCCCTAGCTCTTCCATTATCCTCCTATCATTACTTTCTCTTGCAGGGGGATATAAAGTTCAGGGACGGCAGCAACAAGGAGGAGCGGCGCACGGATCAGGGCGGAAGATAAGTAGGGGAGGACGACGACTTGGGGCAGCGGCGCGATGCCGGTGGTGAGGTGGAGAGGCGATGGGCTGAGGGGAGGTTGCGGTGTCGGAAATGTCGAAGGTCGCAGGGCCGAGGGATGAGCGAGACAGGGGAAGACAGGGGAGACAAGGGAGAAGCTCGGGGTCGACCAAGTCCGGAGGAGGAGCACCGGCGTGCCGTGCTTCTCTGCGTGTCACGGAGGGGCACTGCGAGCTCGCCTGCAGGCGGAGGAGACGAGCGCCGCGAGGCTTCCGGCGGCCTTCGTCGCGTCTGGGCGGTTGCTGATCGCGGCAGCGGCTAACGGCGGAGATCCGGTGGGGATCACGGTGGGTTAGGCGGTCGGGGCTGCTATTTCGCTTTGGGCGCTTGGAGATTCTCGCGATCGGAGAGGGGAGAAGAAGGGACAGGGCGGCGGCTTAAGTTTTGGATAGCAAAGAGCAAAAAAACTTAGGTTGCTTTAATAAATAGGGTAGGGTATGGCAACATCACGTGGGGTGAGTGTGTCCTAGGTCTAGTTAGCTGGGTTAGGGTTTATTATTATTTTATAATTGTGATGAGTGTGTGCGTGCAGCACGTGAATGCATTTCTATAGGTTAAGGTTGTCTATTTATTTCTTTCAACAAAAGTCTCTCTCTCTCTCTCTCCACTGAGGTGTGCGTGTGTGTGCTCCTCTAACCGGGTTTGGCCTAGACTCAAACAAGAGGGCTAAGGATTATAGGAATTAGGATTAGAAAAAGGATGAAATCGCATTAATAGTATTAATAGAGATTAGTATTAATTTGTTTAATTAGGGAAAAATCACAAAACCTAGGGTTTAAATAAAATAGATTGTGAGGAAAAGCGAAAGTGGGCCAAACGGAGCCCAAAAATTATAAGATAAATACTGGGGTGACCATACCGACGAGAGAAACACAACTAAGAAGACAGATCACAATTTCGACAACGAGAAACGAAACTAAAAAATAAAAACGTCTCACGACAAAAATGGAAATCACGACGCCTCTGCGAACAAAGTCAAATCACGGGAGAACGACCCGTGAAATGACGTTCCAAAATAAATCCACAATTTAATATTCTTCGAGAGGGTCACAACGACATATCTCACTATAGGGTTCGGATACAGACAAGGTCTAAAATAAATACGTGCATGAACAAGACTACGTGCACGTAAAGCGTACATAGGATACGGGGTCCAAGGGCGACGGTAATTCTAAGTTGGGCTCACGTCGGAGTTGGCTTGCTAAGGATGCAACCAAGGTGCTACGGCCCTATCGACTCAACAACACAACTCACATACAAAGCAACAAAACCAATCAGATACCCGAAATTGCTATACGCACAGTCGTATAACAAATAGTGGGTACCGGCCGTAACATCCTACCCACCTTAGAATAAAGTCCGTCCTCGGACTTTCTAACTATAAATATATCTCTAGCCAGACTAGTAGCTATCCCTATCACATCTCGCTATAATTCAAACCAGGTATAGTCATTACAAGTGCTTATATATATGCACTAGGTAGTCAAACATTAACACCACTATCATGTATTTATTCACGCACATTATACTCTTATATTTATCATAGCCAGCCAAATTCATACACATATTTCAATCATTCATATAGTCACATACATCCTTATATAACTATTAAACACTTATTACATACCATGGTGCACATACTCACAACCAATCAAATAAATAGTTCACACCAGCAAATACAATCGCAGTACTTCACGCATAGATAACTACCTATGCACAAAACGAACATGGGTATACTACTCCCTAATATTTCCTAGTATACACCCAATACCAAACACATCAACACAAGTAACCACACCACTCAATATTAAACCTTGTTATTATATCTAAGATACACTTACCTCTAGTATAATTTCACAATTATATAGTCATTCAAATGCATGAAAATATTTCACCATAGATTCACATCACATACGGTCCTATAACTATATTTACGACACGCCACACACACCATAGTCACCAACACCTATAACTAAGCACATACTTACCCATGCATGGTGCACACCCACACACGCTAACATTTCATTTATATGTACCAATCATACCATTATATACTCAGCACATCTACACACCTAGTTTAGCTAGCACACAACGTTCACACAAGCAAGTCCTTAGTAAATAACTATACCACATGACCAACACCTATAACTATATACTGGAATAGCGACCCACAATCATGTGCGTAACACGACCAGGCACAAACAATCCTATCACTTTACATACATCACCCATCACTATATTCATGGTATTACACGCAACCACAAATCTAAGTAACAATATACTTAGAGTATACCCACTCAAGCTTGAGTGAGACTCAAAACACATATCAAAATACTCTATATACATAACACGGTGTTTATACCTATACCTATACCACTCCAATGTATACACATCTACCAACATAACTATATACACACCATAATGTCAATCACACTTAATATTTAGTCAGGTAACACCCACATAGTTCAATCACTTATATACCATAAAAATATTACAGACATCAGCACACGTATAATTATAATACCCTCCCTAATACATGTATTCATTGTATAGTCACCCACATGTAACATATATGTTCACACCAAATCCATCTACATATAATTAGTATACCAACACATCTACTATCCATACATAGAAAAGATATGCAATAGTCGTGTATATCTCATGGTATACACGCACACGCACAACACCTCGTAAAGGCAAGCAATACCAAACAAAATTACATTCCTATTACCACACGTACATCACATATATACTTATGCAGCAAATACATAACTACTTTCATTTAAGCACAATACATATCTACGTACGAGCACACACTCACATATACTAACATATAGGTCAAATAATAAGCATGCACATTTACTACAAGTACCCTAGTATCATTATACCTATTATACACACAACTTTACCAACATATTATTTCAACCATTATTAAGTATCTCCAACTACATACACCCCCCGTAGATATTCCCAACTCTAATTCTTATATACACAGACATCCCTAGAGTGGTATGGCTACCCGCACATATATAATAACACCACCGTATGTACAACTTCACACTTATATCACGAATAACACTGATTATGCATACATAATACAAGAGTCAATTATTAATATCCTAAGGGTAGCACGCTCATACGAGTCCACACACTCTACATATATGCATACACTACAGCGACATAACAACTTATACTAATGGGCCCACCAAATTATACTAAGATTAACGTAGACACCAGCAAACACTAATGTGATAGCTAAACAATAGTGAGGAAACCGAATTCGAAATTGAAATGGAACAAGATCGGGATGAACGGGTTCAGATGAGGCGACATACAAGGGATTAGCTTGGTTGGGTGGAACAAAGTATAATTCAGAAAATCAAGTAGAGAAGAAAGATATAAAATACGAAGTAATGATATACTAAAATGTAAGTTATAAAATAAAAATATAACAACATCCTTATAAAACGTAGAAGGGTAACACGAAAGTTAATTCACGACATAAGGATTAGACGTAGAATAATGAGTATGGATGTGAATGAGTTATTTTGCAATTGGAGATAAATTTAAATGGAGATAGTATTTTACAAAAATTTGAAGTAGGAAAATAATGAGTATAAAATCGACACGCTGAAAGCTGAAGTCCCATGTAACTTAGAAAAATGTATTAAAGGTAAGCGTGATGAGTTATTCGAATAAGTTTCAATGGCATAATTAAGAAAAGAAAATTGTAAATCGAATTATGGAATATAGACGTACAGTTCAGAATAAAATTAGTATATAAAAAAGGGACAATGAATTTATATATGTATGAAAAGTATATGCTGGAAAAACATTATAAACTAGTAATCAAAAATCGCGACAAATGTTTTGAATTTCAAAAATGAGTTTAAGTCAACGGAAGGGTATGAAGTCTAAGATTATATATATATATATTAAAAAATTTCGAACAAGTTTAAACTTAGCGAATGAGGAAAATTGAAAATACTTTCAGGAGATTCAAGATTTGTAACGAAGAGGTTCGAAAATTAACGATGATCGTCATGAGGCGATCGCGTGAATCAAGGGCAAGGAAATATGGTCGCATGATCGAAACATAAATATGCCTAGGATTTGACTCATGAAAAGCTACGGGGAACTCCTACGGTCGACCAACTAAAGATTAGGAACTTAGTGCCAAGACTTTCTAAGGAACTAGACTATAATGAACTGCATTCAGCTTGGCCCGAAATCGATGAACTCAAGCGAACGACTAAAGAAATTCTAGAAGTCTAATTTGGCCAGAGTTAGGCAAGAACCACTCAGGTAATTCCTAAGACGATTAAATCAATTCTTAACATGGAGTCTAACTAACAATCATGGACCTCTAACTAGCAAGCACAGACGTCTAACTAAGTCCTCTTACCACCTAGTGGCATAGAAAAACGATTGGAACTAGGCTCAAGGCTTATGACTCGGATGTTGCAATTTATTTAATGGACATTCCATAATTATTATCGTTGTTCCGATAGTTCGCAGTTGCAAGACGGACCTGCATGGGCCACCAACAAAACCTGTCACGCCCCGCTTCCCTAAAATGGAGGCGAGACGTGAGAAGGTCCGCTCAGACTTGGAGCTGTGAGGCTCCAGTCTGTAAAGCGTCTGGATTTGAACCGAGTAGAGGTCCCTGCAAGTGTGATACGGAACAAAAATAATAATAAGGAGAGAGACATAAAATAATCAATCTCGGACTGTCCAAAATAAGTTTCAACATCACAGACATGCCACCAGGCTAAAAAGAAGAGTCTAAAAGAGAAGTACAAGAGTCTGAAAGGATGCCTAAGGCATGGCCGACATAATACATAGAATCAACAAGAAAAGAGAGGTGCTACGCACCGACAGCCTAACAACGACTAAGCAGAAAACAACAATAGCAAGAAGGAGCTCTAGGACTGGTCCCCAATTTTCTCGAACTCGACACCTGTAACCTGTTCGTCCTCGACGACCAACTCTGGCTCACAATCTAACATATGACACCCAAAAGAGAAAAGGGGCACATGTCAGCAAGTCTGCTAGAGACTTGTGCAAGGAAACTGAAGGTAAAGCAAAGCAACCTAGCAGTTCTAGCATGATGCAATGACATGGCAGTTAAAGTATGAGTGCAACAGGTAAAGTAAAGTACAACAACAAGTACAAGAGGACACTGGCATGGCATGGCAAGAGTATCAAACTACTAACAATCACAAGTCACGTTTTCATGTCGTGCACAGAGTTCACGCCTTACAGCTGAAGTGGCTGTACGTGCACACTTCTACACTGAGTGGTCGCTCAACCCTACCCCTCCACGTGTATCGAGCCAGGGCCTTACCCCCGAACATGAATGCTCGCTTCTAGATCACGAGCCAGGAAGTGTTTTTCAATATGGCATAGGGGTGCACCTAGCCTCAACAAGCAAGTACAAGTATAGTAGCGTGTGCTCCGAATGCAACAATCAGACATGGATGGCATGACATGGCAAGCTGTAATTTAAATGCGTACAGTTAAAGAATTTAGACATGGCAGTTACGAATGCATGGGTGACATGGCAGCACAAACAAAATAGATAAAAGGGGTTGGATCTAGCTTCATTGTCAAGCTAGATCAAATGAGGTGACAGACCTAGTTTCGTTGTCAAACTAGATCAAATAGGCATCTAGGCAGCTATCATTTCACTGCCTAGTCTCTTTTACGCTACGGTACAAAAGTGGCCTAAGACACGGCCTAAACAAGCAACGGGCAAGTTTCACTTGCCTGAAATACGTGTTGATGTCACAATTCTCAAAGTCCAAATCAAAGATTCACAACGTCCAGAGCTCCCATGCTCAATCCAACAATCAGCCTACAGTCCCATATTGTTAAGTTGGATTAGTGAGTTACAAAGCAGTAAAATAATTGTTTTTAATCTTGAATTAACATGCGGTTGTTGGGGTTCCTACGGTGCAGATCTTACCTCAACACGACGCCAGAGCTACACTGGCGTCGGGTAGCGACGCCAGGGGGGTTGGATTCCGGTATCGTGTAAGGTAACGGCGACGGCTCGGAAACGGTAATTGGTCACGAAGAAGAATGTATTATGTCTGCGACATGGATTTATAAAACATCAAGGTAAGTAATTAACTAAGTACGCTAATATTACCCTAACTTATACTACAATACTTATGTATTATAAGGTATGTATAAGTATACAGCTTATGTGTTCTTAGGGTATGGTCATACATCTAAACTAAATATTAACATGATAAAGAAAAATATGTGAAATACTGTTACCATGGTGAGTTCATTATACCGTTCACCCATTGATGTTACTGTTATAACATTATATACAATAATAGAAACATTAACTTGGTATAATAGAATATTGCAGAGTACGGTTACTACAATAACATATATATATATATATATATATATATATATATATATATATATATATATATATAATTACCCTATTGTACTAGTCACTCATTTCATACTGCCAAGTACTAACCATTTCGAAATAAACCCTCAAAAGAGAAACTTACCCAGATAAGCTCTGTCCCTTCCTACTCTTCTTCTCCCTAGCTCTTCCATTATCCTCCTATCATTACTTTCTCTTGCAGGGGGAGATAAAGTTCAGGGACGGCAGCAACAAGGAGGAGCGGCGCACGGATCAGGGCGGAAGATAAGTAGGGGAGGACGGCGACTTGGGGCAGCGGCGCGATGCCGGTGGTGAGGTGGAGAGGCGATGGGCTGAGGGGAGGTTGCGGTGTCAGAAATGTCGAAGGTCGCAGGGCCGAGGGATGAGCGAGACAGGGGAAGACAGGGGAGACAGGGGAGAAGCTCGGGGTCGACCAAGTCCGGAGGAGGAGCACCGGCGTGCCGTGCTGCTCTGCGTGTCACGGAGGGGCACTGCGAGCTCACCTGCAGGCGGAGGAGACGAGCGCCGCGAGGCTTCCGGCGGCCTTCGTCGCGTCTGGGCGGCTGCTGATCGTGGCAGCGGCTAACGGCGGAGATCTGGTGGGGATCACGACGGGTTAGGCGGTCGGGGCTGCTGTTTCGCTTTGGGCGCTTGGAGATTCTCGCGATCGGAGAGGGGAGAAGAAGGGACAGGGCGACGGCTTAAGTTTTGGATAGCAGAGAGCAAAAAAACTTAGGTTGCTTTAATAAATAGGGTAGGGTATGGCAACATCACGTGGGGTGAGTGTGTCCTAGGTCTAGCTAGCTGGGTTAGGGTTTATTATTATTTTATAATTGTGATGAGTGTGTGCGTGCAGCACGTGAAGGCATTTCTATAGGTTAAAGTTGTCTATTTATTTCTTTCAACAAAAGTCTCTCTCTCTCCACTGAGGTGTGCGTGTGTGTGTGCTCCTCTAACCGGGTTTGGCCTAGACTCAAACAAGAGGGCTAAGGATTATAGGAATTAGGATTAGAAAAGGGATGAAATCTCATTAATAGTATTAATAGAGATTAGTATTAATTTGTTTAATTAGGGAAAAATCACAAAACCTAGGGTTTAAATAAAATAGATTGTGAGGAAAAGCGAAAGTGGGCCAAACGGAGCCCAAAAATTGTAAGATAAATACTGGGGTGACTGTAGCGACAAGAGAAACACAACTAAGAAGACAGATCACAATTTCGACAACGAGAAACGAAACTAAAAAATAAAAACGTCTCACGACAAAAATGGAAATCACGACGCCTCTGTGAACAAAGTCAAATCGCGGGAGAACGACCCGTGAAATGACGTTCCAAAATAAATCCACAATTTAATATTCTTCGAGACGGTCACAACGGCATATCTCACTATAGGGTTCGGATACAGACAAGGTCTAAAATAAATACGTGCATGAACAAGACTACGTGCACGTAAAGCGTACATAGGATACAGGGTCCAAGGGTGACGGTAATTCTAAGTTGGGCTCACGTCGGAGTTGGCTTGCTAAGGATGCAACCAAGGTGCTATGGCCCTATCGAGTCAACAACACGACTCACATACAAAGCAACAAAACCAATCAGGTACCCAAAATTGCTATACGCACAGTCGTATAACGAATAGTGGGTACCGGCCGTTACAGCCAGTAAACTCCTGCAAAATACAAAAAACACGGAAAAGTGAAAGAAAATAAGAAAACACGAGAAAACGAATACAAGACGGCGGAAAATAGCGGAAAACACAAAAGAAGATGTGCGTGAATATATGAAATATAAAGCACGTCAAAATCCCCCAAGCTGAACCATTCCTCGTCCTCGAGGAAGATGAGTGAGAGTAGGAGCTCGGAGGGAGAAAATAGAGAGGAAGAGAGGAAAGGAGAAAACAAAAAATCCTAAATCGTCCGTCAGAGCCAGCAAAATCAAAAACACACACACCAAGCAAGCATACGGCAAATCACAACACTAAACCGAGGAATACTAGTCCAGACAAGTGCCGTGGGCCCACGCCGTGAAGCGCGAGTGAGTGTGGTCGTGTGCTAGAAGTCGGTGTCACAATCTACATCGTGCAATAAGCTCCATATACACAAATCCAAGAAATGACCCAAATATCGATTCGATTTAGAAATAGCGGTGAATATATGGCTCAAGCATGCAAGAGAAGAGTATGAGAATAGAAATGCATCATGTGTCATGGACTCCACAGCTAGGGGCTCGGACATCACCACACTATCACCTAGATAATAGCTAGAAATTCCCTATTCCAAGTGTTTTCGAAAGCGATGGGGGTTGAGATGATGTGGAGTAGAACACTCGGTGCAAATTCTCGTCTTCTCTTTATTCTCGGTAAGTAGGAAAATATTCACACTCATATATTTTTTTTATATATGTATTTTTTTGGCGTTTTGGCTATACAATTTGTCACGCCCCGCTTCCCTAAAATGGAGGCGAGACGTGAAAAGGTCCGCACGAGAGTGGAGCTGTGAAGCCCCAAACCCGATAAGCGTCAATAAAACATAAGCAGTTCCCTGTAACCACAAACGGAACAACAATAATAACACAAGGAGAGACAGAAATAAAATCTCCAATCTCAGAATTTGTCCAACATTAAAATTAAGTTCAACATCCAGAAAAGCCACCAGGCTAAAAGAAAGAGTCTAAAGGCCCAGAACAAGGCCAACAAGGACAAACATAACAAAGTATTGGTGCCACGCACCGACAACAAAACAGTCTAAACAACAACACAAACAGTCTCTACGACTGATCGCCCGTGTCCACGAAGTCCTCGTCAAACACAGGCCCGGACTCGGCGTCCGCAAACACCTCGTCCTCAACAATGAACTCAGGCTCAGGATCTAACATGTGTCACCCAAAAGAGTAAAGGGGCACATGTCAGCAAGTCTAAAAGACTTGGGCAAGGAAACTGAAAGTAAGGTAAACTAACAACCTAGCAGTTATAGTATGATGCATGACATGGCAAGTATAGTATGGAAGTGACAAGTAAAGGGAAGTACAAGTAGCAAGTAGCAAGTATGTCATGGATAACAAGTTTTACAAGTAAAACACGGACAAGTACAAGTCAAGTGGTTCACGCCAAGTGATCACGTCAAGTAAACACATCGAGTAGACAAGTTGTGCACAGAGATTTCGTCTGCTGGCTAGAGTGGCTGATCGGGCCAACTCGTAAGCTCAGGTGACCGCTTATCCCTACCCCTCCATGTGTATCGAATCCCTACCCCTCCATGTGTATCGAGCCAGGGCATTACCCCGAACACGGAATGCTCGCTTCTGGGTCACGAGCCAGGAAGTGTATTTAACACGTATGGCGTAGGGTTATGCCTGCAACGCAGGTGCCTAGCCGGAAACAAGTAGATCGGCCATTGGCTATCAACCAACTCACGTGGCCCGCTTTTGGAACACGAGCCAGGAAACACAAGTATTGTAGCGTGTGCTACGAATGCGACATTCAACATGGATAGCATGGATGACAATTAATTCGTGTACCGTTAATTAAAATTAAACATGACATGGTAGTTATGCAACATGATAAATGACGGATCTAGCTTTTTTGTCAAGCTAGTTCCTGAAATTGCGCCTAGGCGAGTATCATTTCGTCGCCTAGTCTCTTTTACGCCTACAACAAGCAAATGGCCTAAGACATGGCCCAAAACCCTAAGTGGCAAGTTTCACTTGCCTAGCACCGAGGATGACGATCACGTAGGTTCGTCTCACAGACGCTAATCTACAGGGAAGAGGTCGCTGTCATGGCAAAACAACATTAGAACAACATCCAACCTAGTTTTATTAGGGTTTTACAAAAACACAAATGGGTTATGAGAATATTATAGAATCGAGTTATTACCGAATCGTTAGTGGAAGAACGATGCCGAGCAAGCATGGCGACGGAAGAAACGATCCAGGGAACCTACGGTTCAGATCTAGAAATGGGGAGAAAATCTGGAGAAATGGGGTTTTGGGGATTTTTGAGGGTTTTCCGGTGACCTAGAGGTGGTGGCCGGCCAAAATGGAGAGTGAGAGGAGCTCTTGATGAAGGAGGAGGGCTAGGGTTAGATGGATGATGATTTGGGGAAGAAAGAGGCTCAGGAGAAATGAAAGAAGAAAAGAAAAACATTTGGGGGGTTTAAATAGGAAGAGCTGGCGGCTGCCCAGAAATTAGGGTTTCGACACTGATTAATCGGTCAAAGAGCAACCTCTGACCGACTAGTTTGGAAACTAGTCGGTCGGTTGACCAACGCAGACCGACTAAGTGTAAACAGTAACTCCTGACGAAAAATAGGATTTAGATTTAGTCGGTCAAAGAACAACTACTGACCAACTAGTTTCTCATCTAGTCGGTCGACGAACGTTCTTAGACCGACTAAGAATGAATAGTACTTGGTATCAAAAATGATCATAGAGCTAGTTGGTTAAAGAACGATTGCTGACCGACTAGTTTGCAACCTAGTCGGTCGACAAATGTTCTTAGACCGACTAACAATAAACAGTAACTCCTGAATAATTATCAAAGCCCACTAGTCGGTCCATGAAGGTCTGCCGACCGACTAAATCGTCATCTAGTTGGTCGGTTCCCCTTCTTGTACCGGCTAACGTGCACTGAAAGTTCTGAAATGGAGCGCGAAGCTCCGGGATCGATTCCTAAGGCTCCTAGGCTTGATCTAACAATAAGATATGACCGATATGAAGCCCGTCACGAATGACTTACTCCGAAATCGACGATCAACGGAAGAAGCTAGGAAAACACGACGAAACGAACGAAAATGAAAACTACGGAGACGGAGAAAGGAAATCACAACCAAAGAGAAGGCAACCAAATATATATATAATCTATACAAGAAAACCAGTCGTTACATCCTCCCCAACTTAAGAAAAATTCCGCCCTCGAAATTTCCCAACACTCACGTGTCCGGGAACAAAAGTGGGTAACGCTCTCGCATCTCATCCTCGTTCTCCCAAGTAGACTCTCCTGGCGAGCCGTGTCGCCACATCACCCTCACAAGATTGACAACCTTGTTCCAAAGTGACTTCTGACGCCTGTCCAGAATCTGCACTGGCTGCTGGTCATACGTCATATCAGGACGAACGGTAATCTCCGAGAAATCCACAGCATGAGATGGATCGCTAATGTATCGACGAAGCTGCGACACATGGAAAACATTGTGAACTCCTTCCAAAGATGGCGGCAAGGCTAAGCGGTAGGCTACCTCACCAACTTTCTCCAGAATGTCAACCGGTCCAATGTATCGTGGGCTCAACTTCCCTCGCTTCCCAAAGCGAATCACTCCACGATTCGGGGAAATCCTCAGAAACACATGATCCCCAGGCTGAAACTCCAAAGGACGACGTTTAGCATCTGTCCAATGCTTAAACGGTCCTGAGCAATCATCAACCTCTCCTGAATGTTCCTGACAACATCCACGGCCTCCACAATCTTCTCAGGTCCCAACAGCTCCCGGTCACCAACGTCATCCCAACTCAATGGCGATCGACATTTCCTCCCATACAGCGCGGCAAAAGGCGTCATGCTAATACTCGCCTAGAAGCTGTTGTTGTAAGAGAACTCTACCAGATGTAGATGGTCCTCCCACGAACCCTTGAAATCCAACATGCACGCCCTCAGCATGTTCTCCAAGATCTGAATCGTCCTCTCAGACTGGCCATCCGTCTGTGGATGGTATGCTATGCTGAAACTCAGACGCGTACCCAAACTCTTCTGCAAACTCTGCCAGAACTGAGATGTGAACCTCGTGTCTCTGTCCGACACGATACTCACAGGGACTCTGTGAAGTCGTATGACCTCCTACAAGATTCACGTCACATCACTATCTAAACTAGGAAAAAGGAAATAGAAACGGAGAGTAAAAGAATTTACCTCCATATATCTCCTCGCTAGCGCCTCAGTGGACTGTCCCACTCGGAACGGAATAAAGTGCACGGATTTGGTCAATCGATCTACGATCACCCAAATCGCGTCATTCTGCTTCGGACTCTGAGGTAGTCCAGTCACGAAATCCATAGTGATGTGTTGCCACTTCCACTCCGGAATCGGATGCGGTTGTAGCAACCCGGCCGTACGCTGATGCTCCACCTTCACTTGCTGGCAAACCAAACACTTGGCTACACTCTGAGCCACACTCCTCTTCATGCCATGCCACCAATAGTTCAGACGAAGATCCTTGTACATCTTGGTCCCACCAGGATGCACAGAATACGGCGAACTATGTGCCTCCACCATCAACTCCTCTCTGGTATCCCCAGCTGGCACACACAACCTAGCTCCAAACCTCAGCGAGAATTCCTCATGAATCAAAAAGTTAGTCCGTAGACCGGCTTCCACCTGCTCCCGAATCTTCACCAGCTTCGGATCCTCAGCCTGGCCAGCTTTGATCCGATCCACAATCGTCGACTGAATCTGCATACTCATCAACGAAGAAGCCTCCCCAGGAAGAACAATCTCCACACCAGACTCGTAAAAATCCTGCTGCAATCTCCACTGCGAGGTCAAAATCATCACCGCTGGAAGCCTACTCAGCGCATCAGGAACCACATTCACCTTGCAAGGGTGATACTGCAAATCAATCTCATAATCCGCCATGAGCTCCAACCATCGACGCTGTCGCATGTTGAGCTCCTTCTGAGTGAAAATATACTTCAAGCTTTTGTGATCGGTGAAGATCTTCACTTTCTCACTCAGCAGGAAGTGCCTCCAAATCTTGAGCGCAAACACAACAGCAGCCAACTCCAAGTCATGCGTCGGGTAATTCTTCTTATAAGTCTTGAGCTGACGCGAAGCATACACCATAACATGCCCGTGCTGATGCAACACACAACCGAGACCCTTGCCATAAGCATCGCAAAAGATCTCAAATCCACCGCTGCGATCAGGCACAACAAGAATAGGGGCAGTCGTCAATCTCTCCCTCAGAACACCAAAAGCATTCTCACAATCACCCGACCAAACAAAAGGTACATCCTTCCGCGTCAATCTGGTCATCGGCTCGTCGATACGGGAAAAGTCCTTAATGAAACGCCGATAATAACCAGCAAGTCCAAGGAAACTCCAGATCTCAGACGCTGACTGCGGAACAGGCCACTCTCTGATGGCCCTGATCTTCTCGGGATCCACTGACATACCATCTCCAGTCACCACATGCCCGAGAAAAGCAACTCTGTCTAGCCAAAACTCGCACTTCGAAAACTTAGCATACAACCGATGCTTCCTTAAAATCTCCAACACCGTCCTCAAGTGCGAGGCATGCTCATCCTCCGACTTAGAATAGATCAGAATGTCGTCAATAAAGATAACGACAAACGTATCCAAAAAGTCGTAGAAGATCAGATTCATCATATTCATGAAAACTGCGGGTGCATTGGTTACACCGAAAGGCATAACCATAAACTCGTAGTGTCCATACTTCATCCTGAACGCTGTCTTCGAAACATCTTCCTTCTTCACCTTCAGCTGATGATAACCACTCCTCAAATCCAATTTAGAAAACACCCTTGATCCTCCAAGCTGATCAAAAATATCATCGATGCGAGGCAACGGGTATTTATTCTTGATGGTTACCGCATTCAGCTCCCGATAGTCCACGCACATGCGACACGGACCATCCTTCTTCTTCACCATCAGCACCGGTGCTCCCCACGGAGACACACTAGGGTTGATATAACCCTTCTGCAAAAGCTCATCCAGCTGCTTCCACAATTCCTCCAACTCAGCGGGTGCCATACGATAAGGCGCCTTCGAAATCGGCTGCGCTCCCGGAACAAGATCAATAGAAAATTCTAAAGCTCGATCAGGTGGCAATCCAGACATCTCCTCGGGGAAGACGTCATCAAAGTCCCGCACAACCGCTGGCCTCTCCAGCTCCATCTGCATAGCCACAAACTCCACCGGCCTGGCCCAAAATCTGACAGGACCAAGCGAACTGCTTCCATGACTGAACTCAAATACTGGATGTCCGGGAATCTCGAACACCACCTTCTACCTCCGACAGTCGATCATAGCATAGAAGCTCGCAAGCCAATCCATCCCAAGGACCGCATCATAGTTGATGATGTCGTGGACAATGAAATCAGCGTAAAGCTCATGTCCACAAACCACCAACGAGCAAGAATTGCAACCAAGATGCACCGAAACCATGCCATTCCCTGTAACGATATTCCAACTCTTGGAAAGAGTGGACGTCGACAAGGAATGCTTCCCCACGAAGCTCCGAGAAATAATGCACATCGATGCACCTGAGTCAAAGAGAACTCGTGCAGGAAACGTGCACACCAAAACCACACCTAACAAGCAACTTAACAATCAAACCCTAGTCTAGCAAACAATCATGTTCAAGCAAACAACATAATCTAACAATCAAAACTAGCTAGGAAAGTAACAGCTAGATTGAGGATTACCTGCGATAACCTTATCCACAGCCTCGCTCTCCACAGCGGTCATCAGAAAATCCTGCCTCCTCGGCGAAAAAGCCTGCTGAAAGGCCTGCCTCTGAGGGACAAGAGCTGCTCCACGACCGGCGGGAACAGACGCTCTCTGCTGCAACGGCTGTGCTGTAACAGGTGCCCTCCAAGGCTGCTTCGACCTCGGACAATCCTTCATGGTATGGGTAGGATCTCCACAGACAACACACTGGTCCAGGAATCTCCTACACTGATCCTTGATATGCCCGATCTTGCCGTAGAAATGGCAAGTCTTCTGAATAGGCCCTCCTGGCCTCTTGAACTGAGCTGGCTGATTAGGCTTGAAACCAGGCCTAACCACCGCTCTGGCCTGCTCCATAGGCCTCTTCCCAGCTCCAGAAACATGTCCCCTCCTCTGGCTCAGGTTCAGCTCCTGCCTCCTCGCAGCGACCAGAACCTTCTGATAAGAGTCCAGATCAGAGGAAGACACAAAACTCTAAAGCTCCAAAGCAAGCCCCTGCAGGAACCTCTGAGCCCTCTCATCAACATCATGCACCATCTTCGGTGCGAACCGACTCAGCCTAGTGAACTCTTGGTGGTTCTGGTCCACCGACGAGCTCCCTTGCTTCAGCTCAATAAAACGCTGTAGCATCTCCTTCCTAGCAGCCTTCGGAAAGAACTCCTCATCAAACCTGGACTTAAAGGTAGCCCAAGCTATCGGCTCCACCAGCATCTTCTCTTCCGCATCCCACTAGTTCCGAGCATTATCCTTGAGTTGCCTCTTCGCCAAATCAACCCATCCAGCTGGGCCGATCTTCGCCATCTTCAAATTATCCTCTATGTTCCGAATCCACTCATCGGCAGCCAGAGGACCCTCAGACCCATCAAAATAAGCGGGACCCAGCTCCCGAAATTGCTTCGCTCCCGGCTCGGAGCGAGGGGCATCCTGGATTGCCCGAGCAGCTCGAGCAAGTGGAGCATTCTGGACTTACAGGAGCACGCCCTGCTGCACTTGCATCATCTGAAGCATCATCCGCATCATCTCTCTATTGGTGGGTTCCCGCTCAGGCTCCTCGTCATGAGGGGGCGCACCATGACCGGCGCCCCGCTTGCGTCGCGGCGTCGCGGTGTCGTTTACCGCAAGTTTCACGGTTAGTGTAGGGTGCGGGAATATCGAACTCAGGGAGGCGAGGTTGTGCTTGGGTCAGGTAGGACCTGAATCACCCCATGGGGCGAGCTAGCCCGAATCGGTGGTTGGTTGTCACAGAAGGGAATAAAAGCGCAAGAACGAAAAGAAAGTAAACCCGGGACTTTGGTTTCCAACCCGACGAGAGACTCTCGCCGATACGGCCTACGGGTATGGATAGCGATCGGGATTAGGGTCTAATGGTGAGACGTTGCCTCTGAAAGTGGTACCGGCGTCCCATGGGCCCGATATTCCGGTCGGTGCCCAGGATGATACACCGGACTTCCCGGATTCGATCAGTGGGCACTCCCGTGTCCATTAACACTGATCGATCCCGGGAGCACTAAGTCCGCAACGATATCTCCCAACGTCTCATCCTGCCGCTCCCGCGTGCTAGGATTTGGCGTCTACGCTAAAGGCGTGAGCTATGGCTAGGGAGTCAACCGCCAAGTTTATTGCCCCTTGGCCCGACGGTCAAAGGCGGTCTTTTTCCCGTCGATGACAATGAAACACCCCGTGTAACCGTTAGATTCCTACTCCCTATCGATTTCCTAACCCTATGGACGCATCGGGAAGAGCCCCCGAAGGGGTTTCCACCAAAATCCCAGATTTGGGAACTACTCACAAAAATTCATGAAAAAGCAATCTAAATGAAATTTAACCGTTGAAATCATAATCGGACAATTGCAATGCGGAAGTAAAGGAGTAATAAAGACAATACTAAAATTTTAGAAAGATCTGAAAACTTACAAAAGAGTAACAATTACAGCCGTCACAAGGAAATAAAACAGTAGAAAAACAGCCACACCCGTTTCTGGAACCCTAGGGGTTCTATATATAGGCCGTCGCATCAACCGATCGGTTGACAAGTCAACCGATCGGTTGATCCGTTACAAATAAATATCAGAAAACGGCGAGTTTTCACCCGATCACATGAACCGATCGGGTGAGTTCTTGAGCGACCGGTTGGATCTTGGAGCGGTCGGGTGAATCGGCCGGTTCGACGTCCGTGTCTTCAGCTCATCTTTCTCAGCTACAGATGAACCGATCGGGTGAGAGTCACCCGATCGGTTGGCGCTTTGCTTCGAGAAAACAGAGAATAGCCCCCGCTGAACCGGTCTGTGAACCGGTCGGGTGACTTCGTTGTGAGCTGCGGCAGAGACCGGTTGGTGCACGCGTGCATCACCCGATCGGTTGGAGATGACCAACCGACCGGGTGAGGGGCTGAAAGATGAATACTTCGCCGTTTGACCCCCTGGATCACGCGTGACTTCTCCCGTTGCTCTGGGGACTTGGGATATCATCGTAAAACGTCCCCTACGTAGTCGAACTCCTGCAATCATGGACAAACAAAGAAAAGTGAAAGAAAACGGGAAAATATACGAAAATGAATAAGAGACGGTGGAAAACACGGAGAAACACAAAAGAAAACGTGCGTGAATATATGAAATATAAGCGCACGTCAAAATCCCCCAAGCTGAACTCTTCCTCGTCCTCGAGGAAGACGAGTGAGAGTAGGAGCTCGGAAGGGGAAAATAGAGAGGAAGAAAGAAAAAGAAAACTCTAGACCCTAGATCGCCCATCAGAGCCAACAAAATCAAAAACCACTCACCTAGCAAGCAAACGCCAAATCACACCACTAAACCTAGGAAAGCGAGTCCAAATAAGTGTCGTGGGTCCACGCAGTGAAGCGCGAGTGAGCGTGGTCGTGTGCTAGCAAATGGTGATGCTTTCTACGATGTGCTATGAGGCTCGATATACACAAATCCAAGATATGACCCAAAATATCGATCCGAATTGAATTAAGCAGCGAATATAAGTTTAAGCATGCATGAGAAGAGTTAGAATAGAAGCGTATCATGCATCGGGGACTCCACAACTAGGGTTAAGGAAATCACGCCACTATAGCCTAGATACTAGCTAAAAAGTTCCCAAGCCAAGTGTTTTCGATAACGACGGGGGTTGAGATGATGTGGAGAAGAACACTCGGTGCAAATTCTCGCCTTCCCTTTATTCTTGGCAAGTATGAAAATATTCACACGGGAATTTTTTTGGGTTTTGGGTATTTGCATATTTTTTTGGCTTTTTGGCTATACAATCTTTTTCTTTTCTTTTCTTTTTGGGTTTTTCTTTTCTTTTCTCCTTTTTTTGGATTTTTGGGATATTGGCTATACACATGTGTACTCTCCCAAGTGGGAGAACGGTACACGACGAGGGGATTTGCACCAAGTAAAACAAAAAAGAAGTCGAAATCTAAACACTCGGGCAAAGGAGACTATTCTTGCTAAATAGAGCTTAGGCTAAATGGGTTATCATAGTCCTTAGTTGTGGAATCCCGACGCATGCGAATTGAAGTATACGATATAAATAGCATGCATATAGAAGCAGACATTAGAAGCAAATACCGCATATTCAATATCGAAACATGATAATCTAGGGGTCATTCCTGAACAGGTATATAAAGTAAAACCACAAAGCAGAAGCACACCAAATGCTAGTCACGACACACGACTCACAAAAAGCTAAGTGGACCCATGATGCGTGAAATGCAAGAGGACTCGAAATCCTAGGGTTAGTGAGTGTGATTATCGATGCAATGCTAGGTGTGTGTGACTTTGGGGCGATTCATCATAGGATTCATTTCTAGGAGAAAGAGCTAAAGAAAGAAGGAAAAAGAAAAAAGAAAAACACGATGGAAAACGACTCAAATAACGTAGAAAAACAACACAAATGACGCACGAAGTGCGACTCCCCCAAGCTGAAACTTGCATTGCCCTCAATGCAATAAGAGTGAGTACGGGAGGGCAATGAAAATGGGGGGGGGGATACGCACAGACACGAAAAGAAATGAAAACGAGGAAAACACATAGATGAAACCGAAAAAGAAAGAAAGATCAAAATCAAAATCAAACAATACGAAAATAAAAATAAAATAAAATTACACGACACGACACTCAAAAAGTGAAAAACAAACACACACACACACACACAAAAATGAGAAAAACAAACAAAACACGACAGCACACCAAAGTAGACTTCCCCCAAGCTAGACCAGAAAGTGCTAGCGAAATGATATTATCAATGAAATGCAGAGATTTGCAAGGGGGAGTCAATCGGAGTCGCTGGTACTGGAATGGTAGGGGGAGGGGGAGGAGGGAGGGGAATAGTGAATGAAAGAATCCTCAGAGGAAGAGGAGGGTGTGCCTATGGGTGAAGGAGGGGCGACAGGCTGGAGCACGGGAGGATCGATGTGCGCCGGGGGGCTGTGGTGGAAGAAGATCGTACTAGGTGGGCCGACAGTGGGGTGCCAATCGGGAGGATCCAAGGGTGGCAGATGCACTAATGGAGAATACCAAGGATCGGGGTAAAACTCCCAAGGAAGGCGAGACAGGGTATAGGGTACCCGCAAAGGGGCCAAAGGTGGCAGGATCACGAAAGGTTCGCAGGCGGGGCTGTAGAGGTAGACAGCACGGTCTTCACCGAAGGGAGTGAGCATATTGATGTCGATCAAGTAATCACGATCAATACGGCTACGCCCAGGCAAAATAGGGAGGTCAGGAGGTACCCTCAGAACACAACTGACAATAAGAGTGATCATCCCACCACAACAGATGGAACCAGAGATGGCGCGGCTAACAGCGAAAATTTCGTGGATGATCCAATGAGCAGCGTCTATAGGCATAGTGTTGGATATGGAAGACATTTGTACACCCTTGTGGGGGATGTACGAGGGAATACGGACCTCGAACGTCGCGCACACGAAGTCGTGTGCAAAGGGAATCTGTTCCCTTACGGAGAGGATCTCTGTATGAGTGGGAAAGTCTCATTATATATGCATAAATGCATGCGACATATGGCTAATAAAGGGGGAATATCTTAAGCTTATGTTGTACCATGCATATGGTACAACTTAAGCTTATAATGTGCCATGCATCATGGTACACCTTAATTAAGTTGTTCCAAAGGAACAACTTACCCTAAAATAACTACCTTGGGGGCTATAAATAAGACCCAAGGGTAGCCATTTTCCTTACACCATTTGCATGAAATTCATGCATGCATCTTCTTCATAGCGAAGCTCTGCAGAAATATTTCCTCTCCCTCCATCCAAGTTCTTAATCTAAAATAGAGATTTAGATTGTGGATTAGTAGCCTTACTCCGTTCGTGAGAAGACTCGATCCGTCGTGGCGAATCCGAAGGCAAAGTTCCGAGACTACCGCTCCGCATACGCTAGCGTAAGTCTCCACTTTAATTATCGATCCTAACTCTGTTTTGGCAGGATCCTACATTGGTATCAGAGACATATGGGTTCGCCCCGGTCAAACCGCCACCCCGTCGAAACTACGAACGAGTCGTTGTCTTATTCACGAATGGGTCTCCTACTATTACGGATATAGTAGGAACGCTTCGTGACGGAGAGAACGCAGCGGTTGTTCTTTTCACGTTAGGGTCTCCTATCATTACGGATATGGTAGGAACTCTCCGTGACGGGAAGAACCGACCGTTCACGTAGTATGTTATTTTTCATTTTTGGCACACGGCCATTAGGAAATAACTAATTTCTCGCCGAACGGGTGCTTCATCGACGAACGGGTGCTTCATCGAGGAAGATGATGGTAGTTATTTCCATCGGGTAAGAGGAAAATTTGGTGCATGTGCACCATGGCCAAATGGGCTATGAAGGCCATGCACCCCCTCTCCCCATGCGGAGGGGGTTGGCTACGGCCAATAACCACCGGCGACCACCCCATCAAGGGGGAGGAATGAGTGCGGCAACCCCATTCAAAGGGGGTGGCCGGCCATGGCCAAAAGGGCCATGGCCGGCCAACGTCGAATGGCCTTGGCCATGACCGGCCATGGCCAGGCCGGCAATGGCCGGCCACGGCCAGGCCGGCAGTGGCCGACCTTGGCCAAGGCCTGCCGGCCAGGCCGGCCCTGGCAGTGGCCAGGGCCGGCCCTGGCCGGCCTGCCGGCCCTGGCAGAGGCCAGGGCCGGCGCCCTGGCCTCAGGCCAGGGCCTGGCCGAGGCCAGGGCAGGAGCCCTGGCCCCGGCCAGCGGCCAGGCCGCCCTGGCAGAGGCCAGGGCGGCGCCCTGGCCTCAGGCCAGGGCCTGGCCGAGGCCAGGGCAGGAGCCCTGGCCCCGGCCAGCGGCCAGGCCGCCCTGTCAGAGGCCAGGGCGGCGCCCTGGCCTCAGGCCAGGGCCTGGCCGAGGCCAGGGCAGGATCCCTGGCCCCGGCCAGTGGCCTGGCCGGCCCTGGCCGAGGGGGCCAGGGCAGAGGCCCTGGCCGGCCCTTGGCCAAGCACCGGCCAGGGCAGAGGCCCTGGCCGGGAAGAAGTTGCAGTCTGAAAAAAATTGGTCGACCAATTTTGTGTTTTTGGTCGACCAATCTGGCAGAAGGCCTGTGTCGATTGCAAACTTGCCTACTGACCCATACGGGGTGACAAAGGGCATTGGTCAAACTCGAATGTGTCAATTAGCCCATACGGGGCTAACCACAGTGCCGTCTAGTTCATACGGGACTAACGTTTTAATGAAGTTTTTTGGGCTCTACTCCTTGAAGATTAGCCATAGTGCTCTACTTCATGCGAGATTAGCCATGTCATTGTGCTCTACTCTACGGAGATTAGCCAATGACTTGTGACGTTGTGTTCTACTCTACGGAGATTAGCCAACGTGCTTTCAAATTTTTGGAAAAAGATGTTTTTCAAATATGTTATGTCCCGTCCTTAAATCGGGACAGCGCAATTTAGAATTCCAAGTCCTACCACGATCCGGCCATGGTTATCTAACCCATGGGTGTGTAGAACAGGTCTCGTGGCTTGGCAATTGTTGCGTTAAAATTCTTTGCGCTAATTCTCACCTATTCTATTTTGAAAGATATGTTTTTCAAAGTAATTTTCCGCTGCTAATACCATACGGGTATTATTTCTGATTTCTTTTTACTTAAGATAAGTAAGAGGGATACTTTGAAAGTTACTTCTAGATGGTAGTTGGGAACGTAGTGAACTTCTCGATTCTAGAGTAACATTTCAACGCATCCAAGGAACTTATCAAGTGTTTAAAGAATCGAAACTTTATGCATTGAATTTTGATCGTGTTTTTCCATTTTCTTTGCAGTTTTTTGAATCGAATATGTCTACCGCTTCTAAGAATATTGTCGCAGAGCTTAACAAAGGTGAAAAGCTCAACGGCGACAATTATAAACTTTGGTCAATAAAGATCCAATATGTTTTGGAGGAGCAAGATGTGCTCGAGACACTCCAAAACATAATGGTAGAACCTGAGTTGGGCAATACGGCCCAACACAAGAGGGACCGGGAAGCTTATGATACTTGGACTCGAAAGAACAAAATAGCACGCATTACGTTACTGTCCGCGATGGACAATGACATAATGCGTCTATTTCGGGAATTCGATCTAGCCAAAGACATATGATCTGAGCTAGAAGTAAAGTTTGGTGGAACTTCGGTTACCAAACTCCGCTCCTTGAATATTCAATTTGATTCGTACAAGATGCGGCGAGATCGTTCTATGAAGAAGCATCTCCGCCACATGGCGAATCTTATATCTGAATTAAAGGATGCGGGTGTTACGCTGTCTGACGAACAGCAGATCCAAGCAGTCATTCGTTCACTCCCAGATAGCTGGGATAACATGAAAATGCATCTCACTCATAATGAGTGCATTAAAACTTTAAGCGATGTATCGAAACACCTCGAACTCGAGGAAGAGCGGATTCAAGCCGTAAAACCAAGTGCAGAAGTGCACGTGGCCGCTAGTTCCTCACATGGGGGAAATAAGCGGAAGAATAAACGCTTAAGGTTTGTGAACGAACGAAAGCAAGAACCGGAAACCTCAAAGAAGACTAAAAACAAAAAGTGGCAAAAGAATGTGCACTCAAAGAAGAAAAACTTGAAAAAGATCAAGTGCTTTAAGTGCAACAAGTACGGTCACTTCGCCCGTACATGTACGGATGGAAGTGATAAGGTAACTTGTAGGGCTAGTTACATATGTGTTTCTAGTTCCATGTTTCTTACTGAATCTAACTATTTTTGGTTGATTGATTCAGGGGCCACAGACCACGTTGCGAAGGACAGAAGGTTCTTCGTAGAGTATCGAAGGATAACTCAAGGAACAAAGTGGATATACGTCGGCAACAACACTCGTGTTGAAGTCAAAGGCGTCGGAACATGTAAGCTAGTTCTCGACAACGGCCGGACATTATTATTGCACGACGTCCTCTTTGCTCCAGATATTAGAAGGAATATCGTTTCCGTGGTCATGTTAATGTCTTTAGATTATGAGTGGAGGTTCTATAAACAATATGTTGACCTTGTTTGTAATAATTCTTTGATTGGTTCTGGTAATGTTTGTAATGGATTAATTGTTTTAAATACACTGTATGATGATTCTTCTTCCATTAATGAAAGTTTCCATTTAACAAATGTTTCTAACTCTGAGTCTGAGATCATTTGTTGGCATGCAAGACTTGGTCATATTGGACCAACTAGAATGGATAGACTTGCCAAAAGTGGCTTGCTATCTAATGTTTCAAAAGTTGAAATGTCAACTTGCGAACATTGTCTTGTAGGGAAAACTTGTCGTAAGCCGTTTGGAACTGGCACAAGGGCCGAAGTTCCATTACAGCTTATCCATTCGGACATTTGCGGTCCAATGAATGTTAAGACAAGACGCGGGAAGTCCTATTTCATCACATTCATTGATGACTTCACCCGTTTCGGACATATCTATTTGATATCCCACAAAAGTGAAGCTTTGGCTTGCTTTAAAAACTATACGAGTTTAGTGGAGAATCAATTAGATCGCAAGATTAAGGTTTTGCGAACCGATAGGGGCGGTGAATATCAATCAATAAGTTTTAAGGAACTTTGTGATGAAAAAGGCATAGTACATCAGGTAACTATGCCTTACACTCCGCAACAAAACGGTGTTGCGGAAAGAAGGAATAGGACATTGATGGAAATGGTCCGATCAATGATGTCTCAGGCAAATTTGCCTATCACCTTTTGGGGTGACGCATTATTGACGGCAGCATTCATCTTAAACCGTGTACCCTCGAAGTCGGTAAGTTCCACTCCTTATGAGTTGTGGAACAATAGAACTCCAGACTTAAACATTCTAAAACCTTGGGGTTGTGCCTCTTACGAACATTTATCCTCTCACAAATATGGCAAACTTGGGCCACGTGGGAGGAAGTGTATCTTCATCCGATACGCTGAAAACTCCAAAGGATATGTTTTCGTCGGTCAAGAGGACAATGGGGGTCTAATAGAATTCGAATCGAGGGATGTTGTCTTCTTGGAAAAAGAGTTTCCAAGACAGGGTGAGATAAGTCAAGACTTATCCTTGTTTGAGACTTGGGATCAAGAAGGATCGGAACGTTCGAGTGGGAGAATTCTTGGTGAAGAAGAAAATACGTTTCAAACTTCACCAATGGATGATACGAACGATACCAATCCTATTCCGAGTGGGAGTGATGTTATTCCAAGTGGGAGTGATGTCATTCCAAGTGGGAGTGATCAAACTCAAACAAGACGTAGTAATCGAACGAGGCTAACACCTCTGAGATTTGAGGATGAATTTCCTCAAACATTCATGACATTACTACAAGATGATGACAAACCTGCAAATTTCAAACAGGCCGTCACATGCCCTGCTAAAGATAAATGGATAGCGGCAATGGAAGAAAAACTTCAATCCATGAAAACAAACCAAGTCTGGGACTTGGTTAATTTACCTAAGGGACGTAGAGCCATTGGGAACAAGTGGGTTCTCAAAATCAAGCATAAGGCTGATGGCTCCATCGAGAAATATAAAGCTCGCCTTGTTGCGAAAGGTTTCACGCAACAGGAAGGAATAGACTACGAAGAGACTTTCTCTCCTGTCGTGCGTTTTACCTCCATTCGCTTAATTCTGGCAATGGTGGCTTGTTTGGACCTCGAGTTACATCAGATGGATGTAAAGAATGCTTTTCTTAACGGAGAACTAGATGAGGAGATCTACATGGAACAACCAAACGGGTTTGTACAAGAAGAAAACAAACATAAGGTTTGTAAACTTCGTAAATCCATATATGGTCTTAAACAATCCTCAAGGCAGTGGTATATGCGCTTTCAAGAAGTCGTCTTGTCGTATGGTTTCTCCATGCTCGACGAAGACAACTGCGTATATATTAAGAGGATTAAAAACAAGTATGTAATTATGTCTCTTTATGTAGATGACATACTTATAGCCGGAAATGATAAGCGTCTTATCTTGGATATCAAAACTTGGCTTTCATCCGTCTTTGAGATGAAAGACATGGGTGAAGCTGCATATATCCTTGGGGTTAAGATCTCAAGGAATCGTTCCAAGAAACTTCTTTCTCTCTCTCAAGAGACATATATAAAGAAAGTTTTAGAACGGTTTAATATGCAGGATTGCAAGCCAATTGATACTCCAATAAGCAAAGGCGAGGGTCTATGTTTGGAGATGTGTCCCAAAGATCCAAAAGAAAAGAAAGCTATGGAAAAATTTGCATACTCCAGTGCTGTCGGGAGTCTGATGTACGCCATGATGTGTACCAGACCGGACATTTGCTATGCTGTTGGTATGGTAAGCCGTTACCAATCCAACCCAGGACAAGCACACTGGAAAGCGGTGAAGAGGATATTAAGATACCTCAAAGGGACTGCGGACTATGCGTTATGCTATCAAGGCAATACCTTGAGACTCGAAGGCTATACCGATGCTGATTGGGCGGGTGATCTCGACGAGCGAAGATCTACCTCAGGCTTTGTTTACTTGCTCGGGAATGGTGCAATATCCTGGAGCAGCAAGAAGCAAACCTGCATCGCCTTATCAACCATGGAAGCCGAATTCGTAGCATTCAGCATGGCGGTCCAAGAAGCTGTTTGGCTTAGGAAATTCTTAGACAGGCTGACGAATGCCTCTGACTCGAGCACTGTTCCTATATACAGTGATAGTCAAGCTTCGATTGCCTATGTCAAAGATCCTAAATTTCATTGTAAGACCAAACACATTGACATTCGATTCAAGTTTGCGAAGGATTATGACAAACGGAAGGAAGTAGACATAGGATACATATCCACGCATGAGATGATAGCGGATCCCCTTACTAAGGCGATCCCCAGAGATGTGTTTTTCAAACACTTATCATCTATGGGAATGCGTAGGTGCTGAGCTGTATCATGTAATATTTCACATGTCTATAGAAGATCAAAGTTTAATAAAAGAAAGAAGTTCTTTTATATATTGCATACAAGTTTTTTACAAATGATTTTAAACATTTGTGTTTAAGTCTCAGCTATTTCATTGTGTGTATGTCGGACAGATTAAGGTTGGCTCTCTCACATGAGCAACCGCCTTATCTTATCAGATGGATAAGATAGAGATGAGACTAGTTTAAAGTCAAAATCATTAGACAAATGATTTAGAGTCATGACTTAAACAAGATAGTCGAATAAAAGATCTGCATCATACGGATGCTTACAAAAGATCTGAGATCTGTATCACAAGGATATAAAGATCTCATTGGATTTTTTAAATCCTATCTGTCTTATGCAGGATGAGAGTCTGTGAATATTTCACGAGTAGTAAGGGGACTCAAAAAGATAGGCACTGTGGTGTCTGATCTTTCATCCGTACAACATCATTAAGATATACTCTCCCTGGGAAAGGAGTGATGTTGTAATACGTGTTCATACTACGTATGCATTTCGACCACTGAGTTAGTAGCAATAGTGTTTGCTATTATGTGAGACTCAAAGGCCATACGGGTCTTAACTCTTACCCTCAAGGACTCCAATTGGTTCCTTTAGATTTGACGAGATGATCGCTATCTTAGCGTGTTACTAATGAGCTATGGTAATTCGGCTCGGCGGGGCACGTTAGAAAAGCGAATCAAGTTAAGATCAGAAGGTTCGCAAGAAGAGGAAGATTGATTTCATATTCGCATTTGGACTTTAGTGATTCAAAGCTGGCCAGCCAATTGTAATCCAGATGGGATTCAATTGTTGAATATAAAGTACAAGAAAATGTGAAGAAATAATCTAGGGTAAAGCATGCGTTGAACTACTCAACTTTGCACCTTCGATGTCGTTGTGTATCTCTAACAAGTGCACAACAACAGACTCTACGCGCATGACGGTCGCACGGTCTATTTCTCGGTATGATAGATGAAAGAACTAAGGGAAAGACGTTCTCTTACAATCCCCTCAAGTGTGAGTGGGAGATGTTGGATATGGAAGACGTTTGTACACCCTTGTGGGGGATGTACGAGAGAATACGGACCTCGAACGTCGCGCACATGAAGTCGTGTGCAAAGGGAATCTGTTCCCTTGCGGAGAGGATCTCTGTATGAGTGGGAAAGTCTCATTATATATGCATAAATGCATGCGACATATGGCTAATAAAGGGGGAATATCTTAAGCTTATGTTGTACCATGCATATGGTACAACTTAAGCTTATAATGTGCCATGCATCATGGTACACCTTAATTAAGTTGTTCCAAAGGAACAACTTACCCTAAAATAACTACCTTGGGGGCTATAAATAAGACCCAAGGGTAGCCATTTTCCTTACACCATTTGCATGAAATTCATGCATGCATCTTCTTCATAGCGAAGCTCTGCAGAAATATTTCCTCTCCCTCCATCCAAGTTCTTAATCTAAAATAGAGATTTAGATTGTGGATTAGTAGCCTTACTCCGTTCGTGAGAAGACTCAATCCGTCGTGGCGAATCCGAAGGCAAAGTTCCGAGACTACCGCTCCGCATACGCTAGCGTAAGTCTCCACTTTAATTATCGATCCTAACTCTGTTTTGGCAGGATCCTACACATAGGGACGTGCCCAAGGATCCTGTCATGGGACATGGCGTAGAGAAAGAAGAGCTCATCCCTAGATACAGTGGACACATCCACGCGGGCGAAAACAGTGTTGGCGAGGATGCAATGGGCGAGGCGGTAACACGGGTGAATAATGTAGGAGGCAGGAGCCTCGGGAGGAAAGGTGGTGTACCGGGTAAATCGTTGCCAAACACCATCAGCCCGAAATTGAGAGTATATGTCAGTTCGATCGTGGGTGGAATGTTCAGTATTAGGATCGGGGTGATGGAGATTAAGCATATTGCTCATCTCGATGAAACCCAGAGAGAAGTCATAATTGAAAGCGCGGAAGGAGAAACCTCCATCAAACAACTCGAGGGAACTGAGGAATTCGAGCGTGAGATTTCGGTGTGTGTGAGCATGGATGTGAGAGAGGGTATGGCACCCGATACAGTTGAAAATTCTCGCTACGCCGTTCGAAAGCCCTAGAGCTTCGAGTGTGGGGCGATCGGCGAAGAGTGTGGGTCTCATCGGACGATGAAGCAGTGCTCATAAACGGTCAGACTGCTCTTCCGTAGAAGGGTTTATGCCAAGGAAAGAGGGGGAAAAGGGGCCGTGGAGCGGATTACGGCGCGAAGACGATGCAATCTATTTCCCCTTCTTAGACATGGCGGCTACGTGGGTAGCGAACTTAAGATGAATATAGGGCAAGTAAAATAGATACCACACCAAATTAGGATTTTACAGATAAAATTGAAGATGTGCAGAGTGGAAGAATGTTACCCATCGATGTAGCAAGATCAAGCGCCTGGGGGTCTCGAGTAGTAGGAGGGAACAACCCGGGAAGCCGCAGCCCGCTGATCCGACAAGAACAGAATTTTGAGAATTTTGGGGCTAGGGTTAGGGTTTGGGGGTTTTGATGATGGAATGTCCTCGATGGCGAGGGGGCGGAGGTGGGGAAGTATGGGAGTGAGTGGGGATGAGGGTTTAGGCACAGTATGTAGGGTTGAGAAGGTCGATTCCACAGCTGGTGGGTGGGAAATCGCGTGAAGGGGGTTTTCTGAGGTCGGGTGGCGGTCGCCGTGTGCCAAGGCTTATTTATAGGGTCGAAAATGAACCGATCGGGTGGAAACCCACCCGATCGGGTAGTCAAAATTCGAAAGTTCTAGTCGGTCAACAGGTACAGGCGAACCGGTCGGTTGAAATGTCAACCGATCGGTTGGCCGCTTACCAAGTTTTTCCCGAGAATTGAGAGCTGCCCACCCGGTCGCGTCAACCGATCGTGCATGAACTCAACCGATCGGTTGATATTCCCCAAAAATTTCCGAGAGTTCTCCCCAGCTCACCCGGTCTGCCACCCGGTCTCTTCATTACTCAACCGATCGGGTCATATGGGACAGATCTCGGCATGTATCTGATACGTCCCAACCGATCGGGTGAGTTGTCACCCGATCGGTTGGGGCCTGTTTCCTGCAAAAACCAAGAAATTTGCTTAAGTCCCCGAATGGATGTTCTCGCGCTGATTTTATTTATAAAAAGTAGATAAAATAAAGTAAAAATCAACGCTAAAAAGTGGGAAAAAGGTTAGAACATGGGTTGCCTCCCATGAAGCGCACTTGTTTAACGTCGTTGGCTCGACGCCCGCAGCGGTGATCAATTTGGATCCGGAGGGTTAGAGGAAGAGATGTCGCTCGTGGGGGGTCCGACCGGAGAGAATTCTGGTTCTCCTACTGCATAGTGTTTTAGACGCTGCCCGTTTACTTTAAACGGCTCATCCCTTCCCATTATCTCGATAGCCCCATGCGGGAAAACCTTGGTGACGCGGAACGGTCCCGACCATCTTGACTTGAGTTTCCCAGGAAAGAGCTTCAGCCGTGAGTTGAACAGGAGAACTAAGTCTCCTTCTCTGAATTCCCTCCTTAAGATTCGCTTATCGTGCCACCGCTTCAGTTTCTCCTTGTAGATCTTGGCGTTCTCATAGGCATTGAGCCGGATATCGTCGAGTTCGTTGAGTTGTAGCTGCCGGTGCACTCCTACCTTCTTGGTGTCGAAATTCAGATTCTTAACCGCCCAATATGCCTTATGTTCCAATTCCACAGGAAGATGGCAAGCTTTCCTATAGACGAGCCGGTAGGGAGTTGTGCCGATAGGAGTTTTAAATGCCGTCCTGTAGGCCCAAAGCGCGTCAGGGAGCTTTGATGACCAGTCCTTCCTGGAATTGGCCACTGTCTTTTCTAGTATGCTTTTAATCTCCCGGTTAGAGACTTCCGCCTGACCGCTGGTCTGGGGGTGGTAGGCACGCCCCACCCAGTGTTGTACCCCGTATTTTTTTAAGAGGGCCTCAAATTTCTTTTCTATAAAGTGGCTTCCTCCGTCACTGATCAGGACACGAGGCACACCGAACCGCGGGAAGATGTTGCTTTTAAAGAACTTGGCCACCACTCTGGAGTCATTGGTTGGACTGGCCACCGCTTCAACCCATTTCGACACGTAGTCTACGGCCACCAAGATGTACTGGTTCCCCGAGGAAGAAGGGAACGGTCCCATGAAGTCCACTCCCCATACATCGAAGATTTCTATCTTTAGGATGTAGTGTTGAGGCATCTCATTTCTTTTGGAGATATTCCCAGCTCTTTGGCATCTATCGCAGGCTTGGACATAAACATGTGTGTCCTTGAAGAGCGTAGGCCAGTAAAACCCGCTTTGGAGGATTTTTGCGGTGGTCTTGTAGGTGCTCGTGTGCCCTCCACATTGCTGCACGTGGCAGTGGGAAATGATGGAAGTCGCCTCAGTTTCAGGGATGCATCTTCGTATCACCCCATCATTGCAGGTTTTGTATAGGTGGGGGTCATCCCAATAGAATTTGCGGACCTCATGGAAAAATTTCTTCTTCTGCTGAAAGCTCACATTGTGGGGAACGATGGCACAAGCCAGATAATTTGCGATGTCGGCGTACCAGAGGGTCCAGGAGGAAGATACAGAGAAGAGATGCTCGTCAGGGAGTGAATCATCGATTGGTGTAGCATTCAAATCAAGAGCGGGCATCCTGGACAGGTGATCGGCAACAACATTCTCCGCCCCCTTTTTGTCTCTGATTTCCAGGTCAAACTCCTGGAGGAGGAGAATCCATCTGATGAGTCGTGGCTTGGCTTCCTTCTTGTTCAACAGATATTTAAGAGCCGTGTGATCCGTGTGTACGATCACCTTGGCGCCAACGAGATATTGTCGGAACTTATCCATGGCGTAGATCACCGCGAGCAATTCCTTTTCCGTGGTAGTATAATTTCTTTGGGCGGCATCAAGGGTTTTGCTCGTATAGTATATGACATGAAGATTTTTATCTTTCCTCTGCCCTAGGACGGCACCAACCGCATAATCACTAGCGTCACACATCAGCTCAAAGGGGAGTTCCCAGTCCGGTGGTTATATTATGGGTGCGGAAATCAAGGCTTGCTTCAAAGTGCGGAAGGCCTCCATACACTCCTTGCCGAAGACGAAAGGTGCGTCCTTCACGAGGAGTTGGGTCAGAGGCCTGGAAATTTTCGAGAAGTCTTTTATAAAACGGCGATAAAATCCCGCATGTCCTAAGAAACCACGGACTCCTCGAAGGTTGTGCGGTGGTGGAAGCTTTTCAATTACTTCGATTTTAGCCTTATCAACCTCGATTCCCCTCGAAGAGATGATGTGTCCCAGAACAACTCCCTCTTGGACCATGAAGTGACACTTCTCCCAGTTTAGGACTAGACCCTTTTCCTGACATCTCTCCAGGACCTTAGTGAGATTACTGAGGCACGAGTCAAATTCAGTTCCGTAGACTGAGAAGTCGTCCATGAAAACCTCCATGATGTCTTGGGAGTAGTCGGAGAAGATAGCGGACATGAGTCTCTGGAATGTAGCAGGGGCATTACAAAGCCCGAACGGCATTCTTCTATAGGCGTACGTCCCGAACGGGCAAGTGAAAGTCGTCTTCTCCTGGTCATCATTATGAATAGGGATTTGAAGAAATCCTGAATACCCGTCCATAAAACAGAAATAATTATGCTTCGCCAGCCTCTCGAGCATCTGGTCAATAAAGGGGAGGGGTTAATGATCCTTCCTTGTAGCCTTGTTCAGCTTCCTATAGTCAATGCACATCATGTACCCCGTAACGGTCCTCGTTGGTACAAGCTCGTTCTTTTCATTGCGAACCACCGTCATTCCTCCCTTCTTGGGTACAACGTGTACCGGGCTAACCCAGCGACTATCGGAGATAGGGTATATAATACCGGCATGTAGAAGCCTAACAATCTCTTTCTTCACAACTTCCATCATTATGGGATTCAACCTCTGCTGTGGCTCAATCGAGGAGGCTTGCTCATCTTCAAGTAGAATTCTATGTGAGCAGAGGCCTAAGCTAACCCCTTTTAAATCCTCAATTGCATATCTGAAAACTCCTTTAAACCTTTTTAGAACTCCAAGAAGTTTGGTCATTTGGTCCTCAGGTAGTGAAGAGTTAACTATAACCAGAAGGGTCGAGCCTGCTCCCAAATATTCATATTTAAGTCCCGGCGGTAATTCTTTCATCTCAACTTCTTGGGGCCCTGACGCATACTTTTCAAGCTGAGCATCCTCAAGGGAACAGAGTTCTTCGTGGATTTCACTGAAGCCAGAACCCGAAATCTCACCCTCGGCTTTGGCTCCTAGCGGTGAAATTTCGCAGGGTACAGTGGGGACGATCGAGAGGTGCACCGGGTCTCTTCCGAGCTCACCATAATTATCCGGGAAGAAAGCTTGTAGGTGAAAACCGGTTTCATTCATCGATGATTCTCGACAACCGTTTCCAGCTTCTCCATCGTCCAAAGACCGGGGACACTCAATAGAAGTCTGCAAGGGGTAGATTGATTCCTGTTCAGCTCGCCTCCAAACCTGGTCGGGTGGTTCTCCTGACACAACTCTGCGGCTGACTCTTCTTCACTACATTCGAGACCATGGTTGTCGATACACGCCATTTCTCCGTGGGGAAAGGGAGTTGCCATGGCAAGGTACTCCTGCGCATCTCGATATCTCTGGCATTCCACAGCGGCATACAGGAGGGATAGTATATTTGAAGTATTCAGTGATTCTGCTAAGCTCTGCGCCAAACAGCGGATATGGTGAGAGTGATCCCAGATGTCTCCTGAAACTGCGTGCAACATCTTCTTCACTTCGCTTCTCGGCGGCCAAACGCCTAAGGGTGGCGTTAATCTCCGGATCGAGGGGAATCAAGTCGTCGAGACTCCTTGAACTCCTGCGCATGAAAAACAACAAACACCCGTGAAGCGACAAGTGGGAAGGAGACAGATAAAATAAGAAATAAAAATAAGAAAAATAAAAAGAAAAAGGAGAATGCGAAAATTATCGCGAGGTAGGGATGTGAGCTAGACACGAGGGTTCATGAGATCCTAAAATAACAAGCACGTTGCCTCCCCGGCAACGGCGACATAAACTTGACCGGCGCCCCGCTTGCGTCGCGGCGTCGCGGTGTCGTTTACCGCAAGTTTCACGGTTAGTGTAGGGTGCGGGAATATCGAACTCAGGGAGGCGAGGTTGTGCTTGGGTCAGGTAGGACCTGAATCACCCTGAGGGGCGAGCTAGCCCGAATCGGTGGTTGGTTGTCACAGAAGGGAATAAAAGCGCAAGAACGAAAAGAAAGTAAACCCGGGACTTTGGTTTCCAACCCGACGAGAGACTCTCGCCGATACGGCCTACGGGTATGGATAGCGATCGGGATTAGGGTCTAATGGTGAGACGTTGCCACTGAAAGTGGTACCGGCGTCCCATGGGCCCGATATTCCGGTCAGTGCCCAGGATGATACACCGGACTTCCCGGATTCGATCAGTGGGCACTCCCGTGTCCATTAACACTGATCGATCCCGGGAGCACTAAGTCCGCAACGATATCTCCCAACGTCTCATCCTGCCGCTCCCGCGTGCTAGGATTTGGCGTCTATGCTAAAGGCGTGAGCTATGGCTAGGGAGTCAACCGCCAAGTTTATTCCCCCTTGGCCCGACGGTCAAAGGCGGTCTTTTTCCCGCCGATGACAATGAAACGCCCCGCGTAACCGTAAGATTCCTACTCCCTATCGATTTCCTAACCCTATGGACGCATCGGGAAGAGCCCCCGAAGGGGTTTCCACCAAAATCCCAGATTTGGGAACTACTCACAAAAATTCATGAAAAAGCAATCTAAATGAAATTTAACCGTTGAAATCATAATCGGACAATTGCAATGCGGAAGTAAAGGAGTAATAAAGACAATACTAAAATTTTAGAAAGATCTGAAAACTTACAAAAGAGTAACAATTACAGCCGTCACAAGGAAATAAAACAGTAGAAAAACAGCCACATCAGTTTCTGGAACCCTAGGGGTTCTATATATAGGCCGTCGCATCAACCGATCGGTTGACAAGTCAACCGATCGGTTGATCCGTTACAAATAAATATCAGAAAACGGCGAGTTTTCACCCGATCACATGAACCGATCGGGTGAGTTCTTGAGCGACCGGTTGGATCTTGGAGCGGTCGGGTGAATCGGCCGTTTGGACGTCCGTATCTTCAGCTCATCTTTCTCAGCTACAGATGAACCGATCGGGTGAGAGTCACCCGATCGGTTGGTGCTTTGCTTCGAGAAAACAGAGAATAGCCCCCGCTGAACCGGTCTGTGAACCGGTCGGGTGACTTCGTTGTGAGCTGCGGCAGAGACCGGTTGGTGCACGCGTGCATCACCCGATCGGTTGGAGATGACCAACTGACCGGGTGAGGGGCTGAAAGATGAATACTTCGCCGTTTGACCCCCTGGATCACGCGTGACTTCTCCCATTGCTCCGGGGACTTGGGATATCATCGTAAAACGTCCCCTACGTAGTCGAACTCCTGCAATCATGGACAAACAAAGAAAAGTGAAAGAAAGCGGGAAAATATACGAAAACGAATAAGAGACGGCGGAAAACACGGAGAAACACAAAAGAAAACGTGCGTGAATATATGAAATATAAGCACACGTCACACCACTACCTCCACCACGGGTGAATCGCCTTCCTGCCATCTAATGACACAGAAAACGAAACAATTAGACTCATAGCTTATGACTCGGATGTCGAACTTAGTTTATTGGACATTCTAATATTATTATCGTCATTCTGACAATCGCAGTTACAAAATGGACCTGCATGGGCCACCAATAAAACCTGTCACGCCCCGCTTCCCTAAAATGGAGGCGAGACGTGAAAAGGTCCGCACGAGAGTGGAGCTGTGAAGCCCCAAACCCGATAAGCGTCAATAAAACATAAGCAGGTCCCTGTAACCATAAACGGAACAACAATAATAACACAAGGAGAGACAGAAATAAAATCTCCAATCACAGAATTTGTCCAACATTAAAATTAAGTTCAACATCCAGAAAAGCCACCAGGCTAAAAGAAAGAGTCTAAAGGCCCAGAATAAGGCCAACAAGGACAAACATAATAAAGTATTGGTGCCACGCACCGACAACAAAATAGTCTAAACAACAACACAAACAGTCTCTACGACTGATCGCCCGTGTCCACGAAGTCCTCGTCAAACACAGGCTCGGGCTCGGCGTCCGCAAACACCTCGTCCTCAACAATGAACTCAGGCTCAGGATCTAACATGTGTCACCCAAAAGAGTAAAGGGGCATATGTCAGCAAGTCTAAAAGACTTGGGCAAGGAAACTGAAAGTAAGATAAACAAACAACCTAGCAGTTATAGTATGATGCATGACATGGCAAGTATAGTATGGAAGTGACAAGTAAAGGGAAGTACAAGTAGCAAGTAGCAAGTATGTCATGGATAACAAGTTTACAAGTAAAACACGGACAAGTACAAGTCAAGTGGTTCACGTCAAGTGATCACGTCAAGTAAACACGTCGAGTAAACAAGTTGTGCACAGAGATTTCGTCTGCTGGCTAGAGTCGCTGATCGGGCCAACTCGTAAGCTCAGGTGACCGCTTATCCCTACCCCTCCACGTGTATCGAGCCAGGGCATTACCCCGAACACGGAATGCTCGCTTCTGGGTCACGAGCCAGGAAGTGTATTTAACACGTATGACGTAGGGTTATGCCTGCAACGTAGGTGCCTAGCCAGAAACAAGTAGATCGGCCATTGGCTATCAACCAACTCACGTGACCCGCTTTTGGAACACGAGCCAGGAAACACAAGTATTGTAGCGTGTGCTACGAATGCGACATTCAACATGGATAGCATGGATGACAATTAATTCGCGTACCGTTAATTAAAATTAAACATGACATGGTAGTTATGCAACATGATAAATGACGGATCTAGCTTTGTTGTCAAGCTAGTTCCTGAAATTGCGCCTAGGCGAGTATCATTTCGTCGCCTAGTCTCTTTTACGCCTACAACAAGCAAATGGCCTAAGACATGGCCCAAAACCCTAAGTGGCAAGTTTCACTTGCCTAGCACCGAGGATGACGATCACGTAGGTTCGTCTCACGGACGCTAATCTACGGGAAAGAGGTCGCTGTCATGGCAAAACAACATTAGAACAACATCCAACCTAGTTTTATTAGGGTTTTACAAAAACACAAATGGGTTATGAGAATATTATAGAATCGAGTTATTACCGAATCGTTAGCAGAAGAACGATGCCGAGCAAGCACGGCGACGGAAGAAACGATCCGGGGAACCTACGGTTCAGATCTAGAAATGGGGAGAAAATCTGGAGAAATGGGGTTTTGGGGATTTTTGGGGGTTTTCCGGCGACCTAGAGGTGGTGGCCGGCCAAAATGGAGAGTGAGAGGAGCTCTTGATGAAGGAGGAGGGCTAGTGTTAGATGGATGATGATTTGGGGAAGAAAGAGGCTCAGGAGAAATGAAAGAAGAAAAGAAAAACGTTTGGGGGTTTAAATAGGAAGAGCTGGCGGCTGCCCAGAAATTAGGGTTTCGACACTGATTAGTCGGTCAAAGAGCAACCTCTGACTGACTGATTAGTCGGTCAACACACCAAACACTAGTCACGACACATGACTCACAAAAAAGCAAAATGGACCCACGATGCATGAAATGCAAGAGGACTCGACTTCCTAGGGTTAGTGAATGTGATTATCTATTCCATGCTAGGTGTGTGTGATTTTGAGGCAATTCATCATAGGGTTCATCTCTAGGAGAAGGAGATGAAAAAGAAGAAAAGAAAAATAAAAACACGATGAAAAGGACTCAAAAACGAAAAAGAAAGACTCAAATGACGCACAAAGTGCGACTCCCCCAAGCTGAAGTTTGCATTGCCCTCAATGAAATAAAAGTTAAATACGAGAGGGCAATGAATATGGGGGGAATACGCACCGACTCAAAAAGATAAGAAAGACAAGAAAAACACACAAACGAAACTGAAAATAAAGAAAAATCACACCACACGACATAAAAATAGAAAAAAGAAGACAGAAAATGGCACGACTCAATAGATAAAACAAGCACACACAGAAAACAGCACACGACGAGCAAACTGAAAAATTTGACTTCCCCCAAGCTAGACGTGACAAGGCTAGCGAAATGATGTGATCGTTAAAATGCAGAGATATGCAAGGGGGAGGTCAATTGGAGTCGCTTGCGGTAGAATGGTAAGGAGATGGCGAGGAGGGTGGTGAATAATGGTAGAAGGAATCCTCCGAGGAAGAAGGAGAGGGTGTGCGAATAGGAGAAGGAGGAGCAACAGGCAGGACTACCAGAGGATCGGAATATATCGGTGGATCGTGGTGGATGATGGTGGGACGGGGTGGACCGACACACAGGTGCCAATCGGGAGGATCCATGGGTGGGAAGTGAACGAGTGAAGCGTACCAAGGATCAGGGTAGAACTCCCAGGGTAGGTGTGTAAGGCGTAAGGGGAAGCGCTCCGGAGATGAGGGTGGGAGGATGGCAAAAGGAGTGTAAGCAGGACTATAGAGGTAGGTTGCATGATCCTCCCCAAAAGGAGTAAGCATACCGATAGAGATCAAGTAGTCGCGATCGATACGGCTACGTCCCGGGACAATAGGGAGGCCGGGGGGCATCCTCAAGACACAACTGACAATAAGCGTGACAATTCCCCCACAGCAGATAGAGCCAGAAACTGCGCGGCTGACGGATAAGAGCTCGTGGACGATCCAATGAGCGGTGTTTATGGGCAAAGGGATATTGCCATGAATCCGGTCATGGGACATGGCATAGAGAAAGAGCAGCTCATCCCTAGACACCACGGATACATCAACACGAGCGAAAATGGTGTTGGCAAGAAAGCAGTGGGTGAAACAGTAGCAAGGGTGTATAATGTAGGAGGTGAGGGCTACCGCAGGAAAGGAGGTATATCGGGTGAATCGTTGCCAAACACCATCGGCCCGGAAGTAAGAAAAGATGTCAGACCGATCATGAGTAGAGCATTCAACATGGCTATCGGGGTTAGGGAAGTGTAGAATGTTGTTAAGCGTGTCGAAGCTCATGGAAAAATCACAATTGAAGGCCCGGAAGGTGAAACCATGATCGGACACCTCGAGAGAACTGAGGAACTCAAGTGTGAGATTCCTGTGTGTATTGGCTTGTGTCCGCAGAAGATAATCGCAACCTATGAAGCGAAAAAGTGCACAGACCCCCCTAAAGAGTCCAAGGGATTGTAGGGTGGGGAAGTCGGCGAAAAGAGTAGGTCGCATAGGGCGATGAAGAAGGGCTTGTAAGCGATCGGATTGCTCCTCAGACGAAGGGTTTATACCGAGGAAAGATGGGGAAAAGGGACCGTAAAGGGGATGTCTGCATGACGATGAGGCTATTTCCTTTCCCTTCCCGGACATGTGGATGGCGCGGGGAAGAATGATGGGGCGTGATATGGTGTCTATGAAGATGATGAAGCAGATAAAGTGTGCAAACACAATTTCAAGACATTTCAAAAAAATGAAATAAATGTGAAGAGTGGAAAGAGGTTACCCATCAACGTTGTAAGATCAAGCACCCGAAAGACCCCACGTAATATAAGGAAGCGATTTGGGAAGCCGCCGCTCATTGATCCGACAAGAATCGCAATTTTCGAAAATTTGGGGGTTAGGGTTAGGGTTTGGACGTTTGATGGTGGGGGAGTATGGGAATGAGTGGGGATGAAGATTTAGGGGCAGTGGGGTAGATGGAGGAGATTGATTCGGCAGATGAAGAGGAGAGACGCGTGTTTGGGGGGTTTGGGGGTCGGGTGGTCGAAGTCGTGCGAAAGGGTATATATATAGGGGCGAAAACCAACCGATCAGGTGAGTTTTCACCCGATCGGTTGGATAAGTTTGAAAAATTTTCCTTCAGCCAACAGCTACAGGTGAACCGATCGGGTGAAGATCACCCGATCGGTTGACCGCTTCTCAAATCTTCCCGAGAATATTGTGACTTTTACCCGGTCAGTCACACGACCGTCGCATCACTCAACCGATCGGTTGATATATAGCCCAAATTTCCCAAGAGTTCAGCCCATCTCACACGGTCAGCCACCCGGTCTCAGCTCCTTCACCTGACCGGTTCATATGGGGAGCAGATACGGCCATCGTCTGATACGTCTCACCCGATCGGTTGAATAACCACCTGATCGGGTGAGGCCTAGTTTCCTGCAAGAATTCATAAATGGCCTAAGTTTCTTGACCGATGATCACGCGGCTGGATTTATTTATTAAAATAGAAAATAAGCTAAAATAAGCCTAAAAACAAAGGCGAGAGTTTAGAACATGGGTTGCCTCCCATGAAGCGCTTTTGTTTAACGTCGTTTGCTTGACGCCTCATACGGTGGTCAATTAGGATCCAGAGGGTTTGAGGGAGAGTTGTCGGTCGTTGAGAGTCCGGCCAGAGAGAATGCTAGTTCTCTAACCGCATAGTGTTTAAGGCGCTGTCCGTTGACTTTGAATGGCTCATCTCTTCCCATTATCTCGATAGCCCTATACGGGAAGACCTTGGTGACGCGGAAGGGTCCCGACCACCTTGACTTGAGCTTTCCAGGAAAAAGCTTCAGCCTTGAGTTGAATAGGAGAACTAAGTCTCCTTCCTTGAATTCCCTCTTCAGGATGCGCTTATCGTGCCACCGCTTCAGCTTCTCCTTGTAGATCCGGGCGTTTTCATAAGAATTGAGCCGGATCTCGTTGAGCTCGTTAAGTTGGAGCTGTCGATGACCTCCATCCTCCTTGGCGTCAAAGTTTAGGTTCTTGATTGCCCAAAATGCCTTGTGTTCCAATTCCACGGGGAGATGGCACGCCTTCCCATAGACAAGCCGGTAGGGGGTCGTCCCGATCGGAGTTTTAAATGTCGTCCTGTAAGCCCAGAGCGCGTCAGGAAGTTTTGATGACCAATCCTTCTTAGAGTTGGCCACCGTCTTCTCCAGTATGCTCTTAATCTCCCGGTTAGAAACTTCCACTTGGCCGCTAGTCTGCGGGTGGTAGGCACGCCCGACTCGGTGTTGCACCCCGTACTTCTTTAAGAGAGCTTCGAATTTCTTCTCTATGAAGTGGCTCCCTCTGTCACTGATCAAAATTCGAGGCACACCGAACCGCAGGAAGATGTTGTTTTTAAAGAACTTGGCAACCACTCAGGAATCATTAGTAGGACTGGCTATCGCTTCAACCCACTTCGATACGTAGTCCAAGGCTACCAAGATATACTGGTTCCCAGAGGAGGAGGGGAACGGTCCCATGAAGTCGATTCCCCACACATCGAAGATCTCTACCTCTAGATGTAGTGCTGAGGCATCTCGTTTCTCTTGGAGACGTTCCCCGTCCTTTGGCATTTGTCGCAGGCTTGGACATAAGTGTGGGTGTCCTTAAATAGGGTTGGCCAGTAGAATCCGCTCTGGAGGATTTTTGCAGTCGTCTTATAGGTGCTCGCATGCCCTCCACATTGCTGATCATGGCAATGAGATATTATGGAGGTCGCCTCAGTCTCAGGAATACACCTTCATATCACCCCATCGTTGCAGGTCTTGTACAAATGGGGGTCGTCCCAATAAAATTTTCGGACCTCATGGAAGAATTTCTTCTTCTTCTGATAGCTCACGTTGTGGGGGACGATGGCACAAGTCAGATAGTTTGCGATGTCGACGTACCAAAGGGTCCAAGCGGAAGAGACGGAGAAGAGATGCTCGTCAGGGAGCGAATCATCAACCGGAGTAGCGTTCAAATCGAGGGTAGGCATTCTGGATAGGTGATCGGCAACGACATTCTCCGCCCCCTTCTTGTCTTTGATTTCCAGGTCGAATTCCTGGAGGAGGAGAATCCATCTAATGAGCCGCGGCTTAGCCTCTTTCTTGCTCAATAGGTATTTGAGAGCCGCGTGATCAGTGTGCACGATCACCTTTGCCCCAACGAGATATTGCCGGAACTTGTCCATCGCGTAGATGACCGCTAGCAATTCTTTTTCCGTGGTTGTGTAATTTCTTTGGGCAACGTCAAGGGTCTTGCTCGTATAACATATCACATGCAGATTTTTATCCCTCCTCTGCCCCAAGACGGCTCCAACAGCGTAATCACTAGCGTCGCACATTAGCTCGAAGGGTAGATTTCAGTCCGGCGGCTGAATTACGGGCGCGAAAATCAAGGCTTGCTTAAGAAGGCGGAAGGCTTCCATGCAATCCTCGTTGAAGATGAAAGGTGCATCCTTCACTAGGAGTTGGGTCAGCGGCCTGGAAATCTTGGAGAAGTCTTTTATGAAGCGGCGGTAAAATCCCGCATGCCCTAAAAACCCACGGACTCCTCGAAGATTGAGTGGTGGTGGAAGCTTTTCAATCACCTCAACTTTTGCCTTATCAACCTCAATTCCCCTCGAAGAAACGGCGTGTCCCAGCACAACTCCTTCTTGGACCATGAAATGGCATTTCTCCCAGTTCAGGACCAGACCCTTGTCTTGACACTTCTCCAGGACTTTAGTTAGATTGCTGAGGCATGAGTCAAACTCAGTTCCATAGACAGAAAAAGCGTCCATGAAAACCTCCATGATGTCCTGGGAGTAGTCGGAGAAGATTGTGGACATTAGTCTTTGGAAAGTAGCTGGGGCATTGCAAAGCCCAAACGGCATTCTTCTGTATGCATATGTCCCAAATGGGCATGTGAAAGTAGTCTTCTCCTGGTCATCGCTATGGATAGGGATTTGAAGGAATCTGGAGTAGCCGTCCATGAAACAGAAGTAGTTGTGCTTCGCCAGCCTCTCTAGCATCTGATCAATGAATGGGAGAGGGTAGTGATCCTTCCTCGTGGCCTTGTTCAACTTTCTATAGTCAATGCACATCCGGTACCCAGTGACGGTCCTAGTAGGTATGAGCTCGTTTTTCTCGTTGAGAACCACCGTTATTCCTCCTTTGTTGGGTACGACGTGCACCGGGCTAACCCAGCGACTGTCGGAGATAGGGTATATGATACCGGCATGTAGAAGCCTAACAATCTCCTTTTTGACCACCTCCATCATTATAGGATTGAGTCTTTGCTGCGGCTCGATTGAGGAGGCTTGCTCATCCTCAAGCAATATTCTATGGGAGCAGAGGCCCAAGCTAACTCCTTTCAAGTCTTCAATTGCATACCCGAAAACACCCTTAAACCTTTTCAAAACACCAAGAAGTTTGGTCGTCTGGTCTTCGGGCAGCGAGGAGTTCACTATGACCGGCAGGGTCGAGCCCTTCCCCAAATATTCATACTTTAGTCCCGGGGGCAACTCTTTCATTTCAACCTCATAAGGTCCCGACGCATACTTCTCAAGCTGAGCATCTTCTAGTGAAAGGACTTCTTCGTGGATTTCTTGAAAGCCAACATCTGAAACTTCACTCCCAGCCGTGGTTTCGCATGGCAAAGTCTCGCAAGGTAACGTGGGGATAACCAAGGAAGGCATTGGGTCTTTCTCAAGCTCATAATAATTATCCGGGAAGAAGGCTTCGAAGTGAAAACAGGTTTCAACAGTCGATGGTTCCCCACCATTGCTTCTAGCTTCCTCATTGTCCAAAGATCCGGGATGTTTGATAGAAGTCTGCAAGGAATAGATCGGTTCCTGTCCAACGTAACCGACAGACTCAGCCTGATGGTTCTCCTGACAAAACTCCGCGAACAATTCTTCCTCACCAAACTCGGAACCAGGCATGTTGATATATGATCGCTCCGGGACGTAACCCAAAAGAACGGTTGTAGTTTTACCGCAAGTGCACGGTGTAGCAGTGAGCGGGTTATCGAACACAAGGAGGACGAATGACCGTGCTTGTTCCGATCAACCTGGCTATTTAAGAAGATAGAAATTTTCCTTTGGCGATCCTGTCACAATCGTCAGACAAAGTACGGAAATATCAAATCAAATAAAGAACGTCTAGGGAATGGGGAATTCCCGCTACTCACCGTATTTCGTAAAAGTGGTTCATCGGTATCAAAGTTGCTAGAATAAGATTTTGGATGAACTAGTTGCAACTGAATGTAGAACCAAGCTCACGCTCTCGCGCTGTTGCCGGTCTATAGCTATCCTAGGCTCGGGTCCAATCTCTTGCAAACCCTAGCCTAGGGAAGCTAGCATTAGGATCAACATCATCGTTCAATCGTGCACCGAGCCCAATCTCTTGCAAACTCGGCCCACGACCTAGATTAGGATAGTTCCTACCCGTCCAATCTCTTGCAAACGGGTATTGGCGCGGAATTGAAACCGGAAACCCTAGTATCGGTCCAATCTCTTGCAAACCGATACTACGGAAATTCGATTCCAACCTAATTCGGATTTCTAGGGTTTCCTATCGAATTGGGATCCAATCTCTTGCAAATCCCAATTGATGTGAATTCCTAGCCATCCGTAGTAAATTGATCCCAATCTAATCCCTAGTAGCAATTCTAGCAAAATTCCTACCAATTCATCACAATTATGAAATAGGGCTTGTAGGGTTCATCCCCACGCCCCAAGACGTGGCGACTACTCACAATTCATAGCAAGATCACAAAAATAATCAATGAAATAAGCAATAGAATTCATCACAATATTGAGATATGCAATAAAAATAGAATTTTTAGAGAAGAGAAAAGCAAACCAATGGAGTTCTTCAATTAATCCAACAAAAATCCAATTTTGTCTCCTCTTCAATCACAAGAATAAAACTAAAAAGCTAATCTAAAAAGCTGCAAAAAATCTAAGAGAGAGGCTCCCAAAACTAGGGTAAAAACAGGGGTTAAATAGCCCCCAAAATCGTCCAAAAACCGTGACCAAAATACCCCTGCACAGCCTGTTTTCCGCAATTTTCGCTACAGGCAGCGCGTCGCACTCGGCCGAGTGACAAAAGTCGCTCGGCCGAGTGAAAACCCTGTAATTTTCCAGTAAGTCTCGATCTTCAGGGGTCTTCACTTCGGGAGCGGCTCGGCCGAGTGAGTTGTCGTCACTCGGCCGATGGCTTCATGGTACTCGGGCGGACGGAATTATCCACTCGGCCGAGTGGGTCTTTTGAAGCTCAGGCAGCCGAAAAACAGTAACTTGGTGATTTTTGAAGGGCTTCGTCTGGGCGCCACTCGGGCGGACGGGGTCTCGTCACTCGGCCAATGTGGTCTCCGTCGCTCGGCCGAGTGCACATATAAATCGTGTCTGCTCTGGTCGGCCGAGCGGTGTCTCTCTGGTCGGCCGAGTGACTCATTCACTCGGCCGAGTGGGACACAAAACATGCCCAAACTGCTTGTTTTGGCCTCCTCGTCGCTCCTGCGACGTCCGCTCCTCTCCAACAGCAAAATACCCCTCGGGGAGGTCGTCGGTGACCGTCTGGAGTAAGCACATCTCGAGATCACTCCAAATCGCGCCAAATCACCTGAAATGCGACAAAAACAACAAATCGTGAAAAGCATCGCAATATCGTCGATATATCGTGAAAAACATGATTTGGGCGATCTAAATGGCATGCAAACATGCGGTAAAAAAGTGTAAAATAAGGAGTGATCAAAATCTCCCAAGCTTACCTCTTACTCGTCCTCGAGGAAGATAAGTAAAAGGCGAACCCGGTGGATTCAGAAAACGAAAATGGCGAAAAATGAAGAATGAAAAACGGAGAAGAATGAAAAACGAAATAAAAATAAAGAAGAAAGAAAGAAGCGAAGAGGTAGGCTGCTAGATCATTTTCTCAGGACGTGGGTTCCGCTTACTCGTATAGCATGCACTGGATGAAAAACACATGTCAAAGAATTTTATTTTGATATCATAGTATAATAGTGCAAATAGGAATAGAAAACCCACGAACAACTATATAATCATGAAAAACGGAATAATTTTATAATTAACATCGTCTGAATCATTTAAAGCGGTATACAAATCACAGATCACACACTTTTCAATTGAATGCTTTCTATCAGGAGTATAAGAGTATCACACTATAGAATAGAGAGAATAGAAAAGTATGGATTTCATGGAATGATTGCTAGGCTTAGATTTCTGGATTTCGTAAAGCTAGAAATAATCTCACCGAGTATAGAATATTACTTAGCCTAGGTTGTCGTGCAACGTCAAGTAGTCACTCTCTCACACATCAATGGATCCCCTCCCCCAAGCTTATCTATAAGCGTGGTGGCATAAAAAATATTTACATCCCCATTTTTAGAAAGCTCCAAAAGCAATGAAAAGAGAAGAGAAAGAAAGAAAGTGAGATGGGATCTTTTATTGAGGATTTTTCCTCTTCTTTTTTTTTCTTTTTTTTTTCTTTTTTTTTGATATAGCATATATACACAACGACCCCAACTCAAAGAGAGATAATGATATACAAGAATATTTTCTCTTTCTTTTTTTTTTGAAAAGAAATTTGGAGCTAGGAATTAATAGCGGGGGAAATGCCATATAATAGAATCGCTAAGGGGAGATTCACCAATGATTTTAAAAGTAGAGAAATGAAGTTCAAGATTTGTGGAGAAAGAAATGAATATATCTCTCGGTTCACTCTATAAGACATGCACGACAACTTCAGCAGGGCAATCTAATCTACTCAGTTTCGATCACAAAAAAGCTAACTAATCCAAATTTATCATAGCTAACATCATTCAATCATCCTGAAGTGAAATGTACAGTTCATGCATATAGAAGTGATATAGCAAAAGAAATCGGTACTCCAGATATAGGCATTCAATGCGTGAATCTTGGTGTGTTTTCTGTGATAGCATACATATGAATATTCAGAATCAGCTAATAATAAAATTTCATCCATTTTCATGTGGAAAAAGTGTGGGCTACTATCTCTAGATGCAAGGCAAGTCATAGCATATGATATCAGGAATAAAATCTAAGACATGACAAATAAAGCATGCATATAGAATAAGCTAACTCCACGTCATCATCATCACAGAAAAGTCATCTCTAGCATGAGATGAAAAAAGAAAGAAATAAAGATAAAGGGAAAATAGAACTATTTACAATGCGGCACACGGAAAAATAAGAAAAACGTGATGCATGGCAAAATAAAAGAAAAATGATGAAAAATAAGTGCAAAAGCGAAAAACGGTGTGAAAAACTAAAAATAAAGGTGGCAAATCGAAAAAGATCGTGAGAACTCACTCCCCCAAACTAAATGGCACAGTGTCCTCAATGTGCAAAGTGGGGCACACCGAGAGACAAGTAAAGTGAGGGGCAAGTGAGGATGCATGCATGATGAAAAAAAAGATGAAAATAAAAAGAAAAATAAAGAAATGAAAATATGATGCGGACATGATGCATGCAGGAATGGAGTGATACGGATATAAAGGTGGGGCACCAAAACTCTCCCTCTACCCCAAAAAAGATATAAGGATACGATCTGAATGAGAAACCCAAAATAAGTGAGGGGAGGGGGGTGGACAAAAATGCAACAGGACCCAGCAGAAACGGGCAGCACAACGGCAGGAATAATCGATGGCATCAAGGGTGCCTAAGAAGGTGGTGCTGCGCCGTCTCCGTCCTGAGGCGGAAGTGGTGGTGGTGGCTGGACAGGCCGCTGAGCGGGTGTGGGTGTGGAAGTGGAAGCAGGTCGAGTGTGTGTGGAAGTGTGCGAAGTCAGCGCCTCCGCGAAGCCCGAATCAGTCCCTAGAAGCTCCCCTGGTCTCCCCTAAGCTCCCAAAAACAACCGGAGGTGATCGGAGCGACGGCCGTCGGCGGCGACTCGGGCGAGGCGCGGCGGGTGCTCGGCCGGCGGTGGCTGGCCGAGCGGCGGCGCGGCGGTGGTCGACCGGGCGAGTGAGGGCGCGAGCGAGCGAGTGTCGGGCGAGGGAGCTGAGGGGTCGGGCGTTTGGGAATTTTTTTGCGTTTTGAAAAACGTGCCCCCCTCGGCCCCTTATATAATAAAAGTTACGACTCGGCCGAGTGACTAGGTCACTCGGCCGAGTGGGATTAAATGAAATATCCTCCTCGCTTACGCTATGGCCGAGTGGCTTTGCCAGCCTCGGCCGAGTGGAGTAAGTTCATTCGGTCTAATGGCTCAAGCTACTCGGCAAGATTCGCCCTAGGAGCGTATCCGTTTTACTCGGCCGAGTGAAAATATATACACAACCGAGTAGCATTTACACTGAAATCAGGAAAATAAACAGAGAGTTGGGTACAGCAGACTTCCCTCGTTCGTGAGCGGCTCGGCCGGACGAACTTGTGTACTCGGCCGAGTGACTAGTATACTCGGCCGAGTGAGCCTTGTGTTCTGCTGTTTGTCTTCGTTTGGGCTCTAAACTCCGTCTTTCTTCCTCCAGTCGATTTCATCTTACTCCTAAGCATCGAGCGTCTTCCTGGGGCGCTCCTCGTCGTCTCGTTCATCCTCCTCATGATGGATTTACCTATCTCCTCTCCTGTCAAGAAAAATAGGACCCGTTATCACAAAATTTTTGGGCGATCGACTCAAAACACTAAAAATTTCTAAAACAAAAATAAAGAAAAAGTAAAAATAAAGCAATAACCGTCGGGTTGCCTCCCGACAAGCGCTCGTTTAAGGTCGTGAGCTCGACCCCCTATGATTTTCAATTAATGCGGGATGTTTGGTGCATATGAGATGCACCCATTAAACTTTCCGGGGAGAACGCTTGGATTCGGAAGTTGCGGTGGCGTGTTCTCCCGCGGTGGTCTCTCGTCTCGAATAGTGTTGGGGGGAGGCTCCTCCAAGCTAGCGTTTGCTCCGGTCAACGGCTTCACCGGTGACGCCGATTTTCGTAGCGGCGGAGCTTTCTTCGGAGACTTCAATTTCGAGAGCTTGCAGAGCTCTCGAATCCTTGCGACATCAGCGTTGCCTTCATCATTTTCAGCGGATAGGTCGGGGGAATCATCTATCTTCTCATCTTGGCCTAAATCCGGGCCTTCATCAAAATCCTCATCGAAAAGAGCACCAATCGAGTGGGGGATCGCCTCTTCTATCACCTCATCAAGGAGGTCCATGTAGTCAAGTTCCTCGTGGTAAGGCATGTGTTTCATAGCCTTAGGAATGTGAAGCTCCACCTCGATGTTGCCGACATTCAAAGTTAGGGTACCTTCTCGCACGTCGACAATCACTCCGGCGGTGGCGAGGAACGGGCGTCCAAGTATCAATGAATTATCTCCCTCCTCCTTAACGTCCATGATCACGAAGTCACATGGCAAGCATATTCCTCCCGGGACTTGTAGCGGGATGTCTTCGGCTATCCCTACCGGCCTTGTTATTCGCCCATCGGCCAATTGTATCCGCATGTCGGTAGGTTTCAACTTCGTCCCGGTGTTTAGCCTTAAGAACATGGAGAGAGGCATGAGGCTCACACTAGCCCTTAGATCTACCAACGCCTTTTGAAGAAGGACGCCGCCCAAGGTGCAAGGAATCCAAAAACTCCCCGGGTCTTTAAATTTGGCCGGCTCCTTCTCTCTCTTGGTGAACCAAGAGCCCTCCTCGGCTAGCATAATCTTCTCCTTCCTCTTTCTCCCCGAAATCAAGTCCTTTAAGAATTTAGCATATGTGGGGATCTCCACGATGGCGTCGAGGAAGGGAATGTTGAGGCTAACTCCTCTAAGATACTCGAGAAACTTTGCTAGCCTTTTCTCCATTTTCGCTCTAGCGAGCCTTTGGAGAAATGGGACCGGTGGCATGAAGCGCCTTTCCTCAATCAATTGCTCCGCTCTAGATTTCTCCTTTTCTTGTGGCTCTTTCTCCTTCTCAACTTCAACTACCGGCTCAATTGGCTCCAAACTTTCCTCCACGGGCTCCTCGATAGGAATCATGGCAGGGGTGGTATCCTTCCCGTCTCTAGTAGTAACGGCAACTACGGCATTGATGTGGCCGGTGTTGCCCCGTGGGTTTTGCTCGGGTTGCGCCGGCAATCGTTGAGTGTTCCGATTGAGCAACGCCAATTGCTCCGATATTTGAGCCACAACGGTATTGAGGGAGTCTTGCCCCGCCTTCAAGGTAGCATTGACCTTATTTTAGTCGACCATAAACGCCTCCACTCTAGCTTCGAAGTCGGATCGTTGTTGAGCTTATGGAGGGTTTTGATTTTGATTCCTCCACCCTTGATTGTATCCGGGCGGCCTATATGGTGGAACTTGTTGCTTCGGTTGGAAATTTTGTTGTGGAGGCCCCCTCGGCGGATAGTGTTGTTGTTGGGGTGGTGGTGGTCGAGCTTGTTGAGGTGGTTGTTGTGGCGGGTTCAAAGCTCCTTCATTGTTGGCGTAAGAGAATCCGGGATGATTTCTTGTGGCCGGATTGGCCCAATATCCTTGGTTCCCCGCGACATATTGTACTTGCTCCAAGGATCCTTCTCCTTGCTCTCCTCCCACATACATGGCTTGAGATTGGTCTTGCCAATCACACATTTGGTTCGTTGGAGCGGAGGTGGAAGGGGTTCCTTGGGGCTCCGTGATAAACTTCTCCAGTCTCTCCACTACCTTGTGGAGAGAATCAAACTTGCTCGTAAGCTCCGCTACGGCCTTCACCTCATAGATACTAGTTGGCTTCAAGGAGGACGTGGAGTGTCCTCGCTCATCGCCCCATTATTGGTTGTTTGAGGCCATCTCCTCAATTAGGGCCGTAGCTTCCTCGGGAGTCTTTGACAAGATAGCACCATTCGCCGCGGCATCAATAATTTGTTTGGTCCCCGGTTGGAGACCGTTGTAGAAGCTATGAACTAGCTCCCAATCTTCAATGCTATGATGCGGGCATTGATGCTGCAAATCCTTAAAACGCTCCCATGCCTCATAGAGCGTCTCCTGGGGTCCTTGCTTGAAGGACATGAGAGCGCTCCGGATCTTCACCGTCTTGGATGGCGGATAGAACTTGTCAATGAATGCACTTGCCAACTCGTCCCAAGAGGTGAAGACTCCATCACCCTGCGTCCTCAACCAATAGAGTGCCTTGTCCTTTAGCGTGAACGGGAAGAGACGCAGTCTGGTGGCATCGATGGAGACCCCCGGCATCTGAAATGTGGCGCACTTCGACAAGAACAATTGGATGTGGTAGTGAGGATTTTCATGGGCATTCCCATGAAATGGATCCTGCTGCATCAGAACCACTAGTCCAGTCTTTAGCTCGAAGTTCTTGTCAGCCGCCAACTCCGGCACGGCAATGGATGAGGTCGTAGAAGAGGTCTTAGGCCGAAGCCTATCTCGAATAGAAATTATCCTCGCCATCCTTGCCGCTAATTGGTCCGCAGTTTTCGGGTTGGTCATAAACCGCCCTTCCGGATTTTGTCTCCTTTCCGCTCTAAGTCTCCGCGCGGTACGTTCGATCTCGGGATCAAATAATATAGCTTCAGGGTCCGCCGTAGATCTCGTGTACATGCACAGGGAAAACAGAGTTTCAAAGAAATGATTAGTACCGTGGAAGGGTTAGGTAAAAATAAATAAATGGAAATAATAATAATAATAATAATAATAATAAAAACAAAAAAGAAATAGCTAGGGTGGTAAGATCAAACGCAATCGCCTCCCCGGCAACGGCGCCAAAAACTTGATCGCTCCGGGACGTAACCCAAAAGAACGGTTGTAGTTTTACCGCAAGTGCACGGTGTAGCAGCGATCGGGTTATCGAACACAGGGAGGATGAATGACCGTGCTTGTTCCGATCAACCTGGCTATTTAAGAAGAGAGAAATTTGCCTTTGGCGATCCTGTCACAATCGTCAGACAAAGTACGGAAATATCAAATCAAATAAAGAACGTCTAAGGAATGGGGAATTCCCGCTACTCACCGTATTTCGTAAAAGTGGTTCATCGGTATCAAAGTTGCTAGAATAAGATTTTGGATGAACTAGTTGCAACTGAATGTAGAACCAAGCTCACGCTCTCGCGCTGTTGCCGGTCTATAGCTATCCTAGGCTCGGGTCCAATCTCTTGCAAACCCTAGCCTAGGGAAGCTAGCATTAGGATCAACATCATCGTTCAATCGCGCACCGAGCCCAATCTCTTGCAAACTCGGCCCACGACCTAGATTGGGATAGTTCCTACCCGTCCAATCTCTTGCAAACGGGTATTGGCGTGGAATTGGAACCGGAAACCCTAGTATCGGTCCAATCTCTTGCAAACCGATACTACGGAAATTCGTTTCCAACCCAATTCGGATTTCTAGGGTTTCCTATCGAATTGGGATCCAATCTCTTGCAAATCCCAATTGATGTGAATTCCTAGCCATCCGTAGTAAATTGATCCCAATCTAATCCCTAGTAGCAATTCTAGCAAAATTCCTACCAATTCATCACAATTATGAAATAGGCCTTGTAGGGTTCATCCTCACGCCCCAAGACGTGGCGACTACTCACAATTCATAGCAAGATCACAAAAATAATCAATGAAATAAGCAATAGAATTCATCACAATATTGAGATATGCAATAAAAATAGAATTTTTAGAGAAGAGAAAAGCAAACCAATGGAGTTCTTCAATTAATCCAACAAAAATCCAATTTTGTCTCCTCTTCAATCACAAGAATAAAACTAAAAAGCTAATCTAAAAAGCTGCAAAAAATCTAAGAGAGAGGCTCCCAAAACTAGGGTAAAAACAGGGGTTAAATAGCCCCCAAAATCGTCCAAAAACCGTGACCAAAATACCCCTGCACAGCCTGTTTTCCGCAATTTTCGCTACAGGCAGCGCGTCGCACTCGGCCGAGTGACAAAAGTCGCTCGGCCGAGTGAAAACCCTGTAATTTTCCAGTAAGTCTCGATCTTCAGGGGTCTTCACTTCGGGAGCGGCTCGGCCGAGTGAGTTGTCGTCACTCGGCCGATGGCTTCATGGTACTCGGGCGGACGGAATTATCCACTCGGCCGAGTGGGTCTTCTGAAGCTCAGGCAGTCGAAAAACAGTAACTTGGCGATTTTTGAAGGGCTTCGTCTGGGTGCCACTCGGGCGGACGGGGTCTCGTCACTCGGCCGATGTGGTCTCCGTCGCTCGGCCGAGTGCACATATAAATCGTGTCTGCTCTGGTCGGCCGAGCGGTGTCTCTCTGGTCGGCCGAGTGACTCATTCACTCAGCCGAGTGGGACACAAAACATGCCCAAACTGCTTGTTTTGGCCTCCTCGTCGCTCCTGCGACGTTCGTTCTTCTTCCGCTCCTCTCCAACAGCAAAATACCCCTCGGGGAGGTCGTCGGTGACCGTCTGGAGTAAGCACATCTCGAGATCACGCCAAATCACCTGAAATGCGACAAAAACACCAAATCGTGAAAAGCATCGCAATATCGTCGATATATCGTGAAAAACATGATTTGGGCGATCTAAATGGCATGCAAACATGCGGTAAAAAAGTGTAAAATAAGGAGTGATCAATATACGCCACTTCATCATGAGGAAGGAGAGTTGTCGTGACAGGATGCTGCTGCATATCATGATACCTCCTCTGATTTTCCACAGCGGCAGTCAGAAGGGATAGTATATTCGAAGCATTTAGGGACTCTGCCAAGCTTTGTGCCAAACAGCGGATGTGGTGCGAATGATCCCAGATATCGCCCGAAACGGCACGCATCATCCTCGTCGCTCGAGCAGAAAACCTATAAGAAGGGAGAGAGGGAACTGCACATATAGCAAACACGTCAAAAGCATGGGTTGCATAAACGGGAGGCAAGGAGTAGCGATGGCAGCACGACGACTCAGTAAATCAAATCTATACAACTAATATTTGCAGTATGTACAAGTAAAATCAAAAAGTGTAGAATGTGAAAATTATCGCGAGATAGAGATGTGAGCTAGACTCGAGGGTTCATGAAATCCTAAAATAACAAGCACGTTGCCTCCCCGGCAACTGCGCCATAAAGCTTGACGTCCCCCGTGTTTGCGCGTGTCAGATGTGTGCAATATATGATTGGGGGCGTGAGATTTAAATATTTATAATCGCAAGTGCACGGTGTTGTAGTGTGGCTTGGGGGTCGAACTCGGGGAGGCGTGGTTGTGCTTGTGTCAAGAAGGATCGGATTCACCCCATGGGCGAGCTAGCCCGAATCGGATGATGGGTTGTCACGGAAAATGGAATGCGAGGGATAAAGAATATGAAGGAAAACCCGGGACTTCGGTTTCCACCATATCGTGCGATTCTAGCCGATACAGCCTACGGGTAGGATAACGATCGGAATTAGGGTCTAAAGGTGAGATGTTGCCTCTAAGAGTGATACCAGCGTCCCATGGGCCCGATATTCCGGTCAGTGCACAGGATGATACGCCGGACTTCTCGGGTTCGGTCAGTGGGTATTCTCATGTCCATTAACACTGACCGACTCCGGGAGCACTAAAATCACAACGATAACTCCCAACGTCTCGTCCTGCCGCTCCCGCGCGCTAGGATTCGACGTCTACGCTAAGGGCGTGAGCTATGGCTAGGGGGTCAACCGCCAAGTTTATTCCAACTTGGCCCAACAGTCAAAAGCGGTCTTTTTCCCGCCGATGACAATAAAACACCCCGCGTAACCGATAGATTCCTAATCCCTATCGATTTCCTAGTCCTATGGACGCATCGGGGAGAACCCACGAAGGGGTTTCCACCAAAATCCCAGATTTGGGAACTGCTCACACATATTTACTAAAAAGCGATCTAAACCAAAATCGACCGTTAAAAACATGATCAAGCGATTGAAAAGCAGTAAGAGCAATGATAATAACACTATATTAAAGTTTGGTAAAGATCGGAAAACTTACAGATATCTGAAAAATTACAGCCGTCAAGAGAGAGAAAAAACAGCAAAAATAACCACACCCGTTTCTGGAAAACCTAGGGGTCCTATATATAGAATACGATATCACCCGATCGGTTGAAAAGTCAACCGATCGGGTGACCTGCTTCGTTCTTCGGCAGCTCGCATGGGACTTCACCCGGTCATACAGCACGGTCGGTTGAGGGTTGAAGCTGACCAGTTGGATCTTCGTGCCGTCGGGTGAACCAGTCGGTTGATCTCTCCGTGTCTTGGCTTCGGAGAATTGGCTACAGGTGAACCGATCGGGTGAAGGTCACCCTATCGGTTAGCATTCAGCATCAAATTCCAGAGAGTTGGGGTGTGTGAACCGGTCTCTGAACCGACCGGGTGACTTTCTGACCGCTCCAGCTTGTGTCCGGGTGGTGCACGCGTGCATCACCCGATCAGTTGGAAGTGACCAACCGGTCGGGTGAGGGGCTGAAAGATGCTATCTTCGTCGTTTGACCCCCTGGATCACGTGTGACTCCTCCCGTTGCTCCGGGGACTCACGATATCTTCGTTATATGTCCCCTACGTCGGTAAACTCCTGCAAAATACAAAAAACAGGGAAAAGTGAAAGAAAACAAGAAAACACGAGAAAACGAATACAAGACGGTGGAAAATAGCGGAAAAACACAAAAGAAGACATGCGTGAATATATGAAATATAAACGCATGTCAGGATGCATATGCTATGACTCGACTGTGCTGATGTAGCACACATCCAAGTCTCTTGCCAGATGCATCACAGAAGACTTTGAATCCTCCTGATCGGTCTGGAATGATCAAAATGGGTGCAGTCGTCAACCTCTTCTTCAGTTCCTGGAAAGCATCCTCACATGCCTTCGACCAAACAAACACCACATCCTTCCTTGTCAATCACGTCATGGCTCCTGCGATCTTCGAGAAGTCTTTAATGAACCTCTGGTAGTAGCCAGCGAGTCCCAAGAAGCTTCGAATATCGGTCACCGTTCGGGGGACTGGCCAGTTTTGAATAGCTGTCACTTTTTCAGGATTAACAGCAATCCCTTCTCCTGACACCACGTGGCCTATGAACGCCACCTTGTTCAGCCAGAACTCGCACTTACTAAGTTTGGCATAAAGCTGGTGTCTTCTCAGAGTCTTGAGAATCTTCCTGAGATGTTCTGTATGATCCACCGCATTCTTCGAGTAGATGAGAATGTCGTCGATGTAAACTACTACGAACTTGTCCAAGTATTCATACAATACTTGGTTCATGAGACTCATAAATACCGCGGGTGCATTGGTCACACCAAACGGCATTACTAAGTACTCATAATGTCCGTATCTGGTTCTGAATGTAGTCTTGGGAACATCTTCATCTTTCACCTTCACTTGATGGTACCATGTCCTCAGATCCAGCTTCGAATAGACGCTTGACACACCGAACTGGTCGGAAAGATCGTCAATTCGCGGTAGAGGGTATTTGTTCTTCACGGTGACTTTGTTCGGCTCGCGGTAGTCAACGCACATACGTAGAGATCCGTCTTTCTTCTTCACCAGCAATATAGGAGATTTGATTATGAATAAATATTGCATATTCTAACCTCATAATCATCTCCTCTTGTGCATATAATCAATGGAATCATGCTCTCTTAACTACATTTACGCTAATTCATCATTTCTGAGCGTATGATTTTATTCTGGCACAATTTCACTTCCCAAAACATTATAAATGTCTATTATATTTATAGGGATTTTTCTGGATTTTTCAGGTGTCCCGAAGGGGACTAAATCAACTCAAGAGGAGGAGTACAAAACAGACGCATGTAGATGGAACGGCAGTCGCCTGGGCAACCCAACAGTCGACTGTCCAAAACAACGGCAGTCGCCTGCCTTTAAAGAACTGAAGCTGGAGAAGTTGAAACCCAACGACAGTCGCTTGTAAGAGGATTGACAGTCGACTGTAATATTGTACAATCGCATATCATCTTCGCATCAGTCGACTGATATTTCAGATTCCTGAGGGAGCAAATAAGAGCCAACTCTCTGTTATTTTGACATTTCTGTAGCAGGCGAATGAAGAACAAAAGACGGTCGCATGTGAATCGCACAGGCGACTGTGAGTTTTAAAGACAGTCGCATGTCGCCCTTTGGTAGCGATGACAGTCATCTTCGCAGCAGTCGACTGTCGTTTGTTCAACAGTCGACTGATCGGGTTTCTTCGCCCGCAATCTGGGTTGCGAGAAACGGGTTTTCTTAACCCGATTTCTCTTCAGTTGCTGTGAATCGTTGGATGATGATGTGGATGGATGAGATGTAACCCCTAGGGGTATAAAACACTACTATTCAGATGTAATGAAGAGAGAACGGGATAGAACTTAATCTTTTGCTATTTGTAGGTCATCTTCTTCCTTAAGAAGGGGATTAGGGTTTTGGAGAGTTTTGAGCTTTCTGATTTTTTTTTTACTGTTGCTGAGATTGATTGCTGATTGAAGAAGCTTGTATTTGGTGACAAATCTCCAACCCTCTTTCTAATACATATTTGCTTTGATTTCTTGCATTGAACTATGTCTATTTTTTGAAAGTTGATTCTATTCTTGATATGCTAGGCTAGATTCATTGTGTGGGTGTTTTGGATTGATGTAGGATGTCTTGATTGCCCTGCTAATGTTAATTTCCAGCACCCCTTGTTAATCCATGTTGTTTGGGTGAATTAAACTCATGATTAATTGGATTAGATACTATCCATGGAGGAGCCGCAGAACGGTGGTGCTTCGTAATTGTTGCATCTATGTATCCAATGGGTATTGCATATCTTGAAATGAATGTGAGCCCCCTTCAATCCATATTTCATAATTTAGAAGTTTAATTCACTCGATAACCCAAATTATTAATTGGGTTGTAACTCGTTTATTGAATCATGCATTACTCGAAAGGGGACGCAGAGCGGTGGTTGTGCGAAGCGCAACACAACCCATATGCATTACTCCCACATACCTTGAAATGGGTGTGGGTGTGATTCATGAGCTTTAATTCGGAAAAGAACCCAATTAGCAATTACCTTTAGTGCACCCCATATGTGCTTAACTGATTTATTTCCTGATCCTCATACCTTGACGTGGATGAGTGATCGAGTTATCATGGAATTAACATCTAGTAGAGCAATTGAGTAATCTTACCGATATCCTCAACACCCGCACTCTTTTCCTCCCTTGCATCCAAACCTTAGGACCTTACCCTAACTTTAGGGTACTTAGATAAATCACTTATTCAAACAACCATTCACCCTCGAAGGGTGGTTAGAACCCATAACCATTCTTTACATGCTCTGACTATTTATGTGAATTTGCAGATTAGTTCCGTCTCTGTGGATACGATCCCGTACTTACCGGGTATATTATTTGCCGACCTCGTACACTTGCGAGTATCACCTTTCAGGGAGAGTCAAGATCCCCAGAGAGATACATTGGGTCGTATCCATCCCTTCTTTAGTAGTTCATCAAGTTGGGCCCGCAATTCTTCTAGCTCAAATGGTTCTAAATGATATCGTCCCTTGGACATCGGCTGGGCTCCTGGCATTAATTCGATGGAAAATTTCAGGGTATAATCTGGAGGCAAACCTGAAAGGTCGTCCAGGAACACATCTATGAACTCTCGAACCACCTCTGGTATATCGGGCTCAGCTTCCATTGCGGCTGCTACTGCTTCGGTCGACTTCGCTCTGTACTTCACCGGACCTACAGATCTACTCCCACTAATGAACTCGAACTTTGGATGATCAGGAATATCGAAAGCTACCCTCCTTCGACAACAGTCGATGGTGGCATTGAAAGTTCCCAACCAATCCATCCCGAACACATCATCAAAGTTCGGGATATCTATCATAATGAAGTAAGCGAATAACGCTCGCCCACAAATCACCACGGGGCATTGAGGATACCCACGGTTGCTTTTATCACTCCGCCACCCGTATTGACATTCCAACCATAGTTAAAGTTTTGACAGGAACGGTGTGGGTGCGAACGAATCGACTCGCCAGAAAGCAGTGTGATGCTCTCGAGTCGAACAAGGAGAGGGCGGGTTTCCCAGCTACTAGTACGACACCTAGGTTACAAACACTAATCTAAGCAACCAATGCTAATGAAATAAATGATTCACTAACTATGGTAGAAATATACGTGTGATCACTTTACCGGTAGCCTCGGACTCTTCGATAGTCATGGTGTAAGTCTGGCATTTCGGTGGTGGTTGCTGCCTTACTTGATGAAATACCCTCTACTGTGGAGGTAGAGGTGGACACTATAGAGCGTTCCATGTCAGGGCAGCACGGGGAGCTGGGGCTGGAGCACGTGGCTTAAAATGTGGGCAATCCCTAGCCATGTGTCCTGACACCCCACAAACCAGACAAAGGCCTAAAAGACTTCCACACTCAGCCTTGAAGTGTCCAGGCTTCCCATAAAAGTGGTAGACTGGTAGGGCCTGCTGATGTTGTCCTGGCTTCTTAAACTTAGTCTACTGAATAGGGAAATGCATATATGGCCGTCTGCTTGGCCCAGCATGGGTTGGCGGGGGCCTCATAGGTGCTGTCAGTCTAAGCTCTTCCTCCGCTTCCTTCTCGACCATCTCATGGTTACGAGCAATGGTCAGAACTGCAGCATTTGTGGTCGGACTAGAAGTGACCAACTTCCTTCGAATCTCGATGTTGAGTCCCTGTTGAAAATGGTGGGCTCGATTCAATGCATCCGTAACCATCTCCGGGGCAAACCTGCTGAGCCTGGAAAACTCAGGATCATATTGGTCTACAGTCATTGAGCCCTGCTTCAGGTTGATAAACTTCTTCCTCATCATGATCTTTGCCTGTGGAAAAAAGTACTGAGTCTTGAATATATTGGAAAATACATCCCACGTAATCGGTAATCCCACGTGGTCTTCTACCGCCTGCCACCAGTCTCGAGCACCATCAGTCAGTTGCCTCTTAGCGGTATCCACCCATGCTTCTTCTCGAATCTGAGATGCTCTCAAATCATCAGTGATGCTCCTAAGCCATTCCTCCTCTTAGAGATGGTTCTCGGTCCCAGAGAAGGTCTTCAAGTTCATCGCTCGAAAGTGGTAAGCACTCGGGTCAACGTTTGGCTCTCTAAGAAAAGCATGTTCAAGCTGCTGATGAAGGGTATAAATACCCCGCATGGAAATCTTCTGTAGTCATTGGTGCAGTTGGGAGTGCTGTCGTGTCTGGTTCGTTGCTAGCTCCATTACCAGCTTCATTCTGGTTGGGACCCCTATTCAGGTGATTGGTCCCGGATCCAAAAGCACTGTCCTTGCTTCCTGAAGTGTTCCTTTCCATTGCTCACCCGCGTTTCATAAGGTTTGATCAGTTCCATTGAGTATTTTATACGACAAATTCTGAACTTCATGTACTATTCATGTGGTATTTAGCGCGGACCTGCATGGGCCACCAAACTTGTAACGACCCGCTCTCGAGGCCCGTTACTATTCTGTACATGCACAAGTCCTGATAGGCACCAATGAAGTCAATACATGCTCCATTGCATAAATATGCCAAATACTTATACATGAGAATGAAATACGACCTTATTACAACCCAGCAGCGTACAAAAAGGAAAAATATAGCCCAAAACAAATACACACCAAGCCACACTCTGGAAATGAAAAACATAAGATAACATAATACTCTCACACTCACTATCAGTAACCAGCGTCCCACTGGTCAAACTCAACCGCGAGCTCGGTGTCTGCTAATTCTGGTGTCGCCTCGTCCACCTATAAGGTATCTGGCAGGTCCACCACAAAAAGAAGGGTCGCCAGGATCAGACGTAACTCAAAGTATCTCTAGCATGGAAAATAAAACAATATGCAAGTATGGCAAACTAGAGAGACTAGAGGTAAAAGTGCTTACAATAATGGTATGGAAAAAGAGCAAAAACGTAGCTTTGCAGATTAACTTCATAATTTATCAGCAATTAAAAGAAAACATTATTAAAGATGACAAGATCACGAGAGTATAACTGTGCCTGAACCTAGTTCGTGAATAATAAAGAGTAGTACAGTGAGCAACCAAGAGTTCATCTCATACCACGGGTGCACGTACCCGGGTTAAACCAAAACTGTGCAACAAATACGATAATGTTCAATAATTTGTGATTCATGTCTGTGAATTTGTCACCGATGAGCGGGGGAACAATAATAAAGCCTGAACTGGTTGCTCCCGCACATTCGCTATTATAAGTTGCCCCAAAACCCCCAAGTGTCTGTGATGTTACCAGATTTGTAATTTACGAGTCATTTACTAGATTGTCACATTTTCCAGTCAACCATAACACGTAGTCCGATCGATTCTTTTACGATACTGTCCAATTTAGCTTATCTAGCTGTTCAATTGAAATACTTTGAAAACGAAATGAAACTAGTTTTAGCATGCATTTATTGATAGGAAATCGAATCTCACCCCTAAGTAGTTTTGATGATGAGCACACCAAATGATGTTAGTGTACTAATAACACTATATCTAAAGTGTGCAGGTTGTGCAATCGATAGCTTTACGCATACTCCGAAGAAGCTCAACCATACTTAGAAGACGGAGACGAATTTGATAGCTCTATGTCAAGCACAAGTGTAGCTCAATGTTGAAGCTCATGCGGGTCCTCAAGCCAAATGAAAGAGGAGCTCAAATTCAAGAGAAGCGCGTATGTACATCAACATCTGATCGGCTTCATGAAGTTCTCGTCTAAGTCTAGTGTGTGAGTTGGTCTCTTTAGGATTATGTTAAAGCCAGGTATCATTGCACACACATAATGTTTTCGAAACAAAAAGGTGTTAAATCATTTTTAAACTCTTTAAGAGCATTAGCTAGTTGATCTAATCCTCGTAGTCAACCTCCATACACCGAGGAGTTGATTACCCATTCACTAGCCGAGTTTCAGTGAAAAAGTGCTCTGGGAGTCGACTACCAACGGAGGGAGTCGACTACCGGCTGTGAGTAGAATTTTCAGTGAAATTCTCTAGGAGTCGACTACATCATTATGTGAGTCAACTATCAGCTGTCGTTTTTCTGCGTTTTGACCTCCTGCTTTCATTCTTACTTCCTTGATTGTTGGGCTGAAAGTCAAATGATTTGAATTTCGAATTCACCTCTGAAACTATATAAATAGAGCCCCTTTGAGATCATTTCTACACATACCAATCTCTCTGTTATTTTGAGCTAAAGTTATATTCTAAAGATCTCAATCGCTCTCATCGCTCTCAATGTTATAGCCAATTTCTGATTCAATTTTCTGATCTCAAGTTCTTTTTTAGATCCATTTTTATTTTTGGCTATTTAAATTGTTTTCCAAAATCCTTTACTCTTTATTTTATATTCTTGAAAAGTTTTTGAAAACAAGAGATCTAGATCACAACGAATCAATTTATATTCTTTGTGTGATCTAAGATCCATTTAAATTCTTTTAGCCACATAAAGCACAATTGCAATATTATCTTGGCTATAGAATTTTGTTGGGTGTAAAACCAATCTCCATCAAATATTGTGGAGAATTGGATCTTTGTTTGTATTTGGGATTCCCTTTGTGATAAGGGTTGTGAAAAATCCTAGACAACTCTAGATGGTTGGAAATCCTAACAAGTGGAGTTAGGTAATTGTATCGCCAAGGCAATAGTGGATTAAAATCTCGTACCAGATTGGTCGGGGACTGGACGTATCCAGGTTGCGGGGAACCAGGATAAAATCTCTTGTCTCTACGTTGCTTTTCTGTGTCTGTGATTGTTTATCTGTGCAAGCATTCTTTTATTTATTTGTCGATATTGTATCTTTGTAATTCTTTATTTATATAATTGTAAAGTTCATATTTTTAATTCCGTTGTGTAAAGATCTCTTTGTTTGCAACCTTATTTGCTTGTAACTTATCTTTGTATTCATTTTTAAGATTAACTTGTTGATTAAGAACCAAGCGTAGATCACTCTACTGTGTTTCTTAGGCAACATTGGAAGGGATATTATTGTGTTATAATAACCATCGAAAAAGTTTATAATTTATACAACACTATTCAACCCCCCTTCTAGTGTTGTTTGTCATTCACATGATGTAACACTTGGTATCAGAGCAAGGCTTAAAAGACGATGTCATCAATATCCTTCCACTCTGAAGGACTCAATACCATGCGACCACCGTTATTCAATGAAACAAACTACGCAAGCTGGAAGATACACATGAAGACTCATTTAGAGTCACTAGACATTGCATCATGGATCGTCGCCAGGGATCCATACAAAACACACATTGAAGTCGACACCAAAAAATGGTCTGCCGACGAAAAGAAGAGAGCCAACCTCAACGCCAAAGCCATGAACGCACTATTCTGTGATGTGATAGGTAATGAGTTCAATCGTGTCTCTCAATGTGAGACGACACATCATATCTAAATGTGAGATGACACATCATATCTGGCATACTCTTCAAGTAAGTCACTGATCGCTCCATATTTTACACCTTTTTCTGCATATTTTCACGCCATTTCGATTGCTCATATTGCGATTTTCACGATTATTCAACGATATCGTGTTACTTTTCAATATTTCTTGTTTTTGTCGGATTTCAGGAAATATGGAGCAATTGGGAGCAAAAATGAGCTTAAAGGACTTGCACGCATAACGGAGCATTGTTCATGGCCCTGTTGAGGAGTTACCAGCGCTAGAGGATGAGTGGAGAAGGACAGAATTTGATAGAATCGACGAGGAGATGAAAAGGAGAAGAAAAGAGATCAAGAGTACCCCACTCGGCCGAGCAGACTGCTCACTCGGTCGAGTGAAGGACCGCACTCGCCCGAGTGAAACGGATACGCACCGAAGATTTGCCATGTTCACTCGGCTGAGCAAGGAAGACCACTCGGCCGAGTGAGAAATCCCACTCGCCCGAGTGCTACAGAGATTTCATCCAGAGAAGAGGCCAACTTACTGGAATTTAGAGAAGCCTCACTCGGCCAAGTGGCAAAGCCCACTCGACCAAGTGAAGAAGCCCACTCGCCCGAGTGTTATAGGGCTTTTCTCCTGAGATCTAAGCAGACTCTCTGGAATTTTTGGAGAACCACAGAAGACCCTACTCGGCCGAGTAGAGAAGCCCACTCGACCGAGTGAAGAATCCCACTCGGCCGAGTGATGCCGATGACACGAGCGCCCAGATTTTCAGACAGCCTCCCACTATTTTGGAATCTGCTATCATTTCAGCAATTAAAGTATGTTTCTCATATTTTTTATGGATAGTAGACTTCATGACGGTTCCAACGCCGCCAAGAACGTGCCAATCGGAGGTCGGATGAAATCTGGAGAATTTCTGCAAGTTGATGCTACAGTGCTGGAATTTCCACTCGGTCGAGTCATATTCCCACTCGGCCCAAGTGACTGCGGGCCCAGATTTTAAGTTGCGTCCAAGCTGATTTAGGGCACGAATTTGAGAGGGTTTTGGAGGGTTATTTGCTAGGGTTTTGGGGGGGCTATTTAAGAGGTTGGTAGCCGTCATTAGAGGAGTTCCGATATGATTTCTTAAAGACTTTTTCAGAGGTTAGGCCATGCCCTAGGCCCCCTCTTGGATCTAAAAGCTTGTAATTGGATTGAAGTTCTTCATCAAAGCTAAGTATCCTTGTTCTTGTTATTTGAATCTTTGATTTGATATCTTTTTACATGCAAGAAATGTCTTTTATTGATCTCTATATCGTTATTGCTATGCTTGAGTAGAGTTGATGTTCTAGGGCATGGGGATGAACCCTATGGATCTAATTTCAAATTTGTGATGAATGAATTTCTAAGTTGCTAGAATTGCTAGGAGGTTAGGTTGTGATTGATTTTTCACGGATTGCTAGGAATTTCCATCGATTTGGGGTTTACAAGAGATTGGATTCATATCGATGGGAAGGCCTAGATATTTGAATTAGGTTTATAATCGAAATTCTCTAGACTTGGTTTGCAAGAGATTGGACCAAAGCTAGGATTTTTATTATAAATCTATACCCATATTCGTTTGCAAGAGATTGGACGAATACAAACTATCACAACCTAAATCGTAACTCGAGTTTGCACGAGAGTGGGCTTGAGGAGCAATTGGACGATGATGTCGATCTTCATGCTAGTGGCTTAGGTTAGGGTTTGCACGAGAGTGTGCTCTAATCTAGGTTTGCTATAGACCGGCAATAGCGCGAGAGCATGAGCTTGGTTCTACATTAAGTTGCGACTAGTTCACCTCAACACAAGTCTAGTAATATTGAGATTCACTATTTACAATGATGTATGACGATCTGTAGTGGAAATTCCCTAGCCCAATATACTTTTATTATATTGTATTTGAATCGATATTTGACCAACATCTCTATCACCGACACCGACATCCATCACCATTGTCATTACATCATACCATACCCATCTCCACCAATAAAACATTCGTAGTCGAGCCAACCTAGGATAGATTGGAGCCAACACCACCTCCTCGTGTTCGATACTCGCTCGCCACTTCACCGTGCTCTTGCGGTAAAACTACAATCGTTCTTCGGGTGTATATCCGGACGCGATCAAGTTTTTGGCGCCGTTGCCGGGGAGGTGTTTCCTGTTGGGTGCCAATTTGTCACAATTAGGTTGATTAGACTACGAATAAAAAAATTAACAAAAAGAAATTTTCACCCTCGCCACCATTATTATTATTCCTATATTCTCTTGTGCCACTGATATTTTTCTTCAGGTATTTGTCTTTGTTGATCAGGTTATCCGAAAAGCGCAATGATGAGTATAGACTCTGACCTGCAACACGATGAAACTTTTGCATCCCTACTGGAGGAACTTGTGGATGAAGTTCAGACCATGGGACTTATTGCCATCAATATAGAGGACCACCTTGAACAACAATTCGCCACCTACATCATTGATCAACTCTCCCCGGAAGGAACAATCAAAGGCAGCATTAGGGTCGATATTAGAAGTGACAAGCTGTATCTGGAAGTTGACGAAGTCCCTCAGCCACCAATGAATGAAGTTATCGAAACATGCACCGAAGAGTTCAATGCGCGAGAAGAGCTACCTTGGGATACCCACGTTCAGGGAAGTATACTTGATGAATCCTTTTGTGACACCGGTTTATACACTGACTTATCCTTTGATGGCAGGTGCGAACAAGAGGAGAGCGGTAGTTCAATTGATTTGGGAGCAGAGTTACCTGAGCAGCTGAGAGAGGGTACCACGAAGATAGCTATCACATCGCAAGAGGATATTGAATTATTTCCAGGGAAGTATCGTCCACAACTATTTATTTCATATATTTCTATAGACGATCCTCTTTGGAATACTTTTATTATGAGTGTGAAATTTTTGCAGCGAACTGATGCATCCTATTCTCTGTAGGGTACAGGTGGAGTCCGTGTGGGAATGTTGGGGGATGCATTGCTGGAGTTCGTTGGAGTCCGTGGACACATGCATCTGGCGGAGCCATGGAAAGAGCAGTTGGAGCAGTTGCATGCACCGGTAAAGATACTGGATCCGCCTTTTGCTATAGGTGATATCAATCCAGTAGTGTAGAAATTTTATGCTTTCAATAAACACGAATCCTCTCAACAGCGAGAGGACCGTATAGATTTCCTTGAATAAATATCACCTCATATGACGGCAACAAAAATTTTTACACCCCAAAACCATTATATATATTAATTGCCCTCTTCATATTTTGATGTGTCACACCCTTTTGCTCACCACCTATCGAGCATCTCTTTCAAGTGAATACTTACTTTCCTATTCATTTGACTTGATCACGCTTTGCAAAGTCATGATTTTATTGATCGAGTCATTTCAATAGGATTGTTTGGTATAGCTTGGGGGAAGGCGCTCTCATACATTAATATATGTGCATGTAGTTGCATTAGGATTTCATGTCATTCATGTCATCATTTTTCATTCTCCCCCATATTTATCGTTGTTCCTCATATTCTTCCATTATGATCACATTGAGGACAATGTGAAGTTTAAGCTTGGGGGAGTGCATTTCCATGCCATTTAGTTGCACTTTTACTCTATTTTTAGGGTTTTTAGAGTTTTTCAAAAATTTTGCATTATCTTTTTGATTTTTCCATCTTACTTTCCTTTTATATGTGTTCATGCATCATATTGCGTGCTTGTTTTTTCTTTTCTTTCCTCTCTTTTATTTTTATTTCTTTATTTTCTTTTCCTCCTTTTTCTAGATATGTTCCTTATGATGATATCTCTTATTGCTTTGGCAACCATCATGATGCTTATTATTCCTTGCCATGCTACTTAGAGTATTCCATAGTCTTGCTATTCACTTGTGCTTGCAAATCTATTTCTTTTGATGATTCCTCTAAATGAATGCATGATATTAATTGAAGCTGAATGTATGGATTAGTGTTTAGTATGCTTTTGTTGGAATTGCACCAAGATTCATGCATCAATAGTATAACGGAAGCAGCTGCCTTATTATCTTATTCACCTGCTGTTGCATGCCTGATATGATTGTACCCTTTACTGCTTGAATTCACTATTTATTGAAATGATTGAGAATATCCATGCTTACATATGAGTTTAGTTGATATATTATCTTATTGAACCATTTGTGCACATCTTAGAGTGAACCGAGTGTTACATCATTTCCTTCTCCACATATATCTTTTTATTCTCTACATGTCACTTGAGTTCACCTCCTAAAGCTACTTATATTGCATCTATTTCCCAAAAATTCCTACAAAAGAAAAATTTAGCTCCAAAAAAGTCCAAAAAGCCAAAAAGGAGCCAAAAACCAAAAGTACAAATCAAATAGCTCCTACAAAATTCCGAAAAGAAAAATGTGAAAAGAAAGAGGGAGAGTTCAAAAAAGAAAGAAAAATATCTCTCTATATCATTACTGGAGCCACAAAATACTTGGGAAATCCAAGGCAAAATCCTATTTTCCACTATCATATTCCTTTAGATGCGATGCCTCAAGCTAAGCTTGGGGGGGTGAATTCATTTGACCATATGAGTGAGTACGACATTAGAGTGGAGAGGTGCACGAATGGGGAAGTTTGATAATACTGAGACTTAGCGAATTACTTGAGCTATGGAGATTTCTTATGAATTGATATGAAAAGTCAATGGCATGTCTCTTATTCTATTCTCTACTGCATGCTTGATGTGATTCTTATATGCTTCTGTTATAACTCTTGATTGAAAAGTGCATCGCCAACATTTGTATATTAAATTCTATGAAATGCTTGATGTGGATATGAATTGATTGTATGAATTTAAAGAGCTCCTTTTGTTGTTCTTAAAAGCTTGCAAGTATCATGTCTAAGTAAGATATGAAATCCTTATAGCATGTGATTCGTATTTTCCAAGTTATCGTGATGTGTAGCTTATGGCTTGAGATCTGAGAGAATAATCTAGCGACCCCTTCCACCTCGTGTTCTTTCTTTTTCATTTCATTTTCTTTGTTTTCATCTCTCGAGTTTGTCTCTCTACTTATCTTCCTCGAGGACGAGTAAGAGGTAAGGTTGGGGGATTTTGATCGCTCCATATTTTACACCTTTTTTCTGCATGTTTTCATGCCATTTCGATTGCTCATATTGCGATTTTCACGATTATTCAACGATTTCGGGTTACTTTTCAATATTTCTTGTTTTTGTCGGATTTCAGGAAATATGGAGCAATTGGGAGCAAAATTGAGCTTAAAGGACTTGCACGTATAACGGAGCATCGTTCATGGCCTTATTGAGAAGTTACCAGCGCTAGAGGATGAGTGGAGAAGGACAGAATTTGATAGAATCGACGAGGAGACGAAAAGGAGAAGAAAAGAGATCAAGAGTACCCCACTCGGCCGAGCAGACTGCTCACTCGGTCGAGTGAAGGACCGCACTCGCCCGAGTGAAACGGATACGCACCGAAGATTTGCCATGTTCACTCGGCTGAGTAAGGAAGACCACTCGGCCGAGTGAGAAAGCACACTCGCCTGAGTGCTACAGAGATTTCATCCAGAGAAGAGGCCAACTTACTGGAATTAGAGAAGCCTCACTCGGCCGAGTGGCAAAGCCCACTCGACCGAGTGAAGAAGCCCACTCGTCCGAGTGTTATAGGGTTTTTCTCCTGAGATCTAAGTAGACTCTCTGGAATTTTTGGAGAACCGCAGAAGACCCTACTGGCTGAGTAGAGAAGCCCACTCGACCGAGTGAAGAATCCCACTCGGCCGAGTGATGCCGATGACACAAACGCCCAGATTTTCAGACAGCCTCTCACTATTTTGAAATCTGCTATCATTTTAGAAATCAAAGTATTTTTCTCATATTTTTTATGGATACTAGACTTCATGAAGGTTCCAACGCCGCTAATAACGCACCAATCGGATGTCGGATGAAATCTAGAGAATTTCTGCAAGTTGATGCTGCAGTGCTGGAATTTCCACTCGGCTGAGTCATATTCCCACTCGGCCCGAGTGACTGCGGGCCCAGATTTTAAGTTGCGGCCAAGATGATTTAGGGCACTAATTTGAGAGGGTTTTGGAGGGTTATTTGCTAGGGTTTTGGGGGACTATTTAAGAGGTTGGTAGCCGTCATTAGAGGGAGTTCCGATATGATTTCTTAGAGACTTTTTAAGAGGTTAGGCCATGCCCTAGGCCCCCTCTTGGATCTAAAAGCTTGTAATTGGATTGAAGTTCTTCGTCAAAGCTAAGTATCCTTGTTCTTGTTATTTGAATCTTTGATTTGATATCTTTTTACATGCAAGAAATGTCTTTTATTGATCTATATATCGTTATTGCTATGCTTGAGTAGATTTGATGTTCTAGGGCATGGGGATGAACCCTATGGATCTAATTTCAAATTTGTGATGAATGAATTTCTAAGTTGATAGAATTGCTAGGATGTTAGGTTGTGATTGATTTATCACAGATTGCTAGGAATTTCCATCGATTTGGGGTTTGCAAGAGATTGGATTCCTATCGATAGGAAGGCCTAGATATTCGAATTAGGTTTATAATCGAAATTCTCTAGACTTGGTTTGCAAGAGATTGGACCAAAGCTAGGATTTTTATTATAAATCTATACTCATATTCGTTTGCAAGAGATTGGACGAATACGAACTATCACAACCTAAATCGTAACTCGAGTTTGCACGAGAGTGGGCTTGAGGAGCAATTGGACGATGATGTCGATCTTCATGCTAGTGGCTTAGATTAGGGTTTGCACGAGAGTGTGCTCTAATCAAGGTTTGCTATAGACCAGCAATAGCGCGAGAGCGTGAGCTTGGTTCTACATTAAGTTGCGACTAGTTCACCTCAATACAAGTCTGGTAATATTGAGATTCACTATTTACAATGATGTATGACGATCCGTAGTGGGAATTTCCTAGCCCTAGATACTTTTATTATATTGTATTTGAATCGATATTTGACTAACATCTCTATCACCGACACCGACATCCATCACCATTGTCATTACATCATACCATACTCATCTCCACCAATAAAACATTCGTAGTCGAGCCAACCTAGGATGTTGAATATTGGACTCCCCGGATTTGGTTTTGGATGATGAGCAAACATAAATAATTCATGAACTAACAATTTGTGAGCGCAGTATTAGAGATCGTCGCCAATTTCACGTGAACATTCAAAGCGACATCTCAACACTTTCCAAAGCTCATTTTCATGCCTAAAGCTTCGTTGAAGCTCTTGCGACGCTTTGGAAAATATGAAGATTCAATCGAAGCTATCGAAGACCGTTTATTAAGGTTTTATTTATAGTCTTTTAGCTTCGATATATAGAATGTTAAGCCTTGAGTATATCTTACGTCTATATCTTCATTACGCTCATTTCGTAGCTCTAGGATCCTTGCACAAGTTCATTCTAACTTCCTCGAAGCGTCACGCTTCGATTCGGACTTTGTTGTGCATGTTAGTTGGTACAAGAACAAGTACTGACCGACTAGATGGTGATCTAGTCGGTCGGCAACTGTTCTTGGACCGACTAGTTTGATTCCTTAAATTCTTGGACTTTACTGTTTACAGTTAGTCGGTCTACGTTGACTCACCGACCGACTAGTTTGTGAACTAGTCGGTCAGTGATGCTTCTTTGACCGACTAGTTGAGACTTACTGTTCACTCTAAAATTCTCCTAAGCTACTGTTTACCGTTAGTCGGTCTAAGAACGTTTGATGACCGACTAGTTGACAATCTAGTCGGTCAACCTTTGTTCTTGGACCGACTAAGTCAACTTGCCTTCAGACTATGTTGTTTTGCCTCTTAGTCGGTCTACGTTCATTGGATGACCGACTAGTTGTGAAACTAGTCGGTCAGACAGTGTTCTTGGACCGACTAGATTTCTAGGTCTGAAATTCTATCTCTTCTCAGATCTGCTCTTAGTCGGTCCATGCTTTGTGACTGACCGACTAGTTGATGAACTAGTCGGTCAGTGAGTGTTCTTTGACCGACTAATTCTCACAGATTTCTTTCCGTTGGAGATTGACCTAACGTGTTTTTATGGGACCCTATAAATACGAACCTAGGTCATTTCTATCTTCAATAGAGCTGCCATTAAGAGATTCATTGAGTTCTAAAGAGATATCTATTCTCCCTCAAATCTAAAGCTCTCTTCCTCACAAGAAACCCATTCTCTCTCATTTCTAGATCTAGAGAGAAGCTTGTTCTTGGTGAGCTCTTCAATCTATTGCTTGATTCAAGTTTCCAAATCTTCCCTAGGCACCCATTGCTGCTCATTTCCTTGGTGCTAGGGTTTGGTAACTTCATCTTCCTCAAATCCTTCATTCCACCTATTGGGTAAGAAAAACTCAAGGTATAGGATTTTGTGGTAAGAGTATTTATTTCATATTAAACTCTTTAATATTGCTTTGCGATTCTCTCGGTTGTGAGAGAAGGTTGTGATCCCGGGTTGTGGGATTCATGTTTGCTTTTGCATGTGTGATTTGATCTTGTGAAGGTTTTTCACAAGATATTCATAGTGGAAATCTTGAGTTAGGGTTTCTAACTCAAGTATCCGGAAGGGATCCGGGTGGTTGGGACGTAGGATCACCGGGAACAAGTCGGGGAGACTTGGGTGGATCCGAACCCATTAACATCGTTTGTTAGCATTGTTAATTTCTTTGTTGTCATTCAATTTAAGCTTCCGCAAATTGATTTGGTAGTTGTGTGCAATATAATTTGGAATTATACGCCTTATTATTTTAAAGTACTATTCACCCCCCCCCCCCCCTCTAGTACTTGTGCAGTAGCTGGTAGGGCATTACATTTGGTATCAGAGCCAGATACTCAGCTATGTCTGCCAACGACAACAAGACCGTGCCTCCACCTTCCAACTACGACACCTTCAGGAACCGTGAAGGAGCGTCATCGGTGATGGAAGGACATTCCTCTACAAGGCCTCCATTCTTCAACGGTACCAACTACGGGTACTGGAAATGTCGGATGGAAACCTTCCTCCGAAGTGCATCTTTATGGAGGACTACAATGAAGGAGTACATCGAGCCCGAAGAAGAAGATTTTGAGAAATGGACTACCGCGGAGGTCGCCGCGGAGGTAAGCAATGCCAAGGCAATGAACGCCTTGCAATGCGCATTGGAGCCCGAGGACTTCAATAAGATATGCACATGTAAGAGTGCATATCAAATTTGGAACTCTCTCCTCATACTACATGAAGGGACGAGTCGGGTAAGAGACTCTAAACTCGTAGTCGTAACCAAAGATTACGAAATGTTTCATATGCAACAGGGCGAGAAGATGAAAGAATATTACGCTCGCTTCGTTGACATAATAAACGAGTTAGAGGCCCTCGGCAAGATCTACACTCAAAAGGAGAAGTGCTTAAAGCTTATTGAAGGACTTCCCTCTTCTTGGGAAAAACGTACCTTCGCCATCGAGGAAGGTAATGACATGAACAAATATACCGTAGTTCAACTAATGGGTACTTTGATGTCATACGAGGTACGCAAAGATAGCAAGGTGAAGCTACAAGAAAAGATGAAGTCATATTTGAACCTAGATGCGCCTAAGAAAAAGGCGATTGCATTCAAGGCGGCTTCATCCACATCTTCCGATGATGAAGACTCGGAAAACGAGTTGGACTTGGAGTCCATGGCACTCATGGCCAAGAAGTTCAACCGTTTCTTCCGGAAAGGTAACTTCAAGACCAAAGGTAAATTTGGTTCTTCTAACGCCTCTTCCTCTCCTTTGTGTTTCAAGTGCAATAAGCCAGGACACATAAAAGCGGAGTGTCCTCTCAACAAACAAAAGGAGAAGTGGAAGGCGCCAAAATTCGATAAGTCCAAGAAATACAAAAAGGGGTACAAGAAAGGACTTGTCGGAGCAACATTCACCGACTCCGAGGATTCCTCAAGCGGAGAGTCGGATGATGAGAAAGTGGAGCAAGCACATATGTGCTTCATGGCAAGAGAGGAGAACGATCAAGGATCCTCCTCTTCCGATGATAGTAATGACGAAAGCGATGAGGTAACGATGGATGATCTTAGAAATGCTAACTCTCAACTTTGGTCAAAATACACTAAGTTAGTAAATAGATATACTAAGGTAAAAGATGACCTAGCTAGCATTCAAACATCGCCTAAGAATATCATCACCAACAACGACACCGTTGTTGAAGAGTTAAGAAATGAGATTGTGAATCTCAAATCTAAACTTGAACATGTTAGCATTGAGGATGCGGAAGAACATGAGATAGCGGATTTAACTTCTCAAAACTGGACTTTGAGTATTGAGAACGAGAATCTTAAATCTCGTGTTTATGTGCTCACATCGCAAATATCCGCTTTGGATACTTCTTTGCGTTCTCTCAAAGAGAATTATGAGAACACATTAGGCCGAATCAATAGATTCAATAAAGGTAAGGATCATTTGGATAAAATCCTAAGTGACTTACTTCCGGCCAAACACCACATTGGCTTGGGGTATATGATGGGAAATTCATCCAAGTCGGTCACTACTTTTGTTAGGCCAACTTCCGAAGCCTCAACGAGTGGGAGCAAACACTCTATTGGTAGTTCATCTACCAATGGTGCTTCCACCTCGTCCACACCCTCTTTCGGAAAGAAACCCACTTTGGGTGGACCTCCAAAGAAGGGGCATGCCTACATGTACACTAATAACATGCCACGTAGGAACACACGTCCTACTCCACCATCTCACACATATGATGATTTTTATGCAACACATTCTCGGGCACGTGCACACCATGTGAGACACCCTCACGCACGTGTTCCCACACATGCACATGTACACCCACCTCATCATATGAATAATTCTCGTCGTGCACCATTCCATCATGTCCCGTATGCCTATCCACAACATGCATCACGTAGAAATCAACGTAGCATGCATGCACCCAATAGGATGATGGCTCCCAAAATATTCACTATTTGGAGCCCAAAGGACACAAGCATGGACGAAAAACAAATGTACATGAATGCTTATTTTTCGGATGTTGTGCATAGTAAGAATTATGTGGGGAAGTCTAAGTCCACTTGGACTTGGCTTCCAAAGGTCTAATCCCTTGGACCCAATGACCTTGGATACCATGATATGAAAGTGTCTAGCTTTAGGTACTCAAGGAAAAGAAAAAGAAAAGGAGCATCAAATTTAAATTTAGCTCCAAAGGGAATTGGATACTCGATAGCGGGTGCTCCAAACACATGACGGGTGACGCTCGTTTGCTCTCCGGAGTGGTTCCCATTGCGAATGGAAACCGCGTCGTATTTGGAGGCAACGAGAGCGGAACCATCATAGGTGTTGGTAAAGTCGGTAACCCTTCTAAACCATTAATTAGTGATGTTTATCTTGTTAGTGGTTTAAATCATAATCTTATTTCAATAAGTCAACTTTGTGACAAAGGTTACAAAGTTAGCTTTGCGAAAGGATTGTGTCATATTTTAAGAAAGGATAATGAAAAATTATTATTTTCCGGAACTCGTCGTAAAGACATTTATATTTTGGATCTTCCTAAGTCATATGAACAATGTCTCGTTGCCAACACAAGTGAACAACACTTATGGCATCGACGCTTTGGACATGTGAACTTTGGAACACTATATAAGCTTTCAAAATTGAATTCTATTAAAGGTTTTCCGAAGCTTGTTTTTGAAAAGAAAAGTTTTTGTGATTGTTGTCAACGTGGCAAGCTTCCTAAATCTTCATTTAAACCTAAGAAAAGCATCTCTACTAAACGGCCACTAGAGCTATTACATCTAGATTTATTTGGGCCAACTAGAGTAGCTTCCTTAGGAAATGCAAGGTATGGACTTGTCATCGTAGATGACTATTCAAGATTTACTTGGGTATTTTCATTGTGTAATAAAAATGAAGCTTTTGAAAACTTCACAATTTTTGTTAAGAAAGTACAAAATCTCTTAGGAACCACCATTGTCACTATTCGTAGTGATCATGGAGGTGAATTTGAGAATGAGTCTTTTGAGACATTTTGTGATGAAGTTGGTATTACTCACACCTTCTCTTTCCCTCGTGCACCTCCTCAAAATGGTGTAGTTGAGAGAAAGAATAGGACGCTAGTGGAGTGTGCTCGCACTATGCTTGATGATAGCCAACTTGGCCATCAATTTTGGGCGGAAGCGGTACACACCGCTTGCTATGTGTTTAATAGAATACTTTTGAGGCCCGGCACTAAACAAACTTGTTATGAATTGTTGTTTGGTAGGTTGCCTCAAGTTAAACATTTTCGTGTTTTTGGTTCGAAATGTTTTATTAAGAACACATATGGTAGTTTGGACAAATTCGATCCGAGATCCGATGAGGGGATTTTTGTTGGATATTCTACGCGTAGCAAAGCCTACCGGATATTCAACAAACGAACCTCAACGATCGAGGAATCGCTTCATGTCTCATTTAATGAAGGATTTGTTCCAACTAGAATTTCAAATGATAATGATTCTATGGATGTTTTATGTGATTCGTTTGATAATTCTACGTCTAATGATTCTATTGATTCTATTGAGACTAACCCAACTAATGAAGTTGTTGAGAATGTTCCAAGTGATCAAGGTATTCCCAAACGGCTTCATTCGGTTCGTGACCATCCCCATGAGCAAGTCATTGGCAATATCTATGATAGTGTCAAGACGAGATCGCAAGTTCACCACTTCGCAAATTGTGCCTTTGCCTCATCGATAGAGCCAAAGAATATTAATGAAGCATGCGAAGATAGCGCTTGGATCTTAGCCATGGAGGAGGAGCTCATTCAATTCGAGAGGAATGAAGTTTGGGAGCTTGTTCCATTGCCATCGAAGAACCACACCGTCATAGGGACAAAGTGGATCTTCAAGAACAAAACCGACGAAAACCAAGTCGTCGTCCGGAACAAAGCTCGGTTAGTAGCTCAAGGCTATCGTCAAGAGGAAGGTATCGATTTCGAAGAATCTTTCGCTCCGGTAGCTAGATTAGAATCAATTAGATTACTTTTGTCTTTTGCATGCCATAAGAATTTTAAATTATTTCAAATGGATGTTAAAAGTGCATTTTTAAACGGAGATGTCGTTGAGGAAGTTTACGTTTCTCAACCTCCGGGCTTCGTAAATGAAAATTTTCCAAATCACGTTTTTAAACTAAAGAAAGCTCTTTATGGTTTGAGACAAGCTCCTCGAGCATGGTATGATCGCCTAAAGAATTTTCTTTTGGATTTGAATTTTAAAATGGGCGAAGCCGATTCAACACTTTTTATTAAGCATGCGAATAATGATATTTTATTAGTTCAAATTTATGTTGATGATATCATTTTCGGTGCTACTAACTTTGCTCTTTGCGAAGAGTTTTCTAATGTGATGAAGGAACAATTTGAGATGAGCCACATGGGCGAACTCAAATATTTCTTAGGTCTCCAAATTCGCCAAATGAACGATGCAATCTTCATCCACCAAACGAAGTACACGGTGGAGTTGCTAAAGCGATTTGGAATGGAGAATGCCTCCGGGAAAAAGACTCCAATGAGCACGACTACGCATCTTGACAAGGATACGAGCGGTAAGGATGTAGACATTCGTCTATATCGAGGTATGATAGGTAGTTTGCTTTATCTTACCGCAAGTAGGCCCGATATTATGTTTGCCGTATGTATATGTGCTCGTTATCAGTCTCAACCTAAGGAGTCTCACTTAGTAGCGGTAAAGCGTATTTTTCGCTATCTAAGTTACACATTAGATTTTGGATTACTTTATCCGAGATCTAGCACATATGAGTTAGTCTCATATAGTGACGCTGATTATGCGGGATGCAAATCCGACAGGAAAAGTACTAGTGGCACTTGCCATTTTCTAGGAAATTCTCTTGTCTCTTGGTTTTCCAAGAAGCAAAATTCGGTATCACTTTCAACCACCGAGGCGGAATATATTGCCGCCGGTGCCGCTTGTGCCCAGGTTCTTTGGATGAGACACACATTGAAGGATTTTGGTATTCATTGTGATATTAGCCCTATCATGGTGGATAACCAAAGTGCTATTTGTCTTTCAAAGAATCCGGTGCACCATTCCCGATCGAAACACATAGATGTCCGACACCATTTCTTAGATGATCATGTTGCTAAAAAGGACATCATTTTAGTGTACGTTGAAACCCAAAAGCAAATCGCCGATATTTTCACGAAACCCCTAAAGGAGGACTCCTTTGTGCGGTTGCGTCGAGAATTGGGGATTATGGGTGAATCCGAGATATAGGATTCATATTTCAATTCAATCATCTTGCATGCTAATATATTTCGCGATATTTCATTCATGCTAGATTAATTGAATTTTTGGGAATTTTATGTGATTTATTTGAATTTATGATCGAATTCGTATTTCAATGTCGTACTTAAGATTTCGACGTTTTATGGGGTAATTTAGATGACTAATGAGTGAGTTAGGATGTTTCATCCAAGTGGTTTGTGAAGAGAAATCAAATTTCAGTTTTTGGACTCTTCTAGTCGGTTTCAGTTCACTTGTCAACCGACTAGATGCTCATCTAGTCGGTCAGCACATGAACTCAGACCGACTAGATCAAGCAAGTATCCATCTCCTATCTTTTTCTTTCGTTAGTCGGTCATAGTACACTTTCCGACCGACTAGATTGAAAACTAGTCGGTCAGTAAGTATACTGCGACCGACTAAATCCAGCCCTAAAAATCACTCTGAGCTACTGTTTCGACTTAGTCGGTTCAAGCTCATTGACCGACCGACTAGATCGTAATCTAGTCGGTCAGTACTTGAACTGTGACCGACTAAGTGGGTTAGGGCAGTTGAGTCTTTTCGTCTTCCAACCGACTTATACTCATTTTTATCCGACTAATTTCATTTTTAGTCGGTTTCCTCTCAGCTCTAACTCGAAAACCCCAAACCCTCAGCTCGAAACCCTTCGTCTTCCGGCCGTTTCTCCGTCGATCGCCGCCGTCCGCCGCCGTCGACTCCACCCCCTAGGTATCTGCCTCCCTCTCCTAGGTCGATTTCCTATTCTAGGGTTGTCTCTCCTTGTTTTCAAGCTCTAGATCCTAGGTTTTCAATTTCTAACCTAGGGTTTGTGATTTTCGAATTTTCTTGATCTCTAGGGTTGTTAGCTTGTGATCTCTAGGTTGTTAGTGACCTAGTCTTCGATTGCTTGTGCTCGTAGTGCTATGGCTAAGACTCGTATTCCGATCGCCTCTTCCGGGGCTTCTCCTATGACCGTAGGGCCTTCCGACCCTAGGAATCCCCCGAAGCCTAAGCGTCGTGCCAAGTCTACCCAAGGCTCTCCATCTTCGCCTCCTCCTAAGAAGCCTAGGACTGCCATAGTTAAACCCCGTAAATCCAAGACCAAAAAGCCTATTCTTCACACTCCGGCAACTCCTCCCGATTCCGATACTGATTTTATTCCAGAGGATGAGCCTATTAGGGAACCTACCCCACCTCCGAAGACCCGTAAGGCCAAGGGTAAAGCTCCTATGCCAGTTGGCGGTGTAGACATATCGTTGTGCCGCGATGACCCTCAGTGTCTCGCCGCGTACAACCGTATAGAACACTGTCCACTGTTGTTGGAGCATTACGTTCAGTTCTCTGATTTTCTCGGCCTTGCTGATCTTCTGTCTTATAGTGGCCTTCTAGATTATCTCCGATACGACCCCAAGGCCAATCCCAAACCGTACCCTCGCCTCGTGAAATTGTTCTATGCCAACCGTATTCGAGGCCAGTAAGACGCCAGTCACTCCATTGAGACGACTGTCTTGGGAACTCCTATAGTTCTCACGGCAGAAATCTTGGGGGAGATCCTTGGTTGTGCGTCGTGTGGTCTCCTCCCTTCGGACATTTCAGTAGACGACATCTCTTCCTTGGATCAGTCTATTCTTTCTGAGATTTTCCAGGTTATCCCCTCTGCATTCATTGGTGTTCCATCGAAATCCTTTAAGCCGAATGCGTGGGTTCTTAACCTGATTTTGAAGTCGTGTCTCCTCCCTAAGTATGGATCCTCTTCACTCCCCTCTCAGCCGTTTTTGAAGCTCATTTACGCTCTTTTCTTGGGGTGCGAGATAAATTGGGCTCGCGTGATACTCGATAAGATGGATTCTTTCGAGTGTATACGCAAGACCAATAAGTCTGCGCACATTCCATACCCCTGCTTGTTGACCCTCGTATTCCGTCATTTTCGAGTTCCCCTCCCTCCTGACGATGAGCGTCCTTTGGGTACGCCTCTGAACGCGACGGCCGTGAAGAAATCTCTAGCGGCTCTTCGTCACGTGCAGAGGTCTACCGCATCTGCTTCTCAGGGTTCTCCGTCTGCTGCCGCAGCCCCCTCTCGTCCTGCTACATTGGACGATGTCGTACGCCTTCTTCGTCGGCACGAGTCACGTTTGGCTCGTACCGAGGAGGTCGTTTGTCGTATGGCTCGTCTGATGGGGATCGATCTTCCTCCTTCAGTTTCTGAGGCCGAGGAGATGGACGATGAGGAGCTTGACGAGCTTGCTACTTCTTTTGCCCGTGGAGATGAGGCCACTGCTGCTGCTGTTGCTGGTGCTACCACTTCTGCTCCTGGAGTTGGCACCACTTCCGGTGTTCCAGAGCCTTCTGCTTCAGCACTTCAGTCTTCTGAGCCTGCTGTAGACCCTGTTGCTGAGCCTGCTGATATTCCTGCTGACACATCTGCTGTCGAGACCCATGCTGCTGTAGAGCCTGTTCCTGAGATCTCGACTCCTGCCCCGACGATTCCATCTGTTGAGACACCTCTACTCCCTGCAGATCCTGAGTCCACTCCGTCGACTGGACCCACGGACGCTGCAGATCCAGCCTCCTCCTCGTGATCGATGTTCCGAGGACTCTCCATATACTCTTTGGATGATATATCTTAGCGAGAGTATTTTGGGTTAGGATAGAGTATAAGGGTTGTGATGTTTTGATGTATTTTGGATGGTGTCGTTGTTGTAGTATTTATTTTGATGAGGATGATGATGATGATGTATTTCTTCTTGATGGGTATGTTGTATTTTGATGTATTGATATCTTCTTGGATGTACTCTTGATGTTATCATTTATATATATACATCGTCGTTGTCTTTATCTTAATTCGTCGTGCACATTTTAATATTCGTTGAATGTATATGAAATGTGAATTCGTCGCTCGTAGCATGCAAACTTGGTTAAATAGATTATATTTCTATATTCATATAGAATTGTTTTCCATGCACAAAATTAACCAAGAAATATTGAATATTGGAGAGTATGTTTCATTATTTAATAAATGAAAAAAAAATACCAAATATTATTTTTGATGATTTTGATTATCGTTGATTTTTATTGATAATGGAAAATTTGGCACACCTTGTTTTGATTTCCACATTTTTCCCTTGGTGTCAAGTTGGTCCGTTGTCTTTGTCTACGACTCCCGATGTTGGATTTTACATTTCCTAATTGTTGTCGTTGTATGCCCCCCATTTTTGGGATAATGCCAAAGGGGGAGAGATAATGATAATAAAAATAGCGCAAATGAAAATTTAACTCAATTTCCAAGAATCTAGTTTGATATGTTAGATTCAGGGGGAGTTAAGATACATATAAGGATTTTCAAAATCCGATATTTCAAAAATCAATTCATTTTATTTATCTTACTCGTCTGCTTGATGCAATTTATTTATATTCATTTTGGAATTAACGTGTCATCAATGCAGGGGGAGTAAGTATTTTACATTTGAATTATTATCTTTGATTATTATTTATGTTGGTTTGTCATCACCAAAAAGGGGGAGAATGTTGAATATTGGACTCCCCGGATTTGGTTTTGGATGATGAGCAAACATAAATAATTCATGAACTAACAATTTGTGAGCGCAGTATTAGAGATCGTCGCCAATTTCACGTGAACATTCAAAGCGACATCTCAACACTTTCCAAAGCTCATTTTCATGCCTAAAGCTTCGTTGAAGCTCTTGCGACGCTTTGGAAAATATGAAGATTCAATCGAAGCTATCGAAGACCATTTATTAAGGTTTTATTTATAGTCTTTTAGCTTCGATATATAGAATGTTAAGCCTTGAGTATATCTTACGTCTATATCTTCATTACGCTCATTTCGTAGCTCTAGGATCCTTGCACAAGTTCATTCTAACTTCCTCGAAGCGTCGCGCTTCGATTCGGACTTTGTTGTGCATGTTAGTTGGTACAAGAACAAGTACTGACCGACTAAATGGTGATCTAGTCGGTCGGCAACTGTTCTTGGACCGACTAGTTTGATTCCTTAAATTCTTGGACTTTACTGTTTACAGTTAGTCGGTCTACGTTGACTCACCGACCGACTAGTTTGTGAACTAGTCGGTCAGTGATGCTTCTTTGACCGACTAGTTGAGACTTACTGTTCACTCTAAAATTCTCCTAAGCTACTGTTTACCGTTAGTCGGTCTAAGAACGTTTGATGACCGACTAGTTGACAATCTAGTCGGTCAACCTTTGTTCTTGGACCGACTAAGTCAACTTGCCTTCAGACTATGTTGTTTTGCCTCTTAGTCGGTCTACGTTCATTGGATGACCGACTAGTTGTGAAACTAGTCGGTCAGACAGTGTTCTTGGACCGACTAGATTTCTAGGTCTGAAATTCTATCTCTTCTCAGATCTGCTCTTAGTCGGTCCATGCTTTGTGACTGACCGACTAGTTGATGAACTAGTCGGTCAGTGAGTGTTCTTTGACCGACTAATTCTCACAGATTTCTTTCCGTTGGAGATTGACCTAACTTGTTTTTATGGGACCCTATAAATACGAACCTAGGTCATTTCTATCTTCAATAGAGCTACCATTAAGAGATTCATTGAGTTCTAAAGAGATATCTATTCTCCCTCAAATCTAAAGCTCTCTTCCTCACAAGAAACCCATTCTCTCTCATTTCTAGATCTAGAGAGAAGCTTGTTCTTGGTGAGCTCTTCAAGCTATTGCTTGATTCAAGTTTCCAAATCTTCCCTAGGCACCCATTGCTGCTCATTTCCTTGGTGCTAGGGTTTGGTAACTTCATCTTCCTCAAATCCTTCATTCCACCTATTGGGTAAGAAATACTCAAGGTATAGGATTTTGTGGTAAGAGTATTTATTTCATATTAAACTCTTTAATATTGCTTTGCGATTCTCTCGGTTGTGAGAGAAGGTTGTGATCCCGGGTTGTGGGATTCACGTTTGCTTTTGCATGTATGATTTGATCTTGTGAAGGTTTTTCACAAGATATTCATAGTGGAAATCTTGAGTTAGGGTTTCTAACTCAAGTATCCGGAAGGGATCCGGGTGGTTGGGACGTAGGATCACCGGGAACAAGTCGGGGAGACTTGGGTGGATCCGAACCCATTAACATCGTTTGTTAGCATTGTTAATTTCTTTGTTGTCATTCAATTTAAGCTTCCGCAAATTGATTTGGTAGTTGTGTGCAATATAATTTGGAATTATACGCATTATTATTTTAAAGTACTATTCACCCCCCCCCCCTCTAGTACTTGTGCAGTAGCTGGTAGGGCATTACATAGGATAGATTGGAGCCAACACCACCTCTTCGTGTTCGATACCTGCTCGCCACTTCACCGTGCGCTTGCGGTAAAACTACAATCGTTCTTCGGGTGTATATCCGGACGCGATCAGTCACGAATGAACCGAGAAGGTAAAAGAATCTCGAATTAACGTTTTACATTCTAAATTTGAATCTTTCAAAATGGAAGAAGGAGATAGTATTACCGATGTGAATACTCGTTTTACTAACATCACAAATGAGCTTGCAGGTCTAGGCAAAAAGCTATCTGAATATGATCTGGTAATGAAGATATTAAGATCTCTTAGATGCGAATGGAAAGGGAAGACAACGGCCATTTGAGAATCTCACAACGTAAAAGACCTCACCATTGAATAACTAATGGGAAATCTCATGGCATACGAGATAGAGCTTGAGGAAGACAAGAAGATAGAAGAAAAGCCAAAGAAAAAGAACCTAGCATTCAAAGCACAAGAAGATGACTCCGACTACAACGACAAAGAAGATCATATTGCCTTTGTCTCGAAAAACTTCAAAGACTTCATGACAAGTAAGTATGGTAAACGATCATTTCGTCCTACTAACAACATTATTTGTTTTGGTTGCAACAAATCAGGGCATGAAAAAAGAGACTGTCCCTTGGAGAAGAACAACCGAGACATCAAAAATCGTGGCAAAAGCAGATAGAACAATGAGAGAAGGAACGATAGAAGGAATAAGCTTCGACGACCAAGGAAGGAAGCATATGCAGCCTTTGATCAAAGCGATGATTCTACCTCCGACGAATCATCATCATATGACAAAGAAGAGAGGAGAGAAGCAGCTCATATGTGTTTCTTGGCCTCCACATCGTCACAGGTAAGTTCATTGCATGATTCATCATTCAGTGAAAATGATTCATCATCAAGTGATGATGAAGACATGGATTATAAAGGAGCATATAAGGAGCTTTGCTTAATGCATGAAAAGCTCATTAAAGAACATAGAAGAACACTTATATTAGTTAAAAAAGAATGCAAAAGAAAAGGAAGAGCTTATTACAGGAAATACTGTTTTAAAAGAAAAAATGATTTTTTAGAAAAGGATATTCTATCCATGAAAGTGAAAATTGAAGGTTTGGATAATCTTCTCGTGTCTGTTAAAGACAAATATGATTCTACGATGAAGATTGTTGAAAACTTCAATAAAGGGAAGGGAAAGTTAGATTGCTTAATAAATAGTCAAAAAGCGTCATCTAGCAAGACCGGCCTTGGCTATGATTCTAATCATACCAATAAAAGGATTAAGCATAATAGAATGCATCATACTAACCAAAATTCTCTGAGAATATCGGTTCTAAAGAACTTGGCGGATCAATAGCGAAAAAGGTACGTAGTTGATTTTGTTCAGAAAGTTCATTTGAATAAGAATTACAAATATATTTCTATTGAAGGAACTAAACTTTATTGGGTTTGGTTTCTTAAAGGCTAACCTCTTGGACTTAATATATAAAGAGTACCATAAACGATCATATTTTTCAGGTACTCTAAACCAAGGAGGAGGAACGCAAATCATATCAACGCTTTGCGAGAAAAATAAAATTGCTTCACAAAACTCAATTATATGAATGATAAAATGTTTGTTTAAATTTTTTTGCTTCATATAAATGCTTGTATATATTGATTATGTTTACTTGTGAAGAATTTTTGGCCAAACACTCAAATCATTGCATGAAAACCCACCAAGATGAGAAAACTGCTCAACCCAGCAGGGAGTCGAATACCACGCCTAGGGAGTCGACTACTACCCCTAGGGAGTCGACTATCAGAGTGCAGGTCTGAAAATCTGTGTTTAATTTTCTGATTTTTTTCTAACTCATATTGGGTTTCACTGAGCTTATTGGGTTCATATCCAACGAATGACTTAAACCCACTAAAAGAATTGATCTCAACCCTTCACCCTCTTGATCCAAAGGCTACACATCATCACATCTCTTCATCCAAAACATAAAAACACCCTCTACCCATGCCCTAAGGTAGCCAACTACCTCCTTGCCTTCATCTCTTTGAAATTTTTTGAGTTCTTGATTTCTCTGGCTATGAGCTTTCATTTCCTCATCTTCTTTCAAAGAGAATTTCAAAGATCAATGTATAATCTCTATCTCCTCTCTTGAATACTTCATTTTACCTCTTTGAAATCCTTCATACTTTAGTTTACTATCATCATGCCTTTTAAGAAAGTGATTGGAAAGAGGAGGAAGATCAATGATCCCTCTTTACGTGAAAGAGAGATCATTGAACCATATCTCTTTAAACCAACTAGTTATGATAAGTTTATCAGTAACACCAAAAGGAAAATTCTCCATGAGAGATTTGTCAAACTTAAGGATGTTGAAAACTACGAAATTGATAGTATTCTAGAGTTCCAAAATCTGTCTAATCTGTTTTCATCTGATAACATGTATCTCTGCTATCCAAGACTTGTCCACATATTCTATGCTAACATGGACACCGATCTTGCTAAATTTCGTTTCGTCAAAAGTCCTTGACACCAAGCTTGCTATTACCGTTAAATCATTAGGACAGTCTTTAGGAATTCCTTTTACAGGAAAACTGCTAGATGAGATCGAAATGACCAATGGGGATACATTGGATAAAATGTACTTACCTGGAAAAATTTTATTAACTACACTACCATGTGGGGATCTTCGTTATCCCGGTAGAATTCTGGCACATATTTTATCATACAATATAACCCAAAAGTATGGCAGTCACTCTGTTCTGTCTGAGAAACAAGCTAAGTGCATCTATGCTATGCTTGGCAATATTCGAGTCAATTGGTCCAGAGTTATCATGGACTCAGTTCTTTCATCTGCTGTTTCCAATAGACTTGCATCCACTCTAGCTCATGGTCACTTTCTCACCATCCTCTTCCATGCCTATGACATTCCTTTGGATAATGAAACTGAGGTTCTTGAACCTGCTCGTATGTTTGATGCGCATGCACTCGACCGAATGGGTCTTCACAGAGACCTCGATCAAAATGTTCCAGAAGAGAAGCTAGTCGGAGAAGCTAGCTCAACCTCAGGAGGAAAGGCAAGAAACCCGTTGTTTTTGATTCAGATGAAGATGAGGATGAAAGTGAAGAAGAAGAAGAAGCGACACCTGAGGATGTGCCTAATTACATCGTTGTGCTTCAAGACATGCTCTTGAAGAAAATTGAGAATCTAAAGATTTCTCAAGAGAAATGCTTTGAAAAGCTCAACCAGAAGGTAGCTAACTTGAAGGAATTTGTGGCCCAAAGCAACGAAATGAACGAGAAGACCCTTTGTATGATCCTTGATGAGATCAAGGAGCTGAAGAAGGAGAAGAAGAACTGTGGATCTTCTTAAACTCGTTTAGTTTGAATTTTAAAACAATGCCTTTTGAAAACAATGTGTTTTGGTTTATAATAACTCTTACTATGGTGTGATGACTTGCACTTATGGTATAATGCGTATGCTTATGTTTTGACATGCTTTAATCATTGATATATCATTCATGTCATCTTATTTATATATATATATATATATTTGCAAAATTAGTGTACGATCTTTATTAAGGAAAAAATAAGGTTACATAAAATACAATTAACAGGTAGGGACAGAGAGGGGAGGGGCACAAGCGCCGTCACCCCCTACTGGCATGCATGTCAATCTAAATTCTATGTATATACAAAGAAGAGGAAAAAAATTAGTGAAACAATGAAAACAAGCGAAGTTCATCCCGCATCCCGGAATTCCCACTTCTCGAAGACGTCTTTGGCACCCTGAGAATCCGGTTCCAGGCTAATGAGGCCAGCTTTGACATCCAGCGCAATCTCTTCAAATAGATCAAATTTAGTCCGTTTCTGCTTTTCAAAAATTCTTCTATTCCTTTCCTTCCAGATATGCCATATAAGTGCCGATAGTACTGTTTTTGATAGAATGCTCAGCGGATCTTTCCAAGAAAAATGAGATAGAAAGTAATCTCCCACCCTAGACAATTGAGGATCAATAGCAGATGAAATGCCTAACTTTAGCAAGCATCTTTTAAGGAGATACCCAGTGTAACCACAAGCAAAAAACAAGTGGTCAATGTCTTCTGGCAAATTCGCATCACACAAGCCGCAAGCCATATCCGAATCTAGTCCCCAGGCCGCCAAGTGGCATTTGGTAAGTAATTTGCCCAGAAACGCACGAAGTGCTGCTAGGGAATGCTTTGGTATATGATTTGTAAACCAAAGGAGTTTATAGTATTTGAATTTCTCCCTAGGACTTCTAATACCCCTCCAAGCCGCATCAAACCTGAAGGTGGTCCCCAGAGTCCAGACCCAGCTATCATCCCCAGATTCCAACGTGATGCCATGAAGTTGTGAACGGATCGGATCAATGGTAACATCCTGAATCCACCCTTCCCCATCCCAATAATCAGAGACACGCTTGCAATTTCCATCTTCCGGGACCACTAAAGATTCACTTAGAGGGCCAGAAGATAACCAATTATCGTGCCAGAAGAGAGTGGAAGTACCATCTCGAACTTGTCTCCTAATCAAGTGTTTAGAGAACCGTCTGCAAGCAAGCATGAATTTCCAGGTGCCCGATTTGGTTGGAGTTCCTTTAGCAGCAAAAAAAGAAGATGAATCTTTATAATGGTGTCTCATATAAGTAGCCCAGAGCCCATCTTCAGATAACATACGCCAGGTCAATTTGACCCCTGCTGCATAGTTTAAGTCTGGGAGCAACCTTAGACCAACACCACCCTCTTCTTTGGGAGTACATATCTCCTTCCATGCCCATAAATTTGAGGTCCCCCAGATGAATTTCTTACAAATAGAGGTAATAGTACAGAGGATGGATTTAGGAATACGGTAAACTTGGATCCAAAAGAATACCATGCCATATATCATTGTTCTAACCAGTTCAATTCGCCCTGAAATAGATAATAAAGAAGAACTCCAGCCCTGCAATCGCTTCATGCATTTATCAACCAGCCTACCGTACATTGTGGGTTTTGGATATTTAGGGGATAATGGCAATCCTAAATAAGTAGTAATGGCACTCCCCAATTTGATACCGAGGAGTTCAGCCAAATCCGATGGATTGCGTGTCCCTTTACTAAAAAGCACCGTACTCGTATCCATATTAATTTCCAAACCAGTAAATTTACTAAAATCCTCTAGTAAGAGAATTAATCCCTCAAAAGAGTGCTTATTTGCCCGACAAAAAAGCAGCAGATCATCTGCGAAGAGTAGGTGAGATATAGCTCCAGTCCGCTTCATGGGATGGATACCGCCCAATGAGATAGATTTTTCAAGAAGCAGAGAAAAAGCCTCCATGCAAATAACAAAAAGATATGGTGAAAGCGGGTCACCTTGTCTAATGCCCCGATTCCCCCTAAAATAGCCAGTCGGAGATCCATTAATAATGACCGAGAAAGTAGGAGTGGAAATACATTCCTGAATCCATAGTATGAATCTCCTGCCAAACCCCATTCTGTGAAGAATAAAATATATGAATTGACGGTTGACACTATCAAATGCCTTCCTCAGGTCCAGCTTCAAACAATCCCTGGCTCCCATAGGGTTGCTAAAACCCATGATCTGTTCATGTGCTAGCAGAGCACTATCAAATAGAAGTCTACCCTTTAGAAAAGCAGACTGGTTTGGGGAAATAAGATCATGGATAATAAGCCTGAGTCTATTACAAATAATTTTACTAATCACCTTGTAGACTACATTACAGCAAGCAATGGGTCTGTAGTTATGGAGGCTCGAGGCATTAGAATTTTTAGGGACAAGGGTAAGATTTGTGTGATTAATAGGATGCATAATAGAAGATGATCTGAAAAAAGAGTGAATGGCCTCCGAGAAATCGTTACCTACAACACTCCACCCATGTTGGAAGAAGCAACCATTAAACCCATCAGGACCTGGGGATTTATCCATCCCAATTTGGAACACTGCCTCCTTAATCTCCTCATTAGAGATACACCGCTCTAGCCAAATAGCAGCATCATGCGTTACAACTCTCTTTGGAACCAAGTTGGGGAAAACATCCCAATAGCTATTTTGATTGTAAAGTTCCTCATAATACTTAGGAGCGTCTTTTCTAATATTCTCCCAGGAAGAGGCAAGATTGCCATTAGCATCAATGAGATGCCCAAGATTATTGTGGTTCTGCCGGGCTCTCATGGCCATGTAGAAAAATTTTGAGTTTTTATCCCCAAGAGAAAGCCAATTTTGCCTGCTCTTCTGGCGTAACATTTCTTCTTCAGCAGCAATCATAGACGTCAATTTTTTAGCCAAATCCCTCTCCTGTAGTTGAAGCCGGATATTGTGATGAATGTCAGGAGAATTCTGCATAACATGTAAAGCATCCGTACATGCCTTAATATCCCCATTCATATCATGTTTCTTTGCCCACGACCGTAGTATAGGCTTGAAGTTACGAAGCTTGATAAAGAGCCTGTGCATTGGAGAACCAACAACCTGATAACTCCAAGACGAATCCAACAATTCTTGATAACCATTAAACTTGACCCAAGCATTGAAAAACCGAAAAGGTTTAGGGTAGGATATGCGGTTGTGGTGGAGTTTTACTAACAAGGGAGAATGGTCACTCGTATTAGAGTCCAAATACTCAACAAACGTGTCAGGAAGTAGGTGCAGCCAAGCAGGATTACACATCACCCTATCCAGTCTTGTCATAATTCGCCCATCACCAATCCGTTGGTTACACCAGGTCAAAGGATTTCCCACACTTTTGACATCAGATAAAGAGCACTTACTAACACAGTTATTAAATTCATCCAAAACATTGAAGTCACAACTCCTTCCACCACTCTTTTCATTTGAGAATCTTACACAATTGAAATCTCCCGCAACTATCCAAGCAGCCCCCTTATGCAAAACTGAATCCGCCACCAGATGATCCCAGAGTAAATGTCTCTCACTCCGAAGATTAGAACCATAAACACCCGTTATCAAAACAGTAAGACCTCCCGTATTGCTGCAAGTCAAACTTATATGTTGGCTAGAAATAGAAATAGTAGAAGCCTGCCAAACATCTGCTAACCCAATCAAAATCCTCCCTTTAGGCTTAAGGTGGAAGTTGTGAAATATCTTCCAATCCTTAGGGAAACAACTACGCCATCTCCCAGTGTCATTCTTCAACTTTGTCTCAACAAGGATAACCATAGAAGGCTTAATGATCTTGAGTCTATCCCTCAGGTCCCTCCTCCTAACAGGGTTATTTAGGCCTCGGGTATTCCAAACAAAGATACTCATGATCAACATTGTTGGTTTGGCTTCCCAGAAGCCCCTTCTTTGATTCTCAAACTCCTCCTAGTACTCCCCCCCATAGATTCTGAGATAGCATTCTTCATGTTTTGATCCCCCCTTGTATTCGCCAACCTGTTTATTTCTATAGATTCATTCACCCACTCGGGGTTTACGATCGTCAAAGGGTCAGCAATGGGTATGTTATTAGGAGCTTGGGCACTGCACAAAGACATATCTGTTGACTGAACAACACGATCAGGTAAGGGGCTAGCAGATAAAATAATACCTGGAGGGCCATCGTTCAAAATGGAGTTAGAGTCTTCTATCAATCCAGCAATAGCAATAGATTCTCCTTCAGCAGGTTACGGATGGTGTTCACCAGGTTCCAAGTGATGGCAAGCATCAGGAGGTGTTGCCGCAGCTTGAGTCATGATAGAATGTATAACAATATTCTCAGTTTCCGAATGCATTTTGACATTAGGTACTCTTTCCTCCACCTGGGTTGAGGACGACATAGGATTCAGAACAGGCAAGGTGGGCCTGTACAGTACCGCAGATGATTCAGTATCGCAGGTGGGTATGTTAATAGGCGCAACCCCCTCAGTACCGCAGGTGAGAGGCAAAGAAGGTAAGTTAAGGCTAGTTGCAACAACATTATTCCCAGGTTGGGTTTCACCATTGTCCATAGGTTTCATAAGGGGAGCTTCATTTTTCTCCAATAAATTCTCTACCGTACCAGAATTTTGGATCGAAGGGGGCTTCACCTTGTCAGGGCACTGGATATCTGAATGACCAAAGCAGACGCATTTAGAACACCTAGGGGGCTCTCCTTCAATCTTCACTCCAACCGGTATTTTAGAACCATCTTCAAGCATAACCATGACTTGAGTTGGAATTGGTTTATTAGCGTCCACCTCCACAAGACATCGGGCATATGATATCCTTTCCAGTTTTGCCGTTTGCCTATCCAAACAAAGAGGCACACCAATAACAGAGGCAATTATATTAAAAATATCTCTAGTCCACATATCCAGGGGCACTCCATGAAGCTGAGCCCAAACTGGTACCGCTGAAAGGATATCTCTTTCATGTCGAATCGTTGTGCTCCATCTTTGTAACACCACCAGTCTGCCCTCAAAAAGCCAAGGGCCACCATGCAGGATCCTTTCACATTCATGTCCATCCTCAAATTTGAAGTAGAAAAAGCCGTTTTCTCTACTAAAAATCCTGAGCCCCCTCTTTAAATACCATAGCCTATCCACCCAGGCACGAATTTGACTGTAAAACGGAATATCTCCAAGGACATATCCCACCAGAGTGCTGCTCCATTGTGCCTGGCCTTTAGCTAGAAGAGAGTTGGAGACAAGGGCGATCTGGGATCCATCCTCAATCAACCCAGGCTTCACATAATCCATGGAAAATTCAGACCCGTAGGATCTCCTGTTAGCACACTTATCAGCCCAGGATAGTTTAGCTGATTTCGTGTCAATCGTCAAATCTGCCTTGGGTCGGATCGGCAATTTAGCAGGCACCTTACGAGCATCCAAATGAGAAGTATAAGCAGAAGAACGAAAGCTACCTCTTGGCCCTCCAATACGAACGTTATTCAAGGGAGCAGAATAACCTGATCTTCGTCCCCCTCCCATAGAATTCCCGGTTCCACCCAATCCAGACTGTGCCTTCTTCCTTGAGACCACGGTCCACCCACCATTTGGATCATCATCCCCAGGATTTTTCTTGAGCCCATCACCATAAGCCTTATTCGAACCGAAGACATTTCCAGTGTTAGCCGCCAGATTGATGTTTGCCACGGACTTGCCATCATCCCCAGCAACCACCGACTTGCCCCTCTTTTGCAAGTCAACGATCGAGATAGATCCAACCCTGCCAGCGGATAAGTCGCCAGCGGAAGTAGATTCAGCCCCCCCCCCCCCCCCCCCCCCCCCCCCGCCGTGTAACCGCCGCCAATGGAAGATCCAGATCCCCCCACAAAATCGCCGCCGGTGCAAGATCCAGTTCCCACCGACTTGCCCCTCTTCTGCAAGTCAACAATAGTCGATGCTCCAGGTCCTAGGCCGCCGGTGCAAGGTCCCCCCGTCGTCACGCCGCCTGGATCCAAAATCCCCCCTCCGCAACCCGTCGACACGCCGCCGCCAGAACAAGATCCAGTTCCCACCGACTTGCCCCTCTTCTGCAAGTCGACAATAGACGCTGCTCCAGATCCAAGGCCGCCGGTGCAAGGTTCCCCCGTCGACACGCCGCCGCCTATATATCTATATATCTTGATCTACTAACTTTGTTTTGCAGATATATACATTTATTTGAAAATTTTGTTTTCTCCTACACATGATATATGATTGATTTGATTGTTGAATAAGCTTTGATGTTAATGCTTAAAGTATTCAATAAATTGTGATTCTATTATTGTCATCTTTTTGATTGATGACAAGGGGGAGAAAATTAGTAAATGCAAAAAACATGAAAATGAATAAATTGCTATATATTAACCGACTTTGATGCAGGGGGATTACCCCATCTAAGCAGGGGTGGTAAGTTATCTTACTTGGTATCTTATTGAGTTATTCATTTTATTTTTCATTTGGGTGTCATCATCAAAAGGATGAGAGTGATGGGAAATCGAATCCCACCCCTAAGTAGTTTTGATGATGAGCACACCAAATGATATTAGTGTACTAATAACACTATATCTAAAGTGTGCAGGTTGTGCGATCGATAGCTTTACACATACTTCGAAGAAGCTCAACCACACTCAGAAGACAGAGACGAATTTGATAGCTATATGCCAAGCACAAGTGTAGCTCAATGTTGAAGCTCATGCAGGTGCTCAAGCCTAATAAAAGAGGAGCTCAAATTCAAGAGAAGCGCGTATCTACATCAATATCTGATCGGCTTCATGAAGTTCTTGTCTAAGTCTAGTGTGTGAGTTGGTCTCTTTAGGACTATGTTTAAGCCAAGTATTATTGTGCGCACGCACACACAGTGTTTTCGAAATAAAAACGTTTTAAATCATTTTTAACCTCTTTGAGAGCATTAGCTAATTGATCTAATCCTCGTAGTCAACCTCCATACACCCAGGAGTTGATTACCCATTCCCTAGCTGAGTTTCAGTGAAAAAGTGATATGCGAGTCGACTACCAAAGGAGGAAGTCGACGACCAGCTGTGAGCAGAATTTTCAGTGAAATTCTCTGGGATTCGACTACCTCATTATGGGAGTCGACTACCAGCTGTCGTTTTTCTGCGTTTTGACTTCCTAATTTCACTCTTACTTCCTTGATTGTTAGGCTGAAAGTCAAACGATTTGAATTTCGAATTCACCTCTGAAACTCTATAAATAGAGCTCCTTTTGAGATCATTTCTATACACACCAATCTCTCTATTATTTTAAGCTAAAGTTATATTCTAAAGATCTCAATCGCTCTCATTGCTCTCAACATTATAGCCAATTTCTGATTCAATTTTTTGATCTCAAATTGTTTTTGAGATCCATTTTTATTTTTGGCTATTTAAATTGTTTTTCAAAGGGTTATTTAGTACCGACCCCCTGTGTTTTCTCCGAAATTAGCAACACCTCCCTATGGTTTCAATAATTAGTAAGACCCCCCTATTGTATCCAATTTGGACTCCCCCGCCTATAGGAAGACCCCCCCTAAACAAGGGGAGGGGGGTCCAAAATTGGGTGCCATAGGGGGGTCTTACTAATTATTGAAACCATAGGGGGTGTTGCTAATTTCGGAGAAAACACAGGGGGTCGGTACTAAATAACCCTTTTTCAAATCCCTTACTCTTTATGTTATATTCTTGAAAGGTTTTTGAAAACAAGAGATCTAGATCACAACTAATCAATTTATATTCTTTGTGTGATCTAAGATCCATTTAAATTCTTTTAGCCACATAAAGCACAATTGCAATATTATCTTGGCTATAGAATTTTGTCGGGTGTAAAACCAATCTCCATCAAATATTGTGGAGAATTGGATCTTTGTTTGTATTTGGAATTACCTTTGTGATAAGGGTTGTGGAAAATCATAGACAAGTCTAGGTGGTTGGAAATCCTAATAAGTGGAGTTAGGTAATTGTATTGCGAAGGGAATAGTGGATAAAAATCTCATACCGTATTGGTCGGGGACTGGACGTACCCATGTTGCGGGGAACCAGGATAAAAATCTATTATCTCTGTGTTGCTTTTCTCTGTCTGTGATTATTTATCTGTGCGAGCATTCTTTTATTTATTTGTCGATATTGTATCTTTGTAATTCTTTATTTATATAATTGCAAAGTTCGTCTTTTTAATTTCGCTGTGTAAAGATCTCTTTGTTTGTAATCTTATTTGCTTGTAACTTATCTTTGTATTTATTTTTAAGATTAACTTGTTGCTTAAGAACCAAGCGTAGATCACTCTACTTGGTTTCTTAGGTAACATTGGAAGGGATATAATTGTGTTATAATAACCATCGAAAAAGTTTATAATTTGTACAACACTATTCAACCCACTTATAGTGTTGTTTGCCATCCACAGGTTCCAACATTTATTATTGTTTTTAAACCCATAGCAAGGGTAGATGAGTTACCAATACGCTATGTCGTGAAAAGCGTGGTTCGATCCGCGGTGGAGATACCTGGTTCGCATGTGTTACAAGGCAAGTTAGTTACAGAACTTTATAAAGACAACTTGTATATAAAATAAACCATATATAATACATAGCTTTTAACTGAAAATAATTTATATAAAAAACTAACTTTATATGTATAAGGAATATCAAGCAAGTCAACCAAATCTCCACAATATCCGGCGGCCATCATTGTCACGTCTATCAGATAGAGATCAGGTGCATTACACCGAATCTTGCCAAGATCCGCAATCAATGAAATATCAAGTAAATCAAGCAAGTCAACCAAATCTCCACAATATCCGACAGCCATCATTGTCACATCCATCAGATAGTGACCAGTTGCATTGCACCGAATATTGCCAAGATCAGCAATTAATATTTGTCAATAAATCTAGATTTCTATCATCATGTAAATTACTATTATACCCATGATTCTCCGTATATTTAAACACATCATGAGAAATGAAAAGTTAAGTTGGTTTCTCTTCATCTTCTTCTATTAGTCGTCTATTTTCCGCTTTTATAATTTCTTCATGGTATCAGAGCTTTTCTGCTTCACAGCATTCTGATCCTTTGTCATCTTCCTAAAATTCCAAACCAACTTCTCTTATAAAACATTTATCCTTCTCAGATGGAGCCGATCTATCCCAACCAAAAATTTATTATTTCAAAATTTCCCGCCCTTATCACCACTCGCCTCGATTCCACAAATTACATTCTATGGCGATCGCAAGTTGTGAGTGTCCTCAACGCTCACGGCTTCCTCGACTACATTGATGGATCGAAGCCTTCTCCCTCTCCCACTATTCCAGATCCTGCCTCCATTAACTCAATCCCTCTTCCTCCAATTCAAAATCCTGCGTTCCAACCATGGTTGATCACTGATCAACATTTACTTATTTGCATCCAAGCAACCCTATCCACCTCTGCTCTTAGTGTCATTCTCGGTGTTTCCTCCTCACATCTACTATGGTCAAAATTGGAGACCCGATATGCCTTTCTCTCTAAAGGGCACATCGAGTTACTTCAAGAAAAGTTAAATTCTCTCACCATGGAAGATGAATCCATGGCGACCTATCTAGATCGAGCTAAATCGATCTACGATCAACTGCTCGCTGCGGGGCCCGACACTGTCACAACTCGGCATGTTATTCGACAAATTCTGCATGGCCTCCCCTTCTCCTACAACTCTGTTTGCATCATGGCCAGAAACCGCGAAAAATCATAAACTGTTGAAGAACTGTGGAATAGTCTCCTCGCCGAGGAGGCCAACATGCAACTGCAGCATCAGCCGACCTCTGCTCATGCCTCAACCAACACCTCTGCCCTTTTCTCCAACACTGGTCGGTGTGACAATCGAGATCATAGGGGTCGCCCCAGCTTGACGACCCGAGGTGCTTTTCGACTGCCAAATCAATATCATAGCTCGACACCCTGTCCAACCCGATCTTCTTACTCGGGAGGCAGGCCGCATCGACCGTTCAACTCGACAAGCGGACCGAGTCGTCCCCCTTGTTGGATATGGAAGACGTTTGTACACCCTTGTGGGGGATGTACGTGGGAATACGGACCTCGAACGTCGCGTACACGAAGTCGTGTGCAAAGGGAATCTGTTCCCTTGCGGAGAGGATCTCTGGATGAGTGGGAAAGTCGCATTATATATATGCATAAGTGCATGCGACATATGGCTAATAAAGGGGGAATATCTTAAGCTTATGTTGTACCATGCATATGGTACAACTTAAGCTTATAATGTGCCATGTATGATGGTACGCTTTAGTTAAATTGTTCCAAAGAAACAATTTACCCTAAAATAACTACCTTGGGGGCTATAAATAAGACCCAAGGGTTAGCCATTTCCTTACACTTTTGCATGGCATTTCTTGCATGCATTTCATTCTAGCGAAGCTCTGCCGAAATCCTTCCTCTCTCTTTATCCAAGTTCTTAATCTAAAGTAGAGATTTAGATTGTGGATTTAGTAGCCTTACTCCGTTCGTGAGAAGACTCGATCCGTCGTGGCGAATCCGAAGGCAAAGTTCCGAGACTACCGTGCCGCATACGCAAGCGTAAGTCTCAACTTTATTTATCGATCCTAACTCTGTTTTGACATGATCCAACATTGGTATCAAAGCCATACGGGTTCGCCCTGGTCAAACCGCCGTCCCGTCGAAACTATGAACGAGTCGTTGTCTTTTTCACGAATGGGTCTCCTACCATTACGGATATGGTAGGAACGCTTCGTGACGGAGAGAACGCAGCGGTTGTTCTTTTCACGTTAGGGTCTCCTATCATTATGGATATGGTAGGAACTCTCCGTAACGGGAAGAACCGACCGTTCACGTAGTATGTTATTTTTCTTTTTGGCACACGGCCATTAGAAAATAACCATTTTCTCGACGAACGGGTGCTTCATCGACGAACGGGTGCTTCATCGAGGAAGAAGGTGGTGGTTATTCCCATCGGGGAAGATGAATTTTAGTGCATGTGCACCATGGCCAAATGGGCTATGAAGGCCATGCACCCCCTCCCCATGCGGAGGGGGTTGGCTACAGCCAATAACCACCACGGCCACCCCTCCGACGGGGTGTGCGGCAACCCCATTCAAAGGGGGTGGTCGGCCATGGCCAAAGGGGCCATGGCCGGCCAATGCCAAAATGGCCTTGGCCATGACCGGCCATGGCCAAGCCATGGTCGGCCATGGCCAGGCCGGCAGTGGCCGGCCATGGCCAGGCCGGCAATGGCTGGCCTGCCCGGCCCTGGCAGAGGCCAGGGCCGGCGCCCTGGCCTCGGCCAGGGCAGAGGCCCTGGCCGAGGGGCCAGGACCCCTGGCCGGCCAGGGCAGAGGCCCTGGCCGGCCCTTGGCCAAGCCTCGGCCAGGGCAGAGGCCCTGGCCGGGAGAAGTTGCAGACCAAAATAATTGGTCGACCAATTTGGTCGTTTTGGTCGACCAATCCGACAGAAGGTCTTGGTCGATCGCGAACTTGCCGAATGACCCATACGGGGTGACAAAAGGCCTTGGTCAAACTCGAATGTGCCGATTAGCCCATACGGGGCTAACGACAGTCGCCTACTCTTGTTTTATAAAATTTTTTTTGGGCTCTACTCCTTGAAGATTAGCCATAGTGCTCTACTTCATGCGAGATTAGCCATGTCATTGTGCTCTACTCTACGGAGATTAGCCAATGTACTTGTGACATTGTGCTCTACTCTACGGAGATTAGCCAATGTATTTCAAATTTTTGACAAAGATGTTTTTCAAATAGGTCATGTCCCGTCCTTAAATCGGGATAGCGCAATTTAGAATTCCAAGTCCTACCACGATCCGGCCATGGTCATCTAACCCATGGGTGTGTAGAATAGGTCTCGTGGCTTGGCAATTGTTGCGCTAAAATTCTTTGCACAAACTCTCACCTATTCCATTTTGGAAGATATGTTTTTCAAAAATATTTTTCCGCTGCTGGTACCATACGGGTATCATTTTTTATTTCTTTTTACTTGAGATAAGTAAGAGGGATACTTTGAAAGTTACTTCTAGATGGTAGTTGGGAACGTAGTGAACTTCTCGATTCTAGAGTAACATTTCAACGCATTTAAGGAACTTATCAAGTGTTTAAAGAATCGAAACTATATGCATAGAATTTTGATCGTGTTTTTCATTCTCTTTGCAGTTTTTTGAATCGAATATGTCTACCGCTTCTAAGAACATTGTCGCAGAGCTTAACAAAGGTGAAAAGCTCAACGGCGACAATTATAAACTTTGGTCAATAAAAATCCAATATGTTTTGGAGGAGCAAGATGTGCTTGAAACACTCCAAAACATAATGGAAGAACCTGAGTTGGGCAATACGGCCCAACACAAGAGGGACCGGGAAGCTTATGATACTTGGACTCGAAAGAACAAAATAGCACGTATTACGTTACTGTCCGCAATGGACAATGACATAATGCGTCTATTTCGGGAATTCGACCTAGCCAAAGACATATGGTCTGAGCTAGAAATAAAGTTTGGTGGAACTTCGGTTACCAAACTCCGCTCCTTAAATATTCAATTTGATTCGTACAAGATGCGACGAGATCACTCTATGAAAAAGCATCTCCGCCACATGGCGAATCTCATATCTGAATTAAAGGATGCGGGTGTTACGCTGTCTGACGAACAGCAGATCCAAGCAGTCATTCGTTCACTCCCAGATAGCTGGGATAACATGAAAATGCACCTCACTCATAATGAGTGCATTAAAAATTTAAGCGATGTATCGAAACACCTCGAACTCGAGGAAGAGCGGATTCAAGCCGCAAAACCAAGTGCAGAAGTGCACATGACCGCTAGTTCCTCACATGAAGGAAATAAGCGGAAGAATAAACGCTTAAGGTTTGTGAACAAACGAAAGCAAGAACCGGAAACCTCAAAGAAGACTAAGAACAAAAAGTGGCAAAAGAATGTGCACTCAAAGAAGAAAAACTTGAAGAAGATCAAGTGCTTTAAGTGCAACAAGTACGGTCACTTCGCCCATACGTGTACGGATGGAAGTGATAAGGTAACTTGTAGGGCTAGTTACATATGTGTTTCTAGTTCCGTGTTTCTTGCTGAATCTAACTATTTTTGGTTGATTGATTCAGGGGCCACAGACCACGTAGCGAAGGACAGAAGGTTCTTCGTAGAGTATCGAAAGATAACTCAAGGAACGAAGTGGATATACATCGGCAACAACACTCGTGTTGAAGTCAAAGGCGTCGGAACATGCAAGCTAGTTCTCGACAACGGCCGGACTTTATTATTGCACGACGTCCTCTTTGCTCCAGATATTAGAAGGAATATCGTATCCGTGGTCATGTTAATGTCTTTAGATTATGAATGGAGGTTCTATAAACAAAAGGTTGACCTTGTTTGTAATAGTTCTTTAATTGGGTCGGGTAATGTTTGTAATGGATTAATTGTTTTAAACACAATGTATGATGATTCTTCTTCCATTAATGAAAGTTTCCATTTGACAAATGCTTCTAACTCTGAATCTGAGATCATTTGTTGGCATGCAAGACTTGGTCATATTGGACCAACTAGAATGGATAGACTTGCCAAAAGTGGCTTGCTATCTAATGTTTCAAAAGTTGAAATGTCAACTTGCGAACATTGTCTTGTAGGGAAAACTTGTCGCAAGCCGTTTGGGACTGACACAAGGGCCGAAGTTCCATTACAGCTTATCCATTCGGACATTTGCGGTCCAATGAATGTTAAGACAAGATGCAGGAAGTCCTATTTCATCACATTCATTGATGACTTCACCCGTTTCGGTCATATTTATTTGATTTCCTACAAATATGAAGCTTTATCTTGCTTCAAAAACTATATGAGTTTAGTGGAAAATCAACTAGATCGCAAGATAAAGGTCTTGCGAACCGATCGGGGTGGAGAATATCAATCAACGAGTTTTAAGGAACTCTGTGAGGAAAAAGGCATAGTTCATCAAATAACTATGCCTTATACTCCGCAACAAAACGGTGTTGCGGAAAGAAGAAATAGGACATTGATGGAAATGGTCCGATCAATGATGTCTCAGGCAAATTTGCCCATCACCTTTTGGGGTGATGCATTATTGACGGCAGCATTCATCTTAAACCGTGTACCCTCGAAGTCGGTAAGTTCTACTCCTTATGAGTTGTGGAACAATAGAACTCCAGACTTAAGCATTCTAAAACCTTGGGGTTGTGCCTCTTACGCACATTTATCCTCTCACAATATGGCAAACTTGGGCCACGTGGGAGGAAGTGTATCTTCATCCGATACGCTGAAAACTCCAAAGGATATGTTTTCGTCGGTCAAGAGGACAATGGGGGTCTAATAGAATTTGAATCGAGGGATGTTGTCTTCTTGGAAAACGATTTTCCAAGACAGGGTGAGATAAGTCAAAACTTATCCTTGTTTGAGACTTGGGATCAAGTAGGATCGGAACATTCGAGTGGGAGAATTCTTGTTGGTGAAGAGGAAAATACGTTTCAAACTTCACCAACGGATGATACGAACGATACCATTCCTATTCCGAGTGGGAGTGATATTATTCCAAGTGGGAGTGATGTCATTCCAAGTGGGAGTGATCAAACTCAAGCAATACATAGTAATCGAACGAGGCTAACACCTCTGAGATTTGAGGATGAATTTCCTCAAACATTCATGACATTACTACAAGATGATGACGAACCTGCAAATTTCAAACAGGCCATTACATGCCCTGCTAAAGATAAATGGATAGCGGCAATGGAAGAAGAACTTCAATCCATGAAAACAAACCAAGTCTGGGACTTGGTTGATTTACCTAAGGGACGTAGAGCCATTGGGAACAAGTGGGTTCTCAAAATCAAGCATAAGGCTGATGGCTCCATCGAGAAATATAAAGCTCGCCTTGTTGCGAAAGGTTTCACGCAACAGGAAGGAATAGACTACGAAGAGACTTTCTCTCCTGTCGTGCGTTTTACCTCCATTCGCTTAATTCTGGCAATGGTGGCTTGTTTGGACCTCGAGTTACATCAGATGGATGTAAAGACTGCTTTTCTTAACGGAGAACTAGATGAGGAGATCTACATGGAACAACCAAACGGGTTCGTACAAGAAGAAAACAAACATAAGGTTTGTAAACTTCGTAAATCCATATATGGTCTTAAACAATCCTCAAGGCAGTGGTATATGCGCTTTCAAGAAGTCATTTTGTCGTATGGTTTCTCCATGCTCGACGAAGACAACTGCGTATACATTAAGAGGATTAAGAACAAGTATGTAATTATGTCTCTTTATGTAGATGACATACTTATAGCCGGAAATGATAAGCGTCTTATCATGGATATCAAAGCTTGGCTTTCATCCGTCTTTGAAATGAAAGACATGGATGAAGCTGCATATATCCTTGGGGTTAAGATCTCAAGGAATCGTTCCAAGAAACTTCTTTCTCTCTCTCAAGAGACATATATAAAGAAAGTTTTAGAACGATTTAATATGCAGGACTGCAAGCCAATTGATACTCCAATAAGCAAAGGCGAGGGTCTATGTTTGGAAATGTGTCCCAAAGATCCAAAATAAAAGAAAGCTATGGAAAAGGTTCCATACTCCAGTGCTGTCGGGAGTCTGATGTACGCCATGATGTGTACCAGACCGGACATTTGCTATGCTGTTGGTATGGTAAGCCGTTACCAATCCAACCCAGGACAAGCACACTGGAAAACGGTGTAGAGGATATTAAGGTACCTCAAAGGGACTGCAGACTATGTGTTGTGCTATCAAGGCAATACCTTGAGACTCGAAGGCTATACCGATGCTGATTGGGCAGGTGATCTCGACGAGCGAAGATCTACCTCAGGCTTTGTTTTCTTGCTCGGGAATGGTGCAATATCCTGGAGCAGCAAGAAGCAAACCTGCATCGCCTTATCAACCATGGAAGCCGAATTCGTAGCATTCAGCATGGCAGTCCAAGAAGCTGTTTGGCTTAGGAAATTCTTAGACAGGCTGACGAATGCCTCTGACTCGAGCACTGTTCCTATATACAGTGATAGTCAAGCCTCGATTGCCTATGTCAAAGATCCTAAATTTCATTGTAAGACCAAACACATTGATATTCGATTCAAGTTTGCGAAGGACTATGACAAACGGAAGGAAGTAGACATAGGATACATATCCACGCATGAGATGATAGCGGATCCCCTTACTAAGGCGATCCCCAGAGATGTGTTCTACAAACACTTATCATCTATGGGAATGCGTAGGTGCTGAGCTGTATCATGTAATATTTCCCATGTCTATAGAAGATCAAAGTTTAATAAAAGAAAGAAGTTATTTTATATATTGCATACAAGTTTCCTACAAATGATTTTATACATTTGTGTTTAAGTCTCAGCTATTTTATTGTGTGTATGTCGGACAGATTAAGGTTGGCTCTCTCACATGAGCAACCGCCTTATCTTATCAGATGGATAAGATAGAGATGAGACTAGTTTAAAGTCAAAATCATTAGACAAATGATTTAGAGTCGTGACTTAAACAAGATAGTCGAATGAAAGATCTGCATCATATGGATGCTTACAAAAGATCTGAGATCTGTATCACAAGGATATTTGAAAGAGATCTCATAGGATTTTTTAAATCCTATCTGTCTTATGCAGGATGAGAGTCCGGTAATATTTCATGAGTAGTAAGGGGACTCAAAAGATAGGCACTGTGGTGTCTGATCTTTCATCTGTACAACATCATTAAGACATACTCTCCCTGGGAAAGGAGTGATGTTGTAATACGTGTTCATACCACGTATGCATTTCGACCACTGAGTTAGTAGCAATAGTGTTTGCTATTATGTGAGACTCAAAGGCCATACGGGTCTTAACTCTTACCCTCAAGGACTCCAATTGGTTCCTTTAGATTTGACGAGATGATCGCTATCTTAGCGTGTTACTAATGGGCTATGATAATTCAGCTCGGCGGGGCACGTTAGAAAAGCGAATCAAGTCAAGATCAGAAGGTTCGCAAGAAGAGGAAGATTGATTTCATATTCACATTTGGACTTTAAATAATTCAAAGCTGGCCAGCCAATTGTAATCCAGATGGGATTCAATTGTTGAATATAAAGTATAAGAAATGTGAAGAAATAATCTAGGGTAAAGCATGCGTTGAACTACTCAACTTTGCACCTTCGAGGTCGTTGTGTATCTCTAACAAGTGCACAACAACAGACTCTACGCGCATGACGGTCGCACGGTCTATTTCTCGGTATGATAGATGAAAGAACTAAGAGAAAGACGTTCTCTTACAATCCCCTCAAGTGTGAGTGGGAGATGTTGGATATGAAAGACATTTGTACACCCTTGTGGAGGATGTACGTGAGAATACGGACCTCGAACGTCGCGTACACGAAGTCGTGTGCAAAGGGAATCTGTTCCCTTGCGGAGAGGATCTCTGGATGAGTGGGAAAGTCGCATTATATATATGCATAAGTGCATGCGACATATGGCTAATAAAGGGGGAATATCTTAAGCTTATGTTGTACCATGCATATGGTACAACTTAAGCTTATAATGTGCCATGTATGATGGTACGCTTTAGTTAAATTGTTCCAAAGGAACAATTTACCCTAAAATAACTACCTTGGGGGCTATAAATAAGACCCAAGGGTTAGCCATTTCCTTACACTTTTGCATGGCATTTCTTGCATGCATTTCATTCTAACGAAGCTCTGCCGAAATCCTTCATCTCTCTTTATCCAAGTTCTTAATCTAAAGTAGAGATTTAGATTGTGGATTTAGTAGCCTTACTCCGTTCGTGAGAAGACTCGATCCGTCGTGGCGAATCCGAAGGCAAAGTTCCGAGACTACCGTGCCGCATACGCAAGCGTAAGTCTCAACTTTATTTATCGATCCTAACTCTGTTTTGATAGGATCCAACACCCCTCACTCGGCAGGCAGGCCGAGCGGGTCATTTCATCGGTCGAATGCGTCTAAGCGTCAGGTGCCGACTGATGCCTCTGGCCGCTACATCCCCTGTCAAGTGTGCTCCAGCACGACTCAAACACACTTGACTGCTTTCGGCTCGCTGACCACCTCAAAAAGACGGAGCCACATCTTAACAAGTCAGAGGCACATATCTCTAACCCGACCACATCTGGAAATGGTGAAGGGTACCTCGGCACATATCTCCTTATTCTTCCATACATCTCAAAGGCATCCTTCATGCTCCTCAATTCTTTAAGAACCTCCTTTCTGTTTATAAATTCACTCGTGATAATAACTGCACGATTCAATTTTCATCTGCTGGATTTATTATGCAGGATGCCACTACTGGCCGCCAAATTCTCAAGGGTCCAAGTAAGAATGGTCTCTACCCGCTCCTCTCAAATCCCGAAGCACTCCACACTTCTTCCACTTCGGGCTCGCTTTGGCACTCCCGCCTTGGTCATCCAGCTCCTCTCATCGTGTCTAAAGTTGCTTCAATGATGTCTCTCAAGCTCTCTCCACAAACACCTTGTTGTCAATGCTCTATGAGCAAAAGTCATACACTTCCCTTTCCTTTATCTACCTCTACAACTGATTCTCCTCTCTCCTTAGTTCACTCTGATGTATGGGGCCATGCCCCTGTTCTATCTAATAAAGGATATCGCTATTATGTTAGTTTCATTGATGACTACTCTCGTTATATTTGGCTATATCCTTTAATTCACAAATCTGATGTGTTTGATGCCTTTTAACAATTTCAAATTTTGGCTGAACGGCAGTTCAACACAAAAATAAAGATTTTTCGATCTGATGGCGGGGGAGAATATTGCAATAATTAATTTTCTTCCCACTTTCACCAACTCGGGATCATACATCAGATTTCGGCTCCTTACACACCAGAGCAAAATGGTGTCGCCGAAAAAAAACATAGGCATATCATTGACACAACTGTTGCTCTTGTTTTAATAGCGTCCATGCCTACCAAGTATTGGCCTGATGCGGCAATGACGGCGGTGTACCTCATCAACCGCCTCCCTTCCATAAATCTCCACAACAGGTCTCCGTTTGAGATTCTCCATCACAGGCTTCCCGACTACAACTGGCTACGCACTTTCGACTGTCTGTGCTATCCCTGCCTTCGCCCGTATGAACCCAACAAGCTTGAAGCTTGATCACGTCCATGTGTATTTCTCGGATATGCCGAAAATATGAAGGCCTACAAAAGCATGGAACTCTCCACTCAGAGGATAACAGTCACCATGTAAAGTTCGAAGAGGCAACATTCCCATTCTTCAATCATTCCTCTAATCCACCACCTCCGATTCATTGTTGTCCTCCTCCGACCCATTACCCCCCTCACCCGACCAATAATCTGCCTCCTCCGACTCATATCCACCCACATCTAAACTACCCTCTCCCCGGGTTACTCCCTACACCAACTCATATTCCTCCGACTCATCCCCGAGTTATTTCGCCCCACCCATCATCCCCTCTTCAGCAAGCGAACCATCTTCCACGGCCTGTAGACTCTCCCTCTCGGCCTACGACATATCCCGATCGACAACCAAACTATTATACTCTGTCTACGACTTCTCCCTCTCAGCTTTCGCCTCTCCCCGCACATCAACCGCCCATTGTTGTCGACCCACCGAGCCAAACTCTCCATCCGACTCCCCATCGCTCGGCTATCCACAATGCCACGACTCATCCACACTCTTATCTCCCAGTAAATCCTCCACACGAGCCACCCACCACTATCTGTATTGAGTCCACTCACCCTATGATCACTCGCTTGAAAGCAGGCATCAGCAAACCTCGCCAACCTCTCAACCTACATACTTAGCTTTCCTCTGAGGAACCACTATTATACAAAGCCGCTGCTAAATCACCCGAATGGGTCACAGCTATGCAAGAGGAGTTCACTGACCTTCGTCAGCAAGACACATGGGAGCTTGTTCCTTGCCCGCCCTCTGCCAACATTATTGGCTGCAAATGGGTATACCGCATCAAGCGCAATGCTGACGGCTCCATTGCTCGTTACAAAGCTCGTCTCGTCGCCAAAGGCTTTCACCAGAAAGAAGGAGTTGATTATGCCAAGACATTCAGTCCGGTGGCGAAGCATGGCATCATTTGTCTTCTTATCTCACTTGCTCTCCACTTTGGCTGGCCTATCTGACAGCTTGATGTTTCCAATGCCTTCCTCCATGGGATCATAGAGGAAGATCTTTATATGACACAACCACCTGGCTTTGAGGATCGCTCTTTTCCAAGCCACGTCTGTAAGCTTCGAAAAGCCTTGTACGGCCTGAAGCAAGCCCCGCGGCAATGGTTCGCTCGCTTCTCTCATTTTCTCCGAGCACACGGATTCCTTCCAAACACTGCAGACTCCTCACTATTCATTCACCATATCGGTGATCATCACACAGTCGTCCTTCTTTACGTCGATGATATTCTTATCTCGGGCTCATCTCCCGACTTCATTCATCAATTCATCACCAAATTGGCCGATGAATTTGCTCTGAAGGACCTTGGCGAGCTTTCTTATTTCTTGGGCTTAGAAATACATCGCAACTCGACGGGTTGTTTTGTGCATCAAACCAAGTACACTAAGGAACTCATCCAGAAGGCCGGCCTCTCCGACTGTAAGCCAAGTCGCACTCCCGTCTCATCCAAGCGACCCACCCCTGAGTCAGATCCTCTCCTCTCCGATGGATCCTTCAATCGTAGCATTGTCGGCGCCCTCCAATATCTTACTTTAATGTGTCCAAATATTTTGTTTGCCGTCAACTAGGTCTGTCGGTTCCTACATGCCCCTCGAGCTTCTCATCATACTGCTGCAATGTGCATCCTTCGCTACCTTTGGGGCACTTTAACTCATGGCATCCTTCTTCGCCCTGGCCCTCTTTCGCTCATTGCCTTTTCTGATGCCGACTGGGCAGGTGACCCGACAGATCGGCGATCTATCAATGGCTTCTATGTTTTCCTCGGCAAGTGTCCCATTACCTGGAGTGCTAAGAAATAATCATCTGTCGCCCACAGCTCGACAGAATCGGAGTATCGATCTTTGTCTCTCACCGCAAAAGAACTAATATGGCTACAACTCCTCTTCTCCGATCTTCGCATCCCTCTTCATGATAAGCCTCTCGTCTGGTGTGACAATAAGTCGGCAATTTCACTCTCTTCCAATTCGGTCTTCCATTCTCGGACAAAGCACTTCACCGTTGACTACCATTTCATCAGAGAACAAGTAACTTCGGACAATCTTCATGTACAACATATTTCCACTGAAGACAACCCGGCTGACATCTTTACCAAAAGTCTTCCTGCGGATCGTTTCGAGTTTCTTCGTGCCAAACTATTCGTCATTTCTGCCGATCAGTTTGCGGGGGCGTATAAGGAATATCAAGCAAGTCAACCAAATCTCCACAATATCCGGCGGCCATCATTGTCACGTCCATCAAATAGTGATCAGGCGCATTGCACCGAATCTTGCCAAGATCCGCAATCAATGGAATATCAAGCAAATCAAGCAAGTCAACCAAATCTCCACAATATCCGGCGGCCATCATTGTCACATCCATCAGATGGTGACCAGTTGCATTGCACCGAATATTGCCAAGATCCGAATATTGCCAAGATCCGCAATCAATGTTTGTCAATAAATCTAGATTTCTCTCATCAGGTAAATTACTATTATACCTGTGATACTCTGTATATTTAAACACATCATGAGAAATGAAAAGTTAAGTTGGTTTCTCTTCATCTTCTTCTATTAGTCGTCTATTTTCCGCTTTTATAATTTCTTCAATATGTAGTAATTTAAACTAACATATATTAACTTAAACTAATAATTCTTAAATTAAATAAAACTTTATAACTAACATGTTATATTGAAAATATTTTATATAAACAACAAAAACTTATAACATAACTTGTTATAACTATCATAATTCTGAAAATAATTTATAATATAACTTAATCATAATGATAAAACTAACACTATATATTAATACCGTATACAATAAACTACTAACCTTATACTAATATATGTTTATTAAATATTACTATTATAAATAACTTATATAATAAAATTCTCTTCTTACCTATGCTCTCACGCTCTGTTTTCTTCTTCTCTTCTTTCTTTTCTTTCTTTTTCTTTCTTTAGTTGCAGGTGTTGGATCTGGATCTAAGCCTAGAGGGGGTGTGAATAGGCTTATAAAAATTCTCGTACAACCCATGAGAAATCACATGCAGATATAACACAATCAATCAAACGCAGAGTATAGTAAAGCAGTCACAGCATGCACATGCGATATACCCCAACGTGTAGTGGCCCAGAGTGCCATATACGTTAGGGCTTATCTTTTTGAGTGAGATATCGTGTAGGTATGTGTGTGTAAGGTGAGAGAGCATAAGTAGGTGAGTGGCAAATTCGTAACTAAAATCCCAAATTGAAGGGCATTTATTTAGGAGTGGTAGGAATGGCATGAGTTGTAATTACTATAAGAAGTTGGAGGCATTTAATTAAAATCTTTGTGCTATGGCATTCTTGTAATTAGACCTTAAGTAATGGCACATTTGTAATTATGTATGTGTTTGAATGTATGTAGTGTATTTGCATGGGTGTATAGGAGGGGCCTATGAGAAATGTTTAGTGTGATGAAGTGTTGTTGGGTAATTTTCTCAAGGGCCCATAAATAAATTGCTAGAGTGAGAAGGGGTTTTCATAAATTTTCCATCCAAGGGAATATTCTGTGGAATATTTCATTCTTAAGAGAGAAGAAAAACGGGAAAAGAAAAGAATACTCTAGAAATAAAGGAGAATAAAAGAAATGAAGGGAAAAAAAACAAGAAGAAAACCCCCCTCCGCCTTTCTCCTTGCTTGCCGTGAGTTCCACCCCTCCATCTTTCTTCCATTTTGCAAGCAAATAACCCCATTTCTTTCCTCATTTGGAAACCCTTAATAAGTGCTATCAATTTTAGAAGTCTTTAAGAGCTTTTAAATAAGGAATTTAGAGAGATTTCAATCCAAAGATGGGGCCTTGATGAAGGAGGCTTGATGAGGCCTTTAAAATGATGTTTCATGAGGATTTAAAGCTATCTAGAGGTAGGAATCCATCTCCCTATAGCTTGCTATTTGATTTCATGTTCATAGTTGTTGCTGGAAAATCTGTGCTGTGTAACTGAAACTTTAGTGATTCTCTGCTCTTAATTGGCTCCATGAAATTGCTTGAAAAAAATATATGTTGTGTATATTGATGTCTTTAATAACTTTCATGTTCACAACTTTTTCCAATTCAAACTGAAAGTTAGGTTAAAAATTCGATTTTTGCAACATGTCTGGAATTCTGTCACACTGGACACAGTTTAGAAAAATGGAGCTTATTACCTGCACAGTCTATGGAATTTGCTGTTCTTGGTCTTATTGGAAGGCTAACAAGTTTATCTACAATTTCATCTCAGTGCATAATTTTCGAAATTCTGATTGCAATATGCCCAAAATCAACAATCAAGACAGACTTTGGAATCTGTCTGAAAAACAGATTTGTCAGACTTCACCAAATAATTCACCATAAATCACTTATTTAATATATTTGCCTGAAATTTTATCTGTAAGTCCACATCTACCATACATATAACTTTCATTTACAGTGCATTGTTATGTTCCATACAAACATATGGAGTAAACTGCCATTCAACCTGACTGTTGTGCAATTTTCAGCAAGCTGAATGTTAAGAGATGTTATAATTATGACTTCATGCTGCATTTTCTTCTATTATGCATGTGCATTAGTGTTACTTGAAGTAGGAATTCCATCTCCTTATGGATTATTATTCAAATTCATTTAAGCATTATCTTTAATTATGGAGTGCATCCCTTTTCATGTCATGAATCTAATATGTCTCATGTTGCTTTGGGTTTCTTGTTGCTAATGGGTTCATGCTATTACTTTCATGCTAATAGACTCTTGTTGTTTTAATTGGATTCAATTGCTATGTGTTGTAGTTCATGCCTACCAAGTGTTTGTGGGAACGTTTAAATGAAGTTAAGTATGAAATTTGTCATTAGTTCCATGTTGTACCAATTAATTTAATGAAGGTGTCATTATGCCACCATGAGTTTGTTGGAATGCCTACATGAAGTCAAGATGTCATCTTGCTTTTTGTTTCACTAATTTCATGTTGGATTATGGGATGTTGGCATATGTTTTATTGGCTCATGCTTTGGAATCGTATGTGTTGGAAATGATAACCGTGGGGCACATGTTGTGGTTGGAAAAGTTATATGTGTTGGAATGAGAGGATGTGAAAATGGTGGTTGTTATGTGATTCCTTTTGTTACACGTTAATGTTTAATTGAAATGCTGATAAATGAATAAGTCCTCTTAAATAAGGGTGACACGGGGATTGGGGGACACTAAGTTGTGGGGAAAACATGAGGGGCTGGACAGTTGTGGTGGTTGGTGGCCCTCATGTTCTTACCCGAGTGGCGGGGAGTGGCGGAAATGAGGAGAATTGGAGAAAATGTGAAGGGGAAATTGTAGGATCCTGTCCAAAACAGAGTTAGGATCGATAATATGAAGTTTAGACTTACGCTTGCGTACGCTGCACGGTAGTCTACGAACTTCGCCTTCGGATTCGCCACGACGGATCGAGTCTACTCACGAACGGAGTAAGGCTACTAATCCACAATCTAAATCTCTATTTTAGATTAAGAACTTGGATGGAGGGAGAGGAAATATTTCTGCAGAGCTTCGCTATGAAGAAGATGCATGCATGAATTTCATGCAAAATGTGTTAGGAAAATGGCTACCCTTTGGTCTTATTTATAGCCCCCAAGGTAGTTATTTTAGGGTAAGTTGTTCCTTTGGAACAACTTAATTAAGGTGTACCATGATACGTGGCACATTATAAGCTTAAGTTGTACCATATGCATGGTACAACATAAGCTTAAGATATTCCCCCTTTATTAGCCATATGTCGCATGCACTTATGCATATATAATGCGACTTTCCCGCTCATCCAGAGATCCTCTCCGCAAGGGAACAGATTCCCTTTGCACACGACTTCGTGTACGCGACGTTCGAGGTCCGTAATCCCTCGTACATCCCCCACAAGGGTGTACAAACGTCTTCCATATCCAACATCTCCCACTCACACTTGAGGGGATTGTAAGAGAACGTCTTTCCCTTAGTTCTTTCATCTATCATACCGAGAAATAGACCGTGCGACCGTCATGCGCGTAGAGTCTGTTGTTGTGCACTTGTTAGAGATACACAACGACCTCGAAGGTGCAAAGTTGAGTAGTTCAACGCATGCTTTACCCTAGATTATTTCTTCACATTTCTTGTACTTTATATTCAACAATTGAATCCCATCTGGATTACAATTGGCTGGCCAGCTTTGAATCATTAAAGTCCAAATGCGAATATGAAATCAATCTTCCTCTTCTTGCGAACCTTCTGATCTTGACTTGATTCGCTTTTCTAACGTGCCCCGCCGAGCCGAATTACCATAGCCCATTAGTAACACGCTAAGATAGCGATCATCTCGTCAAATCTAAAGGAACCAATTGGAGTTCTTGAGGGTAAGAGTTAAGACCCGTATGCCCTTTGAGTCTCACATAATAGCAAACACTATTGCTACTAACTCAGTGGTCGAAATGCATACGTGGTATGAACACGTATTACAACATCACTCCTTTCCCAAGGAGAGTATGTCTTAATGATGTTGTACGGATGAAAGATCAGACACCACAGTGCCTATCTTTTGATTCCCCTTACTACTCAGGAAATATTCCCGGACTCTCATCCTGCATAAGACAGCTAGGATTATAAAATCCAATGAGATCTTTTTATCCTTGTGATACAGATCTCAGATCTTTTGTAAGCATCCATATGATGCAGATCTTTCATTCGACTAACTTTGTTAAAGTCATGACTCTAAATCATTCGTCTAATGATTTTGACTTTAAACTAGTCTCATCTCTATCTTATCCATCTGATAAGATAAGGCGGTTGCTCATGTGAGAGAGCCAACCTTAATCTGTCCGACATACACACAATTCAGCTGAGATTTCAAAAAATGTACACAAACATTTCTTTAAGAAATTCATATGCAATGCTTGAAAAAGAACTTATTCTTTTATTAAATTTGATCTTTCTTAGACATGGGAATATATATTGGTACAACTCAGCTCATACGCAATCCTTGGGATGATAAGTGTTTATAAAACACATTTCTGGGGATCGCTTTCGTAAGCTGATCCTCTATCATCTCATGCGTAGATATGTACCTTATGTCTACCTTCTTGGTTTTATCATAGTCTTTTGCAAACCTGCAGTTCCTTTAAGATACTGCATTATCCTCTTAACCGCTTTCCAGTGTTCTTGCCCTGGGTTGGATTGGTAACAGCTTACCATTTCCAACGGCAAAACAGATGTCCGGTCTCGTACACACCATAGCGTACATAAGACTATCAACTGCACTGGAATATGGAACTTTTTCCATAATTTCCTTTTCCTTTTGGTTCTTTGGACACGATTCCAGATATAAATTATCGCATATGCTTATATGAATATCAATGGACTTGCAGTCCTGCATATTAAATCGTTCTAGAACCTTCTTTATATAATTCTCCTGTGAAAGAGAAAGAAGTTTCTTCGAACGATTCCTTGAAATCTTAACTCCAAGGATATATGCGGCTTTTCCTATGCCTTTCATCTCAAATACTGATGAAAGCCAAGCCTTGATACTCATCACAAAGCCCTTGTCATTTCTGGCTATTAAAATGTCAATAACATGCTTGCTTTTAATCCTCTTGATATATACGTAGTTATCTTCATCAAGTATGGAAGATCCATTTGATAAGACAACCTCTTGAAATCGTATATAACATTGCCTCGAGGATTGTTTAAGACCATATATGGATTTACGAAGTTTACAAACCTTATGTTCGTTTCCTTCTTTTACAAACCCTGTTGGTTGTTCCATATAGATCTCCTCGTCCAATTCTCCATTGAGAAAGGTAGTATTTACATCCATCTGATGTAATTTGAGGTATAAGCAAGCTACCATTGCCAGAATCATGCGAATCAAGGTAAAACGCACAACAGGTGAGAAGGTCTCTTCGTAGTCTATCCCTTCCTGTTGCGTAAAACCTTTCGCGACAAGGCGAGCTTTATATCTATCTATAGAGCCATCAGCCTTATGCTTGATTTTGAGAACCCATTTGTTCCCAATTGCTCTATGTCCTCTGGGTGAGTTAACTAAGTCCCAGACTTGGTTAACTTTCATGGATTTCAATTCCTCCTTCATCGCTTCCATCCATTTGTCTTTTGCAGGGCATGATGTGGCATATTTGAGATTATTCAAGTCCTTGTTGACTCGAATTTAGATCAATTCTAATATCACTCCCACTGGAAATGTTCGTAGAATTGCTCCCACTTGGATCATTATTCCCGTATGGAATAGGATAATCGTCATTCGTATAATCCATTGGTGAAGGTTGAAAAGTATTTTCGTTTTCACCAAGAATTCTCCCACTCGAATGAGGTAATCCTTCTTGATCACAAATCTCAAATAGAGATAAGTCCTGACTTATCTCGCCCTGTCTTGGAAACTCGTTTTCCAAGAAAGTGACATCCCTCGACTCAAACTCAATTAGCACACCATTGTCTTCCTGACTAACAAAAACATAACCTTTGGAGTTTAATGCGTATCGTTTAAAGATACATTTCCTTTCCCATGGCCCAAGTTTGCCATACTTATGGGAGGAAATATGTGCGTTGAATGCACAAACTCAAGGTAAAATGTTTAAGTCAGGAGACCTTTGGTTCCGCAACTCATAAGGAGTGGAGCTAACTGATTTCGAGGGTACGCGGTTTAAAATAAAAATGGTTGTCAATAATGCATCACCCCAAAAGGTGATTGGCAAGTTAGCTTGCGCCATCATTGAACGGACCATTTTTCATTAAAGTCCTATACCTCCTTTCTGCAACACAAATTTGTTGAGGAGTATAAGGCATAGTTACCTGATGTACTATGCCTTTTTCATCACAAAGTTCCTTTAAACTTGTTGATTGATATTCACCACCCCTATCGGTTCGCACGACCTTAATCTTGCGATCTAATTGATTCTCCACTAAACTCATATAGTTTTTAAAGCAGGTTTAGTGCTTTCACTTTTGTGGGATATCAAATAGATATGACCGAATCGGGTGAAATCATCAATTAAAAGTGATGAAATATGACTTCCCGCATCTTGTCTTGACATTCATCGGACCACATATGTCCGAATGGATAAGCTGTAATGGAACCTTGGCCCTTGTGCCGGTTCTAAAACGGCTTGCGACAAGATTTCCCCACAAGGCAATGTTCGCAGGTTGACTTTTCAACCTTTGAAACATTTGATAGAAGGCCACGTTTGGCAAATCTATCCATACGCGTTGGTCCAATATGACCAAGCCTTGTGTGCCAACAAATTATATTAGACTCATTAGTCAAAGAATTTGTCACAAGGAAATTTTCATTACATGAGGAATCATATATTGTACTTATTACAATAAATCCTTTGAAATACATAACCCAGAACCAAATAAAAGAATTATTACAAAATAGGTCCACTTTACAATCATGAAAGAACCAACTATTACAAAGACCCATTAAATTGACCACAGTTTTAATATTCCTTTGAATATATGGAATGAAGAGAACATCATGTAGTAGGAGAGTGAGGCTGTTGTCCAAGACAAGCTTGCGAGTCCCAACGCCTTTCACTTCAACACGTGTGTTGTTTCCTACATTGATCCACTTCATTCCTTGGGTATCCGGTGATACTCCATGAAGGACCGTCTGTCCTTTGCTATGTGGTCGGTGGCACCTGAATCAATTATCCAAAAATGGATTAGATTCCACAAGAAATAGTGGACTAGAAACACATATGTAACTAGTATTACAAGTTACCTCGTCACTTCCACTCGTACACGAACGAGCATAGTGACCGAGCTTGTTGCACTTGAAGCACTTGATCCTTTTCAAGTCTTTCTTCTTGTGCCATTTCTTGTGCCCACCCTTATGTTTGGGTTCCTTGGTAGACTCAGGTTGCTTATTACGTTCATTAGAAGACTTCGAACGATCTTTACGTTTCTTTCCCCCGTGTGAGGAACTAGCAACCATGTGCACTTCTGCACCTGGCTTGGCAGCCGCAAGCCGCTCTTCCTCTAATTCGAGGTGCTTGGAAACATCGTTGAAGGTCTTGATGCTCTCATTATGAGTGAGATGCATCTTCATCTGATCCCACCCATTTGGTAGGGAACGTATGACTGCTTGGATTTGTTGCTCATCCTTGAGCACATGACCTGCGTCCTTTAACTCTGATATAAGGTTCGCCATATGTCGTAGATGTTTCCCCATGGAATGATCTGGACGTTTCTTATATGTATCGAACTTTATAGTTAAGGCGCGAAGTTTGGACACCGATGTGCCACCGAACTTCTCCTCTAGCTTGGACCATATGTCCATGGCTAGGTCATGTTCTCGGAAGATGCGCATTATGTCATCAGCCATACTGCTTAATAACGTAATGCGCGCTATCTTATTCTTCCGAGACCAAGCATCAAAAGCTTCCTTGTCTCTTCGGTGTTGGGCCGTAGTGCCCAACTCGGGTTCAATCATTACGTTCTTTAGAGTTTCGAGCACTTCTTGCTCCTCTAAAACGTATTGTATCTTAATGGACCAAAGTTTGTAATTATCGCCGTTGAGTTTTTCACCTTTGTTTAACTCAGCGACGATATTCTTTGAAGCGGAAGACATTTTACTTTTAAAATGCTGCAAAAAGACAAAACCGAAGGTTCGATCAAAAACATTGCATAAAAAATTCTTAAAATATAACTCCCACTTGAAATGATAATAGAATATCCCATTTGGATAGTTCTAAAATTCAAATCCCACTTGGAATTATATTATATTTGATAAGTTACTTTCGAAAAATATTGAAGGTGTTGTTCTAGAATCGAAAAGGTCTCTATGATTCCAATCACCATCTAGAACAACTTTCAATATTCCCCCATCACTTATCAAACAATAGTACTCTTATAGTACTAGCAGCGGAAAATAAGTATTTGATAAGTTACTTTCGAAAAATATTGAAGATGTTACTCTAGAATTGGAAAGGTCACTATGTTTCCAATCACCATCTAGAGTAACTTTCAATATTTCTCCCTCACTTTATCAAATGTTAGTACTCTTATAGTACTTTGCAGCGGAAAAGCGTTTTTGAAAACGTATTTTTCAAAACGAATTTAAAAATACATTGGCTAATCTCCGTAGAGTAGAGCACAATGACTTGGCTAATCTCTCATGAAGTAGAGCACTAAGGCTAATCTTCAAGGAGTAGAGCACTATTTCATAAGTACATTGGCTAATCTCCGTAGAGTAGAGCACAATGACTTGGCTAATCTCGCATGAAGTAGAGCACTATGGCTAGTCTTCAAGGAGTAGAGCCCAATGAAAAACTTCATTAAAACGTTAGTCCCGTATGAACTAGTCGGCACTGTGGTTAGCCCCGTATGGGCTAATCGACACATTCGAGTTTGACCAATGCCCTTTGTCACCCCGTATGGTTCAGTTGACAAATTTGCAATCGACACAGGCCTTCTGCCAGATTGGTCGACCAAAAACACAAAATTAGTCGACCAATTTTTTTTAGACTGCAACTTCTTCCCGGCCAGGGCCTCTGCCCTGGCCGGTGCTTGGCCAAGGGCCAGCCAGGGCCTCTGCCCTGGCCGGCCAGGGGCCCTGGCCCCCTCGGCCAGGGCCGGCCAGGCCCTGGCCTCTGACAGGGCCGGCCGGCCAGGCCACTGGCCGGGGCCAGGGCTCCTGCCCTGGCCTCGGCCAGGCCCTGGCCTGAGGCCAGGGCGCCGCCCTGGCCTCTGCCAGGGCGGCCTGGCCGCTGGCCGGGGCCAGGGCTCCTGCCCTGGCCTCGGCCAGGCCCTGGCCTGAGGCCAGGGCGCCGGCCCTGGCCTCTGCCAGGGCCGGCCTGGCCGGCAGGCCTTGGCCAAGGCCGGCCACTGCCGGCCTGGCCATGGCCGGCCATTGCCGGCCTGGCCATGGCCGGCCATGGCTTGGCCATGGCCGGTCATGGCCAAGGACATTCGGCGTTGGCCGGCCATTGCCCTTTTGGCCATGGCCGGCCACCCCCTTTGAATGGGGTTGCCGCACTTATTCCTCCCCCTTGATGGGGTGGTCGCCGGTGGTTATTGGCCGTAGCCAACCCCCTCCGCTTGAGGAGAGGGGGTGCATGGCCTTCATAGCCCATTTGGCCATGGTGCACATGCACCAAATTTCCTCTTACCCGATGGAAGTAACTATATCATCTTCCTCGATGAAGCACCCGTTCGTCGATGAAGCACCCGTTCGTCGAGAAATTAGTTATTTCCTAATGGCCGTGTGCCAAAAATGAAAAATAACACACTACGTGAACGGTCGGTTCTTCCCGTCACGGAGAGTTCCTACCATATCCGTAATGATAGGAGACCCTAACGTGAAAAGAACAACCGCTACGTTCTCTCCGTCACGAAGCGTTCCTACTATATCCGTAATAGTAGGAGACCCATTCGTGAAAAAGACAACGACTCGTTCATAGTTTCGACGGGGCGGTGGTTTGACCGGGGCGAACCCATATGGCTTTGATACCAATGTAGGATCCTGTCCAAAACAGAGTTAGGATCGATAATATGAAGTTTAGACTTACGCTTGCGTACGCTGCACGGTAGTCTACGAACTTCGCCTTCGGATTCGCCACGACGGATCGAGTCTACTCACGAACGGAGTAAGGCTACTAATCCACAATCTAAATCTCTATTTTAGATTAAGAACTTGGATGGAGGGAGAGGAAATATTTCTGCAGAGCTTCGCTATGAAGAAGATGCATGCATGAATTTCATGCAAAATGTGTTAGGAAAATGGCTACCCTTGGGTCTTATTTATAGCCCCCAAGGTAGTTATTTTAGGGTAAGTTGTTCCTTTGGAACAACTTAATTAAGGTGTACCATGATACGTGGCACATTATAAGCTTAAGTTGTACCATATGCATGGTACAACATAAGCTTAAGATATTCCCCCTTTATTAGCCATATGTCGCATGCACTTATGCATATATAATGCGACTTTCCCGCTCATCCAGAGATCCTCTCCGCAAGGGAACAGATTCCCTTTGCACACGACTTCGTGTACGCGACGTTCGAGGTCCGTAATCCCTCGTACATCCCCCACAAGGGTGTACAAACGTCTTCCATATCCAACAGAAATAATGTGAAAACAGGGCTCCTTTAGTAAGAGCTTGTTTCGGGGAGGTTGCCTGTTCCACCCCAACTGGGGGTGAGGTCCAGTCCCAAGAGGGTCTACCCACTACTTAGGGTCCAAATCACTACTAGATATTTTTCATTACTTTTGTATCATTATTAAATGTTGCTTACTCATACGTTCTTTACTTGTAGACCTTCCATGTTGTATATCCTTGTTATATACATCGCCTATTGTAGTTCTTGTCGCTTGCGTTTATTTTACTTGTGTTGTTGTACTTTTGTTTGTGTTATGCATTCAATGCTTTATGTCATTCACGTGTCCCCTTTAGCTCATTCCGTAATTCATTTGTACCTTGCTATGAATGCATGTAAATTAGTTGCATTTTCATAATAGCATACTGGAGGGAGTTGGCATTCCTACTAGATCACGCGTTGACGTGCCCCCGTTGACTTTTCAGGCGTGGTTCCTGGGAATGGCAGGTGGAGCTGGAGGTTGAGGTTGGAGGGCTGTTGTTGGGAGTTGGAGCTTAGATTGGGTGGTGAGGGGTGAGGAGAGAGCTATGTGTACTTTGGGTTTTCTTTTGGGGTGAGAGATGCTTGTGCTATATGAATTGATGCTTGGGATGTTTGAGATGTATATGAAATTGTTCGGTGTTTGGCTTTCAGTATTTCTTTGTGCCTTTGTATCGTTCTGTGTTTGTTGGTTGGCTGTTTGTTGAACACTACATGTACTATTCCCAGCAATGCACAGTGGACTTGCATATACGTTTTAGTTCTCGTCATGTACCATGTCTCCCTGTGTATCCCAGTGATGGGGGTCGTGACACAACGACCTACGTCCAGCCGTAAAAGCAAATACTATATTAGAAATGTTACCTGGTACAACCTGTAGCTAGAGCAACCACTCTACACTCACCTGGATCTCATTACATGCACTCACCAAAGTGCTCAACAAGACTAATCCTAGTATATGCTCTCACTTGACTAGAACCAACTAGTCTAGTCTCTCTTGTCTAGCACCCACCAAACAAGACCCCAAAAGTACACAAAAGTGGTAAAGTTTCCCCTATAGAGATCGTTACTACTACACACAAATAATAGTTAAGAGAATCTCAGTGTGTAGGCACAGTCGTCTCTGTCAATCGGCATGGGCCAGCTCTCGTCTGGCAAGATGTAGTCATCTCTTGTCTCGTCTCCTCAGCAACTCAAGTTGCAGCACTCTCCTCTGATGAAGATGTCGGCAATGGCTCTTTGCAATGTTGCGGCATTTGGCATATAGGTTGTGGCTTGTCAAAAGATTACGGGTGCCCCACAAATAATTGTTCTCTCTTTCATCTTTTGCCCTGCAAACAAAAAAGTGAAAAGCAAACCAAAGTGTTTAGCCTCTAATTAAAACACAAATTAACTAACCTCTTGTAATGCCCTGATAGCTACTGCACAAGTACTCGAGGGGTGTGAATAGTACTTTAAAATAATTAAGAAGATAATTCCTAATTATCTTGCAAACTCAACCAACAATGCGGAAATGAAAATAATGACAACAATAAAATACAAGCGCAAACAAACGATTTAACGGGTTCGGATCCACCCAAGTCTCCCCGACTTGTTCCCGGTGATCCTACGTCCCAAACACCCGGATCCCCTCCGGATACTTGAGTTAGAAACTTCTAACTCAAATTTGCACTATGAAATTCTTGTAGAAAACCTCTACAAGATCAAATCATACACAAATGAAAATGTGACTCCCACAAACCGGGATCACACACAACTCTCACAACCGAGAGTAAAACTTGCAATATCAAAGTAAATGAAATAAGAAATGCTTACCAACAAAATCATATGCCTTGAGTAAACTTACGATTTTAGGGCAAGGAGGATTTTGGAGGAGAAGAAGTCACCAAACCCTAGCTCCAAGAAGTTGACCAGCAATAGAAGCCTAGGGAGGAGTTGGTGACCTTGAATCAAGCTCTTGGCTTGAAAGGCTCACAATCAATGAATCTCTCTTGAGGAATAAGAGTGAGGGAGAGATTCTTGTGAGAAATGAAAGCTTGGAAAATGAGAATAAATGCTTCTCTTTGATTCTCTAAAATGCAATAAATATCAGCCTTGAATGCTAGGTTAGAACCCCTTCAAGTATATATAGGATAAAGAAAAGAGAGAGGCAAATTCGTAGCATTTAATGCTCCAACGGCTCTTTTCTGAAGCAGTCTAATCGGTCTAAGATAGATCACTGACCGACTAGTTTCTCAACTAGTCGGTCGGTGATTCAACTTGGACCGACTAACTGGAGAACAGCCAACATGTAAAGTTCAGGAGATAGAGAACTAGTCGGTCTAAGAAGACTTTCCAACCGACTAGTTTGACAACTAGTCGGTCGGTGAGTGTTCTTTGACCGACTAAGAGTTGAAACATGATAGGCTGAATTCAAGGAGCACTAGTTGGTCTAAGAACAAATTCCAACCGACTAGTTTCTCAACTAGTCGGTCGACGGTTGTTCTTTGACCGACTAACAATAAACAGTAGCTCAGGCTGTGAAACTGAATGCACAACTAGTCGGTCTAAGAAGGATTCCAAACCGACTAGTTTGACAACTAGTCGGTCGGTGAACCTTCTTGGACCGACTAACTGTAAACAGTGAATGAGCTGAATTTGAGAAGGATATCTAGTCGGTTCAAGAAGGATTGCCGACCGACTAGATTGCCATCTAGTCGGTTGGTTCTCCTTCTTGAACCAACTAAGATGCACAAGAAGCCGCGAAATGAAGCGTGAAGCTTCGGGAAAGTTTCTATGGGCTTCTAAGATAATCCTAGCTCTAAGATATGAGCGTTATGAAGATTATAAAGTAAGACCTACTCAAGGCTTAACATTCTACGAAAAGAAACTAGAAGACTATAAATAAAACTTGACGAACCGTCTTCAAAAGCTTCAATCCGAATCTCTTGACTTCAATAATGCTCCTAGAGCTTCAACGAAGCTTCAGGCATACGATCACGCGCTTTGAGAAGTCTTGAGACGTCGCTTTTGATGTTCATAGAATTTTGGCGACGATCTCCATAACTGCGCTCACAAAGAGTTAGTTCACGATATTTATGTTTGTTCATCATCAAAACCAAATCCGAGGAATCAATACTCAACATTCTCCCCCTTCTTGATGATGACAAACCAACATAAATAATAATCAATAATAATGATTCAAATGAAATTTACTTACTCCCCCTGCATTGATGACACGTTAATTCCATATTAAATAATAAACATACGCATCAAGCAGACGAGGAAAGTGTAAAATATGAATCCAATTATCGAAATTTAGGATCTAAATCCATTTTTATATCTTAACTCCCCCTGAATCTAACATATCAAATTAGATTCACGGTAAATTGCTTTAAATTATCATTTTGCACATCGTCATTATTAATTCTCTCCCCCTTTGGCATTAGCAAAAAGAGTGGGAGGAGATCAACGACAACAACAATGGCTACAAATAAAAGCACGTGAGTCGTAGAATACGACCACGGTCCAAATGACACCAAAGTAAAAAAAAATACGAAGTAGATCAAAACGTGCCAACAATACCATAGTTGATAATCGAAAAATAAAATCATCAAAACTCAAATCAATTTCACGTATTGAGTTATGGAACATACTCTCCAATATCAACATTCTTGATGAATTAAGTGCATGGAAAACAATTCTATGTTTTCATAGAATTAATTTCTATTTAATCCATATAATCGTCGAGCGACGAAAACAACATCAGAGACAAATATATATATAATGTGCACACAGAAGTAAATGTCAACACGATGTATATATATATATATATATATATATATATATATATAACATGGTACAACAAAATGTATACATCCGCCAACATACATAAAAACGATCGAAAGATCGGTGCACACATACAACATATGTCTCAACAGACATCAAAAAGGAACATACAACAAAAAGTGTATCATCAAAACATCCAAAAATATCAAAAATCCATAACCACCAACTATCCTACCCCACTCTCTCACGACTAAATATATCATCCAAAGTGCACATGGGAGAGTCCTCCAACGCAAGCTCAGGAGGCGGAGGGAGGATCAGCAGCAGCAGCAGGCTCTGCAGAAGGGGTGGTGGTCACTGGGTCGACTGGCGTGTCCACAGAAGAGAGAGTCGCAACCAGGAGTGGTCTCGGGAGCACCAGCAGAAGTATCCACCGAAGGAATGGTGGCAGCAGGTGTGCTCTCGGGAGCACTAGCAGAAGTAGCAGCAGCAGACGTACCCTCTGGGGCACGAAGAGGAGATCCAACAAGCTCCTGGAGATCAGCCTCATCCATTTCCTCCTCGTCCGAAACTGAAGGAGGAATCTCAATGCCTAAGCGAGAGCAGATGCGAGCTAGCATCTCCTCAGAACGAGAAACACGAGACTCCACACGTCTCAAGGAAACGGAAAACTCAGCGAGTGAAGGAGGAGGTGGAGGAGCAGCTGAAGAGGTACCCTCGGTGGCAGAAGGGGTAGTCCTCTGAACGTGACAAAGCGCCGCAAGAGACTTCTTGACGGCCGTCGCATTCAGAGGATGACCCAACGGACGCTGGTCATCGGGAAGGAGAGGGACCCCGAAGTGACGAAAAACGAGGGTCAAAAGGCAAGGATATGGGATGTGAGCTGATTTTCTGGACTTTCGGATGCATTCAAAGGATTCCATCTTATCAAGGATAATACGAGCCCAATTTATCTCGCTCCCCATGAAGAGAGCGTAGATAAGCTTGAGGAACGGCTGAGAGGGCAAGCTAGATGAGCCGTACTTTGGAAGGAGGCACGACTTCAGGATAAGATTGAGGACCCAAGTGTTAGGCTTAAATGATTTCGAGGGGACGCCAATCATGACGGGGGGATAACATGAAACATCTCAGAAAGCATCGCCTGGTCCAGATCATGGATATTATCCACGGCGATATCAGCAGGAAGAAGGCCAGAGGATGAGACACCTATCAACTCCCCTAAGATTTTTGCCGTGAGGACAATAGGTGTCCCCAAGACAGTCGTCTCAATGGAGTGAGTGTCGTCATACTCACCCCGTACTCGATTTGCATAGAATAATTTGACGAGTCGTGGGTACGGGTGAGGGTTCGCCTTGGGGTCATGGCGAAAATAATCTATTAGGCCGCTATAGGAAAGAAGATCGGTGAGATGTGGAAAATCTGAGAACTGAACGAAGTGCTCCAATATCAATGAACAGTGCTCGATACGATTGTATGCCGCGAGACACATCGGGTCATCGCGACATAACGAAATATCGACACCACCCAAAGGCATGGGAGCCTTCCCCTTAGACGGACGAGAGCTAGATCGAGGTGGAGGAGTAAGAGCCCTAGCGGTAGGCTCAGACTCAGGGATATACTCTTCGTCGGAGTCAGAAGCGGGAGGAGTGGGTGCACGAAAGGAGGCTGTAGACACAAGCTGCTTCTTAGGCTTGGGTTTGGGCTGAGATTGAGATTGGGATTGGGGTTTGGACTTTGGCTTGGAAGTCCTCTTCTTCTTAAGAGGAGGCGAAGAGGAGGAGGGAAGAGTGGTTTTAGCTCGACGTTTGGGTTAAGGGGGGTCCGTAGGAGGAGACTCGACGGTCATGGGAGACGGACTAGATGGACGGATGGGGATACGTGTCTTTGCCATACTCGAGACGAGACAACAAAAACCAACGCACGAGATCAAAATCGACAAATCGAACGAAGAAAACCTAGGTCGAAATGAACCCTAATACAAACCCTAAAGCAAGCTTAAAAAATAGAGGAAATCAAACCCTAAAACAGAGAGGAGAAAGGAGTTATACCCTAGGAGGAGGGAGATGTGATCGGCACCGGCTGAAGGTGGCCGGAGACGGTGGAGCACGGCGGAGCAGGCTGAGGGAGATGGAGGGTCGCGGGGGTTAGGGGGTCTGAGAGGAGAGATGCGCTGATTAGAGTGAGATCTAATCGGTGCCCAAGGAATATAAGTCAACAGAAAATGGAAAAGACCAACGTGCCCTAACGCATTTAGTCGGTCTAAGTACAAGTGCTGACCGACTAGAATGTAATCTAGTCGGTCGGCCAATGTGCTTGGACCGACTAAGTGCAAACAGCAAGCAAAGTCAAAAGCTAGGGCATGAGTTAGTCGGTCTGAGTTCAATAGCTGATCGATTAGAACTCAATCTAGTCGGTCGGCCAATGAACTAGGACCGACTAAAAGAGTCCAAAAATTTGAAAAATCGAAATTTTGAGTTCTCTCCTACGCGCACTTGGACGAAGCAACCAAATACTCTCACACATCATTATACTACCCCATAAAACATCGAAAATCTTAAAAATGACGTTCATGAATAATTCGAGCATAAATTCCGAAAATTCAACCAAAAATCCAGAAAATCCCAACAAATCTAGCATGAGCATATATAAAGAAAATTATTATCATGCAAGATTAATGAAAATATGAATCCTAAATCTCGGATTCACCCATAATCCCCAATTCTCGACGTAACCACACAAAGGAGTCTTCCTTGAGTGGTTTCGTGAAAATATCGGAGATTTGCTTCTGGGTTTCAACGTACACTAAAATGATGTCCTTTTAGCAACATGATCATCTAGAAAATGGTGACGGACATCTATGTGTTTAGAACGGGAATGGTGTACCGGATTCTTAGAGAGACATATTGCACTTTGGTTGTCCACCATGATAGGGCAAGTATCACAGTTTATACCAAAGTCTTTAATAGTGTGTCTCATCCAAAGAACCTGAGCACATGCAGTACCGGCGGCAATATATTCCGCCTCGGTGGTTGAAAGTGATACGGAATTCTGCTTCTTGGAAAACCAAGAGACAAGAGAATTTCCTAAAAAATGACAAGTGCCACTAGTACTTTTCCTGTCAGATTTGCATCGCATAATCTGCGTCACTATATGAGATTAACTCATATGTGCTAGACTTTGGATAATATAATCCGTAGTCGAGGGTGTAACTTAAATAACGGAAAATACGTTTTACCGCTACCAAGTGAGATTCCATAGGTTGAGATTGATAACGAGCACATACACATACGGCAAACATAATATCTGGCTTACTGGCAGTAAGATATAGTAAACTACCTATCATACCTCGATATAGACGAATGTAATGCCCTACAAGCTACTGCACAAGTACTAGAGGGGGGTGAATAGTACTTTAAAAATAACGATGAGTATAATTCCTAATTATAGTGCAAACAACTACCAAATCAATTTGCGGAAGCTTAAATTGAAGACAACAACAAAAATAACAATGCTAACAAACGATATTACTGGGTTCGGATCCACCCAAGTCTCCCCGACTTGTTCCCGGTGATCCTACATCCCAACCACCCGGATCCCCTCCGGATACTTGAGTTAGAAACCCTAACTCAAGATTTCCACTATGAAATACTTGTGAAAAACCTCCACAAGTCAAATCATACACAAAGTAATTTGTGACTCCCACAACCCGGGATCACAACCACACTCTCACAACCGAGAGTGAAACTTACAATATGAAATTGAAATGAAATAAGAAACTTCTTACCGACAAAATACCTATGCCTTGAGTAATGCTTACGAATTAGGGCAAGGATGATTTTGAGGAAGAAGAAGTGGCACCAAACCCTAGCTCCAAGATGTAGATCAGCGATGGAGAGCTATGGGGATGTTGGTGACCTAGAATCAAGCACTTGGCTTGGAAGGCTTCACACTCAATGAATCTCTCTTTGGAAGTAAGAGTGAGGAGAGATTATTGAATGGAATGAATGAGCTTTGAATGAGCTTGGAATGATTTCTCTTGATCTCTAAACTTGCAATAATATCAGCCTTTACTGCAATGAATGCAGCCCAACAAGTATTTATAGGATAGAGGAGAGAGAGAGAGAAAAACGTTTCAATTAAAGCTCCAACGGCTCTTTTCTGAACCCAACTAGTCGGTCAAAGAACAACCACCGACCGACTAGTTCATCAACTAGTCGGTCGGTCAATAAACGTATACCGACTAATGAGTGAACAGAGAAAAGATCAAAGCACAGACATAAGGAACTAGTCGGTCCAAGAAGAGTAGCTGACCGACTAGTTTCACAACTAGTCGGTCGGTTACTCAACTGAGACCGACTAACAGATAAAACTAAAGTCTGAGCATAAATAGACTTAGTCGGTCCAAGAACAAATGTTGACCGACTAATTCACCAACTAGTCGGTCGCCAAATGAGCATAGACCGACTAACGATAAACAGTAAGTTAGGTGAAAAATTGGTATGTACAGTAAAACTAAACTAGTCGGTCCAAGAAGGAAAGTTGACCGACTAGTTCATCAACTAGTCGGTCGATCAATGAACACAGACCGACTAATGATAAACAGTAGCTTAGGCTCAAATGTGCATGTACAGAGAAAGCTCAACTAGTCGGTCACAGAAGCATCACTGACCGACTAGTTCACAAATTAGTCGGTCGGTGAGTCAACTTAGACCGACTAACTGTAAACAGTAAAGAGCTTAGAATTAACTGACAGAAACTATTCGGTCCAAGAAGCTTTGCCGACCGACTAGATCACCATCTAGTCTGTCAGTTCTTCTTCTTGAACCAACTAACATGCACAAGAAGTCGCGAATCGAAGCGCGAAGCTTCGGGAAGAATTGTATGGACTTCAACTAAGATCCTAGAGCTAAGATATGAGCGTTATGAAGATTTAAACCGTAAGACCTACTCAAGGCTTAACATTCTACAAAAGAAGCTTAAAGACTATAAATAAAACTTGACGATACCGTCTTCAATAGCTTCAATCGAATCTTCATGACTTCTAAAATGGTCCATAAGCTTCAACGAAGCTTTAGGCATACGATCACGTGCTTTGAGAAGTCTTGAGACGTCGTAATTGATATTCATATGAATTTGGCGACGATCTCCATAACTGCGCTCACAAAGTGTTAGTTCACGTTATATTTATGTTTGTTCATCATCCAAAACCAAATCCGGGGAGTCCAATATCCAACATTCTCCCCCTTTTTGGTGATGACAAACCAACATAAATAATAATCAAAAATAATAATTCAAATGAAATTTACTTACTCCCACTGCATTGATGACACGTTAATTCCAATTTAAACAATAATAATACGCATCAAGCAGACGAGTGAAGTATATAAAATGAGAATCGATTATTGAAATAACGAATACCAAATATAGGTTATTGAAATATCGGATTTGAAAATCCATTTATATATCGTAACTCCCCCTGAATCTAACATAGCAAGTTTGATTCTTGGAATAATGCTTTAAATTTTCATTTAGCACATCGTTATTATTATATCTCTCCCCCTTTGGCATAAGCAAAAAGAGCGGGAGGATAACAACGACAACAACAATGGCCTCAAATAAAAAGCACGGGAGTCGTAGAATACGACGACAGTTCAAGTGACACCAAAAGAAATACGAATAAAATCAAGGCGTGTCAATGAAACCATAGTCGAAAATCGTAAAAAACGAAATCATCAAAACTCAAATCATTTTTACGGATTGAGTTATGGAATATACTCTCCAATATCAACATTCTTGGTTAATTTAGTGCATGGAAAACAATTCTATGTTTCCATAGAAGAAATTTCTATTAAACCAAGTTAATATCGTCGAGCGACGAAATCAAACATCAGATACATAAAAGAAATTATAAAATGTGCACAATAGAATGAAATGTCAACTGCGATGTATATATATATATAATATGAACCAGAGTACATCAAAAATGAACATCACTGACATACAAAACATCGATCCACCGATCGGGGCACAAAAATACATCATCATATCACGGATATCGGAGTGTCAAAATACATGAAGATACATCATCAAAAGTATCAAAATACATCAAGAAGATCATCAAAGTACATCAAAATACATCATCAAAAAGATCCAAAACCCCACTCTATCCTAACCAAACTCTCTCTCACTAGATGTATCATCCAAGGAGCATCGGAGAGTCCTCAAAGTAGCTCAAGAGGAACCGGCAGGATCTGCAGCAGCAGCAGGCTCTGCAGGAGACGTGGAGGAAACTGGATCAGTAGGAACGTCTGGAATGTCAGCAGGAGCGACGGCAGAAGTGGAAATCTCTGGAGCAGCAACAGTAGTGGCCTCGGGAGCACCAGTCGGAGTATCCACCGCAAGAGTGGTGGCAACAGCTGTGCTCTCAGGGGCACCAGCAGACGAAGCAGCAACAGCAGCACCAGAAGGGGTAGCACCAGCAGCAGATGTGGTAGCAGCAGCAGCAGTACCAGAAGTGCCCTCGGGGGCACGAGTGGAAGCACGACAAAGCTCCCCAATGTCCTCCTCAGCCAACTCATCCATCTCCTCATCCTCAGAAACAGGAGGAGGAAGCTGAATACCCATCAGACTAGCCATACGACAAACTACCTCCTCGGTACGAGCCAAACGAGACTCGTGACGACAAAGTAACCGAACGACATCATCAAGGGTGGCAGAGGGAGCAGCTGAGGCAGAGGTAGAGGCAGACGCTGAAGGTGTCGTCCTCTGAACGTGACGGAGAGCCGCAAGAGATTTCTTGACGGCCGTCGCGTTCAGGGGAGGACCAAGTGGACGCTCATCGTCACGAGGAAGTGTGACACGGAAGTGACGGAAAACAAGGGTCAACAAGCACGGGAAGGGGATGTGAGCCGATTTCGTGGTCTTGTGAATACACTCGAAAGAGTCAATCTTATCGAGTATAATGCGAGCCCAGTTAATCGAGCTCCCCATGAAAATAGCATAAATCAGCTTCAGAAAAGGCTGGGACGGTAGAGATAAGGAGCAGTACTTGGGAAGCAAGCACGACTTCAGAATCAAGTTCAGGACCCATGCATTTGGCTTGAAAGATTTAGAGGGCACGCCAATCATGGCGGGAGGAATCTGATGGAAAATATCAGAGAGGATGGTCTGATCTAAGGAAGAAATATCATCAACAGAAATGTCTGAGGGGAGGAGGCCAGATGAGGAGATACCCAAAATCTCTCCTAAGATTTCTGCTGTGAGGACTATAGGAGTCCCCAAAACAGTCGTCTCAACAGAGTGGGTCTCATCGTACTGACCCCGGATCCTATTGGCTTAGAATAGCTTTACTAATCGAGGGTAGGGGTGAGGATTCGCCTTCGGGTCATATCGAAGGTAATCGAGAAGACCCGAGGACGAAAGAAGATCAGCTAGCCCTATGAAGTCATTAAACTGGACGAAATGCTCCAGAAGCAGTGGGCAATGTTCGATACGGTAGTAAGCCGTGAGACACATAGGGTCATCGCGACACAACGAGATATCGACACCGCCTACCGGCATCGGAGCCTTTTCCTTAGGCTTACGGGTAGATGTACGAGGGCGGGAGCTAGACTCAGGATGGGTAGGAGGAGTGGGTTCCCTATGAGTCTCAGGCTCGGCTCTATAGTCAGAATCGGAATCTGAAGCACCGGGAGGAGTGGGAGCACGGAAAATTACTTGCTTGGGCTTGGGATGAGGTCGGGCTCGGGGTTTCGCAGTCGCCGTCCTCTTACGCTTAAGAGGAGGCGAAGACGAAGAGGGTAGGAGGGGTTCGCGAAGGTTGATCGGGGTCCGTAGGGGTAGGTTCTACGGTCATCGGTGAGGGGCTAGAGGGAGTGATCGGGATTTGTGTTCTTGCCATAATCGACGCAAGACACGACGCAAGAGAGATCAAATCAACGATGCCCTAGCCGAAAATGAATGAAACCCTAGAAAAAGTTTGAAACCCTAGAAGCCAAATAGATATGAAAACCTAACCCTAGAGCTGAAAAATAGAACCCTAGACAGGAGAGGGAGAGAGAGGGGTTACCCTAGGACGAAGGTCGACGGTCGGTGACGGCTAGATTGGTCGGAAAAATGGCCGGAAGACGAAGGGTCACGAGGGAGGAACGGGGGTTTTCGAGCTGGAGAAAAGATGGAGACCGACTAAAATGAAAAAAGAATCGGTTAGATTGATTTTAAGTCGGTCGAGAGCTCAAAAGACCAAACAGTCCCTGGCACCACTAGTCGGTCACAGTTCAAGGACTGACCGACTAGATCACAATCTAGTCGGTCGTCGGTCGGTCAATGAGCTTGAACCGACTAAGTGGAAACAGAGACCAGACGAAGATTTTCTGAACGAGAATTAGTCGGTCTACGCTCAAATACTGACCGACTAGAACTCAATCTAGTCGGTCGATAAGTAAGCTTGAACCGACTAAAGAGTTAAGCTGGAGAGGAAACTCAAAATAGCTTGAGTTAGTCGTCGGTCTGAGTTCTTTTACTAACCGACTAGATACGAATCTAGGCGGTTGGTGATTGAACTGAAACCGACTAAAGGAGTTCAAAAGTTGATAATGAAGTTCTCTCCTCAAAACACTTGGACGATACATCGCAATCCTCTCAAAAATCATCTAAACTACCCCATTAAACATCGAAATCTCAAATACGACATTCAAACATGAATTCGAGCAAAAATTCAAAATATCACATAAAATCCCGAAAAATCCAATAAGTCTAGCATGAATGAAATATTGCGAAATATAATAGCATGCAAGATTATTGAATGAAACATGAATCCTATATCTCGGATTCACCCATAATCCACAATTCTCGACGCAACCGCACAAAGGAGTCCTCCTTTAGGGGTTTCGTGAAAATATCGGCGATTTGCTTTTGGGTTTCAACGTACACTAAAATGATGTCCTTTTTAGCAACATGATCATCTAAAAAGTGGTGTCGGACATTTATGTGTTTCGAACGGGAATGGTGTACCGGGTTCTTGGAAAGACATATTGCACTTTGGTTGTCCACCATGATAGGGCAAGTATCACAGTTTATACCAAAGTCTTTAAGTGTGTGTCTCATCCAAAGAACTTGAGCACACGCGGCACCGACGGCAATGTATTCCGCCTCGGTGGTTGAAAGTGATACGAAATTTTGCTTCTTGGAAAACCAAGAGACAAGGGAATTTCCTATAAAATGGCAAGTGCCACTAGTACTTTTCCTGTTGGATTTGCATCCCGCATAATCGGCATCACTATATGAGATTAACTCATACGTGCTAGATTTCGGATAAAGTAATCCAAAATCTAAAGTGTAACTTAGATAGCGAAAAATACGTTTTACCGCTACTAAGTGAGACTCCTTAGGTTGAGACTGATAACGAGCACATACGCATACGGCAAACATAATATCGGGCCTACTTGCAGTAAGATAAAGTAAACTACCTAGCATACCTCGATATAGACGAATGTCTACATCCTTACCGCCCGTATCCTTATCAAGATGCGTAGTTGTGCTCATTGGAGTCTTTTTCCCGGAGGCACTCTCCATTCCAAATCGCTTAAGCAACTCCACCGTATACTTCGTTTGGTGGATGAAGATTGCATCGTCCATTTGGCGAATTTGGAGACCTAAGAAATATTTGAGCTCACCCATGTGGCTCATCTCAAATTGTTCCTTCATAACATTAGAAAACTCCTCGCAAAGAGCAAAGTTAGTAGCACCAAAAATGATATCATCAACATATATTTGAACTAAAATTATATCATTATTCGAATGCTTAACAAAAAGTGTAGAATCGGCTTCTCCCATTCTAAAATTCAAATCCAAAAGAAAATTCTTTAGGCGATCATACCAAGCTCGAGGAGCTTGTCTCAAGCCGTAAAGCACTTTCTTTAGTTTAAAAACATGATTTGGAAATTTTTCATTAATAAAACCCGGAGGTTGAGAAACGTAAACTTCCTCAACAATATCTCCATTTAAAAATGCACTTTTAACATCCATTTGAAATAATTTAAAATCCTTATGGCAGGCAAAAGACAATAATAATCTAATTGATTCTAATCTAGCTACCGGAGCGAAGGATTCTTCGAAGTCAATACCTTCCTCTTGACGGTAGCCTTGAGCAACTAACCGAGCTTTGTTCCGGACGACGACTTGGTTTTCGTCGGTTTTGTTCTTGAAGATCCACTTTGTCCCTATGACGGTGTGGTTCTTCGATGGCAATGGAACAAGCTCCCAAACTTCATTCCTCTCGAATTGAATGAGTTCCTCCTCCATGGCTAAGATCCAAGCGCTATCTTCGCATGCTTCATTAATATTCTTTGGCTCTATCGAGGAGGCAAAGGCACAATGAGCGAAGTAGTTCACTTGCGATCTCGTCTTGACACTATCATGGATATTGCCAATGACTTGCTCATGAGGATGGTCACGAACGGTATGAAGCCGTTTGGGAATACTTTGGTCACTAGGAAGATTTTCAACAACTTCATTAGACGGGTTAGTCTCAATAGAATCATTAGAGTTAGAATTACCAATTGAATCACATAAGACATTCATAGAGTCATCATCATTAGTAATTCTAGTTGGTACAAATCCTTCATTAAATGACACATGAAACGACTCCTCGATCGTTGAGGTTCGTTTGTTGAATATCCGGTAGGCTTTACTACGCGAAGAATATCCAACAAAAATCCCCTCATCGGATCTTGGATCGAATTTGTCCAAACTACCATACGTGTTCTTAATAAAACATTTCGAACCAAAAACACGAAAATGTTTAACTTGAGGCAACCTACCAAACAACAATTCATAACAAGTTTGTTTAGTGCCGGGCCTCAAAAGTATTCTATTAAACACATAGCAAGCGGTGTGTACCGCTTCCGCCCAAAATTGATGGCCAAGTTGGCTATCATCAAGCATAGTGCGAGCACACTCCACTAGCGTCATATTCTTTCTCTCAACTACACCATTTTGAGGAGGTGCACAAGGGAAAGAGAGGTGTGTGTAATACCAACTTCATCACAAAATGTCTCAAAAGACTCATTCTCAAATTCACCTCCATGATCACTACGAATAGTGACAATGGTGGTTCCTAAGAGATTTTGTACTTTCTTAACAAAAATTGTGAAGTTTTCAAAAGCTTCATTTTTATTACACAATGAAAATACCCAAGTAGACCTAGAAAAGTCATCAACGATGACAAGTCCATATCTAGCATTACCTAATGAAGCAACTCTAGTTGACCCAAATAAATCTAGATGTAATAGCTCTAGAGGCCGCTTAGAAGAAATGCTTTTTTTGGTTTAAATGAAGATTTTGGAAGCTTGCCTCGTTGACACGAGTCACAAAAGCTTTTCTTTTGAAAGACAAGCTTAGGGAAGCCTCTAATAGAATTTAACTTGGAAAGCTTAAAAAGTGTTCCAAAGTTCACATGACCAAAACGTCGATGCCATAAGTGTTGTTCACTTGTGTTGGCAATAAGACATTGTTCATGTGATCTTGGAAAATCTAGGATATATATATATCCTTATGGCGTGTGCCGGAAAACAATAATTCATTATTATCTTTTCTTAAAATATGGCACATTCCTTTCGCAAAGTTAACTTTGTAACATTTGTCACAAAGTTGACTTATTGAAATAAGATTGTGGTTTAATCCTTTAACAAGGTAAACATCACATATAATGGGTTTAGAAGGATTACCCACTTTACCAACACCTATGATGGTTCCGCTCTCGTTGCCTCCAAATATGACGCGGTTTCCATTTGCAATGGGAACCACTCCGGAGAGCAATTGAGCGTCACCCGTCATGTGTTTGAACACCAGCTATCGAGTATCCAATTCCCCTTGGAGCTAAATTTAAATTTGTTGCTCCTTTTCTTTTTCTTTTCCTTGAGTACCTAAAGATAGAAAATTTCATATCATGGTACCCAAGGTCATTGGGTCCAAAAGATTAGACCTTTGGAAGCCAAGTCCAATTGGACTTAGACTTCCCCACATAATTTCTACTATGCACAACATCCGAAAAATAAGCATTCATGTAGACTTGTTTTTCATCCATGCTTGTGTCCTTTGGGCTCCAAATAGTGAAAATCTTGGGAGCCCTCATCCTATTGGGTGCATGCATGCGACGTTGATTTCTACGTGATGCATGTTGTGGATAGGCATAAGGAACATGATGGAATGGTGCATGTGGATAATTATTCATATGATGTTGTGGGTGAACATATGCATGTGTGGGAACACGTGCGTGAGGGTGTCTCACATGGTGTGCACGTGCCCGTGAATGTGTTGCATAAAAATCATCATATGTGTGAGCCGGTGGAGTAGGACGAGTGTTCCTACGTGGCATAGTATTGGTGTACATATAAGCATGCCCCTTCTTTGGAGGTCCACCCAAAGTGGGTTTCTTTCCGAAAGAGGGTGTGGACGAGGTGGAAGCACCATTGGTAGAAGAACTACCAATAGAGTGTTTGCTACCACTCGTTGAGTCACCGGAAGTTGGCCTAACAAAAGTAGTGGCCGATTTGGATGAACATCCCATCGTATACCCCAAGCCAATTTGGTGATTGGCCGAAAGTAAGTCACTTAGGATTTTATCCAAATGGTCCTTACCCTTATTGAATTTATTAATTCGGCCTAATGTGTTCTCATATTTCTCGGTGAGAGAACGCATAGAAGTATCCAAATTGGATACTTGCGATGTGAGCACATAAACACGAGATTTAATATTCTCATTCTCAATACTCAAAGTCGAGTTTTGAGAAGTCAAATCCGCTATCTTTTGTTCCTCCGGATCTTCAATGCTAACATGTTCAAGTTTAGATTTGAGATTAACAATCTCATTTCTTAACTCTTCAACAACGGTGTCGTTGTTGGTGATGATAGTCTTAGGCAAGGTTTGAATGTAGCTAAGTCATCTTTTACTTTAGTATACCTATTTACTAATTTAGTATACTTAGACCATAATTGAGAGTTAGCATTCCTAAGGTCATCCATAGTTACCTCATCGCCTTCATCGTCACTATCATCGGAAGAGGAGGATCCTTGATCATGCTCCTCTCTTGCCATGAAGCACATGTGCGCTTGCTCCACTTGCTCATCGTCCGACTCTCCGCTTGAGGAATCCTCAGAGTCGGTGAATGTTGCTCCGACAAGTCCCTTGTTCCCTTTCTTGTACTTCTTGGACTTATCGAATTTCGGCGCCTTCCACTTCTCCTTTTGCTTGTTGAGAGGACACTCCGCTTTCATGTGTCCTGGCTTATTGCACTTGAAACACAAAGGAGAGGAGGAGGCGTTAGAAGAACCAAATTTAGCTTTGTTCTTATAGTTACCTTTTCGGAAGAAACGGTTGAACTTCTTGGCCATGAGTGCCATGGACTCCAAGTCCAACTCGTTTTCCGAGTCTTCATCATCGGTTGATGTGGATGTGGATGGAGCGGCCTTGAAAGCAATAGCCTTCTTCTTTGGCTCGTCTTGCTTTAGGTAGGACTTCATCTTTTCCTGCAATTTTAACTTGATATCCTTGCGTCCCTCGTATGACATTAAAGTACCCATTAGTTGAACTACGGTGTACTTATTCATATCATTACCTTCCTCGATGGCGAAGGTACGCTTTTCCCAAGAAGAAGGAAGTCCTTCGATAAGCTTCGAACACTTCTCCTTTTGGGTGTAGGTTTTGCCGAGAGCCTCCAACTCGTTTATGATGTCGACGAAGCGAGCGTAATACTCCTTCATCTTCTCGCCATGTTGCATATGAAACATTTTGTAATCTTTGTTAAAAACTACGAGTTTAGAGTCTCTTACCCTACTCGTCCCTTCATGTAGTATGAGGAGGGAGTTCCAAATTTGATATGCACTCTTACATGTGCATATCTTATTGAAGTCCTCGGGCTCCAATGCGCATTGCAAGGCGTTCATTGCCTTGGCATTGCTTACCTCCGCGGCGACCTCCGTGGTTGTCCATTTCTCAAAGTCTTCTTCGGCGGGCTCGACGTATTCCTTCATCGTGGTCCTCCATAGAGATGCACTCCGGAGGAAAGTTTCCATCCGGCATTTCCAGTACCCGTAGTTGGTACCGTTGAAGAATGGAGGCCTCGTTGAGGAATGTCCTTCCATCACCGAAGATGCTCCTTCACGGTTCCTGAAGGTGCCATAGTCGGAAGGTGGACGCACGGTCTTGTTGTCGTTGGCAGACATAGCTAAGTATCTGGCTCTGATACCAAATGTAATGCCCTAAAAGCTACTGCACAAGTACTAGAGGGCGGGTGAATAGTACTTTAAAAATAACGAGGAGTATAATTCCTAATTATAGTGCAAACAACTACCAAATCAATTTGCGGAAGCTTAAATTGAAGACAACAACAAAAATAACAATGCTAACAAACGATATTACTGGGTTCGGATCCACCCAAGTCTCCCCGACTTGTTCCCGGTGATCCTACGTCCCAACCACCCGGATCCCCTCCAGATACTTGAGTTAGAAACCCTAACTCAAGATTTCCACTATGAAATACTTGTGAAAAACCTCCACAAGTCAAATCATACACAAAGTAATTTGTGACTCCCACAACCCAGGATCACAACCACACTCTCACCACCGAGAGTGAAACTTACAATATGAAATTGAAATGAAATAAGAAACTTCTTACCGACAAAATACATATGCCTTGAGTAATGCTTACGAATTAGGGCAAGGATGATTTTGAGGAAGAAGAAGTGGCACCAAACCCTAGCTCCAAGATGTATATCAGCGATGGAGAGCTATGGGGATGTTGATGACCTAGAATCAAGCACTTGGCTTGGAAGGCTTCACACTCAATGAATCTCTCTTTGGAAGTAAGAGTGAGGAGAGATTATTGAATGGAATGAATGAGCTTTGAATGAGCTTGGAATGATTTCTCTTGATCTCTAAACTTGCAATAATATCAGCCTTTACTGCAATGAATGCAGCCCAACAAGTATTTATAGGATAGAGGAGAGAGAGAGAGAGAGAAACGTTTCAATTAAAGCTCCAACGGCTCTTTTCTGAACCCAACTAGTCGGTCAAAGAACAACCACCGACCGACTAGTTCATCAACTAGTCGGTCGGTCAATAAACGTATACCGACTAATGAGTGAACAGAGAAAAGATCAAAGCACATACATAAGGAACTAGTCGGTCCAAGAAGAGTAGCTGACCGACTAGTTTCACAACTAGTCGGTCGGTTACTCAACTGAGACCGACTAACAGATAAAACTAAAGTCTGAGCATAAATAGACTTAGTCGGTCCAAGAACAAATGTTGACCGACTAATTCACCAACTAGTCGGTCGCCAAATGAGCATAGACCGACTAACGATAAACAGTAAGTTAGGTGAAAAATTGGTATGTACAGTAAAACTAAACTAGTCGGTCCAAGAAGGAAAGTTGACCGACTAGTTCATCAACTAGTCGGTCGATCAATGAACACAGACCGACTAATGATAAACAGTAGCTTAGGCTCAAATGTGCATGTACAGGGAAAGCTCAACTAGTCGGTCACAGAAGCATCACTGACCGACTAGTTCACAAATTAGTCGGTCGGTGAGTCAACTTAGACCGACTAACTGTAAACAGTAAAGAGCTTAGAATTAACTGACAGAAACTAGTCGGTCCAAGAAGCTTTGCCGACCGACTAGATCACCATCTAGTCTGTCAGTTCTTCTTCTTGAACCAACTAACATGCACAAGAAGTCGCGAATCGAAGCGCGAAGCTTCAGGAAGAATTGTATGGACTTCAACTAAGATCCTAGAGCTAAGATATGAGCGTTATGAAGATTTAAACCGTAAGACCTACTCAAGGCTTAACATTCTACGAAAGAAGCTTAAATACTATAAATAAAACTTGACGATACCGTCTTCAATAGCTTCAATCGAATCTTCATGACTTCTAAAATGGTCCATAAGCTTCAACGAAGCTTTAGGCATACGATCACGTGCTTTGAGAAGTCTTGAGATGTCGTAATTGATATTCATATGAATTTGGCGACGATCTCCATAACTGCGCTCACAAAGTGTTAGTTCACGTTATATTTATGTTTGTTCATCATCCAAAACCAAATCCAGGGAGTCCAATATCCAACAACGAATGTCTACATCTTTGCCGCCCGAGTCTTTATCAAGATGTGTAGTAGTGCTCATTGGAGTCTTCTTGCCTGAGGCATTCTCGATTCCAAATCGCTTTAGCAACTCCACCGTGTACTTGGTTTGGTGGATGAAGATTGCATCGTTCATTTGGCGAATTTGGAGACCTAAGAAATATTTGAGCTCACCTATGTGGCTGATCTCAAATTGATCCTTCATGACATTAGAAAAGTCTTCGCAAAGAGTGAAGTTAGTAGCACCGAAAATGATATCATCAACGTAAATTTGAACTAAGATAATATCATGATTCGAATACTTAACAAATAATGTAGAATCAACTTCACCCATTTTAAAACCCAACTCCAAAAGAAAGTTCTTTAGACGGTCATACCAAGCTCGAGGAGCTTGTCTCAAACCATAAAGTGCTTTCTTAAGTTTGAAAACATGATTTGGAAATTTTTCATTTATAAAACCCGGAGGTTGAGAAACATAAACTTCCTCAACGACATCTCCGTTTAAAACGCACTTTTTACATCCATTTGAAAGAGTTTAAAATCTTTATGGCATGCAAAAGATAACAATAACCTAATAGATTCTAATCTAGCTACCAAAGCAAAGGATTCTTCGAAATCTATACCTTCCTCTTGCCGGTAGCCTTGAGCTACTAACCGAGCTTTGTTCCGGACGACGATTTGGTTCTCGTTGGTCTTGTTCTTGAAAATCCACTTCGTTCCTATAACGGTGTGGTTCTTCGAAGGCAATGGAACAAGCTCCCAAACCTCATTCCTCTCAAATTGAATGAGTTCCTCCTCCATGGCTAGGATCCAAGCACTATCTTCGCACGCTTCGTTAATATTCTTTGGCTCTATTGAGGAGGCAAAGGCACAATGAGCGAAGTAGTTGACTTGAGATCTCGTCTTGACACTATCAAGTATGTTGCCAATGACTTGCTCATGGGGATGGTCATGAACTGTATGAAGCCGTTTGGAAATTCCCTTATCACTAGGAACATTCTCAAAAGTATCATCAGTAGGGTTAGTATTAATAGAATCAATAGACTTAGAATTACCAATAGAATCACATAAAACATCCATGGAGTCATCATCATTAGTAATTCTAGTAGGGACAAAATTTTCATTAAATGAAACATGAAGAGATTCATCGATCGTTGAGGTTCTTTTGTTGTATATCGGTAGGCTTTGCTACGGGAGGAATATCCAAGAACTATCCCCTCATCGGATCTTGGATCAAATTTGTCCAAACTACCATACGTGTTTTTAATAAAACATTTTGCGCCAAAAACTCGAAAATGTTTACCTTGAGGCAATCTACCAAACAACAATTCATAACAAGTTTGTTTGGTGCCGGGCCTCAAAAGTATTCTATTAAACACGTAGCAATCGGTATGTACCTCTTCCGCCCAAAATTGATGACCAAGTTGGCTATCATCAAGCATAGTGCGAGCACATTCCACCAGCGTCCTATTCTTCCTCTCAACTACACCATTTTGAGGGGGTGCGTGAGGGAAAGAAAAGGTGTGAGTAATACCAACTTCATCACAAAAATTTGAGAAAGACCCATTCTCAAATTCCCCTCCATGATCACTACGAATAGTGACAATGGTGGTTCCAATGAGATTTTGTACTTTCTTAACAAATATTGTGATTTTTTCAAAGGCATCATTTTTATTACTTAAAGAAAATACCCAAGTAAATCTAGAAAAGTCATCAATGATGACAAGTCCATATCGAGCATTCCCTAATGAAGCAACTCTAGTTGGCCCAAAAAGATCTAGATGTAATAGCTCTAGAGGCCGCTTAGATGAAATGCTTTTCTTAGGTTTAAATGACGATTTAGGAACCTTGTCTCGTTGACACGAGTCACAAAAGCTTTTCTTTTGGAAGACAAACTAAGGAAAATTGAACACATAGCAAGCGGTGTGTACCGCTTCCGCCCAAAATTGATGGCCAAGTTGGCTATCATCAAGCATAGTGCGAGCACACTCCACTAGCGTCCTATTCTTTCTCTCAACTACACCATTTTGAGGAGGTGCACAAGGGAAAGAGAGGTGTGTGTAATACCAACTTCATCACAAAATGTCTCAAAAGACTCATTCTCAAATTCACCTCCATGATCACTACGAATAGTGACAATGGTGGTTCCTAAGAGATTTTGTACTTTCTTAACAAAAATTGTGAAGTTTTCAAAAGCTTCATTTTTATTACACAATGAAAATACCCAAGTAGACCTAGAAAAGTCATCAACGATGACAAGTCCATATCTAGCATTACCTAATGAAGCAACTCTAGTTGGCCCAAATAAATCTAGATGTAATAGCTCTAGAGGCCGCTTAGAAGAAATGCTTTTTTTGGTTTAAATGAAGATTTTGGAAGCTTGCCTCGTTGACACGAGTCACAAAAGCTTTTCTTTTGAAAGACAAGCTTAGGGAAGCCTCTAATAGAATTTAACTTGGAAAGCTTAAAAAGTGTTCCAAAGTTCACATGACCAAAACGTCGATGCCATAAGTGTTGTTCACTTGTGTTGGCAATGAGACATTGTTCATGTGACTTGGGGATATCTAGGATATATATATCCTTATGGCGTGTGCCAGAAAATAACAAATCATTATTATCTTTTCTTAAAATATGACACATTCCTTTCGCAAAGCTAACTTTGTAACCTTTGTCACAAAGTTGGCTTATTGAAATAAGATTGTAATTTAATCCTTTAATATTGTAAACATCACTTATTAGAGGTTTAGATGGGCTACCTACTTTACCAACACCAATGATGGTTCCACTCTCGTTGCCTCCAAAGACTACTCGGTTCCCATTCGCAATGGGCACCACTCCGGAGAGCAATTGAGCTTCACCCGTCATGTGTTTTGAACACCCGCTATCGAGTATCCAATTATTCTTGGAGCTAAATTTGGATTTGTTGCTCCGTTTCTTTTTCTTGAGTACCTAAAGATAGAAATATCATTCCATGGTACCCAAGGTCATTGGGTCCTAAAAGATTAGACCTTTGGAAGCCAAGTCCAATTGGACTTAGACTTCCCAATGTAATCATCATTATACACGACATTCATAAAATAGGAATTCATGTATGCTTGTTTTTCATGCATGTTAGTGTTCTTCGGGCCCCAAATAGTGAATATTTTGGAAGCCCTATTCCTATTGGGAGCATGCATACGTTGTTGATTTCTACGTGATGCATGTGGCCTATGAGGAGGTGGCCTATGAAATGCATGTCGTGGATAAGCATATGGCACATGATGAAATGGTGGTGGCGGCATATGATATGATGCATGATGGTAATCATTCATATGATAGTGTGGATGAACATATGCATGTGAAGGAACACGTGCGTGAGGGTGTCTCACTTGGTGTGCACGTGCCCGTGGACGTGTAGCATAAAAATCATCATAGTGGAGTAGGATGTGTGTTCCTACGTGGCATAGTATTGGTGTACATAAAAGCATGACCCTTCTTTGGAGGTCCACCCAAAGTGGGTTTCTTTCCAAATGAGGATGTGTACGAGGTGGAAGCACCATTGGTAGATGAACTACCAATGGGGTGTTTGCTCCCACTCGTTAAGGCATCGGAAGTTGGCCTAACAAAGGTGGTAGACGATTTGGATGAATTTCCCATCTTATACCCCAAGCCAATGCGATAATTGGCCGGAAGTAAGTCATTTAGGGTATTATCCAAATGGTCCTTACCTTTATTGAATTTATTAATTCGGCCTAATGTGGACTCATACTTCTCGGTGAGAGAAAGTATAGAAGCATCCAAAGTGGACACTTGAGTTGTGAGTACACAAACATGAGACTTGAGATTCTCATTCTCAATACTCAAAGTTGAGTTTCGAGAAATCAAATCCGCTATCTCATGTTCATCTGATTCCTCAATATGAACATGCTCAAGTTGAGATTTGAGATTTACAATCTCATTTCTCATGTCTTCAACAACGGTGTCGTTGTTGATGACGATAGGCTTAAGTGAGGTTTGGAGACTAGTTAACTCATCTTTAGTCTTAGTATATCTATTTACTAGTTTAGAATACTTAGACCAAATTTGCTCGTTAGCTAATCTAAGGTCATCCATAGTTACCTCATCGCCTTCATCCTCGCTTTCATCGGAGGAGGATTCTTGATCATGTTCCTCTCTAGCCATGAAGCACATGTGTGCTTGCTCCACTTGTTCATCATCCGACTCTCAACTTGAGGAGTCCTCATCGGAGTCGGTGAATGTGCCGACAAGTCCTTTCTTGTACCCTTTCTTGTACTTTCGAGACTTGTCGAACTTTGGCGCCTTCCACTTCTCCTTTTGCTTGTTTTGAGGACAATCCGCTTTCATGTGTCCTGGCTTATTGCATTTAAAGCACAAAGGAGCGGAGGCGTTAGTAGAACTAAATTTTGATTTGTTCTTGAAATTACCTTTCCGGAAGAATCAGTTGAACTTCTTTGCCATGAGGGCAAGAGATTCAATGTCCAACTCGTCTTCCGATTCTTCATCATCGGTAGAAGTAGATGGAGCGGCCTTGAACGCAATCGCCTTTTTCTTTGGCTCGTCTTGCTTCAAGTAAGAATTCATCTTGTCTTGCATCTTTATCTTACTATCCTTGCGTACCTCATAATACATCAAGGTACCCATTAGTTGAATGACGGTATATTTATTCATATCATTACCTTCCTCGATGGTGAAGGTACGCTTCTCCCAACAAGAAGGAAGTCCGTCAATAATCTTTGAGACTTTCTCCTTTTGGGTGTAGGTCTTTCCAAGAGCCTCCAACTCGTTGGTAATGTCAACAAAGCGAGCATAGTACTCCTTCATCTTCTCACCCTGTTGCATATGAAATAACTCGTAATCTTTATTAACAACGGTGAGTTTGGAGTCTCTTACCCTACTCATTCCTTCATGCAAGATGAGGAGTGAGTTCCAGATTTGATATGCACTATTACATGTGCATATCTTGTTGAAGTCTTCGGGCTCCAAAGCGCATTGCAAGGCGTTCATTGCCTTGGCATTGGTTACCTCCGCGGCGACCTCCCCGGTAGTCCACTTCGCGAAATCTTCTTCGGCGGGCTCGACATACTCCGTCATCGTAGCTCTCCATAGTGAAGTGCTCCGGAGGAACGTTTCCATCCGGCATTTCCAGTACCCGTAATTGGTACCGTTGAAGAAAGGAGGCCTAGTTGAGGAGTGTCCTTCCATCACCGAAGAAGATCCTTCACGGTTCCTGAAGGTGCTATAGTCTGAAGGTGGACGAACGGTCTTATTGTCATTGGTAGACATAGCTATGAACTTGGCTCTGATACCAAATGTAATGCCCTGATAGCTACTGCACAAGTACTAGAGGGGGGTGAATAGTACTTTAAAATAATTAAGAAGATAATTCCTAATTATCTTGCAAACTCAACCAACAATACGGAAATGAAAATAATGACAACAATAAAATACAAGCGCAAACAAACGATTTAACGGGTTCGGATCCACCCAAGTCTCCCCGACTTGTTCCCGGTGATCCTACGTCCCAAACACCCGGATCCCATCCGGATACTTGAGTTAGAAACTTCTAACTCAAATTTGCACTATGAAATTCTTGTAGAAAACCTCTACAAGATCAAATCATACACAAATGAAAATGTGACTCCCACAAACCGGGATCACACACAACTCTCACAACCGAGAGTAAAACTTGCAATATCAAAGTAAATGAAATAAGAAATGCTTACCAACAAAATCATATGCCTTGAGTAAACTTACGATTTTAGGGCAAGGAGGATTTTGGAGGAGAAGAAGTCACCAAACCCTAGCTCCAAGAAGTTGACCAGCAATAGAAGCCTAGGGAGGAGTTGGTGACCTTGAATCAAGCTCTTGGCTTGAAAGGCTCACAATCAATGAATCTCTCTTGAGGAATAAGAGTGAGGGAGAGATTCTTGTGAGAAATGAAAGCTTGGAAAATGAGAATAAATGCTTCTCTTTGATTCTCTAAAATGCAATAAATATCAGCCTTGAATGCTAGGTTAGAACCCCTTCAAGTATATATAGGATAGAGAAAAGAGAGAGGCAAATTCGTAGCATTTAATGCTCCAACGGCTCTTTTCTGAAGCAGTCTAATCGGTCTAAGAAGGATCACTGACCGACTAGTTTCTCAACTAGTCGGTCGGTGATTCAACTTGGACCGACTAACTAGAGAACAGCTAATATGTAAAGTTCAAGAGATAGAGAACTAGTCGGTCTAAGAAGACTTTCCAACCGACTAGTTTGACAACTAGTCGGTCGGTGAGTGTTCTTTGACCGACTAAGAGTTGAAACTTGATAGGCTGAATTCAAGGAGCACTAGTTGGTCTAAGAACAAATTCCAACCGACTAGTTTCTTAACTAGTCGGTCGACGGTTGTTCTTTGACCGACTAACGATAAACAGTAGCTCAGGCTGTGAAACTGAATACACAACTAGTCGGTCTAAGAAGGATTTCAAACCGACTAGTTTGACAACTAGTCGGTTGGTGAACCTTCTTGGACCGACTAACTGTAAACAGTGAATGAGCTGAATTTGAGAAGGATATCTAGTCGGTTCAAGAAGGATTGCCGACCGACTAGATTACCATCTAGTCGGTTGGTTCTCCTTCTTGAACCAACTAAGATGCACAAGAAGCCGCAAAATGAAGCGTGAAGCTTCGAGAAAGTTTCTATGGGCTTCTAAGATAATCCTAGCTCTAAGATATGAGCGTTATGAAGATTATAAAGTAAGACATACTCAAGGCTTAACATTCTACGAAAAGAAGCTAGAAGACTATAAATAAAACTTGACGAACCGTCTTCAAAAGCTTCAATCCGAATCTCTTGACTTCAATAATGCTCCTAGAGCTTCAACGAAGCTTCAGGCATACGATCACGTGCTTTGAGAAGTCTTGAGACGTCGCTTTTGATGTTCATAGAATTTTGGCGATGATCTCCATAACTGCGCTCACAAAGAGTTAGTTCATGATATTTATGTTTGTTCATCATCAAAACCAAATCCGGGGAATCAATACTCAACACCTCTTTGATTCCCCCTTGAAAACACCAGCATGCCACCTAATTGCTCAGAGAATCTCAAGCCTGGCTGCATCCCTTGTGCATTAATTTCTTTTGTATAGAAGAAACTTTATTTGTGCACTCTCATGCTGCATGCATAAATAACAATCTCCACTAACTTGTTAATTCCTTCATCTCTCTCTGTTTTTCACCCTATGTTATTTTTGGAGACTCAGATTATTTCAACCTACGCACACAAAAAAATCTTTAATCAATTAATTCATTATAGAGGTCAAACACTTAATTTAATTGTTGCTGGCATCCACAAATTAATCCCCGTCTTGTTGCATTGGCCTCCACCTTCAATCTCTCTCTCTCTCTCTCTCTCTCTCTCTCTCTCTCTCTCTCTCTCTCTCTCTCTCTCTCTCTCTCTCTCTCTCTCTCTCTTCAATTGGTAGCCGGCCTTTGTCTTGCTTGCACGTGGGACGTCTCTTCAATTGGTAGCCGGCCTTTGTCTTGCTTGCACGTGGGACGTTGGATTCGGCAGTGGAGACTTGGTCAAAAAATACGGCCCTCCCATTTGTTTGCGCGGTCAAAAAATACGGCCCTCCCATTTGTTTGCGTGCTGCCTTGGGTCAAAGTTTCATCAAAAAGTTGCGGCATGGGGTTGGCTTGACAAAAAGTTGCGGCACTTCTGGCTTTTTGATTTGTTGTGTGCCCCCCTTCTCTAATAAGTTTGGCAGCCCTCTAATTTTTCGTCCTCTGCTTTTGGAGAAAAACAAAACAAGATGAAGTTCGGCTCTTTCTCTATTTTTCTGATTGGGTGAAGATGATTCGGCCCTCTTTTTTCTGGCTACCTAGGTATTTTTGATGATGGAACTCCCCTAAAACAATGCGCCTCTCTTTTCTCCTAGGGTTTCTGTTTTCTTGGGTTTTTTCTTGTGGCCGAACTGCTTGAGGAACCCTCTTAGGCTTGCTAGCTTATATATGATAAGGTACAAGATTGGTGCGGCAATAGAGGATCAAAAGAAATTCTATTTGTGATGGTATGGCTCAATCAAAAGGAATCCTATTGCTTCCTTATTCCTCTTGTACTTGACTTGGTCCAAATAGGGATGATGTAGCAATTAATCTCTCGGCCACTCCTCTCCTCGAGTTGACTACCTGCTCACCATTCATGAAACACTTAATACACGTTAAAAACGTTCACACATATTTGTTATCATCAAACACGAAGTTCATAGATCGTTGCTACCAACAGCAGGAAGGTCAAGGGGCGGCCAAGTGGGGCGCCGGGCGGGGCGCGCGATGGTCTGCGGCGGCCAGGCGCATGTGAGCGGCTGCGCAGGTCGCGAGGTCCTTGGGCAGAGGCGCGTGCGACGGCCTTGGGAGGAGGCGCACGCACAACAGCGGCGGAGCGGGGTTCTGGGTGGCGGCGTGCGCACAGCGACGACGGCAGGGCAGGCTGGGGGCGTGCAAGGGTGGAGCTGGCAGCACGCACGCGGGAAGGGTGGATGCGGGCTGTTAGGGGGGAAGAATGGAAGATGGGGGGATTTGATTGTTGTGGATCTGATTCCCACTTTTTATTTCTGTTTCTCCCTCTCTCAATTTGATTTTTGTGATTGATTTTTGGGTTGATTGATTGATGAAGGGGAGAAGAGGATGAGGTTGATGATTGACGAAGGGTGGATGAGGAAAACGACGGTCGTTGCCAAAGGAGGTGGGCATGGCTTCGTCTGCATGCGAGATGGAGATAAATAGAGTGATATGCAATTAATTTTGAGATCCGAATAATTCGGATCTCATCTGCCAAAGGAGGTGTTAAAGGGTGTGGGGTTGGTTAATTAAGTAGGGGTTAGTGTAATTAGTTTAATGGTAATAGTAATTAGTTTAAGCTAGGTGAAAAAATTCCAAAAACAGATATGCGCTCGCGTCAATGAGCAGAAGGAACGAATATACGGACGAAAAACACTCTGATAACCGAAGTAAAATACAGCCACACACGCAATCAAACATGCCTAAAATACAGGCCGTTACAAGGAAGAAGACGGGCCAAAGCTAGAGCTTGAATAGAAGGACGGTTTGAGGTATTATCTCTAATTTCTCTAAACATGGTGCTAGCATTAGAATTAAGTAGGAGTTGATAACCTAGCTCTTTATTGGGAATAATTTGTTTGAGGTTGTTATGCATGATGTTGCTATAGATGTTACATATTTTTCCAGCTCTGCTGCTATTGTTGTTACTGTTCGGACTATAACTTTTGGTATAGACCTCCTAAATTTAAGATCTTAGATAATTTGAAAAGCTCATTAAGTTAGCTACAACTTCCATTTATATACTAAATTCAAAATCTACCTGGAACTAGACTTAAACTGATAATCTTTAACGTGGTGTCATTTCTGGCAGAATCTCCTTATTGTGGTGCTCTGTTATGTTATTTGTTATGTTATTATGATGAGTATAACTTTTATTCTACTTCTTCAAAATTATGTTCTAATATGATCTTGAAAGCCCCTGAAGTTACATATAACTTTTTTTAGAGATTAAAACCTAGCTAATTCCCACTGTAATTAGACTGAATTGCTTATTGATGTCGTAGTGTCACATTCTGGCAGATTCTGCACCATGTTGGTAAACAGAGTATAACTTTCCATATAGACATCCAAACATTATTATCTTGGACAATTTGGAAGCATAACTAAATTATCTATACTTTTCATGCTGAGACCTTATTAGGATTATGACTGTATATAATGGAAATTAACTGATGCTTACAGCTAAGTGATTCAGTTTCAGGACAGATTCTGCACCTCATAACTAATCATTTCCTAAGATTATTGTAATTGCTATGCTAATGATTAGGTTGAAGCAACGGTGTTATATTCATGTTTTTAATTTTTATGTAACATGTTACTAATATCATGATTAGTGCTAAGTTCCTTTTTAATGCTTCTAATGGCATATGATTGTTACACTAAGTAGTTAGCCTCATTTATCATGTTAGTATGCATATCTTAAATGTTGCCATGTTGTCATGATGCTAAATGCCATTTGTTAATAACCTCGGTTGGTTAGTGTTAATATGCATAATTGCGATGTTAATCTTTTCATTTCATGCTCAGATGTTTTATGTCGTTATGAATGATGATGAATAAATCCTGGAATGAAATATTGATGCGATGTCGTTGTTAACAACACGACATCGACGAAATGAGAAGAAAAGGAAATGGGAAGGCGGTAAATGAGACCGTCGACTTATGAAAGAAATGAGGAATTGGCTGATAAACTGAGAGTGAGGAATTGAATGTAAGCAACAACCTGGAATTCTCGGTCCATCTGGAGATTGGTGAGATTCCAGGCATGGGGTTTGGGGGAAAACACGTGTAAATTACAGGGTAAAGGACTGGATGATATATGTATCTCACTCTCATCACTCCCGTCGGGGGGGAGTTGGCAGCGTTGGAGAGGCCCTAATGTACTCGTGATGCACCATGAGGTAGTTGAGTAACACTATTCTCACTCTCGGCATGGGGAGTTACGAGAAGCCCGTTACACTGATCAGTTCTTGTGTTCCACTAGCGGGGTACCACCTTTCACCAACCCTAGATGAAGTCCAGTTCCTTGCATCCTATATTTTACCCGGGTTTCCCAAATGTAATTATAACTGGAGAACTCTAAAGGTTAATGCATTACAAATTTTCCTTGAACCATCATCTGTGGATGTTCATTTCTGTTATACGTTTTTCGTTGTGTATATTATCCTTGCAGTATTTTTCTTGTATGCTCAGTACATGCATGTGTTGTTCCTACTTTACTCTTATGCATTTAATTGTTGCTATGATTATCACCAGTAGCCAGGTCCTAGTTAGATATGACATTTTGAGACTGGCTTCTACTTATGGTGGTTGGATTTCCTAATGGGTCACGAATTGACGTGTCTCTCCCCTTTTCCCTATGACTAGAGACAGAGATGACGGAGTAGGACAATATCCAGGAGATTACCCCGAGCTTCGTGCCAGAGTTAGAGCCCTCGGAGGGTGACTTTGGGGAGTTGGGATTCTCATGTGTAGATTAGTGAGTGAGTTGTAGTAGTGAGTGTTTTTGGGTTGGAGTTGTACTTTGTAATATGGTTGTTGTACTTGAACTGATATGTATATATGAAATGATGGTTTTGTAAATCTGTGTTCTGTGTTCTTTAAGATGTGTACTTCTGTGATGTTGTTTCTGAGTTGGAGCGTTGTCCGTACTTTCCAGCACGTGCATAGTGACATGTGTCTTTTCTTTTGTACACTCTATTCCTTTCTTTTCTCATCACCCTCGACTCTTCAGGAATACTTGGAACGGATTCGTACTTTCCGGCATCTTGAGGAGTGAGGCGTGACAAAATCGGTTGGTTCGATCGGTTTTTGAACAAAATAATTTGGTTCAGTTCAATTTTTGGTTTGATTCAGCGAACCGAACCGAACCGATTTCGGAGCATTATTCAACTAACCTGCATTGCAGAAACCAGGAAATTTTTACTAATGCTTAAACGTTGAAAGGCCAACCCAAACCAAAACCGAACCGAACCGAACCGAACCGATAGGTTCGACTTGGTTTCGGGTTGGCCTAGGGTAGCCAGGCGGTTCGATCGGTTTTAGACCAGTTGTTGGTTCAATTCGGTTTTGACAATTTTGTCAAAAACAGACCCAAGCATACCTATTCTCCCCCAATATTTAAAAATAAAAATTAATGGCAATTAGGGCTGTGTGCATAGCAACTCCACGTGGCGCCTGAATCACCGGGCAGCTGCTAGTCACGTCGCACATTTTACTAGTCACAATACATTTATTTCGGGCCTGTTCTTTTAGGTTGAAGTTGTGGGTTTGTTGAAGTGGTGAATAGTGATGGGTAAAGTAGAGTATTGTGTTTTTTGGGTGAAAGTGGGTTGTGAATGAGGATGTTGGAATTGTGTGTAGGCCCTACGCTGTTGAGTATTGGACTCCCCGGATTTGGTTTTGGATGATGAGCAAACATAAATAATTCATGTACTAACAATTTGTGAGCGCAGTTATGGAGATCGTCGCCAAATTCACGAGAACAATCAAAGCGACATCTCAAGACTTCTCAAAGCTCGTATTCCATGCAGAAAGCTTCGTTGAAGTTTTTGGACCGTTTTGGAAGTCATGAAGATTTGATCGAAGCTCTCGAAGACCGTTCCTTAAGGTTTTATTTATAGTCTTTTAGCTTCGATCTATAGAATGTTAAGCCTTGAGTATATCTTACATTTCTATCTTCATAACGCTCCTATCTTAGCTCTAGGATCGTTGTTGAAGTCCATTCTAACTTCCTCGAAGCATCGCGCTTCGATTCGGACTTCTTGTGCATGTTAGTTGGTTCAAGAAGAAGAACTGACCGACTAGATGGTGATCTAGTCGGTCGGCAAAGCTTCTTGGACCGACTAGTTTGTTTCCTTAATTTCATGCACTTTACTGTTTACAGTTAGTCGGTCTACGTTGACTCACCGACCGACTAGTTTGTGAACTAATCGGTCAGTGATGCTTCTTTGACCGACTAGTTGAGCTTTACTGTACATGCTAATTTTCTCCTGAGCTACTGTTTATCGTTAGTCGGTCTAAGAACGTTTGGTGACCGACTAGTTGATAATCTAGTCGGTCAACATTTGTTCTTGGACCGACTAAATCAATTTGTATTCAGACTATTTGTTTTTGACTCTTAGTCGGTCTAAGTTCACTGACCGACCGACTAGTTGTGAAACTAGTCGGTCAGACAGTCTTCTTGGACCGACTAGATTTCTAGGTCTGAAATTCAATCTCTTCACTGTTCTTCACTTAGTCGGTCCATGTTGTTTGACTGACCGACTAGTTGATGAACTAGTCGGTCAGTGGTTGTTCTTTGACCGACTAGTTGCTTCAGATTTCTAACCGTTGGGATTTGACCTAACTCGTTTTTATGGGACCCTATAAATACGAAGCTTGGTCATTTCTCTAGGGTTAAGAGCTGCTATTAAGAGATTCATTGAGATTGAAAGAGTTAGAGATTCTCACTCATTTCCAAAGCTCTCTCCCTCACAAGAAATCCATTCTCTCACTTTCTAGATCTAGAATCCATCTTGAGAGAAGTTTGTTCTTGGTGAGCCTTTCAAGCTCTAGCTTGATTCAAGTCTCCAAATCTCTCCTAGGCACCCATTGCTGGTCATTTCTTTGGTGCTAGGTCTTGGTGACTTCATCTTCCTCAAATCCCTCCTTGCATCTATTTGGTAAGAATACTCAAGGTATAGGATTTTGTGGTAAGATTGTTTATTTCATTATAAACTCGTTTATATTGCTTATTGTTTCTCTCGGTTGTGAGAGAAGGTTGTGATCCCGGGTTGTGGGATTCACTATTGCCATTACATGTATGATTTGATCTTGTGATGGTTTTTCACAAGATATCATAGTGGAAATCTTGGGTTAGGGTTTCTAACCTAAGTATCCGGAGGGGATCCGGGTGGTTGGGACGTAGGATCACCGGGAACAAGTCAGGGAGACTTGGGTGGATCCGAACCCAGTAATATTCTTTTGTTAGCATTGTTTATTTTGTTGTTGTCATCAATTTAAGCTTCCGCAAATTGATTTGGTAGTTGTTTGCACGATAATTAGGAATTGTACTCCTTGTTATTTTTAAAGTACTATTCACCCCCCATCTAGTACTTGTGCAGTAGCTTGTAGGGCATTACATTTGGAATCGAAGCCAGATACTTAGCTATGTCTGCCAACGACAACAAGACCGTTTGTCCACCTGCGGATTATGGATCCTTCAGGAACCGTGAAGGAGCGTCTTCGGTCATGGAAGGACATTCCTCGACTAGGCCTCCATTCTTCAACGGCGTCAATTATGGATATTGGAAATGCCGGATGGAAACGTTCCTCTGGAGCGCCTCCTTGTGGAGAATTACCATGTCGGAGTACAATGTGCCTACCGAAGAAGATTTCGACAAGTGGACTACCGCGGAGGTCGCCGCGGAGATTGCAAATGCCAAAGCAATTTATGCTTTACAATGTGCATTGGAACCCGAAGATTTTAATAAGATATGCACATGTAAGAGTGCGTATCAAATTTGGAATTCGCTCCTCATTTTGCATGAAGGAACGAGTCGGGTAAGAGATTCTAAACTCGTGGTAGTCAATAGAGATTACGAATTGTTTCATATGGAACAGGGAGAAAAGATGAAGGAATATTATGCTCGCTTCGTCGTCATAATGAACGAGTTGGAAGCTCTCGGCAAAACCTACACCCAAAAGGAGAAGTGTTCGAAGCTTATCGAAGGACTTCCTTCTTCTTGGGAGAAACGTACCTTCGCTATCGAGGAAGGTAATGACATGAATAAGTATACCGTAGTTCAATTGATGGGTACTTTGATGTCATACGAGGTACGCAAAGATAGCAAGGTGAAGTTACAAGAAAAGATGAAGTCCTATTTGAACCAAGACGTGCCTAAGAAAAAGGCGATTGCTTCAAGGCGGTTTCATCCACCTCTATCGATGATGAGGACTCGGAAGAAGAAATGGACATGGAATCCATTGCACTCATGGCAAAGAAGTTCAATCGCTTCTTCCGAAAGGGTAACTTCAAACAAAAATCTAAATTTACTTCTACTAACGCCTCTCCACCTTTGTGATTTAAATGCAATAAGCCAGGACACATCAAAGCGGATTGTCCTCAAAACAAGCAAAAGGAGAAGTGGAAGGCGCCGAAGTTCGACAAGTCCAAGAAGTACAAAAAGGGGTACAAAAGGGACTTATCGGAGCAACATTCACCGACTCCGAGGATTCCTCAAGCGGAGAGTCGGACGATGAGAAAGTGGAGCAAGCGCACATGTGCTTCATGGCAAGAGAGGAGCATGATCAAGGATCTTCCTCTTCCGATGATAGCGACAACGAAGGCGATGAGGTAACAATGGATGACCTTAGGAATGCTAATTCTCAATTATGGTCTAAGTATACTAAATTAGTAAATAGATATACTAAAGTAAAAGATGACTTAGCTAGCATTCAAACCTCGCCTAAAACTATCATCACCAACAACGACACCGTTGTTGAAGAGTTGAAGAATGAGATTGTTAATCTCAAGACTCAACTTGAACATGTTAGCATTGAGGATCCGGAAGAACATAAGATAGCGGATTTGACTTCTCAAAACTCGACGTTGAGTGTTGAGAATGAGAATCTTAAATCTCGTGTTTATGTGCTCACATCACAAGTATCTACTTTGGATACTTCCTTGCGTTCTCTCACCGAGAAATATGAGAACACATTAGGCCGAATTAACAAATTCAATAAGGGTAAGGACCATTTGGATAAAATCCTAAGTGACTTACTTCCGGCCAATCACCACATTGGCTTGGGGTATACGATGGGAAGTTCATCCAAATCGGCCACTACTTTTGTTAGGCCAACTTCCGGTGCTTCGACGAGTGGTAGCAAACACTCTATTGGTAGTTCTTCTATCAATGGTGCTTCCACCTCGTCCACGCCCTCTTTCGGAAAGAAACCTACTTTGGGTGGACCTCCAAAGAAGGGGCATGCTTATATGTACACAAATACCATGCCACGTAGGAACACTGTCCTACTCCACCGGCTCACACATATGATGATTTCTATGCTACACGTTCACAGGCACGTGCACACCATGTGAGACACCCTCACGCACGTATTCCTCCACATGCATATGTTCACCCACATCATCGTATGAATAACTATCCGCATGCACCATTCCATCATGTTCCTTATGCCTATCCACGACATGCATCATGTAGAAACCAACAACACATGCATGCACCCAATAGGATGAGGGCTCCCAAGATTTTCACTATTTGGAGCCCAAAGGACACAAGCATGGATGAAAAACAAGTTTACATGAATACTTATTTTTCGGATGTTGTGCATAGTGGAAATTATGTGGGGAAGTCTAAGTCCAATTGGACTTGGCTTCCAAAGGTCTAACCTTTGAGGACCCAATGACCTTGGATACCATGATATGAAATTTTCTATCTTTAGGTACTGAAGGAAAAGAAAAAGAAAAGGAGCAACAAATTTAAATTTAGCTCCAAGGGGAATTGGATACTCGATAGCGGGTGTTCAAAACACATGACGGGTGACGCTCAATTGCTCTCCGGAGTAGTTCCCATTGCAAATGGAAACCGCGTCGTATTTGGAGGCAACGAGAGCAGAACCATCGTCGGTGTTGGTAAAGTGGGTAACCCGTCAAAACCCTTAATTAGTGATGTTTATCTAGTTAATGGTTTAAACCATAATCTTATTTCAATAAGCCAACTTTGTGACAAAGGTTACAAAGTTAGCTTTGCGAAAGGATTGTGTCATATTTTGAATGATAATAATGATTTATTATTTTCCGGCACACGCCATAAAGATATTTATATTTTGGATCTTCCTAAGTCATATGAACAATGTCTCGTTGCCAACACAAGTGAACAACACTTATGGCATCGACGCTTTGGACATGTGAACTTTGGAACACTTTATAAGCTTTCAAAATTAAATTCCATTAAAGGTTTTCCGAAGCTCGTTTTTGAAAAGAAAAGTTTTTGTGATTCTTGTCAACGTGGCAAGCTTCCTAAATCTTCATTTAAACCTAAGAAAAGCATTTCTACTAAACGGCCACTAGAGCTATTACATCTAGATTTATTTGGACCAACTAGAGTTGCTTCCTTAGGAAATGCGGGATATGGACTTGTCATCGTCGATGATTATTCTAGATTTACATGGGTATTTTTCTTATGTAATAAAAATGAAGCTTTTGAAAACTTCACAATATTTGTGAAGAAAGTACAAAATCTCATCGGAACCACCATTGTCACTATTCGTAGTGATCATGGAGGTGAATTTGAGAATGAGTCTTTCTCAAATTTTTGTGATGATCTTGGAATTACTCACACGTTTTCTTTCCCTCGTGCACCTCCTCAAAATGGTGTTGTTGAGAGGAAGAATAGAACGCTTGTGGAGTGTGCTCGCACTATGCTCGAAGATAGTCAACTTGGTTATCAATTTTGGGCGGAAGCGGTACACACCGCTTGTTATGTGTTTAATAGAATACTTTTGAGGCCCGGCACCAAACAAACTTGCTATGAATTGTTGTTTGGTAGATTGCCTCAAGTTAAACATTTTCACGTTTTCGGCGCAAAATGTTTTATTAAAAACACTTATGAAAATTTGGACAAGTTTGATCCGAGATCGGATGAGGGGATATTTGTTGGGTATTCCTCACGTAGCAAAGCCTACCGGATATACAACAAAAGATCCTCTACGATGGAGGAATCACTACATGTCTCTTTTAATGAGAATTTTACTACTTCTAGAATTTCAAATGATGATGATTCTATGGATGTTTTATGTGATTCGTTTGAAAATTCTAAGTATATTGATTCAATTGATTCTATTGATACTAACCCGACTAATGAAGTTGTTGAGAATGTACCTAGTGATCAAGGTATTCCCAAGCGGCTTCATACCGTTCGCGACCATCCCCATGAGTAAGTCATTGGCAATATTCAAGATAGAGTCAATACGAGATCGCAAGTCCACCACTTCGCCAATTGTGCCTTTGCCTCATCGATAGAGCCAAAGAATATAGTTGAAGCGTGCAAAGATAGTGCTTGGATCCTTGCCATGGAGGAGGAACTCATTCAATTCGAGAGGAATGAGGTATGGGAGCTTGTTCCTTTGCCATCGAAGAACCACACCGTCATAGGGACAAAGTGGATCTTCAAGAACAAAACCGACGAAAACCAAGTCGTCGTCCGGAACAAAGCTCGGTTAGTAGCTCAAGGCTATCGACAAGAGGAAGGTATCGATTTCGAAGAATCCTTCGCTCCGGTAGCTAGATTAGAATCAATTATACTATTATTGTCTTTTGCATGCCATAAAAATTTTAAATTATTTCAAATGGATGTTAAAAGTGCATTTTTGAACGGAGATGTCGTTGAGGAAGTTTACGTTTCTCAACCTCCAGGCTTCATAAATGAAAAATTTTCAAATCATGTTTTTAAACTAAAGAAAGCTCTTTATGGTTTGAGACAAGCTCCTCGAGCTTGGTATGATCGCCTAAAGAATTTTCTTTTGGATTTGAATTTTAAAATGGGCGAAGCCGATTCTACACTTTTTGTTAAGCATGCGAATAATGATATTTTATTAGTTCAAATTTATGTTGACGATATCATTTTCGGTGCTACTAACTTCACTCTTTGCGAAGAGTTTTCTAATGTTATGAAGGAACAATTTGAGATGAGCCACATGGGCGAACTCAAATATTTCTTAGGTCTCCAAATTCGCCAATTGAACGATGCAATCTTCATCCACCAAACGAAATACACCGTGGAGTTGCTAAAGCGATTTGGAATGGAGAATGCCTCCGGGAAAAAGACTCCTATGAGCACTACAACGCATCTTGATAAAGATACGGGCGGAAAAGATGTAGACATTCGTCTATATCGAGGTATGATAGGTAGTTTACTTTATCTTACCGCAAGTAGGCCCGATATTATGTTTGCCGTTTGCATTTGTGCTCGTTATCAGTCTCAACCTAAGGATTCTCACTTAGTAGCGGTAAAACGTATTTTCCGCTATCTAAGTTACACTTTAGATTTTGGATTACTTTATCCTAAATCTAGCACATATGAGTTAGTCTCATATAGTGACGATGATTATGCGGGATGCAAATCCGACAGGAAGAGTACTAGTGGCACTTGCCATTTTCTAGGAAATTCCCTTGTCTCTTGGTTTTCCAAGAAGCAAAATTCGGTATCACTTTCAACCACCGAGGCGGAATACATTGCCGCCGGTGCCGCTTGTGCCCAGGTTCTTTGGATGAGACACACACTGAAGGATTTTGGTATTCATTGTGATACTAGCCCTATCATGGTGGATAACCAAAGTGCTATTTGTCTTTCAAAGAATCCGGTGCACCATTCCCGATCTAAACACATAGATGTCCGGCACCATTTTTTAGATGATCATGTTGCTAAAAAGGACATCATTTTAGTGTACGTTGAAACCCAAAAGCAAATCGCCGATATTTTCACGAAACCCCTAAAGGAGGACTCCTTTGTGCGGTTGCGTCGAGAATTGGGGATTATGGGTGAATCCGAGATATAGGATTCATGTTTCATTCAATTATCATGCATGCTATTATATTTCGCAATATTTCGTCATGCTAGACTTATTGAATTTTTCGGGATTTTATGTGATATGTTTGAATTTTTGCTCGAATTCATATTTGAATGTCGTATTTGAGATTTCGATGTTTTATGGGGTAGTTTAGATGACTTATGAGAGGGTTAAGATGTTTCGTCCAAGTGTTTTATGGAGAGAACTTATTTATCAATTTTTGTACTCTTCTAGTCGGTTTCAGTTCATCAGCCAACCGACTAGATGCACATCTAGTCGGTCAGCTAGTGAACTCAGACCGACTAGTTCAAGCTTTGATCTTTCCTTTGTCATTGACTTCTTTTAGTCGGTCACAGTTCACTTACCGACCGACTAGATTGAAAACTAGTCGGTCAGTTCTTGAACTGTGACCGACTAACTCTAGCCCTAAAATCTTCGATTTGCCTCTGTTTCGACTTAGTCGGTTTAAGCTCATTGACCGACCGACTAGATCGTAATCTAGTCGGTCAGTGCTTGAACTATGACCGACTAAGTGCTCAAGGGTAGTCACGTCTTTTCGCGATTTCGACCAACTTATACTCAATTTATCCGACTTCTTTCTCTTTTAGTCGGTTGTTTTTCTCCTCCAGCTCGAAATCCCCAAAACCCCCACTCGTGTCTCCTCGTCTTCCCGTCGATCTCCGGCCATCCTCCGATCATCCGCCGCCGTCGATCCCTCCTCCTAGGTATATTTCCCCCTCCTAGGTCTCGATTCCTATTCTAGGGTTTGATCTAGCTTGATTTCTCTTCTAGGGTTTCGAATTTAATCCTAGGGCTTGTTGACTTTGCATCTAGGGTTTGATCATTTCGATTTTTTTCTTTCAGCTCTAGGGTTTGTGTAGCTTCGTTTGCTTGTACTCGTCGTGCCACGATCATGGCAAAGACGAGGATCCCTATCACTTCCTCTGGGGCATCCCCCATGACCGTAGAGCCTTCTAACCCTAAGAATCCGTCTAAGCCCAAGCGCCGTGCTAAATCTACCCAAGCTTCTCCGTCTTCGCCTCCTCTGAAGAAGCAGAGGACGGCGACCGTCAAACCCGTTAAACTGTCTAAGTCTAGAAAGCCTATTCTCCACACTCCCACTACTCCTCCTGATTCCGATACTGAGTTTAGACCCGAGGATGAGTCTGGACATAGGGAACCCACTCCTCCACTTCGTCCTAGGACTCGACAGCCTAAGGGAAAGGGCCCAATGCTAGCTGGTGGTGTTGACATATCGTTGTGTCGTGACGACCCTTTGTGTCTAGCGGCCTACAACCGTATTGAACACTGCCCGATGCTATTGGAGCACTATGTTCAGTTTTCAGATTTCCTTGGCTTAGCTGATCTCCTATCCTATAGTGGGCTCCTAGACTACCTTCGCTTCGACCCTAAGGCGAACCCTCGACCCTATCCTCGCCTGGTCAAACTATTCTATGCAAATCGTGTCCGGGGCCACTACGATGAGAGTCACTCCATCGAGACTACTGTCTTGGGGACTCCTATAGTTCTCACGGCAGAAATCTTGGGGGAGGTGCTTGGTTGTTCGTCGTCTGGTCTCCTCCCATCGAACATTTCTGTTGATGATATCTCCTCCTTGGATCAGTCTGTTTTATCTGATATCTTCCATGTGATCCCTCCTGCCTTCATTGGTGTTCCTTCGAAGTCGTTTAAGCCAAATGCATGGGTGCTCAATCTCATTCTGAAGTCGTGCTTGCTTCCCAAGTACGGCTCATCTTCTCTGCCATCCCAGCCGTTCCTCAAGTTGATTTACGCTCTATTCTTGGGTTGCGAGATTAATTGGGCTCGCGTTATACTCGATAAGATGGACTCTTTCGAGTGTATTCGCAAGACCACTAAATCTGCGCATATCCCTTATCCTTGTCCGTTGACCTTGGTATTCCGTCATTTTCGTGTTCCTCTGCCTCCTGACGATGAGCGTCCTCTTGGTCCTCCACTGAACGCGACGGCCGTAAAGAAATCTCTTGCGGCACTCCGTCACGTGCAGCGGACGACTCCTTCAGCTTCTCTGGGCACTACTTCTGCAGCTGCTGCTTCTCGACCTCCCACCACACTTGATGATGTCGTTCGGTTACTTCGTCGTCACGAGTCTCGTTTGGCTCGTACCGAGGAGGTAGTTTGCCGTATGGCTAGTTTGATGGGTGTTCAGTTTCCTCCTCCTGTTTCTGAGGATGAGGAGATGGATGATGAGGATATCGATGAGCTTGTCACCTCCTTTGCTCGTGGCGCTGAGGCCACTGCTGCTGCTGCTACCACATCTGCTCCTGGAGCTGCCACCTCTTCTGGTGCTCCAGAGACTTCTGCACCAGTGGATCAGACTTCTGATGATGCTGCTGCTCCCGCTGACGTCTCTGCTCCAGACTTGCATGCTGATGTTCCTGTTGATACCCCAGCCGTTGAGCCAGTCGTCGTTGTTTCCACTCCTGCCCCGACGATCCCTTCTGTTGACACGCCTCTCCTTGCAGCAGAGCCTGAGTCCACTCCCTCGACTGGACCCACGGAGACTGCTGATCCGACCACTTCCTCCTGAGAGTCAGTTTGGAGGCCTCTCCTGTGATCATTGGATGATACATCTTGTTGAGAGTGTTTTGGGTTAGGATGGAGTTTTGGCGGTGTTTTGATGTGTTTTGATATGTTGGATGTCAGTGTACTTGTTGTACTTCCATTCTGTAGGATATTTGATGATGATGTTTCGATGACATATGTTGTATTTTTTGATGTTGATATAGATGTTGCACTTCCTATGATGTAGTCGATGTGATTTTGGTTGTACTCTTGGTATTCATATATATATACATCGATGTTCTCTTTTACTTCGTCGTGCACATTTAATATTCATTCAATGTCTATGATATGTGAATTCGTCGCTCGACGCTTAAAAACTTGGTTAAATAGATTATATTTCTATGATTGCATAGAATTGTTTTCCATGCACAAATTTAACCAAGAATATTGAGTATTGGAGGGTATGTTCCTTTATTCAATAAATGAATTTATATTTGGTATTTTGATGATTTTAATTTTCGCTTTTCGATAATGGACAATTTGGCACACTTTGATTTGATTTCATCTCTTTTCCCTTGGTGTCAATTAGGTCCATCGTCAATATCTAAGACTCCCGATGTTGGATTTTCCTTATCCTAGTTGTTGTCGTTGTATGCCCCCCATTTTTGGGTAAATGCCAAAGGGGGAGAGATAAAGATAATTATTAAGCCAAATGAAAATTTAACTCAATTTCCAAGAATCTAATTTGATATGTTAGATTCAGGGGGAGCTAAGATATATATAAGGATTTTCAAATCCGATATTTCAAAATTCGATTCTCGTTATATACCTTACTCGTCTGATTGATGCAATTTATATATATTCAATTTGGAATTAACGTGTCATCAATGCAGGGGGAGTAAGTATTTTACATTTGAATCATTATTTTTTATTATTATTTATGTTGGTTTGTCATCACCAAAAAGGGGGAGAATGTTGAGTATTGGACTCCCCGGATTTGGTTTTGGATGATGAGCAAACATAAATAATTCATGTACTAACAATTTGTGAGCGCAGTTATGGAGATCGTCGCCAAATTCACGAGAACAATCAAAGCGACATCTCAAGACTTCTCAAAGCTCGTATTCTATGCCTAAAGCTTCGTTGAAGCTTTTGGACCGTTTTGGAAGTCATGAAGATTTGATCGAAGCTCTCGAAGACCGTTCCTTAAGGTTTTATTTATAGTCTTTTAGCTTCGATCTATAGAATGTTAAGCCTTGAGTATATCTTACATTTCTATCTTCATAACGCTCCTATCTTAGCTCTAGGATCGTTGTTGAAGTCCATTCTAACTTCCTCGAAGCATCGCGCTTCGATTCGGACTTCTTGTGCATGTTAGTTGGTTCAAGAAGAAGAACTGACCGACTAGATGGTGATCTAGTCGGTCGGCAAAGCTTCTTGGACCGACTAGTTTGTTTCCTTAATTTCATGCACTTTACTGTTTACAGTTAGTCGGTCTACGTTGACTCACCGACCGACTAGTTTGTGAACTAGTCGGTCAGTGATGCTTCTTTGACCGACTAGTTGAGCTTTACTGTACATGCTAATTTTCTCCTGAGCTACTGTTTATCGTTAGTCGGTCTAAGAACGTTTGGTGACCGACTAGTTGATAATCTAGTCGGTCAACATTTGTTCTTGGACCGACTAAATCAATTTGTATTCAGACTATTTGTTTTTGACTCTTAGTCGGTCTAAGTTCACTGACCGACCGACTAGTTGTGAAACTAGTCGGTCAGACAGTCTTCTTGGACCGACTAGATTTCTAGGTCTGAAATTCAATCTCTTCACTGTTCTTCACTTAGTCGGTCCATGTTGTTTGACTGACCGACTAGTTGATGAACTAGTCGGTCAGTGGTTGTTCTTTGACCGACTAGTTGCTTCAGATTTCTAACCGTTGGGATTTGACCTAACTCGTTTTTATGGGACCCTATAAATACGAAGCTTGGTCATTTCTCTAGGGTTAAGAGCTGCTATTAAGAGATTCATTGAGATTGAAAGAGTTAGAGATTCTCACTCATTTCCAAAGCTCTCTCCCTCACAAGAAATCCATTCTCTCACTTTCTAGATCTAGAATCCATCTTGAGAGAAGTTTGTTCTTGGTGAGCCTTTCAAGCTCTAGCTTGATTCAAGTCTCCAAATCTCTCCTAGGCACCCATTGCTGGTCATTTCTTTGGTGCTAGGTCTTGGTGACTTCATCTTCCTCAAATCCCTCCTTGCATCTATTTGGTAAGAATACTCAAGGTATAGGATTTTGTGGTAAGATTGTTTATTTCATTATAAACTCGTTTATATTGCTTATTGTTTCTCTCGGTTGTGAGAGAAGGTTGTGATCCCGGGTTGTGGGATTCACTATTGCCATTACATGTATGATTTGATCTTGTGATGGTTTTTCACAAGATATCATAGTGGAAATCTTGGGTTAGGGTTTCTAACCTAAGTATCCGGAGGGGATCCGGGTGGTTGGGACGTAGGATCACCGGGAACAAGTCAGGGAGACTTGGGTGGATCCGAACCCAGTAATATTCTTTTGTTAGCATTGTTTATTTTGTTGTTGTCATCAATTTAAGCTTCCGCAAATTGATTTGGTAGTTGTTTGCACGATAATTAGGAATTGTACTCCTTGTTATTTTTAAAGTACTATTCACCCCCCATCTAGTACTTGTGCAATAGCTTGTAGGGCATTACATACGCAACTTTATTGTGTTTTTTGTGTTGAAGTTGATTGTGAATGTTGTTGTGAAAGTTGGAGGGTGAAAGTAGTGAGTGGGATATGGTAAGAATAGGGGAACAATGACCCCCCCTTGCATTTGTGGGTTTGGAATCGAAATAAAAACATAATAATACGTCTGCATCAAAATACGATTATTTTGACATAGTAATTTAAAAATCTCAAATAATAAATACAGATTATTAGATTCGATACCGTATTCTCAATGTTAACCAACAATAAATAAGTAAGAAATCATATCATTCGATGATGATATTGTGATACAGAAACCCAAATGACAACAACCATACATATAACGTAAAGTACAACAAAATCTTGTCCAAATACCAACAACAACAAAATACAACCACCCTCCGAAACGACATCAACGTCACAAATGTACATCTCCACATCAAGTGAAATTGTGAAACATCATCAACAGTGGTAAACAGCAATTAACAGATCCCAACGATAAACAAACATACCTAAAAACCCCATCATCCACAAGCTGTTACAACAAATAATCCATAACAGTGTTTAACATCAACGACCATTGTTATACATCAAAAGTACATAAAAACCTAGTACAACTAAGAGAGATAGCAGTCCGGCCTTAATGGAACGGTAATCGGATACGATGCTCTCCAGCTGCCCAGTGGTCCTCTCAAGTAGTCCGACAACAGTATCCAGCCGTCCCTCCATCTCTAACAGCCTACTCTCGGTAAAAGCGGGCGTCGAACTTGCAGTAGTGGGCAGTCGGTCAATCTCGTCCATGTAATACATGATAACCAGTCTGGATAACTCAGGGTGGGGGGATCCTTCCATAAGAAGAAGGGGCAGCGATTCTCTCGAGCTGTACAACTCCAAAATCTACGCCCAGGGTTTGCTCTTGTCCATGACGTCCTCCTCGGGACCTGATGCCCACAATAGCATTTCTTGTAGTCATCGTAATCGGCATCAAATTCGCCATGGGTCGCATCTCTCTGTCGAGATCGACAAGAGGAGCTTGACTGTTGACTCATATGTACCTGGCAAGCAAAAAAATCCACATTAACATATAAAATTTTACATATAAAAAGTGATAAATTTAAATGAAAGACGGATAAGCGTACCTACGAATTGTATTGATCATTGGCATGGAAGGGTGGCGGCAGCGTTCAGAGCTCAGAACGAACAGTCCAAAAAAAGAGCATATAATAATAGAAGCGGATTGGCAATGGAAGACTGCAGAATATAGATAACCATAAAAGTAATTAAACCCACAAAAAAACAACGAAACCAAAAACTTGCATTAAAAACATGTAGGAAGCTTATTGCGGACATTCATATAGTTTACCAATCAGTACCCTCAGATTATAATTATCCATATCCCCAGTAGGTTGCATGGCAATGGCTCCTTCATTTTCTATCAACACAAGCCCAAGCCAAGAATTGAATCCAACCAATAACACATCATCTCAAGCAAAAAATGCATATGGCATAAACTCCCAACTATCACATTATTTGCATCCAATTTCATAGTGATACCAACTCAGAAATCAATTGTTATTCAAATTCTGCGAAAACATGTGTAATGAAGGATCCTAATTGCATGCCATCCATAATGAAGGATACCCTTTTTTCCACATAATCATCATAGAGATAGTTCACCCAAATCCCCCATAAAAAAATTATCATATGCATGGATTGTATGAACATCCAGAATGCATCCAGAAGTCCAATTACAGGAAGAGCAAAGAACAGGTACACACACACACACAGAGTATTTCAGGCAAATGAGAAGGCCAGCAGGGCAGAACACAAGACCACAAGCCCACATAAGTATTTCAGGCAAGAGCAAGCCCACAGAAGTATTTGATATTGTTCCACATAATTCAATCATGGTATCAATTGCATCCAGAACACAAGACCACAGAAGTCCAATTTCAGCAGGGAAGCAAAACCCCAGCAGGGAAGCACAACAACAGAAGGGAAGCACATGTCCAACAAAATCCCAGAATCTCATGCAAAGAGCAAAGATCAAATACAAACTGAGTATGGCAGGTAACATAGCAGGCCAGCAGTCCAGAATGCCAGTACAACCCCAAAAAAAATCCCAACCTCCCAATGCAAAGAGCAAAGCTCAAATACACACATATTTCAGGCAAATGAGAAGGCCAGCAGGGAAGCACATGGCCAACAAACTCCCAGAATCTCATGCAAAGAGAAAAGATCAAATACAAACTGAGTATGGCAGGTAACATAGCAGGCCAGCAGTCCAGAATGCCAGCACAACCCCAAAAAAAATCCCAACCTCCCAATGCAAAGAGCAAAGCTCAAATACACACATATATCAGGCATATGAGAAGTCCAGCAGGGAAGCAAATGGCCAACAAAATCCCAGATTCTCATGCAAAGAGCAAAGTTCAAATACAAACTGAGTATGGCAGGGAACATAGCAGGCCAGCAGTCCAGAAAGCCACCACAACCCCAAAAAAATCCCAAACTCTCAAGCAAAGAGCAAAGATCAAATACACACATATATCAGGCATATGAGAAGGCCAGCAGGGAAGCAAATGGCCAACAAAATCCCAGATTCTCATGCAAAGAGCAAAGTTCAAATACAAACTGAGTATGGCAGGGAACATAGCAGTCCAGCAGTCCAGAAAGCCACCACAACCACAAAAAAATCCCAAACTCTCAAGCAAAGAGCAAATAGGTAATACACACCCAGCATATTTACTGGAACAAAGCAGGCCAGCATGCCAGCAAATGCTCAAAAACCTCCCATTATCTGGTGCATGGAGCAAAGAGCAAACAGGCAAAGTGGAAGCTCAAAATAAGAAACAAATTTAGACAGTACAGGGAAAGTAACCAAGAAATGAAACGAACGAAGAATATTGCCCTCAGATAATTTATTCAATCATGGCCACTTCTGGTTGCTTGCAACTGGTTCCTACAATATCTCCCCATTATTCCCCAATGCATGAATTGAAACCAACCAAGAATTCACATATGAGCATGCTTAAATATTTATTATCATCATTGGGCAAAGCCCTCCAAGTAGAAGTTAGGATTATCATCATTGGGAAGTTGGGAACCTACTTGCAAGCCCTCCTAGAAGAAGTTCAGTTCAAGGATCCACATTATCATCATTGGGCAAAAAAAAGTCCCAAAAAATTCTCATTCTCAGATTTCAGGCAACAGCAGGACATAAGGGGATACAGAAGTCAAATTTCAACAAGAGCATAGGACAGGCACACACATATACAAGGCAAATGAGAAGGCCAGCAGGGAAGCACATGGCCAACAAAATCCCAGAATCTCATGCAAAGAGAAAAGATCAAATACAAACTGAGTATGGCAGGTAACATAGCAGGCCAGCAGTCCAGAATGCCAGCACAACCCCAAAAAAAATCCCAAACTCTCAAGCAAAAAGCATATAGATAATACAAACCCAGCATATTTCCTGGAACAAAGAAGGCCACCATGCCAGCACATGCTGAAAAAGCTCCCAAACTCTCATGGATGGAGCAAAGAGCAAATACAGGCAAAGTGGAAGCTCGGAATAAGAAACAAATTTAGACAGTACAGGGAAAGTAACCAAGAAATGAAACGAACGAAAAATATTGCCCTCAGATAATTTATTCAATCATGGCCACTTCTGGTTGCTTGCAAAATGGTTCCTACAATATCTCCCCATTATTCCCCAATGCATGAATTGAAACCAACCAAGAATTCACATATGAGCATGCTTAAATAGTTATTATCGTCATTGGGCAAAGCCCTCCAAGTAGAAGTTAGGATTATCATCATTGGGAACTTGGGAACCTTATTGCAAGCCCTCCTAGAAGAAGTTCAGTTCAAGGATCCACATTATCATCATTGGGCAAAAAAAGACCAAAAAAATTCCCATTCTCAGATTTCAAGCAACAGCAGGCCAATTACAGATACATAAGTCCAATTTCAGCAAGAGCAAAGAACAGGCACACACACATAGAGTATTACAGTCAAATGAGAATGCTAGCAGGCCAGCACATCCAATACACCATAGAAACCCCATAGAAACACCAAATTGAGAGACAACATAGGGCCTGTTCTTTTGGGGTTCAATTGATGTGAAAGTTGTGGGTTTTCACAATTTCACAATTCCAGCCAATACACCACATGAACACCAAAGAAAGCCCAATTTGAGAGCTCAAAATCATAGTCACTAACACTTATTCCTGTGCTATAGCAAGGCCAGATGAATGGCAAGAGCAGCACATATAATTCAGTGTAATAGGTGGTACAAAAAAAATACAGCAGGCCAAAACATGCTCCATAAGGCAAGGAGACCAATTCATGCAACATCAGGCTCACAATTAGACACACACACAACAGGCAAGCTTGAATGACAAGATGCATGAAGTTTGAAGAGAAAATAGGACACTCATAAGTAGACACACACACACACACACACACAATTAGTAAGTCACAAACAGCATGATCAAAATGTTGAAGAGGGAAAATTACCAACTCCCACTACAGCATGTCAATGCATATGCAAACATAAGGACTCCCTTCTTCACATACATCACACGTAATATTACCTACTAATATCCTACTAATATCCTACTAATATCAAATATCATACTCTCTTCATCCACCTATCCATCACAGACATACATCAAATAACCTACTGATCTCACAGCACACATACATCAACTATCCTACTTATATCCTACTGTCTTCTTCCACCCATCCAGCACATACATCACAGGTTATATTACAAAAGCTTTGTTCAACACATCTCCCTAAAAATACATCAAACCATGATATGTTACTCCCATCATTCACCACCGTTCCACCCCCCCCCCCCCCCCCCCACACCTTATGAATCCCTTCTTAACCCCAACCATTAAATCACATATTCCAGTCATCGTCCTCGGCCCCATCATCACCGGCCGCATCCCTAGCCCACTGCGTCTCTTCAATCTTAGACTGCACGTAGCGCTTCCTTGCCTCATCGGTCCAATTTACAAATCTACGACCGTTTTTCTCATTGTCGCTCAGTTGCATATACAACTTATCCAAAATTTCTGGTGGATACTCAGTCATTGCATACAACTGCTGCGAAAGAAGAGCAAGAGTGTTCGGGTAGGCACGCTCTATGGCTAATGCGACATGTCTGACATTGTCAACCATTTCCTTCAAGAGGTTTGGTTCGTCCCTCAATGCCCGACGACGAATTTTCTTTTGTCCAACGACGGGGGGATTGCATGGCTTGTCCCTGCCTGCGATGGCCCCGTCGAAGTCGGAATTGGGATGTCCGCATAAGCCTCATATTCGGTTGATGCTTGTGAATAGTTTGGGGGACTAACATGATCGCCGTGACTCTCATTATCTGGTACTCCAAAATCGTTATAAACATTCTGGCGATGCTCACCCGTCGCCGCATCGTCGCCTATAACCAGCTTCAGATCGTCCAGCCACGGTATGGGGTGGTTGACATATTCCTTCAATCTATAGTTGGCCTGCATCAATAAAGAACAAACATTGCATATCATAATAAAATTACGTAATCCAAATTTAATTTCATATATGGATAGTGGAGAAGTTAATACCGCGGCCCATGTGGCATATGTCTCTGGGTCGAGGACTATCATCTGAAGCTCCGATGACCAACCAGCCCCACTTATCTCCAAGCACTTATTCACATCCTTCAGACGCCCTTGAAGCCCTTTCATATGATTTTTCACATTCACCCAACTGTAATCAGTGCCAAACATTTGGTTTATATGGATGGCTGCAGCGGTGAAGGCCGAATTCTTGAAGGTCTTGTCGGCTCGTAGGCCTTGGCGAGCTTGGGAGGCAAGGAATGGAATTAGAGCAATGTCATGCTCAAGCAGCCACACTTTATTTACCGGCCCCTTCTTTGATGGGTTCTTGCTTTTCTTCCTTGGACTTGACACAGAAGCTTCTATGCCTTCATCCCTCCTTCCAGCCTTTCTTGAAGAGTCACTCCCACCAGTTGTGCCATGCCCACTTGGTGGTGAAGGCATGGCAAACGCATTATTTGATGCTTGGCCTCCATAGGGGGGTATAGGCCCTCCACCTTGGACCATTTGCATGAACCCCGGTGGTTGTGGCATGTGCATGGGCAACGGCAAGCTATACGCAGGGTATTGTTGAAATGGAAGTGGAGAACCACCACCTTGGTAGCTAGCCTGTGGCAATTGATACTCACTTGGCCGACGCGGCATTGGCCTACCAAGTAAAGGATCATGCCTCCTTCCTTCCTCGGCCCACTGTGTATAGTAAGCCAGGTCGTAATATGGATGCATAGGAGGCATAGGATCACTCCCCTGCCCTTCATGCAAAGACACATCCATGCCTACAAAATTATTATTTCCACAATAACAGAATATTTGAAACAATGACATGAAACCACAAATATTTATTGAAATAAACATCATCTAACATACTACTGTCAACCACACATATCATCACACTCCTATTCATTAGAAATAAATTAAACAGATAAAAGCATTATAATGTCAACACACCTCATGCATTCACTAACAAATCAAACATTTAGATCCTACTGTTATACAAATCATTCAAAGTAACATAATTCCCTAAAATTATTCATTACACACTTCCCTCATAGCCCACGTTCGGTAGTGTTTCCATTGTTATGCAGGTTACAGTAGTCCACCCACATGTCCCACGCTATTTGTTCCCTTCGAATTTTCCACTGATCCCTTTGGGACGTCTGTTCACGTATGGGCAACTGTTGGGAAAGATCCATAATCGAGTCATCCGGCTCATCCATCACATCCCCATCCTCATCAATCTCATCTACATCCTCAAGTAAATGTGGGTCATGAGGATCGGCAATCTGGATATAATTATGCAACACTGTGCAAGCAAGAACGGTTTCGACCTGAGATTTGAATGGATAATGAGGCTTTGCCGTCAAAATTTTAAACTTGTTCTTTAGAATGCCAAAAGTTGACTCGATTTTTGTTCTCAATGAAGAATGCCTTAGGTTGAACAGCTCTCTGCGATTTCTAGGCACTCTATCAGTATGGTCCTTCAGATGGTATCTAACGCCCCTGTATGGCGATATGAAACCAGGCATTGTTGTATATTCAACATCGCATAAGTAATATTTGTAGGAATATTATGCCCTCGAGGCCATTTATTCCTGTGTGAATAGCACAAACATCTTGTTCGAAATAACAGTAAGCTGTTTGGTAATAATTTATCTAAGTTATATTGTAATGTAGTTAACATTAGATATCAACTTAGGTAAAGTCCTGAGACTTTATGCAAGGTCAAACGGGTATCGAGATGAGTATCTCGATCATGAAGAAACGTTTGACTGTCTATAACATAAGTCTAAAATGGTTCGTGGTCGTAGATGTTTCGAGACAAGGATATCGAAACATCGGATAGACCATTGTGTCTTAGTCTTCACCGTTTAGCGGTGGCGATGATCTCATGATCGCTTGACTTGGCGAAGTCGAAGACGAGACACAGGTGCTCATTAGAATGAGTTCACTGAACGATCCACTAGAGTTATCATATGGTTATATTGACCAATCTGTCAGTGATAACTCTGAGTGATGATAGGGTAGTTGGTCTTTTGACTTGAGGTCATTTTGACAAACCTGTGCGTGAATGGTGCCACTTATATCAACTGACCTAGCTTCGAGGCAATGCCTGTCGAAAGGTCTTTTGATTGGGTGTCACTTGAAACGTATGAGGCGAGTAATGACCAAGAGAGGATTCGTCTCTCCCGGTCAATGGGAGTTAGTGTCGTAGAGTTAGTTCGGTCTTTAGTAAAAACTCTGCGCAGAGTATGTTGGAAGAAGTCCAACATTTATTGACTAAAGATTGATAGAAACTAACCGGAGTCAAGTTATTGGGGTTGACAGTTTAACCGTACCCCAGACTTGATCTACACGACATAGTTAAGACGAAAAGACTATAACTACGGAATTCATCACGGAAACAGTCAGGGTGGTCCCGACAATACTCATGTCAATGAGTTAACCACATAATGATGATTCCTGAAGCAGGGACGGCAACCACTGCTCGTGGTCACTGCCGTATAGGGCTTCGAGCCCAACCCGTTGTAAGGGTCAGGCTGTAGGGTCTCACACAGAGTGCAACGCTTCGTCTAGTAATAGGTAGAAATTAGTTAGGGAGAATATTTTGCATTTTTGATGCAAGGGATGGAATAATTGTATTTGATGCAATATAATAATTTAAGATTAGATAGGGACTATTTTACATTTGATGCAAAAGCGATTAAATGTGTATTAAATTATTTAATACAATATTTAATAAAATAAACGCAAGGAAAAGTTCACGGGTAAGACGGGAATGTCCCGGTCTAGACCCAGGTTCGAACGGCGTCCAAATCGGACACCAGATGATCAAGTTATGCTCAAAACAGCCCAAAGGGTCAGATCAGGCCAGACCAGGCAGACCAGCTTAGTCTGGATCTGGTCTGGCCTGCTGGCCAGACCCAGTCAAGCCCAAGCGGGCCTGGGCCTGGGCGCCCAGACCCGCCTGGGCCTGGGCGCCCGGCCCAGGCCCTGGCCCCGGGCGCCTGGGCGCAGGCCCAGGCGCTGTGCGCCTGGGCCTGGGCCCAGGCGGCCCAGGACGCCTGGGCGCTGGGCGCCCAGGCGTTCTGGGCCGGACGCACGGCCCGGCCCAGGCACCCGCCTGGGCGCCCGCGCCCAGACTTGGGCGCCCGTGCCCAGGTCTGGGTTTGGGCGCCCAGTCAAGTTTTGTGGGTCCCACCTTTGGGTGTGGAACCCTAGGTTTAATGGGCAGTTTTTGACGGCTCAGTTTTTGCGAAAAACTAGCCTAGGGTTGATCTTTGGACACTCAATTGGAGGGTCAAACGACCTCCGATTGACGAACGGTTTTTTCCTATGCGTTCACCGTTGAACGCTTGTCGTATTGATAGGTTGTATCAATCCTGAAGCTCAACGGTGAGTGAGTTAAAATTCACGGAAGTTTGCACTTTGTGAAGTGCAAACTAACTTGATTTCAATTAACTCATTATTTAGTCCCACATCGGATTTTGAGAAAAGGGGAGAGTCCGCCGCCTATATAAATAGGGGTCTCCCCCCTTTCTCAAAACTCGTCCCAAGCTCTAGATCTGAGCGGCTCTCGTAAATGTTGGAGCACGCTCGGATCTAGGCTTAAATTAATAATTTCTCTTCTCCCTAAATTTCTGCCTTACTCCTGCGGGCTCTGGCAAAGCCACAAAGGAGTTCGGATTCTGAATCTGAAGTCTTGGCGGAGGTTTCACTCGCGTGAAACTTTCTTCGGCGCGTGGTTGGCTCGGCGGCACGGGGATTGATCGCCTCGGGATGCGGAGCGGTTCGAGGAGCGGTTCGAGGAGCGGTTCGGGGAGCGGTTCAAGGAGCGGCTCGGCGTGGGACGGGAGCAGCTCGGAAGACGGCGCGGAACATCTCGCCTGCTCCAGGGCTGAGATTCCGGGTATGTGGTTAAAGTATTTTATTAGCATTAGTTTAGTTTAATCGCAGTAGGCTAGATCCTTCTTGGGATGGTCAGATCCATCCCAAGTCGGCATAGATCTTGGCATAGGGTCTTGGACCTTAGGGCTAAGTTAAAAATGTTTTAACTGCATGTTAATTAGTTAACATAGTTTTTCTTCCGCTGCTTTTAGTTTTTCTGTCTATGTTCCGTCCGACTTAGGACGGGACTAGAGTTTTTGTGCCCTAAGGGACCGCCAATTCCCCAACAGTGGTATCAGAGCGTAGGTTTGCGTAGTCGATCTAGGTACTGCGATTTCATTAAACTTGTTAATGCTTTTAAGTACTTTTAAATTTTTTAAAGTTATTAGATATTTTTAAAAATGTTTTTTTTAAAGTTCAAAATTCTATGTGATGAATTTTTTGAACATGAAAATTTTTAAAATGACGTTTTAAAATTTATGTAATAATTTTAAATCTTTAAAAGTTTAAAATTATTTTGGATGCCTTAAATTTTTTATATGATAAATTTTTTAAGCATGGAAATTTTAAAATGATGTTTTTAAATTTATGTGATAAATTTTAAAATTGATTTTAAGGCTTTAAATTTATGCGATAAGTTTAAAATGTTTAAAATGTTTAAAAATTGTATATGATAAATTTTTGAACATGGAAAACTTTTAAAGTAATGTTTTAAATTTATAAGATATTTTTAAAAACTGATTTTAAAAGTCTAAAAATTGTTTATGCGATAAACTTAGTTTATTTAATTGTTAAATAGATATACACTTTCATTTTATGTTGATAAAATTAGTGTAGCTTTATTTTAATGGCTTGTTAATCTTGTCCCTTATTTGATAACACAAGACAACCCTTTAGGTTAGCCATTAAAAATGATTAAAATTTATTACTTGAATTTTAATGACATGCTATGTTTTAATAAATCATTAACAACAATATTAAGACCTAATTCCTGATTAGGGAAGTCCTTTAAATGAATTTTCAATTCTAATTGTTATAATTAATTTTCATTAAAGGACTTCGCTTCTAGCGTTGTTAATAAAATTTATTAAAATCCTAATAACGATTAGGGTAGCACGTGAACCTTATAGTTGATAAGGACTTAATAAAAGTTATTAAACAAATCCTAAAATTTTGAATTTAAGGATTCAACTAGTTGATAGGATTAATTAGTTGTTAATAAAAGCTGTTTAGTCTATGGCATACATACAAAAATGACAAGCTTCATTCAATGGACCATGATCCAGTCAATGTGCTTGGCTAAGAGTTCTGGATCACCCTTTAAGGGATAGTGATCCTGGCTTAGTCAATTCCCTGGTTGAGTTCCGCTGGACCGCAATGTCGCGAATCATGATTGTATGACACCCTGGACTATATCTAAGTCAAATACGTTAATGATCTTTTTCAAGATTAGCCGTAGCCCTCCTTGTTTTAGGGGTTAGCAACTATAGGGCCCGTGTTACAGTTGTTGAGATACACTCAAGCTGTGACATGGCAACCTTGTAGAAACCAACTTCTTAAATACATAATATGACATCTTGACTTGACCCAAACCGACGTTGTCGTGAATACACCGAGCGGCGGCGCAAGTTTAGTCAAGGATGTAGTCTGCCTAGATGTAGTCTAAGACCTGACCCAAACCGACGTGTCGTGCATACACCGAGCTGAGGGGCAAGTCAGGCTAGACACGAAAACAAGGGTCCGACTAGACTAGACATTGTGATTTGGATGAGCACACTCATGATCACGAATGGCTAGGGGCAAAAACCGATTAAGAGAGTCATATCCGATATGATCGATGAAGAGTCATCTTCCGATCGCAGAGTCAATCAACTTGTTGAGCTACACTCAAGGTTGTTTAGACTTAAGGTGATTGGAACTCTTACCCATTAATTTTTAATTCGATTAAATCGTTCGTTATTAAGCTTTAAAACGTTCGTAAAAATAGTGGGAGGATATAGATAGATAAAAGCCAATCTACCTATATTTAATATTGAACATATGCTAAAACTAGGGCAAGACTATGTTTACCGAAAGAATCAATTGATAATATTGGAATTAGTTAACTGGTCAATAAGTTGATTAATTGAATATCAAGTTAAATTCTAATTGATATAATTAAACTATATTCTCGTTGACATTAAATGACCTTCTAAAGAACAGACTTAAGAAATATGATTTCATTAAGTTCTGGGTCCAATAAATAAATTAAAGCTACATGTCACTCGTCTCTATATGAGGCAGCTTGAACATATAGGACATTCAAAGTATGTTTCTCCCTACAACTTGTCGAGCTACCCTCAAGGTTGTATGGACGAACAATTTTGATCCGCAAAGTTCGAAAATTCGATCAAACCGTTTGAGTCGAATACGAGTGCATGAGCGATGCAAGACTATGTATCCCAACCGGATCTTGAGACAAGCAACTTCTTGAGCTACACTCAAGATTGCAAAGCTCAAGCGTTTGGATACATAAGTTGCTTGCATAGCTATTTATTTATGTTTATATCTAAATGTGATTTAGAAAAGGAAGAAGGCACTTGGGAAAGTCAATTGAGAAAGTTAGTTTAATTTATCATTAGTAAAGGCATAAGTAGGAGGAAATGAAAATGTGACATATTTTGATGTCACGATTTCAGAATAAATTGTTATACAAAAGACGTTTAACACATTTTGACGAATGTCGTCACATTGCTTCTGAAGTAATGTTTTGTGTTAAGTAATTTGTAAATAACTATATATATATATATTAAATGTTAATATATAAATACACAAGATAGTAGCAAACTTATATGGTAAAATTAGACTAGGCCGTATCAAGAGATTAAGCTTCACAAGTCACATAAAGAGGGGTCTGACCTCTCGTATTATGAAGTCTACGGACACTTGTGAGTCTTAGCCTCTTAGATACAATGGTCGAAACCCATCTGTGAGACAGTGGGAGAATGAGTTGTCGAACTCAGTCTAGTACATACTGATGTACCCGAGTCTAGATTAACCAAAATAAGTTATTCGTATGTTTTATTAAGACACGTGTTCTTGATGAAACACAAGTCTGATAAAATAAAGAACGAAATGACTAAAGTATTTAAACTGATTCGATTAGATCGAATGGTCAAATACTTAGCTAAATAAAATCTTGTGTAATTAAAAGAAAATGTGATTTTCTCTCAGATCAAGTCTGTTAACACATCGGTGTGTTAAAAGGTATGAATCACACTTAGTTAGACTTGGTGCGATCCATAAATAAGTGACTCTGAGTTAACTCCTCCCTCTGGGTTAAGTCCCAGATAGTAATGCCTAGGTTTTGATAATGTTCTATAAAGACATTATCAATGATATATTCAATAAATCAATCGTAAGGAAGTTGTATTATTACTCGAATCTCGTGAGACGGATTGTCGAGTTAGACATCATAACTGATGATGACTTAGTCAAACTTCCAAGATGAAATTCGGAGTAGTAACTCCGATTTAAAACTTGATGCAGGTCCGTGTGCGTAAATAAATTTGAGAATTTAGTTTACGTGCCCAAGGAAAATGTTTCCTCACTTTCTGCAAGTAAATCTTTAAGTTGAAAGATTGGTGCAGAAAAGAAAATAGTGAAGTACAATAATGTTGGACGGGAACGGTTTTCATCCTAATTTCTTTAAAACGGATTATGATGAAACCGGTTTCGCCAACAGATGTGTACAGATCTACTCGGACCAAAGCCGATATAAAACGCTTAAGTTGACCATGAAAATTTGCGCATTCACTTATAAGTTCGTTTTTCTAAATATGATTTAGACGAACCAACTTATATGAATTAGCCAGATAGTTTTCAAGGTCAGTGGGAGCGTGTAAATTACATGCGAGACATCAAAGAGATGGAACATACATTTTGACAAAGTAATCAAAAGGTTTGAAACTTTATCAAGAATAGATATGAGCCATTTAAAATGACCAATAACTAATTTGAAATTATTATCGTAAGATACGATGAACTGGATAAGATCCAAGGAAATAAAGTATTATAGATTCCGATAGACCAAGTGAATTATTTGAATGAGATTCAAATGGTTGGTCTAACATAAACATAGAAAACCCCTTAAGTCTATAGTGTAGACGGTTTTAGCAGATCCACTCACGAAGGCTCTACCACATGAAGTCGGGAAAACTTATGTGTAAAAACGGTATAAGATACCGAGATAAATGGGCTTGAGTGCAAGTGGGAGATGTAGGAATATTATGCCCTCGAGACCATTTATTCATGTGTGAATAGCACAAACATCTTGTTCGAAATAACAGTAAGCTGTTTGGTAATAATTTATCTAAGTTATATTGTAATGTAGTTAACATTAGATATCAACTTAGGTAAAGTCCTGAGACTTTATGCAAGGTCAAACGGGTATCGAGATGAGTATCTCGATCATGGAGAAACGTTTGACCGTCTGTAGCATAAGTCTAAAATGGTTCGTGGTCGTAGATGTTTCGAGACAAGGATATCGAAACATCGGATAGACCATTGTGTCTTAGTCTTCACCGTTTAGCGGTGGCGATGATCTCATGATCGCTTGACTTGGCGAAGTCGAAGACGAGACACAGGTGCTCATTAGAATGAGTTCACTGAACGATCCACTAGAGTTATCATATGGTTATATTGACCAATCTGTCAGTGATAACTCTGAGTGATGATAGGGTAGTTGGTCTTTTGACTTGAGGTCATTTTGACAAACCTGTGCGTGAACGGTGCCACTTATATCAACTGACCTAGCTTCGAGGCAATGCCTGTCGAAAGGTCTTTTGATTGGGTGTCACTTGAAACGTATGAGGCGAGTAATGACCAAGAGAGGATTCGTCTCTCCCGGTCAATGGGAGTTAGTGTCGTAGAGTTAGTTCGGTCTTTAGTAAAAACTCTGCGCAGAGTATGTTGGAAGAAGTCCAACATTTATTGACTAAAGATTGATAGAAACTAACCGGAGTCAAGTTATTGGGGTTGACAATTTAACCGTACCCCAGACTTGATCTACACGACATAGTTAAGACGAAAAGACTATAACTACGGAATTCATCACGGAAACAGTCAGGGTGGTCCCGACAATACTCATGTCAATGAGTTAACCACATAATGATGATTCCTGAAGCAGGGACGGCAACCACTGCTCGTGGTCACTGCCGTATAGGGCTTCGAGCCCAACCTGTTGTAAGGGTCAGGCTGTAGGGTCTCACACAGAGTGCAACGCTTCGTCTAGTAATAGGTAGAAATTAGTTAGGGAGAATATTTTGCATTTTTGATGCAAGGGATGGAATAATTGCATTTGATGCAATATGATAATTTAAGCTTAGATATGGACTATTTTGCATTTGATGCAAAAGCGATTAAATGTGTATTAAATTATTTAATACAATATTTAATAAAATAAACGCAAGGAAAAGTTCACGGGTAAGACGGGAATGTCCCGGTCTAGACCCAGGTTCGAACGGCGTCCAAATCGGACACCAGATGATCAAGTTATGCTCAAAACAGCCCAAAGGGTCAGATCAGGCCAGACCAGGCAGACCAGCTTAGTCTGGATCTGGTCTGGCCTGCTGGCCAGACCCAGTCAAGCCCAAGCGGGCCTGGGCCCGGGCGCCCAGACCCGCCTGGGCCTGGGCACCCGGCCCAGGCCCTGGCCCCGGGCGCCTGGGTGCAGGCCCAGGCGCTGTGCGCCTGGGCCTGGGCCCAGGCGGCCCAGGACGCCTGGCCCGGCCCAGGCGCCCGCCTGGGCGCCAGGCGCCAGGCGCCTGGCTGGCACTTGGGCGCCCGCGCCAGGCGCCAGGCGCCTGGGCGCCCGCGCCCAGACTTGGGCGCCCGTGCCCAGGTCTGTGTTTGGGCGCCCAGTCAGGTTTTGTGGGTCCCACCTTTGGGTGTGGAACCCTAGGTTTAATGGGCAGTTTTTGACGGCTCAGTTTTTGCGAAAAACTAGCCTATGGCTGATCTTTGGACACTCAATTGGAGGGTCAAACGACCTCCGATTGACGAACGGTTTTTTCCTATGCGTTCACCGTTGAACGCTTGTCGTATTGATAGGTTGTATCAATCCTGAAGCTCAACGGTGAGTGAGTTAAAATTCACAGAAGTTTGCACTTTGTGAAGTGCAAACTAAGTTGATTTCAATTAACTCATTATTTAGTCCCACATCGGATTTTGAGAAAAGGGGAGAGTCCGCCGCCTATATAAATAGGGGTCTCCCCCCTTTCTCAAAACTCGTCCCAAGCTCTAGATCTGAGCGGCTCTCGTAAATGTTGGAGCACGCTCGGATCTAGGCTTAAATTAATAATTTCTCTTCTCCCTAAATTTCTGCCTTACTCCTGCGGGCTCTGGCAAAGCCACAAAGGAGTTCGGATTCTGAATCTGAAATCTTGGCGGAGGTTTCACTCGCGTGAAACTTTCTTCGGCGCGTGGTTGGCTCGGCGGCACGGGGATTGATCGCCTCGGGATGCGGAGCGGTTCGAGGAGCGGTTCGAGGAGCGGTTCGGGGAGCGGTTGTCACGCCCCGCTTCCCTAAAATGGAGGCGAGACGTGAAGAGGTCCGCACGAGGGTGGAGCTGTGAAGCCCCAAACCCGATAAGCGTCCACAAATACATAAACAGGTCCCTGTAACCACAACAGAATAACAATAATAACACAAGGAGAGACCGAAATAAAATTCCGCATCTCACAATCTGTCCAACATCAACAAAGAGTCCAACATCCAGAAAATCCACCCGGCTAAAAGAAAAGAGTCCAAGGCCCAGAACAAGGCCAACAAACGAATACGACATAACAAAGTATAGGTGCTACGCACCGAATACAAACAACTGCCTAACAAAAGTAAAACACAACGAAGACACTAGGACTGGTCCCCAGTGTCCACGTACTCCCCGTCAAACACAAGCTCGGGCTCGGCGTCAGCAAACACCTCGTCCTCAACGAGGTACTCGGGCTCAGGTTCTAACATGTGTCACCCAAAAGAGTAAAGGGGCACATGTCAGCAAGTCTAAAAAGACTTGGGCAAGGAAAGTGAAAGTGAGGCATCTAGCAACCTAACAGTTTAGTATGCATGACATGGCAGTTATAACATGAATGCACAATTAAATCATGGCAAGACAATTTGTACAAGGGAACAATTTATCGGGACAAGACTAGAGTAGCCAAGCTACTATCAATTCAATCAATTCACATTTTGTAGGTGTTTATGCCATTCGCTGAATGGCATAGCATTTCAGACCGATCGGCACTAAACACTACCCAATACTCACACGATATGGAGCCTGGGGTCCCTGCACATTGAGCTCATCTAGTGAGCCTAGGGTTGCCCCGCACATTGAGCTCGCATTCTTAGTTCACAATTCATTACATCGAGCGTTGGGGTTTCCAACTCATTATGCTCGCTTTTGGTCACGAGCCAGGAAACACAAGTATGGCGTAGGGAACACCTAGCCGGAACACGCAATTCGGGCATTGGCTATTAACCAACACATGGCCCGCTTCTGGAACACGAGCCAGGAACACAACATTGTAGCGAAGCTACGCAATCACAGCAATACCTAAAGAATGCGAGGTCATGACAATTTATTTGCGTACAGTTAATTAAATTAAACGTGACAGGCGAAATGCAATGACATGAACATATTCGCGTACCGTTAATTGAAAGTAAACATGACATGTTAATTGTGCAACATGCTAAATGTCGGGATTAGCTTCGTTGTCAAGCTAATTCCCCAATTTGCGCCTAGGCGAGTATCATTTCGTCGCCTAGCCTCTTTTACGCCTACTATGAGAAAATGGCCTAAAACATGGCCTAAACCCTAAGTGGCAAGTTTCACTTGCCTAGCACCGGGGATGACGACCACTTCGTCACACGGATGCTATCTACGGGGGAAAATCGCTGTTATGGGGAAACATTCAACAAACAACATGAAATTAATTAGGGTTTTCATAAAATTATAAATAAGTTATGAAAACAATGGTAGAATGATTTCTTACCGAGAGAAGGCGGAAGAAACACTCCGGAGAACCCTAGGATCAGATCTGGAAAAGATTGGAGAAGTTTGGGGAAACTAGGGTTTTAGGGGTTTTGGGGATTTTGATGGGTTTTGATGGAGATTTGGGGAAGATGAGGGGTAGATAGAGTAGATGGATGGATTGGATGATGGATTTAGGGCTTGGAATGAAGGAATGGAGCTTGGAGGAAGATGGGGGCTGAAGAGGGAAGTTTTTTGGGTTTTGGGTCGTGTTGGAGAAGAAGAAGTCGTTTGGGAGGGGTATTTATAGGTTGAGCTGGCGGCTGCCCAGAAATTAGGGTTTTAACACTAGTTAGTCGGTCAAAGAACAACCACTGACCGACTAGTTTGGCAACTAGTCGGTCGGTCGACCAACGCAGACCGACTAAGTGCAAACAGTAACTCCTGAACGAAAATAGGATTCTAGAGTTAGTCGGTCCATGAACAAGTACTAACCGACTAGTTTGGCATCTAGTCGGTCGATGAACGTTCTTAGACCGACTAAGAGTAAACAGTAGCTGATACAAAAATAATTTGATGAGCTAGTCGGTTCAAGAAGCATTGCTGACCGACTAGTTTGCAACCTAGTCGGTCAACCAACGTTCTTAGACCGACTAACGATAAACAGTAACTCCTGAGAAATTTAGAAAGCTAACTAGTCGGTCCAAGAAGGATTGCCGACCGACTGGATCGTCATCTAGTCGGTCGGTGGCCCTTCTTACACCGGCTAATGAGCACAGAAAAGTACCGATACGGAGCGCGAGGCCCCGGGATCGATTCCTAAGACTCCTAGGCTTGATCTAACAGTTAGATACGACCGTTGTGAAGTCCGTCACGAGTGACATACTTCGAAATCGACAATCCTAAGGAAGAAGCGAGAAAATACGACGAATCGATCGAAAATGAAATCTACGGAGACGAAAACCACACATGAGGAGAAAATCCACCAAAACATATATTATATTATATTAAATCCAGATACATGAAAAGCAGTCGTTACATCGGTTCAAGGAGCGGCTCGGCGTGGGACGGGAGCAGCTCGGAAGACGGCGCGGAACATCTCGCCTGCTCCAGGGCTGAGATTCCGGGTATGTGGTTAAAGTATTTTATTAGCATTAGTTTAGTTTAATCGCAGTAGGCTAGATCCTTCTTGGGATGGTCAGATCCATCCCAAGTCGGCATAGATCTTGGCATAGGGTCTTGGACCTTATGGCTAAGTTAAAAATGTTTTAACTGCATGTTAATTAGTTAACATAGTTTTTCTTCCGCTGCTTTTAGTTTTTCTGTATATGTTCCGTCCGACTTAGGACGGGACTAGAGTTTTTGTGCCCTAAGGGACCGCCAATTCCCCAACAATATTTACCTACAACCGAAAGATAAAACCCTATTTATTTTCACATGGTTGCATACTTAAGTAAAAAAGATGTTTACGTAAGATTTTGCATATTACCCTCATACACGCGAAGCCCTTGTGGTGGGGGTAAGGACAACGCATCTTTAAGGACCGTGAAATCCTTCGCAGATCCTTCCCTCCCGGCCATTACGTAGGTGAATCTTTTGTTAGGTGTTACAGCTGCAAGCACATTTTGTGTAACCCCTTTACGTCCTCTAAATCGTGGTACGAGTTTGGCAGGCAGCATGGCATCGATGTGTGTTCCATCAATCATACCAATGCAATCCTACACTGTAAACATTAAAGGTCACTTTATCCATAACCATACATCATCTAACGCCAAAGCCAGATATTCATTAAAAACTGACCTTGAAATACAGGAACCAATTAGGATTATTAAGTATCTCTGCTGGTGTCTCATTAGCTGCTTGCTTCATGAACCTATCACGAATGGTACATACTGCATACATAACTTTGTTAAAGTAATTGCTAACCGTCGCCCCGGCCCTTATAACATCAACTTGCATCACTCTGTTTTTTGACTTGTGCCCTACGATGTGCAGAAACATTGCCAACTGCTCCTCGATTGACACATGTTTACTGTCTTTGAGACTACCGCCTTCTCGCATTAAAGTAGCAAGATTCAGAAAAGCCCCTCTCCGCATTCTTAAGTAGTGTAAACAACTACTTTCAGAACCATATAGAATTCGACGCATGTGTGATTTTCTATGTAAATCACGCATCGATGAAGGCTCCCTAGGTAGATGGGGAGCACTATCGTCATCGTATAACTCCTGGAATACGATGGTAAACATGACAGTAGCTGCGGCCGATGCACACAATGAAAGAACTGGACTTTCTCCACTTTCCTCCATCATCCCCGTAATTGCATTAGACATTTATTCAATCATACGTTGTACAAGGCATATACAGTTATAATATAATAGTGCAATTTACATATAAACAGAACAACTTGCAAATTGATACGACATCACTAATTTGCTAACATAATAATGCTGCATAAATATAAAAACCAATTTACATGTGACATCACAAATTGTATACTAGCTACATGTAAACATATACCATCGACTTTATAAATTTAACGCCAACTTAATCATCCACCACCAATCATGTCCAATCCGAATGAATCCGTAATTAATTGCCCTCAGATTAAGCTATTAATTTACTTTGGTGGTTTCTTGACATACGTCAAGCATACCCTACCAAATTACCAACTCCTGAACCCCTTATACACACTGCACTTGCCTCATCATTGGGCTCGTTTAAGTAGGGTTCATATATTTACGAAATATTTCCCACAGTAGCTCCCGACTTTAACAACATATATTACTTTGGCACCTCGTAGTATTTCTGGTATGGTAGCCAAATGCAGCATCGATTACCGTCAAGCCAACATAATTTATTTCATCTCATCAATGAAACATGATCAAACATATACATTGATTGCATTTCATGCTTCAAACATTAAAATCGTATACAGTCACAACTTTCACATCTTTCACACTGATTCAATCATTACCCCCGAGCCCTCCGAAGTGCAAAATAAATTATGTTAATTTTTCAATCCATCAATTTATCCACACTTTGTGTGTATCATCATGGGGCAATTTTTGCAATATAACCGACATAATTACGGATTCATTGGGATTGAAATTGCTTGGTGTAATGTAAGGCATCGATCTTGCCTTCCCGTATGGGTTGTGGCAAATAATATATACCACCCACAGGTTGCAAGAAATCATATTCGAACTAAATCCGTCTATAATCATTCACCCAAACATTTCAGTTATAAATCGAAGAATATCCTACTCATTCAGCACAGCACATCCACAACTTCACCCTAAAATCAAGCCCAAGTTGACAAATAGTGCTTGAAATGAGAAGAGAGCTGTTATACCTCAGTGATCAGAGCTGATCGAGGAGAAAATATGAAGCGCAGACCCAAATATACCTCAGATCCAGTAGATGATCACCCCGCAAACAACGATGCAGCACAGCCACAGCCTCGCCTTTCGTCCAAATCCCACACCCAAAACCCTAGATTCAGCTTTACAGAGGCAAAGAAGAAGATCTCGCAACCCTAGCTTCAGATCTTGCAAGAAACCCCCAAAAAACCCATCTTTTCCTCCGTCTAGGGTTGACAAACCTCAAAAATTTCCGACCGTTGAAGGAGCCGTTCGGGTCGTGGGAGATGGAGAGGCTGCTGGGTTGTGGAGATGGGTGATCGGAAGCACGAGGGACCCACGACAACGAGAGTCACAGCTGCAATCGCCGGAAAAACCGGAGATTTCGCTCTCGTGAATGTTGAAGCCACAGAGACGAGAGCAGCTGCGAAAGCAGCGGGCGTAGGCGAACACGAGATGAGAAAGTGAGGAGTGAAAGTGGGCTACAGTAACGGAAATAGCGAAAACCGACAATTTTCACAGCAACTTAACCCCAAACAAACAGGCCCTTGCATGATTGCAATTCCATTGGGTAAATGTGTAAAAGATAATGGCAAAATTGTAAATAAATGTAACGTGACTAGCAAAATGTGGAATGTGAATATGAGCACTGGAATCATCCATCCGCTGAGCTCTAGGTTTTCTGGCGAGCTCGCGAGCTCGCTTTCATATCGATTCTCGTTTCTGTGGCCGAGCAGATCCAGCTGCTGTCTGCTCTTCGAGGTGAAAAAAGGGCCCTTTTTAATGCTATTTCGAAATTATAATTGAAAAATTATCTGAAGTCTCGATTCGTTGCGTAGATTTGCTCCGCAGCGTTCAATTTTTATTTTTAAAATGAAATTTATACTCTAGCATATTTTAGTTGTAGGGCCTGGTGTTCTTTCGATTAGTATGCGTGATGGCGACACCTTTATTTGTTGCGATTGCTGATGGATTAGAGTTTTGTGGAATTAGCTAGGGTTTAATGTTTCGATCATCTGTGGCAGCTCTGTGAATTGAAGTTTGTTAATTGTTCTGCTCATGTGGGTATTTGTTTCTAATTACTGCAAAGGAATAGTTTTTGAGGTTCATGGAAGAACACGCTCTTGGAGATCTTTTAATTGTTTTGTTGGTATGCAATAAAATTGTTGGTAATTCTTTATTGTGATAGCGGTTCACACATGAAACATTTTGTACATCTGTAAAGTTTTTGAGTTTTTGAGTGATTATTATTTATTGGAAATATTAAAAAAAGCACAGGAGATGGGTGTGCTATGAGTAGAGAGAATGTTATGGAAAACACAGTGGAGTTTGAATTTTTTCCCAGTTGTCTTGGTTCTGAACATTTCAACATCTGTTATACATTTCTTTTCAATTATTTGGGAATGAAATTAGTTCTGTTGACAATCTTTCAGGTTTAGATTGATGCTTATTTCTTTAATGAGATTGGTGCGTTGAAAATGGCCAACAATAAGAACCCACTTGTCTTCTTAGACGTATCCATCGATGGCAGTACTCCAGGAAGGATGGCCTTTGAGGTACCTTTAACATTTCTTACTTTTAATGAACCTGTGTGCACGATTCAATGTGCTTTTGGTTTGTAAATTTTTTAAATTGAACACTGATTTCTTTTTTTTAAATGGTCAAGCTTTTGTTACTTATCCACTCAAAAGCACAAGTTCACGTTTTGTTTTAACCTTACAGCTTTTTGCTGATGTTGTCCCCAGGACTGCTGAAAATTTCCGAGCATTATGCACAGGTAACAATTATTTATACCTAAATGCTGTTAGTAAAAGTTGGATTTATTAACTATGATATTTATCCTTCTATATCTATTATGGACCAATGTTCCTATGCTATTGTGTATCTAGATATCATCATAAAAAAGTTTGTAATAACAGTAAATTTCACTGGACTTACGACTGTCTTAATACACAGCTTTCTTGTGATTATATTTGGAAAGAAGGATTTTCATGCAAAGTATACACATTTCCTAATGGCATTATAATATATGTTGTTGATTTGTCTCCCATATCTCCTTGACCTTGGAATACAAAACTTTCTCATGAACATGTTTGAATGGAAGGATTGTAAAGTATAAACATTTCCTAATTGGACTATATTAGATGTTGTGGAATGGTATCATATTTCTCATTGACCTTCATTTTATCATTTGAATATTGTGTTATCAGGATAAATAATAATATTGAACAAATGAATCTATACACATGATTATGTCTTAAATGTTAATGAGAATCTCACAAGATGTGATGCCTAGAACATTTTCATTTGTTTGCTAATAATCATGGCAAAAACATGGTAAAGTTGAATACAACAACTCGTCAAAATTTTGACATCCTTTCTATACTGGAAAAGAAGAAACAGAGGGATAATTAAACAAAAAGAGATGTGTTGCACTACTTGTTTGGTTAGCTTCTCGTTCTTTAACTTTCTACATTCTTTTTTGTTCAAATTTATTTATTTTTTATTTTTTGGGATGGGTGCCTAGAGCTAGTGTCTAACCATAGTATTCTATCCGTCTCATCCCCTTACAATTGACACCATGGTTTTGTCTCGCAATATATTTGGACTGCCATTTGAGCTTTGTGATATATGGCGGCGAATAAATTGGAAGAATATTAGATCATATGGAAAAAGTAGCTTGTTCTAAATTGCTTTTTTGCAAAATATTTTCCATTAATGTGACTAAGGGATAATATGTGAATCAGTTGCTATTTTAACTCTGCAATATTTTATGCATTGATTAGATTTACCAAAAATAGAACACACCGATCGTCACTTGTTGTGCGTAAGGACTAAGAAGAATGGATTCTGATGCTCTTGACTTTTATCTGTGTGAACAGGTTAAGATTGATTTGTTTACTTCCATTTTTTCCCTCCAGCATTGTTATGTTGTATGCAAACCAATTGTTTCTGATGGAATATTTATGCGAATACCAGTGTTTTTCTTTAATAGCCTCAACATGGCTTCACATTGAAATCAATGATCCAGTAATGTATATATTTAGTAACCAATTTTTATTTACGTTAATTATGCTGTTCAGGTGAAATGGGAACTGGTCGTACAACTGGGAAACCCCTTCATTACAAGGGATCCATTTTCCATCGCATAATCAGAGGGTTTATGGCACAGGTATGTTGTTGCTGACTCCCTGTTGTACATTGCAGTTGATGAACAAATGGTCACATCTATAGTCTATGCATAAACTTTAAGCAGAATGCGATAGATGCGTTAGCCTTCCTCTTTTAGTCAGCTTCCCTTTTTCTATTCTGTAGGATACAAGGATGATGGTCACGACCGCTTTTCTTGTTTTAAGGTTGTATTTGATATGGTGTACATCCTTGAATTTTAATGTGCTTCACCCTTATGTTTTCCAGTTTATGGACGAATATCTTTTTTTTCTTAACAAGGAATCTAATGAATGATTTTATTCTTTTGCAGGGTGGTGATTTTTCAAAGAGGGATGGTAAGCCCAATTGCAGCTTGTTCATTTGGTTAACTTTGTTGTATTTTTGGGGACATAATGAAGGCATGGATTTGCTGCTGAAATATAGTGACAAATTTAAAAGCAAAAAAAAACCAAGAAAAAAAGAGGAAGCAAGAAAAAAACTTGAATAAATGTGGATCAGGTTTGACAACATATTACTATTCCTTGTACGGTATGACATAAAGCTTTTCTATATGGATGATTATTTAAACAAGTCCAAATAAGATAACTGATATTTAGAATTGAATCCTCTTGCTAAGCTTGTGGATCTTTCTAAGATGCACTCAACTTGGTCATTCATGTGCAGATTAAAACTCAACTTTGGATTTTGCAGTGATACATCAGTTTTCAGTTTAATAGCATGCTTATTTTTATAACATTTGCATGCAAATCCAATCCATGTGGCCTTTAAAGTATACAAGGAAAAAAGAAACAGCCAAGATTGGGTCCTAAGAATAAACATATGAGCGTGATTTGACTTCCATTCCTTCTCATTCAATGGCCTTTCTTATCTATTATCCAGAACCGATTTGCAAGTTTATAGTTTTATTGGGTGTTGAAGTATGGGGACCCATCTTCTGGAAGGATGTTATGTATTTCTTATAAAATAATTAAAACAATTATTTTGCTAACAGTTATTTTCGATATAAAGCCACTTGGTTTAGATTTCATACTTAGAATGATTTAATTGTACTTATTAAATGTTTTTCTAGATTGATTCAGACTTTTAGCCGCTTTAGTTTCGCTTCTTGAAAGTATAGCTTTTGTACAGATTGTCATGTGTTTTTATTTGATGCTTCTGCAAGGAACTGGTTAACTAGTTAATGCTTTTGAGTTTTTTTAATGCTACAGTTAGATTTTTTCTGAGAATATAATAAATTTCAGGAACTGGTGGAGAAAGTATATATGGTGGAAAATTCCCTGGTCAGTTTTCTTAACCTCTTAATTTGTTACTGCAAACTCATGTCAGATATGTTTAATAGACAGTCCTGCATCTGTAGGGTCTTGTTACAGACCACTTTTGTATGGTCATATATAGCCACCTAAATTAATGCTCTTGTTGAAGCATTTGGCTTTCTTTCCTGATTTCTCTTTTTAGATTTTTGCTATGATTTGGTGCTTTATTTTTAATTAACTTCTGAAGGATACAATTTCAACGTATGATTTAGTTAAAATTATTTGATGTATCATTGGTTTACTTACCTTTTATGGGGCAAATTGCTGAATTTTACTGCCTGATGGTTCGAATCTAGCATGTCATGTCGTAAAACCTTGCTGGCAAGCTTCATGACTTACAAATAAGAGTTGGTAATATTGCTGCAGAGATTGATAACAATAACTATTGATATGCGAACTCAGTTGTAAAAATATCATTACACCTAGTCAGCAAGCAAAATGGTTGCATGTTTTTTTGCCACTTTCTGCTTAATCAGCAATTGTCTAATCTTTAGGAAAAATTGTGGCTAATCTATTGCTGGTCACATAACTCTAGTAGGGCTATGTGTGGGTTTCAACTTATAATGTTTAGTAATTCAAACTGCAACATGCATGGTATTCTTGAGACTTTTTGGTGCTTGCCTGGGGTGTAACGTACTACTTTAAAACTTAATCCTTAAAGGCTTGAACATGTCATGCTAATGACATAAATTACAACCTGTTGTGTTTGTTTAACTATGAACTGTTTTCTCTACTGACTCTTGACTCGTGACTTTATGATAATTCTTAATCGCACTGGTTTTAGTTCAAGGCATGCATGTTTGCATAATTGAATCTAATGTGAGAAGATTGAGTCCAACTTGTTAGACATGGAAGATTTGAATGCAAAATCAAAATTCATCTGTCAATCATTCCTCTTTATGTTGCAGCACTCTTGATATTGTAAAAAATGTGACACAGGAATATATATGTCCAAGTGAGGTTCTACAGGTGCACTGTTGTGCCCATAAAATTACAACCGCCAGACATTCACCTTATGGATCACATGACTTATGATATTGTAAAAAAACAGAAAAAAATGAAAGCACATGATATTGAGGTTCAAGTAAGGCTCCCTGAGTGCATTGTTGTGCCATAGGACAAGTAGTAGCATTGTCCATCTGAAATTTACTGCTCCTAACAATTATGGTTTTGTACCATAAATATACTTTTGGGTCATTTGAAGTTATGCATAGTGCCAATGTCAAACTGAACAGTCAGTTGTGGTTCATAAGCTAAATCTTGGTAATTCTTCACCATAATGGCTCTCATCTCAAATTCTCCTAACTATTATCCCCTGCTGTGGTTTTCAGAAAGCCAATATGGAAATGGATGCTCCTACAATGTGCTATGACCCCAAATGATGGAACTATGACGATGGTTGCTGAATGTAGAACCTAAATGAAAGCTTACATAAAACCATGCGACTTCTGTCTAAATAAAAAGTGAATTCATAGATCAAAATGAACAATTTTACTATAAATGAGAACATAAATATATAACGATAAACTTTTCTCATTTCTCTTGAGCTCTGATATCTTTTTTGCACATAGGTTTTATCCACCAATGTATCTGTTTTTTCTTCATTTTCTACTAAATCCTACATTTTGCATCATGAAGCACAATATCCATCCAGGTGCTTCTCTAGGATGGTTGTTATTCCATACTCACAAGCTGCATGAAGAATGGATGATTGTTGCATTCATGATTTCTGGTACACAAAACAGTGGTACATTCATTATTATAACAAATTATTTATCCCAGACATGGACTACCAAATTAATGCTAATTATATTATGTGGAATATAGAGTATATCATCTTTTTCATTTCTACAACATGCTTGTGGTATCTTTGACATTTTACATATTGTATTTATTGATGGGAAATTATCTGACTTCTCTCCTTTTCATTTTTAAGTTTGTGCAAGCATATTATTTCATCTTTCTTGTTTCAGTCTTCTAGAAATATCATCTTTATATTAGAAGACAGCTGGTTCCTCGCCAATTAGATCAATTGATTTTATTTCGGAAGCATGTCAAATTTTGGCTCAAATGTTTTCAAGTTCTTCTCATCTTCTGATAAGCATTGTTGTCCGAACCTGATCTTTTGATATGCCTCTTTCTTTAAATCTTACCATGATATTTGTCCATATTATTGCGACATCATTGTAACTTTATATTGAAATAAAGTTGACTTTATTTAGGGACTAATTATGATTTGGATTTAAAGATAAACTGGAGCAACTGTCCATTTGTTGGATGATATTGCAACTCCCTTTTGATTTGGAACTAATGGAATTGGGGATTGTTGAATTTCAAATTCAAATCATGCATTTTATTTTGTATATTTGGTATAGTGAATTTGTTTTATTTGAAATGTGGGTTTGTGTGTACTGCTTCATGTGGCTGTAAATGTGCAAGAGTTATCTTTCTGTTTTCTACCGCAATTTGATGCAAGCACACAGTGATGGATTGACGGATACAGAAATTGAATTAAGGGGCCCAATTTTTTGGAATACGAAATAAACGGGCAGGAAAAAAATTGCAGGCAAGATTAAATTGCCAATATATGCAAATAACAGAAAACCCTAGAACTGAAAAAAGATCAAATTTTTTGGAAAGAGATTCACTTAAATTTCGAAAAAAGATGATATTCTATAAGTTAAAGAGATGCGTATAACGTTCTATATGCTATAACTACTTCGAGAATATTGCCAAAAAAATAACTACCTTGAGAACGCCGACGTGTTCGCCTGATGTCTGATGTGAAATCCAAGCGCAGATTGAAAGTTTTGACGAACTGTCGTTCATTTGCAAAACCTAGAAAAAAATACAAGCCGTATTTAAGGGGTCCGTATTTAAGGGGTCAATTTTTTTGAGATTCTTAGATTCTGAGAACTAGCTACCTAATATTATAATAACATTACCAAAAAATAATAATTCCTTTGCAAAAATTCTGAGAACAAGCTATGAAAAATTCATTTGCAAAACCTACCAACCTAGGCAAACTCCTTTGAAAAAACCGAAGGGGCCCTTTGCAAAGCCTATGGGAAAAATACAAACCTTGGACGAGCGGCCGTCTGCTCCGTTTCTTTGCAAAACCAAGGAAAAAACTAGGAATCTAGGCAAAAACTCCTTTGCAAAACCCAAGGGGTCGCTGTTTGCAAAATATAGGAAAAAACAAACATAAGTTCAACGAGCCGTCGCTCCTTAGCAAAACCTAGGATGAAAAAATTACATGTATTTAATTAAGGTGGCAAAAATCAGTCAATGTTGGACCGCTCCTTAGCAAAAACTTAGATGAAAAAAAATACAACATCAAGTATTTAATTTAGGGGGCAAAACCACTCCTTAGCAAAAGCTAGATGAAAAAATACAACAGTATTGTATTTAATCAAGGCAAAAATCAAATAATGCTTAACATAGGAATCGAACATACGTTGGTTGCTTCGCGTCAATCGGTCTTACCACCAAACCAATGAGCTTATATTGTTTTTTTGACAATTAATATAAATAGCAACTTTGTTATGATAGTTTTTTTAAACAATGGTATAAAAGTAATTTTACTCACGATTTCCAGGGCGGCACGTGCCCCCTGGCCCCCATGTGGGTCCGTCCCTGCAAGCACACATGATGCTATGAATGTTGTCAATGTGATCTTCCAAATTACTAGCACAATTCGTAGCCACTAGACCCTAATACTCTGGAAAGAAGATAAAAACACTAAAAGACTAAAATACTGGAGTTGAAGGTTGCAAAAAGGGGATATTTTTGTTTTTCTGTTTTTTTTTGTTTTTTTTTGGGGGAGGGGTTATTGGAACACAATCATCTAATTGCTGTTGTGCAGTATTGAAATATAAAGCTTTTGTTGCATATAAATCCTAATGCATCCCGGTGTCTTCTTAAAAAAGAATAATCAATAATGCTTGATCTTTTCTCACGCGTCTTATACATACATACATGCATAAAATACAATTGAAGGATGTTTTTGAATGGAGTTGCTGACTAGGGCAAAAGTGTGGGTGGAAAGATGGCTGGGATTGAAACTTGAGGAATCGATGGTTATGATGAGAGTTTGTGAAAATATTTGAGGGAAACCATTAAAATTTTAGGGAAACTAAATTTGGAGGGAATTAAATTTTGGAAAAGTAAAATTTTTAATTTTGGGGTAAACTAAATCTGGATGGAACTAAATTTTTTAAAGAACTAAATTTATTGGGAAAACTAAATTTTCCGGAGGAACTAAATTTTAATTTAAAATTTTGGGTGACCCTAAATCTGATGTGAATTAAAAATTTAAATTTTAAGGGGGGGGACTAAATGCAGAGGGAACTAAACTTTGGGGGAACTACATTCTCTCGGGGAATTACATTTTTTAGTTTGAATGTGGTTAAATTTTTTTTGTTGATGTGAATATTTTGAAGGTGACTGCAATTATTTCTTGGATTTTGAAGAGGCTGTAAAATTTTTTGGAGGAGATTTTGGATGGGTTGAAATTTTTAGGGAAATATTTTGAATGTCCTGTGTTATATGATCATGTGTTATAACTAGTCTATGATACAAATGGGGAATGTTTTTGATTGGATTTGCTTATTCGGATAAAGAGGTTGGTAGAAAAATGGTTAAGATTTAATCTTTTAAGGAATCAATGGTTAAGATGAGAGTTTGTAAAAATTTTGAGGGGAGAAACCTTACAATTTTGGGGGAAACTAAATCAGTAGGGAACTCCATTTTGGGGAACTAAAATTTTAAATCTGGAGTGAACTAAATGTTGGGGATTTAAAATTTTAAATTTTAGGGAAAACTAAATCTGGAGGGAACTAAATTTTAGGTGAACTAAATTTTTAGGGAAATTAAATTCTCTTGGAAAACTAAATTTTAATTTTTAAATTTGCAAGAACTAAATTTGGACTGAATTAAATTTTAGGAAAACTAATTTCTTTCGGGGAACTAAATTTTAGTTTGAATGATTAAAATTTTTTGTTGGGGGATATTTTGAAGGTGGCTGTAAGTTTGTTGGGGGATTTTGAATGGGGTTGAATTTTGAGGGTAAGATATTTTGAATGAGGCTGTAATTTTTTTAAGTGGAGAGATTTTGAATGAGTAGAAATGTTTCGGGGAAATATTTTGAATGTCACGTGACTTATGGTCACGAGTTATGAGTTATGACTAGTATATATATTTATTATACAAATGATGGATGTTTTTGAACGGGTTTGCTGACTAGCACAAAGAGATATGAAGAAAGACGGTTAAGATTTAATCTTAAGGAATCCGTGGTTAGGATAAGAGGTTGTGAAAATTTTATGGGAAAAATCCTAAATTTTTTAAGAACGGATCTGGAGGAACTAAAATTTTAAATTTTGGGAAAACTAAATCTAGATGGAACTAAATTTTAGGGAGAACTAAAATTTTAAATTTTGGGGAACTAAATTTAGAGGAATTGAATTTTAGGATTAACTAAAATTTTTGATGGGACTAAATTCTCTAGGGGAACTAAATTTTAGTTTTAATGTGGTTAAAATTTTTATCGGAGGTATAGTTGAAAGTACCTGTAAATTTTTTTGGACGGGATTTTTAATGGGGTTGAATTTGGGGGTATGATATTTTGAATGAGCTTGCAATTATTTTGGAGGGTGGGATAGATTTTGCGTGGATAGAATTTTTTGGGGAAATATTTTGATTGTCTTTTGACCTATGATCATGGGTTATGACTAGTATATATATATATTTGGAAAGTGACTAGTGTATGTATATATATATATATATATATATATATATATATATATATATATATATATATATATATATATATATATATATATATATATATATGAGAAAACGAAAAATAAGATGTCGTAGGAGAAAATCATTTCATATGATCGTTAGGAATTCCATTCTCTGCATATTTTTTGAACGGCCAGCACAGTTAAAGTTGATTTACATGTCCTTAAATGTAAATAGATAAAAAATCTTTTGATTCTCAAATTATTTGCATATGCATTGGATTGTTGAAAGTTTAATGGTTTAGCGGTATTAGTACAATTGTCAACTTCTAAATTAAATGTCAAAAAGCTTAGAGTTCTGTAGATCAATTGGTGTTTTGGGGTTTTATAATATGAAAAACAAGTTAAACAGTTCACATCATTAAAATATATATGGAGAGTGGAATTTCTAATCATAGGAGAGGGTTTTCTCGTGTGACACCTTATTTCGTGTTTACTATATATAATATGTGTGTATAAAATGTGCATTAGCTACCATACGAGTGAAATTCTGCCTATGAAGATAAAATAGTCTACTCTTTGTGACCTTGAGAGAGAGAATGTGTATTAGCTACCGCATGGGAACAATTCCCCTTATGAAGATAAAATAGTTAACTCTCTGTGAACTCGTGCATTTTTCTCTTTATATTCTAAAACTCACAGACAACAAATATTTATTGAACCACATGGTATTTGCTTGTTTATTTTGGGGGTGGGAAGAGCCTATTACAGTGAAACATTAAAATTTTCAAAATCTGACGCGTACGAAAATAATATGAAAATCACAATATTTGTGGTGTATATATGTTTTAGCCCTGTGTAAATCAATTTGAACATTGCAAATCATCAAGGAAAGAAGCAGGGAGTGGTTTGCTCGACCATTATAGGATGAAATTGCTTTTCGATATGTATTTTTCTCATATATATATATATATATATATATATATATATATATATATATATCACTCACATGTCATATGATATTATTACACTTATATATATATATATATATATATATAGGTAAATCTTCATGTGAGAACATTTCGCACGGTGCGAAAATGTTTTTATCTTTTTTTTGAAATTTTTTTTTTTCAAAAATTCTTTTTACCACCCTCATTATATGTTGTTATACCCCCCTCAAAAAATAATGGTTGAGAAATAATGTCATTTGGCCTTCGATCAAGGCATTTCATCAAATTCGCACGTTTTGAGACCGTTAAATTTGTAACGGGTGGATGGGTGCTCTAATGCCCAACGGGTTCACCCATTATTTTCCCTGGGGTATATAATTGTATGGATTAAACATCAAAAAAAGAATTTTTGAAAAAAAAATTTCAAAAAAATAAAAAAAAAGTTTTCGCACGGCTTTCGCACGGGTTTTTTCGCACCCGAAGATTGCCCTATATATATATATAAGTGTAATAATATCATATGACATGTGAGTGTTTATGTTATATGGCAGGCTCAAAGTTTTGACGATCGACTCCATTCATTTTAATCTTCATATTCTGAAAGAAACACACCAATGATATAGTGAACCCGAGATTTTTTGCTCATTGATTTATCATTGATTTAGTTAGAAAAATTAACGGTTAATAATAGAACCTTTTCACCCTTATGTTGATGGGTAATACAGTTTGAGTTCACAAGAACTTTGGTGAATTTGGAATGTAGAATATAAAGATCAAAATGAATGGAGCTGAATGTCAAAAATATGGAGTGAACTTTTTGGTTGCTATACGACATGTGCTCATATGTCATATGATACATATTATTCTTACAGACACTTTTGATATAATAGACATCTATTATTATATGAGAGATCTCTCATATATGATGACTTATCACATTTTCCTTCTTAATAGGCATGCAGAGATGAAAAATACACATTGTGTAACCCCTTGTATAATGTGGATACGAATGTATCATGCCATCGTATATGATAGGAATCTCTCATGTAATATAAGGCCCATTAATATCTAAACTCCTATACATATACACACATACATGTGTACACACACATACATGTGTACAGACACACAAAATAATGAATGAGTATGGCATATGGTCACTTGTGTCATATGACATTCGAAAAGTCTACTTGATATTTTTCAAGGTTTTAAATATCGAATATCTGGATCGTATCGGATGGTTAATTTTCATATCGAATATCTGGGATATATCGGGGATACACGTCTTGCTCGTATTGAACATTATAAATATACAAAGAGGTTGACTAGGATCCATTCGGATGGATCAAACATGCGGATACATTCAAGTCAAATTTAAAATTCGACAACCTAAATAGAAAATTCGTTCCATTGGATGTGATCTAACATGTCTAAACTAACCTCCAAACAAAATTTCAACTAATTTGGACATATTTTGTCCATGCATCAAGTGGTTGCAAAATCAATGTTAACGAATAGTCATAAAAATCGGCTAATTTTGCAACCACTTGATGCATGTGCAAAACATGTCCAAATTAGTTGAAATTTTGTTTGGAGGTAGTTTAGACATGTTAGATCATATCCAACGGAATGTAGTTTCTATTTATGTAGTCTAATTTTAAATTTGATTTGGATGGATCCTAGTCAACCTTATATACACTTAATAACTAAATAATAGTTATAACATCCTTATATGTCCATATCTAATTATATCATAAAATATCATCAATATAATCAAGTAACATCATAATGACGTATTAAAATTAATCATTAACATATTACATCATATAATATTTTGCTATTAGATGAATGCAACATATTTTTAACTTGACTTGCAAAAACACATGGAAGATCATGAACATGCCAAATATAAAATAAGCAATTTCAAACATTAATATAAGATGAGCTTTAGTTAAATGTTCTCTAAAATTACTAGAGTAATATAATTGAACATTCTTACAAATTAAACATCCTTTCAAAATATAATAATATGTTAGTAGTGTATCTGTAAAAATATTGTAACTATTATAAGTTTGTAATATTAAAATTATAACTTATTTTTTTAAAAAATACATATTCGCACTATATATCCGATATCGGTCGATATCGAGTCAGTTTTAAAAATTCGATAAATTAAAATATATCATACCATTTGGGGCTCGATGCCGATATATCGATCAATATTTAAAACAATGATATTTTTTGAATGACCATTTCTGATGGTTTTGATTTTCGTAATCCAATACCCATCAAAGATCTAGTGACCCCAATTTTTTTGCTAGGGGGTGGAAAAACACTATTGTTGTAAAACCATTGTTTTTTCAAGTAAATCAATGAGCAAAAAATGTTGGTTTAATTAGATGCTTGGTGTGTTTAGGTTTTAGAATATGCATATCTAAACGAGTGGTGCCGATTGTCAACATCTTATGTTTTGGGTACCTTTTAAGCTTGTCATATGACATAAATACTTATAAGTGATACTTTGGGCTGGGGCCCATTCCAACTGGGGCATCGCCCGACCTGATAGTTGGGGCCCACCATGCCAGAGTCTAAAGGCTGCACTTGTCCTTCGAAAACAGTCAAAGTGTCTCTTGGGAGGTTAACCTTACCAAGCTGTAGGCACAACCCTGCAAGGCAGACTTGCACTCACTGATTCAAGTCGGCATGCATGACTTACACAAGGACGACCTCTACGAGGTCGGCTCCTTCAACAGCCATGCTCTATGAGGTTGATCTCCTTCAACAGCCATGCTCTTCAGCAGCCACATCCTACAAGGACAGCCTTAGTGGTGAACACCTGAGATCGGCCCCTTAGCGGCGGTCTCCAGAGGATTGATCGTCTGACGAGATCGACCTCCATAACTACCTCACAAATTTTGCTCTCTCCAGCGGTCGCCTGATTTTCCCTCCGAGTCGTTACGAGAGAGAGAGTCAACAGTCATTACTAGCCTGCCCAACTGCGAGCTCGATCTGGAGAGTTAGCTACGCGCGTGATATCTGATATCGCCATAATTTCTCCCAACACGGCGTAACTGATCACATCTCTACAAAACGGCACAACAACCTCATCCAAGGTTCGCTTTAATTAAAAGCACAAACACTCGAACTACACACCTCTTTTCTAATGTTTGAATTGACTTAAGCATCGGAGTCGAATCAGAGGTTTACCTTCCGATTCTCTGACGCACCGGAGGAGGCACCAGAGGAGGCCGACCTAGCAAAACCTGGTCTGGGTCCTCTGTTGTGAGGATCTACACATCAGCAACAACCCATCATGGTTCTCTGTTGCAAGATCTGGACATCAACAATTGGTGCTAGACGAAGGGACTTGTGACAGCTCATGTTACATAGGCTTGATGCAGCATCCACTTTGGCAACTCTCCGACAACTTTTCAGCATTAAGCCTTTCCAATGTTAAAGGGCATGAAGATTATCGAGGGGCGAGCCCAATGAAGCGCCTGAAATCAATACCACCGAAGACAGCCTGCCTCCACATGCTCTAGCCACACACATAACCTCTTACTGTTTCCAGAGCATTCGACTTCCAGACTCTCGTGGTGGAGCGCTTGAGATGTGGGAGTTCCAGGCTCGTCAAGCTAAGAACAAGGAAGTTTTCACGAGATGGACCTAGATCTGGTTTGAGACAGAAGTCGACTGCCTTAACGGAGAGCGTTAGCCATGAGGCATCTACCTCCAAGAAGGAAAAGGAACTCGTAGTAGTCGAGGACGATGAGGAGACGTAGAGCTCCAAGCAGCATCGAGGAGTCGTAAAGCGGTGACCACGAGCATTGCAAGGGCAAGGCAAAGGCCCCCACTGGCCGACACACCAAATGCCTTTCGCATGTAATAAGCGACGACCTACGTGTTAACCTACAGGCAAAGAAGGGCGATAAGCCGATCTCAGGCAGAAGATCAATCCGAGGTAGGCAACTCGTGTTCCTTCGGTGGAGGATCAGGTTGCCGACTTGCAGCGACTGATCGACCGACTTCGGCGGGGGGCCTCGACCCCCCAAAGACTCAACCTTCTTCTCTGCCTCTGCCTCTCCATTCACTGTTGCTATCCTCGGCACGTCTTATCCACGGAAGTATACACAGTCTTTGCCGATGACGTCCCGAGGTATGCCGGCGTAGGTGACCCAATGGAGCACCTGGAGACTTACACCGAGCATATGGAGTCGAAAGGCCCATCCCAGAACCTGATGTATCGGGCCTTTCTAAGTTGCCTAACGAGAGTCGCCCGTCAATGGTTCAGGAACCTCCCGAAGGAGTCGGTTAGCTCCTTCGTCGAACTCAGAAAGAAATTGCTCTCTCACTTGACCGCCTAGAAGGTCACGAAGTGGTATACCGAGTCCATAGCTTCCATCAAGTAAGGACCGAAAGAGTCCAACATGGCATTCCTCGCCCGTTTCAACCGGGCTCACATGTCCGTCGATGTCTGCCATGACGACATCGCCAAGATGGCCCTTCAGGCAGGCTTCAAAGACAGATCGGATCTGAAGTTCGAGATCTACAAGCAACGGTCTCCCACTGTCGCATACCTGGTGAGCCACATTAACAAATTCATCGCTGTAGAGGAAGCATGAGGCCGGTCAGCGACATGCTATAGGTCCTCCCGAAAGAGGTTCAATCTCGACCGGGACACCTCATACACACGTCCTAAGCTGAAGAGATGCTCAGAACGCCCTTGAAAGGTCAGACGGAGATCCAATCCCTGAGGTGCGGGTTTGCACCACTTTGTCGACCATGCAGCCAGAGATCCTAGCCAAAGTGGTTAAAGAGTTCGATCCTCCATGCCCTTTGCCAGACCATCTCTGGATGGATATGTCCAAATATCGTGACTTCCACCGCGGGTACGGCCATGTCAACGACGATTGCAGATCCTCAGGACTAGATCGAGCGCCTCATCGAAAAAGGACGCATCCGGGACTTCAAGATTTCGGAGAGGGGCGACACTGGAAGATCTCAGAGCAAAGGCAATGGCATTGCCAGCTCATCTGATGTGATCGACCTCATCTTCTCTGTCGCCACGGTCAGCTACAATATGGCCCAGCAGTCCAATCGTGCCCAAAAAAGCCTTGCCTGCCAGGCGCACATCCCCTGACCGAGCATGACTTCACTATTGCCGAGCGGGACTCGAAGCATCTCAGACTACCCGAGGAGCCTCTGCTTTTCACGGATGCTGAGGCGATGAGAATTCACCAGCCCTACAATGACGCTATTGTGATCAACCTGCGGATTGCCAACTGCAGGGTCTGACACATCCTGATCGACAATGGGAGCCCCGACAACATCCTCTACCTGGACACATTTTAGAAGCTGGGGATACTTGAAGACATCATGTAGCCTGTCCACACCAATCTCTTTGATTTCATGGTAGCCCAGGTGGTCTCAGATGGGATGTCTTCCTCCAAGTGGAGTTCAGCACACCACCATATCATTATGTATGGAATGTTCAGTTCTTGGTGGGCAACTGCCTCGGGGCCTTCAACGCGATCATAAGGCGACTGATCCTCAATGTGATGCAGGCGGCGACCTCCACCTACCATCTACTGGTCAAGTTACATACTGCATATGCAGTCAATATACTTGACGAAATCCGGTCGGAGGCTAGGGAGTTGGAGGCTAGGGAGTGCATGCTCCTGGCCCACAAGGTGGTCACTTCTCTCCTGGTCCAGACCGTTGGCAGCACCAAGGAGCATCAACCTTAGACTGCACACTCGCCAGATCGAGCTCAGACATCGCCCCCAGTGCATGAGCTCGACCCGCAGGGGAGCTTTACCACGAGAGCGCCACTCTGGTGGAAGAAGTAGAAGCCGTCTCCCCTCTCTAAATCTGACCTGACCAGCACGGTCTAGTTCGGGTCAGCCTTGCATCCTGACCTCCGAGCACTTATCGTCGACTTCCTTCGACGGAACAAGGATGTCTTTGCCTTGTCGCACGATGACATGCCAGGCATAGACCCAGGAGTGGCGATACACATGCTTAACATCAACCCTGATGTAGCATCGGTCTGCCAGAAGCGTCAGATCTTCAACTCTGAGAGGAGCCATGCCATCAAAGAGGATGTAGACAAGCTCATTCGTGCAGACTTCAAGGAGGCAATATACCTAGAATGACTTGCCAACATTGTTCTGGTGAAGAAGGCAAATATGAAGTGGAGAATCTGCATTTACTTCACAGACTTAAACATGGAGTGTCCAAAAGGCAGTTTCCCACTCCCCCGGATCGACCAGCTCATTGACGCCACGGCCGGTCACGAACTGCTAAGTTTCATGGATGAATACTCCGGCTAAAATCAGTTCCGCATGCCCCCGTATGCACAACCGTATGCCCCCGTATGCACAAGCTTGACCAGGAGCATACATTATTCTTGACAGACCAGGGCTCTAATGCTACAAGGTAATGTCCTTCATCCTGAAGAATGCAGGGGCCACCTACAACATCTCGTCAACAAAATGTTCACAAAATAGATCGGCCGGATCATGGAGGTATATGTCGATGTCATGTTGGCCAAATCTTTGGAGGCAATTAACCATGTAGCCGACTTGGAGGAGACGTTTGACATACTATGAAGGTACCACATGAAGCTCAACCCTAGCAAAATGTGTTGTTGGCGTTGCCTCCGGGAAGTTTTTGGGCTTCCTGGTCTACCACCGGGGATTGAGGCGAACCCAGAGAAGATCAGCGCTAATTAATATGCACCCACCAGAGCGAAAGACGTCCAATGCCTCACGGGATGGGTGGCTGCTCTCAACCGGTTCATCTCACGGGCAACGACAAGTGTTTGCCCTTCTGCAAAGCCCTAAAGAAAGGAAAGGACTTCCAATGGATGGAGGAGTGCGGGTTGGCTTTTGCTCAGCTCTAGGAGTACATGAGCTGACCTCCCCTCCCGTCCAAGCAGAAGGGGAAACACCACTACTCTACCTCACAGTCTCCAGCAGCACGGTCAACTTGGTCCTCATCCGAGAAGAAGACGATGTGACGTAGTTGATCTACTACGTTAATAGGTCTCTCTTGGATGCGGAAACCCGGTACCCGGAGATAGAGAAGCTGGTGCTTCAACCTGTAGTTGCAGTTTGGATGATTAGACCTTATTATCAGGTGCACACTTGCACACTGTAGCGGTCTTGACGACCTACCTGCTACGATAGATACTCCAACGACCAGTCACGTCGGGATGTATCGTTAAGTGGCTGATCGAGCTCGGGGAATTTGACATTCAGTTTAGGCTGCACACAGCTATCAATGGGCAAGCCTTGGCCGACTTTGTGGCTGAGTACTATGATTTTGGGTTTTCTTCATAGGACCTACCTGGTCGAAGACCGAATGGTGTGGATTATCTATGTTGGCTCCACCGAGCTAGCTTCAAGAGCAGGCGTGCTTCTGGTCAATCCACAAGGCACACTTACCTTACGCCCTGAGGTTCGGTTTCAAGGCTTCTAACAATGAGGTCCAGTATGAGGAACTTATTGCGAGGCTCAGGCTGGCCAAGGAGGTGGCCATGCAGCATGTCGTGGTCCGCTGCGACTCTCGTCGTTAATCAAGTTAACGATGCGTATCACGCCAGGAAGGATGAGCTCATGGCCTATGTGAAAATTGTCTAAGCTCTACTAAAGGGTGTTCAAAGCTCTTAGGTGGAGTATGTGCCCCCAGCGGAGAATGTCACAGCTGACACATTGGCCTGGCTCACCACAAGGATAGATGACGAGCTTAGGTTAGTCCCCATTGAGGTCCTCCATCACCCGACCCGACTTGATGGTGAGGTCGTCAACACCACCTCAGAGTCGACCTCGTCCTAGATGGGCTCTATCATCCAGTACCTCTGCCATTAGGTCCACAGGAGGACAAAAACGAAGCCAAGAAGTTGAAGTACAGATCGGCCAGTTTCACACTTCTCAACGTTGTCCTCTACAAAAGGTGTCACTCGTCTTCTTTACTGAGGCGCCTCAATGATCGGGAGATCTAACCGGTGATGGAGGAGATACACGAATGAGTGTGCGTGAACCACTACAGAAGCAGTTCCTTCGCACACAAGCTTTTTTCGGGCTGGGTATTACTGGCCCATGCTACAGCAGGATGTCAAGTCCTACATCCAATGGTGCGACACCTGCCATCGTTTCTCTAAAATCTCGATGCTGCTTTCGAAGGAGCTGACCTCCATCGTCC